>CM055840.1:18676217-20053000 GCA_029490765.1 Euthynnus affinis | reverse complement strand
AGAGATAACTTTGCAAACTAAGCATTCAGAGCAGGCTGACGCCCAAGCTTTTGACTTGAAGGCAGCATTTTTACATACTTAAAAAAGGTGGAATTCAGAGAAATGAGAGCCAGTGCTATATGTATGAACACGAGTTTTAACTTCCATCCCTAGCGCGCGCGTGTGGAACACACACACACACACACACACACACACACACACACACACACACACACACACACACACACACACACACACACACACACACACACACACACACACACACACACACACACACACACAGAACAGACAGACAGCTAGCAGGCAGTGAGGATATGCGCTGTATCCAACCCAAAGTGCGTTGAACAGTCTTTCTCCAGAATCACTCACTCTACCTTTAACATAGACATCATAACAGTATATATGACAGAAAATCACAAAAAGCATGAAATGTCCACTTTTTAAGTTACAATGATATAAAATGGAGAAAAGCAGATCCAGAAACTGAGACCAGCAGGAAAGTCCAAGAAATCACTTAAACCATTAAATGATCATCAAAATTGTTGGCAACTAAATTGAGTAAGAGATTCATCAACTGATCATTACACTGCTAACATTGTACAAAAGAAACCCCAATATCCTAGAAGTAATAAAGATTGCATGATAAGAGTTTGTTAAAACTGAAATGATCTCTATTTGAGCATTCTTGATACTATTATAAAGATCGATGGAAAACAATATTATTGAATTATTAGCCAGCTGTCTCACAGATTCGCTGAAATAAAATAATAAAGACAAGTTTAGAGACCAAGATATGCAAATGAAATAGATGGTCATTGGTCTTGGGTTGGATCTCACAGAAGGATTGCCAACTGATGAGACCGCAACACAACTTGCGGTCTCATCCTTCTCAGCTGAGCAGGTTTGATTGGTAAGGGAGGGAAGCAATGTACTGGAAGGTAGACTTCTGTGTTTCAATTTGTTTCCTGCATATTGATAAATTTAAACCGAATACTGTGCAGTATAAAAATTCTTTCCGGGGTAGTATCTTTGTGTTTGTTTGTTTGTATGTGCATGTGTATGGCCCCTTTAAGAAGCCTGCATTTGTTTACTGGCTGTGTCTGGGGCCCAAAGTGAAGCTCTTTCTGTCAGATGAGTGAAGCTCTGCAGAGGCAGCCACTGGGAGTTCTGTTTCATCTCCTCTCATACGGCTCTGGAGCAGACATGCAAATCCACTGTAATGAGCGCAGCCTGTGTGGTGGTGGTAGTGGGGAACGAGGAGTGGGGGGGATGAACTCAGGAATTTAAAGTGGAGGGAGGGAAGGTGCGGGGAAAAGGTGAGATGCCGACAGCCGTGCCAGATAGCAGAGCACGAGAATTTAAGGGGTTTAGGAGAGGGTTATGTCAGGAGTGTTGGAAGTGACAGGAAGTCTTTCTCTCTCTCTCAAATCAAACATTCATTAGCCTGCTGTGGCTGCTCTCTTCCTTTTCGCTGCTGAAACACTGAGGTAAAGATGCAAATGGTGCCACGTTAATTAGCCTTATCTTTTTACACCAGCAAGACGTGGTGTGAAAAAAAAAAACAAACAACAAAAAAAAAAACACAGTGCATGATCATCATCATCACTGTTTGCAAATGTAATGAGGCTTTTGAATGGATTCTGTTAAAAGTTTAGCATCCTAAAACACTTGTTAATGTAATCCCTAGATCTGTGTTTACAGTTTACATTCTTCTACAATTAGGTAACATGTTAACTTATCACTGGGGATGGGTGTCATAGGATTTTATCCATACATAACAATTAAATTAGAAGTGCTGAAAACCAGTGTTGTGTCCTAAGTTAATAACTACGCTTATTTTTGTAACAATTAGGGCTGTCAGTCAACTGAAGAAAATCCTGGTTGACTGAAATTCTACCCACCCTTCATCCAATGGATTCGTCAATGGGGTGGAAAAAGCAACGTTCATGTAATATAGTAAACAAGTCAAGTTAGCCCTCCGAGCTAATGTGTGCTAACTTCTTAGCGGTAGTGATGTCATGATGATATGACATGGTGATGTAATGGTGTCATCATTTTTTTTGCCCACGCTAGATACTTCTCGATAAACAAAAGTCAGAGACTATTTTGTATTAAGTTGCTATGAGCTGTAAACTCACCACCTCTAAGCAGAAGACAGAAGATAACGTCATCTCGGAGCTTGACAAGCCCGGGCAAGGCCTCTCTTCCTCCGGGCATTGGCAACCAGCGTTGAGGTACATTACCGTCAACTACGTCAGCTATGTTAGAAATGAATTAACATAACAACATAAATACCGATAGCAGCACCATTTGTCAAGGAGCTTAGCAATATTTTGGTACTGACCAGTCAGGAACCAGTACTAATTTAGGTTCTCAAAACCCATCCCCTACCTATCACTACTGAAGACGTTTTGAGTGACATTGCACCACTAGTTTCAAGATAAAATCACAGAATCGAAGAAAAGCTCAGGAATACGAGTTGATTCACAGTGAAACGTTGACTCATAGTGTTTCCACAGTAGTTTTCTTACCCTTCCCTACAAGACTTGAGTTATGAAGATGGTTGGGTAAAGTGCTGTGGAGATGGGCTCCTTGTCACAGTGAGGATGCAGCAGGAATATTTCACCTGTCATCAACGCTGCAGTCCGTGAAGTGTGTCATAAACCCCATTAGTCTGTGCCAGGCTGTCCAATAGCTTTGTAAATGTGATTTTATTCACTCATAAAGAATTAAATCCCCAGTCAATGTTGGGATGCGTTGGCCTCGGTCTCCCTCCGATAATGTAAAGCACTCAAGACTTTTGATGAGCTCTGCAGATCGATTGGAGGTTAACAGCCACTTCACATGAGCTGACACCTACAATATGTCATGGGGTCTTTAACCCTCTATAACTATTCATGGGGCACAGTAGTAAGGATTTTTGTCCATTTTGACCCAGAAACTATAAGCTCCAGGATCTAAAAGTGAAGAACTAACTCATGAGGATTAGGCAAATTACACTGATAAAGGATTAAAAAGCTTTGTCTGACACAGTGGAGACTTGTTGTCTTGTTCCTTGTAATGTAATGTTGTGCGACATATTGGAAAGGAGATGTGCAGAGGCTGAAAGAGAAAACCCTAGAAAGACTAGACATCCATCCTCAACGTGCAGACGATCTGCTGAGTGCTCAGTACATAATCAGATTGAAACAATTGGAATACAGTTAACTTTCATATCTCACACTTGTTCTTCTTCGCTTATTAAACTACTCAGCCAAATAACTGTTCATCAGCAACATCAAAATATGTTAATTGGTTAATCTCTACTCCTAATATTGATGAAAATGACAACCGGTGCATTGTTGCTGTCTGAATGAATCCTATAAGCACTTGTAGTTTGAGGCTTTTTATTTGTGGTGTGGTAAATACACCACAAACAGAAATACAAACTTCCCACACTGAGATGAGGTACTTTTGGAGGTCTAGAAACTTAAGTTGGACTATGGTTCCTGTGGTTGATAAACAGGTAAAATACTTTCTGCTAAAAAGCTTTCTGCCTTCAGAAGTCCTGCATGTCAATATGTGATATTAGACAAAAACGATAAAGTGATCAGCGTCTCTCATGAACACTCTGACATGTTTGATATTAACCGACTTAACAAATGCCAGAATCAACCAGTTTCACAAGCTGACAGGGAGGCCGTCGACCCGTCTTGGCCAAAATAACACCAGAGCAGAAAGTAAATGTCAACTGCCCACACAGCGTCGACACCTTCCTCCTCTGAAATTAAGAGGTTCCCCATTGGAAACGCCACAGCCAATTTCACAATAGTACTACAGTATCTCCTTCTGCTCCAGGCTGCTGTCAGACAAAACTCTCAGATTGTTGCCTGGCTGCGTCTTCACACTGAAGGGAATTCCTGTGTTTCTTCTGACGGGCTGGGCTATCAGAGGGAGCGCTGGGTGGGGACGTCATCGGAGTTCCTCAGGCTGTCTGAGGATGCTTTGGCCTTTACTTGTCACAAACTGACTAACAGGTTGAGTATTGCTCATTCTCAGTAAACATTGGTGCAGAGTGATAAATGAAGTCAAGGTTACTCGTGTTGTTTACAACAAAACTGAGCAACACTTTCATTCTAAGAATTGTTGAAATTTAAGTTGAGGATGTGTAATATTTGTTGTTTAAAATGACAGATCTAATACAGTTCAATGTTTAGGAGTTAGCCAACTAGCAATCTTTTCCTTTTTCTACACTCTTACAACTTTTTATAATAATTTAGGCACATACATGGAGTCTTAGTGTTTTACATATTGCCCAATATATTTGATAAGAAAATGGTGCATCTATGTGCTGGTGGGGAAAAGCTAGTATATATCTGGTTTGATTTAGGCAAGCATAAGATAAGGAGTGCAAATGATAAACTTTAACATTTTTCAGCAATGTTTTCATTTTTCAAATAGCTGCGGTTATTCAGCAGTTTGGTCTTTTTCTTCAACACCTGAAGCATTTTTTCTTTTTTTCTAGAATCTGATCAAAATCAAACTCCATAAATGGTGTTGGATGATAGATATATATATTAACTTTAAATTTGTCACGTTTTATTTGTATCTTGGTTTCTCTGCTGTATCAGGATGGCACATGTGTTGTTGGCTTGCTCATTTGTGAATTGTGCTCAGATAATGCCAGGAGTAAATCCGTCATTTGCCTGATATCTCCTTTTCAGAAGCATTAGTGGTTTAGTGTCTATTTTTGAGTTGCAATCAAATCTTGTCAGTTAAGATGTTGAAGCCAACAACTTTTGATTCAAGGCCTAACTCACGTTTCTGCTGTTATTATGTGTAATCCTCTGGATTTATGTTGACCTATTGTGGCTCTTGTAAGGCAGTAACCTCATAGTGATGAATCCTTTTTTTTTTTTTGCCAGGAGGTATTTTCACTGCAGAGCTTAAACCAACAATGACTGCTGCTACCTCTCCCCCATCCACACCCAGATAAATAGATAAATAGCAACATTGTCTCCAGGAAACCAAGTTAATTGAAATGATGTGGACCGAGTAGGGTGAAGAGAACAGGTATAGACACCGACAGCTGTCCGTTCCACGTGTAAACAAATTTCTGGTCTGTCATGCTGTGCTGTACAGGCCTCAGTCTCGTGTTTTACTCTACTTTTCCCTTCTTCATCGGCAGTAGACGAAAACAAGCTTTCCCAAAATTACCACGGAAGTCATCTGGAGAATGCCCAAGGAATTTATTAGCTTGTATAAACACAGACAATTCTTGGTGACGTAAGATGGCGCTGGTTAAATTCAACAGCTGATTGGAGTGTCTTCATAGTTCTGCAACACTGCTTTGACAGCTTCTGTTGTAAACGTCTGTGCAGATATCTGATGTGTTTTGATTGAGCAGATGGTTGATCAGCCGTGCTATATTCGAGGAGTGGGATATCGATATTGCAACATATCGCGATATTTCCACTCGTGCTGCGTTATTGATTCACTGGTGCCAAGTGTCGGTACATTTTTTTAAAACATAGGAGCACTCAGAATAGATTCAGCTAGCTACCAGAGCGTCACTAACCTTCGCCTCCTTATAGAGTCGCCGAACAGACCGGTGACAGTCAGATGGACGGCAACTGTAGGTGACAACGAAGAAGAAATGTAAGCAAAGTAACCGGCTTGAGCAGCTGCTGTGTCCATGCTGGAAACACAGAGAGTCCGCCGGAGGTTTGACAGTCACTAGAGGCACTTTCATGGCCATTTGTAAAAGTTTCTATGCGCTACCTGTGTTGTGGCGGAGCTAGCGACTCTACGAGAAGCTCTCCAGTCTGTGTGTCAGAGTGTCAGTACATAGCTGTAACCTTTCTGTTTATCACTGTTGTCACTCGTCAGTCCTGAACATCTTGTGAAGCTCTGAATGTAGTGCAGTTAGTTGACGTTGTTGTGTGTTGTGTTTTCTGTCACAAGAAAAGGAATAATTCTTTAGCTTATTAGCTTATTAACGTTGCCTGTCTGTTGTCTCTTATCAGGCTTCCTAACACGACTCTGTGAGGCTACGCTTGTCAGTGTTGTGATATTCATGCAAACTGAAGCTACAGTCAGTGACTTCGTTTACATGCACACTAATAATTCACTATTATTCCAAATGTAATGTAAACAGCATATTCCGTTTCTATATTCGGAATTAGGTCTTATACTGAATGTATCATTTTCCATTTAAGACATGTGTGATCTGCTGATATTATTCAGATTGTGGAGCATTTTTTTCACATGTATACACCGCATTCGGAATATGTGTCTCAACTGGAGTTTTTACTGCAGTGTGTGACGCATGTCCTCCTGCCCGTTTACGATCAGCTCTTTACGTTGTAAACAAACCAACTAGCCAACATTTAGCAAGGCTTAGATGGAGGTGCACGCCCAAAAGAAAAGCCTACATAAGTGGTCGGAAGGATAAACACACCTACTTTTAAACATTTGAAAGACTTGGATATCAACAGGTTTTTGGATATGTGCAAATGTCGTCACACCAACCTTTTCAAGAAGGTGGTTGAACGAAAGTGTTCACATGGTCAAACAAGTCCGCCACCGGTGGAAAACTATTTTGTGGCTCCAGCTGTTCCACTGGTCCATATTTTGACATGATAAATGGAGTACAGTCAGCTGCATGTAAATTGGAATATCAGTGGAATATTAATTTTCATCAGCTATGTAAACAGCTTAGTAGGAATATTGTTTTTGTTTTGGAATAAGGACAAAAAAACGGAATATTTTGCGCATGTAAATGAAGTCACTGTTGTGATATTTATACTAACTGAAGCTACAGTTATCAGTGTTCAGGTATTTAAACTTTTTCTTTTCAGTTGAAACAGCTGTACTGTTAAAAAATGTACATCGTCTAACTATTTCTTGCTCTTTGAAATATATTTTCTTTCTTGAGTTACAGATATCTTGATATATTATAGATTATTTCTTTGTGATATATCGTGTATCGCAGAATCACCTTTGTTGTGATACATCGTTATCCTGGGAAGAATATCTTGATATTATTGTATTGTGAGTTCATCAGTGATTCCCATCCAACTACATTCCACTTGGCTTTGTGTTTTCATGTACGTGTATGTGTGAGTGTGTGAGAACAAATCTGGAGGTTAAAACCTGATACTGGGAGAGCTTTCTGTTCAGCTACAATATCTTAGTAAAGCAGAAGATGGAGCACCAAGAAAATATGAAACTACTGACCTGTGACTTCTAATCCCTCTAATTTGTTCTGTGCCGTGTTGTTGTGCAACTACCAGTGTAGACTGCATTATCACTCAGGGGAAAGGTCATAGATTTATGCCGGGTGGCCGCCCCTCAGCAGCCCTGAAAACCTTGATCATAGATTTTTGTTATTTCTTATTTCTGCTATTTCTTGTAAAGGTTGTGCATTCAGTAGACTTGCGAAAGCCTTACATTTGTCACGTACATGTTCACTCATGTAGTGTTTACGTGTTTCATCTTAAAAAAAAAAAAAAAGGCACCTCTCAGTGAGAGTGTACACACTGCATGTTATCAGTGGGCTGTGTTATTATCTGCAGGTACAGTATGACTCTAGGAGCATTTTAAAGAGCCTGTACGGCGGCGCAGTAAACCAGTGAAATGGGACATGAAGAGTCAAAGAGCAGAGCTTCAACAGCTTAATGATGTAGAGGCATCCAGCTCCGTCAGGCAGTAAACTCTTTAATATGCTGTTAATTATTTCTGAGAGATTGAATATTGATTAAAAAGCAAAACGATTTTAATTATAACCCCAGCTCTACTGCCATCCTAAATGAAGACAATTTTAGACTTTACGTGAGAGGAACATCTAACAACCTACCAAAAAAATCCTCAAGCTATTTCAACTCTTTATAATTTTGTTTTTACTTTGTATTTTCTGGCTCTTTTTAAACTGGTATTGTTGCTGCACCTCTCAGCTCCAGAGCTGCCAATGCTGATCCGCTGTCTAAATTTGAAATTCATGACCTGATTCCTGCTCTGTGTAGCACTCTCAGAACATGCATTGCCCACCCAGGTAATTCCTTTAAATCACGCTCGGGTAACCCTAGCATGGTTTCTTTTAACACATCTCTGTTGCACTTGAAAATGAGGCTGTTTCTGAGAAGAGTGACATGCCAACATTATCTCTGAGTTCAATAAGAGGACAAAAAAATCCTTCTTAGCTGAAACAGTATTGTTTTATCATTAAGTACACACAGTATGTTGTAATTCCCATCACATTTAAATATTTGAACATGCCTTTCACTTGAGGTGCAATTAATGATTTTTCTCAACCGGTTAATCACTTAAATGTCATAAGTTAGAGGAAAAAAGCCTGTCACAATTTCCTAAAGCCTGAATTAACATAATCAAATAGCTTGTTTTGTCCGACTGTTAGTTGAAAATCCCAAAGACCTTCAGTATACTGTCATATAAGACCAAAAAAACGCAGTAAATCCTCACAACTGAGAGTTCAAAACCCAAAAATGTTTGTCATCTTTAATAAAAGAGATTTAATCAGCTATCTAAATATTTGCAGATTTATTTGCTGTTGACCAGTTAAGCGATTGTTTCAGCCCTAGATCAAACGTTTACTTTTGTCCATGAAATAGCTGAATTGTACTCCCAGGTGGACCAAAGCTCTGTGCCTATGAGTTTGCTTTGGGCAATGGAGTATAGCCTGCTGCTACCAGGCAGGCAGACCCGAGCTAAACTTACCTCACTGCTTGCTTCAAACACCGGCTCAATATTTAACATTGATGTTGAACTCGATCTAGCAAATGCATATGAGGATAGGCCCTCAAGACGGCCACCAAATTGCTTGCCCTGCCAGTGCTTTAAGTGGTCTATTTGTGATTCAGCAGCAGCATCTTGCTGGCTGCCAGGCTGGCATGGAGTCAACCTCCCAGGGGGAGTGTGTTAATGTGGGCCCCCAGGCCGTGGGACCAGGGTAATTGGGTTCGCATGGTCGGTGTCAGGGCACCCCTGCCACCTCCAAAACAAAGGCCACCTCCTAGGCAAGCTGTTAGGGACAGAGAGACAAACCCCTCCTGATCACCGCACTGATTCACTGGAAAGGCTTATTCAATTACTGGAATGCTGTATGTGGGCTTTTTTTTTTGTGTGTGTGTGTGTGTGTGTGTGTGTTGACCTGCAGATTGCACAACGAGCTGAGGGCCTTATGCTTGCGTGTGCTCCCTTCATCTGTCTCTCTCTGTTCCTTTATGTATATATGCATCCCACCCCACCAAACCCACATTAACATGTAAAGTGGCTGACTGCTGAGAAGCATCTCGCTAATATCTCTAATATGTAACACTGCTGCATCTATCCACAATTTCTCCTTTTTGGTTTGACAGTGTCTGCATTCAGGGGTCATAAACCCTGTTGCTTGCTTTGTGGCCTCTCCAGACAGCCTGAAGCGGCTCAGTTGATCCACAGCCAACTCCCAGATCCACTACTCTGATCCTCCGTCCCTCTGCCTTGGTCTGCCTGCTTGCTTGTCTGCTAGCAGCTGGATGCATTTTCTCTTTACCACGTACTTAAAAGACCTCCCTTTGTTTGGCACTGACTAATAAGACAAAGGTGCCTCTCTTGCCTTTTTAGGTTCAGTGGGTTTAAAGGAACTCAGGGTCTAGCTTTGCTTTGTTGACAACTCTCTCTCCCCCTCAGCGTTTAACTGCCCCACAGCCACAGTTGCATTGCGCTCCCGATTGATTGGCAGAATAATTATGGACTTGATTTGTTCAACCACAGGCAAAGTGGGATTGAGGGAGTAGGGGAGCAGAAAGAGCATGTATACCATTTTTCTTTTTTAAGAGTACAGCAGGAGAGGTCTGCTCGCCTGCCTCTTAAAAATCCAACTTTAACACAGCATAGCCCACTAATAACACCAACACATAGATTGCACTGTAAAACATAGACAACTCTTGCACATACTATTAGCGGCGAGGAGGCCCCACCGGTTGGCGCCCGGCTTCGGGTTGTAGGCTGCAATAAGCCGAACAATGTGCTCAGCAGCGTGAGCGGTGAAGCGATAATTGACACATCCTAAAAATGCAAGTAAGGAGTGGGTTATTAATGCTTTCTTCCTGGGAGTGGTTTCAGCGGAACCATTAAGCCTTTAATTGAGAAGGAAGACTGACATTAAAAGCTGTTGCCTTGGCATTGCTGTTACCTACTTTTTTGTTTTTTAATGAAGATGAGGCTTAGGATAGTTTGCTGCATGATTACATTGCAATCACAATACACAGGCACACTATGCTATTTTAGTTTGTGAGATCTCAAAAATAACTCCCTAAGTCCTTTGCCTCAAGGGCTGGAAAAAGTGAGGAGTCTCCTTTTGACTGAAGGGCAGGTGAGCAGAGTTCCCACCCCTCCCTTTCTTTTTTTTTTTTTTTTTATATCCCCCTTGCAATCGCTAGGAAAACAAGGGCTTCTCCCACGCTGGATATAAAGCCGTTGATATGGAAGGTATGACCTGGGTTTCGGTCGAGAGTAAAGATGCCAAAGGCTTGTTACCAGGTTACATCACTGTTGTTGTTGTGAGTGCATGTGCCAAATCTTCAGGCATAACAGAGGGAGCACGCTTAGCGATTCCCCTCCCTTTTGCCAAGTTACCATCACACTACAGGAAGATTCTTGTCATAATAAGGTGTCTCTCTCTCTCTTTCTCTTTCTCTCTCTCTCTCTCTCTCTCTCTCTCTCTCTTTCTCTTTCTTTCTCTCTCTCTCTTTCTCTCTCCTTCTGTCTTTCTCTCTCTCTCCACACACACACCAAAGTCTGGGCAGCATTTAACAGTCAGTCGTGTAAATATTTATTGTGGTCTATTTGAATCCTAGTGACATTGTTTTCAATGCAGCGTTCAGCACGTCTGTCAGTTCTGTGGGCAGCATATACGGCAGTACAACCATCACAGGTCTTAATGGTTGCGTCTGTGTAGCTGAGCAGACACATGCTGTTGGAGTGTTACCCGTGACGGATCCATGACTGCAGTAAAAGGGGATTAATCGCGGAAATTGCAGATAAGTGCAGGAGAGCACTGGTCTGGTACCTATCAACAGTCCTGTGTCTGCAAGTGGGAGTGCGTATGTGAGCTGAATAACCTACTCTTTTCTCAGAGAGGAAATGATGACAGTAATGCACAGGTATTCTAGGGGAAGTTGTTCTAGGTAGGCAGATAAATGTTCTAGGTAGAAAATAAAACAGCCTGGCTGTGGTGGGATGTTAATACGGTTGTGTGTATTTGTGTGTATGTAGGTGTGATTTCATAGACATCCGAGTTGAAACCTCAAACTGGAAACTCAAAAATGGCACATTACGATCTACAAAGGAAATTACAGTTAGAGTAGAATAATCCATGCATTTAATAAAAGCTGCTGTACTTGGTGCCAGTGTACTCAAAATATATCCCCCAGAGAAATAGCAGCCTATCAAGAATCAATAGCGAGAGAACAAATCAGAACCAGTGTATTAAACATGGATTATATAAGTATGTATGATGATATATATCACTACAATAGGCTGCTTATGAAAACAGAGCTCTTTTTTGAGTATAATTTAATCAAACACTAAGTCATTGATTACAAAATGTGTCTCCAACCAAAAGCAATGATAATTTGGAAATGATCACATTGTTTGAGTTGATCTCTAATCATGCTAATATTTCAACTGGAACCTGTATTGAATCGTATACATACTGCAGGTCTCTTACACTTGTTATTCAACATGAGTTCAACCCCCATTTAAAGTGTTATGTTATTCTGTTGGGACATGTCTTGCAAACCAGCTTAAGCTATATGTAAATGATGAAATGTGGCATTGGTCAATGCTGTGTGTACATGTCCCTAGGAGAAAAACATACAAACAATAGTAAATGTAAATGTAGTAGAAAATGGGCTCAAATCTACCAGAACAGGTGAAAATCAGACTATAAAACACTGTTTGCAGCACAAATAGTCTGTAGTTTAACCATACATTGTTTTGCTTTCAGGGATTCTGGCTGATCATTGTAAACAGACATAAGGTCTTGGGTAAATATGTCGTACTTACTGTTCATACACAAGGTCAGCAACTGCATATTTATACAGTACATGCGGCTGGTTTAAAAAGTGCAATGTCGCTGCAGTGTATCTTTGTTGTTTCTACACAGTGCAGACAAAAGAAAGGGAGTTTACTCAGGCGATTGGTAACGTGTCAGAAATCTGTAGCTTGTTCACTTTGAAGTCAAGTTGTTGGGTTACAACTAAGCAGCTTCCTTTTTTTTTTTTTTTTTTTTTGTGAAAGAGTGGAAATTATGACTAACAGCTAATATTTGTGTCGTCGCTATAGGCTGCTGTAGTAAGCACAGACACAGTGACACGGGGGACCCATGTCAAACAAGCAGTGTTGACTCATTCACACCAGCAACAAACATGGATTTTTTTTCCCTCCTCTAATACTACATCTGAATCTGTCCTTTCTGCTTTTGCTAGCAGTTAGTCCACTACTTTCATCCTTGTATTTTATAGTCCTGTATTCACTTAGCTTACAGGTAAACTGATTTGTTTCGTCAATCACACTGCAAATTAATTCACTCGAGTTTATTGACCTTATTTTATTAAACAGAAATGGCAGATGAAAACATTAAGTGTGCATGCTGTCTGTTTCGGTTAGGCTACTTATCCTTGACTAACATTTCCTGTGGGGTGTCATGTCATGTCTTTAAATGCTGGTCCCCACTGGGAATGTGTGCTGCAACCAGATTTTTGTTTATGTGATTTGCTTTTTAACTGAGCGGACCCGGAGTGTAGTTCAAACAGTAAAACCAGCTTTATTTACCTTTTTTCGTTTTACTTACTTCCCTTTAGTGTACACCCTCTACTTCTGCTTCAGTCAGTAGTTCCCTTTGTGAGAGAGAGAGAGAGAGAGAGAGAGAGAGAGAGAGAGAGAGGAGAGAGAGAGAGAGAGAGAGAAGAGAGAGAGAGAGAGAGAGAGAGAGAGAGAGAGAGAGAGAGAGAGAGAGAGAGAGAGAGAGAGAGAGAGAGAGAGAGAGAGAGAGAGAGAGAGAGGAGAGAGAGAGAGAGAGAGAGAGAGAGAGAGAGAGAGAGAGAGAGAGACTTTCATTCATAAGGTGAAGGCTGAATCTGACTAGAGAGCAGGGAGTTTATTATAGAATATTTTATCATTTGTGGATAGTTGATCTCAACTCTTACAACCAGCTTGTCTTTCAGTAATCACAGATCAGTTCATCATTGTTGTTTTACGTATAGGTGAATTTTTTTAACACCAAATATTTAATGCATCCATTATGGATATCTTGGGTTTCAGAGCTTCATAACAAGAACACAGGATATCAGCATTATAGCAATATAGATAATTTTAATAAAAAGCAAAATTGGAAATTGCAAGGTGGTTTTCATACTGTAGAGTGAAGAGAAAAAAACATTCAGCGATTTAGAAACACCCACTGTATTCTCTGGAAAAAGCTCAGCGGTTTCATAAAGTATAATGTTACATCATTCTGTTGGGACAGGTCTTGCAAACAACCTTTGGCTATAAATGCTGTGGTATGTGGCGTTGGCCAACACTGTGTACATGCTCCTATGAAAATAAACATACCAATTTTTTAGTCAACAGTCTGAAACATTGCACAAGCTTGCTAAGGTGAACTACGTATTAACAGCACAGATATTTTGCGGTTTCACCACTTAATATTTTTCTTTACATTAATACTTTGAGGAACTCTGGATGATCTGCAGTGTTATCAGCAGATCATGTGGGTTTACTTCCTCTATCTACACAGTCAACATTGTTATCTTGCGGCAGGAAATGGGGGAAATTTGTTGAGAAATGGTGGAAAATTGGTAAAAAGTAGAAAGAGTAGGTCTTACATATTTTGTAGTGAACAATAACTGCATTGCATTTACCATTAAGCATCAGTCTGTAATCATGCAGATGACAATAAATTTATAATGTTGCTCACTTGAACACAAAACTTTGAATTTCATTATGAAAATATGCAGATTCATCGTACGAGAGTGAAAAAGCTTCAGATCTGAACCTTTCCTGTAGTTTTACTGAAGCAGAATCATTTAGTCAGTACAAACCGCACACTGCACCTGCAAACTCTTATCTAGTGAGACTGTTGATCATGTTTGGTCACTGCTGGTCGATAGATCATCACAGTTAAAGCACTGATGCATGAAATAATAATTAAAACACTGTAAATACCATCAGGTTCTTTTTGCTGTGGCAAGTTGTAAAACCGGTTAACGTCCCATCAATTGGTTAAGTTGATCAACAGAAAATTAATCAGCAACAATTTTTGATAATAATAATCATCATTTTTATGTAAAAATGCCCAACGTGCTGGTTGCATCTTCTCAAATGTGAGTCATACATGATAGTCAACTGAATATCTTTGGATCTTGAGTCGTTGAAACAAACACATTTTCAATATTGTAGACAAACAGTTAAATGAGAAAGTAATTGGTTGATTAATTGATAATAAAAATAATCATCAGTTGTAGCCCTGAAAGTGTTGCTAAATCCTAGAATTAATGTTTCCAAGAAGTGAAGATGTTCCAATGAGATCATTTTGGTAAAATATAACTATATTTAGATGCAGGAGCTGTGAACACTGAAGTTTCAATATAAGAATTTTGTCATCATATGATTATGTAAAAAGATAATAAATAAAAAAAAATTCTTAGATGAAATAACACCCAACAGCTTCTTTGAAAGCTATTATTCTAACTTAGGTTGCAGCAGCACACCAGCGAAACCTTGCTCAATCAGACCAAAACCTCCTGTGTGAATGAGTTTGAACCTCTGCATGTAAAGCTTATGCTAAAATGAAACTGGTTTGTATGACATTTGTCTGACTACGTCTGAAGTTGAAGTATTTGTAGCAGCTCCAAACGGCTGCAATTAAAGATGCTGATGTCTCTGTCGCTGCCCTTACAGAGAGAGAGAGATGGGATTATTGTTCAGTTGGGGGATAACAACACACGGCCTTTCCTCCTCTGCATTCATGGTTGTGAAGAATTAATAAAAAGAGAGATCTTGAACCCTGCTTACTTTCTGCCCCTCCACACACTTGACTAATCATGGCCTAAAGTCTGTGTGATTGTTGTCGGTTTCAGACTCTCACAAAAATTGTTGGACGTAGCCCTCTCACCGCTGACATTGAGATGGTTTTGGGGGCGGGGGGGAGGTTTCCGGATGCTGTTGGATCATTCAGCGAGCACTTAGTTCGAAGCATACTGACCCAATTACAGACATATACATACACATAGACACTTAAAACGCCTGTACATCCCGATTTAGAATCAGATTAAGTAGCCGTTAATCATCTTACAATATAAAATGTTGAGGACAGTAAGTGCTATTCACTTTCACAGTATCATTCTTGAAATATTCATTTCATATTGTTAGGGGTACTAAAATTTTTAAGCGCTTGCTAAGTATAAGCATCAATTTTGCAATAGTAGGCATGGGAAACGACTGATTTTATGACGCAGTTGCTGACTTGCATCTCCGTACGCAATTGCCTAACACGATGACGTTGATGTAATCTAGTATGTTGTGTTGAGTAATCCCTGCTTGTTACTCAGCTTGTTGTCTCATTGGGAATTCTTGAATGAAAGAGCTCCTGGCACATGTGTAATAAATCCAGCTGCCAGTTTGATGGACTTAAGCCTAGTCCACACTTATACGGGTGTTTTTTGAAAACGTTGCTTTTTCTATGCGTTTTGCCTCTTAGTCTGCACGCAACCTGTATTTTAGGTCGCTGAAAACAGACAAACTTTTGCCTTGTGACGTCAGAGCGGGTGCCATTGTCACCTTTTTTTTGTGTCTATGAGGCGACATTTTGTGCAATAGTGGATGTGGTCTAAGTCGTGCTGGTTCTAACATTGCTAACAGGACTTTCTATGTTTACACATGAATATAGAACTTCCTCTTCTACTATATTGAGGAACAGAGGCATCAGAATGCACCATCGCAGGTAGTCTACCGGAAATAGCTTCTTCTTTTTTTTGCAGGCTTCTAATTGCCCAACATGGCTTTAGGGTTTTGGTTATATCATTGCCTGTTGGTTTGGCACGTTCTTGACAGTTTCTCTACATTTTCATTCAGACCGAGGTTTTTTTTTTTTTTTTTAACTGAGCTTGGGTGGATGTTTTTTTTTTTGTTGTGTGTGTGTTTTCTTTCTTTTTTTCTTTTTTTTTTAAGAATGAAGAAGGGAAAAACCCTGTTATCAAAAATACCCATGTACGTGTGGACTAGGCTTTAGTAGCCGAGACACAAAACACAATCACTGATTTGCTGTCAGTGCTCTGTTGGCAGCAGAAACGATAAGTCCTGTCAAGAACTTAAATTAAGATGTTTCAAAAAGGCTTTCAATTTCTCATTCAGAATTAAATCTGCCATTAATCCCCGGAGGATAAAGAAACTTTGAGTGTTGAATAGAGAATGAATTTGACCGTCCATTTCTCCCTCTCAGCCCTCGAAAATGCTCTCAGTGCTCCACTCTGAAAAAAACAAATTAAAGTTGAGAGAGGGAGAAAGAAGTTTTCTTTTTTCTTTTCTTTTCTTTTTTTTTCGTGGCAGTGACAGTGACGGAACCCCATTTTCCTACAGCCAGATCAAAGCGGCTTCGCATGTGCGTGGGATCACAGTCTACTCCCTTCGGGCTTGTAATCATAATGCCTGAACTCGCGGCCCCTTTTCGATTGCAGAGGCTGTTGCCACTTCTGCTCTTCACCAGGCCTGACGCCAGCATCACTGTGCCCTTCACACCCTCCCTTACTGCTCCATCTCCCCTGGCTTTTCTTCTCTAACTCAGACAGTCCTCCCTGACGCGGCAGCAGGCTGGGGCTTGTCCCTGTTCTTACTGTCCCGCAGCCTGGTAGGTTAATGAAGGCAGCAGGGGGGCCGCCTTACTTGCCTGGCTGGTGTTGCGCTTCATCATTCCTGCCACAGCCCAAGGTTCTCTAATTAAGACACTGACTTTGCCCCGCAGATTATGTAGCAGCTGGATCATTAGCGTGGAGGGTCAAATGGCATGCATCTCCGTGTAGCGGGCGGAGCGCCTTTCATCAACCCTTTGCCTCTGTCAGCTCACCTCCGGCAGCCACCAGAAGGGTCTGCTCTGCTTCCTCCTCCTTGCTAACCCCCCCATTCATGCCGAGGGTTCTGTGTCGCTGGAAATGTTTACATCAAGGCCACCAGGAGTTAAATTTTTTACAGATACTCACACTGAGCTGCCAGTTTTTCGGGTACACCTACAGTAGCTAAATCTACTGCAATCCAGCATGACAGCTCTGCAATAATCTTTTATGAAGATTATATTCAGGTTTTTCAACTCTGCATCACAGGAATGTTGAAAAAAATCAAATCTGTGGTCATTTTTTTTTTTTTTTTTTTTTTTTGAAGGCTGTGGTTGTTCTTTTAGTGCTGTTGAATTGTTTGCTTTAGATTGAAAGGTGTTCAAGAAGGAGGTGACACGTTCTGCACACATACTGTATATTGCTTGTTCTTAAAAGAGATCATTCATTTGTCTCAATGTTGTGAATAAGCAAGTGATGTCAGCTTTTTATGGAGCGCTATCTGTAGTGTGAAAGCTCTGCGTTGTTTATATGAACAGTGTAGTAAACGTTTAATCATATGCGCTACAGACTGAACTGTGATGATGGAGCTTGATTTAAAGGTGTATGTTAATAATACATTTTGGCCCTTTTGAGTGATGTTTCAGATATTTAATTAGGCAGGTATATAGATAAATATTCAAAATCTAATTTGTTTCATATTTCAATCGGCTGCCATTTAAAGAGGAAAATTACCGCCATTAGCTGCCAGTGAGTCACCTTTTTATTTCAGTTACAGGGTGGAGATATTTTGTGTTTGATTTGTTTGTCTTTTCAGGGATGAGGAACTGTTCACCCATTTGGCTGACTCACCTGTCAGCAGTCGGTTAGCAAGTCTGCGCATCTATCTGTCTGCTCATGAGTGCAGAGGTTAGGAATTGCCTCAAAGCTTGTGGTGTTTTCATCAAGCCTTTCTAACCTGTGAATAAACAAAAACCAAGTGTTAATGAAGATTAGTGCACAGTGAAAAGTAAATAACCAGTTCTTTTCCAAGTGAAGAGACGGATCTGAAACCCAAAATCTGTCTTTTGAGTATCAAGAGAATTGAGAGGTGAAAAAAAAAAAAAAGAAAAGTTTGTTGGATTCCTATCATTGAAGGATTTTTCAAAGGTGACTATTCACACTGGGAGTAAAGTATCAAAACATCAACATCTCAAACATCTTCTGCACAATAATTTGCGTGTTTGGCATCTTCATGCTCTGTGTGTTCAAAACATTCATTATTTTGCCAAAATATGGCTAAACGCACTTATTCCATGTCAAAATATCACCCCTCTTATAACTCTGACTCAACAAAGTAGCCTATTTGGCTACAGTTTGTCAAAAATATCACTGTTTGAAACATGCGGACGATCATACAGATGGATAGAGCAGCAGTGAATTATATTGCAGGAGCAGGTTGAGAAGATTGTACCTTTTGGCTTTATATTTCTTCCATTAAAAACCTTTTATTTTTTTAGGTGACTTTAGTTGCTGTTCTCCTTTTTACTGAAGAAACTGCAATATCTTCACAGCCATTTTTTGAGCTAAAGGGGGTAAACCTTTGATACTCAAAGGATAGATTTTAGGTGAAATATGACTTTGAAATAAAGGAAGGAAAAATCAAATGAATTTAAATGCATTTTCATCCGAAAAAAGAAAAATTTGAAACTTTACTGTGCCTTATTAACCCCAACACTGATCATAAAGGAAGATTTTAAGATGTAACAGGCAAACGTTCCAGTCCATTAATGATCTCCCCCCAACTGGATTTGCTCTTTCCCTTCTCAGAATTCTGTTTGGATGTATGAAAAATGCCTTCATCATCTGGCTCTGCCTGTCTACACTGATAGCGAACTCCCGCTGTGAGAGATCAATTGAAAGGGACAACCACAAACTGCTTCTGACCAACTGCCGCCAAAGCAGTTTGTCCAATTTAGGAATTTCTAACTATTCCTGCTGCACCTCATATTGACAGCAGAAGCCCATGAAATTGTCTTTTTTTTTATATGTATGCAGCAGCTTTTTGACTTGCTGATTAACTAAATTTCAGATTTTAAATATTACATGTGAACCGTACCAATAGATGAAATCTCTCAAAACATTTCAGACATTTTTGGAAAAAGTAATGTTTTCATAAAGACTAAAATTATAATCATAAAAACATTTGGAGTCAGTGTCATTTTGACAAATAGTGTTTCACAAAAATATTTAAGATGGATCTCAAATCAGTTTGATAATGTGTGTTCAATGAATTGCACACAAATACTATTTTTGAAAGATCTGGTATTTGACCTATTGAGTGCTGTCAAGACTGAATTTATTCCTAGCCTGACAGCCTGAGTGCACTCTCAAGCTTGCACACACACACACACACAGACACACACACACACACACGCTCAGTCAAAAGAAAAATCCCACAGTTTGGTAAATATTCCTCGTTCTCCTTCCTGTTCTAATATTCCCCCTCAACCAGATTATGGTGTCTTTCTGCTCAGGTTTTTTTTTTCTTATTTTTCCACAGATGCCCACGTTTCACCTACGTTTGTAACTTTAGGCCTTTCTACTCTGCTCCTCTATTTTAAGACGGGGAGGGCAGTGTGCCGAGAGAGACAGAGAGAGACAGGCTGTTGCAGGCTGCACACTGCGCAGCACGGCAGACATGAACAGGGCCGAGGACAGTTTGCAAGACGACACTGGCTGGCTTGTTTACGGCAGAGGCTCCGTTTTGGGGGGGGGGGCGGCTGGCGAGCTGGAAGGCAGGGAAGAAAGGAGAGGGGGTTTACTACCCTCAAGAGAGTTGGAATTCCTCCTGAGCCATTCCCCCATTTGGCTGGCAGTTGTGAAAACAATTGCCTGGCATTTACTCTCTCTCTCTGTGCAGATGGAGTCCCAGCTATGAGTCAGCTTTGAGAGCAGCAAGTGGTGCAGAAAGTGGTGGGCTTGTGATCTCCTGCACCGCGAATATAAGCATACCGTACAGAGACACTTGGTTTTTGATGTTGGACGAGCTGTTCACAGTTGCTTCCTCACTTACATTTCTTCGTGATGCTGTTATCTGCTAGCCCGGCATCACCAGACTAATTCGCAAATGCGTATTAGTCTGGAAACTCTCGGTTCATTTTCGATTTTTCAAGGGGCGTTATCGACAGGCAGACCAAAATGCCTCTGAACACAATTGGATAGTCCGACAACCAATCAGAGCAATGAACTGGTGACGTCTGACTTTTCAAATCCAGACCCAACCTACAACCAATCGGAGCAAATTACAGCTAAACAGTACACTAAAATATGTTTATGAAAACATTTGAGGTGGGAAATAAGTAATGTAGTGACTGAATGGTAATTCATATTTGATCAGCACTGTCAGACCCACCTCATATTAGATAGACAGTTGCGAGTGGCCCGTCCAGGTCCAGGCTGGGTGGAAATCTTTCTGAACGGGAGGGGGGCCAAACGCATCTGCCAGAGCAAATAAAACATGAGCTCGGCAGATCTGTCTGGTTCCCAGGCTAGTTGTCTACAGTTCGGTTGAAATACATATTTTTTATGTCCAATTTTTAGTTGCTTGTTGTAACAAAAGGCAGTTGACTGATAAAGGCACGTCTGTCTCCTGTTTCCGCAGAGTTCACCTAGAGAAGACGCCATGCTGATGTCCTGAGCTGAGGGAGCCCCGACTTCATCCTCAACCCGTCAGCTGTCTCCATTTGTTATTCCATCCCTGGTCCACTCTCCACCGGTCACCGAGCTCCAACAGCAACCACCGTCACCTCCGGTTTTTCCCCACCCCGCTCCTGTCCAGCCTGCCGTCACCATGACGTCGGAGCTGGAGAGTAGCCTGACCTCCATGGATTGGCTTCCTCAGCTGACCATGCAGGCAGCCATCCGCAAAGCGGACGCCCAGAATGCCCACGGGCCAGGCATGGGCAAGAAAAGTACCCTACTGGATCCTAACACCACGCTGGACCAGGAGGAGGTGCAGCAGCACAAAGACGGCAAGCCGCCCTACAGCTACGCCAGCCTCATCACGTTTGCTATCAACAGCTCGCCAAAGAAGAAGATGACACTGAGCGAGATCTATCAGTGGATCTGTGATAACTTTCCCTACTACAGGGAGGCGGGCAGTGGCTGGAAGGTGAGGAAAAAGCGTCATCTGGCCTTTTTTTATTTTATCTTTTTCCAGATATAGCATTCAACATTCAAAAGATAATTATTATCATGATGACTATACAGTTGCATTCTGATGATAGTGGTGCTTTTGCCATGAACACACACTCTGATTTAATGTCAAAAATGAGTTTACATATCATTTTCAGTGCTTTTGAAAGTTGAAATTGGATGTTGTGGCTTCTGCAGTGGCACGCCTACCTCGTGTGATTTCACTTGTGGAAATTCTTCTTTGACCTTTGTAGTAAGCTGGTGACAGTATTTTTAGAGTTGAAATTGATATTCCTTGACTTAAATCATTGTTTTGTGGGCACCGGGCATCTTAAACAAAGTGAGATGCCATTGGTAATCACCACTGTCACTTCTGAGAAAGCTTAGAGACAAACTATGAGTGTGCCAAATCACACTAAGTGCCTTACTCCTCCGAATGAAAAATGGTGCAGCCCTGAGAGAACCATATGAAGTGTAAAACCCTGGATTAATATTCACAGAAGTGGCCCCTATCTGTGCGAACACAGACTAAATAGCCCATTCATGGGTGGTATTATTCATTGCAGATGCCTTGATAGGAGAAGGCCATTATGCAGAAGCAGAGAGCCAGTGCTGTGTCATCATCTCAAGGAGCCCATGATATACCGAGATGAAGCTATGCTGATTGCCTTTTAAAGGGCCCAGATGGAAATTGATATTAGAATGGGTTTTCCAATCAGTCGACGTTTATTGGAAATAGAATCTTAGGCACTGCTTTATTGCAGTCAGACAAGATGTATGAAGCCCATTTCCTGGGGCGACAAGATCTGGCGTGTGTGTATAGGCCGTACAGAAGTGTGTGTTTGTGTGTGTGTGTAAGTGTAGGTGAGGGGGAGATGAGAAAGCATGTGTTATTGTAAATGGATTGATTTTAGCTTTTGTGGCAAGGCCTTTTGTAAGGAAATGAATTGTTTTATTTTGCAACCTTTGTTCCCTCTTCTACCTTCATCATCTCTTATTTAGTTGTCAGCAACGCAGCAGCATGTGCTGTCTGTCCCATTCTTGCGCTGAGTTACAGGTATTTTCACTCGACACTGACGTCAGCCCTCTATTTTCTATACCGCCTACCTTCTTTGGCATTGAATTTAACCATTCATTGCATACAAACAAAGACACTTTTCTCTAGACACCGGTACAAGGTTGTAGCAGTATTTTATCTTTGTTGCTATGTTTTTAAGGTTGTTAATTAAAGATAATGAATAACATTAAAAATTTGGGGATGTCATGAAATCCTAATGATGCCAAGTTTTTAAAAGCTTGACTAAAATATAACTGGTCTGGTCAACAACACTACTATATTTTTGGGATTTTTCTCTGTGCAAGAGTCTGTCAGCAATAACCTATTTGGTAGCTAACCAGTGAATGGGTTCAATCCTCTTTAGGATTAACTGACCAAGGCAAATTTCCAATATTTGAAGTTAAGCACGTACTTTCAAGCCATGTTAGATCATGGGAGGAGTTTTTTTTTTTTTTTTTTTTTTTTTCTTTTTTCTTAATTCAAAACATTACCCCATAAAGCAAAAGTGATTGTGCTCGTGGAAAATTTACCTGTAGGAAAGACAGAAACCACATGTTAAATGCATGGTTGCAAGTTCTAGTCCACAGTGAACAAAATATCAAATTTAATATGAAGTCGTTGCTGAAAGGTTTTGGAATTAAGTGTGATAATTCTGACGTACTGTAAGGGGTTATGTGGATTAAATTCAATTCACTTTATTTCACTAGTACAACCCACTGAGTATCGATATTGCTCTCCTGAGTACATAATATATAGCATTCAATATGTCTATCTCATTAATTACTTCTGCCAAGGCCCATATAGTTTTAGATTCAATAAAAAATTGGTGCACAGACATGTCTGTCAAGGAACAATTGATTAAAGATTTTATTGGATTTTTACCATGAGATTATTGTTTTTTTTTGTATCCATAGTGATGAGACTAACAGAAATATAAAATGCTGAAATCGTAATGGTTTGTTTTCAGTTTCAACTGTAGTGTAGGTTTGACGTAACCGAAATGATGTCTTGGGTACAAGTGCAAGTTACAGGATTAGTCAGCGTCGGTGGAGATTGACGCTCGTCAAGTACTTTCTAGTTTAGTAAAATCTTGCATAGACCAACAGATTCTGTTCTAAATGTGGGCTGTAAATGTAGAAATACCCTCACATTCAAAAGTGTGAAAAACCACATCACTCTAACCAGGATGCTGTACAGCACAGGAAACATTGAAAAAAAGTGGTTTGAATATGTACTCATCAGCTTCAGCATGCGTCATAATCTTTTTTTTCTCTCAGTTCTTGTTAATAAGGTGTTTTCCCTGCCATCGCTTTTTTTTTAGTTTTCTCAGAATCTAAACAACTAAAATAATGTGCATACAATATATATAAAATAATTTAATTGCAAGACATCTGAATGAAATCCAATAGTACTGTTTCCATGCCCGGGGCATTTGAACGAGCTCCAGTAGCCTTAGGTTTGTTCCTAATGTTTTTGTGGTTTGAGAATTTTCACAACCCATCACACAAATGATATTTTCATCTATTCCCGTGCAAAAGCCTGGGAAAAGTTTCTCTCCCAATCATCAGGAGGTTACTAGGAGCTTGTACTGTTGTGAGAGCTTTAAAGCGCTCAGAGATGTGTCTTGGAAACAATGGTATAACACCTAAAACACCTTGAAATTGTGTAATATGCATGCAGGAGTAACGCTCTCCCTGCTCTGTGCTTGTTACTATTCTATGAATCCACCTATAGTGTGACTGAGTATCCTTGTTTGTGTGTGTCATTAGTTGGAAGCAAGCGTGCCTGGGTGGGGTGAATGTAGGTCGGATGTAGTCATCGCTCCTCTGTTCCCCTGGAGATGTCAGTCGCAGGAATTTGGGACTCTGCACACGCATGCGTCTGTTCAGTATGATAATGCAAGCTGTGCCGGCAAGATGAGACCGGGCTAATCCGGGCACCAGCAACTCATTTAATCATCTCAATAGAACTCCATTAGCCTGCACTTTTAAGAAATATCAATAAGTGCTGTCAATAAAAACAGATAATTCATCAAGGTCAAAAAAAAAAAGTGAAAGCTGCCTTCAAGAGTGCAGAATATGTGCTTCGCATCTATGAGCAAGCAATTAGACGGTGCTTTTCTTAACACCCTCTCCAGCTCTCTGAGGCGCTTTTGATTCTTTCTTTTTTTTTTTTTTTTTTGCAGGTTTGTCTAAGCAGTCTTGTGTACGATTCAGCAGCTCATATACTGTAGCATCCGTGTCCCTCTGTTCCTTTTGTGGCAAGCATGGCAAGCTTTTTGAAGGTTTGCCAGATTGCTTAAGGATATTTCAGGTACAAAGATTCCTAAACACATATTTCCAAGAAAAGTATAGACTTTTGCTTGCAGCACTTTTCTATGGTGCAGTATACTACTCCTGATATTTCATTTTGCTCTTTTTTTCTATTCACATCTGTTGCTCAGTCCTTTTCATCAAAGTCATTACAGGAAATGTAAGATGGCCCAGTGACTCCTGAGATTAAAAACTTAAATGGGAACAGTCCTCTCCCTTTTCAAGGTCAGAAGAACGTGTCTTTCTGTCAAGAGCAGTTTGAAATGGACCCATAGTCTTGCTAAAGTCTTGAAAGCATTACAAGCCTTATCTTTGCTATGATCATGAATTTTATACTGACCTAACTTGACCTTTAGTTTTACTTTTTTTAAAAAATAAAATAAATAAATAAAGTTGACAAAGAAGATTTAAAAATTGGAAACTTTTTCTTAGTAATTAACAGAATATGAGCCAAATATAGTTTTCAAGTACAAGTCTTGCAACTTCTCCTATCTGTTCTTTCTCTTCACGGATACTGTCTCGCGTGTCATGAATGGCGAATCAGCGCTCTCTCACTTTCACTACAACTGTTTGTGGTGCGATTGTTACATAAATGATTTGCAGACGTGTGGCTTCAACACACTTTCAAGGAGAGAGCTGTACAGAAGGGGTTATACCCCTAGACATCCTCTACCTGCGTACATTATGATGAGTAAAAGAGAAGACCAGTGGAGCGGTCTGAACCAAGAACAAAGATTTTATTGAAATTACTGTGGTGCTTGATCAGTCATCATCAAATTGAGTAGTTTTTAGTGAAGTCCTGTGAGATGTATGATGAGTGATTTTGATTTTTTTTTTTAGCATGCCATACCAAATCAGTGTGGAGGTCTTAAGACAAAAGCTTAAGGTAACAAAATAAAAGTATTATGTGATCGGAAGTGTGGTTTCAAATTGTCATAAAACATGTGAATCAGATATAGTCACTCACTCAGTATATCCAGGGAATACATTTAAGCAAATATTTTATTCTACTACTTTCATACATTTAAATATTTACTAGATAATACTGATATATGCAAATTATATGAACTCGGCGTAAGAATCAAATGCAAGATTTCAGGTGTTGCTCACTCATTTGATTGATGCCAGTCTGGCGGCGCACATTTGCCACAATGCAACGTGGCGTCATCTGGCAAGGTGCTGCGTTGACCAATCGCATACATGCAAATGTACATTCTTGATAGGTTATTTTCTAACATGAATCACCATTTTCTACCATATGAAAGATGAGACAGTTGCCGCCGTGATCACTTTCCAGAGTCGTAAAATCATTTCTCTTGAGTATTATAAACTGTTGTGTATCTGATAAGCCTTCAACTTCTCAGACCTAGTACTCAAACTGGACTTCCTGGATCACATTTCGCTACAGCTGACGCATCGCTCTGGATTCCACCATGTTTCTCTTTTGGTCGTTGCCTTGGCAATGCACGTCCGTGATTTGGGGGGTGGGGCGGAGCTTCTGTAGGAGCATGAAGGAAGAGATGTATTTATTTGGGTTTTTAGTTCAAATGTCAATTTTTTTTTTTTCCCCGAATGACTGACTCTACCTTTAATCATTTGCATGGAAGTCTTCACCCCCACTGATTGTGTGCAGTTCTTCTCCGAGCTTCATCTCTGATCAGGCAGTCTGAAAATGTGAGACTCACCTCAGCTCAGCCAGAGACAGAGCGACACTGTGTGATTTCTTGTCTGGTACATTTCCTGTGAAGAAAAAAAATGGTCAGGAACAGTATTGAATAGACGACTACACATCCACTCAACGTTGACCTCCATGCTCATCTCAAACCTACTTCTGGCTTCTTGTAGGCTCACTTCAGGCAAAGTGTGTAAATTCCCCTCTGCATTTCTTCCAGGTGAAGAATGCCAAAGAAAATCTGGAGCAATTCTCAACCAGTTTAAAAATGCTTGAAATGTTTGCTCTTGAACTTTAACTGTTGAGGAGATTGTTGCTACTGGCATGATTTTATTTTCTTTCTTTTCCACACCTGTGTACAGGAAAGAGAATTAACTGGAAGACTGTGTAGGCTACTGTCGATTTCCTAACGAACATTGAATCTCCCACTGCATTTTCACTGAGGTCCATAGCTCTTACATGATCTTGTTAACAGGGAAATATAGCTTTGGTCTGTAAATCGTCCAGCGTGCAGAGATGGGGCACAGAGCTGCCTTCTGCAGCAGCCCTGGACCTTGCTTTGATCTCATTATAAAATGCAAATACGCAGCACCCTAAACAGATCAAAGGTTCAACTTCCCATTGGATCTGAGGCTTAATAATAGCAGCCTGGAGCAGTTTTCTATTTTTTAAGAAGCGATTTGGGTAGCTACTGGTCCTCCAGGACATTATTTACTCTGGAGATAATGTTCCTGCCTCTGACTTGTGACTAGCCACAGCACAGAAAATCCCTGCTCCTGTTACTTATTTAAATTTTGATTTCAAAGATTGGTCAGGTATGAGCATTTGCACTTGCTGCCCTATCTCCTAACTCAAGCTCAGGTTTGGAATTTGAAAGTGTAAAATCGCTGCGGTGCTAGACTCTCTGATACCTTCATCTACTTTCTTAGCCTGTATCATGATTATGCCGTAAAGCAAGCATTTAATTTTAAGCACTTTGCTGATACTGAATTTTTCAGCAGCACTGATGCATATTTAGAGCGCTACTCTGTTCCTTTTGTAACCTGCACACCCCCCCACTTCCAAGATGATCCTTTTTTTTTTTTTTTTTTTTTTTTTTTTTAAGTTCATAAATTTCTCTTTTCCAGTGCAGTGTCATGAACCTTGGCTGGGGTGCAGTCTGATGAGTAATGAGGTGATACAGCAATATTTTTAGCACTTTTGTCTCATCCTGGATTCCTTTTTAATTGCAGAAACAGCAAAAGTGGCTGCGTGCTGGCCGGGCGCTGACTTTGTCAGGTGGTGGGAGGGGTAGTGATTCACTCGGCAGCCAGTTTGATCCTGCTGTGAGGCGGGTTCCCATGTCAGGAAGCTCCAGCCTGGCCACCCGCCCACCAGCCTCACCTTGCACCCGCCTACCGGCGCCCCACCGCTCACGCTCTGGCCCTCAGAGTGGGCGGGGAGAGCAGGCTGGCAGGCCTTGGCACGGATACTTTTTGGCAGGAGCTGCTGTCCCCACACTCTGCTGAGTGAAGTGCTGACTGCAGTGCAGAACATAATAGGCCTGAGGCTTCTATCGCTTCCTCTTGTGGCCTGCAGGCCTGTGTAGAGATGTTGGCTTCAATTTTACTTGAAACTTTAACTATGTTTTTGACAGTCATGGCTATGACCTCGCAGTTCACAGTTTATCCCATAGATATGTGTATCTATATCTATCTATATCTATCTATATCTATATCTATATATATATCTATATATATATATATATCTATCTATATATATATATCTATATCTATCTAACTATCTATCTAACTATCTATCTAACTATCTATCTAACTATCTATCTATCTATCTATATATATATATATATATATATATATATATATATATATCATTAACCCTTAACAACTTCCTCCCATCTGCTGTTTTTGCTCGGTGAGATGTGATTCGGCAGCTTGTTATAAAAGCTGTTGACTATGGTCATCAATTGATTCAGTGAACTTCCTCTTCTTTGATAATGAGATCTGTAAAAGTCAATACCTGACTCATAGGCCGGGACACACCACTTATGCTGCTGCGTCTTTTTTTTTTTTTTCCTTCCTCTTTCTAAGAATCATTTCTAATGCACTGGACACTGATGGCTGCTGATTCCTGCACACATTCTTAGTCACAGCTTCAGGCCTTTGAATAAACACTTAATCAGTTTGCATTGTTGAGACATGCTCTTCAGTTGGCAATTATGGAGTAATATAAGAGGCCAAGGACTTTATGCTGTTGGTAGATAGTTTTCCTGCCATTTCCTGGTTAGTTAAAGCTTGGCCTTTGTCTCAGTTGGATAGGGGTTTGGATATGAGTGAAGTATTTAGCTGACTGGCATTAATGAGACCCATAAGAGTCTTTAATAACTGAGGGAAGGGGTCAGGATCTGCATTTCTATGTCTTTTCCAGAGCTGTCCATTTATGTGGTGACTGAGATCATCACCTCTAGCAGGCCGTGCCCTTGCTTTGTCACAGATCCGTAGCCTCAAGTGCAGTTGGGCAAGAAAATCATCCCGGTGTCACAGTTAAAGTTATGAACTGCAAGGAATTTGAAGCACATTTCAGAACAACTCATAACTGGAAAAGTCATTAGCTAGTTCTTAGATTCTTCAGAGGGGAAGATGAAGGACCATAGGGAGCTGCTCAGAAACTCTTTAGTCATTGTTCTGTGGCTAGAAAGATTTAGACAAAAATAGCATTTTGCTCTCCCTGTATTTTAACTTAGTTTTCCCAGTGAGTGGCCTTTTGCCCTTGTATCATTTTTCTCCTCTCAACTTGCTGTAGAATTTGTGTAATGTTGTGTATGTCCAGAGTTTTAGTTAAGAGCTTAATAATGCTGAGAATGTCTGTGACTGACTCGCCATCATGGATTTTCACAGGAAAGTCAGTGTTTTCATCTGTTTTCAAATACTGCTTTGTCTTAAAAGCCCAAGCAGTAATTTTGACCAAATGACCAAATAAATTAAAGGTTTATTCCCATTAAATTAAATTGAGTTTTTGATCTAGTCAAAATATTGGTTTTGCATTTTTGTTTATCATTAAAAAAATATCTATAATCTTTACTAACTTATTTAATAACTACAGGTGAAAACAAACCTTAACTATATTATACATTATAATATTATTGCACTTTTTTAAAGTTTTAAGTCTAGTTTTCATCCCTGTATTCAAATACTATGTCAACTGAGCCCTTGTTGGCAGACCTAAAGCTGGTGACATAGCCATGCTGAGTCAGATGAACACTTTAATCACTGTTTTAAATCATTGCCTGCAGTATATTAAACTGTATGTAACCATAGAATAATTGCTAATTAAATCTGATCATGGCCTTAAGTCGACTAACTTGGCTAACAACCTTTTAAAATGTGAGCAAGCCAGCCACAGTTATCCTCAGGCTTCTAAAACAGGTAACAGACAAACTAGATTGAGCAGGTGCAGCTTTCAATGAATCTTAATTGCTTCAATTATTTATCCTCACACACTCCATTATTTCTTTGATAAGTGTCCATGTTATAATAACAACAATGCCCTCTGAGGTATCCCAATACAAGAAAACAAAGGACTTAAGTCGTTTTCTCATATGAACTTCAGAAAATGTCCCAAGAATCAGGTCCGGACATTGTCCCTTCCAGACCTGTGGTACACATCAGGAGATTGGAAATGCTTCATTTGGTTTAGGCCAGGGGTGGCGTTTGGGTAGAGCGAGCAGGAGTCAGTCACATAGCCAGTTTGTAATCTGGTCATAAAAAACCGAGTCACTTTCCATTCCTTGAATTTGTCTGACGATTTTGGCCTTGGTCGTTACCAGCAGAAGTTCCTGAATCTCTCCAGTCAGACATTTTTGTTGGTGTCGTCATATAAATGACCCTTCTTCCGGTTTAGTGCAAGTCGAATGATAGAAATGTCATCAACACGCCCACTCGCTCACTGTGAATGACCTGCTGTATTCACACATGGGCTCAATCGGACATTACGGACTTTGTACTGGGGAGCTGGCAGGGTCATGTCCGTTTAATGTCCGGTCCAGCTGATTCGGACAATTGTTTTTTTTTTCTCACCAGGCTCCTGCGGGTAATGTCCGGATAACTTCAGGGTTTCAGTGCATGTGTGAAAGTGGCTTCAGTGAAGGTGGAATCTTAATTTAACATTATGGAAATATTTGACTCTGTATCCTGCACCAGGACACCCTGCCATGTGTGACCACTTATATCAAAAGCTAATTGTCTTTGCATAAACATTTATTGTCAATATCAGCAGCTGTTCTCTGTAAACGTGCTTAACTTACACTATCTGTATGCAGGTCTAACAGTCCGAGCATGTGGATACATTAGTTTAGGGGACGGGTTAAGGTAAAAGCAAATCCTTGCTTCAGAAAGCTGATAATAAGGAGGTAATGTCAGACTTCATGATGGAGCGAGGAGTATCGCTATTCAGTCTGTGAATGGCAGGCAACGTTTTTGTGTACATTGTGATTACAGATGGTGCCTTTCAACATAACCTCTTGTATGTGCACTCACTGATTTTATTTTATTTTTTTTGCCCTGACAAGCAGTGGGAGAGGGGAGAGGGGGTACACTGATGAATTCTGCATGCTATAAATAGAGCCCAGTCCTTGGAATCCGCCTTTAACACTGAATCTACCCTGTTAAATTCATCTAAGCCGAGTTAGACCGGCTACTGCTGGACAGAGAGGCTGATACATCCTGTCTGAGGTTTTGATTCACGTGGGGTTTATAGTCCTTTCCTGTTACGTGCCCTGTACCCTTGCCAAACTCCATAAAATGCCATTTTCACAACCGTTTCAAGTAAACAAGGTGTGATTTTAATATTAACTAATATCTTTTAATATGAGTGATTGATGTTTTTTTTTTCTCCTAGTCTTTTCATAAATGTAATTAATAATATTCATAATTAAGGTAGTCTGCTCTTCCTGAAGAACGGTTGCCTCCTGTGAAGCTTGCTGCTAATTTATCTGCCAGCACTGTATTGTGCATGCCGCGTTTCATTTTTTGGAAATGAAAGGGGGGGCTGCGAGACTAATTAGCCGAGGCTGGAGAAGGATCTTTTTAAAACGTTGACAGCAACCTGAGACTGCTGATAGGGTCAAAGGTCTGCAGCTGATTGAGGTAAGCCCTCCACTGAATATCCACTTAGAGCGACTGGGAGCTCAGCGACTGGTCAGTCACATATGATAGATATTTTAAAAGGAGTAGACCGGCCCCGATGATTAACATGTAGATAAAATCTGTATGGCAAGTAATTATTGTGAGAATACGTCTGGCTGATGTTTGTTCCATTTCATCTTTGTTCTAATCCACACTTTCTCTTCTCCGGCAATTATTTAACCCCCGCCACCTTCTGTGTCAGTCTCCCACAGCTAATGGCTCCACTCTGCTGTTCACAATTCTTGCTTTATTTATTTATTTATTTTCTTAAATGAAAGGCGAGCAGCCATGTGTCTTAACAGGGCTCTGCTGCTGCCTGGCATTAAATGCTGCTTATTGATAAAGATGTCATCGTGGCGGCTGATATGTAGGAAAAGGGTTTTTTTTTTTTTTTGTTTTTGTTTTTTGTCCTCTGCCTTGTCAGTGAAGCAGAATGGCTGCCTCTTATCCCAGAGAGATATTTGATCATCCTGCTGGTGCGTCCTCAGTGGGGTCAGCGGCCTGTGAGAGACAGAGAGACAGTGACACAGCTGTGGCAGCCGAGTGGAACCAGTGATGGATGACATGCCAGAATGGGCCATGCTGCCTTCCCAGGCGCCTGTATTGACAAGCACAGCTCTCGCATCTCACATTCAGCATTAGCAGGGCTAATCGCGGGTCATGCCGGCCACAGATGTGACACATGAATATTGCTCCTGTAATTGCTCATTTGTCAACGTCACATTCCCAAAGAGCAGGTTTACGTGGCTACATTGTTGAATGAAACTTGTTGTAAAGGACAAAGGTAAAAAAAATAATAATAATAAATTAAATGGGCAGTGTAAGGATTTCACACTTTGTACCCTCACTGTTGCTACGTTCATGTGTTGAAGTGGCCCAATTCAATTCTTTTTTTGCCTCTAAGTGACTCAGATCTGTTTTTTTTTTTTATGGAAATGTGAACAAAACAAACCATCCTTGCATATGTTGTCCTAGATCTGATTCATATCCAATCTCTGGCTATGCGATCACTGTCAGAACAGTCAGATCAGATTTTTTTTAACGTCTCACTTCTCTGCATTCGGGCTTAATGGTCAATGGAGAGATGAGGAAATTTCAGATTTGTTGGACATTTACAGAGAAGCTTCTATTCAAACCAAACTGGAAGGAACTTTATCATCCATGTTTATGATTTGACTGTCGCACAAATCACGTTATTGTTGTTATTCTCGTATGCATGCTGCTCACATTTCAGTTAAATCTGCTCATGCGTCACAGTTTAGGACCTCAGCGGTGTTCATACCAGAGCTGCATACATGAACGTGAACCATCAAAACAAAAAGACTAAAAAAAACAATCAGCATTGATCATTAAAGCCTGTTATATGTATGTAGCCTATAAGAACAAACCTCACAGCGTAAAAGTATCACTGGTGTTTGATTGGTGGGCAGTATTTCAGTGAAACAGATTAGAGCCACTTACAAAGAGTATTTCTAGGGATAAACATGATGACCAGTGTAAATGATATTCATTAATTTTCTTATGGTGAAGGCTACATTCTCTGTCACTACAAATGTGTTGGCTCCTTTCTAGTAGTATGTAAATTGGTGTGTGTGTGTGTGTGTGTGTGTGTGTGTGTGTGTGTGTGTGTGTGTGTGTGTGTGTGTGTGTGTGTGGTTTTCATGTGTGTGCTCATAGTGATTATAATCCAAACCCTGGCTCTAAGCCCTTCAGCCTGTGCTCCAGCAGCCGCAAGGCCACTGCCTCTCCCCACCAGTTAATTGCATCTGAATTAGTCCATTAATGTGGCCGTGTAGAGGGATGAAGGGGTGCATGGAGGTGTCTGGCCTCTTTTGACCACTGCAATGTATTATTAATGGGTCAGCAAGTCTGGCAGCTCTGCATTAACTTGGCTAATGGACTGTAGGGTGGGTCTGTGATTCCCTCTCTGAAGGAAATCAAATCTAATGCATAATACAAAAAAAAAAAAAAAAAAAAAGCTTTCTTCAGAGTTTTTTTTTCTCCAGAGTTTGTTAGTGAGAGCAGCGGTTTAAAACGAGGCTTGTCTTTCTTTTGTGGATTCTGCTCCCTGTTGACAGATTCCTGCGGGGAGTCCAAGGTTACACTGAGTCATCACCCCGTGTCTATCATTGACATGTACAATAATGCGCTCATGAAAAACTTAAGTATCAGATCAGATTAATAGGGATGATGGTAAATGGCTTACTTTACTCTGCTTGTGTAGTAGCCTTCAGGCCGAGTGTATTCAAGAGCCTGGGGATGAGTGTAGTAAATGTGAGTGAGCTGCGTGACAAGAACGCAACTAAGAAAATGAAGCCCTTTATGTAGTTGATCCTTTTGCCACCAGACACCCACACTTTTTTTTTCGACAGATATACGCAATAGCTTTTTTTTCCGAAGTAGACTTAACAACACCAGGCAAACAATACATGGTTGTGATGTGAGCAAACAGAGCAAATGCTTCTGGGTGAACTATTTTCCTTCAGCATGAAATTCAAATGTTGTATTTTAATCTGATGTTAGAATATCTATTGTTACTCTTCAACTAGATTAAAACTAATGGAATGATTCTCCTCTTATTTTCCCTGCACAGAAATAATAGTTGTATATAAACAGCTATAATCACTATGTGTTTCTCAACAGTCAAATAATATGACTATGCAAAGATAGGAGGTTAAGGAGTGCATGTGACAGTTTTATTTATTTGCAGTCTGAGGCTAATGTGCATATTGAGCAGCAGCATAAGCTCTATAATGTTTGTGTAGACATGCAGGAAAAATAAAGGTCAAAATGTCTGTTTTTCCTCTACTCGATACAATGTGTTTTCAGTAGACTTGTTCTGTTTTGCATTTTATCCTCCCCACGTTGCATCTTACAGCTTTAGTATTTAGACATAAAAAATTGCTCCTCACTACTTAAGCATAAAAAGAAAAGAATGTACGTCAAAGCAGCACATGAAAGCCTTTCTGTGCCGTTGCTTAATTTGTCTAACTCTTAAGTGGACAGTTGGCACCACCCCGTCACCATTAGTAGCTGCAGTCAGTTCTTCATTGTTAGTGGGCACAGTAGTCAGCAGGCTGCTGTGAGCCATTGTCAGAGGATAGCATCAGAGGCTCTTCTTCTGGCTGATAATTAAGTGGCGTACTGACAAACTGCTTTCATCAGATCCCTCATGTGGAACTGAGAGCATGCGAAGGCTTTCAGGGAGGATAAACCGGAGGACGTCACTTTGCCTCCAATCTTTCATGGCCTTGTGCTGCCTCTGCAGTGGAGGAGGAAGGGAGAGAAAAAAGGCGCCCTGTGTAGCACAGGAGAAAAGTGCAAAAGCCTGCGTTGCTCCAAGAGCCAGACTCAATTTACACAACTGGCAAGGCGGCTCTCTTTGCTGATATTGTCAGTCTGTACTGTACCAGTTTCCCAGTTTGTCTCAAGTGACCAAGCTTACAGTATATGCTACATCTTTTTTTTCTCCATTTGAGAATCTGTCAGTTATTTATTTATTTATTATTTTTTGTTTCTTTAAGGCTGATATAATTTGTGATGACTTGAGGCACTGAGTGCATGGGAATAGATGTAACTGACAGAGTTTGAATGAAAGAACACCATTGTGACAATGACCCCCTTAAGACATAAAATGTTCAGTCACTATGACCTCCCAGCGTCCCGTTATCCATCATATAATCAAGGGCAGGATCAATGCTAAAAGCTAAAAGCAGCCTCTTCATTGTTAGATTTTATGAACTTCTATAAACAGTTGACTGTTACTTAGTGAACATGTTTTGAACTGTCTATACGTTGTTAGCTGATGTTTGCCACCACTTGTCTGATTCAGTCAGCTTTAAACATAACTCTACTTTTGAGTGTAACAATTAGAATAATGAAAAGGTCATTTAAAGTGTTATATTAATGTAGCTATTATCAGTAAATCTGTCTGGTTTCCAGTTATACACCAGTTTTTAACATCTTTGAAGTTGACTGATACCAAAACACTGATTAAAGTATTTTTTTTTATCCATATGATTTTTAATTTCCTAAAAATTCTCATTTGTTTAGTCTAAACAACAATAAAACAGTTTTATGTTGTTATATGTCTAGTATAATATGTCTAATAACTATTCTCATTGAGCTTGTTGTTTTCAGTATTGTTTGTTGCCCCCTTGGTTGCAGTGACCCGCTAGGAAAGTGCTACTGGGACCATTTGACCCGTTCCCAGACACTCCTGGCTCAAACACCGGTCTGATTTCCTGATTTCTAGTGGTGGATGTTGCACACTTTCATTTTATTTTCTCGACTTGATTTTAATCTTCCCATGTCTCAACCTTTGGTTCCAGTCTAATCTACTGTGTTGTATTGACTGGTTTACTGTTGAATGGTGTTATCTATCACTCGATCCTGCCAATTTTCAAAGAGGTCCGTGCCCATCACCGTTTCTCCACAATTCTTCTTGGTTCATTGCCAATGACAACCCTGTCGAAGGTCAGAGATGCTCTGAGATAATCCACTTAAAGGAATCATGCCTTCTCTTCTGCACGCTGCACCGTGCAATAGTTTAGCAAGTGTAGCAACACAAGAGGTTGTACAAAGTGCTTTGACTGTGTGCGGTTTGGCTTTGAGCAAGAGAGAGTGAGACAGAGCAGGAGAGGCACAAAAATCAGCAAAAGAGAAAGAAAGACAAAGACAGATAGCTCTCTGAAGGACTGATCAAATAGGCCTCATATGAGTGGCTCAGGGCTTTTGTGGTAGTGTGACCTGCCGTTCAGTGTTGCATTAGGTGAATTTTTCCTTCACAGCTTTTCAAATCTATAGCGACGGCCTCCCAATTTATGTTTTTATTTTTTTGGGGGGGGGGCTCAAATTTTAAGTGTAGCATTCAAGCCAGGACTGTAACATTGAGTGCACCTAGAAAATAATGCAGAAGTTGTTTTTTTTTTTCTCCTATTTTTTTTTTTTTTTTTTATTTCCCTTGAATTTCTGCAGGTCCGCTCCAAGGTTGGCCTTAAAGCAACAAAGCAGGTAGAGAAGGGAATGTGGATGCATGTGCCTGAGTGAGATTGAGTTCAGAACATTTATATTGGAGCTTTTGGTCTCTAACCCCACCGCTACTGTTGAAAAGGGAACATCCTTGGTGCAGCATTCATAAACTTCTAATATGCCACTAGAGAACTATGGGGGGTTTTGTGTTGGCTCAGCCTATTGTCTGAGCTCTATAGGATGCAGTATCCTTGGATTACCCTCAGAAAAAAAATGACTTGGCAGCTAGATTGCTTTGCTTACTTGGTGTTGTGGAGGATTCCACAGTATCAGAGTAGTCAGGTAAGCTTTACTTTTACTTTATGTCTGCAGATTTCTTTGGTTAATGTGTATATGACAGTGGTTAATATGTAGACAGCTTGGTTCAATATGGCCGGCCGTAGTTCTCAGGAATCGTCTATTGTTGCCGTAGACATCTGTTAACTTAGTTTTTACTCATCCAGAGTTAAATGTCTGCTGTTACACGTGTGTCCGACGTTGCTTTCTTCCACTGAAGAAGCACATTTTGTACCTGCAGCCTCCCCTGTCTATCCTCTTTACCTTTCCTGCAGTTTGGATGTATGGCGTTGGCCTCTGGAAAAAATACACCTGTGGAGACTGATGCAAACCAGTGACCTCAGTTGTCATCTCAATTGGCTCCCCTGTCGTTGCAGTCGAACTTTAACGGCTTTAATTCTTTGTTTTTTCCTTTGTTGTTTTTATTTTCATTAATTGCAGCCTCTAGCTCTCAAAAAAAAAGAACTTAACCAAAAACAGTCCAAGCATTTCACTTTTGCAAATTCTATGAAAGCCTTTTCGTTGTCACCACTGTTCTCACTTCTCTTGATAACATGTTATTTTTGAGTCCACACATGTAATCGCTTATCAAGCTAATTTCTCTCTTGCATGTATTGCCCTCATTATATGAGTCTGCCAGTGAAAAATGGGTTTAATTTAGCCAAATGCTCATTGTTGGGGGGGGTGAAGAAAAATACAATTTCCCCATAGTGTCATCTCCTTTAGCTGTTGAGTTTTAATTACTATAATACCTCAGTGTGCCACACTAGATGACCTGCGTCTACATAGGAAAAGTTAACCATCATTTAGATTTTTCTCGTTTGCCCGTTTTCTTTTGTCTTACATTATAGGCATAGACATAGAGCTCTCTAAGCACGGTGTAAAAGGGTTATTATATTTATGACACATTTCACCTTGGCATGTATTTTTCTGCAGCAGGCAAGCAGACCGTTCATGTTTTATTAAAACTAAATACAAGTGAGTAAAGATCAGAGACTAAGGGGTTTAAAACCTAGCATGCCAACACATTACTACTAGATGCCAAGGGAGGCAGATCAAATGCCTTTGAAGATAGTTAAAAAAAATCAAGTTGAAAATCGTTATAGTTGACTTCATTGGTATTTGAGTGTGGGCTTTGGGTCTCTCGGTAGCTTTGCTAGATGTGAGAGAGCTTTTCGGTGTGTTGGGCGGTGTGTGTTGGCAGACTTCTTGAGTCTGACAGTATGGTGTCGGTGGGGGAGGGGCTGTAGTAGTCAATAAGACCTTAGTAGTGCTAAGTAGAATTAAATATGGCTTTATTAGATATTTTTTCTAATTATTTTTGGCATGAAAGTGAAAGAAAACCTTCTTGACAGCTGATACTCTAAATTCTGACACCTGGAGCTTTTTTAAAAGACATTTGTACTTGTTGAAACAGGAGGTGACAGTGGTTTTAAGTGTGCAAAGAGCTGTTAGTGAAGCATACAGCATCCTGGCACTCCTTTGTCACCGTACAGCAGCTTTTCATCCAGTCAAGTCAGAGGAGCCTCATCCTGATGGCCTCGGGGTTGCAACTCTTCTCGCAGCTAACAGGATTAAATCGTATGTTGATTGCACCTGGACGAACTTACCTTTCTCTACCTGTGCGTATGTGTGTCCAAACATGTTTTTCTTTTTTTTTTTAAAGCAGTGCCTTGCAGAGCGAATGCTGTGGCATCCCACATGCCTTCCCACACCCACTACAAATAGACAGTGAAGGTGCTACATTCCGTGGCCTCGGTGCAGATCCCCGAGGCTGAGGAGTATGTTCTGTGTTGGTGGGCATGTCACAGGGTCCATATGAAATAACAAAGGCCTAAAAATACAGTTATCTACGTGTGTGTGTGTGTGGGGTTGTGTGTGTGTGTCTACTGATTCAATCCCTTTTTCCTATATTGTGTGTGTTCCTGCTTGCTGCACTCTTCTCACTGATTCTTACTGTCACTAATTCTTTCTTTTTTTTCTGTCTCAGGTCTACATTAATGATATATTTATTATTGCCCAGATACCACCTAAATACTTGGGAATTATAGGATTTTGTTTTATTTAACTCCATAGACCAAACATTATTTGAACACCGGTTTATTGTCATCTAGGGTGGCACATAACAATGAATTTGCTTTGGTGTTGTGGTGGATAACAAATAAAACAAAAATAGAAGGTAAGAGAAAAAACCTATAAACACTACAAAGTTTTTCTATTAGATGTCAGAAACGATCATTCCCAGAACCTAAGGTTTCATGCAACAACAAACTCAAAGATTTTCAATTTAGTATCATATAAGAAAAGCAACAAATCCTCACATTCTACAACAAATGTTTAGTATATTTGCTAGACGGAGGAACTTAACAATTAATCGATTATCTAAATAGGCGTCAGCTAATTAATTATCTGTCACTTGACTTAAAGATTAATCAAATTGCTTTAGCTCTTATTATCTGAGGAATATTCATTCAGTCATTCATTTTGCAGCCATCCCCACTCTCATGGTCATATTTTCTTTGAGGATAAGGATATTGTTTAGATTTGAGTGTTTCTGACTTCTGTTCTAATTCTGCTTATCGATAATAATTTCAAAAAGCAAAAGCCACCTTTTATTTTCAGCACATTCAACTTTAATCACTTCCTTTTTGGTCACTATCAGTTTGTCTTTTTGTTCCCCTGGCTGATGTCTAACTCATTCATTCTGTTCTTCCTTCTCCCCTCTCCATTCATTCATCCAAGAGATCTTATTTCTGTATTTTTGAACAGATTTAAAGCATCTATCTCAGCAGTGGCTCAAGTCTTTTATATCCCTCCATCATTCAGACTTGCTGACAGGTCAATTAGAGGTTGAGGTCCCGTCCTGCAAGCGATGGTACTTGCGAGGATGTTTTCTTTGGTTTATCTGATTATTCATTCTTCCCCTCCTCTGTACACACTTTATACAAGATATTAGATGTGGCAACACAGGCCTGTGGAATATTTTTACGTGGTTGATTTCTTTCACGGTAAAAGCTCCGTCTGTTTCATTGTAAATGTGAAAAGACACATTGATTTCAAACAAAATGGGATAAACTTAAACCAGGAGGGGTACTGTAATTGGATACACAATGTCACCTAAACTAACATCGCCCTTACTCTGAGCTGGTAACTGTACACCCTGTTGCTTTTTCTCACCAGACCCACTGGTTTGAAATGTAAATTGAACTCCGGAATCATTTTTACTCTGATTTGCCTTTATGAGCAGCTCCTGCAGTGGAGGTCATTGTAATGTTTAACCACTGGTTCCTGACACCATTCGCCGCCTATTTTCCCACACAACTGCAGTGCTAAAGCGAACACTTTGATCACAAAGGCAGCAAATCCAGCAGCATTTAAGTTCCCCTCCATTTGGAGTTTAATCTAAACACTTTAAGAGCACCTCTAGGTCATCTCAGACTTTCACTTGGCTTCAGGAATGCTTCAAGTAAACTCACTACTGGAGTAATACCTCTGTGTTGCTTTTTGTTAGTTGTGGGAAATAGAAGAGTGGGCTGTGTGTTGGTTGGTTAGAGCCCCCGCACATTTTATTTTTCCTTTGTCCAGAGGCAAAAAAGTTGCAGGAAGATGGTGTGAATGTGGGAAGGCCAGGAACCTACGGAGGCATTGATTTATTCACGTTTGACGGCAGTGTGACTCTTCCCTCTCCCCCGGTCGCTGGTGTTAGTCCCTATGTCATAACTGGTATGTGTGTATACGCGTGTCTGTCCCGGCATACCGAGTTCGCTCCCTTGGGTCCCTGACCGTATGCACAGGGTGCCTCCTCCTCCCCAGCTGTGAAGAGCAGGCTTCTGACATGGCCTGTCCCTTTAGCTCACTCTGAACGTTTGACACGCCGAGCGCAGAGGTCAGCCTGACCTACTTTCCCCTGGCGGCCCTTCTGCTGAGCTGCAGCGCTCCTCAGCAGGGGGGGCAGCGAGGGCGGAGCTGCTTACGCCTCCACTGCTGTCCTGGTGTGTTAAATCACCGCCATTTGTTAGGAGACACGTTCCAGTGTGTGTGCGTGTATTTTATTTAGGTGTGTAGGAGGCATCACACATACACAGACACACACACACACACACACACAAGCTTGTGCTGAGGTAGGATATGAAGTGCTCTGTGGGGGTTGCAGGTAGATGCTGGGCAGCACTTGGGCAGGACCCCTGCAGTGAGCTCTGTCTGACTCACTTTGTGTACCACTGTTCACACCCTCTGACCTCTTCTGCCTCCTTCACTTCCTTCTGTACTACTGTAGATCTACTTATACCAACTTATAGCCTGCTGTCTTAAAGCAAAGACTTTATACTCAGACAGACTCTGACGGTAAATCTAAGGAGCTGCTGCTCAAAGGCTGACATATTGGTAATATACGCTGCTGTAATTGGCCTTAATTTTTCATTGGCCAATCGTTGTTTTGCTCTCCCTTTTCTCTCCTACTCAGCAAATACACCGCAATCTATCAAACGCAGCGACTGTCGCTGTCATCACGTTTTTTCCTTTTTCTTCCTCTGCTGCTGTCGTCGTAATATTTTAAAGTCCCTTTGTTCTGGTTCATCTCTTCCCCTACAAATGACCCACCGCCTGTTAGTTTCACACCACAAATGTGTCTAAAGCGGTGGAAAGAGTTTGTTTGACACAATGCGGGACGTTCGGCGGGCACAGGGCCTGTCAGGAGAAGAGAGCAGGCAGGCAGAGTTCATTAAAAAGTAAACTTCTAATGTAGCGGCAGGCCTCGACTGCTTGACTGTATCAATGATTTAGGCTCAGCAAAAAGGTCCTTAATGGATAGAGCCACCTTTTCTGTGCAAGTTCAGCTGCTTCTGTCCGCCTGGCATCAAGTGGCACACACAGTCACACACACACAAACACACACACACACACAAACACACAGGCTGTGAGGGGGGAAAATGGTTTTAAGTACTTGAGTGTGTATGGCCATTGTACAGCATGCATCACACATCCTCCTCGCTCAGATGTTCCCCCTGTTGAATATGTCTCAGGATTTTAGACAGGCTAAAAGGAGAGCCGCATATCTGTTTGTCACCATCCACTATGCATGATCACACTCTGCGTGTTCCCATTGTTTTATTCATTTGAACTGATGTTGAACTGTGACGAGGCGAGGGACAGAGCGCAGCTGAAAGGACAAGGCCTGTATAATGGTGCTGTCAACACAGGCCTGGGCAAAGGGCCCGACCTAGGAGCCTGAGAGCAGGTAGGACCTCTGCTCACGTTTGCGTCTACTCGATATCGCCGTCGATCAGTAAGACGTGTTTAGAGACGTGTCGTGTCTATGTGACCTCTCAGATCTGATGCTACAGATTAGCTTTTTCTGCGTCAAAGGCGTTGCACATTCTCACTTGAATGAAAAGTTGCTATCATGTAGCTTGATTACACTCAAACCACATAAGGGATTTGATCGCAGTGCAAGCCTGAGTGTTCCCATATCTGGTTTGAAGAGATCTGATAACAGTGTGACCAAAATATATTGTGGTTTGAAACTGTTCCCTGAATGCATTCTGGTGTGGTTTTAACCCGTAAGACAGGCCATAACTTTTGTCGTCAATTTTTTTTTTGAGGCTAATATTTAAAATAAGAAACACGACATAATTTTTTGAATTAGGTTAGTTAGTAGGGATTATTTTATTCCTATTCCTGAATGTCTTGTGTGTCGGTGTAGGACATCCTGATGGATTTTCACTTTTGAGACTCTGTCTTGTTATTCTGTCTTTTGTATTTTCTGCTGTTTTTGTGTTTTGTCTGCTGCAGGGATTAAATTTCCTCACATCAAGCATTTGGGTGAAACTTAACCCAAAATCTTTTGAGTAGCAAGCACTTGCCACCTGTAGTCTTAAAAGGCAGCGGTTAAAATTTTGTAATTTTTTGCCCCAGCTGCGGTTATATTGGACAATAGTGGCGAGATGAATCAAATCAACTTAATCCAGTTCTCTGCTGCCCATTCTGACGCTCAGCATGTTGCAAACACTCACATTTTGTCAACATTTGGTTATTTATTCTACTTCTGGTATAGTTTTTAGGTAAGATTGTGACATGGAAGGACCCTCTTTAGTATTTTTTCTGTGAAACAATGACTTGTTTGTAACATGTTGACCATACAGTTGGACAGGATAGTAGTAGTAATTATGATTAAAGGCTATTTCAATGCACATTTTTAAAGATTTTGTCACATTTTTACATAACTTTAGCAGGTGCTATTGTCAAATTTGACTTAAAATTAATGCATTCAACCTTGACAGGAAACCTGGAAGTGTTTCAACCTCAAACAAACAAATGTAAGTGTGTTCAGTGTTTTTTAAAGACATGAGATCTAAGTGCTGGCTTTGAGGATTTTGGTGTAGTCTGAAAAGGTGGGTTTTGTCCTGACCTCAGACGAGAGTTCATTCCACCACTGCAGGGCCAGAAATGAATAGAGCCTTGGCTGAGATATGCAACCACAGGGTCCTCGAAGTGACTCAGCAAACTGTAGAGGCAGAGGAGAGCGATGGCCACACTGGAGTGAAAGGTTTGATATTGTAACAGAGGTAGGACAGAGTTGTTCTCCCTATAAGCTAGCACCAGAGTCTTGAACTTGAACTGGATGCAATCTGCTAAAGGTATCCAGTGTAGTGAATACATTTTTGTCATCCATTTTACTGTAAGTGAGATTCTCGTGTGAAGGAGTGAACCACAAAACCTTTTGCAGCCATCTTTCAAGCCTATAGGGGTGAGTGTTTGATAATCAAAAAGATAGATTTCAGGTTAAGTTTCACTTTCAGAGAAATATTCCCTTGTGGCACAAGAACATAATTATTTTGACTATGGCACCAGTTTCACCCTCTATATTTTCTGTTGGAGAACATTGTTAGACTTCCTTTGGATTACATTGGCATTTCAGAGTGATTTAAGTAGCAAGATTGACAGCATTACAACGAGACTGTCATTATCATCCCTCCTGTGGTATAATTGCCTATAGTGTTGAACAAGCAGCTCCCATCTTGTGCACTTGGCGGTCTCTCTCTGTCTCTCTTTGTCTCTCCCTCTCTCTCTGCCACTCTACTTATCTCCTGCATCCGTTAAACTCATCAGAGAATCCTAAAGCTTTTTAGTGTGGCCATCTGTCAATACCACTCCATAAAGTGGAGTGGAGAAACGTGTGCATCCATTGGCTCCTCTAAGCCCTCGGCTGGCCTGCCTCCAGCTGGTTCTGAGGGCCTTGCTGTGGCTGGTTAACCCAGGCCTGGAGCATCGCTCTCCAGCCCTTGTGGCTACTTCAGCCCACCTCGCCTCCCCAGTCAGGCAGCTGGATGAACCTCTCTCTTCACGGCTGTGGAGTAGCTTGTAACACTGTAATGAGTTAACTTTCAGAATGATCTACATAATTTATTTCCTGCCCCCACAGGAGCCCGCTGGAGCATTAATTAATATCAGGCCCTGGTATCAGCATCTATCCCAGTGTGGGATTCCTTCTGGCTCCTATTTTTGGCACCCGTGGAATTCGATATGTTGTGCAACTAGAATGCAGTTTGTTGGACATTGATGAAAGATATTGCTTCCTGGTGGCTTTGTACACAGATTGCGCTTCTGTATGTGTGTAGAGTGAAATCTGGAGACTGTTGTAGGCCGGATCTCGTGCCACTGAAACAAGCTGACCTTGATGACAGAGGCTGTGACTAAACCTCAATGATACATGCCAACAATTGTATGTCCTTATTGCTGCTGGCAATGATGTTTTCCATATTTAAGGTTGTTTTTTTTTTTTTATGTGTACGCTCACCTCACCACTTTTCTCTTTTTCTCTCTGTTTTTACCCCACAGAACTCAATACGGCACAATCTGTCATTGAACAAATGTTTTCTCAAAGTGCCTCGCTCCAAAGATGACCCAGGAAAGGTGAGACTTTTAAACATGAATTTGATAAATACAAGACAATGCATTTAATTATGAAAAAAGACAAATAGAGGAATATGTTTAGTTCCTACTTAGCACTCACAGCTGGCACTGTTCACCGTTACCACATTTTTTTGGTTTGTATCATGCTATCTGTGGTAGAAAAATGTTACCTTTGAATAGCTGCCAGGACTCTGACAGTCTGGAAATGCATGGCATGCTCGTAATCTATTATGAACCTCCCACCCCCACAGAATTGCATTTCCAATGCAAGGGGAGACTAGTTTTTGGACCAGCACAGACAGCAGATGTGGGTGAGGTGAAAAAAAAAAAAAAAACAGCCAAAGACTGGTAGAGATGGGGCCATAACAGGGTAGAAGTCAGGTTGAAGTATTTACTCAACCTCAGAAAGAAATCAGACCTCATTTGCTCTCTACTCAGCTTCTTGTCTCCCATTTTTCTGCTTTGCAAAAGGATTTATAGTCCAACATGTTAATTTGACATTTGAATCTCAGTAGGACCACCTACAGTTGCTTTTTCAGCCTGATTTACTTAACAATCTCTAGCGACATCAACCTGATAAGTAGTTTCCCCTGATCCACTGAGTAGTTCATGAAGAAATGTGCCGATGGGCCTAAATTTAGTATGATGGTGCACATAGGTCTAACCATATGTAGCCTAACCTAGATTTCATCCCGGCACTGTCAGAGCATACGCTACATATGCTTAGGGAACCGCACAAATAATTACACACACACACACACGCACACGCACGTACACACCGACACATGCATGAAGAGCTACGCCTAGCTGTGTAGAGGATGGGGACTGAATGCTAATTTCATGTTTTGCTGTAATCCTCTGATATTGACACTCCTGGGAGCTGCTCCACTAAATACAAAATAATCTATTGCTGTATGGATCCCATTCCAAATGCATGGCCAACATGCTCGCATCCTTAATGTTTAATTTGGAATTTTCCTCACTCCCTTCCCCCCCGAAGACAACTTCAAAGAGACGCTAGCCGCTCTTGATATGTTGCATCAATATTGTAATGTGGCAGGAATATGAGAACTGCTGGTTGGATGAGATAGGAGAGTCATGTCGCTCTCTGTCTGTCTCTCTGAGATGGTGTAAGAGATGACAGTTGGTATTGTGCATATACACACTCCGTCTACCTCGGAGGTAGGAATGCTGCCTGTGAAGGCTACCCGTTAATAATCTTTATTTTAAAGGGAAACTTCAGTATTTTTCAACTTGGACCCTGTTTTCCCATATTTTCATGTCTAGGTGACTAATGGGGACAATCATTTTTTTGAAATTAGTCCAGTATTGAGTGAGGGCAATAACACCCCGTCAATGTACGGCCACTAAAAGTACTTGTTTTTGCCACTGACAGGCTCAGATTGTTATTATAAGTGTCTGACAACTTTATGGAAATGAACACAGAGAGAAATAAGATGTTTCTCTTTACCTCTCACTTGATCTGGTCTCTTTGTTGTTGTGTCTGATCAAGTCTAGCAAAAGGAGAAGTCTCATTCTTAAGTCTCACGAGGGTTGCATTGTTTTGGAAATCAGCTAAATATTCAGCCAGGACTTTGAAAATCTTTTAGGTACCATTAAGCTACGCTGGCTGTACCCCAACACAACAAACTTCTCCCAGCACTCCTCACTCCAACTCTGCCATGGCTGAACATTTTAGCATTTTATTTCTCTGTAGTGATCCTTTCCATAATGTTGTCAGACTCTTATAACTCATAACAATCTGAGCCTGTTAGTGACAAAACCAAGCACTTGAAGTCTATTGAGGGTATTGCCCCGTCAGATTACAACGTAGCCCGTTTCTTAGATGCCAACTGCAGCGCTCTCACTCAATACTGGACCAATTTCAAAAACTGTTGCCCCCGTTAGTCACTTAAATACAAAAAAGATGGGAAAATATGGTCCAGGATGTTAACAGGCGTAGTTGTTGTGTTTGTCCTATCCTGATATTTACACACAAATGGGGAAGTACGTGACATAATTTATGTTGATGTATGAAAATGAGCTGCGTCATTTTCGGGAAGAGAGCGTGTAGACTACATCTGTTATCAGGATCTGGTTTTTTAAAAAAGCAGCCTTTGTTTTATGACTGCAGAGAATATTGCGGTTTCGCTATGTTGTTGCCCCAGACTCCACGGACACACTTCGCTTGGCATTGCTACAGTATATTGCAGTATATTTGTGAATAATTTAATGACTCTTTTATATGTTTTTCTTTTTTCCTGCCAACTCTCTGGGGGTGGGTGCAGAGAAATGCAGAAACTCCCCTCCCAAGAGGGTTAACTTAAAGTGTTCTTCTCCCCCTAATTAAAAGAAACACGACCCAGCCTGGCTTTGTCTCTGTGACTCCTAATTGCGAAACATCTGCATCTGAACCTCTGCATTTTAACACAGAGATAGATCACATGTAGAAAAAAAAAACATCTCACCTCTCTTCTTCAACGAAGCCTATTGTAGAAAATATGGGATGTATAATAAGACTTCTGCATTTTACTGAAACTTGCATCAATATAAGATATTTCTTCTTGTTTGGTAGTGTGAATTATTCTTCCCTCTGAGGAAAATGTTAATTGACCCCAAAGCCTCGCACATATTAAAACTTAATAATAATAATTTTAACCCCCTGACAAATATAGGCCAACCCCGGCTTTTCATTTTAACAAGTGCAGCAGTGGGGTATGTGAGTTGTGAAAATAACAGATTTGCTGGCTTTAACAAGAACAGGCCAATGTGTTTGCAGGAGTTATTGTATAGATACTTGAGATACAGTTTGTTCTATGGCCTCTCCTGTTGTTCAGAGAATTTCTTATGGAAATATCAATTATTCTCTCTGCTAAGGAAGTAATTTTAAAGGTCCTGATCTCACTTTCTCTTGACAATTGAGATTTTATCAGGGGTCATATGAAATATTAAAAATAAATTCACAACTTGCAGGGCCTTGGGGTAAAAATCTCATTTTTAACAACTGTAAGCTGCCTTGCTGATGGCTTCGAGGAGGAATACCATTGGAAAAATAAATGAAATGGGGCTGAATGCAAAGATAAATAATGCAGCCTGGTTGTGGAATTGCTAGCTGCAGCCCCAGAGCCTGCCCCAACTGTTCTCTTCTTGATTAGCCTTGCTCAGACCTTAGAAGAAAAGAAACACGGCTGGGCTAGCGCTGCCTCGATTCCTGGGCTGAGACTGAGGAGCCTTCATCCTTGGCAACAGCGCACTGACTCAGTACCTGAGGCTGAGGAAGTACAGCTTCAGGAAAGACTTAGCATTTCACCACCACCAGCTGCCCTCACCATCCTCTCATTGAGGAGCAGCCGCAGAGGAGGAAAAGCCAAGTCTTTCTTACTAACAAAGTCCACCCACACGCCGCACAAGCTCTGAACACACTGATATCAACTCAAATAAAGGCTTTAGCAGAGCAAATGAGGCCTGTTTTGTTTTGGGTTTTTTTTTAAAATAATGTTGTATCAAAGCTGGAAAGTCAAAGAAAGGTCTTTGACGCTCGTATGATGCCAAGTAAGCAAGTGTCTCAGTCCAGTGCAAACATGGCAGGGATGTCATGTAAGAAAGCAGTCTGTTATGTTTTATCAACTCACGGGGTCTTTCCTCTGTCTGCAGGGCTCTTACTGGGCCATCGACACCAACCCAAAGGAGGATGCCTTGCCCACACGGCCAAAGAAGAGGCCGCGATCTGGAGAGCGGGTGAGTGTGATGAGAGAAACTGTGTCACACTGCATATTCTCATGAAAACACATTTTCTCTACATATGCTGTTCTTCTGCTAAAGCTTCTGCCTCCATCTCTATTTGGTTCAGGCTTCTTTTTTTTCTTTTTTTTTTTCCTGTGCCTCTTCTTCTCCCTCAATACTCGTTTCCTTTTGCCCTCCTTTTCTCTCCCTGCTTTCTCCCACTCTTTCTCTACCACATACAGACACACACATGCAAACAGACACACACACACACACACACACACAGACTCAGTAGGAGTTCATATCCAGACTTTATGTAACTGCCTCTCCATGCTGCTTCGCTAGCCTGTCATGAAGTGGGCTCCTTATTAATAAACTATGCCCCAGGCAGCCATTACATACATTACATTCTGCACTCACTTTTTTTAACAAACATCAATTAATGCAGAGCTGTGCGCGCCGGCTATTCTGAGCGGGAGCTTTTTGTCTTTAATTATGGATGAGCTTCGTCCAGCGTTACGTACAGCTGCACAGGTTTTAGTGAGCTGCTCAGATTGACCTGGCCCTGGGGCATCCCAACACAGCGGGCTTTTGACTCCTCCTTCCCCACAATGTGGTTGACCAGAGGCTACGAGGGAAAGGAGGATTCTGTTAAGCCGGGGAGGCAGACTCGTCCACACACACACACACAGTCTCACACGCTATTGTCTACTACACACATACACACACACACACACACACACACACACACACACACAAGCGCCAAGACGATATAAAACTTAACACGCCAGTCATGTAATTGCCCTACAGCATGGAAATACTATCACATTCATTCACCAAACTACTTTTCTTTGCTGGGGAGATTTTTATAAACAAAAAAATACAAAATAATAGGAAAAGTACATTGTTTTTTTGTTTTTTTAGTATGCTGCTTTTCCAACAGATTAAGCAAAAGCAGTTCTGTTCATTTAGGCTTGACACAATAGAGCGCACCTTGTGAAGAGTTTTGTGTTTTCTGTAGGACACATGTGTCACCCCCACCCCCCCCACCTAGACACCGTCTGCCTGCAAGGCGTTCCATTAAGAGTCAGACATTGAAATTGAGAGTTTGTGAAATCTCATTTATGTTTATCATGAATTAAAAATGGTATTGTTGGCAGCCAATCCTCTTACAGTAAGCAGTTTTGGGAGACAGGCATGGCAGAGTTATCTCTCACAACAGTGCAGCAAGACGAGGGTATGCGCGCGCACGCGCGTGTGTGCACATGTGTGTTTGGGTGGGAGGTGAGGGTGTGGATAGGGGGCTGTCTCTGTCTTCTCTGAAAGCACAGTTCAAATGTGACCTAAATAAAGGTGTTGCTCTGTCATATGAGAATGGTCTTGGGCTTTTTTTGGGGGGGAGGTTTTTTTGTCGTTTTTTTTTTTTTCCCCCGCATCTTGCTGGTGGATATGTATCTGATGCTGATCCGTGTAGAAGAATTGTCAAAAACATAAAATGGATCTTTCCGTGCAAACCTGCAATGGGATCTCGTGTGTTTGATAATTGGATAATGTCTGATTTATTTATTTATTTATTTATCTCTGCCTCCACATCCCCGCCCCCAACCCCCACAGGCTTCTACGCCGTACAGCCTGGAGTCGGAGTCTTTGGGGATGGAGTGTATGATCTCTGGAAGTGCCTCTCCAACGCTGGCAATCAACACTGTGACTAACAAGGTACTACAGCCAGCCATCCAGCCTCCAGCTCCAACACACACCTGGCTACACGGCTGCACCCTGACCCCACCCACTTCTCCAACCACCTACAGCACTATTCCCCACAGAGAGAGGAGCACTCTTGTGAAGGGGAGATACACGCACACATGCACACGCTCATATGCCTAAAGCTTCTCTGCAATGCAACCCACACCAAAATACACAACTATCTGCACTGCAGTACGGTTTTCCTCTACAACAACAGGCAGCAGGCTCTTGTTATCTCCAGTACGGAAATATGATGCTCACACTGATACTTAGCGCTTTGTAACCTGATAGACCCTACACAGTCCCGTGCAGACTTGCAATAGGATACTCCACACACTGCATGGGGTTTCTGTATTCGCACCTGTAGTGGAGGATGACGCCCAGAGTCGTGTTGCTCGTTCTGCGGCCACATTACGCTGCCACACCACGGGTGATCACCCCTTGCTGCTGGTTCCTTCTGCTCTCAGCGTTTTTTTTATATATGTGTAAAAGCTTGGAAACACTTGTACATCACACAGCAAAGCAACAGGGACTGCTAGCTGTTAGCTGTGAGTGTGCCGCTCACTCTGAAATTTAAATAGGCTTTTTAACCTTAAGCTCTCATCCTCTGGGCCCAATGGGGGCAGCTCTCAGGAGTACTTTTAAAAAGCCTACAAGAGTCGCTTATTCATTTGCTGCAAGCATTACAAAAAAGGAAAAAAAAACACAGTTTAATGTGAACAGGGATGTTCATAGGAAAGAAGAGTTAGCGCGTATGTGACGGGGGCCTCTTAAGCTCTGAGTTTGAGGCAAAAGTCTGAGCATATGTTGGCTTGTGTTATAACTTGTGTGCACATGTATATAGAGTACGTTACAGAGTGTTTCTGCTTGTTTTGACGAGCATGTCATTGACAGCTAGCCAGGAGCAGTGTCTATAGAGAGCATGCCGTTTTTCATGTTTCTGCAGCAGACGGATTCACAGGCCAAAGTGTGGAGAAGGATGACCCTTTTTTTCCTCTCTGATTGCAACAAACAAGCACTTGCCACAGCACTGGTCTCCACCAGCAATGACTGTATAATGAGGCCATAACATAAAGAGCTGACAGCTAAGAGTCTGGATTCCTGCTGTCAAATACCTCCAGTCAAATAACTCCGAGGAGTAACAAGCACAACACTTGAAAAAAGCACAAATGCGACTAGTGAAGAGTGAGAAAGTTTGGATTTGCCTCTTTTATGTTCACTTGATTGTGAGGGAAAAACTAACAGTGGTAAAGTGAATAGAAGACAAAGTGGAATTGCAACAGATCTGAGCTAACTCCTCGGAGAGAGCTTGTTTCTCACTGTCTTACACTGTAAACACACGACAGGCCACGCCTCTTTGGTGCAGTGTGCCAAGCCACAGGAATTCCCTCTCTCTGTTTTTCTCTCTCTCCCTTTCTATTCCAGTCTCTCCCTCCTTCCCGCCTTCTCGGATAGACCAATGAGAGACGCTGGAGGGATGACTACTGAACCAGCGAGAATCTCTTTTCTCTTTTCTTTTCTACCGTTGGACATTCCTCACAAGATTGTCCTGCTCTCTCTCTCTGTCTTTTTTTTTTTGTGCGTCTCTCACATAGACTCAGACCCCCCCCCAAAGGTTGTGTTCTGAGGCGGCCCTCCTCAACATTCGCGTGAATGTGATGAAACTCTGGCACTGAAGTGTGATGATGAAGGGAAAGAGAGGATTGTTGGAAGTCTGTTTGCTGATGAATAGTCTGGCCTCCCCCCCCTTTCCTCTCTCTTTCTCTCTAATATCGCTTCCTTCTCTCTTCTTCTGTCTGTCTCTGTCTGCTCAATCCTGCATGCAGGGATTGTGTTGAACACTGGCTGGCATTGTTGGAGACACCTGGGCCAATCTTGCTTTGATTTCATAATCCATGTCTCATGCTCCAGATTAGGCCCCCATGTAAAAGACACCTCTGGCTTTTTACTTAATTCACTGCTAAGAATAGAACTGACTCGCTCGCCTGCTAACTAACACCGTACACAGTATTTACTGTGGAGCCACTCCTGCCTGTGTGAGCATGCTTGCCTTGGTCTGTGTGTTTGTGTGTGCTGTCCTACCTTTTGTGCACATATGTAGCCACAGAAACGGGTGTATTGGTGTGTGCGTCATACGTTTGTGCATGATTCTACGAATGTGGGTGAGATGAGACTGGGTGTTCGTCTGTGACGATGCGTGCTTGAGTGGGCGTCTTCACTCAGGAGACTGTGGGGTCTGCGTAAACCACAGAGCAGTGAGGTTTTGAAATCATCACACTTTATGGGTGAGTGGAGTAAAAATAGATTGCGGTGAGAGACTTAAGGCTAAAAGCCTGTTTTATGACTTCATTACACATAACATTTATATTTCTGTGGCGCACTATTTTTGATTAGCATTGTAGGGCTGATTTTTTTTTTTGTAGGCATGCTTAAGCCTTCAGTCTTTGCTGCTCATTGAGTTCCCCTTCACGCTAATGAACACTGGAGCCAAGCCCACACTGAGTGGAGGAAGGCTAGAGTCGCCTAATGAGCTTCTCTTACGATCCTCCCCTCCCTCAGCCTCACCCCTCTTCCTTGAACAGTATTGCGTGGATTTGCGCCCTCAGTTTTGCAAAATCACGTTACTTCTATCTCATTTTACCAGTGCGGCAGCCAAGCTCCATATTAAAAGCTTAATATGATTGGACGCTCTCACTCGGCATGTTGATTCAAACCAGGATGTTAGCCAGCCAGCCAGCCAATCAGTCAGAGCAGAGAAGGCAGTCAGGGCTGTCTGGGTTTCCTTGCCTCCTCGTGGCCTCTGTGGTTGCAAGCTGCGGCTCAACAGCAAGACAAGAGGCTTCAGTCCACTGCTGCTGCTGAGGCAGGGTGCTGGGCAGGGCCAGCCCAATCTGCCTGCCTGAAGGCTACTGCCACTGCTGTCTCATTGTGCTGAGCACAGAGCCCACTCTGTTCCACTCACAGTGATGAGCAGAAGCCACCATGCTGCTCTCAGTCATGGACGAACACATACATACACACACACACACACACACACACACACATCTTAGAATACCAGGCCCTCTTCCACTGCAACACCATCAGTGCATTACTACCATTCCTTTCTCACAGTGCAAAACTAAACACATTCTCTATTCTCTGTGGGTATCATTATATTCAATATCTGGATAGTTCTTCTTCTTGTTTTAATTGTCTAACGGTGCACTTTATTTGGGAAGGGTGGGAGGGCTTAACCTTGTTAGACAATAATTAAGATTGTCGTCCTGAAGTGCTTTGGCTAGTTTCGCTGCTATATTGAAAGGTCAGTGTCTCGGCAGCACTGAAATCCTTTGTTAGCTGTCCCAAACGGATTTGTGCTTGGTGAGCAGATGTGGCTGACATCGCCAGTAGTGTGACCTTTAGTGATGGGAATGTCTCAGCTGTCTGCAGACCCCCTTTACACGTTCAACAAGAACCCCTCAGTGACTGTGGGTGGTGTTGAGCAGCACCCTGCGTCTCACACACACACACACACACACACACACACACACACACACACACACACACACACACACACTCTCTCTCTCAATAACGGGAAAAAGAAAATACTCTGCCATTATGACATGTCATTGCATGCAGCACACGCACATTTCCACAGTGAATTACATTGTTAACTATAGACCAACTTTACCTTCCGTACCCATTATCTCAGAGGAATGCTGACATGCTCCACCATTAGCAAGAGTTGAGATGACAATGGTAACAGTAATTTGTGCGTGTGTGTGTGTGTGTGTGTGAGAGAGAGAGAGAGAGAGGGGAAAAAAGCTAATGTACATTTATATGTTTCAGGTGGCGTTGTATAACACAGACCAGGAAGGGAGCGATAGTCCAAGAAGCAGCCTTAACAACAGCCTGTCTGATCAGAGTCTGGCCTCCGTCAATCTCAACAGCGTGGGCAGCGTGCACAGCTATACACCGGTAAGAGCAACGTCATTCACTCCACAATGATAAGGTACATTTCAGAGGTCTTTACAGAGTTGAAATTCTACATTAATAATCAGTAATCAGAAAACTTAATGTGCATCAATTCATTTTCAAGAAAAGACACAAAAGGGGACCGGAGTAGACAGTCGACCAAAAAAGCAAAATATGTCATTTCGCCTGCACTTAACAGTTCATACTCTCCATCTTGTGTCAGCTGATTGTGAGATAGTCTGCTTGAATCCACTTGGGTATTATACATATAGAGACACAGGAATTTCCAACCTATTTAGATTGGACCCTGAATCAAGTCTTGGTTACAAGGACCTGAGTCTATCAAGCTGCATTGTGTACTGATACAAAACAGTAAAGGTGCTGCCGTAGCATCTTTGTTGCCTTTCTACAAATATAGCGTGGCCTTGCTTCTTTGAAGGCTGAATAGAGTGTAGGATGATGGTAATTTCGATTTCTGTCAGTGTTGCAGCTCATGAACGTCTCTTAGTTGGATATTTTTAACAAGATATTTATATAAATGTTTTGTAAATTATGTTGTTGGGTTTTTTTTGAGTACTAAGCGCTAAGCCCAAATGATAAATTCTCATTCTATACACATTTCTCAAGCTGTGGGGGAGCCTCACTCACTAAATGAATGAAAATAAAACACCACCAGACTTAGAAAGTGTACTGTATCCCATATTTCATCTGATGAGAAAGCCCCTGGAGACTCTGTTCAGAGAAACCAGCTGTAAGACAGCAATAGACCGAGGTTCAGCGTGGACATGCTCTAGAGTACAACATCAGGAAGGGGGTTAAGGGAAACAGAGAAAAATGTGCACGCTCCTGGAAGCCAGACAAAGAGAAGCGCTTCCTCTGATGTCCTCCCACCAGAGATGCCCCCTCTTTGGTGTGGTCCTCCCGCATCCTAGAGTGCTCCCTGCTTCAGGCGCTGGGCATCGATCGGCTCAGCCTGATGGATGCGCTCTCTCTCTCCCTCTCTTTCTCTCACACAGCCAAAGCAGCAGCTCACAGTAAACACTCTGGCTTTATTATCACCTCTCACTCTTATCCAAGCCAGACTGTGTGCCATGCACTTCAGCAGCCTGTCCACATCTTGGAAGAGGAAGATGTTATGATCAAAAAATTGGACGTGACTTCTCTCATAATGCTAGCCCAAAGTGGACACAGGTTAGGTCCTGCTTTGTGAAATAGCAGCGGTTTTGCATCGCTGCCCTTGTTGTGATGAATCTCGTAGGCAAAGTCGTTGCCGGAGGGAACACAGCTTGCTGTCTCACACCCAGGAGCAGTGCATATGATAACATTGACTGCCCACACAAATAAATGGATAAAATGGCTGCTTATTTGTACAAGGTATTGCTATTGATTTTGTTTTAAATACATTTTGCTTGGCCACCTGAGTATTGGCTTTGTGTCCATTCGAGTTGCTCTCTTAATGTTGTGCGAGCCAAGGCGGTAAGCATTGACCTGGGTTGTTGCAGTTTGTGTAATTGTGTTTTAAATGTTGTGTGACTGACACCCCTTCAGACAGAAACAAACATTGTTTACAGTGGCTCCTCAGAAGAATCAAAACACCCTCATATGTGTGTGTCTGCTGCGTATATTCACACTTTGCATTAAATATTCTAGAGGTTTTCTGTTTTCTGTTTTTGCGGCTCCATGACCAGATGAGTATGGCGAGTATCTTTGAAAAGTATGTATATTATTGATGTGTATGTTTGAACATTATAGTGCGCCTCTCTTAGCATCAGTTGTCCCTGTAGACAGTGTTGCAGATGTAGCAGAACTCTAGCCAGTGTTTTTTATTTTCAGAAAATCTCACAAATTAAACTTTAAACATCCTATCTTGCACTCCAGTATTGCTCCATTTTGTAAATCTTTATCTTCTTCATCTCCTCTGTCCCCAGGTGACCAGTCACCCAGAACCCGTGTCCCAGTCTATGAGCCTCCAGCAGCCCCCCCAGTCCCAGTACAACATGCCAGACAGGGACAAGCAGCTCCTGTTCTCTGAATTTGAAGATCTCAGTGCCTCCTTCCGCAGCCTTTACAAGTCTGTTTTTGAGCAGTCCTTCAGCCAACAAGGTGAGTGGCCTCACTGGAGCATCAAGTGGAAACCTAATCGAGAGCCTAAGCTTCACTTATCAAGCCAGCATATTGGAACAGGATGATTCTCAAAACGATTTTCCTAATGTGGCTTTGCTCTTAACAGCTGGGGCTATAGAGGGTCTTAAGCCACTAATTAGGCTTACTGAGAAATGAACAGGTATTCAACAAGCGCACTAGTCTATAGAGCAAATCTATACCAAGTATTTTCTTTTCTTTTCTTCTGCCATGTGGAGAAGACCTCATTTCACATTCAAAAGCCGAGTCTGAGAGTTCATGCCCTAAATATTTCATTAGGGGATATAAAGAGACGTTACAGCATTTATTATATGGTTAATTCAGAATTGATACAGCATCCTTCTTGCTTTATATTTTTCAAATTACATGAAAGCTATCTGTGTCTTGTCATGTTTTGAAATGTTTTCTTGTGCAGGCTGTGTTTCATCAGAGTGGAAGAGGTTACAGGCAGCTGAAGTCCTCAGTAAATCTGTTGGATTGAGGTTCATTTGTCATAATGATGGGGAATTTGTCTGATATAATGCATAGCGGTGGATAGAGCACAGCTTTCCAAAAGCCTGTGAGTCCCAGTAGAACAAAATGCAGTTTTGCTTGTAATCTGATTGACTGATAAACAAAGAGCACTTGACAAGCGGGTTATGAGCAAAGTAGACTGAGCTTTCTGTGTATAACCTACTTTCACAAATCAAATGCATTTCATGCTAATGTTTTCAAAGAGTTCCTCTCCTTTAATCTATCATCTATGTTTCATTAGTTGAAAGTTGTTACCTTTTTTATGCGCATAAAAGTGAAATCTCGTAGTCAGACAAGCTCTAGCAATTAAAAAGCGTAAATAATCGAGCTAGAGGATTTCACACTCTGCCGCTGTAGACAGTGAGCTAATTCACTGGCTTTGATAATAGGTAATGAGCTCGCATTATTATTCTGGTGCCGCGTTAATTGCTTTCTGTATTTCCCTGGTTGGACAATGGGCTTTCTGTGCCGATAAGAGATGCACCTTTGTCACCCCTGCAGTGAGTGTTACGTGCCGATTGTGGAGGTGCAGGGCTAGAGTCAGCTCTAAAAGCACTCCAGTGAAATAGGTTTACTGTGCCAAAGCTGTGAAGGACAGGGCCTCTTAAGACCACTCCCCGCCACTCAGATGATTGCAGTTTGGGTGTGCAGATGTTCATGCTCCAGTCATGTCTGTTAAAGAGCCGCGCAGCAGCACAGTGAATTTGTCAAAGACAATCCAGAGCCGTGTAGCTGGAGAGGAGACAGCAGCTTGGGCTCATGAACCTCAGAGACACAATTGATGCTGAGTCATTCCCTGATACAACAAAATGGCAGCTGGTCTGTCTCAAGTGCAGAACTACTTAAACACAGGAGGCCTACATCCCATTATCGTAAGATGTTAAGATATATGTCCTTAAGTAGCTGTTCTTACTTGTGACAAACCTGGCACTTTTTGTATTTGTGCTGAAGTGTATTATGCTAATTTAGAGATGAAACAATTAGTAGTTTGTGAGCAAATGTTTAGAAAAATGTACAGCTTCCAGCCTCTCAAATGTCACAATTATCTGGTTTTCTAAGCACTCTATGATAGTAAAATGGAACATCTTTGGATTATGGATGGTTAGTCAGACAAAACGAGCAATTTAAGAACATCACCTTGGGCGCTGGGAAATTGTGATGTGTTGTTTTTACCATTTTCTGGCATTTTATAGCATGGATATACCTGTGTTTTATAGATCCATTGATTAATCAAAAAAAAATTATCAGCCGTTAATTAGTTGGGCTGCAACTAATGATTATTTTCATTATCCATGAATCTGTCAATTATGTTCAACTAATCAGTCAGCATCTGCTATCATTTCGGTACTATTACAGCTTTAAGTTTTTGTATTCTGTTTTCCAGGTCTGATGGGAATACCATCAGATTCCTCCCAGCAGACCCACACCTCCTGCTCCTATCAGCACTCCCCCAGTGGCACCATTAGCACTCAGAACAGCCTGTCAAACAACCAACCCAACAGCCACCCCAACAGCCACTCCGCCAACAGTGGCCAGGTGCCCCTGTCCCATCCTGCCCAAGCCCACCCTGGCCACGGCTCACCCCACGCACAGCACCTCCCGCAGCACGGTGGCCCCCACAACCAACACAACCAACACAGCCAACACGCCCAGCACAGCCAACACAGTCAGCACCAACAGCACCCTCAGCACTCCCAGCACTCCCAGCACCCGCAGCACGCTGCGCACTCCCAGCACGGGCAGCACCCATCGCAGCACCCATCCCACGGCCAGCACCCACAGCAACACACGCCACACCCCTCCCAACACACGCAGCACAGCCAGCAGCACCCTTCTCAACACGGACAGCAGCATCAGAGCCTCTCCCTCCAGCCCCATCCTACCCAGCAACAGATGGCCTGCAATACAGGTACGACCCCTCTGTCTGTCATTGTCTCCCTTTTTGAACCAGCGTCGTCATATTGTTTTCTCTTCATCCTGTTCATCACACTAACACGTGAGCGAGAGCTAAGACGGACCACTTTACACTTTTACAGCTGAATTCGTTTTCAGTTATCAGTCCTCATTTTTTAGTCATAAAAGCATTTAGAAATTATTTCAGGTGCTAAACAGTAAATCATCATCTGATTTATTATCTGTGATGTTGTGAGAACAAAGCAATGCTGCATCCAGTGACTTTAGTTTTGAGCACAGCAGCCTTTACAGTCAACTGGCTCCTCCTAGTGGCCACCACGCAGTATTGAAAAAGCTTAAAAGCCTGATCAACTGTTTCATTCGGTGTTACCTTTCATTCATTTGGCACGACAAGAATTCCTGCACAGCTATAAAAATGTGATACAATGAAAATACATCATCTGGCCTCATTGCCTAACCTTCAGTAAATGACAGTTACTGCAGCATTTTATTCTGCAGTTGTCAGTAAATAACGTAATTAGGAGTAAATCTGCATTTTTCTGTTGAAACCAAAATTACCTGTATTCTTCACGTCTCGTATTTTGTAATGTTACAGATAGTATGCTGTGTGTTTTTGCAGGTATACTGTCTGACTGGTACCCAAATCTGGATGCACTGAAAGAAAGCTGTCGTATTGCTAGCAGCTATAACTGGGCTGATGTCGACCTTTCACCTTTCCAAGGTGCGGTTTGGACACTATAAGTAGATGTGATTGCATTTACAGATATTACAAAAAAAACGGGAAAAAAACACCTTCTTTATTTGATTTATTTGTCAGAGATGAGGATTTTTCAAGATTAGACTGTTAGATGTACCTCCTGTATATTCAAACATGATCAGAAGAAATAAACGTTTAAAGATAGTAGCTGATAGAACTGTACTGCCCCAGCTTTTGATTGAGTGCTGAAGTGTTGACACTGTGGAGTTGATTACGAGTTTAATTAAACTGAGCTCTTCAATTAAATAACACTGCCTTCAAGTTTAATTACCAAAACACCGAGCTCAGCAGGTCAGTTTATCCAATTACAGTCTAGGATTGCAAGGTAGGATGTTTTTTTAAATATCACCCACTGAAGGTTACCGACATAATGAATATATATTGCAAGGAAAGTTTTGTGTCATGTTTTTTAATTGGTTTCTCATTTACTAAATTTATATTCTTTGGACAGTCGGTTTGTGCAGTTTCATACATTTCATTGTCACAAAGGCACTTAAGTGTAGGCAGACGCTGTCAAGAGCTCTGATAGTAACTGGTTGTTCTGTCTATATATAAATTTATGTTTTATATTCCTCAGGATTGAGAGAAAGTATGAGACAAGCAGAGTTGAACAACTGGTCCCTGGAGCCCACCCAGATAGCGGACCTCTGCTCGTCCATCAACCAGTTTTTTGCCCGCACCGGTGTAATCCAGCCACAAGGGGCAGTGCAGTCTCCTGTTTGTCATAGCTCCATGCACCCCAACAAACCCAACCAGCACCTTGGCACAGGTTAGACACCCGCTCCTGAACTCTACGACCTTCAGATTCAGATTACACCGTAGAGTTTGTGCAGTTGTTGAGGCTGGTTTTGGTTTTGTGACATTTATATGATCATATAGAGAATGCAGCTGTGTCTTTACCTCTGATGGGAGGTATTGCATCTTCTGAGTTTGGCCCTGTTGCTGTATCATGTGTTGGTCCGCTCACTACTAACTTTAAATACGGTTTCATTGTCAACATCTTGTTTTTGCTAACATTTACTTTCATTCATTCATACATTTTCATTCCTCAACTCAACCGGTCAAAGCAGATCACCACCTAACTAGAGCCTGGTTCTCCTCGAGGTTTCTTCCAGTTAAAGGGGGTTTTCTTTTTTCTTGCCGCTGTCACCAAGAACTTGCTCATGGGGGAAATGTTGGGTCTCTGTAAATTCAGGAGTACAGTCTAGAACAGCTCTATGTGCCCCAAGATAACTTCTGTTCTGTTTTATATAAATAAAACTGACCTGTCTTCAGTCAGACATCATTTTTTAGTGCCACATCCCTGTTGTCATATTACCTTACATAAAAATTATTCCAGTGAGTTCCACATTGTGAGGTATGCAGATTTTAAATGTAGGAAAAACTGGTATTGGATAGGTACTTTCTCTCCTAATAGGCAGTATCAGGAGTGAAAAAGTCAGATTGGTGCATCCCTATTTATTAATTAATACTGAACTGAATCTTATAGGCCTGTAAAAACCAACACACACGTCTATTTTCTAATGTCTTCATCTCGTTGACAGTAGTTGTTTGTTATAGAACAAACACTCTGGAGTCTTGTTGCACACATCCTCAGTGTGTCCGTGCTGAAATGCGCCATGAACAAAATTTAACCCGCTTTTTACAAGGTTTAGTACCCACAAACTCTAAAATGTTTGTTATAAAAATTGATGACTGTGTTGGGGAAAGTCATGGATAATTTGACAATAAGTGTAGAAAAGTTTTATGTTTTTGGCATTCAGCTGATTAGAGTATCTGTGTAAATGGAAACAATCATGACATTTTTATCTGTGCGTATAAGTTTTAATTTGACAAAGCAATTAGTTTTTAAGGCTTCCCCCTAAAAATAATTGTGTTCAGATGTCTACTTGAGGTTTTAAACTTTTTTATTTATTTATTTTTTTTTTTGTCGTGATTCTCTTTTCAGGAAATCTCTACATGGACTCTAGACAGAGCATGTCCATGATGGGTCCTCCAGGATATCCCCATATGCCCCCCATGAGCAACGCACCCACTATAGGTGAGATAAAGTTATTGGAGGAAAAATGATTACTTACAGCCATTCTGTCTCCTTGGATCTGACTCTTCTTCTTCTCCTCTGTACTTTCTCCAGGACACCATGCACAGATGAACCAGCAGCACATGATACCTACCAGAAACTTCCAGATGCATCGTATGCCAGCCGACGACATCCAAGATGATTTCGATTGGGACTCCATTGTCTAGCCCCCTAGACGTCCTTTTGCAAAGAAAAGGGAGTGAGGAGAGGAGGTGGAAACCAGAGGAAGCCAGGCTGAGCTGAAAGGCCACAGGAGAAGGAGAAGGAGGAGGAGGAGGTGGAGGAGGAGGCCACTGTGGGTGGGATTGCAGAAGAACATTTGACAAGCTTTGGAGAAAGACAGACTTCAGAGTCCTGACATTTTTACAAAAGCAAAACATAACTAGAAAATGTTACTTTGAAGACAATCATATTTAGTCGGACATGTTAAAGTGATTGCTTACGTACTTGTCTAGAGACAAGTAGAACACATTCACGTCTAAACCACATGCTCCTCAGCCAGCCCTCTCCCCGTCCCTAGCCAGCAGCCTTCCAAAGTCCGAACCCCTCTCCCCCTCCGCCCCCCCTGCTCCGTAACTGTTATGTGATTTGAGCGACGTGTTCAGCTTGTAATTCTTCTCGTGTTGACATTGGCCTCAGCTGCCTCGTGGATGAGTTAATCTCTCTTTCTAACATTTTTTTGTTTGTTTGTTTTTTATTTTTGTTTTTAAGAAACACAGGCGGTCGTCTCTGTGAGTAATGTGATGGTGCTCGATTGGTCACTTTTGGGAGAAAGTGGGCCCCACTGTGGCTGAGTTGGTGGTAAAAAGTTAGGTTTACAATAACAGAGGTTTTGAACAGGGTGTTAAATGTTCAAGTAGGATTGATATTGAACAAACAGAGAGAGACACATCACAGAAAGCATCACAGCCAACCAATGTGATCAGGCAACAGACTTGTTATGGGAGTACAGCAACTTTTTTTTTTTTTTTTTTTTGTCCGTAGTTCTCTTGCTCAAGCACTTCAAGATTAGTGAATATGATGAGTGTGAGTCGAAGGTGATAGCAGGGAAGTCAGATATTTTTTTGTCTTTTTTTTAAACTAAATCAACCCAAAGTAACCTGAGGGTCATGTTCTCTGCGTGCATCATGTTGGCTAATATTTCCTCCACCAATCAGAAGATTTTAAAGACTTGAAGAGTTCACATTTCCAAGCACGTTTTAATGGGAAAGTTAATTATTTTTATGTAAGCAGCCTATTGATTATTTAAGGAATGGTTCAACACTCAGGAAATATACTTATTTGGCTTCTTTCCAAGAGTGATATGAGAAGATTGATAACACTGTCATGCATGAGTATGAAGGTGATTAGCCTAGCTTAGCATAAAGACTGGGAGTAGGGGGAAACAGCTAGCCTGTTCAAATATATGTCTACCAGCACTACTAAAGCTCACTAATTGACAATTAATACAAACAAACAAATTAAAAAGCTAATTGTTTATTGGCGAAACAAACAAAAATTGTTGCTTTTACATTTCTATTAGTGAGTATCTATTTTAAATGAGATACTTAGTGAGTTGCTGAAAAATGTATTTTTGAACTTCAGACTGAGCCGGGCTATCTGTCTCCCAGCTGCTTCCGATCTTTACGCTAAGCTAATCACCTCCTGGCTACGTAGTCAAAGGGGAACTCGGAAGTCTGTTTACATGTCTTGAGTGGTAGCATCTTCTAGAATAACACCCCGAATCTCTGACTCAACTGTCAGAGGTTGAGTTGCATTGTTGGTAATGTAGGCGTCCAGTTTTGACAAGAAGAATGTATGGAACAAAAAAATATGTTTCTGCTCGACTGCATCAATGTTTTTGCTCTATTGTGAGTACTTGTACGTGTATTGGTATCAATCTTCTAATCTAACTCTCAAAAAGAAAGTATATAAGCACATTTCCCAAAGTGTTGAACTATTCCCTTAAACAAGGCATCATCACTCAAAAACAATGAAATAGTTTTCAGACCAGTCTTGTTTATATGTACTGTTAAGGTTAAGTGGGTTTGATTTATTACATTTTTACACTTCAAGTTGAGTGCTAAACATTATGAACACCATGAACATTTATAGTAACAGTAACAAAAAGTAAAAAAACAGTTGAGAGTAGTGATTTCAAATCTCTAACTCAAGCAGGTTGATACTAACCTCTCAACAAGCTTTTTAACTATCCTCAGACTTTGATTGATTAATGATCAATAGGATATGCATCAAATGTTGAACTTTCCCTTTCAAAAAGGGCAAAATTGCAAGAACGTTTCTTTGATTTGTAGAATCCAGATTTCTGCCTTTTTCCACCTACTGTACATCAAAGTGCGTTTCAATGCTACAGTCAGTGTTTAATGTCACTTCTGCCATTTAAATGATGGAGATATGATTCTTGTTTTAACTGCCCAATGTTTTGTTGTGATAGAAGATTTGCTATTACACAATCATAACAGAATGAGAAATGTGACTCATTATACAGTACATACTGTTTGTGTGTGTGTGTGTGAGTTGAACATATGGTGTGTGAGTGTGTCTGTGTGTTTTGGTTTTATTGTAATTTTAGGGCTATGATTGATTGCTGCAATCATCTCTCTGCTATCTATGAGCACAAAAGCAGATGCACACAGTGATTAAAGACTAGATTTGAGATGTGTTTTTGTGGGAAGGGTTTCTCAAGCACAGAACAGGGAGATTGGCTGTTCTGGAAACCTGTCCTCTGTGTCCTGCAACAAATTTAGAGACACTATGTTAAACAAATACGCCCCCCGCACACTTACACTTTTTGTTGATCTTTTTAAAATGCAAAGCACCTCCTGGATCTGGAAAGCTAATCCCTCACATACTCACACAGTCATTCATTTATTAGTTCACTCACAGTTAGACTATCTGACCCCTAGTGGCAATTATGAGGCATTGTCTGCTGTTGACAATGAATGGGATTATTTCTCCTCTCTGCAATACTGCTTAACTGTGTATGGTGCTTTGCATCTATGACACTGTGTGTCCTTGTTTAGAAGAATAGTTTGGGGATTTTGGAGGAAATGCATTATTTCTTTCTTGCAGAGAGTTAGATGAGAAAATTAACACCATCCGTGTCTTTATGGTAAATATGAAGCTACAGCCAGCAGCTGCTTTGCTTAGCTTAGCTTTGCATAAAGAACGGGAAACAGGGGGAAACTGCTAGCCTGGCTACAATGTGGTGGTTAATGAGGTTTAGAGATGCTGTTGGGGGATGTTTATACCATCACACTGGGCCAGGCTAGCTCTCTCCACATGTTTCCAGTCTTTATGCAAAGCTAAGCTAACCAGCTGCTGGCTATGGCTTTATATTTAACAAACAGATAAGAGAGTGGTATATATCTTCCCATGTAACTCTGTAAGAAAGCGAATAAGCATATTTCCCAAAATATTAAACTATTCCTCTAAGACAATTTAGCTACTAGGAACTCCAGTGGCGACTGTAGTTTTTATTTCATATTGATGACAATCATGGATTCTTTTTTTATGATAATGCATAATGTCTTTGTTATTGTGAGAAAAGGCACTTTCAAGTCTCACATGATTGTTTATTGGACATTACAGAACTATATGTTTTAACACATAGGTTATTTGAAACTAGAAGCAGCCCAGTTTTACACTGTCCAGAGCTGTTCTCCCTTCTAACCGTTGATACTGCCTTTCATTTTTAAAAAAATATTTTCAGTTTATGGTTTTGTTTTGTTTGTTGTGTTTTCACTGCCAATCATACCTGTCCACTCCCGCTTCTTTCTACTATATTTTTTTTTCTGTCTTTATGTCACAAATGTCCGCTGTATGTAGACGATTGCCTTGCCTGTGGATCTCAACTTTTATAAGTTTTGTTCAACTGCCAGAATTTCATAATCAGTGCTCAGACAGAGTACTTAGTCAGTTGAGTGACCCAAATTATTTTAGATGCTCATCTATAAGTGAGTGTGACTCTTTTTTTAGGTGAGTGTGGGCCAAAGGACTGCAGCTGAAGATGGCAGTGAAAAAGATAATCAATGTGTATTCATTATATGGACCTACAATAGAGAACATCCTGTGAGTCTTCGGCTTGTGTGAAGGTGAAGTGTGTTTCGGTTCTTCCAGGTGAAGATTGCGAACATACAAGCTACTCTTTGAAAAACACCCAAGCACATCAGGCCAAGGGGGGAAACATGGAAACGATTCGAGTGAACGGATGTGGCTAAAAAGGGGGAGGGAAAAAAAAAAAGAAAAAAGGTGAAGACAATGACTGGATCACAATCACAATTTTACATAACATCTGTATGTGTGTGTGTGTGTGTATTTGTGTGTTTGCTTGTGTGAGTTTAAGTTCTTTTTCAAAAGACAATTAAGTTTTTAAATACCGCTGGACATGTACCTGCCAGAGAGATTACTATTAATGGGGGAAAAAAGATGAAAAGTTAAAAAAAGCCTTGTTACAATATGGGAGAGAACTGCCAACAAGTACTGCTGATTGGGGCCTATTTTATTCAGTGCTGGTGTGTCGTTGTGCTTGTACATATATGTCTTTTCAATCATCCCTTTTTTCCTCTTGGGGGGTGGGGTATCAAGGCAGGGGGTGGGTCTTGCTCATGAGAGAGAAGAGGGAAAAGAATAGAGTATTTTGTTATTGTCCAATCAGAGGGTGACAGTATGTATATATCTATATTGTATATATGTGATGAAAATGCGTTGGCTTTTTGTGTGACACTACCTTTTACCTGTACTATGGTTCTACATTCAGTGTTTCAGTGTTGATAATATATATTTGGTTTGTGTTTAATTTTTCTGTTTTGTTTTTTTTGTTTGTTTTTGTTTTGTTTTTTTTGATTTTGTCTTTGTCATTTCTTGTATTTTTTTCTCCTATTTGTCCTTTTTTTGTTTATTGCACGGTTTATTACTTTTTGTTGTCCAATGAGGTGACACAGCTACTCTTTGTATTCGTTTAGTGCTGTAAAATAACTCAAGTGTTATTAGAATTGTCGATACCACCGCCCACCCCACCCCCTTCCCCAATATGCATGAATGGCACTTAAAGAAATAAAATATGGTAACTTCACTGTGGAATAATATGCTGTTTGACCTTTTTTCCTGAAGACTTTTTGTCCCACCAACATGATTGGAAGGCTGTCAAAGCCTGGAGTGTAGAGGTGACTTATCAGTACCTGTAAAATATGAGCTAAATGCTGATGTCAGTATGCTAACATTTGCTAATCAGCAGAAAACATAAAGTAGCAGCTGTGATTGATGGAAAGATCATACGTTTTGCAGATATTTCATCATTGAGATTTGACCTACATGAAAATTTCACATATCACAAATGTTTTCACAATTCGTCCTGAGTGTTGGAGACATGATTGTCTCTCCAAATGTCCTAGCAACCCATCCAATAGTTGTGGACACATCTGTCTTGAAACCATTAATGCAACACTAGAAGTAATGTCAGTCCCTAAGCTTCATTGTCTCAGAACTATAAATGCGTCTATAAAATGTCAGTCCATAATGTAAATATATAGATATTTCACTAGATCATGTGGAAACACTGACCTGCTGGTGGCACCACAGGAGAACTTGAGATCACCAAAGTTGATAGGCTTCTTCCTCTGGAAACAATGAACAAAAATACCCCCAAAAACAAAATGTCATGCCAATCCATTGAGTAGTTGAGATATTTCAATCTGGACTAAAGTGGCTGATGGGCCAATAGACTGACATTGCCATTACACTGCTCAGTGTCTAATAAAAATACACTTGATCTAAAATCAGTTTTTTTTTTTATTTAGTGTATCATAGACAACATTTTTGCTTTGCCATTTTAAGGAAAAGTTCAATGTGACTGTAGTGAAGTGTCAGGACCAGGCTAAGAGAAGGCTGGTGTACATGTATATGTCTTCTAGTACAAACCTATACGTGATCATGTGTCACATACAGCAAGTTTCTCTTTTACCCACCCAGCCCTCAAAATACCCTCCCAGTGTTCCCATGTGGTGTGACACTACATAACATGTGTCCACACTAACATATTACAGTGCATATGTGCTTCACCCCTGTCAGATAATCACTCACTCAAAGCAGGCGCACCAGTGTGACCACAGTACTGGATTTATTGGCAGTGGTTTGACTCTTATGGAAGGACTCTGACAAGACCAACATCATGTTCAAAGCTTCCTCTTTGCTCCTGGTGACCCTGGTCCTGAATGTTCATCTGTATTCATCAGCACCTATACGTAAGCTATATATTTTGTCTAAACTTCTAAAAAGATTAATCATCATCAGTAGAAATTAGACACCAAATGGTTAATGTATTTCATGCAAAATTAATCCAGAACTACTATTTGTAATAACAAGGAATTGCCTTTGAAGAATAATGTAGGCTACATAACATAACATAGGCAGTTAATAATGGGCAAATGGCAAACCATATAGCATCCCAGTATCACAGTTTTATGATACAATATATTTTCATATATACATACAGTATATAAAGTATATATATGGGTACATTTGCAAATCATTTTACTATTATTATACTAATTATTATTACAAGCAACTCAGCAGACAGCTGGAAAAACAATATAAAAACACCCAGAATAAGTTACAGTTTGCCTTTTGTTTGATAAAGTAAACCTGTTTGGTGTTAAAGAATAGGGTAAGTATTGAGTCAGCCTAAGACAGTGAGGCAAATGAATAATACTTAGTATACATACGGTATTTTCCAGTTACAAATAATAGGAATAAGCAAATATGACCCATGTCACCCTCTGTTCACGTGTGAATCAAGGATAAAGAGACATGTGTCAGCTTGGATGTAAAGAACATCCAAATTTATCTCAAAATTCTTTCACAGCCTGTTCAATGGCACACCTGCTCCTGTAGTATACCACCCAGTGAGACATTTGACCCAAACTTGGCTCACTACACACCCTCCATGTATCAGGTCACAGGGAGATCTTCCTTAACTGTTACATAAGCGCCTGTCGTTAAATTTGATTCCATTTTCAGAGTTATAATATAGGATTTGGTTCATGGAACTTGGATGGGTACTTTTTTTTAAATCCCACACCACTTCAATGTACTAGTATGTTATACATCTTACTTTTCAAATCCTACTAACTAACTAACTAACTAATGTATACATCACAGAGAGAGAAATATAAGACATAGTTGGGCCTTTTTAGTGATATAAAAGTAGGTTTCAATGACTAACTTTATGAATAAATTCTAGGAATAATTAAAGAATTATTATAATGTACCATACCAGTCAAAAGTTTGGAAGCACCTTCCCATTCCCTTGAATGAGAAAGTGTGTCCAAACTTTTGACTGTATATTTATAACTTCCACCAATAGGATACACTACATAAATGAAATTATATTTATTAAAACAGACTTATTAAATGTCAGGTGAGAAGGGTTTCCACTGTTCATTAACAAAACTGGGAAAAATGGTTCAAGTTGTTGCTAAGTCACTTACTTCTCTTTCAGCAGGTGAATTCGTTCAGTCTTCAGTTGTTGCTGAAGAACCAGAGAAAGGTGGAGGGGAGGAGGTACATTATCCAGAAGAATCTGTCCAGAAGAAACTCATTCCAGTTGTTGTAGGGGAATCAGCCCCATCCTCAGCAGCAAAGCTAACATCTCAGGAAGAGACAGCCAAACAAGACATTCCAGCTATTGCAAAAGATCCAGAACCTGTTTTCATCGAAGGCCAGGTCACTGCTGACATTGATGAAGTTGTATCTCAAGAATCTGCCCCTCAGGAACCTTTGGCTGTAGCTCCACAGGCATCTTCAGAGGAGGAAACTGCCCCAGTGAATCCTGCTGTTGCAGAGGCATCTCCAGGTGAAACTACAGTTGATGTTGCCCTAGCTGTTGCTGTAGAGAGTGAGTCTACAGAACAGCATGATCTGGAGGATCCAGCTGCAGCAGCGCTGATCCCTATCATTCCTTCAGTAGCGCCAGAAGATGAAACTTCAGAGGAAAACACACAAGTCGAAGAAGCTGTTGCTGTAGAAAGTACAACAGAAGAAGCTTCTCCAGGAGAACCTTTACTTCTAGTCCCTGATGAAAAAGCTGAAGTTGAACCTGCAGCTTCTCAAAAACCTCTTCCTGATGCAGAAGAGAAATCTGTTGTCCTCGACAATGCAGAGGTCGAGACAGAACAGGCAGGTGAAGCAGAACCTGCTGCAGAGGAAATAGTGCCAGAACAGTTGGGCCCGGAAGAACCGGATGACATTCTTGATCCAGAGGAACCTGTTCAACATGAGCCAGATCCAGAGGAACAACAAAAAACAGTCCCTATCATTTCATCAGAAACAAAACAATGGGAAGATGTAGAGGAACATACAGAAGAAGTAGAAGCAGCTGTCCAAGTAGTGGTGAAAGAAAAAGCCGAAGAGCCCCTTCTCAGTACAACAGAAGAAGAGGAATCTGTTGTCCTCTCTCCTGTAGAGCTTGAGACTGAAGATGAGGGTCAAGTGGAACCTGCTGCAGAGGAAACAGTACCACAGGAGTTAGCCCCAGAAGATCAGGTTGTCATTGTTCCTGTGGAAACTGCCAAAGGGGAGCCAGATCTGAAGGAACAAGAAGAAATGGTGTCTATAATTTCCTCAGAGGCAAAACAAGAAGATGTAGAGGAACATGCAGAAGAAGTAGGGGCAGCTGTCCCAGTGATCCTGGAAGGAAATGCTGAAGAGGAACCTGTTACAAACAAAGACCTTCCACCAGAAGAAGAGGAATCTGTTGTCCTCTTTCCTGTAGAGATTGAGACAGAAGAGAGTGATCAAGTGGAACCTGCTGGAGAGGAAACAGTACCACAGGAGTCATCCCCAGAAGATCCAGTTGTCATTGCTCCTGTAGAAGGGGAGCCGGATCTGAAGGAACATGAAAAAACAGTGTCTATCATTTCCTCAGAAGCAAAACAAGAGGAAGGTGTAGAGGAGCATGCAGAAGAGGCAGAGGCACCTGTCCCAGTGGTCCTGGAAGGAAATGCTGAAGAGAACACTGTGACAAACAAAGACCTCCGCCCAGAAGAAGAGGAATCTGTTGTCCTCTCTCCTGTAGAGTTTGAGACTGAAGATGAAGGTCAAGAGGAACCTGCTGGAGAGGAAACAGTACCACAGGAGTCATCCCCAGAAGATCCAATTGTCATTGCTCCTGTTGAAGGGGAGCTGGATCTGGAAGTTGAAGAAGAATCAATCCCCATAGTTTCCCCAGAAGCACCAGGCGAACCTGCAAAAGTAGAAGATGCTGTTACTGCAGAAAGTGCAGAGGTGCCTGTTTCAATAGTCCCAGAAGAAAATGCTGAAGAGGAGCCTGCTATTGATAAAGAACCTCTTCATAGTACACCAGAAGAAGAAGAATCAATTGTTCCTTTTCCACCAGAACTTGACTCAGAAGAGGAAGGTCAAGAGGAAACAGAACAGTCAGCCCCAAAAGAAACTATTGTTGTTCTCGTGGAACCAACTAACGAGGAACCAGCTCCAGATGACCCAATCATCGTATTTCCCCTGGAAGAGGATGATGGTCCAAAGGATAACACAGAAGAAGGAGTAGAAACAGCTGTCCAATCAGATCCTCTACCACATGAACCAGCCCTGGAAGAGGATACAGCTCCTCAGGAGACTGAGCCAGATGGCAGTGATCCAGTCATACTTACAATACCTGTCACTGATTCCTTATCTGGGAGTGAGACCATAAAGGAGGTATTGGATCCAACCGGGGGAGGCACAGTAGCTGCAACAGAGATGTTAACTGAAGCTCCAGTTGTCGCTGATGTAAAAGTAGAAACTGTTCTTGCCCCTGTAGATGTTGGCAGTGACACCAGAATCAAAAAACTGAAGAAGAGTTTTAAAGCTGCTATTTTATTGATAAAAGAGGAACCTGTAGGTAAGAATCCAACATCTAGTTATTTTTACAACCTGTGTTCTTAATATTTGTAAATGTGTCACATTTTAAACATTTTCGTATAACATAGGTCTATTAAAACTGAATGTTTAATTTTTCCTTGTACTACCTTGAAATTTTCCAGGATGTAATTACTACCAATTATGGTGACATTCAAAAAAATAAATGGGAAAGGGCCTTGGTTAATTCCTGGGGCACATACAGTGCTGTGACATGTTAATGCCTGCTTCAGAGCTCAAAGTGAGAAAAGTTAAATATCACTGCATGTAGCAATTATGAATGTTGATTTCACGAAAGACTAACTAATGAGTTTTCCGTCTTCCAGCCAAGGTGAGCAGAGGAGCGGTGCTTGGTGCAGCATTCTTCACACTGATGTCTTTTATCGTTATTGGATATGTTTTGACAACTGTATCCAAGAAACTGCGGTGAATACAAGTGAGTACAACAATGTCACCAAATTAAATTAACTTGAATGCATAATTAAACATTATATAGTTTAGTAATATTGCTTATTTTTCTTGTTAAAGCCCCTGAAAACTTGGATTCAAATCACAAGTATTTCTCTGTGGCATTAAATATTCATTACTTCATAAGCAACATCAATGTTCAAACATCCTTAGATATTATTTATTAAGAGTTTAATTCAAGACATGAACCAAAGTACTGGGCAAATTAAAAGCCTGAAGGGAACACGAATGTTTCTGCCAGATTTCATGGCAATGCATCCAATATGTGTCTCTGAACCACTAATGTCAACCTCATGGTTCAATCTGGACCAAAGCAGTGGACAAACCAAACAACCGACAGACTGACATCAACATAGTGATGCTAGCAGGAAAAAACTCCAGTTCTTCTTCTTCATGAGGACATTGTTGGGATTATTTGATCATTTTTGATTGACACTGACCAAACAGCTGTAATTGGATTGGTGAATGGAATTACATGACATACCTTCAGCCCTGCCCACTTCAAACCAGTGACCAAGGAGAACAAGGAATAAAAGAAATACTGATATTTCTCAAGTGAAATAACTAAAACTGAACTAACTTTGACTTAAAGTAGTGTGTTCATGAAGGATTTCATCACTGATCATAAGAAGCTGACTGAGAAAATATGTTTTCAGGGGCTTGAAGGCTCTGCTTTATGGCCAAACAACACTATTGCTTAATCTGCACTTGTAATTCTTCCTCCTATTTTAGGATACAGAAGAAATGACAGCTGGAATAGCTGTTTGGAGAAATATGGAGCAACTGAAGCACTGAGCTGAGCAAATTTCACAGCATTGGATCTTTTGCTTAAGAACGTCTTCTGAATGAAATCATTGCACTACAGTTTCTTCAAGGTTTGGACTCTCAGGAAGTGGATTTTCCCCTCAAACACCCATTTTAATTATGGAATTCATGTCAAAATATTATGCTTACACACCCTATTTCTCTTAACACTGTGTCTTTACCTAATGTAAACTGTGGGATGGATGTTATAATTAGAGATGATTATTAGCTACTTGAGATGTTACTCTTGTGTAAAACATTTGGATATATCTGAGTGATGTAGTAGTGGTACTTTTGTATGATAAATGAATGTGAGCATGTGACCAACCTTGTGAAAAAAGGTAGTTGTGATCTGTAAAATGTGATTGATGTATTTACAGTGAGTTTATGAATGTTGTTGTTTCATCTGTGTGATCGTGTTTTGATTTTGAGTTGCACAGAGATCAACTGTGTGCAGGTATAATGAATATATTCTTTCTTATCAAACAAAGAATGTTCAGCCTTCAATCACAAAATGTTCTTTACATACAGCATGTACATTTCCAGTGGCCTCGTGACTCATACATACAGTACACCACATGCATGAGCCAAGTAGGCCTATCACTTTTCCTGTTCTCTCATGCAGCATGGGACGCAAAGCTCTCCTATCAATCACACTCTGGCATGCTGCAGCACCAGCTATATGTTTACAGCTCATCCTGCACACCGTAAATATTTTTAGGATGGTAATGGGGACATGGTGTTCCAAATGAAAGCTTTAAACTGTTTTCTGTTTTAAAACTGCACCCAAGTACAGTAAGTATATCCCATTGTAATTGTTGCCTGTTTTTATTGCACTTGTTATAACTCTGAACCCCGGAGTCTGCACAAAATAAATGCAGATTAACAAGACCTGCCTGGGGGTACAGATCCTCATAACTTGTACACATTTACAGCAGGTACTAAAGTGGGGTCCAAAAGTCTGAGACCGCATTGAAAATTTCTAATGATTTTCACATAAACCTGGAAATAATCAGAAAGTTTGAGGATTCTGAAACATTTAAAAACAGAAGTTATGATATGTAAAATGAAGAAATATTTAAGATGCACTATTTCCAGGTCAGCAATTGAATTTAAGAAAGTTTGTGTCATTGATAAACTTAACTCCTTAGTACAAAAGGTCAGAGTTCCTTGAGTTGAAGCATGCTTTCAGATGACCCTCAGGTGGATTTGATCTACTCATCAGAGGCTCGTTCAAGTAACTCAACTTGCAGTCAATGTTCACCTGATATAAATATGACTGTGCCTCAAGTTTCCAGCAGATCATTGCTTATTAAGTAGCATTGTGATAGTGGGAAACATGGCATCAGAACTAAGTGAAAGTGTCAGAAGTCAAATTGTTATTCTAAGCAAAGAGGGGCTTTCTAAACGTCAAATCATGGCCAGGCTAAAGGTTTCTTAGAGGGCAGTGTATGGTTCTCTAAATGCTTGGCAGAAACTGGATCAATTGTATCCAAAGCACGATCAGGCAGACCAAAAGTGACCCCACCATGAGAAGATCAATACATCAAGCTTAGTTCCCTGAGAGAAAGAAAAGAGATACAGAATTAGCTGAATAAAGAACACAAGACTACAATCAGCAAAAGTATTGTCAAAAGAAGGCTGTCTTGTTGTGGTCTCAGAGGACAAGTAACAGTTTCTAAACCACTTCTCAGAAGGGGAAACAAGGCTGAACACTTGGGGTGGGCTATGAAATACCAGCATTTCACAGTGGATGACTGGAAAAAGTCCTATTTACTGATGAATCCAAGTGTGAGATGTATGGCAGTAATAGAAGGGTGTATGTAAGGAGACAAACAGGAAAGAGAACAATACCGCAGTGTATCAAACTGAATATTCAAGTCTGGGGGGTGTTTTGCCTACTCTGGAGTTGGACACCTGCACTGAACTGACTACACCTTGACCAAGGAGAAGTACCACTCCGTTCTTCAAAGACATGCTCTACCCTCTGGTTTGCATCTTTGTGGAGAAGGATTCATATTGCAGCAGGGTAATGACCCCAAACACACCTCAAAGCTTTGCAAGAAGACCAAAGAAGTTTCTTCCACAGTCACCTGACCTTAACCCCAATGAACATTTATGAGGGCACTTGAAAAATGAGAAAGCCAAGCATTCTCTGGCATCACAAGAAGCTCTTTGGAACAATGTCAAATCATGCTGAGATAACAGGGGTCATCAGGTTTTGCACAAACTTGCAGAGTCCTTGCCAGCTTGAGTGCATGCTGGCATTAAAGCAAAAAGGAGGACATACCAAATACAAGATATTCTGAAATTCATGTACATCTTTCAAAGATTCAACTTTTCACTCAAATTGTTAAGTTGATATTATCATTTGTAATGAAATAAAAATAGTATTACATTTTAGACAAATCCAAAATATAAGTATTTTGACCTTTTGGACCCCACTGTATGTCCTTTACATACTTTAGAAGCCTTAATTCACATATTAGTGATGCTTTTATATATTCAGGAAGTCTATCTTAGATTAAGAGTGATCTGAGAACAAACTGCTTTTATAACAACAGACAGACACAATTAAAACAATTACAAATATTATTTGAAATAATAGGAAATAAAATGTATTTAAATATTGTGGCTTAATTTTGAATATGTGGTAAGTTTACTTTTAAATGTGTTTTGTTTTGTTGTGTATAACTAAGAATAATCCTGAACAGTTTTGAATGTCTTGACAAACATAAAGATGATATTTTCAGATGTTGTGTATTTTATAGTTTGAGAATTTTTTTCACGAATGCCAAATGATCACTATGTTTGTGATGCACCAGATGACCTTATTAGTTAAAGTTTTCAATATTTATATGGAGTTTGGTGAAGCTGTGATACTGATCGTGTCTTTGAACTTGAATAATCATGTCAATAAACTGATAAATAAATGTGAAATCAAGTGTGTGTACTTTCATTTTACTAGTAGTGTTTAATAAATGAGGACTTTTTAGGTTTCTTTGGTGGAATTTAAATATTCCTGTTTATTATTGTTTGTTAATGTTTAAGGGAATCTGATGCAGTTAGTTTAAGAACATTAGTATTTGATGGACATCCACGTATTGGCAAGAAGGAGTTACTGTCATAAAAACAGAAGGATCTGAGATAAAGCTGTCAGCCTGATGGACACGGGAAGGTCATCAGGGTGGGGCAGGGTTGGAGGAATTCAGTACCGCTTGAGTGGTAGAAGTGAAAGCTTGAAAGCTGGAAAAGAGGACAAGAATCTGCACATCTGGTTGAGGGATGCTTAAGGCGCTGAGGTTACAGTCATTAGTGATTGATTCCTCTCGTGTAACAGCATTACAGGGATATTTTGGAATGAAAAGAAATGGAAAACTCTGAACAGAAGATGCAATTTATATATATATGTATAAAAAAATCCTGGCTGAGCGCCCTCAGGTGCACTGAATGCCAGACTTGTAGAGTTAGTACTTGCCAACTGTGTCCTAATGAGGCATGAAGTCACGCCTTAAGAAGTCGTAACACATATCCTTTCATAATCATTAACGGGAAGAATAGTGTTGCTTATTATTGCTGTAAGGATTACGTGAGGATACACATCTATACAGAGACACCTTGTTACAGGGTTCAGAGTGTTTACTGTGCAGAAACATCTTCTACAGTTAAACACACACACATCAAACATCTGCACAGTGGTGTTACAACTTAGTCAACACATTCTTCTCAGATGTAGTGCTGCTCTGATTTTGTTTAAAAATGCCAAAAAATAAATATATTTGTCCTTAACAATTCTGCTCTTACAGTTCACTGATCTGTAGGAACAGACTTTCATCTGAGAGGACACAACCCGTTTATGGTAGCACAGCAGCCTCTAGTGGCTACAGACATGTGAATAATGATAACAGTCATGATTACCTAGTTTGTCCTTTGAAAACCGATGTGCCAACTGTATGTGGAAGATAACAACGTAGCTTTACAGGAACTTTATGCCACTGAAGCTTATTCAGCTCTCAACCCCTGCAGACAACAGCCATGTTGCTTGACTTGAGACTAAGAAGTAAAAAACTGTTTTGTTTGAGCTGCTTTCACATTCAATGTGATTAGAATAATTAGAGTAATTTCTTGTATTTCTCAATAGGGGCAAAGAGATGGCAATATACAGTTATTGTCATTTTGCCACATCATTGGCAGCTATCCTTTTAACACTGTATTAGGTTATTGTGCAATTTTGCAAATCAGTGAGCCGGACTGTTTAATGACAATATTGCATTATGATTCTTGCATCAACATGATGAAGTACTTTGATTAGTCAAGTATGTAATTTGCTGGATTAACCAAATCAAACATTGCCCTCTAATTATCTCACCCAGTAGCATATCACCCATATTTCACTTCATGAAATATTCCATATGAAGTTGTATATGTACAGTACAATATAAAATGTCAGATACTGTGACAGAGCATTTTATCCATCTCCCACCTCTAGATGAAGACTTGTTACACTAATGAGTAAAATATATTTTTTTTATTTAATGCACAAGGTTTTTACTGCACTGTGATTAGTTTTAGAAAAGAAAGGGCATCATATCTTAACAGATTTTTGTTTTTGTGTACTGGGACGCCACAAAACGTCCTCACATCTGCATTAAAAAGCTATTTTTGTGAAGACAGGTCATTTTGAAATGTCATTAAAGCACCAAATCTTTAAGCAGCATTTTTCCAGATAAACCTCTCATTTACTTATAAATCAAAAATAAATAACTGGCTTGAACTTTTAAACTAAAATCCTTTTGCATCAGTAAATCACATAAGCAGATGTTTCTGAATAACTATGAAGGGGGAAAAAGGAAATACAATACAAAGAAATGACAGCAAAGCAGTAAAAAAGTAGCCATGGGCGAATCATTTCATAGGAAAATATTAAAGTTTTTTAATAAGCCTTTTTTAAAAATGTACTTTATGGAGTTCCTCTTAACTATTCATGGATGCACAGATGGTACCAGCCTACAGGCCCATTATGCTCATTGATGAATCTAAGCAAGGTACTTAATTGGCATGGTTTCATGTTAGGCTGCAGTGTGGACAGGACTTGAGCCATTGCCTGCAGCAGAGGCGATCAGGGAGCTTTGTCTAAAAAAAAAATCCTTCTTGCAGCCTTGATTTGAACATTATTGCCCCATCGCTGCGTGCGTGTGTGCACGGGTCTGCCTCTCCCAACTCCACAACACTACGATCCGAATGAGTTACTGAAGCTTTCGACTCAAGCCTCCATCCGCCATTTTCAGCAGATTGAAAGCAGGTAGAGCAAAAAAGAAAAAAAAAAAAAAGATTCACAAGTCCCCGGTCAAATAAAGCAGGTAAGTGCGCGCATGAGCAGCCTAAACCCCAAAAAACCATCCTACGACAAGCAGCGTTAAGGAGAAAAAAGCTCCAAGCACCTTCCTCCGGCCAGCATCGGGAAGAATAAGGGCAGCAGACGAGTAGCCTACAAGGGTAACAATAAACTGCATCCTTCAGGCGTTGTACGAGTTAGATATCCGTCTGTTTAATTTGTGTTGGATAACTTTTTTTTATGATGAACGCAGGCTAAACGCGTTAAATCCGCTTTACGCACACACCCACATCGAAATCTTTCGCTCCGTTTGTTGCTTGAACTTAAGAGGGATTTAAAAATGTCTGATCACAACTCCAGCACCAACGGATTATAGTAAAGGGAGAAAAAAAATCTGATGAACTTAAATGAACTGGCTAGTAAAAGTTAATCTGTTTTCCCCCTCAGGCCTTACAGATGAAGATGTTAAATAGCCTGAACTGAAGCAACACAAACCCAGACAATAAGATGAACTGTCATATGTGACAATGGCATTTATCCGCTTTTGAGTTAATGTGAAGATGGGATCATCAAATCAAGTTAAAATCTTCAAGTCAAAATATCTGATGGTGAAATGAGTGGAATATTGTATCGTTTTAATTCGGCATGCAGGGACCAGCACAAAGACATGTCAGCAGCTTATTGTGCTCCTTAACAATTGTCTTTTCCTGCCAGTTGGGACGAAAAGCAAGTAACTAAAGCATAATATGTGCCTGTGAACAATCAGTATTTACATAAATGCAAACTTCCTGACAAACATGAAATAGATTAATTAATTGACAGAAAAATATTCAGAAAATATCCATTTTCCAGGCAAACAACTGACTGGTTTCTGCTTCTCTAATGTGTAGATGTGCTGCTTTTCTCTCTGTTGTGTAATTGTAACTTGAATGTATTTGGTTTTGGTCTTTTAGTCAGACCAAACAGGCAGTTTGAAGATGTCATCTTTGGTATGAGCAAATAATGTTGGGCATTTTTCACTCTTTTCTGATGTTTTATAGGTTAAATGGTTAATTGGTTAATTGATCAAAATGAGCAGGTTAATTGAAAATGATAATAATCAGTAGTTGCAGTCAGTCTGGCTGCACGACTTCATCAGTTTATTGACTACACCTCTTATTTGCTGTATTTGTGAAAGGACATCGCTGCATGAGTATTCAGAGTCATAACCTGTGGTTAAATTTGCATTTCACAACTTTCAAAAAGCCCATGGTGAAGTACAGACACAGCAGTCTATTGTTATGAACTTGGCAAACCAGAAACACTATTTAAATAGTTCCTAGTAAATTCTATTTTTTTTTTAATTTAGTGTCATGTTTCAGTTCTATGCAAAAATATCAATGCTTTAGAGGAAACTGGTATTAGATGGTTGGTGTGTTTCCCTCAATGAGATGATTTGCTGTTGTTGGAATGAATTCATTTTGAGATTGTTCAGTTAAGTAACTGTGCTGCTGCTGCTTTTTAAATCATCTGCTCTACATTTTATTTACAGTTCATGTGATAATGACTGAGACTTGGTGCCCACTGTCTTGTGGAAACCCACCTGAACAGGTGAAATGTTTAATTGACAAAATGAAGTTATTATCGACTGATTGAGGATATTTTCACAGGTTTTCAGGCTTTTCAATAACACAAACTTTTTTTTATGTATTTGAGGTCATGGCTATTACTGGTGGGACAGTGGAAACTCTGGATGAAGTTCCAGCCCACGTGTGGACAGGTCTGCCTGACTGTTTGAATCTTGGACCTTCTGCTATAAATCAAAGCCGCATTGGTGAGTAAACAAGTATCGGTGGCCTCTTTAGATAACTGCAACTTCAAAAAATATTTTAGACTTCTAGCATGTTGATTTCCTGAGGTGGAAGAAGTATTAAGATCCTTTACTTAAGTAAAAGTACCAATATAGCAATGTAAAAATACTCCATTACAAGTGAAAGTCCTACATGAAAAATCCTACCTAAGTAAAAGTACATAAGTATTGGCAGAAAAATGTACTTAAAGTGTTGCAGTGAAAGTAGTGGTTTGGTCCCTCTGACTGATATAGTATTATACATGACATCATTAGATTATTAATACTAAAGCATCAGTGTTAGAGCAGAATGTTACTGTTGTAGCTGCTCTGAAGTTCTGAAACACAAATCTGTTTTCAGGTTTTGGGCTTTTCTTCTAATCTAATCTGATTTTTGGTGAAATATTGGATAATTTGAACATGTATTTAAATCAAACCATGTGAGAAGGAGGGAAAAATCACTATTTGGTGGAGCTGTTAACAACTCAGACATCTGAAATGTGACCCCGACTACACATTTTGTGCTTTTTGTACAATATCAAAAGCCAAAAAGATTGTAAACCAATGGTTTCATCTGTAACTACATGTTGTATTTAAAAGCCTGTTATATCAAATGTCAAAGCTTTATCTGAAAAGTATCTAAAGCTGTCAAATAAATGTAGTAGAGTAGAAAGTACAATATTTCTCTCTGACATAGGCCGAACGACTAGTCGATTAATCGAGAAAATGCTTCTGAGGCTCTGCATGTAAACAAAAGTAGAATGCAAGTTGATTCTCAAATCAAAAGGATTTCAGTGTTTTCTACCAGATAGACTGATTCTGTAGGGAGTCTTTTAAGATAAATAAACCCTAAACCTGCTGAACAACCATAATTTAGACTTTCTTTATTCCAAAATGAGCCTCAGAGGAGATATACGGACACATACACATGCAAGAAAACGAAAGAGAGACAAATAAAGCTTTGCAGTCAGTAACTGAAGTCAAACTGAGCAAATACAATAAAGAAGAAAATGATAAGCAAAGACAAAATCATTATCATATCATATCATATCAAGAAAATAGTCTTAAACAGCATGTAGTTATTACACTGAGGATATTTATGTACCTTGTCATGCCAATCCTCATGATCCATATTCTTGTGTCTAAAGTTTCCCTAAAATTGATCGTACTCTGGATTGAAGTCTCCCCAGTTGTACAATAAATTATTATCCACATTCATCAAGAATGTTTTAACCACAGCAATCAATTGACTGTTAAACACAGTCCAGGAAATGTATTGGACAACACAATATACCTAAAAACTGTACATAAAGTTTAGTGATGAAAATCTAACATGAAACAGGTATGAGATGTTTTCCCTCATTTTTATTTTCAGGTGTTTGGGCCACGCGGGTCATTCCTAAAGGCAAGAGGTTTGGTCCGTTTGTTGGAGAGAAGAAGAAAAGGTCCCAGGTGACCAGTAATGTTTACATGTGGGAGGTACGTTACCGGCTGTTGGATCCTTTCTCTAAAACACTCACCTCCACCTTTTGTGGTGTGTGGCTAAAATGAGCCCAACTACATTTATTATCAACCATAACACCTCCAGTTCAAAACAGTTGTAAAATTAGTCAGCTGTGAAAGGTGTGCAATAAATCAACACAAACTTCTGCCATTTCAAGGTGCAGCTTTAGGGAAAAAGAGAGAACGCTGTTAATGTTATTACATTTCTATGACAAATACTTAGGTTTTACAATTATTACAATTAATACATTTATATATTAAAACATCATATTTCTACCTTTTTGTCCTGTAGATATATTTCCCAGCACGAGGCTGGATGTGTGTTGATGCCACGGACCCCATGAAGGGGAACTGGCTGCGTTATGTGAACTGGGCACGCTCCAGTGAGGAGCAGAATCTTTTCCCGCTGGAGATCAACAGAGCCATTTACTACAAAGTTTTAAGGGTAAGATAAACATATATTCACACAGCTCAACCGCAGTACATGGACTGAAATATGATGGAAGAATGAAAAATCTCCTGGGTTTGGATTGTTAGGGATGAAAGCACAGTACAGTACAGTAAGATTATCCAAATGTAGTCTTTGTAAAGATATATTGGCATGAAATGAAAACGAATAACTGAGTTTAAGGTCTATTAACACAAATCTGCTGTAGTTACCTTAAACTCTCCAAAAACTCTTCTTTTAAAAAACATCTTGAATCCCTCCAGAATTGCACTTTAGTCCAGTTGAAGGCTACAGTGCTACAGTCCAAAACCTGCTATTTGGCCAAAAATGTATTTTAAACCACACTGTTGTGCTTTTTCAGAGAGAAATTTGCAATGCTTTGACCTACACGGTCTTCATCTGGTAAAGACTTTCAAGGTTGGAATGTAGCATCAATCATTTTTTTTGTTGGGAGCTTTCAAAGTTCAATGTGCGTACAACTTCTCTTCAGTCATTTTCTACACATGCAGGTTGGGTAAAACTGTCTTTATAGAGCATATTTGTGCTTTGGTTGAATGTCGCTAAGTACATTAACTCAAGTAACATACTTAATTAAAATGTGAGGTACTTGCTGGAATATTTCCATTTTATACCACTTTGTTCTTCGACTCCACTCCATTTATTTCACAGCTATGATTACGCGCTACTTTTCAGGTCAATATTTCATACATAAATCGGTCAGTTAATAAAATACGATAACAGATTAGAACAGTATCTTTACCTTGACCTCCATAAAATACTTATTACATGCACTATTTATATCAGCAAATTGAAAGTCCAATAATAAACATGATAAACATAACAGTCTAAATGCGACTATTTTTCATAATGACTACTTTTGATACTTGTAGTACATTTTGCTGCCAGCACTTCTGCATGTTCACTTAAAATAAGGCTTTGGATGCTGGACTTTTACTTACAACAGAGTATATTTTTTCTTTTTCATTGTAATATTGCTTTTTGAAGCTTGACTCCCTTTTAAGATTAATGCACGGTTTGCTAAGGTGATTTAAACTGAGTTATGGTAGCTACAGTACATCTATTTCACATGTAGGCTTACTATCCAAAAATGTGGGCCAAATAGAGAATATACTGCAGACTATGGTTAAAAAACCCTGTCAAATTCCATACAACCCCCCCTCCTCCCCTTCAACTCAGACAGATTAGATGCACAGTGGCCCAAATATCCTCTTTGCCTCACAGCAAGCCGGTCTGTGATTGGTGGCCGACCTCATCTCTCATTGTTGCAGCCTATCGGGCCGGGAGAGGAGCTGCTGGTGTGGTACACTGTGGAAGACAACCCTGAGATAACAGCTGCACTGGAGGAAGAAAGAGCCAGCAGTCTGAGCAGGAAAAATTCACCCAGGGCGAAGCGAGGTGAGGCCTGCCTTTCTAACCGAGATGACATTTCAGCTTTTGATCCTACTGTCTTTGCTGCACGGCCATTAAGTTAGCCACGAATTGGTTTTTTTTCCTCCCTTCACTTCGCAGTCGAAGTTGTAAAACTGGCGAGCTAGTTAGCTACTAATGAAGGAAGGCTAGTGGAGGCTAACGGCTGCGATGTGTGGGGCTTTTCTCTACTTTCACACCCGACCTCAAACTCGTCGCTGCGAGCAGATTTGGCTCCCAATCGGCCTACACGTTCACGTTAAATATGTAGTTTAACTGTTAAAGTGGCATCCGGGCAACTTTTTCGCAGCTTTTCCCTCCTCCTCTGGGTCCGGACGGTGTCGAGGATGTGACCTTCCTTGAGTTCCTAAAGCATGAAAGCCATCCATCGGCGAGCCTCTCCACTTGATGATGGCCTAGCAGGTTAGCTAACGTTAACTAGCCAGCTGCCTTATCCGACTTGCCGGCTAACTGGAGCGCAGGTATTGGATAACAACCTAAAATATAAGCTGTTATATCTCGTTGAGTGTGTCTAAATTCACCCTGCTCGTCGTGTTGTGTCCAGAATAACCAGCTCATCGGGTTGTCAGACTTGTGTTGCATGCTAGCTCAGGCTAAACGGCTAATTAGGTCTGAACGCACGGACATCTCGGTGTACAGTCTAAGCAGATGGCAAACTGAAGTCAATTATTATTATTATTGTTATTAAAAGCTGGTCACATCGATCTGCTGTAAAGGCAGTTAATACATTAGCGTGCGCTATAATAAGGTTATTCTAGTGTTATAGCCTGGTTTGATAGAGTTAACATTGTGGTGGTTGAGATATCAAAACAATGCCCAAATATAAAGACACAGAAACGCCATTTCGCTAACTGTTGGTGCATTTGTGCAATAAATGAATTTCTTCTAAAGAACATGAATCATGCTCCTAATAAAGTAAGTCATGCGCCATCAACTGAGCCCCTCATTTTGTATGAAACACTCAACTTGGCTGTGTAATAGTACATTTGTTAGTATGAACTTTGGACATAGTGTTTTCATAAAAGACAATTAGATCATGTAGGGTATTTCCATAAGAGACCACAAAGAAGAGGGCAGATTGATTAAAAAATAAATATATTTAGTGTCTGTTCACTGCTTTTGATGGTTCTTGCTTCACCTATTTATCTTAGTGATATGACTACGTCATGGAGGGGAAATGGGCGGTGTGTCATGTGTGGTAAAGAAGTCATTCGAAACATTGTGTAATATCACAGGTTATAACAGCTCTGATGTAGACAATATGTTACTTAGATGCTTGCAAGTGTCATTTCAAAAGTCTGACTCATGTTAGATGTAATTGCATCATTTAAAAACAGGCAACGTACAGAAAGTATGATTAGTCCCCAGAATCATCAAAATGTCTGTTAAATAAGGTAGAAAATCAAATTTGAGGATGGGAAGCTGCAGGCCCTGAGTCACATCTGTGAAATGTTGTTTGCTGTAATTTTAAAGGCTTTTTAAGGGGAGTTTCTTTGTGTTATTTCATGTGAGAAGAGCCAGTTAAATTGTACAGGCTTAAGAGTCTAATAGAGCCATCTTTGTGCACTGCAGTGTAGTCGGTGGCTTTGGCAGCTCTGAGTTAAACTACAAAGTCACCCTCAATTAAGTTATCTGATTCGCTTCATCTTAATATCAAACAGCATGCATGTTGCCTAACCGATGTGTTCAGAGTTGCTGTGTTTTGACATTTGACGTATTGATTGCTGAACTGAAGTAAATGAAGCCAGAAAAAGCTGGAAATGTGTGGTGGGGTTCGTAAATGCAGTTAAATTATACACATGTTTAGGTAGAGTTGAGTTGCTGCTGTAGCTTTAGCAGCCTCTTACCATGCTGGTCAGATGACCGACCTGCAGCATGTGTTTCTCTGGTATGAATTAGGCTTTGTAGGCCAGGTCAGATGACCTTTTTGTGGACACACACACCGCTGATGACAAGGTGCCAGGGAAGCCTCTTGAGTCAGATCAGGCTTAGAACTTCAAAAAAAGTCACGTTAAACATAGCCTGAGTCTTATTTATCTATTCTTTAAATTTCTGATGCACACAAGCATGTAATTATCAACACAATGTTTACTTAAGGAGAGGCTGCAAGGTTAATGCGTACATTTCATTTTGACTTCCAGAAGCAGACACTTTCTTTTTTTAAATCTAGTAAAGTGAGTACAAGAGGTGAAAAGGAAACTTAAGTGTTAATGTCTATATGGTTATTTTCGCTGCAAAGCAAAAAATATATCTTCCAAATCTGTAGATGTTTGAGTTGGAAAAACACAAATATTGTATCCTTCCAGAACTGGTTTGTGCCATGTCGCCTAACTGAAGAGTTTTTGGGTCACTGGATTGTTTGTTGTAAATAAATTGAGACATAATAACTGGCCAAAACTGGTCTTAAACCAAGATCCTGTAATTTTTTTTTGGGAGGGGGGTGTGTGTGTGTGTGTGTGTGTGTGGAGGTTTCCAGTGGTAAAATCCCTTTTTCTGTCAGCTATATTGACGCTTTTGTTGAAGAGGATTCTGCCCATGAAATATTTGTGAGACAACTTTACACTGGCAAATACTGTCAGGACATACTAATATACATTTTCTCATGCACTTTCGTGTAAACTTGTATTTGTCATATCTGATACACATTTGCGTGCGTGTGTGTGTGAATGTGTTTGTACTTGCAGCCAGGAGAAAGCTGCTGGAGAGAGCCAGACAGTCTGGTTCGGGTGAATTCAAGAAAACAAGAGGAACCAAACCTACTGTCAAGGACATGTGGGATGGGGAAGAAGGTAAGTTGACTTGTTGTCATGGATCATCAGCATATTGACATTGTGAATGAGCGAACAGGTTTATTTCTGTGTAAAGACTTTTATATGAACCATCCCTCATAGAATTACTCTACTACGACTTCATGTCCAACAATTTAAATGAAATAAATATGCACACACAGCATCATGTGTAAAGGTAATAAAGATAACCCAAACAAAACAAATTCCCACCATTCATGTTCATTAAAATATGATCCACTTTGATCATTCCTGTTGCCTGTTTGTTTTTTTTCCATCATGTCTTGAGTAGTTGTTTGATTTTGAAGAGTCTTACTTTGTGTTTGTTTTCTAAAATGTTGTTTTAATCTTTATTTAATCAGGCAGTCTCATTGAGATTAAGATCTCTTTTCCAGTAAAGACCTGAGAACATGAAACGCGCATAACACAAGAACACAATCGGCAGACAGAAACAACACAACTACACAATAAGCAGAGAATTAATAGAAACAGAAGAATCATAAAAACATCAGATAATAAAGCTTCAAGATCTCTAAGGGGAATGTAAGACTCAAGGCAGGCAGTTCATTCCTTTCATTCTTTAAAAGGTGCATAATACCTGAAACCAGTTCCGCCTACATTAATGCGTACATGAGGGATATCTGAGGTTAAGTAGTTATTAGATTTAAATGAGAGAAGAGATGTGAGGTAGTTTGGAAGCTTTATAGATGAATTTAACTTTTTTTCTTCTTGACTGTAAGGAAGTCCAACCAACCTTGTGATGCAGCGAACAATGATGAATACAAAATTTGTCAGGTGTAATTAAGCGTAATGCACTATGATAGACAAGGTTTAAACAGGGCAGCATGACAATACAGAATATTTCCATAGTCAAGGACAGGCATAAAGACTGACTGCACAATAGTTTATGGTTGAAAGAAGACAGACATCCTTTGATTCTGCCTAGTTTGATTTTTAATTTTTGAGTCAATCGTCTGAGTCACTGTTGGAGATGGAGAATATCATGTACCTGGTCTTTTCTGCATTTAAGGTCTCGTCTAGTCTGTGATCAAGGAGTGATAATTAAAAAGCATGGTTTGATGAGAGAGTCTGATTTTAACGCTCTCGATATTGTTTACAGGTCTGAAGGAGGAGGAGGATGAGAGGTCATCAACCCAAGGGCCCTCACAGGAACTCCAGGAAACCCATCCCATGGGAAGCACTGACCATAGAGATGTGCAGGACATGTCAGTAGATATGACGGACCGGGGAAATGGAGAGAAGGAGGATGAGGAGGAGGAGGAGGAGGAGGAGGAGGAGGAGGAATTAGAAGAGGAAGAGGAGGAAGAAGATGAAGACGCTAATGATCTGGAGGATCCAAATGAAGTACAGCCGCAAACTGCTCAGCATTCATCTTTGACTGATTCCATGCAAAATAAGCAACCTGCCTCCTCTCTGAGCTGTGGTGAAGAAAGCCATAAAGAGTCACAGGTAAAGCTGGCGTCTTCCTCGCTCCCAGGGCAAGATCCGGAGGTGGATCCTGATCTTGACCTTGACCCTGATCCCGATGGTGACCTTGAAGAAGATACCCAGGGAGAGTCATATCCCTGTCAGCACTGTGAACGCCACTTCTCCACCAGACAGGGTCTGGAGCGCCACATACACATTCATGCCATCACCCACCAGCAAACGCAACTGTTCAAGTGCCGGTACTGCAGTAAATCCTTTGGCTCACAAGTGGGGCGGCGGCGTCATGAGAGAAGACACGAGAGTGGGCCAAAGAAAAGGCTCGGCTCCCTGGCTGGAACCGCCAGTCTACTCAGTCCTGTGGTGCACACTGATGGTTCAAGTCCTGACTGCACCAGCCCAGCTAGTCACTATATAGCCATAGGGGCTCAGTTTACTGGAGGACCCCTGCACAACTCTGAGATACAGAGGAAGGAGTTGGGGCCTCATGCTGACCGTCCCTTTATATTGGATGAAAACGGGGAGTCTAAGGAGCTCCATCCTTGCAAGTACTGTAATAAAGCATTTGGCACACACACAAACATGCGCCGACACCAACGCAGAATACATGAACGGCACTTGTTACCAAAGGGGGTTCGTAGGAAAGGCATGCTGCTGCAAGAGGCGTCAGCGCAGCAACAGCAGCTGCCCGATGAATCCCCTAGCACCAGCCCTCCGCCCGTCTACGTGCCCAGCGCGGACACAGAAGACGAGGCAGACAGGGACGATTATGCAGTTGACATATCCAAAAACATCTCTGAGAATCTGAGCTTCTACATTGACGGCAAGATTGTGTCCACCAGCGCAGTGAGCAGCTGTGAGGTGATAGAAGTGGACTCCAGATCTGCAGCTCTGTTTGGTCTGGACACAGTCCTGATCAGCCCAAATCAGATCAGTCAAGCACTGAAGGTGGAGGGTAGAACCAGTGCTGCAAAGCAGGTCTCCAACATTGGCCAGCCAGCAGCAAAAAGAAGAACATCTACACCCCCACTTGTTCCCAGCCTTAAAGTGGAGACAGAAACAGCGTCTTTCACAGCCTCTTCATCGTCTTCATCATCCTCTACATCTTCCTCATCGAACTTGCTCGTGGGCGGGCTTTTCCAACAAGCCGTGGATTCATCAGCATTTCAACGAGAGAAAACAGTTTATCTCTCGCCTAAGCTGAAACAGCTCCTTCAGACACAAGACATTCAGAAATCAACCATCGCTCTGTTAACAGAAAGCCATAGACTGGCCTCCCCGCAGTCAGTCACGTCACTACAAGGGGCTTCAGGAAGGTTTAAAAGAAGAACAGCGTCTCCCCCGTCATCTCCGCAGCTCAGTCCTGCATGTAAAACAGAAAGTTGTAAAGCCGAGGCAGCGAGCTCGTACACCCTTAAGGTGCCAAAGCTGGAAAACCTCAGTGTGTCACCTCCTGGAAGCGTACTGGACAAAGATGATGGAGATGCCCTTAGCCCTTCTGGAAATAATGTCCACAGCCAACCTTCTAGTAGCGGAGGAAATTCCTGTAATCAGCAGCCCTTAGACCTGTCAAACGCTGTCAACAGGAGAAGTGACACTTTGAACAAGGTGCTCGGGGATTCAGCTCTTGATTTAAGCTTGCATCGGAAGAGCAACACCGAGCCCGAGTTAAAGGGAAGTCCAGCACCACAGCCGCTAATAAAAAAGAGAAAGCCCAACACCAGCATGCTTGAAAAGGTGTTGATGAATGAGTATGTAGGTTTAACCTTGGCGGGAGAGGAGGGCCCCTCAACCTTAGCGAACCTAAGTTGCTTTCACTCTCGCTCTCCAAATGTTGCGTCAGAATCTGCCAACCCCTCTCCGCCCTCTTTGACCCCTGTCACCATGAACCCCTCTTCGCCCGGCACCTCCAGTGTCACATCCCCAACACCGCCTCCCCCTGTACTACCTACCATACCCTCTCCGCCGGCTATGCCTAGCTCTCCTCTCTCTCAGCCTTCAGACTCCTCCGCACTGAGACCTCTTCCTGTCCTCTCGCCAAAAATGTCTCCAAGATCGGTTGAGCACAAACACCTTTTAGAGTCAGAAGAAGATTTGTTACCTGAAGAAAACAGAGACGAGGAAGAGAACCATATCTCTGAACCACTGGACTCCCCAAACACTCCACTTAAAGAGCCCTTTTATTGTTCAACACCAAGCCCTCCTGAGCCTACATCAGTAGATCTGCCCACTACAGATGATGTTTCTCTGTCTACAACTTGCAACAGTCTGCTAAATGGCAAAATGAACCAAGACCTCGACTCGGTAACAGAGAAATCTTTGAACTCAGACTTTGCTGCTCTCTCATCCCAGCCAGAATCCTCATCTTCCTCAACATCTCCGCCTCCTCCACATGATTCATCCCCATCACTGCTTCCACAATCTCTTCCTCAGATTAAGATAAAAGAAGAGCCTCAGCACAGCAAAGATGAGCTGTCCATTATGAATCATGCACCTCAGGATGGTGTTGACTCTTCACCTCAGCCTGCTGCTCCTGATAAACCGTCTGATAAATCCTCTGAGGCAGAGGAAGTCGACTCGACATACTGCAAGACTTTTGTGTGTAATGTCTGCGAGGAGCCGTTCAACTCCATGAAAGAGCTCAGCGGGCATATAGCGGAGCACGCTGCAGATTGGCCCTTCAAGTGTGAATTCTGTTTGCAGCTGTTCGGTGATGCCCCGGCCCTGCTTGCTCACCGGACGACACTACATGGAGTAGGCAGGATCTTTGTGTGCTCAGTTTGTTCCAAGGAGTTTGCGTTTCTCTGTAACCTCCAGCAGCACCAAAAGGATCTGCATCCAAACGAGACATGCACACATACCTCTGTAGAAAGTGGCAAGCTTAGACCACAAAACTACACAGATCCATCCAGAGCCAAAGAGGAAAGCAGTCCCTCAACACCAGCACCAGAGATGTCTGAAGAAGCTGCTCCACACAATGACTCTGATTTAGTAAAAGACGAGCCTGATGTTAATGGTAATCATGCAGAAGATGGAGCAGAAGACCCCAATGAGGAGCTGTACACTACAATAAAGATCATGGCCTCAGAGGGAGGGAAACCTAAAGGCCCAGACGTCCGCCTTGGCATTAATCAACACTACCCCAGTTATAAACCACCCCCCTTCCCCTATCACAGCCGTTCCCATGCTGGCTCTGTGGCCTCGGCTACTAACTTTACGACCCACAACATACCACAAACTTTCAGCACTGCCATTCGCTGCACCAAGTGCGGCAACAGCTTTGACAACATGCCCGAACTGCACCAGCACATATTGGCCTGTGCCAACGCTAGTGATAAGAAGCGTTACACTCCCAAGAAGAACCCCATCCCCCTCAAGCAAATAGTGAAGTGTCTAAATGGAGTCGTGTCACCCTCAGCTGCCACTACAGGCCAGAGTGCTTTCCGTAGAATGGGTCAGCCAAAGAGACTTAACTTTAATCAAGATACTGGTAAAACAAAAATGAGCGCCCTCAATAAGAAGAAAAACCAGCTGGTCCAGAAAGCTATTTCACAAAGAAATAAAGCTGCCACTACAGCAAAGAAGGCTGCCATTAAAGTTGAAGAAGAGCAGGCCTCTAACGTCTGCCCTCACTGCAGTAGGGAGTTTACCTATCCTGCGAGTCTCAGTAAACATATGGCGGTCAGCTGTCCCATGAAGCCTGTTGTTAAAAGGGGCAAAAAAGGTCTAGCAGAGGTGAAAAAAGAAGCCGTGGTAGATAAAAACATTAATCTTAGGAGGAAAGCTTCAGACTGTGAAATACCGCCGACAGAGCCAGAGCCTAAACCCCTGGGAAAGACCAGAGCTCGTAGCTCCGGTGCGGCAGACCCAGAACCCTCCCCGGCAAGCAAAGGAAAAACGGCTGCAAAGCTGGGCCGACTAAAGAGGCCTGCTTCGTTCCCAGCACCAGTGTCCGCTAGCAAAAAAAGGAAGAAGGGCCAAGTTCAGTCTCTACCTCCCACCCCGTCAACTCTTGACACTCCCAATGACACTGCACAACGGCCAGCCATGAGAATGCAGCGTATGGGCAAAGAGGCAGCACCCAAGAGATTAGCAGAGGCCAAATCACCACCACCACAACAACAGCTGAAGAAAGAGGAGCGATTCTCCCTTCGAACAAGGGAGAGAGTTGGCGGTCCGGTCACCAGGAGCTTGCACACAGCCAACACAGCTCCCTCTGCTGATGTCAAAAGTGAGGAACCACCAATTCAAGAGCCAAAAGAGACTCAGGTGGGTAACGCTAGAGCAATAAATCAGCTTATTGCGTAACTGTATTATTGTATGTTGGCCGATAAGTGACGAGATATACGTTTATTTTTCTAATTGAAAATATCCAGCTCAATACATATTAGAGCTGCACCGATTAGTCGATTCAAAGAAAATGAATAGGCAACTATTTTGATATTCCTTGACGTCATTTTGAAGAAAGATCAGCTCCTCAAATGTGATGATTTAATCTTTAACATGATAGTTAACATGATGGAGTATAGTTAGTGGTATACATGATAGTAAACTGGTTCTCTTTGAGTTTTAGACTGTCACCTCTGGCTGGATAATTATGAGCATTTTTCTCTATTTCTTTTCTTTTTTTTTTTTTTTTTACATTTTTACAGATAATGATTGATCAAGAAAATAATCGGCGGATTATACATTATACAGCCCTAAAAGATATCTTGGTGGCAATTCTTTAATAACAAGATTTAAGGGGGAAATAATGCTTAATCTGTTGTGTTTTTATGTATAAAGTCTCTCTGTATATCTGGTCTGTAATCTTTATGTCCTGTTTCATAGACAAGTGCTGCTGGACATCTGACTTTAGATTTGATGAACAAATTACTCATGCATGAGTGCTCATGTGCCATTTTAGATGTGGATTTCTAAGTATTTTCTGTGATGTAACAGCAGTGACAGATTATGCAGCTCTATGTAGCTTAATCTTATTTGTCTTGTGTGTTATAGGAGGTGCTGATGAAGTGAGCCATGTTGACATTGTTGGGCAGTCCCTGGGAGTACGGCGCTCACCTCTCAGGCAATGCTCTGGACTAATCAAGGCACTGACAGCACTGAGGTTGACCTTTTTGTCGTGGGCTTAATTCACTCAAACCAAGTGAAGTCTGCTTATCTCAACTGCCTTGCTGGATTTAAAGAGGGAACTCTTCTTTCTCTTCCATCTATCTTTATGAACTGAACTGAGCCTCGATTTTAGCCAGCCTTGCAAAAAAAAACAAAAAAACAAAAACAAAAAAAGGAAAAAGAAACTGTAAATGGCAATGAGTTAATATATACAATACGTGTCATTACTTGACCCAAAACAGTAATATTAGGGCTCCGTTATGTTGGAAAGCTGATATATTGCAAATGGCAATCATGTATCAGTTAGGGTTAGGGAAACTTGTTTATTCTTTCGTTCCGTATTTTCTCCATTTGGTTGTTTAGATTTTTGGATGTTTCCAGAGTCTCTTAATGCATGTGCTGAATAGAGTATAATCTAGATTAAGCCAATTTCCATGTCTCTCCCAACAGGCACCTACTTCAGTTTATACATTGATTTGCAAAGTATGTATGTTTGATTTAAATTTATGTAGTCATTATATTGTAGAATATATCTTATCGGCCTATTTTTGTTTGGGAAACAAAAATGAAAATGGCAGTTGTTTACTGCAACAATTGGTCCTCAGGAACACTGTATATGTGTGTGTGGTAAGTATGTGTATGGTTATGGTTGGATGTGCAGACTGACAGCTATTCCTCCGGTCTCAATCTCAAGTATGTCTCATGTTTTTACTCGCTTTCTCATACTTTTTGTTTATCTGTCGTTAGCAGATAATTCCAGTTAAGTAAAATAATGGGAATTATGTTGTAGTCTCCTTTTAAAATAATGCCTGTCATGAAAAGAAATGAATATCACTCATACAGCTCAGTGTTCTTACAGCACTTTAAAAACAAACTGCCAAAATTTCTAGCTGGATCAGTAAGATTGGCTTAATAAAACGGTGAATAATGGAATGTATTCAGGTCTGTTGCACTCTGTAGACAATGGTAATTTGTACTAAAGTAGTGCACATCTTTCATCTAAAATACTACTTTTACAGCCTTTCTGCCAACAAAATTAAATCTGTTGTATTCGTTAAGCAATTTGACACATGAAAGTGACACATGAACCAACTTTTTTATGCCGAAATGCATGATAATGACTCAAATCTTAGAAAAGTTGAAGGCAGCAGTGTTTTGTATTTTTTTTTTTTTTGTCCGTTGTAAGTGGACTTGTGAAAAGTTGCTTCTTGTGTCATTTTTGTTCAAGAGCCATGCCACGGTAATGTAGCCGAAAGACTTTTTTTTCTTCTGAAGACAAAGTCATCTTTGTTTCAGTGAGTCAGTCGATATTTTTGGTAAGACTGTACATGATGAAAATGTCATTAAGTCCATACCAAGGAAAAGGTTGTTTTTAGTTTATAGTTTCTAGTGCTCACCCCACTTTCTTTCTCTTGACTGTATCCAATTGTACAACTGAGATAGCGGACACACAGGCAGTGCTCAAACGCTTGTAGCATGTTATGGGAAAGTAAATTGAACAATATGATTTGAAGCTAATTTATATTTCCACAAGAAAATCTACATGTTTTGCCTTTCAGCATCAAGATTATGTATTTAAGGATGAACAAAGACAAAAATCCCGAATGACCTCAAAACATTGCTGTAATTGACATAATAAAAAATCAATTGTGTTAAGTTTTTTTTATTTATTATTGTGGTGGTTAAATGGTTTCGTAATTATATCCAGCTCGGGAAAATGTGGGCATAAAATGGGACAAAAAAATGTAATGGGTGGTCAGTGGTGGAAAGTATCTATGTACTTTTACTCTGTACTGTATTTAAGTGCAGTTTTGAGGTACTTAACTGGAATATTTTAATTTTGTTACTTTATACTTCCACTGCACTATATTTCAGAGGGTACCTTCATTCTTTTTACTTGTTAGATTAAAGGTTTACATAAAATAATGAGCTTATAAATTACATTGCATTTTGAAAGATTAGTTCCCAAAAAATCCCTGATATTTCTCAAAAATGTAAAGATTAAAGAAACATTTTGAAAAAATGACCAAATTTATATAATATAGTAATAGTAGAATATAGTAAAACAATGTTTTTTTTTTCTTCCTTTTTCCTATCCAATCTATCAACTTAAAACCCCTCAGATTTATCTTATGACCCTTACAGCAGTTCAAACCAGCTCCACCTCGACCACCTACAATAATTAAATGCTGCCTGTACATGTGTACTGTTAAATGTATTTAATCAGTCGTAACCCATTTTCCTGCAAAACAAACAAGTGGGATTATGAATGCAGGTCTTTTACTTGTAATTAAGTACTTTTACATTCTGGTATTGATACTTTTACTTCAGGATCTGAGTACTTCTTCCACCATTGTGGATGGTAGAATTGCCCTAATATTGAGCTGGGAAGGAGTTTTTCCATATTGATGATTTAATCTGCAATGCATTTCTACATTATGAGTTTACTGGTTATGTAAAACTCAACTATTACTTTGTGGGTGTAGGAAGGTAACATGAGCTTAACTTCTGACTCCTTGCACTTAATTGTACTTGACGATTACTGAGCGTTTACTAAGCATACTAAACTCTTACTGAATCAGTGTTTCTCCTACAATTATATCAACGAGAACCCCTGCCAGGCCAAAAAAAAAAAAAAAAAAAAATTAGAATTAAAGCGCGCGAGTCTGTGCAGCGCTGTTCAGGACGTGAGTGAACCACTGTGTCGTTATCTGGGAAACGAGCGCAATCCGGCACTGTGTAGTATGTTGGACACAGCGAAAGTGACGGTGGACATGAGTGGAGCAGAGGAAAAGGTTAGCGGTAAGATGTCAGTCTGGCAGTGAATGTACAGTACAGACTACAGTGTCAGTTAAATGCTAAAAAGTCAGCCCTAGTTGCCTCTTGGATTTTCGGAACCAGAAGTGACCATTGGACAAAAGGGTGGTGCTGACCCTAACGCCAGCTGCTAGCTTGGTTAAAATGGTGCATTTACAGTGCAGGTCAGTACACGACCAAACTTTTTTAGGCAACCAAAATGTTACAATTGATCTTGACGAACTGAAAACACAGCTAAAATAATGACAGCTATGGCTACGCCTATATTCTGCAAATCTAGGTTATTGCCTAACCAATATTGTCCCTGTGGCAGTGACTTTCCTGTGATGGCAGCCATCTGTCACTCAAAGCAGCCAAGCATATGCATAATAAATAGCATTAATAAAATTAAAAAGTGAGTTATATAAATAAATAAAAATAATAAATAAAAAAAGGTAAGTGAAATGCTTCATTGGTGCACATTTACAAGTAATGAACTACAGGTAGTTTGGGCGCATTAACGTTAGTCGACATGTTTGAAGTTAATGTTACACAACTATGCTTTAGCTTGTATGAAGAGTGTGGTTCCCAAAATACTGGTAAAAAAGTTTGGCAAGACTGCATCAACCTAGTCGACTATTAACTCCAATAAACACACAAATAATGGTCATAACTCCAAATAAAACTGAAGTAACATACTGAATAATTTAATGAACTATACCATTTTCTTCATTATAAATTCTCTTTCAAATCAAACATCTGTAACAGTCCAGCATAGTAGGAGAGAAAACATTTAAATAATCACTCAGATTGAAAGAGAGAAGGGGTTAACAGATAATTAACCTAGTTGTAATTACATTTAAAATAGTTCTCTTTGAAATCAAACATCTTAAGATATGAGTGGAAAGTATTGTTCTTGTAACTGCATTTATACTTTTTTTTCCCCACTCAAACATCCACAACCACATCCTGTGATATGCTACAGCACACTTTAACAACAGATATTACTGGGACCACTACAGATGAACATTTAATATCTATGAATTCACATTATAGACACTACCACTCACTATCCCTGTAACAAATTGACCACAATTCTGCACTCCTCTACCCAGACTAGGTTTTGACCTAGTCTTGTTTTTTTTTTTTTTTAACATCATAGATGTCCCTGTCACCGCAGCTATAATCAAGTTTTCCACATTACATTTTCTCATTGCCTTCTCCACTCACAACCTGTCAGGGACCTGCCAGATTATGACGAAGACATTTTGATTTCTATTTTTATTGTAGTTTGATAGAAGGTGGTATTTAACATGAATCATATTTTAAGTTGCTGCAGTTACTCTGCAGGTCAGCGAGCAGCTACCAAAGGGACCACAGCCATCATCAGATTGCTGGTTACTGCGAGATGTGTATCTATTTTAGGAGCAGTGCACTTGTCGGGGAGGTTGATATATGAGTCATATGTTACCTTAAATTCTCACCTCTGCTGTGTAGTTTCATTTGTGTGGCTCTAACATGTTAGTTTGTAGTAGATTTTTGACATTGGGTTTCAGAACTTTACTAGGACATATCACAGAAATAGAGACTTTTGTTTATTGAATTAATTGCTTTTAGTTAGATTTTGAGCAGTTTAAATATAAAATGTAAATGTTTGTATTGTAAAGATAAAGTCACATGAGCCTGATTATCTCCCATCTTTTTACTTACAAACACTAACAAACACTATGTTGTAGATACAGTGTTTTATAGCCAGTGGTGGAAGAAGTATTCAGATCCTTAAGGTAGCAATATCACAGTGTAAAAACATTCTGTTGCATGTAGAAATCATGCATTGAAAATGTTCCTTAAAAGTATGTAAGTATTACAAGAAAGGTTACGTAAAGTATAAATTTAGAACACTTAAGATGCAGGCAAAATTATCTAAGTCAGGGTTATACATGATATAATTTAAATATTACTCATGTATTAATATGTTAACAGAATTTTAATGTTATGGCTGTTCAAGGATGATCATTTTTATGTGCTGTTTAATAATTGAATTTACTGTATAAAAAAGCACTGTATTGTATTAATAGTAATAGTAATAGTAATATAGTAATGTATTGTACATTTATTGAACATTAAACACAACACACACAGCCTAGAAACAAACAAACCAAACAATGAAGAGACCCAAATCAGGAGTAAAGGGGAAGGAAAAAAGTTATTTTAACAGAAAAGAAATAAATATATTTTAAGTTGAGTGAGTCTATTGAACACAGCAGCTGAACGCAGAGCCTTAACAATGTTTAGTGGCACTATTTACTCAAATGCACAGTATTTTATATGCTCATATGTTTTTAAATTATGCAAAGTAACTAATAACTCCATTAATCACAGTAGGACGACACAAAAATGTTCTGTATTATGGTCATAATCATTAATTATTCATCGTAATACAGTGCATTACATTTTGTTATACTCTGTGGTGGTAGCACATATTATAGAATATTAGACCAAAGCATCTCAGTGTCACTGATGGTACGTGTGTCACCATGAATACCTTTCAAGGTCTTGTCTGGCCCGTGTGCATCTGCCGAGATTATTTTTGTCCGGAGCCCATCCGTCACACTCATGTACATTAATGAGCTATCAAGCCCACCAGACAGGCTGTGTGTAACAGCTCCTAGAGCTGGAAACGAACTGACCAAAGAACTGTGATGTCTTGTTGACTGGATTCTCATATAACATATGAGGTTATTATGTTGATGGATGGGTTTAGGAATTAAAAGCAATCTGTATGTTGGATTTGATCCACAGGACGGATTTTTCTTTATTCAGTGGGATGGGGGGACGTGTTTATTTGCCCCAGTGCCATGACGGTATGTTTTATAGCTTATGGCTGAGTGTAGTTTATAGGTGTTCAGCTGTGTGTGTGTGTTTGTGTGTGTGTGTAGAGGTGGGCACTTGGGCGAGTGCTGCGCCATACTCATGCTGTCAGGGTGAAATATCACTGCACTCTCTCTTGATTGCTGTGTATGGTGCTTCAGCCCTATTCATAAAAATGCAATTCCATGCAGGTCTGTGCCTGGCTTGACAAAATAAACTACGACACACCGGAGAGGCTGATTTAAGATGTGGAGGAGCACCGAGGCTGCTTTAGGGGATTGCCACTCGTTACCACATGCAGAAGGTTTAGGACAAGCATGTATTTGTGAAAGAATACACAACTTCAGGATGGTACGCCCTAAAAAAAATTAAATATTACAAAATGCTTCACTACATAACTTCATATCAGTAATATAATTGCATTTTGTTCATGACATTTTGTACTTGTTGCTGTTAATGTGGTGATTTTTTGTTACTTTTTTCAGATAAACTGCGCCATTAAGTGTTTGTTTATTGGGGTTTTCTGCTCCAGAAGTTAAATAAAACATTTAAAAACCCATTGGAGTATCAAAAACATTTACAGGACAGCATATGCACATTTTTTAAATAACAATCATGTTACTGTAGAGTTGCATTTAAGGCCTGGAAAAGACAACATTTAGCCTACATCACAACATCTCAACTGTAGTCTCCCTTGATTTTTAACCTCTGGACAAAATTGGCATTTTTGCCTGAAAAGTATTAATTGATTTATCAAATTTGTGCCCAATTAATTGTCTCTTCATTGACCAGTTGTTTGGAGTATAGAATGAATTATTGTTCTAGCTTTCAAAATTCCTCTTTTTCCTTTCTTACAACAAAAGGTCTGGTTGAACATAAGAAATCTGGATCAGGCTAGATATCTGATATTAAACCGGTTATTTGTCTTCTAGTGAATGATAGCTGGCACTGACGGGAAACACAGTGGGAGGGAATGACGGCTGCTCATACATGACAATATAAAGCATCCTAAAAATCTCACTATGCCCCTACTTCCTGTTCAAAGAGAATGGCATTAAAGCTGATGAAGATGGAGAGGAGATTTATTCTGCTGGGCATTAGTCTCTCAGACTTGAAAGTGAAGCCGCGTCTCGATCCCTCTTTTTGTTTTTGAAATGTTAGTGTTCAGTTTGACCGTAGCATTTTACACATCCCAAATGGGCTTGTATGCAGCTGCATTGTTTGACTTTGTGATTTCGATTTCGATTTAGATGCTGCTTAACCTGCTCTTAAGCAAACATACTTAATGTCACAGTTATGTGCTTTCGTGCTTTAAATGCTGGGGTTGCTTTTCATGTCTTGTCTTTATCTTTTCACCTGCAGAACCACCTGCTTAAGCTGACTGACGAGCCGAGCATTCCTCCCATCTCCCACTGTGGCCCATTGAGCGCCCTGCCATTTCCTTTCAAAACAGGAGGATGTGATGCAAGGATGTGAGTGAGTGCTGCGGTCAGGTCCCCGGTGTGCTCGCCTTGCAGAGCGGCGGTGTGAGAGATGGCTCCATGACAATGGGCTTCCTGGCAAAGGTTTTTCCTTTTTTTGCACAGGAGGAAATCGGCTGTTTAATGCAGGAGCCGGTTTACACGCTGCACAGAGGTTATACAGTGCAGAGATGGCCTGAGTGTTGTAATGTGTTGGAGAAACTGTGTCAGAGTCTTGTCTGTGGTGGAGGTCTCCATGCCAACCACTGCACAATGGGCACAACACAAGCTAACTGTGCCTCCAAGGCTTGAGAGGGTATTTTAAGATCTTGTAACATGTGCTTATTTGATCTCATGGCATTGTTAATTTTTTATTACAACACCTTTGTGTACCTATTTGCTGCAGTGCGTGGAAGGTGTTTTCTCACGTCGCAGTTAATCTCACTTTTCATAGTGCAATGTTTCACCAGAGCTGTGGCACCACATAGCGAGGGAAGTAAGAGTTTATACGAGTTATTTTTCAGTTGAGTATGAGCTAATTTTTATTTTATACTCAGCAGTTTTCTACAATTCCTTTTCAAGATGAAGCCTCTGGAAACCACCAGCTCCACCAGCCCTACTTTTCACTTTTTTATACAACCCCTCCACTTTCTCATCCTCCTTTTTTTTTCTCTCCTTAACATTGGGGGAAGATGAAGCGCTCGAGTTTGCTAGAATCTGTTTCCCAGCAGCGGCCCGAGCTTTAAGATGGATCGAGGGGATTTGCATGGGGTGGGGTGGAGAGATATGAAGGAGTACAGGAGAGTGAGAGAGAGAGAGAGAGAGATGTTACTGCTGAGGCACAGCAAATGAGGGCTGTAGAGAAGGGGAGGAGGGAGAGGGAGGAGAGAAAAGTAGGCATACTCACACAGATCAGAAAACAACAGTCCCGTCCTGTGCCCAGAGGACAGAAGCTGCTGTCTACTCACACTGAGCGTGGATAGGGAGGATTGACTTTTACCTGCTGTACGCGCCGCACTCACCGCTCTGCCTCCCCTCTTCTTTGCTCCCCTCTTCAACACAGCCTGTCTGGAGCTGCAGAGGACTGTCAGCCCGTTACAGACGAAGCACAAGATCAGAGAGCTGGCAGAGCAACTGTGCCTACAGCTCTACCGCCCTGTATTACTCTCCCTCACACATGCACACCAAAATGCTCTCACAGGCACACATTCAGAGAACTTTCTCTTGCGCACACGCACTTACATACTGACAAGTAGGCAGCCAGGCAGGCACACCCCCTCCCATTATCTGTGTGGCGAGCACTCCTGCTCATATTGGTGTGAGCAACGAGGGGCTGTATTTCGCTCCTCAGCAGCAGCAGTAGCAGCAGCGGCGGCAGCAGCAGGACGCGTCCAGAGGAGAGCAGTTATCACCACAGATCACACACCAGCTTCTACAACTGAAGGCAAGCCTCCCCCTTCTCTGTTTTTCTTCTTTCTTTTTTCCTCTCTCCTCTTTTTCCTTTCTTGACGTGACGCAGTGTTGCTGACCTTCCCTCATCCCCCCCCCTTCTCCCCCCCCCCCCCCCCCCCCCCCCCCCCCCCCTCTCCTCAGTGTGTGCCGGTGGGACAACCATGGAGGACACCCTCACCTGCAGCCATGCCACTTTCTCCCAGGTGTTTGGACGCCAAGGACAGCTCATGCAAGCCAGTGAGTAGCCACAATTACACCTCCTGTTTCCTGACAAATCACTAGCCAGCTGCATGTCAGCGTAACTGTTCTCCACCCTCAGCATTTCTCCCCGATCCTGTCCTTAATCTTATTGCCATTTTAATTTAGCCGATGCTTAGAGGTGCATCAAACCTCTTGTTAATGCACAAGAAGATTATCAGCTAAAATCTTCTTGGGCTGCTGCTATAATAAAGCGTAGAGTTTTTTTGGGGAAAAAAGAGGAACTGTGTTATTTTTGTTCAGTAAGGGAAGAATCTCAGGGATGTGCATGCTTATGTAAAGGGCAAGAAGAAATAACCATTTCAAGGTTGTTGTTTTACTCACAACATGGATTATGTGGTTGTGACTGTTGTTGATGTTTCTGTTTATGCAGCAAGTTGCTGAGGAGCAGGTTGGATGCATTAACTTGTTTAATTATGGAAAAGAGAGCTACAGAAAGTAAATCTTTTTTCAGACAGGTATGGAACTCAGCTGTTTGTAGTGCTTGCATTTTGGGAAATGGGGCATTTTATGGGGGAATTCAATGTAGCAACATAAATCAGAGTTTGTCTGTTAAATTGTAGATTATTTATTGTTATGGTTTGAGAATATTTGTGAAGATTGTCATTGTTTTTAGCAATTTGATTGAATTGTGAGGTAGCAGATGGTTACTGTAGATATTCCTTCTTCACTGTGAGATGCAAAATCCATAACCTCACTTCTTGCTGAAAAATATTCATAATGCAGGTGCGTAGTATTAGTGCGGTTGAGTCTGACAGACTGAGACACCATCAGAGATGCTGCAGAGCTCAGACTGATGGTTAAATTATTGAAAACTGAATATATCAAGATTTTCAGGGATGCAGAAACATTGAATACAACCTTGAACCACTGCAAATGAAGCATACTTCAGTGATATCTTATTATGTAATGCACATGGTCAGAATACATATTCCTCCTGGGAAAAAAAGGGGAGACTGACTTGCCTCCAGAATGAAAGTGTCAGCTGCATCCTCCCTCATCTGGCCTGGTATCTCTCCTCATGGAGCCATGCTGAGAGAACTTAGTCAATGCCTTTGATGCCATAAATGCAAAGTGATTGTTCACACAGTGTTATGATGGATAATGAGAAGAGCCCTGGGCAGATATCAAAATAAAACTGCCTTTAGAGTTGCATCCCATATGTTGATTTTGCCACATCAGTTTTAAATTCCTGTTTCCTGTCATCACCACCTGCACCACCTGCAAAGTGTCTGAATGAATTTCCAAAGCAACTGTCATGAACAGCAACCCAGCTAAGACAGCACTTTTTGTAGCTAATAATAGAAACACATCAGTCATTTTTTTCTGAGCCAAAGAACTCGTGTTTTTTTTTTTTTTACACACGTGTTTCTTAATAAGCTGTGTTGCAGGATTTTATCTGCTGGGATTTATTTAGCCTGTTTCTTATGGGAAGTTGTTTGAGAATATAAACATGAAAATCCGGCATGATGATTGAATGTACTTTGTTGGAATGTATCCGAAGGCTTAATACTGTGTTGATAAGAGGATATCACTGTTAAAGGGTTGCAGGGCCCTGATTAATATTCGGCTTCTGACCGGCAGATTGCTGGAAGCATCTTAACTAAATGAGTGGTTTTGGAGTGCTGCTGATCTGCTGTGTGTCTTTCCGGTTTGATGTTTTTGTGGCATGCAGAGAAGGCAACCCTCTCAGGATTTATCGTGTCCAGTGGAACGGTCTTGGCAGAGATAATAATACTCATAAGTATGTTTTAATTCGTCTATAATCACCTAAAAATAAGAATTGTTGTGTTTTTGTTAAACAAACCAAACACCGGCTCTAGAGAGGGCCTTTCACATTCTTTTTTTGTGAGTTTCGCGGCCACTGTAGGTTTTTCTACTCACTTGGAAGGGGAAGGGGGGGGGGGGGGGCAGTCTGCAACCTCACCACTAGATGCCATTAAATTCTACACACTGGTCCTTTAACACACACACTATATTGCATACTGTACATGTTTCACAGTATGTGTGGCTGGTTGAGTTTATCTGGAGGGCATCGCAGTATAAATTGAAGGTTTAGTGTGTGGCAGTTATCACTGCTCATCACAAGTGTAAAAGTTTTAGCAATCTGATGATGATCAAAATACAAAGTGAAATAATTTTAATGAATGTGGGGAAACTACAGCTGTAAAATACTGCAGATATTTGGCTTCTGACCCTTAAAAGCAATGCAACTTTTACTCATATGAGTTGAGAGGAGATCAACCAAAGCCATTTCCCCTTCTCAGTTTCTTTCATTTTAATTGTTTTTGGGGCCTGAAGAGAAAAGTCAAACTATTAACGATCCCCTCTGGACATGTATTAAGACATAAAAAGTACTCTGCTAATTATTTCAGAATAAAAACAACAAGAATTTAAAAAAAAACAACAACATAATTTTTATTCCCCCAACCCAACCATGTTGGAACTTTTATATGGATACAGTAAATTTAAAAATAAATTCATAAACTATATTAAGTTTTAATTAGTTCCTTCACAACACACATGACTAACTAATCCCTGAAAATGCCATATCTGTTTTCATTCAGCCCTCTGTGTCTGTTTTATCTTGAAAGGCCTCATGCAATTGTTGTGCGATGTGTACGTACTGTATATACACAGTCTGCCTCATACAAATTCTGTTTGATTGGGCCACAATGAGCGGGTTAGTTGTCAGAGTGGATGCACAAGAAAGAGGGGCAAATCTAACAGATATGCAAATCACAGTTCTGGTTAGCCTGCTGTTGTGGTTTGATGTATTGACTTGGAATTGGGTTTTATGCTAAGTGGCTTTGAATTTTTTTTTTCCCAGAAAAAAAACAACATATTTATGAGAAAATGAAGTTATGATGAGAAGAACAAGAGCTGTTTGTGTACAATCGAAGCAGCATCTAGAAATTATAAATGTGCTCATTTTCAGAGATAAAACCTCCTCCTCCTCCAGTGCAGAGCAGTACAAGTGTGAAGTGCTTAGTCTAATACTTACATGGACAACATATATTAAGCAAAACTGTAGCAAGAGTGTCCTCTTGTCCCTAACAGCATTTTTTTCTTTGTGTCTTTGCTACAAGTATAATTTCGCCCCGAGCAAATGGCAAGTGAAACTGCTGTTTCTGAGAACTCCATGTATTATTCACCACATCTTGACTTTCTCTATGTAGCCTATTCATTGCTGGTTCAATCCTTTCCTTTTTCTTTGCTTTTAATTTTACAAACATTTTGTCCTACGTTTTGCCCTCAAACTGCTTGCGGCAACGTAAAGTTCACAAGGCTTCACATCCGCATGAAAAAAGCCTCAAACACAGCATCACTGCGTTTGCACAAATCCCTGCAAGCTCAGGCTCTGTCTGCTCCTCCTTGCCCACATGGCTGTGCCCTGACAGTGCAGCGGTCTCAGTCACCTTTCTGCTCCACTGGACCACAGTGGTGTGAGGACAGACACAGTGTAAGGTTATCTGCAGTTGTCCAAGGGGTCCACAGAGGCCTATAAACTCTGAATGTCTTCATTCCTCTGGTGTGGGCCCATCCTCACATCTCTGCTCAGGGAGGTCAAGGTGTTGGCTTATAGCCAACGTTCTCATCCCTATTAGACCCTGGGCTGCTGGCCATCAAACCTAATAGTAATATAATTCACAAAGGGAAAGGCTCTTAAGTGCTTCTTTGATTGAGTCATTTTCAGTGCAGGTGTGTATTGAAACTAATCCCATAAGTGCTAAATGAATTTTGCCTGATAGGATAAACTTTCCCCCTCCTTTTTAGTCATCTTCATGGTAAAGATTCAGTCATATATTTTAAGTAATTTCTGTAGCCACTGCTGAATTTGTAGTTGGCCTAATAAATCCCTCACTCAGATTTATATATCCTTACTTACATTATTGATCCTAGTCCCCGAGTATCCCCAGCAGCACTGAAAATCACTCCGTCAGAGTTGATACAGGCCCAATTTAGATCTCTCCTCTCTGTTCTAATCCCCATATTGGATTTGAGAAGCCCTGTAGAGCTTTCAGTGGCAGTCCTCGCGTCTCTGTCAGCCAGCACATCCCGACTCAAAGCGATAGCCTTAGGCCAGTCAGAGCAACTGCGTAATTCTATGCAAATGCTGCTGTAAATATGCTGTTTCAGTTTCAAGTAAATTATTAGTTGGTAAAAAATGATCAGGACTATGTTTAATATATGTCATTGTGCTGAAATGTATTGAGTCGTTGTTTATAATGACATTTACTTGCATATGTTCCTTAAGTTCTTCATGACAGGGAATCACATGTATCTTCATTAGTGCACTTTCCCCTCAGGATGGTCAATAAACCAATGGAAGTTCACTTACAGCATTAGTTTAGTGTTTGCTCTCACAATCCACATGTCTGCTGTCTGACAGGAGATCAACATCTTCTCCTTGACTGACAGGAGTCTCCTCTCTGAGTGAACATACTGTGAAGCTTCACAAACTTCTGACCAGTGGCTCACAGACTGACGAGACAAGCGCTTGACTAGAGGAGCATCGTACATGCAGTACATGTGTTGTACTGTATGATGGAGCTCCTCACAGACTCTGTGGGTTTTATGGCACAAAACATACCACACAGTGATATAGATGGCACTCCGAGGAATGGACTGCTACTACATTCTTCCTTTCTGATTGATGTATTATAATATTTTATTATATTATTATTAAGTATTGTCAACCAGCTATTTGGAGAGGGAAGGTTTGAGAAAATTGAGAGTAAGTTTGAAGACATTACTGAAAGACAATGGAGGAGAAAGTTGCAAAAACACATATATTTATTTGACAATCTTAGCACAAGGTTCATTCAGGCGCTGTTCTGGAGCTTTATCACACAATCTTCCTCAGCAGATGGAGTCTGCTTGGTTTTTTGAGTCAAGAATGAACTTTCAGTCTCACTGTACTGTGTTTGTTTATTTTGTATTTTTTATATTTCTGAACAACGGACATAACATAATGCTTCACTTTACTGTGCAAAACTCATTCCGAGCTGGTAGCTGCTGCATAACTCCCAGTCCCACAAAAAGCAATTTGTTGCTGCAGCACAGCACCAGACTTGTGAATTTATTGAAAACGAAGTGTTTTGCTGTTTCGGAGGCATTTCATACATTGCGGCATTGTTTCAAAGGATTGTCTTAATTTCTCGCACTTTGAACTGTTGCGCCTCCTCTCGCTTTCTTTTTCTTAATCTCCCTGTCTCTGTTTATCTCTCTCACACACAAATACACACTCATAAAAAAAAAGTGTGGTGATGAAAACTGAGGTTATTGCTAAATTTAAAGTGGATGCACATAAGCTGAATACTGTGCGCTCAGCGAACACATCTCCCGGATTTAATAGTCACTCATCTCCACCACTTTAAAGCAGCTAAATTTGTCACTGCTCGATCTGCTCTGCACACACCGAGCTGCCAGGAGAGTGTTTAAAGTATGAACAACAGCAGCTTTCCCAGGAGGGCTAATCCTGCTCATCTCGGTGACTGTATGATTAAGTGTGTGTATTTGTGGGGTTTTGTGTAATTGTGTGAATATGTGTGTTGGTTCATGGTGAACAGGATGTGTGTCTGAGTGTGCACTGTAAGTTTTGGTGAAGATTCAACTTTCTAGCATGGTAAAAACACACACACACACACACACACATATATATATGTATCTTATTTAGGTGTTAGACAGATAAACAAAACACACTCAAAGCTGCTCTGATGAAAAATCTTCCTCACAGATTTATACACCTTGAGAGCTGTTTCCAGTGTGCCGTCTCCACTGTGTTTTCTGCATCATTGAACTCTCTGCCTGAGTGTCTGCTGACTCCACATATCTACCTCATCGTGCTCGGTACGGCTGGCCTTATTTTCCCTCTCTGCCTGCCATAAACTCCTAAACTGTTCAGCCCTATTCTGCAGCAGTGTTGGGAAGATTACTTTTGAAATGTAAGATGTTACAGATTAGTAGTTACCCTGTTAAAAATGTAATACGTAACTATTTTAATTAGTTCATCAAAGTAATATAACTTATTATATTTGATTATTTTTCTAGCACATGTTTTAAACTGGACAATAAAGCTTAAAAGTCCTAAAAACATCAATTTTTAAATCAGGCAGTGTCAGCCTCACAGCCGAACTCAACACTGATTACTGTCAAACTTTTATTAAAAGCCCTTCAATAGAACTTGAGTTAAGATTGGCATGTTTTGATTTTATAGCACAACCACCAAAATAAATCAAAAGTATGTAGATCACAAACAACAAGCTCTGACTGCAGTAAAGTAAAAAATGTAACCATAACCGCAAACCAAGTTCACATTCAGGTCAGGTTGCTTAGAGCAACGCGTGTTGATTTTATTGACAGACGAGAGGCGGTGCAAAATTCAAAGAAGAGATCCAATCAAAAACAACGCTCAGAATTTTAGTGTGTACTGCAAAATGAATGGAGCCTGTCTAGATGTAGAAACAACTCCTTATAAGTCATCCTACCCTTGATGATGTTGCGCTTAAATTTTTCCCAACGGCTTTGCTGACCCATGTTGTCCAGAAATATGCCAAAAGAAGGCATTCCTGCACAGTCTAAAGATGCAAAGCAGCAGAATGAATGTTGTATTCTACATATAAGTGTTTTACCAAAAATGCTATATTGGGATGTAACCCCTTTGTAATCACATTTTTGATTAATAACTGTAATTTCATTACATAATTCCCTGACACTGCTCTGCAGACACACACTGAGCTGCTTCCCAAAATCTACAGTGTTCATCTTACAATCCACCACAGAGCAAAGAGACAATGTGAAGGGAGAGAGACAAGGTGAAGTAAAAGTCGAGATAATGCAGTGAACACCTACAGCACAACACACAAATTGAAAACTTACACTCAGAAAATAAATTTCTAAGGCTAAGCTGCAGAACTGTCACCTCACAGCAGCTAACATAAAGTACCTGATCTGAAAAAAATGTTTAAGCCTTGTTGATACAGCTCAGCATGAGCATAAATACTATCAGACATCCCATTTCTTATCAGTCATTGCACTATAGCACAGTGATGCAGAGAGCAATCCTAAGAATCTGGCATGCTCTGAGTCGGTATAAATTTGCATCAGTAGTTAGTGCAGGCACTCCTGTGGTGATGAAATATAGTCTATTCTCCCGGGTGCTTTTCTTTAACATGCAGGGCACGCTGTTCGTGGATGGGAGTGACAGCACGCACTGCGTGTACATCAATGTTACAATGAGAATACGATAGTTCCACTCAGATTGACTCCCTGCGTATGACCACAAAATATTAACACCTATGAATACATACATTTATGCACAGTTAAAAAAATATCGACCCTGCTTGTTCATGGTTCTTAAAGGTTATTCCTATAGATTAAAACAAAGAAAGAGCAGCACACTTTTAGATAAAGTATGTAAAGTTCAGTGATTTTTGATTGTGTAAAAGCTAATGCTGTGTTTAACCCATATACCTATAAATAGGATAGAGTATGTTTACAAGTTGAGATGCTTGACTGTACTATACATGTCCTGCTCCATCAATTTATACCACAAAGGGAGGAAGGGTTTCTTAAGATGTCTGCAGAGGGAGGATGTCAGAGTTGGATTTAATTCAAGTTACTCAATTGCAAGTTGATCAATAGTGCACTGAATCAACCAGCTCATGATAAGCAACATTTCATAAGAAAAGACTCCATGTGAAACCCACTCATGAGACTGTCCATCCTTCTGTACTGTACAGCTGCTGCTGAGTGTCTCTATGTCCATCTGTACCAATGAGCACCCACAGTGACATCACACTCATGCTTCAATGCTGACTTTGTATGCATGCCCCTCAGTAATACATCTTAATACGAATGTAGAGCCACTGATTTGTCATATTACACTACATTAGCAGCCTCTTTTGTTTAAGGATTTGTTGCTGACACCAAACTCACCAGAGTCAACACCTTCACTGAGGTCTCATGTCAAACACTTAATGCTCTTATAAAGGTCTCCGGTGAATTTTGTGTAAGTCTGCTGAGCTGTGAATCCGCTTCTTTCAACTTGTTGAATAACTCTCACTCCCATCTCAGCCTGCTGCAGAGCACCTCAAGAACAGCATTCAGAATCACCGGTTTGAATGACAAAATCATCTGTGCTTTTCTGAATGATCTCATCTTTAATTGTGATTCACCTCCTAATGCATTACAGCTCCTGTCGGGCACCACAGCCTCGGTCTTGGCCCCTTTAGCAAGCAGAATAAAACTCCAGAACAAAACATCCTCCACTGAAACCAGCCTGCATCTTAAATACACTGTTTAGGGCAACATCTCAGCCAATAAAATGCTAGCCTTATTACTGTGAATATGAAGCACAGCGAGCCTTAAGACTTGCTAATTGGACTTTTTAAAAAAATATTATGCTAACAAAGCCAGTCTACCTGGGTCACACTCAAAATAAAGCAAAATAATACCATTGGTGTAATGCTTTATGCAGTGGGTAGCAAAACTAAGTGATTTCATGGAAAAGCACTTGAATACTTAAGTAAACAAGTTAGAATTAGTCAGGGAAATTAGTCCTTTGATAAGTGAATTTTTAGAACCCACATGGGAAAACAGTCAAAAATAAAAAATTAAGTTCGGTGCAAGTCTACTTGCTTTTTATTTTAATTTTTCCTTTCCTTCTTCTCACTCCACTGACAGAGGGCATCCACACTTTTCAGTTCAACTGATTAGATTTTGCCTTGACCCCTGTGAGCCAATCATGTTGTTGCTGTCAAACCTTAAAGTCCAACTGAAATTAAACTGCCTTTTTTTGTTCACTATAGCAACATATCTGCTCTGTAAATTACCTGTCCTGTCTTCTCCTTTGAGAAAAAACAGGAACCAAAAAGGAGAAATTTATATTTTAAATTATTTGATTTCATGGAGCTCCCTACAGCTGTTTTACATTATATAGATGAAATACTGTTCCATCATCTGCTTACACAGCTGGGGTCCTTATTTCGATATAGCAAATCAAAAGTTCTATCACAGAGCAGACGGTCACACTGAGCCTGATAGCATCCTGCTGCACAACACAAGAGGTACAGACTGTGAATAACAACCCATATTAGCTTTCCTGCTAAAGTTTCCTTCTCATCTAACATAAACACACCACTTGTCCTGCGCCTTAGCTTGTTGAACAAACCACCAAACAAACCACCGGGGTAATGCGCATCACTAACATCAACTACAACTCATTAAACAGGATGTTAACATGTCATGTCATGAAAATGTCACTTTGGTCCAGTTAGATGCTGGTTTGGTTGTTGCTCTTCAAAATCTGTTAGCAACACAGTGTCTCTCCATGACTTATAGCTGCAGCAGTTTGTTTACTTTGTCTGCGTTCCGTACGGTGTAACATCAGTAGCCTGCCAGTTGAATTAAACAAGCCTCCAACAGCCCACCCCCCACCCTTTCTCCCCCAAACCCCAACCCCACCTCCCCCCACCCTAGGCTTAATATTTCACCCTTTCATCACCGGTGTTTAGACTTCATCCAGGGCATGTTCCTGTATGGTTCATGACGTGACTGGCTTGTAAAACAATGATGTCACAACAGAGTCTAAATGGTAAAGATACTCACATATCTCCTCTCTGCTTTTACTCTTCCTATAGGTGTAAATTCCCAAAGAAAATCACATGTGCCTTTATGAATTCTATGGCCCTTTTATCATCAAAAAAACTTTTTTGTCACATTTTTTCACCTTTTGCACATGTAATAAATTGATTATTTTTGCATCTAAAGACCTTTTTCTTTTTCTTTTTTTTGTCATTGTGCAGGCACTTGCTCCTATGAGATGGTGATGTGAGGTCACATGGTTGACCTTTGTAGCCACGTTAAAGTCCTGTCCTATGAATTTTTAATATTACTTTGTTATCCCCTTGTGTGTTAGTCATACCAAACATGTAGACGGCGTTAGAGCGGAGCTGAAATCAGAGACTTTGAGCATACTCAATAGATCAGAGGCATAGGCTCTGTCCTGGTCTCAACTGCATTAGACCAGCAAGCATGTCAAGTGCTTTCTGCATCACAATTCTGATGTCATCTCAGTCGGAGCTGTCCTCCACAGACGTGTATTGGAGAGACATGCTCAGCATCATTAAACAGTGCTCTCTTCAGGCTCACGAGTGGCGGCCATGTGAATATAGAGAGGGAGCACAGTTTGGAGTGTTTGATGTGCGAGAGAAGTGAAAGAGCCCACAAAACAAGCAAGAGTTTTCTGCACACAGGAATGTCTTACTTGCTAATGTGTTGCGTTGACACGCCTTTGAACTCTCAGAGTTGTTTACCTTCAAAGAAATGTGTTAATGAATGATAGTGGTAATACCTGCAGTCTGAACTCAGAGTAGCTTATCTACTATTAGAAACCTGCCCTGAAATTAAATTTTGAGCATCAAAGTAGCTGATAATGAGAACGAACCGTCACCCTGTATTAGAGCAAATTTGGAGTTCAGCTATTTAATCTACATCTGTCTCATTTCAAGTTTTTGAGATGTGCGCAACCTGCCATCGTGCTCTTAGATACACTGAGAGTCTGACCCACTTTCATCCACCCTGAAAGACAGGTACAGTCATTCACTCACAAACAGTCCTAATTGGCTGCAGCCTTGTCACCAGCGCTGCCTGTAGCCCTGGCTCTCAAAAGGCAATCCAGCATGCAGCCTCTGGATTTTGAAATGCCATGTCTGAGCTCACACAGGCCTCCTCTAACAAGCAGTGTTTACCCCGACTCTGTAGAAGACAAGAGCAGCCTTATTTCCCCTCTTTATCTCAACTGATGATAACTGTCTGCTAGTTGCATCTTCAAAGTTTCTGCTTAAACTCATTTTCATGCTTTGTGACTGCTGCTGAAAACAGCTATTAACAATGCACCTTGCCTTCTTGCGTCCATTTTGTGCTGCATATTTCTTATTGCTGCGGATCACCAGACCAATGTTAACATTGTGTTGAGATGTTTGCAGCACAGTTGCAACAGACTGGCAGTCATTTTTTCAGTGGAGAAATATATTGTATTAGAGGAAGATGTATCAGTTTCTGCAATAATATTCTTAAAAGAACATGATGCAAAGGTGGTGACAAGTTTTGTTTTAAGTATACTCTGTCTTGAGCTGCCACAAAAGCAATTTTTCTCCACCCACACACATTACCCGCTGCTCAATGTGACATGTTCATGCCTGTTCTTATTAAAGTTGATTAAGGGAATATTTGAAATTTCTAACTAATGTTGAGTAGATGGAGCAGGTTGCAGTAAAGTGGGTACGCCACAGTAAAATAGATTAAAACACAGTAGCTCTTAGACTGCACAGAGCAACAACAAAGGATTGTTATGTAAGAGGACCTGAGGGTGGATTTACCTCTAACTTAATATGTGGCTATTACAGGATTTCACTATTTTCTGTGCTGTCTTTACCTGCTCATTCTCTCTAACTGAACTGAGCTCTTATAAAAGAGTGATTGTGGATGCAAACATTAATTAACCCTTAACCCTGACAATCAATTTACAGTAAATCATTCAAACAGTCCCTCTCCTGACCCCTGACCTTTTGCGCAGACAGTTACTTGCCCTTCCTGCCATTACACGCACCATTACAACTGATATAAACTAGATCTGCTCCTTATGAGTAAATTAATTACCTCTGTGCATGTGTGTGTTTGTCTGTCTTTACTGAGTGGACTGACTTTCAGTGAGAGTCACAATACTCCAAGTAGTTTCATCAGGTGCTGAAGACCTGCCTCAGGCAGATTATCAAAAGGCTATAGGAGGCTTTTATGTTCAGCCGATGGTTCAACACTCCCCCTGAGATTTGTTTTCTAAAGTCTTTGACTCAAAGGAAGAAAGAGAAAGTGGGTACGCTCAGTGTTGATCCCTCGTACTTCTCACTAGGTGGCACACTGATCAAAGTTATGCAAAACCAGTGGTAGGCACTTCACCTCGGCTCTCTCTGGACTGTTAAGCACTTTATTTTAATTAAACGTCAGTAACAGCGTTTGGAAAGATCAGAGATGATCTTTTCCTTATGATAAATCTAGCTACTATTTGGAGATAATTACATTTTTATTATTAAATGTGCAACTTGTTGAGTAGATTAAATGAATAGATTCATTCATATGAATGAAACAGGATTCTTTCTTTGGCTATAATCAATTAATTACATTTTATTTAACTAGAAAATCAGAATATTTAATGTTCTAGATTAATTTGTCTGGAAAAAACTTCATGCCTTCACTTACTGGAGGCAGATGTTCTGAAGGGTCTAACATACACACATGTCTTTGTCACTACTTCACTTGGGAAATGCAGCTGTTCAGACCAGTGTCAGTGATGAGGGCTGAGAGAGAGGCATTTTTTCATTTCATGTGGTTGTAGCATGTATCAAAATGACCAGGTGGTGGCAATGTTGCTGTGGGCAAAATGAAATCCCTCCTGCAGTTTCTGCTTCCACACTGGAGCTTCATGCTTGAATGTAGAGCTGGCTGACACTGTAAGATGCAGCTCTCTCTATCCCCAAGGGGTCTAAAACAGTTTTTACCACAGCTGACTATATATGACTACTCTTGAAAAGGTCAAAATGAAACTCATACCATATACTGCGCATTTGTACAGTATAGATTGTATAGATTGTGCAGAGATGCTATTCTGAAAGATAATGTGGTAGATTTTTAGAAGTAAAGCCTTTAGGATTCGAGAGAAGTGTTTGATTTAGTCGGATGCTGGTATTTTTAGAAATGCAAATCCTACATTGCATCATAAACTAAGAATTTAAGGATGTATTTATTTTATGTGAGGCATAGTCTGTGCTGATCTTCACTATATGGCCAAAAGTATATGGACACATGCTTATAGACTTGTTTTTTATGCCCCTTAGTTCCAAATAAGGGAAATCTTAAAGTGATGCTTTTTTACATGTTGAGATTGGTTTACTTGTCATGATTAGTTCTACTTGGTGTAGCAGAAACAGATGTAAAATGTCTTCTGTGGCTTTTTAAATTTTGAGAAAATAACCCTGGCGATGTCATCATTGGTGTTGTCATCATTTGGTTTGCAGACTTCTAATGTTTGAACAGAAAGCCTTCATTATAGTGAATATCATGCTTTTTGTAATTTTCTGTTATTTTTATACTGTTTTAATGTCAGATATCTACATTAAACATTGCCAAAGTTCCAACATTTACATGTAAAAATGCTCCCAGCAAGTCAAAGATCAGGCTGCAGCCTGTTCTGAATGCTTCGTTTGCAGACTGCCCTCTGTTCTGTAGCCTTTGTTGCTAAGGTTGTTCCATGGGTTGTTCACATTGTTTTTGTTATATTTTGGATTGTATTTTGGCTTGAACATGCATGGATGTATTTGAGAACCTGACAATTTGTATAAAAACAGAGAACAGTAGTAAAATCCTCCTTGTTTGCGTAGCCTTTGGAGCCAGGGTGGTATTCAAGAAAGCAAGTTTAGTGATAACCTTGAGATGAGGAAAACTCTGGGTTTTCAGTTCCAGAAAACGAGGTAACTTAAACTTTGGTGTCAGTTACCATGCTAACCTGCTTCCTGGCAGGTTTTCTTCAACAAACCCTGAGTTTCTCTCCGTCTCCCCCTTCATACACACCCAGACACGCTGTTTCATTTCCTCATTCATTCAGTCAATATCAAATTGCGTATCGAAGTGCATTCATTAATGGTGGTTTACTGTAAAGGACTGAGAAGGACTTTCTAAAGTCACTGCTTTTTCAGCATGCACATCAGTCATGTCTTTGAACAGTTTCAAATATTACACATTATGAATTAGGCCTCAGCTCAGAATAAAACCTCTGCATATCCTTCCTTCTGTTATAAGACTGTCAATCTGTGCACACAAGACAGCTGTCAGTTTGGAGTTTAGAGCAGCTCCTGTACTGAAATATTTGTTACACATAATGTGTAACCTTAGTTTAAATTAAAAAATCAGTATGAAGCTTTAGACATTTGGGATCAATGAATAATTAAGTTATCTCTATCACTCATGATGTGATTAGTTGCACTGGTATTATTACATATTGGAGACTTTATGTTAATATTTCTGAGTGAGCAGGATCGAACAGCATCACTGCATGCTGTTAAGCCAAGATGTTTAAAATTTTAAAATCTACGGTATTTCAACCTTGATGCCTTTTCAAGTGCAAATCACCAAACACATTATCACTGGATCAGACTGTGAGCTTACAGTCATGTCTCTGTGTCTTTGATCTGTATATATTTTTTAAATCTTTAACTATATTTTTTCATCTTCAGTTGCTGCCTCCTGTGTTTTGTTCCCGTCAAATTAAAGCTGAACAAATATATTTAAAATGTAATGTAGGCTACACCCCGATACACAGTCAGATACCACTTTATTATCCATTAGGGAACTGTTAGTCTGGTAAATGATGAATGTGCAACACTGAATAAAACTTTGTGTTAACTTATTGACACTTTTCCGACCCTGACTTAGATTTTTTTCTTTTAAAGATGAATGTGCACACATGCATTAACGTCTCTAAGTTCTGTACCTGTTGCCATGGTGAATCATAGTATTGGAGCTCTATTGATGACTTTTTTCATTCATCATGTATGCACTTAACTCAGAGTGAACATACTCAGAGTTGATTGAACTGACTCTGATCTGCTGTTCTGGAACAAAAAACTTTCCCAAAAAGTTTCCTATCTTTGGGTTCAATCAACTCAGAGTCCAGAGTTAGACTCGGAGTTTATTGAACCTGCTTTCTGGAAAGGACCACAGAAGTCTGCTGAGAAGCAGCTTCTGGAAGTTGGCCAATCAGAAGAGTCTGCTCATCAGGAGGGACAGGAACTAAACTGGCCTGGTTTAGACAGATACTGAACTGAAGGGATGCGTAAAGGGCCAATATAAGATAAGTAAAGAGTTTTTTGAACTGTAAATCATGCAAAGATATTCCAGTAGAGCCCCAGAGTATGAAGATAGCATATATTACATTTATAGATCTGGAAATGTGCATGATATGTCCTCTTTAGAAGATTTATCTTTACATTTACTGAAATATGCTATTGAGTTGCATTGTTGGGAAGTGTAGCTTGAACCATAAAAGTGACCAAAAGTCTGAATATCCTTTGATAATGACCATTCTTTTTTATTTTTATCTTTTGGAACCTTAATGAAGTACAATACTAAATTACTTTAATGTGATAATGTGTCTATTATGATATTTTAGGCAGTAGTGTGCATCAAACTTTGTAGCAGCATCTGCACAAAGCAAGGTCTATAAAGAAAAATGGTTTGGTATCTGGTCTGCATAGAGCCTTGTCCTCAACCTCATCCAGGCCCGTTGGGATGAATTGTGACATGAATGTGACCTCACTGATGCTCTTGTGGCATCAGTGTGAGCAAATCCCTGTAGTCAAAATTATGCAGAAACCCTTTCCAGAAGAATTGACTCTGTTATATTAGCATATTAATGCCTGGGACTTGGAATGAGATGTTCAAGTATGGATGACATTTTGAGGTGTCCACATGCTTTTAGCCGCATCTGTTTTTGTTCATTTACAATGAGCTTGTGTCCTGTGATGCTTTGAAAACAACTTGTATTTAAATGAACAGCAGTGTTCCCTTGAGTGGTTTTGATTCATGTATAGATCTTTCTTTGAGTTAATTAGCACGCTCTTGCACTGTAAGATACATACTGAACAAATTACTGTGAGTTTATATGTTGACAGACTTGAAACAGCAGGGTTAATTGAATCCTTGATTTGGCCAACAAAAACATTAACTGGATGTATGAGTATAGGATGAAAATGTGAGTTCTCAGTAGGAAGGTTTTATTTCTTTGTTCTATTTAAAATTTGGATTCTGTGTTTCTTACCGAAATTGAGAATCTGTAGGGAGAGACGAAAACTTTTCCTGCCCTGCAGTTCTCATTGTGAAGATGTTTTCCTCCAGGCTGCCCTCCAGGTCTTGACTGTCTTACCTTTTACAGCTTTTGCTTGTTAAATAAACTGAAGTGCAGAAAAGAAAACTAAGAAGCTGTTTTAGGGCAAATTAGGTAATTAGCAGCTGTATCTTGAGCATAACAGGGCTGTGTGCACACTCTTTCACTGACTACTCTGAGTATTAAAACCTTTAGAAGAATCATATGAACTGTTTTATGAAATGAGTAATAATGTAGATGGATATTTTTTATTTTGAATTTATTTTGGATGATTATTTTCAGGGTAACCTGAGACAACATTACACATAATACTGCAAACAGTATGCTATCTGCTTCCTAACATCTAACCAGGGACCTTTAAGGCTAACTCTGGCTCATTAATAGTTTTTTTGTCATCTCATGCCCAATGTCCCTCAATGTCCAAAAAACTAAATAAATGCAATATGATATTATATGTACATACAATATAATATGATATGAAAATGCCATTAATTAGATATTTTGAAAGCACAAATTGTGTCCATAATTTTGCAGAGAACCGTAGAGGGTTGACATGCACATTACAAAACTAAACATGTTTTAATATATTCTCTTTGCTATCACAGTTAAAACAATGTCTAAATGTTTACATATTTCTCCATAGCTGAAGCATAGAAAGAGTTAACTTCTATAGAATGTATTATCTTGACCGATGCAGAGAAATGTTGTACAATTTGAAAGATTTCTGAAAAAAAATGAGTTTAATGTCAAGTAAAACATCAACTGAGATTCCATGTGTATTTTTATTGGATGATATTCCAGTTCTGCTTTTGACTCTCTTAATATAGCTTACCTATTAGTAACAAAATCCTAAGTATATAAATTAATATTTCACACATACATAACTATTCATTAGCAGCAGTTGGAAGGTGTTTTCTAACAAGCAGTAAAGCAGCATTTAAAGTATGCACAATAGATATGTGTGGTATTCCTCTCTGGCACCAGCTGAATCAATTTAAGTATCTGGATGCAGATCTGATCTGACCTGATGTGACACAGTTTAGTAGCTAAAATGCCAAAACATGCTGTCATGGGAACTGTGTAAATGAGAGTGTGATACGGACTCAGGATTCTCTTGCTCACCGTGGACAGAGAAAAGGCGAGAAGATGCCTGGCAGTCTGCCTCGGCTCCTGTCTGCCTGATTGTTTTGGGCAGATTTCTGTGATTTCTCAAAGCTTCAGTTCTGGCGGAATGCGACACGGCATGGTAAAAAGCCATGCAGGCCCCATGCAGTTTGTTTTCCACAGAGGTCAATCTCCTAAATCCACTGTCACAATTATGCACTCCATGTTCACATATTCCCAGCTTTGCAGACAAAGCTCTGTGCACACAAAAACCTCCATCTGCTATGCATCAGAAATTAGTGGACACTAGCCAGAGGGAAAAGATCAAATGCTTTTTGAAGATGTGTGTGTGGGAGTGTGACATTGGAGTGCAATATCAAGTATTGCCATTTATAGAGTGTGTGTGTGGTAGCATTTACCAGAAATATAGATAAAAAAGATTCACAGAATATACTGTAACATGCTCACAATACAGAATATGCTTTCTTTAAATGGTCAGAGACACTGTATCCTGATAACTCCAGATGTTTTCGGAGTATTCCTTTGGAGAAAAATTGTCCAATTTCTCGGGGGAATTGCAGTGCACACACAATCAGTGCGCTGAATTGGGCCCTCCTGCAGATAGTGATGCAGGACAATGAAGCAAACAACAAAATTACAAGCCTGTGTTGATGCTGTTAGATACAGAGAGGGATTTGGTTATTTCTATGCAAAGCAAACTTTGGTAAACTATAATTGATCTGTCCAAATTCTTGTGTTAGAACAAACAGTTTGGAAAACATGCCGTTGCAGTTAGCTTTATGGTGGCATGTTTTCCAAAGCCTCAAAATGAGCATTCACTAGCTTCTATCCTTGAGAGTGGGAGAGCGGTCTAACACCCTTGGTTTGGGTTCAGCGCAGGCTTTTGTCCCTCAACAAGATTTTGTGTATTTATCTGGCATCGGTGTAATTGAAATGTAGCCGAGCTATCTCTCTCTCTCTCTCTCTCTCTCTCGGGATTGCCTCAGATTCTCACAGATTCTCTCGTCCTTTCATCCAACTCCGGGCCTTTAGGCTCGAAGTGTGAAGTTCTTGGAGCTTCCTCACATTGCCTTGGCAGAGCTGTCTGGCTACTGCGACTGTATCCAGCAGTCCTCAAATCCAACAGAAGCAAAAAGAGTCTTTTTAAATATTTTTTTCTCATCACACTTCCTGGTGGGACAACTCATTTGAATATATTTTACTGTATTGCAGACATCTGCATTAAAAAAAACTCCCTTGATCATATTTTGCGAGATTTCACAAATTAACAACAATCACATACAGAAACTGGAACAGATATTTTTCCCGGAGGACGGATTGCATTTTATGAGTGAGTCTTTTTTTTTTCAAATGCACATCATATTCTCCTTTCACAAGGACTACACAGGCTTGACAAAACACCAACATGCCTCATTAGAGTTCATTGTTGATGTTGTTTTGCTCCTGTGGGTGGCTACAAAGATTGTAATGAGCTGTCCACATCTCACAGTCACCAGCAGCACTGGGCCACCTGTGTGGGGGAGTGTTCGTCACAAAAAATACAATATCCCTCTGATTTAAATGATTATACATATTATAATTTAACATAAAAAATACAGATGTGAAGGAATATGAACCTAATGGGGTGCATCATGTATGTGCACATAAAAAAAAAATAGAAGATAAAATCATAACAAGTTCTACGGGTTGAAAGAGTCAGTGACATTTTATACAATTATTCATTAATGTAAATTGCTATTTCTCAATAATCCATGTTTTTTTTCTTATCGAGACTCCTGATGTTTTTTCTAATGTGGCCTGTATTATTAAAACGCAGTCAGCTTCACCGGGCCATTAATGACTTACACTCTTTATTGTATCTGATCAGTGATGTGAAAACAAGGTTTGACATTTCCTCACTTACACATTTGCAGCAGAGGACGGGGGTGTGCAATCTAACCGTGCTGCTGCCTCATCTGGTTTGCTCCAAAAGCGGACGAATATTAAACATGCAGGCTCGCAGATGTACACCTCCAGACCAGAACTGCTGTCAAACGTTGATCAGGGTTGTCAGCAACCTGGAGAAGAGTTCCAACATTTACTGTAATTCCATGAATGAGAAGCAATCAGTTGTTATAACTGCTTCAACAAATTCATATTTCAGCATTATGTGTAGTCTGATGCTTTATGTCTTCAACCAGGAGCTGTGGCATTTGGGTTGTGATATGGTATGTTGACATATTCAGGGTAGTCATTGCTTTAATAGAAAGCCACATGTCCACTCCATCGTGCTTCACAGTGTGTGACAAGATGCATTGAATAAAAACTGGAAGTGGAACAGAGAGAGGAGGAGAGGGTGTGTCTGTTCTCTGAGTTTGACAGCATGTCATTTTCGACAGCAGCATTTCATTACCTGATGCGTTTGCCCGTCTTTGAGGCAGAGAGGTATACCTTGTAAATGTTGAATGTGAAATTAGAATCCAATCGTCAACCTCTGTCGTAAACATTTTATCCCCTCCACCTCCTCCAATCCACCGTGCACTGATTTGATGTATGCCGCGCTGCCTGCGGGGCTGCTGTGTGATCGTAAACATGCCTCTTTTTTCCATGGCTCCTGCAGTTCAAGAGAGGGCTGCAAGGTGTGGCCATAAATCTTTAATCATTCTGCTGAAGAGCTGACCTTGATTGTCGTCAGTGAGTCACACGTTGCCTGAGTCGCTCTGTCACTCTCGCCCAAATTGACCTCAGTTGATGTGTGTGTGTGAGAGAGAGAATGATGCCTGACCTCCTTCACATATGCTATCTCCATGGTGACTAATGCTGACATGATTAGTCAACTAAATTGTGAGTCAGGAAATTAATTGACAATGATTTTTATAATTATTAAAGTCATTTTTCAAGCAAAATTGACAAACATCTGCTGCTTCAGCTTCTTAAAAAGCCAAAAAATGTCAATTTTGCGGTTTAGGTAAGTTTTTCACCCAAAACAAACATTTTCAGATTGTTGCCTTTGGCTCTGGGAAATTGTGATGGCTATTTTTCACATTTTAGACTTATTTCAAAGATTAAGCCCTTATCATAGAGTTGTCATTTCACTCCTCTTGATTATCTCTAAAGATGGGGAAAAAAATCTTATTCCACAGTCACTATCACTACATGATACTGATAGTATCACGTAGTATATATTATGTCCATTGATTGAGACTAAATGATGTTTACACTGAGAGAAACATTCAGTCAGAAGACTTGTGTATCATTTTATACATTTCTACAAAAGTCAACCTGCCATATTTGGTATCATGGCACACTAATGAGCCTCTCACTATTTGCCTAGAAACATACGTGTATCACCAGTTGAATATTAAAGTCTTAGTTGCCTTTTTTCTTATTATCTATTTATCTCCTGTTGCTACTATTAGTGACAGTGTAGTGTTTTATCTTATATTTACATACCTATTATTTGTATAACTCAGTAGACAGGGTACTGCTTGTTGTTTCCCCCGCATCCATCCATCCATCCATCCATCCTAAACATTGGGATCTCAACTGGAATTCAGAGTTAAGTTCTGTTGGTTTGGAGAGCATGAGTTGATGTGAGTAATAATTGGCTCACTGGCAGGCTGCCACTTGTTTTAATTAACTAATCGAAAAACATGATCCAAAGAATAATTGCTTATGAAAATAATGGTGAGCTGCAGCATGAGTGTTGACACTTGTACTGTATCTTACTATATCTGTTTCCGTATCTGGTGGGCTGCGCGGACAAAATGATCTTCCATCACCCTGCTGACTTTGTGTGGAACTTGAGTGAAATTTGTCAGTATTGATCAAACCTTTTTATATTACCACCCACAGGCTTTGACCAAAGACCATAATGGAGACCTTGTGCAATGTGTGAGCAACCTCTAAGAGAAAAAGAGATGTTTTTCTAAAGTGCATGCTGTGTTGAAATAGCCACTAAGTTTAAAAAAAAAAAACCATAATAGCATTATTACTGAGACTGTCTCCATGAAAAATGGATTATATGATGGGGTGAATGTGATGGTAATGGGTTTAGCCTAATGATGCCCCTTTTGTCCAAAAGAGGGATTATTCTGAAGAGGAAAGCAGTGGAAACAGGCCAGCTGTGGACAGCAATAGAAATCAGCTCTCTGAATGAATGAAGTGTCTCAAATCACCCAAGTCTGATCCAAAAAAATCCCACTAGAAAGAAATGTTGTGTTTCTGGTTCTTTGAATGTGTGTGTTTTCATTTGGTTTGATGTTTCTCTCTTCCAAATCTCTTTTGGCTCTTTTGCAGCGGTCCAGTCTCTCAACAGCTTGAACGATCAGATTGCTCAGTTTATGGTGACCAGACCTTGTAATCTGCCTGATGAGGATGAGGCGTTCATTCCGGGAGAGAGAGACACCTTGAGGAAGTCCATGACCCTTATGAGACACCTGCTCATGGACGCTCAGGTACAGCCTTCACCCTCTCAACTTGGTCATACAGTAGGTCACTCTGTACATGCTTGTCCTTCAGGACAAATTTGTAGATTTTAGAGAGAAACTACAAATAATGTTCATCCCGTAGGACAGCTATGTAATTCAACTGGGACAGATAACAACATAACTAATTATTGTTATACAATAGTGAGTTCCAGATGCAGACAGCAGGACAAGTCACTTAATATTAGAAAACAGGAATTTTCCCTACAGGACTTTCAGTTCTACTTGATGCGGTTTTTAAAGCACAACTCACATTTACAGAAGCAAAAACTGTCTCCCACACAGTTTTGCTTTGCTAATTATCATCTGTTCAGGCTCAGTAGCAGGTTGACCAGTTAAAGGGTGTCATCAGATCTGCCTTTAACCAGTTGACGGACTGCATGCTGACACCACAAACCCTTCCTGCACCTGATTGGACAAATGTGCCTCAGGCATTATGTTTATTTATGTTAGGTGTTAAAACTGAACCTTGAAACATCATATTTTATATAAATTAATCACCTAAATTGGTTTTCAAATTAATCTGATTTAAGAAATAAGCCACATAGTTATCAAAAATGTGTTAAAGTCCAAAGTTATATGAAAGATATTGCATATGACACCAAACAGGTTGTTGGGTTCTATTGTTATTGTTTTTATTGATTCTTGCACACTAAACACGCAATTTTGTGTGAAGGAAATACATGTGTGATGATTTCTCCACAATTTCTCTGTCAGAAATCAGTGTTTTAACCAATAAAATCTGTGTCTGTTTAATGACATTAATGTAGAAGATCAGTAGTGAGGCAACAGCATGCGTTTGTCATAGTTTCTCAACCTACCAAGTCCTCCACCTCATGACCAGAGGTTGAGGTCACCCATAACAGCAAAATAAATAAAGGGGACAGGAAGAGGCAAGATTCTTCTTTTTTGCTCATATACAATAATATACTTTTCACTCATATTTGTAAATGAAAACATGACCCTACCTCAAACAAACTGCAGCCGATGAAACACTATAGACAATAGTGTGTTTCTCGCCAAGTTGGTGTGAAACCAATACTTTTGTTTTGAAAAGAAAACTGACATGGTCATACAGTAGCTTGGAGGCTCAGCTTGTTGACCAGTTGCATAAAAAGCAAACAAAGTAAACATGACAAAGTGCTCATTTTGTTTGGGAAATTTATGCGCATAAATATTTAGCATTTTCTCATTGGACTTTCAGTTCAGACACAATGTTCAGCAGCTTTAACAACCTAGTTTGAGTCATGAGATGACAGATTAAGATTCAAAACCCAGCGCTGTTTGGTGTTGTCATGATCTAAATCAGTTCCCAAAGACTGCTGATTGCTCTGCTTTCAAGCTGCTGGGATTGTTTGATTGATTCTCAGTGTAGTTTCCAGATTGACATCTTCCATAGTAAAAACTGTAGGAAAATAGATTTTAGCAGGTTTTGTGAAGCTAAAATTATGATTAGACACATTAGTTAGATTAGTAAAAGACTGGCATTTCAGCATCAGATTAAACTGCAGTTTTTTCTGCAATCTAATCTGTTTGTCCTAATTAGATCTCTTCTGTATTTTAAAATGACCACTTATTCCTCTTAGTCTCTCATACAGGCATGCTCCAGCAGAGATGCTGTTGTAAGATAAAAACATAGATACATAGATAAGTGTCTGTTTTTCCCACAAGATTTCCCACTTGCTACACAGGGTTGAGTCCAGTGTGTGTCCAACTCCGAGCTGAAATAAAACCTTTGCCCTTGCACACAGCACAACCAGTCCAACACTGTGAAAACTTTGGCAACCTCTGCAATGTTGTGAACAACTGACAGTTGAACTGTGAAACGTTTTTTCTGTTAATCCTCAGGATCCACAGAGGGGAAATGCTTGTTTCTGTCCAGTGAGCTTAGCTGCATTTTCTTCAGAATTACTTTCAGAGCTTTATGAGTTTTTTTCCCTTCATTGTAAAGACAAAGATGGGTTTTTTTTAGTGTGTTTTAAAACTTTTGCAAAGTAATAAAATCTTTTCCCTTCTCTCCTCTGCTTCAGATGAGGTGATAATTTGTCTGTATAGTGTTGCTACCAGTTGTCCTTTTATTTATATTCCCTCTACGTTGTGATGAATGTTAGATGAATCTTGACACAGTGATGCATTTGGGTCATCCATCGCAGACTCATATGATGGATACTGAGCACCCCCGCCGTTCTCCAGGAGATATTTGCATTGTCATTGATTAAAGAGAAGGTAATTCAGCAAAAGGCCAGTGCTTTCACCTCCACTCTGTGGTATGCAAGCCATTGGAGTGAAACATTGTTAGTTTGCAGTTGGTCTTTCTGTTACTCAGCAATATAGCACTGGAAGGTGAAGGATGAGTGGGATCCTCACCCGTGGATGGAGAGTCGATTATCTCCCCGAGAATTTGTTCTTGGAAAAAAAAAAGTTTGCCGGTAGTTAAATGTTAAGTGAAGCTTTCAGACACCAGTCAGCGTGACAGATTTCTTTTCCTGTTGGCCTTGTTTGTGTCAGACAGAGTACACCCACAACCTGTACATGTTTCCCAGTTTATTTCTTCGAAAGCATGACAGTTGGAGACCTCTGTCAGTCGGGGGTTTGTTGCTCTGAGCTGTCAGAGGACAACACATATTACAATGGGATACTGACTTGTGACTGACAGTTACTATGGCAATATGTTTGTTTACTCTGCGGCTATAACGAATTCCCAAAGAGAGATTCTCTGTTCCAGACTGGGTCCTTGTCCCAAATTCATTCAAATTCTAGGCAGGTTTTGAGTATGTATTCTGTTCACATGGGAAATGTGACAATTCTAAATATGGTCGATTTTTGAGTGTGCTGTCGGTGGACACTTTTATCCCACATTGCAATGCACAAAGGAAATGGAGGAGCTGCTCACAGCTGAAAAAAGTGAAGTCTAGACAGCACCAGAAAATCCTGGAAACAAAAGAAATAGGAATCAAATCATAAGAAAAACATGTTGTCTATTTATGAAGTTGAATTTTCTGTGGCAATTCAAAGTCAAAGTCAAGTTTGATAGATATCTGATCTTGTACGCATTGTACTATGTATGTACATACTATGAAGTGGCAAAATATGTTTGTATCTAACTGCTAAAACAGTACACGATGATAATTAGGATGTAGTATATACTGTATAGATGAATCTGGGTTGTAGGCGGAATTTAAGTAGCCTGATCATCATTACTGCCCTGGCGCCTCACTTGTAAATTCACAGATAACACTGTCATTTATGTAAAAAGATCTCACTGTTTGGATGCTTTTTCCAAGAAATATGTCCCGGCAATCCTGTGAATTCGGTTATATGTTGAAAATATAGTCATATGCTATTAAAATACAGGTTATAATTTACTAAGCTTATCTTCTCAGTGATATTTAGTCTAGTTTTTACAGATATTTCTTTACTGTGCTGTGAAAAAACATAAATTAAGAATCACAAGCCTTTACAAGAAATCAATTTTACTTTCATAAATCTAAATTAAATCCTCATATTTCAATGGCTTTCTGAGCAACCAGATACAACTAGAGACTGACTCCCTAGTTGAAATTCCACAACAACTAAAGGTACAGTCATATTAGCTTGCCATTCAACATTATTGCTCAAGACGCACCCCCCTAGAATATTAACTTCACCATTTACAAACACAGTGCTCAGTCAAAGCTTAACAGTGATGAACTCTGAACTCTGAGTTGGCTGGAAATCACATCGAAGCAGAAAACGCATGCTTGAAATCGTTCATATTGCGGGTATCCATAGAGGTGTATCAGAGATGGAGTGAATATTCATAGGACAGCAATGTAATGTGACTGCAGGTTAAGTTAAAATGTTTCACTGTTGTCTGGTTTGCTACATCCAAAAATTGTGTATGAGGGAAAAGAAAAATCACTCTTTAATACTCTGCATGCACACTATAACCTCTTGCTTTTGTAGTTCAACCAGACCAGTAGAGCAGCAACTCCCCTTCAGAGAAAAAATCTTGAGACTCTCACAGTCAAACTTTCAAGCATATTATATCAATATTATAAGCTGATCAATAGTTTGAATCAGGACCTCCAGTATTTGGAGCAAGTTGCTTGTAATAAATAATGTGTGCAAAAGTAAGTAGGTTACGTCTGTTATTTCAAAGTGTTAGATATGTTTAATCAACATTTTGTATCTTCTCATTTTTTCTCATTCACCTCATTTTCAGGTTGTAGCTGTGAACTTTAACTAGGCTGCCAACAAACACTGTTTCCAGCTTTTCACACAACAAAAGCTGAATGGAGGAATTTGAGTTTTAGTTACTTATAACTTTGACATGTGGGGTTCAGAAGGATTCAGATTCAATAAGTGAGTTTTCTGCTGGGTGCAGATTTGATAAAATGCCATCAAACATTTTAGTCTTTGTACTTAATCACTATGTTTGTACCAATCACCAGTAGGATTAAGCTTTCAGTCTTCCTATCATCATTCACACTACAATAGACGGACAAAATAATTGTAGCCATATTATGCATCAGATTTCTTTGTTCTCTGAGTCTCAGAGGTCAAAGTCAAGTGTGATCTCATCCCACATAGAGGAGCTCTTCTCATCCACAGGGTTTTGCATTCATGCAGAGTACCATCGCTGCTGTCAGATGGAATATGAAATTAGTCCAGTCTTCCTTCTCTTCCAGTCTTTTAGCTCTGGTCTGGATGCCTGTTCCAAAGAACTTTATGTTCTCTGTGCAGTTTAGGCGAGGCATCTAACTCAGATGCTCTGATGTCCAGTATTTAATGCTGCCAGTAGTGTGTTGAGACTTTTCCTGCTGGACTGGAAGGATAAATAACTCTCAAAAGCTTCCTGTCAGTCCAGAAACCTTGATGTTTTGTATATCTTTTGAAAACATTTTCTGACCCCAAATGGTTTAGTTTGTCTGTGGAACTCAGGGTAAAAACATCATCTGATGAATTCAGCATTAACATTTCAAGTCCATGGCCACTAAAAGGTGGAAAATTAATTTAGAGGGGATTTGAATAGTTTCTCTTTGAATGCTGTCCCAGAATTGATTGCCTCATTTGTCATTTGCACAGATGAATTATTTATGTCCCCGTTGCTGCGCTGGGGTGACTAATCAAATGCATTTCAGTGGGTGTGGAAGCTGTGAATTGATGTAGTGGAACGTTGCACTGCATTAGCTAATTTGGTTGAGAAGTCAGCGGGGCTACAATAGAGGCCTGATGATGGTGTGACAGAGGAAACATTGCTCACTATAATTCCCTAAAAATGCACAATAGTAACTGTCTATTCATTTAAAGTCGGTGTCTTCTTCTCACTCCGAGACAGTGGATCAGTTCTGCGCAGGTCAGTAACCGCTAACAGAACAGTGCCTCAGAGAGTTGGTCTGTGTGAGTCTGAATAAACCGAAGTACTTTACCTGAGGGCCCATCAGAGATTTCCGGGGCTTTATTAGCGAATAACTGATTGGTCTATTGTTGGCAGGATGTTACTTTAGATCAGAGAACCAGAAGTGATTATAATAAAAAAAACAGTAAAAAGAAAAATGTCCCCGTTCCATGGGTAGGGTGTAGCATTAAAAATCCAATTCCAAGCACTCAAGTGGATAGTTAAAAATAAAAAGCCTTTAATAAATGAACTAGTACATTATAACAATATTAAGAGTCTACAGATATGCTAGCAGCTCTGTGAGGTTGTACTCAGGCACAATGGTTCTTTGAGCTAAATGCTACGTTAGCATGCTAACATATTCACAATGACAATGCTAACATACTAATGCTAAGCAGGTAGAATTTTTACCATGTTCACCATCTTAGTAAAGTGTAATAGCATTCTAACATTTCCTAATTAGCACTGAACACAAGCTGAGGCTGATGAGAATGCCAGAGTACTGAACAAATTAAAATTTTGGCCTAGTGATGGCAGTAAACAAAGACTCAGGGGATCACCAAATATATTAAATTCATCCTGTGGGGGGTATGAATGTACCAAATTTAATTGCAATCCATCTGATACTTGTTGAGATATCTTAGTCTGGATCAAAATGGACCAACTGTCCAATGTTTCTATCCATAAAGTCATGCTGCTAGCAAAAAACAAACAAACAAACAAAAAAAACCTCAGGGTGTACTATAATCAACTCAGGTGAAAGGGAAACTGCAGACCTTGTTCAGCTCTTGCTTTCTTATTTTTAGCCGCACTAGCACTGTGAATGTCAGTCAGACAGTGCATTGCTTTGATCCAGACTGAAATATCTCAACACTTATTGGATGAATTGCCATTAAATTCATTATTTACATCCATGGACTGTACAGGATGAAGCCTTTTGACTTTGGTGAGTGCCTAAGTTTTCTTTAGCACAGTGCCTCAGAGAGTTGGCTAATCCATTTGATGATCTCCTGACTCCTGACTATGTCTTTTCTTCAGCTGTTCTTTATGTTTTGTATTAATTGGCAAATGTTAGCATATCCAGAACCTAAACTTGTGAAAGTGGTAAACATTACTTGCTAAACAGTTGTTAGCCTTATCATGGTGAACATGTTAGCAAGCTAATGTTAGCATTTAGCTCAAAACACTGCTGTTCCTTAAGTAGCCTCACAAGCCACTAACAGGTCTGTAGACTCTTCATCTCAATATCATCTTTATTAGAAACTTCCATTTCCACCTTCATGTCAAATAAAAAAACTTTTTTTTTCTAATTGATATCCCACACTTCCTATTCAGCATCCTAGTGTGCATTTACTTTATCTTTTCCCTTTTCCAGCCCCAGAATTTCAAAAAGCATAATCTTTTTGAATTCCTCATGCAAAGACAGTGCAAAGACACAGCAGGAATGACAGAGACATAATGAAAGGGGAATAAACTAAATAAATAAAACAATCAAACAAGCAACAACAACAACAAAGCAAAACAGCAAAAAAAAAAAACACCAGTACAGAGTAGTTTGCATGTATAAGGCAATGCCCATTTTCAAGAGGTGGTATACGAGTAAACGTTCCACAAAGGAAATAAAAGGCTGCCAAACATACATCAAATTTCACAGTGGATCCCTGCAGTTCCTATCTTATCTTTTCTATTTTGAGAAAATATATGACTTCAAAAATCCACCTGCCAAAAGGGGGTTGGGGGGTGGTCACTCTTCAAATTCAAAAGAATGAGAAGCCTTGCCAGAAGGGCAGAGTGGGCCATGCTGTTCAACTATGCTTTTGTCAGGGTAAGATCATTTGATGGTACACCAGAAAGTGCAAGAAAAGGGCACGGTTCAGTTGTCTGACTTGCAATCTCTTCAAATATAGAGGACCAGAAAGCTGTTTGGCTGGGACATGACCAAAATGTATGATAAAGGCTGACAGGAAAATGCTTGCATCTGTCACAGGAAGGACTAACCCCAGGAAAAGTTTTGAAAGCTTGACCTTGACATATGAAGCTGGTGTACCTTCTTAAATTGAATAAGGTCATGCTTTGCACAAATAGATGAAGAGTGAATACTTTTAAGTATTTTAGTCCACTGATCTTCTGATTTGTTGGTTTCCAAATCATTTTCCTAGTTTTCCTTTACCATGACGAGAGTGACAAATTAACCTCTGGTTTGTGTTCTAGGATTAAAGGTAGAGTCAGTCATTCTGGAGAAAGATTGCTGATATTTGAGCTAAACACCCAAACAAAAACACCCCTCCCTTTGTGTTCCTTCAGAAGCTCCACTCTACTTAAATTCATGGACGCACATTACCAAGGCAGCGACCAAAAGAAAAATATGGTAGAATTTGTCAGCTGCAGAGTCGCTTCTGTTCCTCTCACACATTATCACTAGTGGGAAAAAAATCTCTTGTGTGAGCACAACAGTCCATCCACACTCTCTGCCTCTCTACAGCCTCCCCACTTCTCACTTGACCTGTGTTCAGTGCTTCTGTCCATGGAAGCAGCCATCTGTCAGCTGCAGCTCCCGGGAAGCTGAGAGGACAGCGGCCGACAAACTGCCTTCACCAGGCTGACTGACAGCAGAAATTTACTGAACCAAAATAGTTTACAATAAGTTGAAAACACATATACAGCAGGATATATGTGTGATTTAAACAGCTGCCTGCTCAGTTTTACTCTTCACTAAACGCAACAGAAACAAACTTTCTGTCTCCATGACACTGTCTTGGATTCAGTATGGATTGATACATACAGACCGGTAAGAAATTTAAGGAGAATCTGGTACAGGACAGCTTTGTATAACCTCTGAATACTTCACCCCCACTGTCAGGGGATCTGGTGGCTCTGATGTGCTGTGGGGGGTCCATGCCAGTCCATGGTCTTAGAGGCAAGGGTCACTGCAAATCAATACAGAGTTGTTCTGATTGATCATCTTTATCCTATGATGAAACATTTCTATCCTGATGGGAGTGGTGGTCTCTTCCAGGATGACAATGCCCCAATTCACAGTGCATGAGGGATCACTGAATGCTTTGATGAGTATGAAAATGATGTGAATCATATGTTATGATGCTGGATTTGGTGTGAATGCAGCCTTAGGCAGCGCTCTCCACCACCATTATCAAAACACCCAATGAGGGAATATCTTTTTGAAGAATGGCGTTCATCAGCCTTGACATTGACTCTACAAGTCTCTGGAACTCTCCTGGAGGGATGAACATCATTCTTCACTGAAAATTTCATGGTTGCAGTACATGTGTGAAAGGAGCTTTAGTCCAGAAATCTCCATGGGTTAGACATTGTACATGACTCTAAAAAACTCTTTATGCACACAGAGGTTTTTGATTTAATAGTTGTTCTATTAGATGATTTATCCAATTAAGGGTTAATCACACAATTAAACTCCCCAGATAGTTGAAGGGTGTCTAAGTGTGGTTCAGTCAACAGAAATTTGCTCATGAATTGAAATTCTTCCCAATTTGGGGCACAGACACAGGCAAGTATCACAGATGTGTTATGGAGCCTTCCAGCAACAATAACAAAGCATCCATTAGGATCTGAAATTGTTTCAGATGCAGAAAATGGTATCGACTTGTGAATCAAAATCACCACCCACCTGTCGTGACCGTACTCTGAAAGCATGAATGAAATATCTGTCCAACCCAACCCCGCTGTCTGAACTACGCATGTGTGTCTTAGTGAGGAAGGTAATATCTGTTGTCAAATACTTACGGTGGGGTAATAACTTAGTATGTTTAATGATGATGATGATGATTGTCTCTTCACATTCCAATTAGTAAAGTTAGTTGACAGCTTACCCCTGATCAAGGGTGTCCCTGAATCAGCCATAATTGTCTAATTAAATGTTATTAAGTGGGCACCACATTGCACTGTATCAAGTGGACTTTGCAACTCTGGGTAACATAACAAAAAAGAAAATAGAAATACAACTGGATGGAGTAAAAAAATAAAACAAAGAAAACCAAAATTCAGTATTCAACAAGAACAAGATACTTGCCCCCCACGCTCCAGCACTTCTCTAAACAAAGTGCATAAACCCCAGGGCAAGAAGCCCAACTTCACTAGCCTGGATAGCTCAGCAGACAACAAGCTCAGCAGGCAACAATAGCAAAAAGAAAAAGCAGTGCAAAATACTACAGAGAAGGAGAGAGAGAAAAAAGAAAAAAAACAAACAAAAAGAGAGTGTATAGAACTTTGTGATACTGTGTAATATATTGAATATTGCATGGTCACAGTGGTGGCAGAATGTTCTCCTGTATGTAGGACATGGCCAGCTTAGGAGTTTGACATCTGGGATGTCTTTCAGAAGCTGATTCACATCTGTAAAGGCATCTTGCTTCTTGCCTACCTTCTCCTTGGGGTTTTGATGCCATTGAGCATTGTCCACAGTCCTAAGAATGTCCTTGAGGTCCAATATTTCCTTCAACACAGTCGTGCAGAACTGCCACATGTTACTCACTTCTTCTATTTCACTGAGGTTTACACTATGCGATATAAATAATATATTAATAAGTTTAAGTATATCACATGCTAAAAGAACTGTAAATATGAAAGTTGTCTGTGGAGTTCAGGATGTTGCAGCCTCACATGTCAAACTCTTTGCTCCGCCCTCGTGTTGTTGGTGTTTTAACATTGTTTTGCTAATAAGTTAGAATCTGGATGTTCAAATCTGTGAATACATTTCCAACTTTACTGAACTATGTTGTGTCTTGTGTCTCATACCAGGTGTCTGCTGTTTCTGTGACTATCCCTGTTTCAGCTTTTCAGCCGTCTGGAGTGGATCCAAATTTTTTTAAAAAGCATAATCTTTACATAAAATCTCTAGAGGTTCAAAAGAAAGCTTAGCATCGTATGAGGAATAATGAAACTGAAAAGTTTCTTATGAGCCAAAAATCATAGCTGATTGCTGCAGTAAGCTGCCAGTTTCATTTAATTTCAGTTACAATGTTGGCAGATCTACCTTAATTCATTATTGACCACTAAAGAATTAAAGGAGGAATATGAGCCTGAGCTCAAAGTAAAATAGATTGGGAGTCTAGATTAATGATACAGTGAGGTTTGGTTTGTCCTGCAGCTGTTAGTGAGACAATGGATCAGTTCAGATCTGGTACATAATGAACTCATAAACTATTAAGTGAGAGAGAAAGAGATGTCGTCAGGGAAAAGAAGACAAAGGTGGTCCAGGGATTGCTGAAATCGATTCATGACTTCTGTTATTTTTATTCAGCCATTTTGTGTCTCATTGTCTGCAAGATAGGTAGGTTATCATTTATGAGATCCTCTTTAGGTGAGGCTGTCTTTGTTCTATAAGTGTCTTTGGGTCTTTGAACACAAATAAACTGTTATTACCTGAATCTGTTGGAGGCTTTCATCTCATGCCTCATTTTGACATTTTTAGTTTTTTTTCTTTCTTCTGACTCCATTGTATGCAAATCCTTTACATCCATTTTAATGTTACATCCTTTATGTTGCAGTGTGAGCTGGAACAGGCTGGACTTCAAAGAGCTGTGGTTGCTCTTTTTGAACAACTACAGTTTCAGCTGGTAGCCGTCTCTCACAAGTCTCCACATTTCTACCCACTCAGAAACACCAGGGACACAAAAAAGATTAATGAGTACATATAAAAATGATTGTATTGGAGGTGACTGCAGGGAAGATTTTTTACAGCTGCTGATTAGACAAACTTAAGTGCAGGGATAAAATGACAGTGTTGATTTATATTTTCTGAAATGACATGACGGATGAGGTAGTTTTTCCAAACGCCATGAGGCAGACACATTCATTTCTTTGCATTATTCCCAGACCTTCATACATTACACATCATCTCTCATCCAATCAAACAAATGCTGTTTTCGTACATAAAGAAGGTATTATTCAGTGGATCAAACTTTTTCTGTGGATATTTTGAGATGACAATATGGCCTCAATCAGATGAAATGATGCATGCCAGAATGTGAGACTTCATCATCCTTCAGCCTCTCAAGAAGCCATCTGTTGATGTGGTTCAGGATGTAAAAGTCTGGTGTGTTTGGGCACGCATGTTTCTATGGAAACCCGGTGCACTGTCACAAAGCTGATCTGGATCACTACATGCATCTTTCTGCAGATCAAAGGTGTTCACCTCAATTTCAGAGGAGTTCGGGTGATATGAAAGGGCCCTTCTCTCTGTCAATCTCCTCTTGAGTGACAGACAGTGATTGTACTCTTTGGAGCCCTTTTGTTGTGGGGTTGTTTGTGTCTGGCTGATGTGTATATGTCCCTAGGATTGGCTTGCCAACTCATAAGTCTGAGTGTCAGTGCAGAGGTGGCTACACGTCCTCCAGTGGCTTTCTCTGCTAACCACTGAAAGCTTACAGTTCCTGGAGAGATTTTTCATGTCAGATATGTGAGCCCACCGTCTAGTTCATTCTGTTTTGATGCATTCAGAGGGAAGAAAGCACAAAGTGATCCACTTGTCCATTATTTATCATTCAGCATTACATGAGCTTCCTTGTGGTGGTGCTGGTGGAGTCCCCTCCACAGGACTGACATCCTGAATAATTCATGAGAAAACATCAGCCACTGTGTACACAACAGACACGAGTGGGGACATTAATCTGACATGGGGGGACATTGGTATGCCTTTTGTTTCCCCTATCTAAACTTTTTCCACATGACAGCTTAGCTTCCTACACACAGTTATTCGCCATCATCCACCTCGTCTTGTTTACTACAAACCCTCTTGCACAACCCCTCATCAAAGGCAGAATTTCTGCAGAGATGAGATGAGTGTGGAATCAAAGATGGAATACTTGTTATCAAAGCCATTGAGTTCCCTGTTGACCTTAGACGAGATTTAAATGCTCCCTGCCTCCACAGCTTGTGGGGTGGTGCAGGAAATATAAATGACTCTCCCTTCTATCTGATTCCCTGCCAGAAGCAATCGCTCTGAGGAGTCGGGCCAGGAGGGCATCTGGCCCAGAGCAGTTCCACACACCTTCTTTTTTTTTTTTCTTTTTTTTTTTTTGAGCAACGCACACATTTCCAGGTTTTTGGACCAGTGCACCTGCAGTTTGACCACAGATGATTTGGAGCACTCCTAGCTCACATTTCTTTGAAAATATACTCTTTTATCGTTGTGAAATGCTGCTTGATATGATGCACCTTTAGAGGCAAAACTATTATACCCTTTTGGATTCATATTAAGATCATGCAGTCGATAACTGATAAATGACTGATTAAGCTTTATATTTTATCATCATAATAATATAATCATAATATACCTTTATAATCAATAAAGACCCCTACAGTGTTACAGTTAGTCTTTTTGAGCCAGTTTCTCTCTTTTTGTTATGATCCTGCAGCTACACAGGTAAACACTGTCCGTCAAGCCACAAAGTGGGAACTGTTTACTAAAAAGACTGTAACTGTGGATGATATCCACTTTATTTGACTAACTCACACAGATGAAGCCTCATTTTAACTTCAGATAATCTTTTGAATACATTTTTTCTCAAAATGAAGACTGTGGATTTTATCCCCCATAACTTACATTTCAAGTGCTTTTGACAGAGATTTTCTAATGGCCAGTATGAGCAGAAGGAATGGTTGCAGAAAGCAAAATCTGTAACCCATTTCACTGGTCATATGGACACTTGACAATTGTTTTAAGACAGACTTGAAATACTGTAAACATATCCTTTACATATGATTTTTTTATTACCATTTTCAAGTTGATTTAATCTTTATTTTCTCTCCCTGGGCATTTTATTTTATCTTGCAGACAGCACAGTAATTCACACATAAGACACCACAACACCTAGACTCCAAAACAACATATGAGGTATATATATATATATATATATAATATTATATATATAATAATTTAATATATTTCCTTGATTAGGATTCCCTTCTGGAAGCAACTTTATATGTTTAAGTGTATATTGGTGCATGATCAGGAGCTATTTAAGAGACACCCTTACACTGGGTCTAAATGGCATTTTTACTTAAAAAATACAAGAAATCAATTTTTGTAATTTTGTTATGGCAAAAATGTCATTCTAAATTCTTCTTCTTTATTTTTAAAGGGGCTATAATCAATATTTTTTTTATCCCAACAATGTATCAAAATGACAATATGTAATATCAGAAGTGCCAATGAACCAACAGAGAATTACTTCATCACCAGACGCTGCAGCTCCTTTGGCTTTATGGAGCTTTATTGAGAACTCATTGTTTAGTTGTCTTGCCTGCACCAAAAAGACAGACCTTGGCAAACCAGACAAGCCAGAAACCTGGAAACGTGCAGTAGTCCCACCTTGATGGATGTTTTTCTCTTGATTCAAGAAAAATGAGACCTCAGGGCACAATAACAGACTAAATTACTTATTCAAATGCAGATGCCCTTCCTCCCACTAGACAAAAAATCTTACCTTTATCCACCAAGCTGTATTCTTGTTGCTGAGTTACTTATAGTGCAGAATGACTGTAGTGCTACAGCAGGTAAAGTCTACATAATCATCATTCCCTTCATCATTCCCTAGAGTTACACCTTGAAGTATAATATAGACTTAAATCCTTAAATCTGTGGAGCCTCCTCTCATATTTAAGTCATTTAAATGTGTTTATTTTGTGCTCTGGATGCATGATATTGTGGTATATCATACCGAGAGCATTAAAAGGAAAGATTAACTGAAGAAGTACGGGCAAAGTGCAAAATGCAGGAAATAGGATCAGAAATGTCAAACGCAAACACTCATAATGAAAACCCAATTTCTGTATATTTTTATAAGCCTATTATTAAAACGGAAGTGGTTGGTTTTGATTGTGCCGCATATGTCGTCTTGTGTAATGAATTGTGTTCTTAATGTGCTGTTCTGTTCTTTCCCAGCCTTGTTAGTATTCATGAGTATGATTACAATTGCTCTCCTCGACTCCTACTCTGTATCCTCTTACGTACTCCTAGTTCTACATGTATGAATTTGTTAGTGTGCTGTGCGCTCTGCTCCGCCTGGATGCTCCACTTATTGCAGTTTGACTGCTTCAGTGAAAACGTGTTTCCAGGGATCTCAGCTGAAAGCCTATCAGCATACATAATCATGCATCTTCTAATACCGCTGTTACCAGAATACTGAATCTTAAACATTTTTTACAACTCCTTGGAGATCCATTCTGCACTGTCATGAAGCTTTGTGATTTTTTTTTGGAGAGCAGATGGTATTTTAATGAACTCTACTATATTAATGTGATACTTGTCCTCGTGCAGCCCTGACATAAAATGCCAGACAGGTGCTTTTGAAAATAGCTATAATTGTTATTGTTTGAAGGCAGGGCAGGCCTCTATATTTCTGTTGCACATTGTGACTCACCCAGGTAGTCAAGTGAGAGGTCAAAATTAGATAATTTAAAGAGGAATGAAAATGTCACAAATAAAATATGGATCAACATTGCAAGTGATAGTGATAGAATTATAGACAATTTTTTTTATTTTGGGATTCTACAGTATTGTGAACGTTTTTTTTCCATCAAAAGTTCAACCTTTTTGTCTTCAATTCAGTCTTAAGCCCTTTTTCAGTCTGAATTATTTCTTTTTATGGTGCCAAAAAACTTCCCTACTTCCTTCCACATGAGCCCTGTGTGTTCCCACTTGTTTGTTCATAGCTTGAAACAACTTAAATGATGCTTGTTTACCATGCAAGATAGCATGCTAAAGCCATGTTTGATTTGGAGCATAAATGTTTGGAAATGGGCCCCCAGTGGACTAGTTCCCTCTACCCCGCTGCTTCCTTTGGTTTTCTTTGACTCCTGGAATGATAACAGTGAAATAAGTTCATGTGAATAGACAAGTTTCATTTGGAAATGTTGGCTTTACTTTAGTATGAGATTTGGCTTTTGATTAAGTTCTCTTAGAGTGTCATGTGTTTATTTTATTTGTATTATTATTTCAGATGTGGGTTGTATAAATTGAGGGATCATTGCATAGATGGACCTCTGTCTTCAAAAAAATATGTTTTTTCATGTCATGTTTTGTCACCATAATGAGGAAATGTTTTTATTGAACAAACAAATTTTGGACAATGTTTTTCATTTCTTTTCTCTATAACATACAGTATACTTGTGGCAACTTCAGCATTATTAATGGTTTTTAGGTTATGTTTAGGCACTCAGGTTAAGGTTGGAGAAAGATTGTAGTCCTGGTTAAATGATGAAAAAAGTTGACACTGACTTGAAGCTCAAGACTGGATGTGTTCATTTGTCAATATTTATCTAAAACCCGATCATTTCCTAACCGAAACCGAACCAATATATTTTGCTAACCTAACCTCAATCAAAGTGTTTCAGTGCACTAAACCTAACTGCACAAGGAACTCAGGGCATGAACCCCCATCTCCAGTGATCTTTGTACACCCATTGTCCATCATGTACTTCCCTACACTATGCAGTACAGGAAGGTAACCCTTGGACTGGAAAGTGCATAATCCAGTTTCCTCCAAAAACGTATTGGTGAAACAATTTGGTGGTATAGGAGAAAGGGATAATATAAGGTATAAGCAGGTAGTGGAGCAGAAAATAGCTTGAGCATTACAGAAACTAGTGCAGTGTCCTTTCAAATTGTGCCTGTTTGGAATGGGCCGATTGTTTATTATTAGAACGGCATATATATGTAACAATTGACAAACAAATGAATTAAAAAGGTAAGGAGTTAATACATTAAATGGTTTTAATTTAGACAGAAACTTTAGCAGTGAGACTAAAGTGAGGCTGAACCGTAGAAGCAACCGCATATACAGTATATGTATCAGTGGGTTGCATGGCAGAATGGCGCATATTTCCACTTGTTGACTCCACAAGCTGAAGAACAAGCAGAAGCAACGTTATTTATGAGATATTTTTTACATAAATTTTGAGAACAAATCATCCAAATAACTTCACTCTCGACACACTTCCTTGGGTTCTCAGCAACACACCTACCAAGTGTGAAGCTGATCAGATAAACAGTTGTTGATATGTGTTAAGGACACACATACATGAATACATACAGACAGACAGACTGACATACAGAGATTAATTCCTTTATAGTTAGATTAAAAAACAACATAAAGATGACAAATCCTCAACATGATTCTGCAATTTTCTGAATCTTGTACATATATTATTATTCTAGAGTTATACTATACTAGTATACGGTATAATTTATTTAAATGCATGTTCCATCACTTTATATAGATTATAAGTGACATTAGGATAGGAGTTGATGTATGTCAGGAGGGTGGGGGTGGAGGATTTTTTGTATATTTATCCAGCCTGATGTTATTGCTAACCAGCTGTGTATTTAAGTATAAGAGCTCTTGCCTGTATTCCCCAATGTCTCTACCTCGTCTGTGGTTTATGTGTAGACATGAGATGTCTCTTCAAGGACCAGCAGAATGACCATGAAGCTTTCAAAGGCATGTGTAATGAAAGGTAGTTTTTAGGTCTTGAAAAACTGAAGTCTATCCTTTTGCAACGTGATTGTTATCCATGGTAAACAAACTGTCTCTGATTGTAGCTTTAAGCTATGGTGATAAACAGCTACTCTTTTTGTCCTCCTCCTTCCTGCTTCACTCCCTCTTTACTTTATCTTGCTGTATGTTTTCCCGCCACAGTCACACATACAAACAGCAAGACAGGAGACAAGTATACCTAAATATGTGTGCACATACACAGCACTCCAACAAAATCTTATGAGGTACACAAACAAATTACAAATTAAACACTTAAAGGGAACATGCTGTGCACATTTCCTGGTCTATGTTTTTAATCTCAGACTCTACTGGAATGATGATTTACAGTTCAAAAAACCCCTAATTTAACTCATACTGACCCTTTACGCAGCCCCTCAGTTCAGCCTTGATCTGAAACAGACCGTTTTAGCTCCTGTCTCTTTAAGGCTTTTGGGCTGGGTTTTTGTCTTGCAGGGATCATTTCTACACACGTTAACCTCACGTTTCGGAATTTTGACCATGTTTACCATAGATATCCAACATAATCACAGTACATAAATAACAGAAAACCAGAAAAAGATGATATGTCCCCTTTAAGTCCTCAAGGACAATAAATACACAGGGACATGTCTGCAAGGAAACTGCTTGGGTAAATACTCTGGAGCATATTCATTTTTCTCAGCATGACTGTAAAATGATACTATGGTAATTAGTTTGCCCACATGCAAAATTTTTAGAAAGAGAAAGGAACATTACATTATTTTGCTTTCCATGGATCTTAGTATTAATACCCTGTTATAATCCCTTACAAGAGCTCAACTCCCTGAGCCAGACAACTTTTGGATTCAGACAAACTAATTTAGCATGCAGATTAATGCAATTCCCAGATCCTGCAGGAGCCAGCTTATTAAACACATTTAAATCACATACATTTACAATAAGAATAAGTTGGAGCCATTAAATAAAAGACATCATACAAAAGTAGCTCATCAGCACAGTTTGTCTCTCTAAACACATTTGCATAACTGCTTCGCCCTTTTGCACTAAAGCATATGTAAAGTACCTTCTAACTGTAGTTGTAGTCTAAAGCAGGTTTTCATCAGGAAAATGAACCACCTTTCCTTCAATTATATTCATGGATGAGTCAGCCATATTGCTCTAATTAAAAAAATCAAAGTCCTGCTGTCAGGTTGGCACTTCTTCGGCACTATTGTGGCTTGCATTTAATTGCTTTTGCATTTTAATGTTCAAGCTACTGTATCTCTGTGCGTGCATATGTATGGAAGTACAGGTGTGTGTGTGTGTGTGTGTGTGTGTGAGGGGCATATATGTGTATGAGAGGCTTTCCATGCAGAACAGTATGCTAAGCCTGGAATACTGAGAGACTTTCTGCCGGGCCTGGTCATCAGTGTTCCTTTTACTGACTCTCTACTGCACGCTTGAATGTCTTTCAATTTAGTCCCTCTGATAACTCGACTCTCTCTCGCAGAGATAAATGTTGAAATATAATAAATGACTTTGCAACTTCACATGTTTTGGCTCCAACCTCCTCTCGCTCACACTGTCTCCGTGCCCTTCCATTTGTCTGCCTTATTTATTTTTCTCTCCGCTTCCCTTGTTGCTCATTTTTCACCATGTTCCAACAAGTTTCATATCTTGTAGTATTAGCTTTAGCAAATAAAGAAAGTAATTCCCAGTATACAGCAACTTGTAGTTCATGGGGATAATTTTGAATTCTCCTGGTACCACTGTTATTGTTGTAAAATTCAGTCCAGTATGTTATCACTTTAAAAAGTATTTTTATTCTTATTGTTATGTCCTACAAAAAACCAGACATTACAGTGACAGTCATTGGACAAGAGTAGTTTTTTTCTCCTTGCAATATGTGTTTTTGATAACAGGCGGACCAAGGATGTCAATTAGACATAAAGAAACTGGAGAAAGTGTACAGCATATTGGCATGCATACAAAGTAGCTGCATGAGGACAGCGATAAAGCAGTGATGGAGTGATCATTGTCTCTAGTGTTGGAACTGTCCTCCAGAGTGGGAACACATGATAGTGAGATGAGACTCTTAATCAATAGGCTCTGCAGATGTGCCTTTACAAACACCGACAAGGGGAAAGGCTCCTTATCAATACACTATACCAAAACAGCTTTCCATCGGGTACAGACCAATGTGTTCTCAGTACTGCATAGCAATGCATCTTTTTTTTTTGCCTAAACCCATATGTTTAATTATTTGCCTGCATTGCTACAGTAAACCTGGCTGTCATCCTCTCCAGTCTCAGCCACAATGCAGAGTGTTTTCACTGCACACTGCAGTGTAGTTGGCCTGCATGGCATCTGTTACTTTATGCTGTTCACTAGCTTTAGTTACTTAAAGGAATAGTTCAACATTTATGTAAATATGGTTGTTTGCCTTCTGGCAGAGAGTTAGATGAGAAGATTTATAACACTTATATATTTGTATGGTAAATATGAAGCTGCAGCGAGTAGGTTGTAGCTTAGGTTAGCACAGAGAGTAAACAGCTAGCCTGGTTCTGTCTAAAGGTAACAAAATCCACTTGCCAACACCTTTAAAGCTCACTAATTAACATGCTCTATCTCATTTGTTTAATCCGTACAAAACCCAAAGTGTAACAACAGCAATTAGCCATTTATATGCGGGACTATTTATCGGCTCAGAGCGGTTACCAGGCAGTCACTAAGCTACTGGAAAAAGTCTGGCGCATAACCCCCTGTAAAATGCAGACTTTTCTTTTTTCACTTATATACTGTATTAATTAGTGAGCTTTAGAGGTTGTGGTAGGAAGATTCTGTTACCTTTGGAGAGAGCAAGGCTGTTGTACAGTCTTTATATGTTATTATTATTATTATTATTATTATTATTATTATTATGTATTCAACTTAAGTTTAACTTCTACTTCAGTAGAACTCAAGACTTCAGTACAAAGGAATAAGACATTTCAGCCTTTGGATACACACACAATACATGAAAATAAGATCAATTCATTTTGGTTTGGCTTATGCACATGAGACTTGTTGACATTAAGAAATATATAAGATCACCAGACATAACCTTTAAGCTAAGCTATTCGACTGCTGGCAGTAGACTTGAATTTTAAAAAATATATGAGAGTAGTATCGGTCTTCTCATCTAACTCTCTGCCAGATAGAAAATACAGGTAAGCATATTGCCCAAAATGTCAAACAATTACTTTAAATGAGCTTCCTTTCTTTCATTAAAATGAGATCAGGTCTGAGGCTTTGACAATATTGACAGATAAAGCCAGGCAGCAGCCCTTTCCCTTCATCTCTCTATCCAAGGCTGGCCCTGTTATCTTCTGGAGGTGTACTCTAACCTGCTCTCAGCAGCCTGCCATGATTAGCCAATAAATAACTAAACGTATATCATAAATCAACAGGGAGAGCTGTGTCAGGGTGATTTCCACTGCAATTGCTGTCTGAAAATCACTCTGCTGCTGAGAAAAGAAAAGAGAGAGAGATGGATGGAGGAACGTTTGGCATTGAATGAGGTTGTCCGTGTATTGTAGAAAATGTTTTACCTTGAGAGAGATCCTCTTGTAGCATTGCCCATATACAGCTCCTTTGCACAATAAAACAGCTAGTCAATAGATATAACCTGTGTTTTTTTTTCTTGAATCAGGACTGTGATAAAGCTGCCACTAGATACTCCCGATTCCATGTTACTTGGATTAATTTAAATGACACTTTAATTATGTTGATGATTATAACACTGTCAGCTATCTTTCTCATCTCCCTTCGCAAGCTAAAGGCACATCTCTTGGTCTCTCAGCATCACCATGTAATTGAACCTCCTGCAGAAGAGAGAGGAGAACAATGACAGGGGTAAGGAACTCAATTAGACAGCAGCAAAGTAGCTGAGTGTGTAACACTACATGCAAAACATGCACCTTTTGTATCAACGCTGCAATCTCACCATGATCTGCATGTCATTAGAGATGACTGCGACGTTCCTCTCTGCATGTCTATGTGCTTGAGTCTGAGGGCAAAAGTACAGCGGGATCAGAAACGAGGATGTGCAGATGTAATGGGTTGATGCCTAGTACTGGATTCTGGTGACCACTGGGAGAGGAAGCAATGACAGGAAGTAGCCAGCAGGAGCAGAAGTGAGATTGAGGGGAAATGAGGCAAGAAGCGAAATGGGTCTCAGTGGAGGGGAGGAATGTAACTTTTTTTTTTTTTTGCAGTTTGATTCTCTCTCGACAGGCGTCTATTTCTCAACTCACAGGTCTTAAAGGTCATGAGAGCCCACCCCCCTCCTGCATCCTTGCATCCTCTCTCCCTTCGAGTCCTGCAGACAGGCCTTTATCTTGATACTCATCAAGGCCTTTGGCACCGCGTGTCATCTGCAACTCTGTCGACTGTTATCTCCAAGTGGAGAGGCTGTCGAGCTGTTTATTATGACCAGACTATCAGAGATGGGAGAAGGACGTGACTGCGAGGCGTTAGAGTGGAACTTGGGGAGGACTTTGGGTGAGAGATGTGCTGTTGATGTGTGAGTTTGACAGCAGATAATAGGTGCTTCTCTCCAGATCTGATCGCAGCCTCTGTAGGCCAGCTTCAGAGATCTGAGTTTTTCTCTCTGTCAAACTTTAAGCAGCAGATGAGGACTGTTCAGAATCATGTTGATAGTAACCTGCTGAAGGTTTGAATGAGCATTTGATGATAAAAAACCACAGTGCTTATGATGACATCAGAAGTTGGCTGGATTGTAGGCAAATAGCTTGGCTTAAAGGGCTGGTATGGTGGAAAACAAGAAAAATGCTTTGGGATGGATTGGGGTGATCATAGAGGTCCTCCTGTGCTGTAAAACTACTCAATTCTATCTCCTGTCTTTTTAAGTTGAGGTTGTGTTGAACTCATTATTACATCTCACCAGACAGTCAAATCAAATATGCTAGGGTGGTTTAGCATGAGACCACCTCTGCTGTAACTTCTTTAGTCTGGGTTTGCATTTCAGCCGGATGAGAAGCAAAGCAGGACACTGAAAGTGTGCTGTTGCTGGTTGTCCAGCAGCTAAAAAGTCTTTACATAGCCCTCCAGAGGATGGAAATTTACATCAGGAATGGCTGAAATTCATTTTTGGAGACAATCTTCCCTCCGTTATCAGCAAGTGGTTGTGTGTGTGTTCAGCACATTTTACAGCTGACTGTCTGCTTAACGAGACTCATTATGCTGCAGGATTTTCAACTTTTTTCATCTTCAATCTTTTGGTGAAGTTTTAAGACATTGTTTCTTTCTGTTACTCAGCTAAAGAAATATCTCTGTGCTAAAGCTAGGCTAGCAACCTGCGATTATGTTTGAAAAAAAAAGAGACTTTTACTGTGTTAGGAAACGTAGACGAGATCTTACTGTTCTGAAACATCCTTTTGGAATCTCAGCTGTGCAACATCAGGTTCTCCCCCTTCCCATTCAGGATCAGACTCCAGTTCATAGCTATATACTGTCTTTTATCTGGGAAATTACATTATTCATTAGATAATATTCCCATTGGCTGTGGGTGAAGGTGGGGGCCACATCTCCGAACCAGTCAGAGTTGGTGGTCATTAATAATTCTGATTTTATGTAAATAGCTTCCAAAACAGGACAAAGGGAAATCTGAGCTGGAAGGAAAGATGGATTTAGAGAAATCAAAACAACTTTGGTGAATAAAATGTCACAGATATATTTAAAATAAACTCATCATTTATATAAAAAATTAGTCAAAAGGCCTTAATACCAGATAACTAAAAGGATGACAAGTGTCCTGTGTTAAATTCAATTTCTTTGACTTTATCAAGACTGAATAAAATACAGAGAATGAAGCTTTTATAAGTAATAAATAAGATGATAAGTGATTTCCACTCTTGGCACTCGAAGCTTTTACCTTCTTGGAGGAGTTATAAATACTTGAGACTCACCAAAATCTGCCAGCCAAATTTAATTAGAATACTTAATGCAAAGCTTCCTTTGCTTCTTTCACTAACTAAATTTTGCACCCAGCCCCTCCATGATTTTTTAATAATTTATTTCAATTACTGCATCTGTCAATGTCATGTTGTTTCTTGATGTTTTGTTTTTTATGAATGTCCTCAACTGTCTTTTATGTTTTGTTCTTATTTTATACTATGTGGTCAATCCAAAGACAATTTCCACATAATCAAATTATCAACATCATGGCCAATAAAGTTCCCAACTAAACTAACTAAACAGTCAGTGAAGGGAGATAGTTAGAAAGGGATCGAGAGGGAAGAGGAGAGAAAGAGCTGAGTTTCCGCTCTCTGTCATTCACTGTTTACTCCATCAATGGCCCTCTGTCCCTGTGTGTCACCACTTAGGGCAAAAGGCCTTCTCTCAAGCTGTCACAGACATAAATACCCATTTTATCCTCCTCCAACTGTGACATTTGCATTTGTTAAATCTGCACTCTGTGTGTGAAAATTCAAAGCTGTATCGAGCAGAAACTCAGCTTTCATAGTTCTTTTTTTTTCTTTTCAGTCACTGTCCAGTAATGCATGCTTGTAATGATCATTTGATGATCAGATTCAATGTTAAGTCTCTTTACACAATGCAAAAGTGATATTTAGTTACACTTCTTTCCATGTATAAGAGGTATCATGGTAGCACATGTACAAATGTGTCAATGCTACCTTTCTGCACTGGGAAACTGGTGTTCTTTTCAATCCCACTAACGAAGGCAAATTTTGTCTCAAGTGTCTTGTTTGTCACAAGTGCTGGAAAAAGAAAGCAAAAGGTAGCGGAACGGAAAACACTTGTTTTAATTTGTAACTTTGATAAGGATACTCTCACTCAAACTCTCCCTTTTCATCCTTTTCATGCAACACTTTTCTGTTTCTCTTTGTTTTTGCTTCACACAAACATATACTAAACTGACAATGAATGGGCAAAAGTGAAATTCAGATGTCAATTAACCTGCCTCAAAGTAAAGAATGAAAACTTGTGTACTCTTTGATGTTGGTAAACAGTGTACTCTGTAAAGAAACACCCTTTATTTCCAACATAAAATGTCCTAAAACCTGCTGTTTTGTTTCTGTTCCCAGCTGACTGAACATTCTGACGAAATTCAGAAATTCATAAGTGCTGTTTGTGAGGGTTTAGACTCAGACATACTTTCTTAAGTGTCTATGTGGAATATACTGTATAAACAACCATAATGTCTGTTGAAGGGGCCTCATTCCTAGAGGAAAATTTTTTGTCATTCTCTGTGCCAATTAAGGAAAGACGCCTGTAATTACTTGACCATGGAATGAACCCCAAATATTTCAGTTTCTGATCTGCCCTAATCATAAAGGCTTAATTTGAAAAACATAATACATTGTTTTTAAAGTCAGTTGAGAGGCCATTTATAGAAAACACAAGATGACAGTGTCTGTTTTGGCTAATTCTGTGAAATTTGTATCTAATGGTACCATAAAGTAATCCTACCCACAGTTTTTCAACATTGCCTGAAAAGACCTAATGCAACAAGAGATATTTAAAGTTTTCATAATCATTTTTTTAAACAATGGATCAAATAACAATGTGTGATGTAAATGGGGGCACTCACCACAGAAAATTATCACTTGACTCTGCAGTTCTCCTCAGCTGTACTGAGCTTTTTGGTGTCCTTTAACTCATTGTTTTGGTTTTCCAGCCTGCAACTTTATTGTTTCTCTTTTGTGTCATTTTCAGCCATAGCAGGCAGTGGTTTTCAGCAAACAAAGGTCTAAAAACCCACCGTGCACTACCTGCCCAGCACTAAACAACAGACATATTACATTAGCAACTAGCTGGTGAACATAGTGGATATTTCCCTCAGGAGTTTGTAGAGACCAAAACAGAGCTACAAGAAGAGTGCATATTAGATTTATATTCATCTGACGGCCAGAAGCACAACTCCAAATGAATGTCTAATTTTATCTTGTAACATTAAATTAAAAAATGAGGCTGCGGAATCAGGATGAAAAGGACAAACAAATCGCAAATGCAAGGGCACCATTTTCTGGCTCATTTAAGCCATTTTTTTTCTTTCAAAAATCTCAGCTTCATTCCTAAGGGACAGCCTTGAGTTGTCACTGCATTCAGACCTTATGTGCACACTTGGTTGCACCACATGTCTTGGATTTTACTGTAAAACCAATTAACTCTCCTCTTAAAGTACAAAGTATCTCTCTCACCTCTCACCACTGTGTGCCACGAGGCAGCTAGGTGGGAAGAGTCCTTGATCAGCACATTTCTGAGGTTCCAGAGTCAAGTGTCTCTCCTCACCCTGATGGATTTTCCTGTTCTCACATCATCACCCTGATGGAAATTACTCCATGAAACATGGTTGCTGATCTCTTATCAGCTCAAGGGTGCATATCAAACGGCATGGAGTAATAAACATGTAAACACCTTTTAAAAAATATTTTTCTTCTAATCTTCAGTTTTACACATCACACACCCTGACAGGCACCATATCTTTCTTTTTCTCATAGTATATGATGGACAGTAGTAAGTCTAGTAGAGTAGAGGAGAGTGGATACTTTTCCCAGGCCCCTGATAAGACCTGTATAAATAGTTGAGCAGGGCATTATATCTCTTTGCTATTGGGAAAAAATGGAAAGCATTCCAGTGCGGAGTATTAGTCGATATTCAATTAACCCAGGCAGACAGTCATGGTGACTGTTTATCAATACCTCTTTTTAACTGCACACCCTTGGCACACTTAATTAAACTTCCCATTAATAGCATCAAACAAGTGAGCAAACTAACAACACAAACATTCGGCCAAGTTTGAAAAGTGAGCCATGAAAGCATTGGTGGATGAACTGGTTACTCAGGGGAGTTAATCAAGTCCCCACGCTGGTCTAAGGTCTCTGCCATGGCCATACATGGTTTCAGTCCAGTTGTGGAGACAGTGGAGTACTTTGTTTGGAACATGCCATAATTATGCATCCTCAAAGTATTTGTCTGGTTATTGATGTGTATCTGGGACATGTCCTGACCCTTGACCCTAAAATCACTGATTTGCTCGCATGCCACAGTTGAGCATATGAAAGCGCTGCCTCATATAGTTCAAAGCAGACAGCAGTTGTGGTCTCATATTAAGGAAGCCTTAGCTGTCACGCTGAAGAAAACCAGTTGCTTTGGAATAACAGGATTCTTCTGTGTAAAAAGAACTGGAGACGACCTCCGTCTCTGCCCTGTGTTACAGGCTGTGCTACATTTGTCCTTTGCAAATCATCTACAACTCAGGGCCAGGGCACTAATCGAGGACAGTGATGTGACTGTCTAGACGGTGATAATGATCTGCTAACATGTGATGTGATCAAACATGCTTGTGGTGGTGTAGATCTTCTCTAGCAGCCGTAACAATTATCCTGTTTGTGTGTCATTGGTTGTGAAATGAAATGCAGAGACATTGACAGAAAGATGAGACATTGAAGAGAGAGTGAGCACAGTTGAAGAAAGCAAGAGAAGCAAACAGCAGCATGCGATATGAGAATGGTGACTATGGTGACTGTATATGTATTAGATATAGAGCTGCAACTGATGACTTTTTATTTCTGATTATTTTTGAATTATTACTATATATTCTAAGTGTCACCAAATAATGCAAAGTGCCCATTGTAATTTCCTGGAGCATTGCTTGTTTAGTCCAATCAACAGTCCAAAACCCAAATGTAATATATTTACAATAATATAAAATAGAGAAAAATAGCAGAGAAGTTGGAACCAGAAAATGTTTGGCATTTTTGTGACATAAATGGGTTAAATTGATTATCAAAGTTGTTCTAGATGAATTTCTGTCTCTCTTTCTGTTTCTAACTGACTGACTAATCAGTTGAACACAGCTACTATTACAGTGTGTGTAATTTTATGAAAAACAATGGAGAAAGCACTATTTGGATCCAACAGAGATAAATCACAAAGCAGGGGCTCCTCCAAATTTTTATTCCTGGTTATTCCCATGATTTTGGAATCACATGTTCAACTATCATGTTTTTTGGTCCGTGTCTGAACCATAGTCCGCCTGTTGAGTATGTATGGTGTATACCATCATGTCACCCAGCCCCAACTGTACAGACTACAAGAACCGATGAGAAGACCAGTTGTAATACTCTCCCTGGGGCTCCTGTTTAATGCTTTATCATAATGTAAGGGGCAGTAAACAAACTACTAGTGTGACTAACAAGTCCTGCGTCCCATACAGTTGTCAGTCTCACTTGCCTGCAGTCCCATCTTTGTCTCTATCTGCCATTGTGTGAATACCAATGAGCATTGAGCCGTTATCACCCGAGCCTCAGATGACAGTGTGTGAGTGATGTATCACTCATCTGCCTCAGTTTCTTGCCAGAGTCGGGATGTGTTTTCTTACTTAGGAAATGAAATGTCAAATGCAGATTCAAAGTTGTGATGTCTCAGCAGTACCTGGGTTTATTTTGAGTTAAGATGAATGGTCTACCCCCGTCTCTAACCTTTTATATGTGTGATGGAATTTCACAGTTGTACAGATAAGAATTGATGGTAGTGATGTTTGTTTTGTTGGGCCCATGGATGAGCAGGAATATAATCCTTCTAACTGTTTTTGATCAAAGTAAAGCTCCATTATGTTCGCGCTACAGCTCAATTGTAATTCTGCGGGCCTCTCCTCTTTGTGTTTAGCCCATTAGAGGGCTATGCCTCTGTCCTCTGCTAAGTTTGCTCTCAGAGTTGAAATGTTTTACCCTTGGGTGCCTTGAGCCAGCCCCCTTCCCCTTCCACCGATGTGGGGGTGAGCTTTCCCAGGACAAAGAGATGAATATATAATGGAATGAAAACAGAGGGGGTGGGCGAGACAAAAAGACAGCGGGCGTTTGAGTGAGAGGGAGGAAGGGAGAGTGGGAGCGGGAGTGAAAAGATATAGAGGGCTTGACAAGTGCTTGTCAAAGGGTCCAACACTGCTGCCAAGTTCTGAGTGTGGAGGCATGGAAAGAGGAAGAAGTAGAGAGAAACAATCTGTACTTTTCCCCTATTACAGACCCGATTGCTAACTCATTACAGACTCCATAGGGTGTGGGACACACAACACACTCTCGTTAAAGAGTTTCTGGAGAGCAGTTCAGTCCAACTGCATCCCCCCCTCTCCCCTGGTCCTCCAGCACATGGTACAGTCCATTTAAAAGGCTGCATGTCATCTCAGTGTGTGCTGGGTCCTCTCTGAGAGCAGCTGCTCAGAGCACATTCTCCTCGGCGGGAGCACTCACTTTCCCCTCCGCCTGCTGGGCTGCATCTCTTTTTCTCCTCTTCTCTTTTTTTTCTCTCTTTGCTCTCTTTACATTCTCTCTTCCTCCCTTTCTCCCGCGCTCACTCTGTCTTTCTCCTTTGCCCCCCACACACACACATGCTTTCTCTGACTGTGTAGTGTTTGGCCACACAGACGTTATTCTTTATGCAGTAACAGGTAGACATCATCTCTGTGCTGCTCAGCGGAGAGCAGAAGAGGGACCGGCATTTTTTTTTTTTTTTTTTTATGTTTGAAGTAAACTGTAAGAGAAGAAGCACAGGTGGAGGAGGAGAAGAAGAAGAGGGGGATAAGAGGAGGAAAGGGTCTCAGCTTCACCCCCCTCCCTACCTCAATGCACCACTTGACACCATGCTGCTCTGTGTGGATTTGGTCCTCAGGGGAAAATCCTTAAAATGATGGAAGACAACAAACAGCTGGCACAGAGGATTGATGGGGCCATCCAGTCTGCCAGTCAGGAAGTGACCAACCTCCGTTCCGAGCTCTCTGCCACCAGCCGCAGACTGGCAGAGCTGGGCGCCAGCAGCCCCCCTGCCTTGGAGAACCACCACCAGCATAACCACCACGATGACAGCCTCCACTACCGGGGTGAGTGTCACAGCATGTGCACGTATGTGTGTGTGTGTGTGTGTGTGTGTGTGTGTGTGCCTTGCCTGTGTGTGTGTGAGAGTGAGAACATGAACATGTGTGACTGTTTTGAAATGAGCAGTGGGAAGAATCCTGGGAATGTGACTAATATCATTCCACTGACTTATTTTTCCCCAAACTCAACACCAGAAAATGACAGTGGAAAAGAGAACAAGAGACACACAAGAAGTGTTGTTATTAGGAGGGAGGGGTTGGGGTTAGAGAGCGTGGGCCAGAGCCGGTCCGGTTTTGGTTTCCCAGGCTGCAGCTGGGATCTTTCCAGCTCTGGCTCCTTCTCTGCACTCTCCTCGAGTCTGGCAAGGAGTTTCAAACTGCGCTTAAGGCCCAGGAACTGTATGCCAACATCTCTGATGGGGGCTGGCGACACCATGGCACCGTAGCTGGGAAAGAGATGTGATGAATGAGGAATGAGCTTTAAACTGAAGTTTTCATGGAACTTCTCGCTTTGGCTTCATTTACTCAAAAATAATTAGTTTGAATCTCAAGTTCTGGCTTCCTGTCATGTCATGTGCTTTTTAAAATCACTTATGCGCAACAGTTAGTGAGTTATAAGTGTTTTTATGTTTAGTTGTTGCATGTTTATATGTTTTTTCTGCTTGTGTAAGACTGTGGTCTGTGTCTAATTAAACCTCCTAACAATAGATTCTGGTAAACTACTTCTATGTAGCTCACATCTTGGATTCATTAATGATGAGTTTTATTTTATAATGATTGCTGTGGGAAGTCCCTGTGATTTTGTTTGCCTGTTGCCCTGACGTGTGAACTGAACAGTAAATACCACTGTTGTGATCAAATCAATTTATTGAGCAACTAATTAGTCCTGGCTGTTTTCAAGCTGTCAACAGAATATAGGATGACATGACAGATTCATCTTTCCATCACCTGCATGTATAGAAGTTTGGCATGCTGACACAGTGAAAAAGTTATGTAGCAGGTTTTTGGCCTCAGGGTGTCTGTCCTCTGCATTTGACTTGGGTAGTTTAGATCCTGGGGGTTATTGAGACAGTACCCTACAAAGCAACTCACTGTGAGTGTCCATTAAATGGCTCCCTGTGTTGAGTGTGTGGAGTTCTGTAGCAGGTGATTCCTCCTATCTGCTGATCTGTAGATGTTTTAAGTGTTCATGCATACTGTATCCTGTCAATGATCAGTTCTATGTCCTCTGAGAAAACAACCTTGATTATGTCATAATAATGTACGCAGGGTTATCTCGGTTTGGGCTAGGAGACTACGGATTTGTAGCAGAAAGATTGCCTTATGTTCTGGGAGTGTGGAGTCTGAAAAATGTGGGAGTTTACCAGGCAGGGAGGGTTTAATTAAAAGATGCTGTCAAGTTGCATCATGGGAAATGTACAGTGATTTTGGAGCTTAACTCATAATGAGGACAAATAGTAAGGATATCTCTGTTTCTGTTGCTTCACTTTTGACCGTTTAAAGAAAAAAAAAGTTCCTCAACTTTACAGAAGTGGAATACCAAATAGCTTGAGTTCCCCATTGAGCACATGAATGGAAGCAGTATATCAGGATGCGAAGTGATCAGCAGCGGACACTGAACAAGCCACAACAAATATGGTAGAAACTAAGAGAAATGAATAGGGCTCAGTGATACTGCTACTTTTTTTTTTCTTTTTTTTGTCATGATCTCATTAACATTATGTCCTCAAGTGTTGCCCTGTTTAGCTAAGCTCACACTGTGCGAAATGTTGATATTTTTTAAAACTCACGCACACACACTCATTGTTGACTATGTGAATAATGCATATCATATGTCAGCTGCTTTTCTACATGGATGTGCTATTACAATCAAGTACATCACAAGCCTTAAAGGATATGGCTGGCATTTTTCTATATTTTTCTTATTGTCAACAAATCTCATGTGCAGAACCAAACCAACAATGAATTGACCTACTTACAAATATTGTGTGTGTATCCTAAGCCTGATATATCGTATTCCTCTGTGCTCTAGAGCTCCATTGTCCAAAAAAATGATTAAAAACATGGTAATGAGCCGCAGTGTGGCACTGGGTGACATGTTCTTTCGGCACAAAGCGTATAGGTTAGTTTGTGTAGAAATGTGCTACATATCAATTGCGTAGTGTTTCCTGGTCTATGTGACTGGTGAATTAACAGTTTTGCAGATCTGTCAGATTCTCCAGTCTGTTTTTAAAAAACAGTTTTTAAAAAAACATACAATTGTTGATGGGGGCGTGATGTTTCAGGTACTGGTGAGACATTATATGGTCCAGGAGGTCCTATTTGAGTAACAGATCCACAACAAAAATACTGTTCAGTGGTTTATAGTGTTATGAGGAGGGATTCTATAACTCTGTAAAGTTATCACAGGGGCAATGATGTTATCTTTTCTCACAAGACTCACGAGGTGAACAGTACAAATGCAGCATTCTTGTTATAAGAATTTACAAGGACTGTGCAGTTGTACGTATTTGATAGGACTCATTTGTTTAATGGGGCTCTAAAGTCAGTCTCAACACAGCCTTGGTGTTTGGTTTTTAGGGACGGAAGAACTCAACTGCAGTGAATTATTTGTTGTATATGTCCTGCTTGCTCTGTCTCTTTTTCATTGCAGCAGTGTTAACAGGCAGCCTGACATTCCCACATTCCTGAATGTCAGGGCAGTGATGTCATACTTCCTGTTCCCAGAGGCCTGGCCAGCAGTCAGGTGACTGAGAGGCTGATCAAACTGAACAGAGCCACAAAAAGTCCTCCACCCTCCTTCATTTCCTTCAGAGCCTAAACTGACAAACTAACACAGCCAAGCCCTCTCCTCGCCAGCATAGACAGATGCAAAGGATGTTTTTTTTGTTTTTGTTTTTAAGATTTTAAGTTCAAGATGATTTGTCTGAGAGATCTTTCAGGTTAGGCAGTTTAGTGTGTGATGAGTCAGCGTCAGCGACCAGTGGCTTAGGGAGATTAAATGTTCTTTAGGTGTGTATCCCTCTCCAGGCCGGGCTGTTTGTTAGTCCATTTGTTGGCTCTGCTGTGTGCTGGATCAAAGCAGCTGCACAGACAAGGTTATTTAATATGCATGACCTGACTTTCTGTAAATATATTATACAGTGCCAAAATGTCAGAATTTTTGCAGTGTTTCACCTCCCTGTGGAGCCTCAATAACATCTCTGACAGATGTCCAATAAGGCTATAAACACAGCACTTCAGCCTGCTGTTCCTGTTGGCCTTGGAGTCCGTCCTTACTGAACCAATTGTGAGGAACAAGAGATTAAATCACTTCCCAAAACTTTAAGTCTCTACATATTGCATCAGAATTAACTCCAGTATAATTTTTCTTTATTCTTTTGTGCATTATGTTTACAAAAAATTGTTTTTGTTTGTCTTATCTTCATATTTAGATTAGAGTGGAGTCAATGGAAAAGTCTTGACTTGGCTGACTATTACAAACAACCTGCCTCCTTTTATTTAAGCAACTGACAGTAATGTATTCATTGCCGGGGTGATGACACCCTTTTATTATTGGCCCTTCCTCTTAATCCATCACATTGATGTCAAGGCCTTGTTTAACATTCCTAAACGACACCAATGCTTAAGCACCAATTGACTGCATTTCTGCCATACCTAATGTTCATCTGGTTGAGAAAAAAAAACACATTTTACTCAATTTGTCTCAGGCTACAGAAGCTGTATGAAAATACTTTGTCCTCTAAAATCAATGTGAGCTAACCCTATGGGATAGTACATTATTTCTACTGATCACTGGCCTGCAGTTGGTTGGTGAAAAAGTGCTCATCACAGACTCACGGGAATCTGCCAATACTAATCCATAAACCTCTCTAAAACATAACCATAATTCAGCTGTTAGTGACTCATACAGCATGAGGAGTATGTCTGACCGCTGGATGCTGTTAACAGAACAATGTGCCCAACAAAAAGGGAGAAAGGAGTGATGTATGTATACATTTTCATGTTATTGAAAATGTCATTTTCTGTATAGATCATGTTAGATGATTTGCAGTTCCAACGCTTGGATTGACAAACTCACCCAATTGAATTATCAAAAAAATACATGAGATGAGGAACTGTGTTTGAAAATATTGGGTTAAAGGTAAAGTTAAAGGTATAAGACATAAAGCCTTCTAGTAAGAGGAGAATTCTGGTGAGAAATATCTATTTATAGAGATTACATTTCTGTTGCATGCATTGCCAACAGCAAATTGAAGCTAAAGATTACACTTTGTTGAAACCCAATAAAACATTCAGCATTTTAAATCACTTCACTTTCAGATTTGAGGTCAGTTTTGGCTGAATTTGGCAACTGTAGCTGAGTGTTTGGTTCCCTGTTGCACTGACAAATTGTTTTGAATTTGCTACAGTTGTAATTCTTGCCTCTAAGCAGCTTCCTCTCCATAGTGACAGTGGCAGAGACTCATTGTTATCTTAGTATTTACAACCATCAACCACAGAAAAAACATGGTTTCTGAGAAACAAGTTTAAATAATTCAAACTGATGGCCATACTGTGGTATTGTTGAATTATCAAAGAAACCCAAGTGTTTCTATGGGTTTCTAAGTATTGGTGTCAGCCTTGAAGTATAATAAAGACATTTTATTACACTCAGGACTCAAAAACACTTCCTTTTTTATTTTGCTACAGTATGGTGAGGAACATTGAAAAATATCATTAAAATTGAATCTTCAAATGGGAATTTGAACAATACTTCCAGAACCAGCAACTCCTCAAACTTTGAAACCCTGTCATATCTGCTATTGAGACATTACAGTACACTAGGATACAGTATTCAGGGATAGAGGAAGATTACACAGCTGAAACCTTTTAAAAAAAAGCGTTAAAAAGCTTGCTGTAAAACAGTGTTGATTAAGTATTCTCTTAAAAGACCGTGATAATCTTTTCTCTGTAGTGGAGAAGCTGAACTGGCTTTAATGCTCTCTGCTACAGAGTAATTTTGGGGAAGAATCCTCTTCCCATCTGGCCTGAGTTTGTCAGAGGCCCCGGGTCCCTCATTACTTCATCGTGCACATGAGCAGGGCTGGGAACGGAACGCCAAACTACAGGGGCATATCCCACTCACTCCAACTCTTTCTCTTTCTAACGTTCTCCGGAGACCACCCGCCTTCCTGTTCGCTGTCCACATGCAGAGAAAGTATGCAATGCGCTCTAACCTTCCCTCTGTATCCACCACCACCACCCGAATACCTCACTCCCATGCGCCCCCCTCCTCATATTCCCTGCCTGGCCTCCCTCAGCCACGCCCTGTCTGTGGTCAATGCAGCGTGAGAGGAACTGTGTCCAAACAATAGCCAGGGAGAGGCAGCCCCTCACTCCCCTAACATTTCTCCCTCTCTCTTCCTCACTAGACTTCCTCCAGTAAAAGAACTAATCATGGCAAAGCGGGAACTCCTGGGGTTCCAATACCATATGAAAATGTTGGCACTGGTGGGTGCAGACTACAGTAATGTTCCCAAAGACATAGACAGTAATCTAAAAGTTTGAGCTACAGACCTCATTATCCTCTTAAATGATGGTAAACTAATGGTTATAGTTCCAAATTAGGAGTTTATGACATTTTTATTGCATTACTTTCTTGGGACATAGCTGAGATTAAATACAGATTCGTTCAGAAAATTAACTCATTACATCTAATGTATGATTATATTAATTTGTCAAGGATAACTGTAAAAATGTGACAAGATATGCAAATCAAAATAAACAAAAAGCAAGTTGAAACCAATAAACACAGATGTGACAAATACAGTAAAATTACAGAATTGCTAATTTTTGTGAAGCCTTAACTAATATGATCCATCTTCATTGCTGTGTTTGCATTGTAGTTACTTTTCAGCTAAGAAGACTGTCTTCATTACGTGTTTAATGTATTTTGTCTTATGTATTTTCTTTTCAATTTTAGCTGAGTGTGTCTGTGTTTAATAGCTGAACAGGGTTTCAGAGTACTCACTGGCACATTGACGGCCTTTGTTCTACAGTGCTAGGTAATGGCCTTAAATAAATAATGACTCTGTGGTTATTTGTTTTGCTTTGTAATGGAATGCAAGCCCAGTAATGAACTGACAGAGCTACGCAGGCTGTCAGTGGGAGCAGAAGCCGCGTGGACTTGGACTCATAAAAGAGTTTCCACTCCATAAATTGGCTGCCTACAGTGCCGGGAGGACAGCTGGGTGGCACTTACCCACTTTTGTGTTCATACAGGGGCAGGGGAAGCTGACCTGTATTGTTTCAAATCACTCTGAAGTCTTTCCAAGTTTGTGGTTCACTAGGAATCATTGTGGCGTGTGCTGATTTCATGTTGCAGCATTCATAAAGGATCAGAGGTGACTGATGACAGTTGACCCCGGCCTTGTCTTGGGTATAGATTGTAAAAAAATAATGGATGTCACCCATTGGTTTGTGGATACCCATTTTGAAGCCTCAGGTTTTCCACTTTGACCATTGCCATCTTGGATTTTTGGAGCCAGAAGTGACCATATTTGGTGGAACTTACCCTAACGCTAGCTGCTAGCTTGGATAGCATGGTGTATATACAGTCTGTGGTTAATTGTGATAATGTTAATGCTAATGCCAAATCATTAAAACAAAATGCGCTTACCAGAAAAACAACGTCCAACGTGAATTTTTTTAGGCCACTAAAATGTTACAATTAAATTTCATGATGAAAGCAAACTGAAATAGCAACAGCTAAGACTACACCTATACTCTGTAAATCTGGGGTTACGCCATGGTTATATTACCTAACCTACATACCTACCAAACCTACCTGTTGCTGGAGTTTTCTCATAGACTTCCATACAATCTGACTTCTTTTTGGAGCCAGTGGAGCCACCCTCTGCTGGTCATTAGAGAGAATGCAGATTTAAAGCTCTTCCACATTGGCTTCACTTTTCAGACCCACAACTACCCACTTGGGCTTGGGTCAGATAGTAGAGAGCAAAGGAGTAAGATCTGCACAGTGTTAAGCTCCCAATAAATATTTGTATTTATTTATTTACTTTTTTGAGGCAACATTTTAATCTGTAAGATCTTCCTTGGATCGAAACATTGCTTCAGAAAAGGGAATAAAACAGCTTAATAGTGTGCTGACCTGACTCCTTTGTACCCTGCAATGAAAATTTTTTGGTCTTGCACCTGAATAATTTACCAGGATATGTGCATACTTGGTTCTTCTTCTATTAGTAAAGGAGACAGAAGTGGTGTCCTGGATGCCAGCTGGTGATGGCATTCCTTCAGTTTAGGTGGCAGATGGTTGTAGTGCCATCACCATGCAGCCCCTGATTTAAACTGCCACCTAAGAGAGAATAAGCGGGCAGAAAGGCAGGCAGGCAGGTATACAGGCAGCCAGGCAGTGGAGCAGAACCAGAAAAGGGAGCTGCAAGAAAGATGCCAACTCTAAGACAGAGTACAACTCTGACAGACATTCCTCTGCACTTAAATTTTCCAGGCGGGCTTTATCTAAATGAAACTTCACAGAGCAAGTCAGTGAAAGCCAATTCAAGGAGAACTGAGAAGTACTTTAACCGTGACACTAAGCATCGAATTGCTTTCCGGTGTGACACTCTGCCTCTGAGATGATATTCTTTCTATCAGTGAGACTGATACGTCTCCATATGCTAATTAGATTCATGAAAGCCAAATAGCTCGTTTAACTATTTCCTTCCCAGTGCCTCAGAACAGACTTTGTTTCCCACATGATTTTTGATGAAGAAGATAGTATTTAATATGGAGTTCCTGTGTCTAGGTCATTGCTCGGGTTAAGAGCACATTATGAGAGTGGCTTTTATTAGCTGGGGAGTAGAGAGAGGGATTGACTAATGAGGATATTCCTCACAGTTATCGCTCCCTTTTAAGGTACTTTTCTCCCCCATTTCCTTCACATGGCCCCCTCATCATAACTTTGCATGCAGCAAAGCACTCCATAGTTTTTTTCATCAGAAAAGGAAATGGACTGTGGGAAATGAGAGCATAAGGACTCTGCATATCTTCCGTTGATATCTTGTAGTTATCACCACCATATGTCAGACTAGAGAATTCATCTTATGGATTGGGTGTAGTATCACTTCCTGGTGGTGATTTATGGACTTACTGCATGTTTCATCTGCATCGTGTGCATCTGGAGAGGATCAGACTGTGGGTCCAAGATTGGGAAACTTGCAACAAGCAGCTTACTTTAGAGGATTTCTTTGATTCTGCTGTGCTACTGAGGTAATAGAAGATACTGGGACGGAGCTACAGTTGAGGTCCAATGATAATACAGGTGTCTGAGTGAAGACTGACACAGGAAACTCTCATGTGAAGGAGGATGTGTCTCCATTAATGATACATACTGGGCCAACGAGTGAAAAAGATTTACTGTATGTCTGCGCTGAGACACAAAATGAGTTCTGACAGTGTTTAGTATAATTCTCCCAAGTGGGGTGTTTCAAGGCCACTGCCTTGGTGTTGTGGTGCCCGCTTCGCAACAGGAGGCGTAGATAATGATCAGACTTGAAGAACCCAGCTTCCTCTTCTCCCCCATGCCTCCACTCTACACATCTAAACCTTCATTTTCACCTTAAATCATCCAAATCCCCATTGAGTCCAAACTTCAAACGGTGTAACTCTCAGAAAGAGAGGATGAGACAGACAGCAAGGGAGAGGAAGCCTGGTTGCCTTCACAACAGTCTCAGCTCATCCTATTAAAATGCCTCATTGCTTTAGCAGTAGAGACTTTTTATTGCGGCTGGTACATATTGTTGCCTTGGCTGTAGTTTAAATCCATTCCCAGAAGAGAATGGACTAGGCATGGAGGAAAATGAGTTTTGAGGAAGTGCAGAACATCCCCCACCCCCCCGTATCCAAAGGACGCAAAGCGTGACATTCCAGCAGAGCGGAGGATAAGCAGAACACTTTGCTGCTTCTCCAAATCATCTGGTTCACACAGTCCTCTTACAAGATTGATGGGCTGAAGACATCCTGAACACCGGGACAATGTTATGCACTATTAAACACACACCCACATATTTGGCAAATTCCTTTCGTTGCACTGTGTTGGTTACACCCTTCCTCAAATAATGTAGCCTTTAAATAATTTGATTTACAGATGTAGTACTTTTTCAGGATTAGTGCTGAAACAATAATAACTTGATCAACAGAAAGTTAATCGTCCACAATTTCAATGTTTTTCTCTGTTTTATATTATTGACAATTGAGTTGAGACAAGTTTTGGTTTTGGACTGTTTGTTGAATATAATAAACAATTTGAAGATGTCACCTTGGGATCTGGGGAATCAGTTTATTATTATTATTATTATTTGAAACCAAAAAACTACACATACATTCATATACAGTAAATCAAGTCATCAAGTATCTTATATGCTTGCTAATTTACACTGCAGTTTATGAGTCATCACATAAAGCTGTCAGAATTAGTGCTAAAACAATAAACAGATCTGACAGATTATTAATTGATGAATATTTTGATAATGAAGTTATTACTTACACCATTTCATCAAGAAATGCAAAACATTTGCTGGTTCCAGCTTCTCTAATTTAAGATTTTTCCTCTTCAATAATCCTTTTGAGTAGGTGATGTCCATTGTTAAACTGTGGATCCTCTGTAGGTGTATAATAAACAGCTCTTTAAAATCCACTCTCTGTTTAATTTCACTGTAAATTGGTTGTACAAAACAAGCAATTTGAATAATATTAGTTTGGGCTTTAGAAATTCTAAAAAGCCAAATTTCACTATTGACATTTTGCACTGTAGATTAAACAATTATATATTGAACATTGAATCAAAAGGATAATGAATAGAAAATTGCAAAATTGAAAGTCATAGCCCTAGTCAGAGTACAAGTCTGCCAAAAGGATTCTCGTCTGTAGTTGTGGTAGTTGTTCCATATTGCTCTATATGTACAGTATGTTTGTATATCTTCACAGTACTTCTGCCAAACAACAACAGATGGCTCACTGCATCACTCTTCACGGTTTACTTTCTAGTGACATTCCACCGAGCGCCGCTGCTGAGGTTGTTTCCAATTACTCTAAAATGAATCAATTCAGTGTTTGAATTCATCATTAGGGAAAACATGGATCTCACAAATGAGATTACATACCGCTGGCAAAGCACGACACTGAAGTTGAAAAGGATCTGACTAAACTTTATTTGTTTGTGCCTGTCTGGAGTAAAGCTACTTGTTGTTAAAGTCGTTGTCTAAAACCAGTAACTTTATCAAAATCACACTTTTCTTATCCCAACTCTTCAATAATTGTTTTATTTTAATCTATTTTTTTGTATAATTTTTTTCCTTTACTCAATGCAATTTATTTAGTAATGTTCCCTTTTACATAAAACAAGCAAGTTATTACAAATCAGCACATTACATTTTAATGTTTTTGTTGACACATCATCAACAACTCCCCAGGCCCCCTGAAACGTTGACATCAAGCATGTAAGTGGGCTCCATCCCTGAATTATTTTTGGTCTGCAGCCTGAAGGCATTAGCGCTGAAAGCAGGCCTCTCTGTTTTCTCCTGCTGAGGAGGTTCTACACAAATATTTATCAGGTCGCCAATTACTGTACCCAGTGTGCTCAGGCATATACACACACACAAACACACTGTGCCTTTGTTGAGAAGGTTGTGTATATGCATTCCAGTAAATTTGTTTATTGTTTGCAGTAAGTGTCTGGCTAAATTTTACCTGAAACCAGATGTACTGCAGCAATATCCCAGGAGACGGGGCTTCTACGTGTGTTGTTACAAGCATGTTTGTGCATTTCTATTTCAGAGAAGCCAATTGAAAGGGGCGTTTTCATCACTAGGCCTCTTAAAGTTGCTCACAGCTAGAAGGTAGTCAGATCAATGGTCAGAGAGATTGCTTTCTTCTTCTAAATAGTTTTTATTTTTAACCTCAGTTTTCCCACATAAACAGATCTGATTACCTACCATGTTTATCTCCAAAATACACAGATTAATTGCAATCATTCTTTCCTTTTGAATATTAGGATACATACACAAACAAACACCAAAAATAAACCTGCTAATCTATTTCAACAAAAGGAAATATAATTCCAAATTGACTATGGATCTACAGTATACATAGACAACTTGACATGGGCCATTTGATTCAGAATTATGCAAATTGCAAAGAAAGAAGAAAAAAAGGAATTCAATTATCAGTAGTTTCTATTCTCTTCAGCATTCTTTCTAGGTTTACAATATCTTGGTCCCATTATGACTAATAGCAAGACTATAAAAATCTGCATTAATATTTCCAGCAGGCTACTGCTGAGCAAGACTCATCATTTGTATCAATATCATTTCAGCTGTCTTGCATAGCAATAAGACAATTTCATCTCTATAGCTTCACACTGCACATATTCATGCTCTCACTTAATTTATTCAGTGGCTTGTTTCTGATCTGATGAGTCATTCTCAAATTTGATATTTTGATTAAAATGTCCTAGATCCTATTTTGGAACCTAAAATATGCTTGTTCTGGTCTTTTTCGTCAGAGTAACAGCAATATGTCTTATGTGGACTTTACAAGTAGCCCTTTGTATGTCACATCATCATTATACTGTATGTTTTGGCCAAAACAGTCAAGTCACCTCTTGTTGGTTGGCCTTGTACATTAATTGATATCTTTTCACATCGCTAGCATATTTTTATATCTCAGGCTGATTTGCTATTTTTCACTGCTCAGAACGTCATGTCTTCAGATGTGTGATATACACTGTACAACTGATTTTTAGACGCTCTCAATCATGTTTGGACCCACTCAACATTCAAACCTTCATAAGATGGTTTCGTATTGCATGATGCAGCAGAGGCTGAGATACCCTGATTTTGAATTGCTAGTATGGCTCAAGCATCCAAAATATTGGATCCTACACCACCCATGATGCAATTATATCTTTCCATTAGTACCTATGCAAAGATTGATCACCAATTAGGCAAAGTGGACAACAGCTCCAGGACCTCAGACCCCACAACACACATTGTGTGTTTGGAAATGTGTTTAATCAAATCACCACAAACCAATTTACACAACAAATATGAGGGATTACAAGCTGTAATTCTCCTTAGATATCATAACAAAGACAAAAACCTTTTCCAGTCTACACAGGGAAGGGTGTTATGGGTTACTGTAGGTTACACATACAGCCTCGCAGAGGAACCTTTGCCTTTTTTTCCAGGGTCTGTACCTACACCTTTCAAACTCTAAACTCTCAGTTTATATCGCAGGCTTTCTGTTAAAACTCTGTTGACTCTAGGCCCAAGCCACGATAACCTCAGTGATGGCATAAGACTACAGACTTCACAAAGCTCCATCAGAGTCTGAGTACTCCTTGTAACTATAACTTACTTTGATCTGTAAAATCTGTGGGTCGCCCCTTTAACTGCTATCATCCTTCTGCCAGTCCCTCCTCTGTGGCTTGTTATTTTTACTGTGGCCGCCCTCTGGCATTGGCCCTCTCATACTGTAGTTAGGATGACAGCTCCGACGACTGGACGTAAGCGATGGAATCTTCCGTCCTGGCCTCTGAACAATGAGTTCCATTCAATGAGGCCACCATTACTTGAAGTGGTGTGGTTTTTTTCACGAGGGGAAGGGGGGTCAGATTCAGGGGTTTCCCACAGACTCCCCTAATTAACCACTGCAAGAGACTCGGCTACTCTCTCCATCCAGGAATGTGCTCCCAAACCCCCAAGTATGCCTCTGTTCCATCCCTGCAGCACTCGCTCCTTATTTCCAAATCACGTGCCCCAGAGACTCTAATGAGAACAATTTTATTTGTCTGTTGTGGAAGGATATAAGTCACCTGCCACATCTATGTGTTTTACTGAGTCAAGTTTACCTGTGGGCCTAGGAGGTACTGGCGCTAAGATACATTTTTTCATGGCTATTGTGTGTCAGCTGAGACAGGCTCTATTACTTTCCCTTTATGAGGTTAATGTGTGCCACAGGGCTGCAGAGCGTCCACTGCTTTGTCAAAGGACTGGTCTGAGTGAGAAGAGTTGGGTGTGTGTAATTTACCATCCATGGTGAGGTCCTGAAGCAAAACCAGAAAAGAAGAGGTGAGGCAAGGGTATAAATATTAGAGGTTATGAGCACAGAGGTTATGAGAAAAGGGGAGAGAGGAGAGGAGAAGAGAGAAGAGGAGAGGAGTTTCAAACCGAGCTCCATTAATAGACCCTGTGTGCTGCTGAATTGATTTTCAGGTCAGTCCATAAAGCACACTGCCTCAGCACTGTACTAACAGTGGCATCATTATGGTGTTATTAGAGCAGAGGGGGAACGCTGACAGAAAGGGGAGGCTGGCAGGGCTGTGGGAGTAATTTACAGGTGTGTTAAACATGACTGCTGTTCTAGAAAGAAAAAAAAAGAGCTGAGGTGGTGGTCAGACCGCCTCTGTTACGCTGCTCTTAGCTAATTATCTTCAGAGGTTACGTGAACAGTGCACATCTCTCTTTTGTTATTTGCATATTCTTATTTTCTGCATACATATATGCTGTCACACAAGCTCCAATACATTGAACTGTACATGTAATTGACCGGATTACCAGGTGTGAAGGATTCACACATTTAGTACACCTTCACAGTGTACAGTAAATCCATCCAAAGAAATAAGGTGTTATCTGTCTCTGGCTCACACCTCATGGCTACAATATGAGATTATTAGTTGAGCAAGACAAATAAAATAAGTTATAATTCAATTGAATAGAAATAATCAAAATAAAAACACAAAAAGTAAATCTAAACACCCCTACGAACAGGACCAACGGGGCCCTCTACAGGCCCTGCTTTGCTGTATGGTTTCATTGGCTGCTCCATCTGGGCTCAATTAGAGGTCCCGGTATTCAATGTTGAGCTCAAGTGACCATTAATTCCTGTTAATCGATGCAACTTTTCCTTATTAGTTGTGTTTTGACCTTTTAACAAGTTAACAGAAGCCCAGTAGGGATTTAAATGGGTTCTATTCACACTGTGCTGCCTTTATGAATAAATGAAAGGGTATATGTGAGTACCTGGCGTAGAGAGCTATACAGTAATTATTAAGGCTGATTTCACTTTATAGACCTACAGCAGTATGTAATGCTGATTATGAGTCTTGTTCTTAAAAACACATAACCATAAGGAGCTCTTGTGAAAGTACATTTTTTCTTCTGTTCCCTTAAACTGTCATACTTTCTTTTTCTGCTAAAAACGTATTCTTCCCAGTGCCACTACAGTCATGAGGGGAATTCCAACCATCTCAGTGCTGAGTCAAAATGTGCTCTGATATTACAGCTCATTTTTGAGAGGTTTATGGTTAAATGGATTGCAGCGTGTTTTGCAAGAGGGAATGTGGGAATTTGAATCGTTCCAGATATGTCTTCCATCTCACACGAATAAACTGTTTAGACAGTTTAAGCAAGGCCATACACACACTCTGCCTGCGACATGAGTTCATCCCTCTTACTCGAATATCTGAGTGTTTTGTTTAATTGTTCTGAAATGTTTAGAAGTGAGCCTTTTGTCAGTGTCTGTGCATTTATGTATGTTTTGATGTCTGCTTTGTTTTATTTTTGGCACTGTAGGGCATTTCCGTATATCTAATTCTCACAAGTTCATGAGCAGTATTTAATTCTTCTTGTCTTTGTGCTGATGATAACTTAAACTGTAACATATGTCCAAACTGATCTATAATCATTCACAGGCGCAGATGCTATTCTCTGTAGGTCTGCTGATGGGAGAGTATTTTTGGCTGCCGCCTGTATTTCCGTCTCTGACTGAGAGAGAGCAAAGAAAGAGACAAATAGAGAGAGGAAGGAAAACAGAGCGCTACTAAGAAAACCAGAAAGACAGACGATATGGAACAGACAGGATGATAGGAAAGGTTAAAACCCCGAGACTTTCAACAGACCAATGAGCTGTGATGCCGAGAGCAACAGAGCACTGTGAGAGACAGGTAATGAGTGTGCAGTAATACACCTCCAGACCTTAATTGGTTTGAATGAGCAGGCTGGAGAGGCTCTTCCATCAGGCTGCGGATGAGCTGACTGTCAGGTGACAAGGCGTTGAGAGAGAACTAATTGGTTCTCTCCTCCAGACATGGCTCCTGTCTTTCCTCATGTACAGTATCTGACAGAAACCTTATACGTGGTTGGCTGAGTGGGTTGCTACAAACCTAAAGCCGTGTCGATCAGATCTCTATCTGACTGTTTCAAAAATGTGCTCACATTCAGAAACAGGTCCGAATGAAGCTCTATGTACGCTCAAATGTCACTCATTTTTATACCTCCGTGCTGGTGACACCCGTGGCTGGAGGCATTATGTTTTCTGGATGTCCATACGTCCGTTGGTACATCGATCCATCCCATTCTCATGAATGTGATATCTCAGGTGAATTTCTTCAAATTTGGCACAAATGTCCACTTGGACTCAAAGATGAACTGTGGTCAAAGGTCAAGGTCACTGTGACATCATGTCCATCCCATTCTTGTGAACGAGATACCTCAGAAACCCCTGGAGGGAATTTCATTACATCTGTTAATATCCACTTGGACTCAAGGATGAATTGATTAGAATTTAGTGGTCAAAGGTCAAAGGTCACTATGACTTCACAAAACACACTTTTGGCCACGACTAAGAATTCATACACTAATTATGACAAAGTTTCACACAAATGTCTAGTGGGATGATGAAAATGATGAAGTGATGATATTTTATATCCAAAAGGTCAAAGGTCAGCTTCACTGTGACATCATAACGTTCTGCAACAACACTTTTCTTGCCGTTATTCAACACCATAATTCAGGAACAGAGGGGGAGATTGTTACCATATTTCACATTTGGTCAGATACTGAATTGGTGACACTAATCTTGGGTGTCAACCTTGAAACTGTGGTAATTTTATTAAATTCCTTCAAAGTCTTCACTACAAATATTAGTGGCTGGTTGGTTATTTGAACTCATGTCTACAATATATTAACTAGAAAATGCTTGCTGCTGAAATTTTACGGTTGAAACATTTGAAATAGTTACAATACTAACATAAAGTTTAAGTTGCAGATGAAAGACAGTTTCTGAAAGAAAGAAGAAAGAAATGGCAATAAAAATGGTGGGACTCAAAGTGGTGGAAGGTTAAGTGGAAGGAATAAATGAAGGTCAAGTGTCCATGTAAGTGTGAATGTTGAGAGAAGTATCATGTAGATGATATATTGAGCTGAAAGCTTCAGGTAAAGTGAAAATCCTGAAAGAAATGAATGCCAGTTTATAAACTAAAAATATATGTCATTTGAAGTGTCAACTGAAGTGTAACCACATGAACAGCAGGAGTTGTGGGCTAAAGCATTGAAATGAGTTGAAATGTCAAAAGAAAAGTTCAAAAGAAAGAGATCAAATGAATTTTTAGTTGGTATTTAAGTGGTGAAAGCACATGAACTGTCCAGAAAAAGTGATATAAATACTAATGAGTGTGCATCAGTGAAAGCGAGCACACTGATCATTATTATCCTGCCCATTGTGCCTGTACTGTAAATACATAAAGTATCTCTCACAGTGTTTACAGTATTTCAGCACACATTATGTTGATTTATCTGATTTCTGCAGTTGCATAATGCTGTGTAAGTACTCTTAAGGGACACAATATGTTTACGTCATTTCATTTCTTGGATCTGAGACACGGAAGTGGCTGTTAAAATGCAGACTGTGGCTCCAAGGGTGTCTCTTTTTAATTTTCAAATGTACTCGTGGTATTAAAGGAGGTGAGGACATTGTTGCTGCCGAACTCTGTGCTCCAAGTGGAGTGGATGCGATCCTTTAATACTGCTGATATCAGAGGATTACACCAAGATTGTCTCGGGCCTTACATATGTCTCTGTGTCACTATCAGGTATTAGCTTTCTAATACACTGTATTTCAGCTGTCTGATTACACAGCTGGAGGGTGAAGGTCACGGCTTAGGGAATGTCTGTAAGCCTGTAGTGTATGCGTGTTTTTGGCCTGTAGAGGAATGTCCCATCTGCCCATCCGCCATACTGGGATTGCTGGTGGAGCAGGGGTGTGTGTGTGTGTGTGTGTGTGGGGGGGGGGGGGGGGGCATTGCAGGGTGGTGGTACAGGATAAGCTTTACCATAGTCAATAAGGACAGTACAGTAGATGGGAGATGGAAAAAATGGGAGGGCGTGGACTGATTCCCATGATAATCTGTGTCCCATTCCTCATCTGGGCTCCTTGGTGCAGTAAGCAGATGCTGCAACGGTGAGAAGGGTAAGAGTGAAAGAGAAAACGCAAAGGAAGAAGGACAGATATGGATTTTTCCTTTTTGTTGAGGGCTGACAAGATGTTGCGGCCTAGCTGTGTACCATGGGAACTCCATGGACCTGCGATAAATGGAGAAGGTAAAGCAGCAATGCATCACTTTTCATAGCAGGGTCATGCAGGCAGCACCGGCTGCTATCACGTCCTCTCCACCTCTGACCTCTACGAGCGTCATGCAGCTGCAGTGCAGTAACTTCTGATTTATGAGGTTCTGGTGCCTTGTAATGAGATATGCGTGGATATGCACATACCAGGCTATCATTTAACTTTGCTATCTGCAGTATGTGGACATCTGATACTGAAGGTCTCTTTTCCATTCTAAGGGACAAAGCCTGTGTGTGTATGTGTGTGTTAGCAGATGAGCAAATGCACATGTGCGGATGACACATTTCAATTTAATTAAGTCTGTGTCAAAGGGGGCACAGACATGTCATGAAACAGGAAGTGAATGAATGTGAATCATTATGCGGCGCTGCTCAGTGCTACTGATACAACAGTCTGACACAGTATATGAGGAGCTGTCAAAGGCTTAGTTCCTTCTTTTTACCTCTTGTTTCTGTGGATCTGAAAGCTTCTTGATTAAGCATCCCAGCAATTAGCTAATCTCATTAGCGATCATCTATTTTGATTCTGTCATTTCTGTTGTACTGTTATAATGAGCTAGCCAGATGTGTTGAAATTGAAATTGTACTTTTGCCATTTTCTGACATTCTTAAGCACTAAATTAGCCTGTTTAGCTCCAGTCCTGCTGATCCAACAGCAGCCAGCTGCTTTGACATTTCTAGATCAGGATCAGGTAGGGAGATGAAAGATGGCTAATTTAAGAAAGGCCAACCACCCACTGACTTCGTTATTTCAGTGCACTTAGGTGCTGGAAAGACTCGCCTAAGAAGCTTAGGCAGAATCCATTTCATCTCTTAAAAATTACTTTTGAAAGTTAACTATAGATATGGATATATATACGTAAAGGATGTATTCCGCACTTTCATTTTGCTATTCTGTTGTAAAACAAGAGCAGGTGGACTTACTAAATGGCAGGAGTTGGCAATTAAGTGTAACCATGGGCCATTTTTTTTTTCTATTTTTTTTTAGGGCCACTAACTGGTGCCTATATGATTTATTTATTTATTTTAATTCATTTCATAATATAATTTATTGATAACAGATGTGATTTTTCCCATAATAAGTGAGGGCTAACAGAGTTACAGCTTATTTTAATGCTTGTTTGGCAAAAAATGACTAATATACAAATATGTTCTGTGTTGCACTTCGAGACAACAAGAGATGTTGTATTGATGTATTGTTTTGATTATGCATCCTGCTCCTCATTCATTTATGGTTCTAAGTTCTGAAGTTGTTATCTTAGAAAAAACAGCATCAAACATATCATATCTGTGAGACCGCCACCTGTTGCCTTCTATGTTTATATTTTGGCTATCCTTACTATTTTATGAATATGACCTTTGCTTTTCAAAGTAAGGTAAGGTAAGGTAAGATTTTTTTAAAGTGTATATTCTGTAAATAAATGCTGTACTGTTCTCTTCGACTTATTGTAGATATCTTAATCAATAAGCTTTATCAGCTGGTTACTTTGGTGACCAGTTTTGAGAGCTTCAGTGTAGCGATGAGGGCGGCAACGGAGAGCTCAGACTATTTATGTAGTTTAATGAGAGTTGAGAGTTGAACTGTGAGGTTTCCGAACAGGACTCATGAAGAGTTTTGACTTTTAATACTTCACATCAATCGTTTGGTGGCTTCCCTTCCAGCCTTTACTCATCAGTCATGCTATATTATTAGGAAGGCTCTACTTTCTCTGATGTTCCTGAACATCTTCTTTAGAAAGAGGATTAAAGTTTAAGCTAAAGGTTGCCTGAATAACTGTTACTTAGCAACCCTGGTAGGACAGAATACCAAAGAGAAACAATGGTTGTGAAGTTTTTCCGGTTGCTTAGTTGCTTTCATTCATTCTGATGCTCTCTATGATACCGTTTACATTAAACTGTCAGTATCGATATGATGTACGTGATGAAATTAACTTTAAATTGAATTAAGAGCTTGAATCATCTGTAGTTTAGAGCTATACATACTAGAGATGAAACAATTAATTGACAAATATTAACAATTTTTATAATTTTATATTTTATCATTTATAATTTTCACAAAAAGAAAAAATGCAAATGCCGTTTTGGGAAGTACAGCAGTGTAGTATAATGTAGTGTAAGGGACTACAATGCGAAATTACAGTTACCTTGACAGGTTGGGAGTCGACTTGTTTGCTTTCTTACCAGCGGTGTGATGGATGGTTGATGTCAACTTGGTCTCTGTGTGTTCAATGCTGGACAGACTGGTCCGGTACATGCTAGCTGCCACAAAAAGGGAAGAAATGCCACTCCAGATATGGTATCCCAAGTTGTCTAAAGCCACTTTTCCATTGCACGGTACCAGCTCTACTCTACTCTATTCTACTGGCTTTTTTGGGTTTTCCAACAGGCAAAAGTTGTGGTTAGTACCTATGATGTGGTACATGAAAACACTGAAGACCACCTGATTGATCAGTCAAAACGGCATAAACCACTAAACATTACCAAGCCAGCTAGGAAGACACAATATTAGAGGGCGTGAGAATAATGCAGCAACATTGAGAAATTTCAACTTCATGTAGTCACAGGGGCTAACGTTTGACTGCTTGTTAAACCACAACTTTTCCTTTTCTACACACAGTAAACACAGAATATATAAAATGTGGGTGCAGAGGCTTTGAAGTTTAAAGCAGGGCTGAGTTACAAAAGTAAAGTAATGAGTAATTAATTACTTTTGCTGTTGTAATTAGATTGTAATTTGTAATTAGATTCCTTTTTAAAGGAGTAACATGTCATGTATAAATGACATTTCCAAGTAACTTGCCCGACACTGCTTCAATGTGAGGGCTGGCTGCTTTTCTCTAATTTCTGTCACTGTAAATTGAATATTTTTGAGTTCTGAACCGTTCGTTTGACATCAAAAAGGTGTCACATCTGGCCTCAGAACTTGTGAGGTGCATTTTGCATAATTTTTTGGTCATTTAATTGACTGATCGATCAATCCATAAAATCGACAATAATCAACGAATTGATCAATAATGAAAATAATTGTTAGTTGCTTATCTAACACATACTGCTGCTTTCTTTATCAAAATGTGCACAAGCAAGAAAACAACATCGCTGTCTCTTGTTTATTCAGCTCTTATAAATACATTACCTTTTTATCTTTCTTTATCTACCTCTAAGGAGGTCTGGAGCTTATTAAACTCGTTCTGCAGAATGGCTTCAGCTACAGTTTCCAACAGTAAATATACTGCAGTTTGCTTTCAGATATGCTGCTCCATCCTCCTGAAATAATTTGCAACCAGCACCGTAGCTAGAGGACATGTTTTTTCTGTCAATTTAGTGGCAACCCAAGGAGAGGTTTACATTACACAAATACACACAACGCAATAAATTAATGTTTTGCAAGGCAGATTCTGGTATGTTTAGAGTCAATATTGTTAAATGTGACCATCTTTAAGCCAAGATTGAAATTAAAATACAGGGATTTTGTATTTTTTTTTTACACCTTGTGAAGAGGGCATTGAAACAGGAAATTTAGAAAACTGTGTGGAAAGATTAATTTTAGAGAATTAAATGAATGTTTAAAACATGCAGAAAAAAACATTTTCAACAAAAATGTTTGGGTGGAAAATGTTTTGAGAGGTGGGGTTGCAGTGGGGAGATTGGGACTAGAGATTACCTCAAGATTTCGAAATGCTTGGTTAGGACAGATATTGAAGATTGGTACTTTTGCTGATCACATGATTTGTTTTAGTTATAAATGTTTTAGTGATGATGCTTTTGATAGACTCTGTTGTGTTCTGATGCATCTGTTATGATGAAGTCATTCTGTGTGTGTTTGTGCATTTGTTTTTGTGGTTGTTTTGTCTTTAAATTTTAAACTTGGCACATTGGTAGAAGAGGACTCCTGTTTCTCAGTGAGTGTTTGAGTGAATAAAAGCTGAATTGAAGTGCATCTCCAGAAGATCTAGGAATGCTTATAAAATCGGTGGGTAAAATATTATCATAAGCAAAAGGAGTTATGGCTTAAACAACAAAATACAACCCAAATTGTAACACAAACTGAATTAACTTTTTAAGTGATGAGACAGAGGCAGCACTGACCCATAAAATTACATTTCTGATAATTCACTGAGATATAAGTTGTGCTATTTCCTCCAGGCAGTTGAGACACATTTTCCTGTCTCTGAATTCTAAAGTAATCTTCCGCTCTGCACAGGAGTAAGCATACTCTTCCCCAGACAGAATCTCACACTGTAACTTTCATGGTAAATTGATCTCTGGTGTTGAAATAGCAGTTTTCTTTGGCTCTTCAAAGAGAAAAAAAAATGGTTATAGTACGAGGTTGGCCAGAGGCTCAGCAGTGTCTTGAGAGGTTTGCCTACAGAAATATAGTGCAAATAGGAAACAAAATGGTGCCTCAAGAATCTAAGCTGCTTGTTAATTAACCAGACAACACAGTGAAGGAAGAGGGAACCGCTGAAGGTCTCCAGTCGATCCAGTCCTGTCCCTTGAGAATGCGCCGCCTCGGGGAGAAACAGGATAAGAAAGCTCTTGTTTCAATGTCTCTGATTCTGACGACAACCGCAATGACTCTGCCATACTGATACTCCGCAGTGGTGTGACAGCAAACACTGGTGTCATCATGATTTATGGAAAAGAGAAATGGATGTTTGTAGTTCTAGCGTTGAAAATTTTTACTTCTTTCCTCAAAGACTTTCTCATTTTCATTCTGCTCTCCCTGTTCGACTATGTTTAAGTGTCTCAGACTTCATGGCTGACTTCCCCGCAGGGCGCCGGCAGTATGCATCTCAGAGCCTCTCTGCTCTTATTACTGCAGTTACTCTCCTGGGAAGAAGCCTCAGTGGATCGAACGAATGGTGATCAGTGACGCAGAACCAACCGTAGGGAGGTGGTGAAGGGGGAGTGAAGACAGAGAGAAACAGTGACTGAGAGAGAGAGAGAATATCTATCACTGCGGGAGTTACAGTACGGGGGACAGGAGAGGAATCTTAATAATCATGAGGAAAAAAAATCCTAAGAGAGAAAGAACTAGATGAGTTGAGGGATTTGGGGGTTTTAAACCTTTGAGAAGAGGTTGATTGATGAAGGAGGGTGCAGGAAGAGAGGGCAGTGAGGGAGAGGAGAGGCTGCACAAATGCAGTATTGGCGGCGACACACGAAAAGGCAGGACGGATAAAGAGTATACACACTGACATATGGAGAAAGACTGCCTGCCTCGCCATCAGCAGTTTCAATTCCTATAGCTAATGAGATGACATCAATCACTCAGTAGACCACTAAGCCAACGGGCTATTGTCTGCACTTTCGATATACAGTATCACACAAAAGGTCAGCTTCCTGGACAGGTGGAGGAGCTTTTTGGATTGTTGCCCACTTACCCTGCTTCCTATCAGTAATTATCATTACAGCCTGCAGCAGGAATGCTGGAACATAGAATGAGGATGTAAAGAAGACTGTCTGTGAACTAGCAAATCACCATGAATGGCAACAAGGTAACGATACAATAGCACCAGCTTGCATCAGACAGTTGTCCTGACAGCTGCTGAGGAAGTTGTGCCATCTTCCCCGAGACATAGTTTCATCAGACAAGAGCACTTTCAACTTGGACATAAAAGTTTCACATTAGATGACCTATACTGGGTTTATGAATTGCTTTCTTCCTCGCATTCCACTGCTGTTGGTGAATGTCAGCTTCATTTTCCAGTTTGGCTTTTCTCCCTAATGAGATTTCTGTTTCCACACTGTAATTGGCTAAATTATATTAGCCAACATGAAACTGGTGCTCCCTGCTTGTGTTGGGGATACTATTCAATCCCAACACTTTATTATAATAAAGCACATAAAGTTGAAATTTTTAAGTCATAACTCTAAATTAGGGAAGAAAATTTTAAGATACTTGAGAACCAGCTGCTAGATGCTGCACTATGTTAATGAGAAAGTATCTAATGATTAGTTATCTGTGAATCTGCATACTAGCCAGTGGCATAGTATGGGAAGAATTTGTGGGAAAGCCAACTGAGACAGAACCTCTAAAAAAATAAGGTATAAAATGGGACATGTAACCCTGCAGGTATTGTTCCAAAGTTAAATGAATTTGAAGCACCGTTACATCATGCTGGAGCAGAACAAACCATGTAACAGCCAGTTACAACAGTTTGTTGTTTGAACAGCAGGACCACAACACTAGTCAAAATGACATACAACTCAGAATTGGCATGTGACACTAAAACAAGAGTGGCGCAGCATCAGCAATGCTGGACGCCCACAGATTCTGTTTTCTGTCAGTGGTATCTCTATGCAGCTTTTTTCACCCAAACTTATAATATCCTCCCTCCGTCTCTGCTACCTGTACAGTTTGCCAAGAGTATGGCAGCTAATAATGTAAGTTAGCGACACTGAAAAACTGTCTAACTTAGCCTCTGATAGCTGACATCAGAGGCTGAGATGACAGTCCCACCGTGAACAGGACCTTGAATCCTGAGACTCACAGGTATTCAAGTGCAAATAAAGTAGTGTGTTGTAGGAAACATGAAGGAAGATGAACTTGTAACTAGCAACAGATTCTGAGAATTTACAGTTGACCGAGGGGCTCAAGTAATAAAAAACGTGACAAAATTTGATGAAGTGGGGGTAAATAGCGCATAATTTCTTCCTCGCTGACTGTATCAAGTTTGCCATTGTTTGTGGGAGACTACAGTAGTGATAGGGATAAATTGCATAGTCCTTGATTAAGAGTTACTTAGAAACTACTATTCATTAAAAAGGTATTCATGAAAAAACACTAAGAAGCACTGATATATACAAACATATAGTGTATTATATTGTATAGTATATTGATTCATGACAAGCAGGTTCAGGTTCGGCAGAGGATCCAATATGAAGTCTCCTCTTACTGATCACTAATGTCTGACTTGGTTGCTTCAGACTCCTCAGCTGTAGCTTTGTGTTTATATTTGTCTGAGAGCAGTCGTGTTGTAACAACCAAGCATTACTATCCCACAATTTGTTCCACAAATTAGTTGCAGCCACCATTATGAGCAAGCTGCTTCAGTCTGTGTTTTTTGAAAGTTGGGATAATTGCATAAATGCAGGACATCTGTCACATTAATTCAATCTAAAAATGAAGGGGGGAGATGCTTGGAAAAAAAGGACATTATTTTTTCAACAACCCCAAATAGAGGTCATCATTTTAAATAATAACTAAATTATAATAGCTACAGTTATGGAAATCTTCAGTAATTGGTGCAGTAGATGTATAAAGTGCATTATGTCCAGAAGAGAGAGCCAGTTTGTGTTGTGGTGTGTGTTTGACAGTGAGTTAGTAGAATTTAGCTGAGATGCTAATTAGCACTTCCACTGCCATCCCACTAATTACAGTCCCATGTAGGCTGCAGCACTGATGGAGAGAGGATGGTTAGATTTTAAGTGTGGACGCTGTGCTACTCGGGAGCTGATCTCTTCGCTGCTCTGTGATGCGATAGGAGAGGAGTAAGTGGTCAACTCCCTTGTCGAGGTTGGACATTAGTCATCCTGAGCGGTGCATACTGCTGAGCGAAAACTGATTCAGGTTCTTATAGAATTGTAAAGGTATTGCAATGCGGAAGAAGGCAACGACCTTAAAGACTTTAGCATCTATTGTAACACTAACTCTGAGCAGCAGTACTGGTGTGGATGGCTCACTGGGTCATTTTTCATTTGCTGAATTTTTCACCATTACTGTAAAACTCTGCCACCACAATGGGTGATTCATCACCTCACCAGCAGAATGTAATTCAGGTTGATATACTGTATTTCTTTCTCCAAAGATAACAAAGTGACTTATTTGTATTTCACACACTCATACCATATGTCCCTTCTCTATCAAAGCTTATTATGAATTTGAAATATGAGTAATAACCAGTGGGATCATACTGGTTATGAAGGATTCCTGCATTAATCTCAGTGTCTCTTAGGGCTTCTTCTTGTTTGACCAGGTCCATCTCACTGCAGTAATACAGTAAGTTCACAATGGAGTATGATTAACAAGGCTATAACACACACTCCTGTAAATATACAAGCTGGTGAGTTTCAATACCAAATAGGATATGTTTAATCATTTTATTTATTCATTTAAAATATTTTTCTTAAGTAATAAATGGTAAATTCATTATATTACATGCAGGAAAATAGCCTGTGTGAAAAAGTATTCAGACCTGCTGGTAAATTTGTATATAATAAATGCATTTTTTCACCTCTCATAGACTCCTAAAATCATTGTGTGTCTGCCAGTTTGAGGATCATTACAGCAATAGAAAAAATTTTGACTAATAACTCCAGACTGTGTTGGTTCCAAGATATCAGAAGAGCACTTGTGGCTGTTTTTCATATTACGCTCTATGCCAGCAGCACAGCATGGCTTTTGTTTTTCCTCTGCTTTTCTCTTGCAATTAGCAACTGTAACAGACAGCAGTGGCAATTCTAGCAGGCAAACACTTTATAACAAGAGCATGATATGCCACACTACAATAGCTACTTTTAAAATCAATAAATTATGTTGCCATCTGATTTGACTGATCTTTTTGGCTCAAACAGAGATATAGTTGAGAGGTTTGAGTTGAGCTTTGCTTTGAGTTGTTGTACATTGCAGATGATATTCATTTCTGTTTAGAGGCAGTGTGCTGGCTGGTAGAGCTGATAATGTGGGTTCCCTGCCTGAGTGACTCCCATCTATCCATCAGCAGCTGGTTTGTCTAGGCCCAGTGAACATGGTAGTCTTAGTTCCAGCCATACTCAAAAGATAAATGACAGTATAGGTAACAATTCAGCCAGCAAAAATGACCTATAGTTAGTTTTGAGAGACAGACGCCATCTTGCAGCCATAGTAAATGATCCGGAGAAGTGACGGACACAGTTCAGATGATGTTAATATGGCAATAAATTTCCATAATTGGAGGTGGCGGGTTGGGTGGATGGCTAGATAGATACAGTAGATTGCAAAAAAGTGCACTTAGCTGAAGGAGATGGCTGTTTGCTTCCTGTTTCCAACCATGAGTGTCATGTGTCATGAGTCAGGACAGTTTTTTAAAAACCATAACTATGATTGAACTAATAACTACCACAGAGGGGCGGCTGTGGCTCAGAGGTAGAGCAGGTAGTCCACTAATTTGAAAATCAGTGGTTCAATCCCAGATTCTTCCAGTTCGCATGTTGAAGTGACCTTGGGCAAAATACTGAACCCTTAAAGGATCTGTCATCAGTGTGTGAGTGTGTATGTCCTTAAAGTGATCAGAAGACTAGAAAGTTGCCACATAAACGCAGTGTGACGAGGAAGAAGTAACTTTAACCAACACCATGTTTCATGTGATCATTTTAACCCAAATCATTTTCCCCCCATCCTAACCAAGTGGTTTTTGTGTGTAAACATAATCAGACCTTAACCACAGCATTGTTACATTATTATTTAATTATATTTATTATTTTAACAGTGATTTGTAACAGTTTGGGAAAGCACGGCATATTAGAAAAGGCTCCTATGGAGTTCAATGGTACAGTCGAGCTATGTGGTCGTTTAATTATTAGGATTTTCTCAGTTCTATTATTCACACCTTTACTCGGCTTGTCTCTTGATCAGCATTTCAAACTGTGCCTCACAACTACTACAGCTATTATACCGTAGCAGCCCCAACAGAAAATCTCTGCGCTCTGTGTGTTACGCCCACCACTGACTCCAAGGGCTATGTTACTGTGTTGTATTATTCAGCTTGATGAGTAGTGACGGTTTCCCTGGGAGACAGGGCTCCACTCTCCCACTGGAGCCCTTCAATCTTTCATTATGATGATGTTCTGGAACCCTTTTACTCCTTGCAAACACTTTTTATCTCACTAACAAACTATTAATTCACCCTTTGGTTGTGAAGACTGATGTAGAAAAACAAGGGCCGGTTTTAAAAAGCATAGTAAAGACTTCTCGAACCCCCACTGCTTGCATCTCAGGGTAGGGTGGATGATGCCCAGTCTGTCCCCTGTCTCAGTCCAGAGAGAAGGGGTCTTTTTTGGAACCTGCAGAGGCAGCTGGGAGGGGCGTGGCAGGACTGGCATGTGTGAAAAGAACGCTAATCAATTCCCAGGCCTTCAAGGGGATAGAGGTCAGTAAAAACATCTCACATTTTCCAAATGTCCCTGCACACTTGAACATTATTTTAAAAAAGCCGAGCCAGGACAGCTGCTGCCATCATCGCAGCTTTTACCCAAAAGCAGGAAAAGCCTTGGCGCAAGGAGCAGCAGGAATTTTTTTTTTGTTGTGTCGGTGCTGGATTTCTTCCAAGCAGATTTTCCTGCTTAATCTTCACTTTAAATCCACCCTCATCCAGCCTTCCTAGTCCGGCAAAGCTTTTGGGTTATGGCAGGCCAGATGATGCCCTGCCATGACCAGCTGTGACCCACAGTATCAACCAGATGAGCCATAAAGTCTGTTTGTGTGTGTGTGTATGTGCACAAGCTCACATGTATGTGTTTGTGTGTGTATGTGTCTGTGTGTATGTGCTCAATGCACTTGTGTCCATTGAGCAATCACTTGTTAGAATACTGCGGCTTTTATGACGTTGTTGGTATATAAATAACTTAATTCTTTTCCCCTTTAATTTATTTCATTCATTATTTTAAATGTCAGTCTTACTTTCCTATGCTCCTTTGCTTGAAATATGACACATGTAAGGGCTATATTATAAAAAATGTCTGGTATTTGCCACAACAGTCTTTCAGTCTGGTGTCTCTGAGGAGAAAACCATAGCTGCTGGTGGAAAGGAGAAAAAAAATCTAAGTTATGAAGTTGTACTCTACCACTGTGGCAGAGGACAGGTCAATGCTAGTCGCTGTCTGATCCAACTGAACTTTGAGCTCACTACGGTGCTTTTTGAGGAGGCTGTGTTGGATTAACTAGTGTACGACTGACAGTACTGTAGATAATCCTGCAGGGTTATAGAAACGTTTATTATCTAGGCCATAATGGATTCCGATTTTTCACTGGTTGAGCCACAATGATAATGATTATGAATGCTTGATGGACTGACCTACATCTGTCCTGTGTCTACATCTATAGGGTAGTGAGCATGAAGAATGGTATGTTAAGCTCTAGTCTCTTACTATGCCTGTTTGGCAGGTCAGCCTCACCGTGATTATTCATCAACAAGCGCACATCATCATACCAGTCAGTATGAGATGATGCATAAATACATATGCATCATCCCATAGTGACTCCAAGGTTAGGCATCATTCCATAACCTTGTTTTCCTGATGGTATTGTTATGAATAATCAACTTAGGTAGAATTATGCTCTCTTGAGCCCTTCAGATGTTTGGTTTCAGCATAACAACTGAGCTCTGTTTAATAACAGGGTTGAGCCCTGCCATGCTATTGTTTTGAGCAGGTGTGGCAGCATCAGCGATGTGATACTGAATTAGTGATTCAAAGGATAGTCTTTTCAAAAATGCCTCTATTTACTCACATTGAACATTGACCCCGAATTATATGTACTTAAAGCTTGCAAACCTTCAGTTGACACGATCCACATGGTTCACTCTATTCTCTTTTTATGATATTTCATCAAACATTAAAATGATGCTTTTTTGCAGTTATAGATTAATACTGAACACGATGTCTGAAGGTTTGTGAGTGCCCCTCAGAATCCTCCACCTCTCAACATGATGCTTTTTCAGATCCTTCAGTCGTTCAGACATCATTAGACATCAATAAAACCTCCGACTGCTGAGCTGAGCAACACCAGCCATAACACTGGTGACCCTGGACACTCATCTTCCTCAAGCAATTTCTCCTCATTGATGTAATGGATGTGTCCCTGAAGGGGATTTTTTTTGCACATGTTTCTTCAGGGCAGGCTGCTGTTGTGCTCTTAACGGAGGCAGCATCCAGAGGCTATGGATCAGAGCAGCCTTTCAGGCCTAATGTTCTGTGAGTGCAGGGAGTATTGATTCACTGTGTCACGTATGATTATAAACACAGATTAATAGACAGTAAGTTTTCAGCTCCAGGCAAAATAAAATGTTAGAGGAATGACATTTTGCTACAGTGTTTTGGCTGCATGTTTGAGTTTAATAATGGAGACGTGACAGCGCGACCTTGGATATATAGCATATAGTTTCACTCTCAATCTGTCCCTGAGGAGAAATTTATCAGTTGCTTCTCTTATGGTGTAAAGAGTGTGTTGAATACCAACTCAACCTTCCCCCAAAGTATTTCACTGCTGATGTTTAAATAATCATTTGACACATTTACAGCCAGTGTTTATGGAGGCTTCAATTTGTCAGTTTCTGGTTTTACAAAGTATTTTTAGTACAATTTCCTGATTTCATATCTTGCTCCATACTAAAAGGTGATTTATTTTCAATTTATCACTGCCATCTGTGTCAAAGGCTGTTAATGATACCTACCAGTGTAGAAGCATAGTGCTGTGGGAGTGCTATGTCAGCGCTCTTTTCACTGGGATTTGGATGAGCTCCATGTGTCTGTGCCTGATAATACCAGAAAGGACCTGTGAGTGTCGGGGTCAGGGATGAGCAGTCTCCCTTGTGAAATATTCAAACATTAAATATCTCAACCGAATTCAATCCCATTGTCTTATGTAACCAGGCGAGGTTTTCTGGCTCAGTCTTGCGCCACAGGTTAGAAACCAGAGGCATCACATCATTTAGCTTTGCTAATTTATTCACTGCCGGCACTGCTGTGAAATTCCATTTAGATAGTGTTTCAAATTCTTCTCACATTATATTGTGTCAATTTAAATGCATGAGAGGAAATAATAGAAATTTGAACACTATGGTTATTGTCATGCCAATGGGGAATAATTACCGTGTACCACAGAAAATGGTTAATTTCTTCAGGGCTTTACATTTTAGGATTGTGACATTGAGTCATTTTACCAATAAAACCTCTCAACTCTTTTTCTCATCCCAGTGTTAATTATCATTTAAAGATGATTTTGTTGGGATACTTTCTTTTATCACCTCATTTCTAAGATAAGTACATAAAATAAGAGATTATGTAACAAAAAAGGCTTAAAGCTGCTATATCTTGATTAGCTCTCCTCCCCTAACAAAGACATTTTAGTCTTTGAGAATATGTGGAAGACAAATGCACATTACAGCATCCTTTTTGTTTCAGAGGGACTCTGATTGCTAATCAACACTCACTCAAGCCTAGCCTGCTCTTTTACACACAGTAGACAGGCTGGCAATTACATTGTGTTTTCAGTCATTGTAAATTATTGCGAGTGGTTCCTGAACAGGTTTGCCTCAGTCCCTCAGAGTGATACTACACATACAGCCGTGTTATTGCGCTCAGCAGGACTGCATTTCAGGGTGTTGTGACTACACAGCGGCGTGGTGATGTTTTCCGGTGCAATGACTGATACAGGAATGAATGTGTCTGCTGACGGATTGAATGCCAGAGTAATTAAAGGTTGGCTGAGTGTGGGCAAGGATGAGCTGTCTGCACACCAATGATAGTTTCCTCCTATTTCTGCTTGAATACCCGCTCTGACTCCCACTGAGTGTTTGTCTCCTCTATCATGTCCCATGTCATCTGTATCCCTCATCTGACTGTTAGCTAGGGGGGGGGGGGATTTGTGTCAGATGAAGCCTCTCTGACTTCCTTCCCCACCTGGGGGTGTTCCTGCAGTCACACATTCTCAACCTACTCATTAATAACTAGATGGAGTTTTCCCTTGTGAAGCTATCACGGCAATGTTGTTCGCCTGTTGTTTGCAGTGAAGTCTATTCATTTTTAAGAGATCTTCAGTTTGTCTGTTGTGTACCTGCTTTATCTGTCTCGTCTCATCTCATCTAACACTTGTACAAAAAAGTAAGAGATTTGTAATAACTCTTTCAAGTCCAAGTGAAACAAAACTATATTTTTTGGTACAGAACCATAGATCTTCTCTCTCAAGGAAATATCTTGTATTCTCTTTAGAGGAAATCAACCAGAAAGGAGAAAAACTTACTTTTAATATTTCTGGTCTTCCTAAGGTGCCTCCTGTCTGTACTCCTGTAGGCGTGCCATTGTGAATCCATCCTTGTAGATGGAGAACTTATTTGCATATAACTAATCAAAGTGTTGGTACAAAGTGGTGCTGTCATTGCCTTTCACCAGCGTGACTGTGACACTGACTGATAGCCAGGCTCACAAGCTACAGTTACCAAGAACAATTTTGTTAAACTCTGCATCTCCATACGCCATCTCACTATTTCAGCTTCTCTCTCAGGATGAACCACTGGTGGAATACAAGTATTTTAAAGTGAGGTATCTCATTCTGTTAGATAAGAGTCATCTATTAAATTAAACTACAAAGTGTGTTTAAAAATTGCAGATTATTCAGTCAGGTGGGAAATAACACAACTGGGAAACTGGAGTATCAGTACAGTAGCATAAACTTGCTGTAAAACCCATAAAATTAAAGTCAATACAGATCAAAGTGGACTACAAGTATTAGGTCTTACACAAGATGGCACACCCACTCAGGTGTTTTCACTTATTATGCCTGATTAGACCTCCTGTCAGAACTGTGTGGGCGTGTACTTGATTGATGTCTGTCTGAACTTCCTATCAGATTTATTGCACATGTTTGAGTGGAAGAAGTTATGCCTTTATCATTCTTTGTAGTTTCTGAAGGTTCGGTGACGTCATGTAATTGAACCTGAGAAGTGGTCTAGTCAGCCAGAGTAAGGGAAAACCCCTGTGTGAGTAAGCAGGGTCTTGGTTTTGTAGAGTTCATTATATCATATAAATATTTCTATACTAGATTATATATTCAGAATGATATATTTTTTAAGCATATTTGGTTGATTTTAATCCATATTCCCATCAGACAGAATGAGATGCCCCAATAAAAAGAAGGAAAGAAAACAAGTTTATTTATATAACACATTTCATACACAGAGGCAATTCAAAGTGCTTTACATAAAAATAGATAAAAGATTTTATTCCAGCACATCCTGAGAGAGCAACTCAAAATATCAGACCACTGTCTCAACTGTCAATCAAACACACAACACAGCTCAATCCTGCAGAGGCTTGAGGGCTAAAGGGACATTTCGGGAAATACAGTATCAGCCAAAACAGTTTTATCTTTCTTCAAAAGTTAAAAATCTAAACAATAAATTTGTCACTAGTTCTCTCATTTCAGCTGACTTTCATAGTAAATGCTGTTTGATATAAATGTATCAGACAACGAATCTAATTGTCCTAACAGATCATTTTGTTGAGAAATGAAGCATAAGATTTGAGACTGTAGAGACATAAAGTTGTTTTTGCATTGGCTGAGATTGCAGTCAACAGCCTGTTGCAGCCTGATCTGGTCAGTTGAGTTAAAGATAACTAGGCCTCATCATTTCCTTAACCTTTAACCTCTCACAGCAGAGGTTCAATCAAGCAAAAATGAGCGGGGTAATATACAGCTCACCCCTCGGGATATACCCATTCACTCCAGCACACATTCGCATACTTACAGCACTGACACAGACACAATGAGAGGGTGTTTTCCTCTCCAAATACAATGGAACCTGGCTAATCGAAAATTTGCCATTTGAACTGGGGAAAAGTTCAAGCAACCAAAATATGTTGAAGTACCACAGTGAAGTATATAAAACATATGCACTGAGAAGGCTCACAGATAATACATACATAATTCAGAAAATACATTGTTCGTTGTGTTTAGTGGCTGCCATTGTTGTTATAAAAGTAAATTCATGTGTTGACGTTTTTATTTTTAAGCGTACAAAGAGCTGACACCTTTGGCTGAGTGCTAACATAGACTGACTGTGAATTTGTCCCACTGCCAGCAGCTTCCACCTCTCGGTCTCCCTCTAATTATTGTTGGAGCTAAGTAAAGCAGCCTTAGAGCGGCCGAGCATGAGTCTGCCTGCTCTCCAATCTCCATATTAAATATAGAAGAAAAGGTCAGCTTAACAACACCTAAATAGGTATCGACAGGTGAGGAGAACGGAGGAGGCGAAATGGGAGGGGAAGGTCAGTGATCTAGATAAATACCATACAGTCATGGATTTGAAACTGTCAAAATATGCAGATTAGGAGGGAAGAGTGAGATCATTGTTGAGGAATAGTGGTTGTGCAGATGGTAGAGCTCAGAAGGCACCTGAGGGTATAGACGCCTGTCGCTGTACTCATGAACGAGACTTGTGATTAAATAAGAGAAAGTGTTTCATTTAAACATTCTATTTGCAGTTATTCCAGAGGTGCGGTCACGCCTTTTAACTGGCATGAAATTCAACATTTCTAGCCTCAGAAGGATGTATAAGATCAGCAGAATTACTTTCAGCTTGAAGATTTCAGATCAATACAGCAGGATCTAAAGCCCACTTCAGGAGGAAATCATTTCCATTGTAATGCTACGGTGTGTCTGCTCAACGAAAATCGCTCCCTGGCACAGCAAGGATATTGCTGCCTTCAATAACTGCTGTAATTTTTATAGCATTTCTTGCTTTACGCATGGAGGTGAAACATTTAGAAAATGAGGTGGTGGAGAAGACGTGGACAGGGAGACCTTGATGTTTTGAAGGAGATCCTTCACTCACATTCTCTTCTTGAACTTGGTGAAGAAATAATTAAATGATAAGAGGGAAAATGATGAGTAGATGAGCCTCCGAAGTCCTTCAGTGTCATTAGTATAGAGCACAAAAATAGGTCAGCGGGGTATAATAGAATCACATAAATGGATGGATTTTATTTGAGGATAGAAAAGACAAAGAAAAGAGAAGAGGTGCAAAAGTTAGCTGAGCATTGTGCAATAATGGAGCAAGCGTGCATCATCATTACTAATACATTTTGTGCCTTGTTGTTGCTTTGAAATAATGATCACAACTCCAGGGATTTGTAGGAGAGATTCATATTTGCAATGTGTCTGAAAGCTGGAAAGTGTGTGCTGAATTGACATTGTGTCAGAATGAATCATCTGATTCCACAGGCATGTTAGCTACCAGGCTGTACACACAGACACTCCACAAACACACACACAGTATTATTAAGATGTTAGAACAACCTATCTGTATGAATACAAATAAGAAGTTATGATGAGTGTATGAAAATTTTATTCAAATTACTTTATGAAATCTCATTTATTGTTTATTTCCTTCTCCTGCAGATCCATCGGTGCATCACAGACAGAAGACAGTAGTGACAGACATGTGCTACCCAACGGAGATATCCAGCTTGATGGACTTTGGCACTCCAGACTGCTCGCTAGGCAAAGGTATGGTGTTGCTTAAAAATACAAGGTGTTGCCTTGGTGACAGCAGGAAGTGTGCACAGTGATTTATCCTGGCAGTTAAAAGACACAGAGCTGTCAGCTTGACAGAGAGGTTAACTATTGAGCAAAGGCCTGCACAAGCTCAGAATGTGAGAACAATCAGATAACAGCTTTTGGTGCCTGACCACAAGGGCCTAACCGTTCACTGCAGGCTTTTGATTTATAGTGACTAAATAACATGTTCTGTCACCCAATACGGAGCATAGAGGCACTGGCATAAGACTGTGAAACTTGATTGACTTCTTGCAAGAGAAAAGTATTTTACTTTGCAAATTGCTTTAATCTTAATAGAGCTTTATAGAAGGTTATTGCACTAGAGTTGTATTGTAATGTGTAATTATTGCATCTCAGCAAGGCCACTTATTTTCTCCAATCACTGTCATCATTTTGAGAAATATAATGTTTTATAGGGAGGCCTGTGTGGCTCAGGATAATAGTCTCTCTCTTGTGTGTGGTAATCAAACTGACCAGGCTGTAATAATAAGCTCCACAAAAGGTATTGATCATAAAGTCTATTGATCATGTGTGTATTGTTGCTTAATCTATAAGCTTTTTGTCCGCTTCTTTTTCTCATCGTAATGACTGCTATTATTTTCCGTTGTCCTCGCACTGGTACCAAACCAAGAAGTCTGCGCCGTAATTGTGATTCTAATCTCTTCATCCAATCTAGCCACTTGAAGCTGGCGGAGCATGCTCAGCGGCTATTAGACAAGCTTCAAGTCATTTCCATCAACTATGGGCAGCGACAGTGGTGACCTCAGTCACTCATTCTCCTTCTCTCAGTGCCCATCAATGCCCTCAGTCTCCCGCCTCCTCTTTTTTTTCACCTCCTGTTCTCTCTCAAGACTGGCTAATATTTTAATGCCTCTCTGTCCTGGCTCTCTATCAACACTACCCAGCTCTGATAATGCAGACTGACAGGTCAACCGTGTGCAGCTGGGAGAAGAGAAGAGCAATACAGTGGAGGAGAGCAGAGGGTAGAAAAAGAAGGCTTTTAGGATTTCTTTTGGCTTTAATGTGAGCAAAGCAAATGAATGACATAGTGATACAGGGAGTTAAGCTGAAGAATAAGGACACTGAGGAGTGGAAAATTTCAGACTGAAGAACTGTCAGGATAAAAGCAATGCTGTGAACAAGATTCAGTGTAGCTGAGAGGCAGGCTGCAGCATGACCTTGGAATTATGAAGTGCTACATTTGGTCAAAAATGTGTTTTTCATATAAAAGACAAGCAAAAAGCAGCAGTGGGTATAATTAGCACTGCTAATTAGCACTATGAGCTCTTATAGCTCTAATAATACAGTGATGGAATATTATAAGCTGCTGTGTACTTGTAATATATGCATCACTTTCTAATGAGGAGCTAATTATATCCACCATAGAAGAATTATTGTTTTCGCACAGCTCTGATCAGTCAGAGAGAATGAGCCCAGCAGTAATCCTTGAGGTGTCAGCATGTGACTGACAGATCCATTGCCTCTTGTGACAAGTATCTGGTTAGAGCACATCTGATCTTTGGACGGAGCTAAAACGCTGAACGTCAACCTCTGACAGGCAGGATAAATGGCATGTTTGCTGTGTATGTGAACTGCTGTCACATCTTTAAAAGCAAGAGTTTAACTCATCTTCCTCTAGCAGGCAAACACACACATACATAATGCTTACTCACTCATGCTTTAGTATGCTACTTATGTTACTCAAGTGCTCATAAACCAAAAATTCCATTATAAGTTTATATCCGGCTAAGCTCTGCAGGCAGAAATAATTCAGGTGCAGTCCTATCTGTTTTTTCCTCATACCACCTGTTCCAGCCTAAGGCTGTCAGGCCTAAAGAGCCTTGTGAGGCAAGCTGGACCAGCCTTAACCTTATTTACTCTGTAATTGTGTCTGCACACATCCGAGTTCCCATCTGACATGACACATGTTGTCCTTACTCAGCAACAGGCAAAAGAGCAGTGTATGGAAAACTCCCTGGAGGGTTAAAGATACCATGGGAGAGCTCATATTAATAATCCGATCTCAGTGTGTAGGGTGAACCACTAAAACTCGAGGTTATTTAAGGAAATTTGGTTAGAAGCATGAACTTCATATCACTTCAGCTCTGTCATGACCCCTTTTTTTTCCTTTTTTTTTTTGAGTCGTTTATGTTGGAGTTTACACCCACAGCATTTTTATTCAGAGTTTACATTCCGACCTCCTCTGGCCAAAACACACATTCACATTCAGGAAGTGAGTAATGTAAACTCATGTAGGCTACAAAGGCATTGTGGGCTCAGAGAGAGTGCATGGCTTTTATACAGAGGGGTGTATTGTTCTCTGTTTAGTCGCCAAGTGTAATTGCACACTCTGTCCTCTGCTAGCTCTCGGCCATCAGGTGGAGTGAGAGCTCCACTGACTCACCTGGTTCATTACCTGAGGCCTGAGGTACAGTTTGCCTTCCCCTCCCCCTCCTCCTCGTGTGTACATAGAGGGTGGTGGTGGGGGGGCAGCAGGGGGGATGAAAAGTGGGAGTGGACGTGAGCTGAAAGTTGTCCAAACTGCTTCTAGGCGTGTCCCAATGCAGGTACATACAAAGTGGGAGAGAAAGAAAGACACATACAGAGTAAAGAATGAAAGAAATGGAACAGGAAATGTAGCTGAATGGCTCTCAGGGGACGGACGACTTCCTAGTAACCTGTCTGGGTGGAGCCTCAGCAAGCAGGGCTGGGAGCGGGTGGCTGTTGTGGTGTGTTGTGTATGTTGATTTGAATGGTGTGTGCACTGGTCTGTACGTATACGTGTGCATGTTTTCCTTTTTTTTTCACCTGCTATGAGAGCACACACCAGAGTTGACAGTGGAGCCGAGCGGAGCCTGTGCCGAGGAGGACATGAGGTCCGAGAAGGAGGAGGGGAAGGCCGGTAGGTGATAGAGTAGAGACAGATAGAAAAAGAGAGGGGGGGAGGAAAAACGTTTGTGTGTGTTGGAGGGATAGTGTAGGCCATAAAACTGGAGTCAGTGATGTATGAGCAGGCTCAAGTTGTGAGTGTATGAGAGGAATTTGAATATCACAACAGAACTGCTTCATTTCTAAAAACTCCAAATGTTTGTGATGGGATTAACTTAAGTACAATTTTGAGGCACTTGCAAGCATTTTCAGTTCTTATTTTATTATATCTGCAAATAACAATTATATTCAGTATATATTAATCTGATGATTATTTTCTTGACTGATCAAGTTGTTTGGTCTGTAAAACATTAGAAAATAGTGAAAATGCCATTTACAAAAGCTGACTTCTCTTGTTTATTTCTGCCATAAATCTAAAGCCCAAAACGGTCAAATTTACTTATTATGTAAGAAGTTGGACTTAAGAAACAGGATGATTTGTCTTGAACAATGACTTAAATAATTAATTTGTTATGAAAGTAGTTCTTGATTATTTTTACTCTCTGATCTATACTTCCACTCTACCAAATTTCAGGCATAAATAATGCACTTTTTACTCTTCTGCATTTATTGATAGCTATAGTTACTGGTTATTTTGCAGATCATGAATTTTCATTCAAAACACATGATCACTTCATGAAATGTAATATATTGTTACAGACTAAACTACCGAACAGTTGTTTGTAAACTAGTCCAAATTAGCCCAACCTCCACCAGCTGCAATATTAAAATGTTGCTTAATGCATCAGTAATAAAAAAATTATAAAATACAGCATATAATAATATAATATTTTAAAAGGATCCATTCTATATGATGAGAATTTTTACTTTTGATACTTTAAATATACAATATGTTGCTAAAAGTATTACTGCATCACTGTCCTGAATACAAGACTTTAACTTTTAATGTACTATTATCTGACACTGTGTTATTCTGACTTTCACTTGATGAATCTGAACGCTCCTTCCACCATGTTTAACATGTTCTCACTGAGAGTTATTTTGCATGTTTGGTCTTTCTCTGTCAACTCTTTGGAGCTGCCCTTTAAATGTAAATTCGTTTAAATCTATTCCATATCCCAGTCTTTATTTATTGTTTCACTTAAGAACTAAATGCTGACCTAGATATGACATTTTCCTATGGATAACATGATAATCTGTTAATCTTCTACAGTATAAGCACTGTAAATAAATAGAGCGGTATTTGGTCAGATATGGTGCAGTATTACAGACTTTAGTGGCTCAGCTGACGTACTAAAGCTGGCATAATTTACATTGACTCTTGTGTTTGGATTAATGTAGGAACCAGACAGTATATGAAGAGGCATTATGGGTTATAGAATATGTTTGGAGAAACTATAGATATTTGAATTCCATTGAAGAGTCTCTGTCTTTGAGAAATTTGCCACTTTTTTGATGTTTATATTTATCTGTGTGTGTGTCTATACATTTATTTGGGCTCATGAGTGTGCTGATGGCGGTTTATGAATGGATATAGATGAGTTTGATCCCACTGTGTTTTGCGTGACAGTGACTGCTGTGGCTGATCTACTCAGCACCCTGAGGTCACCACTCAAAATTGCAGAAGATAATGAGTTTGACCGATTGCACTGCAAGAGACAGATGGTACCATCACTCTCAGCGTCACACTCACAGTTTTGTTGTAAAGGCCTAGTCTTTCATCAAGACCACTAGAGACAACATATGGCACATCTCCATATAGAGCAGCAAGTTGTTTTCTTTTGTTTTGTTTTGTTTTTAAGCATCATTTCTTTTCAGTCTCTGCATGAGCTAATCAGAGACCATTATTACTCTCATCATCTCCACAAGTGTAACATTGAATAATAATGAGCACAGAACAGGTTTTATTGCTATATTTTACAAGTTCTTACTAAGGCCTTTAAAGTTTCATGCACAAGCTTCAGGAGCAGCTCCAGCTGCAGAGTAGGCACCTTATGCAACTTGTGGGATTGTTATTCGTTGCCCCAGGACATGAGGGAGGTCGTGTATCAAATCATCTAGATTTCCAGTTCTCCACAGACCAGATCCTGCTGTTTCTGACAGATGTTTAGTCCCCACTACAGACTCTAAACAGAGACAATAGGCCCTCTAGCATTTTGTTCCTTAGTGGCTCATACAACTTGGTCGACATCATGGACCGCGCCCGTGTGGTGATTTCTCTGGTCATGCAGTTCTAACATAAGTACAGTGTGTAGACAAGCTTTTTATGCTAAGTTCAAGACGGCTCCAGACTGTTAATTCCAATGTTAATTCTAAGCAGATTGTGAGTATATGGTGTTTTCATACTGAAAAAGTGACAAAATAAAGTAAACTCAAATTAATACAATGTATGAAGTATAGAATTGGGGCTTTGTTTGAGGGAATAACAACAATGCATAATATTTTGATGACATTGAAAAAAAACATAAACAACATAAAAAAACCACAAAGTTGGCAGGAGATTTTCCTTTTACTGTAAGTTTAAATACACGTCACTAGCCAGCTTTCTGTATGTGTACTTTTTTGTCTTATGACAATCCAGGTCAGTTTACCTGTCATGATGAGTAATGTGACAAAAGTCATATAATGTCTCTTTGTGTCTCTGTAGGGAGCTTTCTAAAGTCTGAGAAAAGAACCCTGCTAATGAAGGGTTATTAGTAAGGTACAAATACGCGAGATACAAACTGGGGGCATAGAGTTCAAAGTTTGTAAAGTTTCCCAACTTTACAGAAATGCAATATTAAATATCTTACTAAGTACTGCAGTTCCACTAAATGTCTGATACATAAACTCACAGTGTTTGGTGCCGTCACACCCTTATTCACTTGACATAGCTGACATCAATTGAAGTCTGTCTCCACTTTGTAAATAGCGTCCATGTAAACATCCAAGTCGTCACTATGACTGGGAAACTCTGTTGTGGAACTTCTGAGACTTGCCGCTAACAAATATGGAGACCTCACATCAGACAAAATCTGTAGATCAAAGTAATTACACCGTAATTTAATAGAAAAAGTGTTATATTGTCAATGTACAATTATTTTATCCTCACATGACAAACTCTGTAATCATACAACTGTCTTGATTAATCTGATGAAGTGATCACTCTTTCCAGTCTCTGATATGATGTGAACGTGGCTTTTAGAGCTTAGTGGGGACATTGGAACAGCCTGAATATTTGAATCAAAACAGCTTTAGCACGTTGATTGGATGCCTCACCTATGTGACTAGGAGGAAATGAGAGGGTGGAGTTTGAGAGGGACAGCGGCTATCATGACTGACTAAATTTAAAACTGAGACATCCAGTGATCATAAATACAATACGTCAATACGACAAAACGTCATCTCATTGTCGCGTGTTTGCTGACATAAATCAAAGAACTCCTGTTTCCGCTCCAGAGCCGCCTTATCAGCAAGGTTATTCACTGGCTAATTCAATTCATGTAAACTAAACCCATGCACAGAGGATGATACCAGTGTCAAGTAACAGTAAGGGTGTGTTTCTTACAAAATGACTTGACAGTGGTATTAGAAATCTAAATACCCTTGTCCAAGTTCTCAGTGCTCTTCCAGTGGCACATCCTTGGCAGCGTGCCTAATCTGAACATAATAAACGTGTAAATCAATTACAGCTATCTGCACTTGGCATCCTTGCACTGACCCCAGTTGTAATGTAAACCCACAGGCAATTAATTAATGTGAGCTGTTCACAAATGATACTGTATACTCGCACAGATATACTGTCAACGGGTCACACACACACACACACACAAATATGCACTCACATCGGCAAAGATGGGGGATTTAATATTTGCTCGATTTATTCTGATCTACTTCAGAGACCGTATTAGCATGTTATTTGTTTTCAAGTACAGTATGTGAAGTATTTTATATATGTATTACATTTTTATAGATGTACTGGACCAGATTGTGATGTTTCCTTCTGCAGACCACAATGAATTACCATTAAGTGTTGAGTACTCTGGTCAGGTGGGTTTGAGAGCCAGCAACATGCATTATTTATGCCCATATGTATTATAGAGAGGCAGTGTAATACGCTGAGTGGGAAATAGACCTGACCCTTACAGGCAGGGCCTGTTCAGGATGCAGGAAGTACAATGTTTGGAGTCTCGGTGCGTGAAGCATCGGGGATAAGGTGTTAGCTTCGGGCTCTTTCTGATCTCCTGGTGTATGAGACAGAGGCTCAGTGCCACTTTTATCATTATTTGTTGCTTAAGCATGTCAAATCTGACTCTTCCATTACTGTACAAGTTCTTCATGTGACTATAGGACAAATTAACAATAAAGATGCTAAATATAGTCCTGTTCATAATTTGAAAAAGGCTCCTAATTGCTGCAGCCTACCTCTGCCACCCACCCACCCACATGACCTCCATGTAAACTGAGACTCAGCAGGGAGCCACTGACACAGAGAATGTGTTTATTTGTGAAGCTGCTCTGTCTCTGTCTTCTTTTCTCTCTCTTTCCCTGCTTTCTGTCTTTCTGTCAGGTTTGGGTTTTGTGTTGATTTGATGCTAGTCTTTCATGAATCCTTAAAACAGTATTTGGACTGTCCTCTCTATCTCAAGTTGTAAACATAGAGCCTTAGAGATCACAGAATATTTCTTCTAGGGCTAACTCTGAAGAGACATGATTCCAATATGAGGTTTTGTAAGAAGACTTGAAGACAGGAGTTGAACAAGAGAGGATTCTATGTTTATTCTGTTTGTTGGCTGCCTGATTTTGTAAAAAAAAAAAAAAAAATGGATGAGGAATGAGTCATAAGGAGGTACCTCAAAAAAGACAGGCTGTGGTGACTAGTGTTATCCATACAATATTAAACATATTGTCTCCTGCGCAGCATAAACCTCTTGAGACAGGCAGTGTGTCATATGAGGAAGCACTCTAAAGCAACAGAGATTATTAATACGATGAGGCTTATCGCATACTCGTCAACACATAACTTGGATGGGTTATTTCAGTCCACACAAGCTGTTTTTCCTGCCTGTCAAGGCTACTGTGTTACCTGGATGATGGGTTTAATCAAGAGCTGGAGCAGACTGCTGTCTTCTCCCAGGGCAATCTCATCTGATCTTTACACTGTAATTAGTGAAGGCCAGAGCTCAGCAGACATATGCTCCTTTCATAATACAGTGCAGAAATAGCCAGCTGTGAACACACACTCAGGCTCACACAAACACAGATCAAGTAATCCAGCAGCAACAGAGGAAGACACTTCGCTACATGGACTGTTATAATGATGAGTATGTCCTCATAACTGCTTAGATAATGTTATATATAGTATATGATACCAAGGCTGTTTGGCATTATATTGCCGTTTTGCCTTCTGGTGTTCATTTTCTAAACTGCACCGTGACTTCGGAGTGAAATTAATTGACTTTTCATGTCTGCATCATCCACTGCATTTCATGAATGCTTAATGGATTCTAGCATGTTTAACCTTCACCTTGATTAGTTTTATGCTGTAAGACATTTAACTAATCATGCAATAGTGTGATAGTCTTGCAGACAAAACATTGCAGAGGAATTTTATGTCTTATGTAATGTAGATTAACTATGCAGGTAGAAGAAGTGCATTTTCTTCATTTATGGCTCTACTGTTGCAATTACTTTTTAATTGATAATAAGTGAAGTATATTTATGTAGCTTATAAATAATTCAGAGTCTTTCTTGCAGTTGTTGGTATTTTTAAAAAAATGTTTTTTGTGTCCAGTTATCATCTTTATTTCTGGTTTCACTGTGTAGGTCTCACACCAATGTATTGTCTCCGTGTTTTTGATTGAAATCCTCTGGTTATTACTTCTCGTGTTTGCAAGAATTTCAGAGACAACCATGTTCCAGTGAGAATAAGTCATTGAGGATGTGATTTATTGTGTCACTGAGCTCATTTAATCCAGTGGTCATCAAATCAGCTCATAGTTGTTACAGAGACGTGTTGTCAGCTCTCTCTCCCTCAGGGACACTGACAGTTTGAGTCAACACAATCACCTGCAATGCAGGTACACACTTATGTAATATTTCCTGTTTCAAAGGAAGCCTCTGAGCAGAGTGCTGTCCTGGGAAAAGAGTTTTTTGATGTTTTTATTGGTTAATTCTAGGTAAAGTTTATCAAGAGGAGAAATTTTATGAAAGAATAGCTCATGAAGAAGCTTTGATGCAGCCTTTTAAAGACTTTTCAGGTTGTTTCAAACAGCTCTGCTCACACTCTATCAGCGAGTTACAGAAAAGCTTTTGTTGTTTTGCTGGGCTTTTTTAGCCTCTCTGCATCGCCAGTGTACATTTGTCATATTGCTTATAATTCTCTTTAAAGGAAACTTTGATATTGGTGCCCTTGTGTTTACTGATTAATTTCTTTTTTTTGCTGCATAGTAATTTTTTTTATGAAAAATGTGGCATTAAATGATGTTGCTTTGATCCTTTGGTCCTGCTGTAATAGCTGTACCCCTCCCCCACTCCCCCGCAATGCTATAGTAGAAAATATCTCAGCACTTTCTGTAGAAAGTCATTACTGTTTTCATCCTTTGGCTCCTATTCCCCTGAACACCCCCCTTTCGCTCTCTCTCTCTCTCTCACACACACACACACACACAACCGCCATCCACCTTACAGATAGCATATTATAGCTGTGCACCAACACGGCAGGAGCCAACAGGGAAAAAGAAAAATGTGAAAATTCTACAGGAGCAACCAAAACTCCTTCGGGCTCTGTTTCCACATTATTGTGAAAACTGACAACGAAAGACTAATCCCAGTGATTATAATTGCATTCAATTCTAATGCTCCAGAATAAAATCTCTCTCTGTATTTTGCTGTTTGTGTACTGCCCAGCACATGTAATATGATTTAATGAAAGCTTGTGGAGATCACACAGGATAAAACATGGCGAAGCTTTGAACATGTATTCTTCTGTGAGTCTCAGAAGATTGAAGCAGTTATCACCGTCGCAGCTTGAGCAGCGACTTGCTTACGCATTTGTTCCATAGAAGCCAAAGCCGTTAAACCAGACTGAGGAGACAGACTGATCTGATCTGCCTTTCACACAACTGCCGAGGCCCTGCAGTGTGTAAGTGTGAATGTTATGCTGTGTAGTTGTTTACAAGGTCGATACCACTGCAAAATAAAATTAGACCTTTTAGGAAATAACAACATAAGGAAAGGACCTGCGGTTTGTGAAAGCCTCTTTCTATTCTTGTTTTTATGAATGTTCATCAGATATTTCAAGGTCAATGAAACAGGTGAAGATAAACCTATTGAAAGCAGATTATACATTTTTAAGCCCTTGGGTCCTCCAATGTCAGGAGACTTCTGTTAAAAATCTAGCTTTAAGATGGTAGTTATAACATTGCTGTAATCTACAAACTAAAGATCTAAAATTGTGCGTCACTTTGTTATGCAAGTGTCTCGTACTGTACCTGAGAGATTAGGTGAGAAGGGAAAGCACCATCATCGCCTCTGGTTTTGTCGTGGACAGAAATAGCCGAGCGGAACCACTGTACTAACTAAACTTACACAGATTTGACTTGTCAGGGAGACCGGAGCTGAGAAGTGACAGCCATGCACATCAAAACTCTTCGGGGCAGAGCAGTTGGGTGCTGTCAGTGCAGGGAAGTTTAACACTCTCCTCTGTGGTCCTATTATTTTTATGATTTTGCTTTCATGGTCCATGAAACATAAAACATGTTTTATCACACAGCGTTAGTGAATTATATAGCCATGCAGATAGTTTTATTTTTCTAAGCTTTTGTCTCCATAAACTCTCTGATGCTCGTGGTTCTCACAGTATTGAATAATTGAATAATAGTCTTTCCAGAAACAGTATGCTGGTTATTCTGGATAACCCACACTGTCAAAAGTTTTAATTCAAATTACTTTCTATTAAGCCTTGCTGTATGCAACAAGAAGTAAGTGAAAACATATATTTTTTAAATTCGGTTTCTTTAACCAGAATTGGTATGGGACAAAAAAAAAAAAACATTTCCAGTACTATCACTTGCTGGATCAGATTGCTAGAGTCTAAATTGCAGGTTCAGATCAAGCAAACCTGCTTTAATGACGGGAGCCAATCAAGACCCACTCTTTGATGCACTGAGAAAAGTTGGTCTGAAATTGCTTTTAAAATACAATAGGGGCTATGCAATAAACCTCTCCGAACTCTAAATTCAGTGCGGCTCACATTAAACATCTTTGATCATTCATGTATATAAATAGGGCCTCTTTAATCCATCAGGTTCACAGAAGACTAGTTCAGGTCTTTGACCACCAATCCACAAATTTCAAGCACTCACTTCACCTTTGCAATCAGAAAAAACGTGCCTCTGCTTTTTCTCAAACCTAATCATGAGCCACTATGCTCACTCTCTCCTCAGCTCTGTGTGTGTGTGTGTGTGTGTGTGTGTGTGTGTGCACGCGAGTTGGCTTGTGACAGCTCTGCTATGCGAGGGAAAGGGACAGGGAGTGATGGCCTGGTCCTGGATGGCTTTGATGGACACTCTAATGGGAGGCTTGGATGAGAAGTTAATTGAATGGGCCACTGCTTAGTAGGAGGAAGAGTGGGCTTCTCTTTTTCTGTCAGAGGACTCTAATAGCTTGGCCAGGCTCACCGCACAACCACTCAAGGGTCAGACGTTAGAGGGCCCACATGATAACAGTATATACAGCCTACTGTGTTTATGTGACTCCTGCCATTTTAAATTGCTTTTAGGATTGCATGAAAGAGTATATGTGGAGGTAAATTATCTATAGGAAGATGGCTCGTCAGTGCCCTTGATGCACATGTCGGCATGCAGTGAAGAAGCTTTGTTGTCTGTGGCCCTCCATACATTTATCAGTATATTTCCGGGGAAGATTAGTAGCTCCTGGGAAGTTTTGTTTGCCTTGATTTCACCCTCATTTGAGACAGAAAACTTGAAAGAGGAAAAAGTGTGTGTGTGTGTGTGCGTGTGTGTGTGTGTGTGTGTGTGTGTGTGTGTATGTGTATGTAGATATGTGGATATGTGTTTATTATCAGGCTCACACAAAATCCACTATAAATACTTGTGATAACACAATTTTAAAAAACTTTTTAAATGGACATCAGATAGATTGAAAATATAACATATGTGTGATGTGAGGTTACTCTAAGCTGCTTCAATATTCAGAGATGCTGAGTACAAAAAACAAGATTCAGATTGCCCAATTTGAGAACTGATACGAGAAACAAAGCTAAACACAACTGCTGCTGTGCGTGCTAAGTTGACAGCTAACAACAAGAGCAGACCAACCTTCACATCACAGCAAGTGCAGATGATAATTTATTCAGCCTGTTTGGAGATAAAGATTAAGCTGAGCACAACACGGCACCTCAAAAATGCACACTTCTGTCCAGCGGCATGAAAAGCAGCAGCTGGGCTCCCCGCGACAAATATAGGAGAGAGCCTGTAGGTAAACAGATGAATAAGCGGATTTAGGCTGCAAGAAGGCCGTGAAAGATTGCTCTCTCAGGGAAACAAACTCTTTTTGTCACATGCAGCACAGAGCTGCCCGGTGTTTCCATAGTACTGAGTCGACAGAGACTGATGGACTGTCCCTTTCTCTCTTATCGGAGCTGCTGCAGCCCCACAACGTCTGGCTGCAGGCCTGCAGAGACCTTCTCCCTTTTTCTCTCCAAGTCACACACATGTGCACAAAAACACACACATACATACTTCCATGTATGCACATTTGCACTTGAATTTTACTTAGTTTCATAGGAAATCTTATAGGCATCGGTATAAAATTAAGGCCACACACTACTTTTTTACTTCTATTTTTTTAGCCACTCTAGCAGCATGGCTCCAATGGAGGCAACGTCTGGCAGTCAGTCGGTCCACCGCTTTGGTCCATGTATTACCATGAAATTTTGTACAGACATACATGATCCTCAGAGGATGAGTCCTAAACACCTTGATCCCCTGATTTTAGCCCCATCATCAGGCCAAAATATCAATTTGTCCAACACCTGCAAAAACAATGACATTCCCATTAACATCAGCTTTATTTTGTGTTAATACACTTTTACATGTTATCAAATGTTCATATGTGTGACTTTAGAAAAGACTTCTGACACTTTCCTCTGGCCAGTTACTACTTTTACCTCACTGTGACAGTTAAAGTAAAACCTTTAACTTTTACCTAACACTTAAGCTTACGATGGGAATTCAAGCCCTTAAAGTGCTGCTAGTGTGGCTGTAGACTTGTTTTATATCGTACATGCACAGATTCACTCTCACACAAACTTTATTTATTTTACTATCCCAATTGGTTTGTAGTGTGGGCACAAAATCTAGCATACAGAACTAAAACATACACAATTTTACAAGTAGAAGTCATCAAGTTATGGGATGCAACTTGATTGGTGACTACTTATCAATGTCAATGTCAATTATTTTTTCCATTAACTTATTAATATATTTGTCAATTAAGTGCCAGAATGCAGTGGAAAATACCCATCACAAGCTCCTAGATCCCAAGTTGTCATCTCCAAATTGCTTGTTTTGTCTGAAAAGAATTCAAAACCCAAAGATAAATTGCATTTTTAGTAATGAACAGCAACAAATCCACACATTTAAAAAGTTAATACACGCCTTACATGACTATTTATCAAAATAGTTGTTAATTACTTTTCCTCTGATCTACTGCTTTATTTTTAATCAGCTAATCATTTCAGCATTATCCAAGTTGCTTCTTCTTTTGCTGTGCACTTTCATCTTGTATGCTATTGAGGTACCATTAACGTTTTTACTTGGTTTAAGATTTTACAGTATAGTTGAATGTTTTCGTCGGTTGTCATTTGTCTTTGTTCTTATATGAGCGTGCATTGTTCTGTAACAGACTTTCTACCGTTTTGTGTGCAATATAAGTCATTACGACCTATCACTCCTCTTCTGTTTGTACAGATTTCCCAAACTGGACTAAAATTCAGTTATTTGCCTTGTGATGAAAGAACTATTCTTTTTCATCTTTTCTATCTTCTTGCTTTACAAACATGTCCACCAGCTCCCGTTAGTTCACTCCTCAGTTCGCTGTGTCCTTTCCTCAGTTTCCTGCTCCTGTTTGCTTGCCTGTTTTCCCCGAGGGGTTTAGGAGGGCGTTTCACAGCAGATGAACGGATGGAAAACACAGCACTCAGGAGCATGACTCAAGCGTGTGTTGCTGATGTTTTATAAAGTCTTATCAGTCTGCTGTCTTTCATTTACCAGCTACCTTCGCCGGCTTCAGTCGCAAATCTGTCACTCATCATTTATCTGAATCTCTAAAACGCTCATGGCCTCAGCTGAGGGGGAGCTGTGAGTCTTGCTGTATCGATTTGAGTCTGTATTTTATGTGTGTCATAATCACACACACCCTTTCTAATTCCAGATGCTTAATACTACTTCCTCAGTATCCTATTGCTTGTACATTTGCTTTTTTAACCGCCTTCCAATTTTTCTTGTATTCTTTTTGCTTTTCTTTTGACCATTTCTCTCCCTTTCCATTTTTTCTCATTTCCTACTCTTCCTCAGTCTCCCTCCTTGCTTCTTCTTCTCTCCTTATCTACTTCTCTTCTGATTTTCCCTCAGTCCCCCCAGTCTTCCCTTCCTCATATCTCTTCTGCATTCTCTAGATTCCTAGACTCTGTGTTTTTGTCCCCCAGTGTTGTTGCGTGAGGAGGTGGCCCAGCTTCAAGAGGAGGTCCACCTGCTGAGGCAAATGAAGGACATGTTGAGTAAGGACCTGGAGGAGACCCAAGGAGGCTGCACTGCCAATCTGCTCTCCGCCACCGAGCTCCGTGTGCAGCTGGGTGACAAGGAGCAGGAGCTGGACCGTGCCAAGGAGGCCTTACAAGGTCAGGAGCCAACACAGCTGTCTTATCAACTCACCTAATCCACCAGAGTCCCTTCTCTCCAACAGCTAGTTAGCAATTATAGCTGCTGGAACTTTTAGTCAAAAGTTGAAAGTTGGAAGTAGTTGGAAGCCATATATATAAAACATAAAAAATATCACAAGACATCTTCTAGTAACCCATATACAAAAGCAAAAGAAAAACATCAGATATTATCATCATATATGTTTCAATAAACCGTCAAATGTCTAAAAATTTCTAATAAATTTTATGCTGAATAGTAGGAGAAAGACAAAAAAGAAGTTACAAGTCCAAAGTTTATTCTGATAACTTGCTAACTTGAATACTTTGTATGTGAATCGCCAATTTGTGCATGCTTAAAAATACATTTCTGGTTTTATCTTACTAAACAAAGTATTGTTTTATATTCTGGTTCTCAGTATAGAAACAAAATAAAGCTCACTATCTTTTACATTATGGTAGCACATTGAACAAAACTGCTTTTCTTGACACTGACTGACATAACGTCCAGAGTAGTAAGATACCAGTGGCTTATGTGGGTACATCAAGATCTTTGCTTCTTAGATAAATTAAATACAATGTAATTGTCTCTGCCCTCCTCATATTTTATCATATTTAATGTTTGCAGTTTTGGTTTAGTCCATATGTCATATGATGACAGCCAACTGTTCTTTATTCTTAGCAAACAAAAAGAAAAGATGGGCCAATAAAAATATTTTACTGTGGAAAAATGTCTTCAAAATCTGTTTAAGGGTTCAACTCTGATCATCAGCTATAATCTCAGTTTCATCTTGTATGTGCCAAATGTATGAAGTACGTGCACACAAATGAAACCAATTCACAAATTCCAGAGAAAAACACGTTACTGTTATGATTAGATCTTATTTTTGGGAGGGTCGGCACAACAGACAGATAAGCATACATGTTTCAACATGCAGCCAAGTTGACTCCAGGTTCACCTCACTTTAATTAAGATCCATCAATCATGACAAATAAGCTTTACTTTAAAATATAAATGTGGTATTTATGTAGATTGTAATGCAATGCTGATTATGGAGCATGAGATTGCTTTCATTTCTTGTATAAATACAAGTCCAACTATTATGCAGTCCAACAGTTCCCATCTTTCAGAGAGGTGTAAAAATATGTCAGTCCTGCATCAGGGATGATTGTTTGCAATGAAAATAGAAGGGAAACCAATTGTGGATTTAGCTGAATTGTGCACTACTGCTTTGCATTGCTCTCCCCTCTGCCCAGAGAATCACAGGCGGAGAGCTTCATGCTTGTACACTGTGTTGTGTAACTGCTGTAAAACAGGTTTGAATGTCAAGTGTGAAATAAGAAGAAACTGAACGTTGACAGGAGGAATGCTCCCTGAGTGACACATGTGTTCAGTTATGAAAAGTATTGGTTTCTGTCCTGCCCCTCTGTTAAGCACAGACTCTCAGGAGAGCATCATTATTATGTTTGTATGCAAAGAGCTCCACCAGTTGCATCATCACTGTTGAGTTGCTTTGATAAGAGAATTTTTTAAAGAAATCTGTCCTGGTCGGTCTTCTCAGGGATGAGCCAACAGGGTCTCCACGTGCCAGCTGAAACGGTTTCATGTATGAATGTATAAGTGCCACTGTGCCACTTATCTTTTGAGGTGATTACATCATTTTCTCTGGGCAATTTCTCTCTGGAAAAAAAAAGAAAAGAAAGAAACACCAGCTGCGCCTCCCCCTCCCCCCATTAACAGAAGACACAGTGTCACCTAGTGGCCCCCTGCTGCAGTTGCAAAGCTTTTTCTCTGGCTTAAAGGAAGTCAAATCTCTCTGACATATTGAAAGTACTGACTTTTAAATTACTCATTGATATACATATGTATGTGTTGCCAGGTGTGTGAATATGTTTGTCTGTGTGTTTCAGCTATGAAAGCTGACCGTAAGCGTCTAAAAGCAGAGAAGGGAGACTTGGTGAGTCAGATGCAGCAGCTATACACAACACTGGAGAGCAGAGAGGACCAGCTGCGAGAATTCATACGCAATTACGACCAGCACCGAAAGGTAACACATTTATTGCAGACATATATATAAATGTCAGTAGAGAAATGCTAAAAGCATGTTTGAGGTCATTTAGAAATAGCGCTATCAACTGATAAATTATCAAATCAATATTGGTATCTGCCTCAAAAATCTGGTATCATTTGCGCTATAATCTTAATTTTAAAACAATAGATTATAACACAAACTATAGCTGTGATATGCTTCTTGACTCAAATTTGGGGCTCCGTTGATCATTCAAAGTGAGATTGTTGGGGATTAACCATGTGTCTCTGTGTGTGTTTGTATTGTGCAGGAAAGTGAGGATGCAGTAAAAGCCCTGGCAAAAGAGAAAGACATGCTTGAGAGAGAGAAGTGGGACCTGAGGAGGCAGACCAAAGAAGCCACAGAGCAGGCCAACATCCTGCGTTCTCAGATGGACATGAAGGAGAATAGGGTCAAAGAGCTGGAGGCCGAGCTCACCATGGTGAGTCACCCTGTACACGGGCACAACTTTGCTGAATTAACCGGAGCACAATGGTGCCACCTAAGTGTTATTGTCTGGTATGTAGGACATAAATGCAAACAAGATGTGGGCTTGCAATCCTGTCAGTGCATTCATATCAGTTCAAACACATGCAGAGTAAGCTCCTCTGCTATATATCCACATCCCTTCCCTCTCTCAAAGCATTACTGAGGAAGAAATTCCTGCCTCCTTTCTTTGTCGCTGTGTGTCAGTCCCTCAGAGGTACAGTTGTCAGTCTGTGTGTCATTAATCTCTCTCCTCCCTCGGCAAGTCATAACCACCCACAGATCCTCACATCAAGCTGTATCACAGATCAGATTTGTTGGCACATCAGTGCCAGAGCTGCATCACTGTCAGCAACCCAGCTGCAAAATATCATTCTACCTCCTTATTCTTTCTTTTTTCTCCTCTTTTCTCTATTTAAAATCTTACTGTTTGTACTTTTTGTGGAGATGCACACATACATGCAATCAACGTTTGTTAGTTTATGTAAGGAAAGCCAAGTTTATTTGGTTTACAGTTCATACAAAGAGTCAATTGCAGTTCATGGGAAAGAAATGAAAAAAACAGCATGAGAAATTTAAAAACACAGATAAAAGCAAAGAAACATGTTTAACAGTAACTCAAAAAAAGATTAAAACCATTTGTGTACCGATGTGAGTTTGTGTATTTCACTTCTTTGTGATTTATTTGTGGAGCTGTTGTATTTTTCCAGTGGTGTAAGATCATTCTGGCAGCCATACCAGATACCCACAATTAATTTAACTCTATTTATTCACTGTAATGTTTATTTTTATTGTTATTGGCAAGTTTCTCAACAGAGGAAACAATAAAACTATTGAATTAACGAACCATTTGTTTATTATCAGTCAACTCACAGTTTTAGTTCAGTTTATTTATTTATTTGTTGCTAGACAACAGAACATTTTCTTCTTTCCTCTGATTACTGCAATATTGAGCTTTTGTGTTTCTCTCTTTCTTTTTTAGTAACACGATTTCTCAGACCATTATACAAGCTCATATCAGTGTTGGAGCAGCTTCTCCGTGTAAAATGTTTGTTTCATAAGTTCTTGAAGTGACTCATTTACCCAGGGTAGTAACATTTTCCTCAGTTATTATGCTTCCTGAGAAAAACACCAATAATCTCCAGCCATATTCAATAATTCATCACAACATGGGTTCACTTTTAATAGTTGGAGAGTCATATTTCAGGATAGTTGGTACCTAATATTTGAAATTACTGCAATTTATGAAAAAGACAAAGGTAAGGTGATAACAGATGACTGTATTTTACTTAACTCATGCCTTTTTCTCTTATGTTTCTCAGGCCAAGCAGTCTCTGGCCACCCTGACAAAAGACGTACCGAAGCGCCACTCGTTGGCCATGCCTACAGAGCCTGTGGTTAATGGCAGTCAGGAGTGGGTGATGCAGGCCGACCTGCCGTTGACGGCTGCCATCCGGCAAAGCCAACAGACCCTCTACCATGGACACACAACAGACAGACAGGGTAGGCTCTCTGATCTGCTCTGCCTCTCCATGCTGCTTGGTGTTGCTTTTACAGGCTCAATTTACTAATAGAGGGTTTCCTGGAGGTTTCTAATACTAACTATGGGTGTGAATATATGTGTGTGTGTATGTATGTATGTATGTGTGTGTGTGGCAACCTCCAGCTGTGGTCAGGATCAGCCCCTGCCACTCTCGCCAGCCCTCTGTCATCTCTGATGCTTCTGCGGCCGACGGGGACCGCTCCTCCACGCCCAGTGACATCAACTCACCTCGTCACCGGACCCACTCCCTCTGCAATGTAAGAGCTGCCTGGCCCCCTCGACCAAGTAATCACACCTCCCTCCTCTTTGTCTTCTCCTGTCTGTGTCTGTCCCTCTGTCCTGTCGGCCTGCTGGGTGTCAGCCTGCCTGCTTGGTGGTGGTGGTGGTGTTTTTTTTGCATTTAACTCACTTTAAAGCAATAGTTTGACATTTCGTGAGATAAGCTATTTGTTTTCTTGTCCAGAGTTTGATGAGAAGATTGATACTAATCTTATATTTGTCTGCTAAATATGAAGCTAAAGCAAGCAGCTTAGCGTAGCTTAGTGTACAGACTGGAAACAGAGGGAAACAGCTTGTCTGGCCTTGTCCAAAGAGGTTTAAAGGTGCCTACCAATGCCCCTTTAAAGCTCAATAATTGAGATGTTATATCTCGTTTGTTCAGTACAAAACCAAAGTATAAAAATGACAAGTTGCAGTATTATGGGAGTTTATGTGCCTTGTTATTTCTTGATCATGTTCAGTAACCTCTTGAGGTCTTGTTGTCAGTGTGAGGTTGTCAGGTAACCAGCAGACTGCTAGAAGTCACTGTGCCCAGCGGCAAAAGACTCGCCCATAAAACCACATAGAGTTTATTATGTACATACTATATTTTTGCACTGATTACACAGTGGAGAAATAACCTGTTACATTTGTGAGTTTTAGACTGTATATAAAGATGGCCAAGTAGCCAAGTGTGACGTCACCCACTGGGGCCGGAGTGCAGAGTGTTGCCTTTCTCACTCTGGAAACACCCCACTACCTCAGACTGAGGCGAACGCTAGCTTACTGGTAACACCGAGAGGTGCGCACTTGGACTAACATTAGCTACTTCAGGTAATTGTGCTAACAGGGCAGGTATCGTAATCAAATTACATTAAACTTGCAAAATATTGCAACAACAGTTCGACTCAGTGCGAGTCCCAGGGCCAGGGAAGCAGCAGGTTAGCCAACCATCAATCGACGCCCACATTGTATTCATCAAAGCTATTATAAGTCTTCAACTCTTATCAACAGAGCAATAATTTCCAAAATAAACACCAGCACACTTATTAGAGGGCCTGAATTTAGTGATTGAGACCATAAAAAACTGATTGACTTAGTGAGAGAAGTAGATGCTATTTAAATGGGAGTCAATTGGAGCCAGCATCTAGTGGCCGTCAGTGGCATTGTACTTTAAGATACTTGCACTAACTTCACCCCCAAGCCATGGTAGTTGCCGTTTGGTTGATAGATCTAGTTTGTCATATTTGGATGAAGCCAGACTAACTGTTACCTCCTGTTTCCTGCCTTTCTACTAAGCTAAGCTAACCGGCTGCCGACAGTAGCTTCATATTTAGCATGCAGACATGAGAGTATTACTCTTCTCATCAAATTCCAAGCAAGAAAGTAAATAACTTCCCAAATTGTTTTAACTCAGTCATATGAGAGGACTAATCTTAACTTCCTGTCCCCTCTGCATGGTACAGTCCATGGAGGACCTGGAGGACCAGAAACGTAAGAAGAAGAAGGAGAAGATGACTCTGGGATCTCTGTCACGGGTTTTCGCTCGGGGCAAGCAGCGCAAGTCACTGGAACCCGGCCTGTTTGATGGTACAGCCACACCTGATTATTACATAGAGGAGGATGCCGACTGGTGATGCTGAGCGTGTGTGTGTGTGTGTGTGTGTGTGCGTGTGTTTTAATGTTTGAATATGTGTGGATATCCACCTAGCTTTAACTGTATGTACAGAGCGTTTTGTGTGTGGAATTGATTGGATGGGGGAGGGGGGTAAATTTTAAAAGAAAAGCCTAACAGAGACTGCTATCCCCATAAATGTACAGTATATTACCCTCAAATTGTATGTTTGTAAATTAGATATATATTTATAGATGTACATGTATGCATCTGTATATATGTTTACATGCATATAAATATATACATGGGGTTATTATGTGTAGACATGTTTATGCTGTATTATCTTCCAAATGTCTTAATGTTTTATGTTTTTTTATAACTGGAGACTTGAAGGACTGCTGTTCATATGTAAATAGGAGTTATTGTGAAACTAGTGTTTTTACTGTCAATGTCATTTGGCTTTTGTTACTTTGCAGTTGCTTTTATCATGCTTTTCAATATTGATATCTAAGTTTCTTCTTATTCCCAATCCCACTTGGCCTATTTCGTATTATGACAGAGGAGACATTACCTGATTGGCTTGGAGAGAAATGACATTTTGGATTTTAATCTACCAAATTCTGTTGTTTTAAAGTGTTTGTTGATATGGAAACACATGCATACTTTATATTTAGATCTGATTGTGGTACAGAGTTATATTTTGAGGTTTCTTTGCTGATAATAGATCCGCAACATATCACAATGTGGGCAGCAGGGATCCATTTTGATGATAGGAATAAATACCAACACGTGTTTTAGAGTCAGTCTTTCTTAAAAAAGTAATTGTACTGACTTGAATACACAAACAAAAATGAACAGTAATGAATATTCAGGCACACCTCTCATCTGCTGTTAAACCACGTGCAAGTGCCAAAGGTTAAAAACACTCATCTTAGAAAAATCTGCGCATCATTCTGTCACTGTTAGCACTAGCCTCGTAACATTGTTTATGTCTGACTCATCTCCTACTGAGAGCTATCTAACATGTGCCAATATGAGACGAAGGAATGTGCATTAAACACCTGCATGATCCCTACGTGTTGCTTTGGTTAGATGTTCATTCATTTCCAATCAAATTAATAATCTCCACAATCCTGTGTTGCTCCCATGTTGCCCCGTCTCTTTACCAAATTATCTTTCCTTGCATTATGAATGCACGGTCCCTTTTTTTTCCCCCTTTTGCTGTTTTTGTTTTGCGTTGTGTAGAATCCCTCCTCATTTCTTGCAAATGTGGCTCTAATAATTCTCTGTTAAATGCTTTGTAATCTAGGAGATGTTGCGTAAAAGATTAAATATATTGAAGTATTTTATTTAAAAAAAGACAAACCAGAGGTAACTTCAAATATTTATCTGCTGCAGATGTTGCAGCCAGATGTCGAGGAGGTTTTAGCATTTTCAAAATGAATATAATTGAAATGAAATCTTATTTTAAAAATAAAACTAGTAACTGAATACATACTATGTGGCCGTTTTCTGTTCCATGAGTAATCTTGTTCTTGTGTCCCAGTCTAACGTGTCTCTCCCTCTCCTGCCATTTCAAATGGCATCTCTCCTGCCAGTGAGTAACTCCTCATCTGTGATGACCAGCTGTCTGTTTCTGCACTTTGGGGATTATTCATATCACTCAGGTCCATTGGAAAAGTCATATTTTGTGGAAACTGTTTTGAAAGATGATGGACTTTGCATGAAGCATTTTTGTCAGCATGCGGGGGCGAATCAGGTAAACACACGGATTTCATCCTGGATTTGTTGGTTCAGTATGAATCAGTGTTTTCCTGTGGTTGAGATGGGCGGTTCATGGGCAGGAGCATGATGTTTTATGAATAATCCCTGTGTCTCTAATACATTATCCTAATGGTCTTAAGTCCCCTCACATCATCAGATAGTTAAGTATTTTAACACCTTTACTAAACATGGTACTGTATTTTAGAACTAAACATCTAAATTTTCATATCACAAAATAGCAATTTCATCTGTTATAAGATCCAAGTAACAGTGTTTTGTTTAATTTTTTTTATGAAAACCTTATTAGCCATTGCTATGAACACACAGGAAATGTAGCACCAGTGGATTACTCTGGTTCCACCTAGTGGCCATGTGGTGCAACATCAAGACACTTTATGTCAAGGTTGGATAGATGAAAGGTATCTTAGAGTTGTTTTTTATCCAGTTGACTGAACGGGAGGAATCTTAGTAAACACAGGAAGAAGAAAGAAATACACCTCTCTTAATTTGCTGCAAACTGTGAGACACTGAGGTGAAGGTTTCTTATACCAGAGGTTTTCAAAGTGAGAGGTGGGCCTTCCCAGGGGGGTTCAAAACAGTTTCAGAAGATGGTCAGTAAGAAATATTAAAAAATAATAGAAAATATTACATTAGTTATTACATTAGTTATCAAAAGGATAAAAAAAAAAATTATATCACACAGAATAGCCTAAATGTATGTGATTTGGTGAAAGAGATAGTCTAGAGGTACAGTAGTTTGGGGGAATTTTACAGTTTTTCCCACTTTCCCAGAGTCCAACACAAATAAATGCCTTCAGACAGACCTTTTCTATGTATTTGAAATAGTCTGAAGTATGTCAAACAGCAATATCAGGCTATCAGGCTCAATTCAACAAGTAAACAAGGGAGGGGCCCACAGTCTCAGACTCTGAAAACCCCTTTCCTGCTAGTGCCATCTGACTTGATGTCAAATTGTCTCCAGATGAGTTATTTTTTTGATTTCCATATCCCCTCTGACCCCTGAACCCCTCCTGTATGCCACACCATAACTTCTCCTGACCAATCCAGACTCTGACAGCCTCACACAGCACAGCCTATCTGACGGAGAGGAGCAGCTGGACCGCCTCCAGCAGGCGGAGCTCACTCGAAACGCATGCATGTCACTATGGAGGGCAGGTGCAGTCCAGGCCTGGCTGGAGGTTGTCATGGGAATGCCCATGTACATCCGTGCCTGCTCTGAAAACGTCAAAAGTGGCAAGGTACACTTTTTTTGTACATGTGGTTCTTTTACTGTTTGTTTGCCTTTTGCTTGAGAGCAGATGGGGATGTTCAGGTGCTGTTCCCGTTTGATAAAGGCACTGGATTTCTGCTGTTTAGGTGCTACTTGTCCTCACAGATGAGGATTTAGAGCTGGGTCTGGGTATCAGTAACCCAATTCATCGCAGGAAACTAAGACTGGCCATTGAGGATTACAGGAAAGCTGAAGGAGACCAAGGGTGAGCAGGAGCAAACAAAACACTGAAGAAACTGTAAATTGTTTGATAAAAAGTTAACATTACTGATCAGAGGTATGTATTCGTCCCATAGACTATCAAAAGCATCTGAGATGGAGCATCACTGGGTTGCAACAACATGGCTGAGTGACGTGGGACTGCCTCAATACTCCCAAACTTTCCAAACTCACTTAGTGGACGGACGGGTGCTGAACTCTCTCAGTCGCAGAGACCTGGAGAGATTCCTCAACATCAGTGACCAGTTTCACCAGACCAGTCTACTTCTGGCAATCCAGCTTCTGCAGATGCTCAGCTTTGATAAAGAGGTCAGATTATAAATCAGATGAAAAGGTTTTAAGTAGTTTTTTTTTTCAGCAGTCAATTACCGTGTGAACTTTTCTACTTTAGCTACACTGACAGGACTGCATGTGATTTCCATTTTTACCACCGTAGCTTGAGGCACACAGAAGCTCATGGTGCCGCATTATCTCAGAAGACCCTCATCTTTCCCTGACCTCTCTCTGTGTTTTTCTTGGCCCCCACCGCTGCATTAGTGCTTCCACGGTTATCTGTGTGTTTGTGTTTTCACAGGCCCTGCAGGCACGGCGGGCAAAATGCGAGCACCAAGATCGGGACCCCATTGTTTGGACATGTCACAGAGTAATGAAGTGGATTAGAGACATAGATCTCAAGGTGGGTGGGAGGTCAGTGATGAATATTCCCTTTGCTCTGGAGTTTTCTAGGGCAGACTGGAAACAGATACCACATATGATTGGTCTGGGACTCCCTCAGAAATACTGAAAGCTTTGATGCCTCTCCACCACTGAAAGAAATACAGAAGAAAAACACTTTTACACAACTAGAGGTTAAGAAAAATATAGAACAAATCGGCCTTATGAGTGCTTATGTGAGCAATACTTTGCCAGAGTTTAGTCCATACAAAAACACTACTTTTGCTCCAGAATTGAGCAGCAAATTTGTTCTATTTTTTTTTTATTTGCTGTTTATTTTGACTTCTGTACCTCAAAGACTTTTGAGGATTAATAAAGATAAAATCAGAAGTGATTTTTCTCAGCTGCACTGCTAACATTCTGTCTCTGTGTTGTTCTGTGCAGGAGTTTGCAGACAATCTTCAGGGTAAAGGGATTCACGGAGCTGTGATGGCTCTGGACCCATCCTTTGATACAGATGCCATGGCCAAAGCCTTGGGGATCCCCAGCAACAAACACATGCTGCATCGACACCTTTATGAAGAGATGAAATCACTCGCTGTGCCTCACAGGTAGATTAAAATCTCCTCAATCCTGCAGTAGTTACACACCATGATTTTGTTCTGTGCTTTTAAAAATAAATCCTCTCTAGTTATTTCTAATCCCAAGAAATAATCATCATATTGTGCACATAACAAATAAACGAGTACATCTTTTAATGCCTTGTATTCACAGCAATGCAGAGCAGAGCTTCGAGGTTGTCAGTTCCTCTTCACCTGTGGCTGTTAAACGCTTTACTGAGGAGAGGTTGTCTATGAGAAGATCAGGCAAGGTATCATGTCATTTTACTATCATAACATTGGACTATAATATATTAAGTGATTTATGTAATAATAGTAAGAGAACCGCTGAATATGTTGCAAAATTTATTTACGCAAAGTCAACTGTTAAAACCACTATTCAGTGCTGTGACAAGGTTTTACATCACTAGATTTACTGTTCATTTACAAAACATTGTTCACATATAATTAGATATACTGTATATCATTATTCAGCTTTGTAGTGGTGCAATGTTTTCATCAGTCAGTGTCAATTTAAAAAATGTAACTCACTCACTCATATCTAAACACAGACACAAAGGACACAAAGTTGTTGAACACAGCAAAATAATGGCTGCATAGTACCCCTGGGGTCTTTTTCTATACACCAATGACAAGTACTCAACTACTATTTTACAAAACACTGAATCAGCAGCTGTGAACCTCTGACAGGCATTGTGTTTTCAGCATATGACCATAAATTAACGTAGTGAAATATCATTTTGAGAGCATGTTTCCTCCTTAAAATGACATCTTTCCAGTGGAAATGGGATGTTTGGTCAGGACATGACACATGGGGGGAGCTGGGATGTCAGTTAGGGAGAGGAAGTTTGATTTGGTGAAGAGTTTAGAAGGGTCACGTAGTTTAAAACACCTATTATGCAGCATGATGTCACTATTTTCTGACTTGTGAAAGAATTTGGAATAAAAATGAAACAAAGTCTTGTAAAACACATGCATGTTGAAAATGTCTCAGCCAGACATTTCATTGTGACTTCAAGATTCAAATGACTTTTTATTTATTTTTGAAAGAAAATACAACTGAAAGTTTCTTCAACTAGTAAGATTGACTTTAATGTCATCAGATAATATTTGATGGCAGGTGTCACTTTTTAAAAGGTCTTATATGAAACTGCATATTTTGTGTTATGCCTTTGCATATTTCCAGAGTCCGCTGAGGTTACGTGCAAACAGCCACTCTGTGGAGCGAAGTCACGGCTTCCACGGCAGCTGCGGCTCTCTGCCCAGAGAGGCCAGAGTTCAGGCTGTGCCTCGAGCCAAAGGCAGCCCGATGCACACCTACAAGAGTGTGGAGATCACCAACGTCTGAACCACTCTCAGCCATCAAGACCGCTCACATTGTTACTATTGTTTACATTGATATTGTATCATAGTTGTTTACTACTGAGAAAGACCTACATTGCTCAGCATCGCTGGAGTATAAGAACACTAACTGACAAGTTGTCTAAAAGGGGTCTACAACTTAATTTAACAAAAAATAACTATTTTGGCCAACATATAGTATAATAGACCAACTATCCTCTGAACACAAACAAAAATAACTTTTAATCTGATAGAGCTGTTGTAAATATAATGATGATGATTTTGTGAATGCAAAGTTGTTGTTGTTTTTTGTTGTTGTTTCTTTTCACCTTAAATTCCAAATTTGTTTTATATTATGAGTTTTATACATTATAGAAAATAATGATGAGAAGGGTGAAACGTAACAGAAATAACTGAGTGTTCTCATTTGATGCCTTTTTTGCATATATAAGAATTATGCTTGAGTTATAGAAAGATACATATCCACTGTTACTCTTCTGAGGAGACCTGAATTGTGTCATGTCAGTTTCTGGCTCAAATCAGTCACATAACCTCCTCTAAGCCCTCTGCCGGGTCCATTCAAGTTTTTATTTCAGTTATTATCATTACTTTGAGAAATAGTGGACCTTAGTTTAAAAAAACAAAGTCAATATGTCAGATATGACATTCTGACATGGAGCTGAATTTGCTGTCACCAATATATTCAAGAGACAGATTTTAGTAATATGTATTCTGTACTTTTGAAAACTTGAAGCAGAGCCCATCTTCTCATCAGTGTTACATATATTCATTTATTCCAAGAACTCATGTTGTTTTGCTTTTCATTTGAATGCAAGTATTGATAAAAAAAAAAAAAGGAGTTACTAAAAGAACAATATGGCTGAATGTTGTTTTTTCAGAGTGATAATGTGTAAGATTTAAGCAAATTGTCTTCAGTTTGTTTATACTGTATAAGAACTTAATTGACAAAAAAATCAATCCAAATGGAAAGAATGTAACATTATATTTTGTACAGTTTGATCATGTTTTATAACACACAGTTGTACAATGTTTACTGTTCCTGAGCATGAAAGAACACACATGAAATGTCACCAGCCTCGCTGTGTGCAGCTGAAAGCCTGAGGTTCATCCAAGGAATGAGAAAAACAGGTTTGTCTGCTGCTTTCTGGGCGTCTCCAGTCACCACAGCAAAGCTGTTTAAGCGGGAAGGTTGGACCAGTTCAAACCTGTAAAGAGAGAGAAACAAGGGAAGGACTGTTTGTTTTTAACATGTGTTAATATTAACTGTCCCTCTGCGCTATGCTGTCATAGCTTTTCATGTAGCAACATTAAAGGTGAAATTATTGTCAACTGTCGCAAAAATAAAAGTCTGTTGTTGTCATTTTTTAGGACAAATGCAATCAAATCTGTGTTAACAAGCTAATCATAGAAGAAAAACACTCATAGGTTTATGTTTTCCTGCATTGATTTTGGATAATAGTTTGTCCTGCAGAGTGGTGTACTCTGCTTTGTTATGATGGATGTTTGAATTCAATAATTATAATTCCTGTTTGCATTTTATCACTCAGGTCAATTCATTTTTCTTTACCTTTTTTCATCAAAGGATTTTCATTTCCTGAAAGACTCTCTGTTCACACTTACAAAGTTGCACACATTCACACTTATTAAGGTAACCAGTACAACCACAGTGGGATCCACTGGCCACTGAGCAGCTCCAACAGAGAAGGTGGGCGGTATTCTTTCACTATCCCCCATCCAGATTTATTCACATATCAATCAGATAACCTTCTGTTTCTCTAACTTTTAAGCCACCACTTCCCCTGTAGTGATGCCGCCATTAAAAACAAACAAACAGATAAACCTCTGGAAGATGCACTGAAATAATGTTAGGCTACTAATTTTCATTGTGTGAGTCTGCTGAATATCATTGCCTTCCTCCCTCACTTCACTACATCTGAGTTGAATTCTTATCCACAATATGTTACAACAGCTGGTTTTCTTCTTGTACACATTACACTAAAGCCTACAGATTCATAAATAATCTGAAATAGTAATAATTGCCATTAGAACGATTTTGTATAACTTAAGATTAAACTAAAATTGAATAGAGGACTTTATTATCCAGCATATATAGTAATATCATTCATTAAAGTTTCATTCATCAGCTCTTAGGCCGGATGTCCCTGTTGTGCCCAGAGGAAGCTAATATGAGCGGCACTAGGACCAAGGGGAAGACAAGTCGCAGACGCACTTTACAACCGGGAGGAAGGTTTTCAGTCCGGCTGGAGTTCAGACAAAGTTCCTGTCAACTATATTGTTATCTGTAGCCGTGATCACTATAGGAAGTAATACATTTTTTAAAATATCTCAGTTGAAGAGGGTGTCAAGTGTTGCGTTTATGTTTTCTTCCTCTTTCTCCGCGTCTGTGATCTTCCTGAAAACACCTGCGTGATTCAGGTAACTCACCCATGAAGAGGGAAGTCCTTGCGCACTGAGCGGCGAAAGGTAAGGCCTCTTCTAAATCACCTTCACCATTCCCGATCATTATTATCAGATAAACCAGAGTTCATAAATTTCTTTTCTCTTTGTGTTGTTTATGAGGTGTTAAATGAGTCAGGTTGAGTTTATCCACCTGTGAAGGGACAGGTCTCCTCCCTCTGAGGTATCTCCCTGCTCTACAAACAATGAATGCGCTGTCAGTAAACTGGCTGAAGGACGGAGACACCCGCACTAATTTTCCCCTTTAGTGCGCCATGAATGTCTTACTGGTTGAGCTGTTAATGTACCCATATTGTAGCCTAATAGAAACAGCAAGTAGGCCCATGTGCATTACAGGATAAGCTGCTTTCTAATGCTGATGTTGAACAGGACACACCCATGCACACTGACCAGCAGGCCTGCAGCATACAGAATAGTTGAAGTTAATGAGCCATTAGAAGTGACACAGAAGGTCTCATGTTATGCTTTAACGTGACAGAATCACAGGGTAACTCACTGCTATACCTTCACCATATTGATAATGATCACAGTACATGTGGCTCAGCAACATGTGATCCTGTAAGTCAGTCAGCTGTATTACATATATGTGTGTTGTATCTAAATAACTGGAGTAACTTGATGTCCTTTCAGTTTTACAGTTATGCACTGATCCAACTTATATGTACTGTTTCCAGTAATTTAAAGTCTGTATACTTCACTGCCTGGAATTAATTGGGATCATTTTTATGTAAAGGTAACACAGGGAAACTAATTCTGCCGTGGTGTCACTGAATGATTGTAACTGACAGCAGAGACACTGAGTTTTATAATGACACTGACAAAGAAACTGCAATAATGTGGCATGTTAAAAGTCACGTCATAGACAATCAATCCATTTAATAAGAGCAGTATAGGTGTCAATACTGATCAAGTGTATCGAATTGATGCATCCCTATTTAGGCTACAGTTAACAGTTATTCTTATTATTGGTTAATTTGCTGAGTATTTTCTCAATTAGTTAATTAATATTGTGTAAAATGCCCATTATGATTTCCTGTAACTCAAGAACATTTATTAAAATGTCTTGTTTTGTCTGAGCAACAGTCCAGAAACCCAAAGATATTCTGCTACGTATGACAAAGAAAAACAGCAAATTGTCACATTTGAAAAGCTGGAACCAGATCATTTTTGTCATTTTTGCATGAAAAATGACTAAACTGATTATCAAAAAAGTCTCATGATTTAACAGTTATTCGTAGAGTGTGTGTGTTTGCCGGGCAATACAGCTGAAATCAATAATTCTACTCATATTTACAGTATATATGACAATATGACAAAGCTATTTAATATTAAACATATCTGATGTTTAATGCAACTGAATGTGTTCCATTGTTATACATTACATCACTCACACTTCTTCACACATGAAATTGAAATTGAGAAAGCACCTGCATATTCTGGGGCTTTCAACCACAAATCTGTTTGTGATTTGTTCTGTTATTGATTTGTTTTGTCAACTGCTGTTTCTGACTTCAGAAACTTTTCAGCTTAAAATCCTTCACAACTTATTCTTTTAGTTTCCCAGTGTTCTTAGGATCACTAATTTAAATATCATTTTGTAAAACAATAATATGATGCATTATGACCATATTCGCACAATATAATTCCACTGAATGTTTTCTCGAGGAGTTCAACAGACGTCACATCCTTTGTAATACAGACCGTGTGTCATCATGTCAATGTCAGAGTCACTAAGTAGTAAAAAACTGAACTGCCGGAAAGCAGGTTAAATGTGTTCAGGAAACAAAGGAAACACCTGCTTCAGATTCACAAGTAAATGCACTAGTGTACTTGGTAATACTGTAAGGATAATATATTCCAAGGTAAAAAAATGACAATATACTCCAGTATCAGTTATTTCTCTCACACTTACCTGTCTCAAGTCAATACCAGCCTGCTTGAATCACATGCACAGAGCCTGCAGAACCCTCTATTACCATCTTTCTGAAGAAGACAAATTGTAGGGCGCGCTGTGTACGAAGGGTTGGATGAATGTTCTGGCATTTATACATGTGGCAGACATGCTTGATATACTTTAGAAAACAAAACAAAATCATTAAAATTGTACATGAATATTACATCAGTTCATGTGTCAACACTGTTCATGTGTGTCAGTTCTACATTGAGAATACCAAGTAATTAAAATCAAGTGATTTACTTGAATAAATTGGATAAACTTATTCACTTTATAGATGCATTTTTAATAAACAGTCTCCAAATTATGGAATTTCTGAATGACATCATGAGCTTACAGAGTCAATTTAATTATAATTATAATTTAGATGTTCAGTTGCTCTGGGTCTAGTGACATACTTTAATAAAGTATAATAACTGTAACTGAATTTTTCAAATATTTATTTTTCCAGAAGTACAAAAAACACAAAGTTCATATTTTGTTTCAACAGCATATTTCATCTAATGTTCTGTCAAAAAGTTTAGTGATTTATCATCCATGTATTTGCATTTCCATATTAGTCTGAGTGGGTTTGTTCTGCCATAAAAAGAGGTGACTGCTTTCAGAACAAATGATTAGCCAATAAATTGATCAGTAAAATAACAGTTAGTTCAAGCTCTACTGAAGATAAAGGTGCAATTTTCTTAGTTGAATGTCTATCTTTTCTGTCATGGTGGCCAAATAATTCCATCTTTGTGTCATCAGACCACAAAATCCTTCTTTTTGTTTGTACATGTGATCAGAAAATAAACTTAAATTGAACTTTGAAGTGTTGATTGTGTAGAGGAGCGTCTTTCTTGCCCAGTAGCCTCTCTACACGTCTCTACATCAAGAAAGACCTGTTTTTGGTGATTCTTGGATTACATCTGACCATACCAGACTAGACCTGACCTGGCCTGACCAGTTGTCTCTCAGCAGAGGGTGACCTTGTGAAAGAGACCACTGTTCCCAGTAGTAAGTACTTGTACAGTGCAGTACTTGTACTTGCTCTAATGATCCTCAGACGTGAAGTTGCTTTTTAAATCTATTATGCAGATCTGTACTGAGCTCTTGGGACTTTCCAATTGCAATGTTTCTGTGTCAGTGATGCATGAAGTCAAACATGCTCTACTTATACAGACGTCAAGTTATTTACAGAGCACATTTAAAACCAACAAATGATGACCAACATGCTTCACAGACAGAGAATTACAATCGAATTAAACATAATGATGAGCATTGTGTAGAATAAAAAAAAAAAAAAGAAAAAGAGTACTTTAATTGAAGTTACTGTATGTATATTTTTGACTCGTAAGATTTTTTTATATTTTCAGAAGACCAACAACAACAACAAAAAAAACAGAATAAAATAAAAACAAACTTCTTTGCTTTGTTTTATAACATTTCTCAATCATTCTGTCACAAGTGTCCTGACAAGTTTGTGCGAACGTTTGACCATAACTGTATTTAGGATACTTAAATTCCATAATATGATGCCATAAATGATAAATGATACTGTAATACTGACATACTGTCCAGTCTTAATGTGAACTACATACAGGAAGAATCCAAGATTCAGTCATTAAAAAGTTGTTGCTTAGCACTTAGCGTTAGCTTTCTCATCCTGTTTGTATTGATGGATTTTTTGATTCATACCGTGGGTTTATTATTTTTTTTATAGCATCATGGATTTTGAGATAATTGTTTCATTAACATTTAATTTATATTATCATGATTTCTTAGAACATAAAAGCTGAAAGTATTATAATTTATTTCAATAATTAATTAATTGCTTTGATGAATTTTAAAGCAAAACAGATCTGCTTTTTTGTCTTGCGTAACTGAATATTTTTGTTTTTGCTAACTGTTAGTTGAACAAAACAACTGTTAGCAAAACAAAACAACCACTTTTGGCATTAAAAAACATTTTACATGACATTTTAAAAACCAAACAATCAGTCAATCAAGGAAATAATTTGCAGATTAACCCAAATTGAAAATAATCGCTAATTGCAGCCCTACTCTATATAAGCACACTGTGCCAAAAATGCTGTTTGACTATTTTTAATAGTTTAATTTAAGCAAGCTTCAGCATCTTACAAATAGTGTCCTGCATGTATAATGTTTACATTACAGCTTAGCACTACAGTGATTCTGTATGCAGGAGGGCGTTTCAGGACACTAAACTCATCAAACATTAAAGCTCCTACAGTAGATTACAGAGGCAGATGACTGCTGCATATGGATATGATTGCAGAAAGAAGTTAAAAAGTGGAAAACACTGCCTGGCTTCTTGCTGAGCCAGAATATGGTCTAATCAGTATGAATATGTTTCCATCCGGCCTGATGCGAGAGGTAAAGTTAGCTACATACCTCAGTGTGGTGGTATGAAGAACATTTTTCCAGCACCTTCAGTCCAAATGGAGCATTTAATAGACACCACAGCACAACTTCAGCATTGTTGTTGACCAGGTGTGAACCAGATGTGGAGCTTTTATGGCCACCATGTACTGCTTTTCTTTTCTTTTCTTTTCTTTTCTTTTCTTTTCTTGGTTATTAACATGTAGGTTGGGACTCAAAAACATATTTCAGTTACTCAAAATTATGTTTGTACAACTATTCTCTATTTATACTTTTTTTCCAATGGAGAAATACTTGATACTGCCAACTACTTTGATAATTGTTTAATCATTTGTTAATAGTTTGTTTTTTAGGAAAAATATTTGGTTTATGGACAGATGTAGGACTGCAACTAATTATTATTATTCCCTCAATTAATCAATTAGTCTTGAAAATATCAGGAAGTTATAAAAGTTAAAATGTTGATCACTGTTTCTCAAAGGCCAACATGGCGTCCTCTAATGTCTTGTTTTCTCCTGACTAGCAGTCCACAACTCAAAGATATTTGTTTAATGACAGGACTAAAGAAACCAGAAAATATTCACATTTAAGAGGCTAGAATCAGAAAATTTTAGCTTTTTTTTTTTCTTAAAAATGACTCAAAATGATTATCGACAATTTGACAAACAGTGATTGTCTTTTTTTTTTTTTAAATCATTTTGAGACATTTTTGTTGAACTACTCACAACTTTGTAAGTAAATAAATGCTTTGTTTTAAAGTGTGACTAGCTGAAGAAATTGAAATCTATAGCAGGAATTTCCCTCCAATAGTTTGCTTTACCCAATAAAATAGATGTATCATCAAATACACAGAGACACAATAACTTAACACTTACAAGTCAAGTTAAAAAAAAATTATGGACACACAAGTGATGAAAGCTGAAACTTCACTTCTCAGACTCTCAAGAGAAAAAACAAATATTATAAGCTTCACAAAGAAGGAATTTTTACAGGACTGTTGGATTGGATTATATTGCACATGTGTTGATGTTATTAGATCCAATCTGTTGCATTGTGATGTACTGCATATTTCATAATATATGTTGAGTAAATGTTTGCATCAGTTCCAATTTTTCTGCCAAATACCATCAACATTATCATTTACATTTTTGTGTTGGTTCATTCTTTGAGTGTGAGTCATTCCTCTCTGTGATACCGTCTCTCAGCTTCATGTTTTTCATGTTAAGACTTGTGTGGGCCTACCACTGGACTAGTTGTTTTCTTATAACCTGTTTTCTCACCACACCTGGATGTTTTCTCCTATAACCTGTTTTCCCGTGCTCCTGTTCCTCAGAAATGTAGCTGTCTTACCGCCTTAGCAAACCATAATTTAACTAATTTATTCACAAGTAGATAAATAGCAGTCATAGAGCTGTCTGAACAGACATGAACAGTATGAACAGGAACATTCAGATGTCACATTAGCTACTGTACGTTTCAGATTTTGGGCCACATCTTATGTATCTGGTGGTAAATATAATGTTAAATAGTGGCTTATTACTGGAAGGTTTTTCGTTACATGTATCTGCTGTTTGACACACAGCTTTACACCACTTGTTATGATAGTAAAGAACTTCTTCGGTGGTGGTGCACTTTAGTAATCATATGTACCACACAAAAACCTTTTTTCAAAGAGGAGGAAACAAGCTCCATGTTCTTCACAAGAGTTGCCATAGCAACCGGTAAAGTGTAGCAGGTGTGCTTAATAGCGGTACAGCATTGGTTCAATATATCTTTGTCCAAGAACATTACTCGAATAATTTTAGATTATTACATGATGGCAGCTTTCTAGTCAGAATTTGTTTATGTCTATTTAGCTCTTTTCTCTTCTTGCAGTTTGTCCTGCAGGGATGTGTTCCAGTCAGGGTATATGTGGCGGCAACAACCGCCGTTCCAACAGATCCTCCAGCTCACAGGGCAGTGGTTCAGGAGCCCACTATGCCCTGTGCGCCCTGGGAGTTGGACTCATCGCCTTGGGTATTGTCATGATCGTGTGGACTGTGATACCCATGGATGGAGAGGCCTCAGGTGGCTCATCCACTAACACTACCACAGGCGACTCTGATAATGACGAGGAAATCACAGAACAAAACAAGTCCTCGTCAGTGGCTATGGCACTGGTTGGAGTTGGGGGAGTCATGTTGCTCTTGTCCATCTGCCTCGGGGTGAGAAGCAAGAAGAGAGCTCGCGAGATGAGAAACCAGCCAGCAGTAACAGGAGTCACCCTCATGGATCATGTGGCAGGAGAGCAGACCGAGCCGTGAGTGATGACTCTTACTTCTGTTTTCATACACTGATTTATCTTCTCGTCAATCTCCATTATTAGCCAGGAAGATTTAGAAATGTTTGATACACATATATTGATTTCCAGCTCCTGAAACATTTTTAAAGTGGAAAATTCCTTACATGGGTACCATTAGGTGGAAGTACCTCGCCTAGAATCCAACACAGGATGAACGAGTTAAAAGCAGCACACACTGCACCAGTTTACATCAGGAATATGATGCCATAATCACTTACAAAGTCTACTCAAAGAAATAGAAAAATATGTTTTAAATAAAGAGTCATTCATGCATTACATAATAAAAATTTCCAGAACTTCTGTGAATCTGTAGCACAGATTGATGTAAACTGAGCTGTTGTGGGTTTTACTTCACACAGTGATTCAGCTAAAGTTGTAATTCAATATTCAATTAGTTTTTGTGGAAAAGATCATCTAAACTTCAATCACTGACAGTCATACCTCACATATAGAAACGGGATGCATCATACACATAATGTTATGTTATGTCTACCATTATCACTGAAGTATCACATACCTTTTTGTTAGAGGTGCACTGATCTGACCTGTTGATTACTGATCTTATTAAATAAACCTGGTATCAGCCAGATGTGACTAATCCACATTTGACACAGTTTTTTCACTAATGTCATTATGAAATTCAACTTTTTTTCCTTAAGTTACATTCAATCAGCGCCTTCTTTTCTTCTTTGTCTCATAGAGTTTCATGTATTTAGGAAGCAGAGGTCCTGAGATAATGTGTGGTGTTTTCTCACTGAAGGTCACCTCATGCATCTTTTTTCCAGAGCTGCAGATCCATCTACATACAACGTGCCGAGCTACGAGGAGGTCGTTGGCAGTGGCGATTACCCGGTCCGGCAGAGCAACCTACAGCACAGCACCTCCCAGCTGCCATCCTACGAAGACATCATAGCTGCTGTGGAAAATGAGGGAACGGAGCCCACCAACAACCCCACCGAGGACACCCCTCTAAATGATCCCACACCGACTCCTGCCCCGCCCGCGGCTGCTGCTGCTGCTGCTGAGTCCCAGGCCGACCCTGCTGCCCCCACGTCAAACCCTGGCCTGCTCGCCCGTAGCAGCAGCCGGGCCAGCCGTTTACTGCGGCCCCTGCGGGTGAGGAGGATCAAGTCAGACAAACTGCACCTGAAGGACTTCCGCCTCCAAATCCGTAGCCCCACACAGAATCCAGTGACCATTGAGCCCATCACTCCACCACCTCAGTATGACAATAAGATGCCTGAACTAGGGTAGAGCCTCCCCCTTATGTCTTATTGCCTGTTCCTGATGAATAAAAATATCTCTGGATTAAATGGACTAATGATAACATTTCTGAAAACCCATTTTCGAGGATGTTGTTAAGTAGGTTAAATGTTGCTGGGAGCAGCGTGATGGAGGACGTGCAGACACACCCATGAAATTAGAAAATTTCTTGCTCTTCTTTATCAGCAAAGCTTATGATTGGCATATTTATTCTGCTACAATGCTATAAAGGATCTGCTGTTTTTAAACATCATGCCATCGAACCAAGGACAACATTTCAGTTTTATTTAATAGCCATCTCCTCGTGTTTTTCACATTACCAGGAATTATCTACATTACTGTATTTTGAATTGTGATTATTTTGAAGCTGTGTGTGGTGATTCAAGGGGGGAAAGGGAAAGTTTTTTTTAAATGGTATCAAGTATCATAAGCATCAGATGTGCAAACTTCATATGATTTCTATGACTTTGAAGAAAACACACTGAGGCCAAAGATTTATGAATGAATTTGTTTTTGATTTGTATGAATGCGTTTGTTTTTAAATCCCTTTGTCTTAAACAAACTGGTTCAAATGACCTTTTTGACCCAGATATTAACAGAAGTAAAATGCTATCTACATATAATATGTGAGGTTGTCTTAAAAAAACAACAACTATGGAACAGTTAAAACTAAGTAAACTGTTGGATATTATGCTAAAGAGATGTGACAGTAGGAATGAAATATGCATTGTTTCTCAGTACTTTTACATGTTTAAATGTTTAAATCCTTTAAACTGTGTTGTAACATTTGTTTTAAAAAAGGTGAATAAATGTCTTTCTATTTCATTTAGGACCACATCATGATTCTGTTTTTTTTAATGCAAAAAGTCAATGAGGTCAACTTTTACATGTCTAACATCATCTTAACTTAGATGCCAATATTAATAATAAGTAGATCGACAGTAGATACTAAATACAAACTAAACCAAAAGTAGTTTTCTGATATTTTCTCTTAATTGCATGCTGTAAGTATATATATATATATATATATATATATATATATATATATATATATATATATATATATATATATATATGTTATTTTAAATATTATGTCACGAGGACAAACTGTCTGTGAGACTTTCCACGTATTTTTTTTTTTTTTTATAATTTACATCTCAGCACTCATTGGTTAATATTTAGCGCCCTCCAGTGGTTCAATACCAAACTGAGCTGAATTCAAAGGTGAAATTTATTTGGTTATCTGTTATTAAGTCAAAACTGAACATGTTGTTTCTAAAGAATAAAACAAAGAATTATGAAAGTGCAACATATAAAATTATAAGAATGAGAGGTGATCTCATCAATGTGTATAATGCTGATGAATATTTTTTAAATGAATTTTAGATGACTTCCTACTACTCAGCTTATTATGTAAGCTTTATATTTGTGTAGCATCTGTATGGAAATTATATGTTATCAGAATAGTCACTCTTCCTTAAGTGTTGTCAAAAATTAACCTTATCAGTTGTTGTTTGTGTTAACAAGAATTTTATGGAATCTTCATAATGTTGCTCAACATAATTATTTGACTTGAAGGTTATATTATTGTATTATTAAAGCTTGTTTGTCATTTTAAATGCATAGAACAAGAAAAACAATGTGTGTATGTATGTGCTCTGTCATAGGTTACTTTTGGGGACAAATTTCAGACTTATGACCAGGTAACTGTAGACAGCTTGTCTCCAATTTAGAAAAAATAGTTTGTTTTGGGTGAATGGTTATTGTTAGGGTTAGAGTAAGTCTCCAGGAAGTTAGTGAACTTCCCCAAAAGTGTCCATGATCTGATATGTGTGTGTGTGACAAGATAGATAGATAGATAGATAGATAGATAGATAGATAGATAGATAGATAGATAGAGAGAGAGAGAGAGAGAGAGAGAGAGAGAGAGAGAGAGAGATAGAGAGAGAGTAAATGCAAATTATAATTAATTTGAGATTCATTTTTTCTGAGGTAAGAAATATAATCACATGTATCAAATATGACATTATCTAGTGTTATCTAGAAAACAAGTTTTCTGAAAGAAAAAAGTAAAAGAAGTAAACAGAAAAAATGTATTTGAGTGATTTCAGCAAGCAAGATTTTTGAGGAATAAAATTAATATGAAATGCTTAAAATGTCATTTAAGGATCCAATTGCTGCTTTTATGGATTAAATGAAAACTATCTGTCTATGGTGCTATTTTACAAGTGATATTTTTGGATTTATAAATAGCCTAATTTTGCAGTTTGCAGTTCATATAGTAACAAAACCACAGTTTTCCCCTGAGGGTTTGCCATCTGGATTTTGGGCCCTTCTTGTCAAAAAATGTCTTTTGTTGTTGTTTCCATTGGTGGAGGAAGCTTTCGGATCCTTCACTGATAATTCCACACTGTACAAATGTGTAAAAGTAGGAAAATATAGAGTAACATACTCAATGCAGAAAATACTCTGTGAGTTTTATACTGTTACTGAAGTGATACATTATATCATTAGGTTACTAATGTTGATTTATTAATGTGTAAACAGCATTTTACTGAGCTTTAAATGCTGTTGGGTAATTCAATGAATACCATTGAATCACATTTCACAAATCATATGTTTTGTATGTAGTCTATCTATTAAGTAGTAAATTCAACTGAAATGGGGTAAAAAGTTCAGTATTTCCCTCTGACATGTAATGGGAGTAGAAGTGTGCATGTTTCCACTGTTCCATGTTGACCTTCATTAGAAAATGTAAAGTATATTCTACATCATCTCATCTAAAATGTTCATATTTAAGAACAAGTTTCTGCTAAAGAGAAACTAAACCGCTGATCTGCAAGGCTAAAACATCTGAAGAAAAGTTTATTTTTATATTTTCAAATCAACTATATTTTCCTAAGCTCCACCCTCGCCTCGGTTCAGAAGGATTTTTCTTTTTTTTCTTTTTCTTTTTTTTTCAATGTGCAGCTGCCATGTAGCAGAGGGAGGAACAGCTGGTTGAGGGAAGAGCCAGCCCGGGGAGTCAGTCACATTCCTGGCTGGGATTCAATGACTGAACCAGACACAAACAAACAGAGAGGGCGAGAGAGAGAGAGAGAGAGAGAGAGAGAGAGAGAGAGAGAGAGAGTCACACATTGAGTGAGTGGGGAGACAGACTGAGAGTACGCCAGACTGAGCAGACGAGGCATATTTCGGGCGCACATTAGGAGTGCGTAAAACCGCAGGAGCGCAAAGAAACACAGTACCCGGTGATTGTGCGTTGGATAATACGAGTTTTGACTCTAGGAGTTGTCGACTTTAATTGCGTCTGCTTACAGGAACAGTCCCTATGAATTCAGCAGCCTTCAGTTTTCTGAATGGACGCGCTGGGAAGCTTCTCCGGTGACATGGAAATGCGCGTTATTGAGCGTGTAGCCGGATGCTGAGGACGCCCGATCCGATAAGTCAATTTCAGCTTTCATTTTGAGTTTTGAACTCTCTTTCCCAACCGGCGACAACATGGAGGGCACCAGCTTTCAGCCCCATCCCGGACTTCAACAAACTCTGAAGCAGTTTCATTTGAGTTCCATGCGCTCTCTCGGTGGACCGGCGGCGTTCTCCGCTCGGTGGCACCAGGATTCACTCTTCTGTAAAGATGGGAAATCCGCAGAGATGATGCTCTCCCTACCGGCTCAAACACCTCCAGTAATGTCCGGTCCACTTTTCATCCCGTCCGACCGCTCCACGGAGAGGTGTGAGACGGTCCTGGAGCGGGAGCCCATCTCCTGCTTCGTTGTCGGTGGCGAGAAGCGGCTGTGCCTGCCGCAGATCCTCAACAGCGTCCTGAGAGATTTCTCCCTCCAGCAGATCAACTCGGTGTGCGATGACCTGCACATCTATTGCTCCAGGTGCACGGCGGACCAGCTGGAGATCCTCAAAGTGGTGGGGATCCTGCCCTTCTCGGCTCCGTCCTGCGGGTTGATCACTCAGACGGATGCTGAGCGCCTTTGCAACGCTCTCATCTACGGCGGTACTTACCCTCCTCACTGCAACAAGGAGATAGGCTCCCTGGAGTTGGAGCGAACCGAGAAGAGCTTCAAAGTGTATCATGAATGTTTCGGAAGGTGTAAAGGCTTGTTTGTCCCTGAACTGTACGCCGGCCCGAGTGCTGCCTGCATCCAGTGCATGGATTGCAGACTCATGTTCCCACCTCACAAGTTTGTGGTCCACAGTCACAAGAGACTTGAGAACCGGACAGTCCACTGGGGGTTCGACTCCGCCAACTGGCGGGCCTATGTGCTCTTAGACCCGGACTACACCGGGAAGGAGGAGAAGAGTCACCTGGAGCAGCTGCTTAAAGAGTTAAAAGGAAAATATGATCTGACGGGCAAGCTGTCCAGTAAATCGTGCAGAGTAAGTCTGTTCTGTTTCACCCTGTTATTAACCATCACTCTTTGTCTTTGAGGAATGCTTCACTGTTTGTATCTGTGGAAATTTCATCAGCCCCAGACCTACTACAGGTTCTGCATTAATTAACATGAATGTTCAGAAGACTTCCTTCTCATTTTACTTGACAGCGTCTACTTTGATTGATTGTTTGTATCTTTTCCAAGTGTTGCCAGTCTTATTTGGCACTCCCGATAGGGTAATAATGCAAATCACATATCACATCTTTCTTGTTTTTATCCCTCTCCACTCCTGCACTGAGAAACTGATCATATATGTTGAAAGCCTCATTCACCTCTCTAAAACTCCCAGGTCCACCCCCACAGGGTTACCCAAGGGCATCTGCATTATGATAAATGGAGTCCCGATGATATATTTTATTAGTGAGAGACAGGAGAAGGGGGGCAGGGGAGCATATAATGGTGCCATGAGGTGGGAAAGGGGATAAGAGTTTAATGAGGTTTTGGATATGGAAATTGTGTAGTTGTGTGTGTGTGAGAGAGAGAGAGAGAGAAAGAGAAGGGTTTTGAGGCTTGTCAGGATAGAATAAGAGGTGTGTGTGTGTGTGTGTGTGTGTGTGTGTGTGTGTGTGTGTGTGTGTGTGTGTGTGTGTGTGTTTGTGTATGTATGTGACTGTCCTGACTCCTTGCGTGGGTCAGAGATGTTTAGTATGGTGTATAGTATGGTGGCTGTTCCTTCGTCACAGAGCAGCTGTTGTGTGGGACTCTGCTAATGAGCGGACACCTCTGTATGCATCACCATGGTGCTGCTCCAGTCTGAGCAGGAGCCTGGAGATGTCTCTCAGTGAGATCTCAGTACTTTATTTAAAAAAAAAAAATGTGCTCAGAAAAAGTATTTGTCTTATGGAAACATGCCTGAAAGTGATAGAAAAGGTGAAGCAATGGTTAAATCTTTTATGTTTTAGTTCTCAATTTAGAAATATTCACACTATGAGGTCCTGAAAGCATCCACAGCTGATTTAGATCATGTTTTCCCATGAATTCAACACACACTCCTGACAAAAATCTTTGTACAGTCATGAAATATTTGTCTCGCATTGCACCTGTGGCTAATTTCTTCCCTATCTGCAGTCAGCAGGTCTTGATGTATCACCTGTGTGTTATATATTTTCCAAAATGGTGAGTCCTGCGCTGACAGTCTTTCAGTGTGTGTGATATACACAGGGGCTGAGCATCATGGAGAGAGCGTGGCAGAGGGGGCAGTGCATGTTTGCTGTGGTTCACTGTCAGTTGTGTCCCAGTTAGCAGACAGGCCTGGTCCTCGGGGAGCTGCACACCAGCGCTCTCCCATACATCAGCCTGACAGGCCAAGCTGCTGAAAGACCGGACGGGGGGCTCGCAGACAAAGCTTGGCTCAGCTTACCCATGAAACAAAAACTCAATGTTATCGGTCTGCCTCAGCCTCCCTCTGATGTCAGAGTGTTTTATTAATAAGAGAGAGCCTGGAAGTTTACCTCCTCTGCCGGTATCATCTGTCTAGACTCCCACCTCATGTACGTGGTGGTTAGTGCGGATACAGCGCTGTCAAAAAACTGCTGAGAAGATTATATTTGATGGAGCGAGTGTTATTGTTTTTTTGTGGAGTAGTTTTGAAGTTTTCTTAAGAGATTTAAGTGTGATTTAGAATGATTCCAGTTTTTATTGATAATCAGTGAATGTAGAAACATGACCAGTCATTTTTGAAATACTGCAGCCGGCTCATGAAAGCAGGAGCCAGATCAGAGTAGGGAATGAAACCAGTGAACCATTGTGTCTGTTTTGCATCAAATCCAGCATTTGGTCATTTAGCCCTTTGCTTAATGTGCAGATGAGGGCAGATTGCTGAGAGGAGCTTGCAGACTCTCTCATTCAGAAGATGCACAGTGTTTGAGCCAGGCCTTGACATGTGTTGTCAAAGGGCCATAACCCCTGACCTTTCCCCAAAGACACTGACCCAGCCTTCCCCCATTCTTTTCACACCATCCAATCACATGCCCTTGTGTCCAGTCCACTAGCCAGATGGCTGTCTGATAAAGGATGCAGGGATATACATACAACGGACAGATAACAAACATTACACTGAAATGCAGCTTGATTCCAAAAAAACATCACATTTTTGGGATGGTTACAATGCTGTTTATCCAAGATCCTGCATGATTTTTGCGCTCACACTGCCAAAAAATTTGGATACTTGAATTATGAGTCCTTTTTTGGCTGGACCTCAACAGCGGGGCCAGCCCTATAAATGTGAACGTGACTGACTGACTGACTGAGTGATGAAGATACAGCATTGGTCAGCCGTGCTGCCTCTGGGGCTCTATATGTACAGATATCATCACATTTCAATAAATATAAATGTATTAAAATGAATGATCAGTCTGTATTACATTTTAAATATAGACTGAATATCATAATTTACTGCATCTCTCTGTCAATGAGGTTTTTTCTTGTTGTTAAAAAAGTGTTAGTGGAGCTGCTGCTGTCAGAAGACAGAATGATCGTACTGCATCCTCCCGCCCTCGGTGGTTTGTACTCCTGATTCAAACTTGGTATTAAGAAAGGCCATTTATATATTAGAAAGGCCCTATTACAAATTGACTTCAGTCAAAGCATGGTAAACTTCTGAGGGCTTTGTCGCTATGTGTCACCACTTCCTGTATCCATCGTTTCAAATTCAAACCCCTTTAGCGTTTCATACACAGTCTAGACATACACTAGGTTTTGACCTAGTCTTTTTTTAAATGAGTTGCTGCATTGTGCTGAACCTTGTGTATAATAATTCAAATGTTAACTTTTCTGATTAGCATGAAAATCTCAAAGAAAGAGGATTTGAATTGCAAAACCTTCATTTTTTTCAATCCAAAGTCAAATACTTCTGAGCTTTAACTGTAAAAAAATATATCCCTAAGAAGTAAGGGCAATGCGATCAATCATCTGAGCAAAAGGGGACTCTGGAGAACTGTGTAGACCCTCCTTAATGGAATGGATATTAAAGCCATTCAACTGAGGCCAATTTATGCCATTTTTCATCCTATTGTTCTCCTCACTCAATGAAATTAGCCTCAAACCTGGAGTAAACCAATCAAGTGTGTGTCGAAGGGTAAAGGGTTGTGTGTCTTCAATTATTAACTGTTATTAAACTTAATGAATTAATGAGAAATCTACTTCTTTCTTCATCAGGTAAAAGCATGAATTTGTTTACTTGTATGTCCAGGTTTTTATCTTAGTGAGTATATGAGTGTGTTTGCATGTAAACAGGAGCGTGTAATGACTGGATCAGCTGTGCGAGCCAGATTAAAATGAGCTCACTGCCGGCTCATTTCCATTCCCATCTGTCTGCTGACCTCTAGGAAGCCCTGAAAGCTGACATGGTGCATCCCTTTGGTCCTTGATAGGCCTGTCTGCCCAGCGTTGACCCAGCCAGCTAAGACCTGACCCACCCAGATTCAATTTAGAGTCAGTCATTTGATTCATATTTAGCATATTTCTACATCATAGTCCTGAAGGCTTTTTGTAGTTCAGCAAATCCATGTTTTTGGTAGTTTGCGGCTTTAATTTTCTTTCTCCTCCTCACTCTTCTCTTGGAAATGTCATTCTTTTGAGAGCAGTCGCCTGAGTCCCAACCCCTCCCCTCCCCAGTGTCCAACTCCCCTCTGACCAGCCCCCCCAGAAGACCATCACCTCATCTCTGCAGTGCACGCTGGACAGAGCGTTCGGCCAAAGCAGGGACGGTGTGTTAGGGGCTAAAGGGTGTCAGGAGCTCCCAGGGGTTGTGGCCTCCATTTTAGCAGCGGTGACCCCATGTTAAAAGAGTGTCAGCTGGGGTCCTGTCATGGGTGATGTGTGCGAAAGACCTGCCGCCTCCTTTGTCTGAAGGCCGGGCTTTCAGAGGCTGTGAAGTGCAGCCATTTCTCTTTGTTAGTGCCTTGTTCCTTTAGGTGGTGTGTGGATAGGTCTGTAACCTCCAGCCTCTCCCAGGGTGGGAAATCTTGTGTCACTAGCTTCCTGGTTCTGTGCTCAAAGACAGATTGGAGCCCAAAGCGGTGTCTGCATGTCTGATAGAGATAGGGATGGGCAATTATTTCAGTATAATCATTAATCGACTTTCAGCAGAATCAGATTATCACAATATAATCTTATTATGTTATATTTATACAAATTTCTATTGTCCAAATGAATGATTCTGGGCATGTTGTAATTACAATTTAACAAAATTAGTTATTGAAGTTTTTGTTTTACACGAATGAAGAGTTTGGCTCATAGAATTAAAAACAATAGGAGTAACGATTGGAGTAACGATTTCAACCATACTGCCTCGCCCTACATATATACATATGCGAGAACAGGAGGGCAATTTTGATAAAATTGACCATATCACAATATTTTTGACTAACTTCCTCCATAAAGACACTGTCATGATGTGTTACTGTTGTTGTTTAAAAAAATATTTACACATACAATTCATGAAAAAAAAGTCATTAGTTGACAATGGTCAAATATGTTATGGATAAGTTAAGGATAATGATTTTTTTTTAATTAAAATTGATGTATTGATATTGCACTTATCAAAATCAATGGTTACAAAATGCTTTATAAAAGACAAACATGAAGCAATATATATATATATATATATATATATATATATATATATATATATATATATATATATATATATATATATATATATATACATACATACACTAATATACATCTAAATACACACATATTTATATATACATGTTATAATATATAACACCTTTGAATAAATATGAGAAATTTACTGTAGAACCGTAACCAAACGATGTTAGTACTTTACTGTAAACAGCAATTACTGGAAAGCTGAGAAGTTATATTTAAATGGCTGAATTTATGTGGCGCTTTTATCTAAAGCACTTGACAATGTTTCTGCTGCTCATTCACCCGTTTACGCACACACTCACACACTGATGCCAGCAAGCTACCATGCAAGGTGCTGGCCTGACCATCGGGAGCAATTTGAGCTTCAGTATCATATCTAATTACAGTAAATAACAAAAACATCAGATAATATTTAGTTGCTTGTGTTGCAACATCAATATTATGCCAGTATACTGTATTGCCCATCTCTATTTTTAATAATTCAAAAATTGACAATATTTCGCTCCGTTCATTCCTCTATGAACCTCGATGACACAGCACAGTGCTAATGTGTGAAAGACTTCTTGTATAACTTGCAGAGTGAGGGAGGAGGATGATTAGTGTTGATCAGTGATGATGAGACGAGGGAGGAGATGAGCGCTGGCTGTGACTGCAGTCAACAAGCCAGTCAGCCGGCCCGTTAGTGGCAGAACAGATGCCTGTTTCGGGTTAGTGTTATTCCACAATCATCATCAATTCCTCCTCGATCACCTCCTGATTTCTAGCTCTGTGATTAAGAGTCAGGCCCATCTGGTGCAGAGACAGGAAATCCTGGAGTCTGCATCTGCTGCTGGCTGAGCTACTAAGCTGCTGCAGTCATGGGGGGGGTGGGGGGGTTAAACTCTGATAATCCTACATAACTCCTGGAATGCAGAGACCACAGTTCACATCAAAACCGTCATCTTCTCTGGACAGCGTCTTCATGAGCTGAGATAGACTCAGACAGACTGAATGTCAGTTGCTTTACATCATCAGCCATGGACTCTCTCCTCCTTCCCTGGCTCACTCAAAGCATCCTCACAATTTATAACCAGTCCCTCTGGAATTTTGTAATTAGAGCATGAATTAGATATACTGCAGAGAATATGTAACAGAAACCAACAGTCTAAATGCACACACCAACTCAACTGCTTTTCTGATGAGACTACAGAGGCCGAAGACACCAACTGAATTGCAATATTTATCCCCTTAAATTTTCTCTCTGTCTCCTTAATGACCCGCAGCTCTAAGCTACATAACTGTTAGACCACATTGGAGATGTGCTAATGGAGCTCCAGCCAGAGCAGAAGTAGGCCCTGCTGGTGCCATATGACAAATCGGCATGCTGCTCTCGCCTACAATCCGCCCACCGACCACCTCCAAAGATATCAGGAGGATTAGCTCACGCAGCTAAACCAAACAGACTGCTCAGTGTTCAGACAGCATTTGCTCCAAATCTTGTTCGTGCCTCCTGTTTTGATGGCTAGCAGATCACAATCGGAGCCGCTATCAGTTCACTTGCAACTGGTGCGGTGCCAAGCTGCTGTACAGTTCTGTGTGTGGCTGTGGGAAAAGGGGAGAATGAATGTTTTAGGGATTTATACGACTCCCTTGCTCTTTGGGATATGCATAATTTATTTTAGGATTAGGATGGTTTAGATTAACTTTGAATTCTCTGCTGAGTTCAGAAGACAGAAGGGTGTGAATGCACTTTTGTCTTTGTCTGCTAGTGACATAAAAGCTTCAAGTGCAATTCGGCAGAAATAGTTTGCATTACAGACCTGTTTTGTGTATGTTTGTGTGTGTGGGCAGGTGTGTATCTCAACATTTTGAGGCCTCTGTGAGACTCCACACACGCAGAAAGGACTCGTCCTCAGTTGGAGTCTGCTCCGTGCGCTTGTGATTGGAGGGCGGCTGTGGTTGCTAAGCAGAGCTGCTCTTCCTGTGCTAAATAAGAACTTCGTGCTCTCTGGCTGGTGGGCTCAAAGAAGCGCGCCAGAGCACACACACACACACGCACATATGTGCATGCAGACCTCACAGTGCATAGACCTACAGTACAGAGACCTCACCCTCCTCCATTCACTGCCCATCCTCTTTCATTGTGACCTCCACACTGTGACTCGACGAGTCTATCCTCCTCCTCCTCCTCCTGCTGCTGCTGCTGCTTTCCTTTCTCCAACTCAGACCTCCTCCTCCACTCTGCATCACACACACTTCTCCCACAGGTCAGCACTGTATAAAGCTCCCCTCTCCATCACTGAGACCTCCTTGTCAGACACCTCCTCTGCCCCACCACCATCATTCACCTCCTCCGTTTGACACCTCCTCGACCCTGTAGGACACACACACATACGCAGACACATACACAGACACAGGCTCTCCTCCTCTCCTCCACAGAGATCTCCTACTGCACTCCCCCTCACACTGCTTTATACTTAGATCTCCACCTCCACTGTAGTGAGCACATGCTGTTATCAGTCTGTATTCAGACTGGCCTACATACGCCGCACATGTTTAACTGTACTGCTCCAGGGGTGTTAGATAGATAGATAGATAGATAGATAGATAGATAGATAGATAGATAGATAGATAGATAGATAGATAGATAGATAGATAGATAGATAGATAGATGTGAAGAGGCTACTTTGTCAGGATGACCTCATAACCATCCTCTATTGCCTTCTCCAGGCTAGTTTCAAGAGCGCGCTAAATGAACAAATGAGTGGGATCCACATTTTCAGCTCACTCTTGTTTCACTGTGTGCCATTACAGACGCCTATGTCTTCTCTCTGACAATCTGCATGTACAGTACCGTAGAGCTCTCAACCAACCATCTCCCAACATGGTTTATTTATCTTAGCTTTAGTTTCGCAGGAGGTCAGAGCTTCGGTGTTGTGTAGCAGAACAATCATTCAGCGTTGGTGAAAAGCTATGAACCCCTGTGTGTTCATCAGACCAGCTCGACATGCTTTCTTGCAGAGACGGAGCAATGCAGCATTGTCAGCAGGCACCCGTATCAAATGAATTCAGCACAGCTGTCCTAGCAGACTCCAATGCAGTGAGGGGGGAAAGTTATTTATTCAGTATTACGGTCACCCCAGGATCCGTCATGGTCACTCTTTGCCACAGCATCATCTGGTCAGGTGGGCTTTTTCCCTCTTTGACCTCGTTAGCCTTGTTTATTACCTCATTCAAAAGCAGAATGTACTGTATCTCAGCTCTTTTTTTGTTAGCCACCGCCCCACCCTGCTCTCCCTTTGCTCTTTCTCTCTGTATCACCATAGCGGGGTCTACATTCAGAGAGACAGGCGTACAGATGGGCCACGGTTGCTCACATGCTGGGGACACCTCTTCCCTCCCACTCCCCCCTTATTGCAGGTGTCTAATAGTTGCAGGGTCACCCGTACTGTGCTCGCTGCACCGGCTGCCCAGCAGGGCCGCCTGCCTCCCTGTGCTTGTGGCGTTGACAGGTGTCTGGCTTTATTTCCAGCCAGTCGACAAGCGCAGACACAGACGGACATGGCCTGAAATAGAGCAGGCTCACCCTTTATCCTATAATGAGGAGACTATTATAAGCCTTGTGTCTCAATAATAATAAATAACAATAATAACACATTTCATTTGTATGCACTTTCCATTCCTAGTGTGGCTCAAAGTATTACAGTATTAAAAATATAGAACACACAAAATAAAGAAAATAATAATACAAGTTAAGCCTTCATGAATAGAAAGGTTTTAGGCCTTTTTTAAAAGAGACACAGAGGGTCTGTGCTGCCTTCAGATGGTTAGGAAGGCTGTTCCACAAGCGTGGTGCAGCAGAGCAGAAGGCTCGACCCCCCATGGTGTGGACCTTAGTACAGGGGGCCCGGAGGAGCTGGCAGGAGCTGGCAGATTTGAAGGTGCGGGTGGAGGTTTGTGGTATGATCAGTTCCTGTAGGTAGGGAGGCGCATGTCCATTGATGGATTTGTATGTGAGTAGCAGGACTTTGTAGTTAATCCTGAAGGAGACAGGGAGCCAGTGCAATGAAAACAGAATTGGTTTTATGTGTTCCTATTTTCACATTCTCATCAGAATTCTGGCAGCACTGTTCTGAACGTACTGGAGCTTCTGGATGCTCCTGCATCAGGGATCCCTGTGAAGAGCGCATTGCAGTAGTCCAGTCTTGAGGAGATAAAGACATGGACAGATTTCTCTGCAGCTGACAGGGTTAGAGAGGGTCAGAGTTTACAAATGTTTTTAGATGGTAGAAAGAGGTTTTGCATAGATGTCTTATATGATCATGAAAAGTCAACTGAGGGTCAAACCTAACACCCAGATTAGTGACTGAGGAGGTACTTAAGCAGAGTATGTCTGATGTCAAGAGAAGAGTTGAGCAAGTGCGCACATCATCTTAAAAAAAGTTCAAGCTGCTTTTCAGATTATCATCAAAAACTAAGTAATCACCTCCCCTTTTGGCGCCAACAGTCTTAATCTGCCGCACAGGAGTATGTGTTTTAGTGCAAGGTCATGTGACCTTTGATGATCTGAGGAAGCTTTTCACTCAAGAGAAGGGAGTCGGCTAAGAATAAATATGAACCCCCATTATATGACCGTTATGGGCTAAAAAAAGACAAAACATTCAGATATTTTGAAGATAATGAATTCACTTGTGACCTTGTATCAGTCGAATGTGTTTAATCAAATGCAAAGATGATAGTCTGGTCAGGGCATCTGTCCCATATGGAATGTATGAATTATTCCAGAGGTAATAACAGGGCATTGTTGGTGCACTCATCTTCACAAAGACGCCCATCTCTGCATGTCCATATTTAATTCACCCCTTTCAGCTGCTGAACTGTACAGGCTGCTGATATAATGAGTCCCTCCAAAGAGATTAGTCGCCCTATCATCAACGCAGCTCCCTAATTTCTCTTCCTTTGTTGTGGTGCACGCTGTACGAAATGGGATAAAGGGGCTTGGCCGGACACAGTGGGAGGAAGTGGCTTTTGTGTAGCTAGCAGGTGCAGTGGAATGACAGTGGGGTTTTGGTGGATGTGTGCGTGTACACGCACTACCGCATGTGTACGTGCATGCATTTCTGTGTCTGGCCCCAGCCAGGAGGGTATGTGCTCTGTGAAGCCGAGTGCCGCTGAGATACACCAGGAACCTCTGGAGCTCGACTTGAACCCTCAATCACAGGGCTCCTCAGGGGTTTGCAGTAAATTCTTCAGGCGAATGGTTTTCTCTCCCCTTCCTCCTCCTCCTCTTTCTCTCTCTTTCTGCACACATCTGGTGAACAGCGCTAGCACCCCTGTCATCTTTTACTGTGTTGAGGTCATTTCCATCCTATCGGTAAAGTGGAAACACATGATGTGCAGGGTTCGGCCTTAATGGGGTGGGGCTGGCATGGACCAGCACTGACACAGCTTTACGGCCAAGAGCTGCCAAAACAGCCTTTCTGTGGAATGCTTCCGACTTCAAAATTAAAGACATTTGTAGTAAATAAAGTTGTACTTATATTTACCCGACAGATATATCCTACTATAATTATTTACTTTTTTAAACATGTAGGATGTTTACATGTTTTTTCTTCAATACATGGTTTTAAACATGTTCTGCGATGAGACAGAGCTCATACCAGCCTGCAAAAGCAGCAAAGCAAAGCTGAACATGTCATTCATGGTGCTTTGAAACTGCAAAAAAAATGAGCAAGCATTGTTTGGGCTTACAGAAGGATATTAAGTGCATAATGAATACCAAGTCCAGGAAGACATGTTTCTCTCTTTTGACTTTTTCTTTTTCTGTTCCAAGTTTTATTTTTGCAGTAAAATTCCTCCCTTCGAATGCTTTTTCTTTCTTCATCACATTATTGATTCCAACTGGTGAGCTGGAGAGTTGGGTAGACTTTGGCAGACGTTCTAGATAAAGGGTGTGTCCTCATATTTAATTGGGATTCTCCCTTAGCAATAAATTATGTGGATTTCCTCAATTCTGCGCCCATTCTTTTCAAATACTTCAAACCAGTTCGCAGTCTTTGTCATTCTCAGGAATCTTAGCTTGTGTCATTTGTGCCATCTGACACATTTTGGTTGATTTCTTGACAGTGTGTGTGAATTAATTGTTCTGTCACTTTTTATGGGAACATTTCTTTTTTTGCATTGCACTGAAATGTTTGTGTTTGCATATGAAAAATGTGCAAACCGTATTTTTATCTAATGTAACCACTGTTTGCAATGACTTAAACAGTTAAAAACATTTAGCCACACTTAGATAATTTGTTACCTAAAGTATTTAAATGGAAATAAACAGTTTTAATGGTGTTTTACTAGCTTGCTACATGGATCTCAATGTGTCTCCAAGCAAATTCCAGTCCACACTGTGGTTTCCATTTTGTGGTAGACAGAGCTGCAGTGTAAAAAGGGTGGGCTGCAGTCAGTCAGTTACTGCTGTCTGTGGGTAGACTACAGGCAGAGTGGCTGCTAGGAGCAGCTGCATGGATTTTTATTTGTGCTGTCCAACAGGACTCCATCATAGACTGCAGCAGCACTCGTTATTGAGGGCACACACTCCTGTACTGCATGCCTCTGTCCTCATTACCTCTGCAGCAGCTTAGCTCTCTGCCTTTGTTCTCTCTCTTGGCTTGAAACTGGAGAATATGGAAAGAAGTGCTGAGGCTGCAGTTAGCTCGGCTGCCCACAACTTCTGCCGCACAGGAGAAAACATAGCACAGACAACCACCGCCACCCCCCCACATCCCCCTCCCCCAGCCCTCTTGTCTACATATTTCCACAAAGCCAACGCACAGGGGATGTTCTACTTTGATTCATCATCCTGACTTGGATGTAGGCTGGTTTACTTGGTGCCTCTTATATTCTGTTTGTAGTCCTTTATTCCCCTGGCTGCTTGTGTCGTGTGTCTGAATTGAATATTTCATTCTTCCTCTCAGAGATTGTAAATGTATTTGTGTGTTGGCCTACTGACCAAATGCCCTCATGGCCAATCTGCTGTGTGAAAGGTCCCATAGACGTGTTCCTCAGAGGCGTTAAACAGCAGCCGTGCAGAGTGGCTGGAGGGACAGTAAACTTTTATCACACTAATAACCCACAGTCACAGCTACCCTAATGGCTTAGGCAGCCATGCCAGGGGTTGCCTGGAGGTCAGGTTGAATTGCAGGACATAAATGGTAGATTCCAACTGGTAGAACAAATAAAGGAAGAAGAAAAAGGAGGGGCATCTGAGGTGAGCAAAGGGGGAAGAAAGTTGTTATTGGAAGAGTAGATAATCACTTAAATTGATTTGCAGTAAAAGGAAGCCATTGATTGGACGGCTCTTTTATAACGAGGCGATATGTGGCCTTTTAACCCGCTTTCCCACCCAACTCTACACGCTTGCAAACCTTGGAATCGGTCCGAGCATGCCGTCAAAAGGGCACAACTCCTACACAAGTGACAAGTGAGTGAAAAGATTTGTGCAGAGTTTGCCCAGTGCTTGGTGAAAACATCGGTCAGAGAAGTAGCTGTGTGAGAGAGGGGATTTGTTAATGGAGTTCAAAACTAAACTTTTTCTCAGATTCCTCTCCCTCTGGCTGAGGTGACTGGTCTTGAGAGTGTTTGTTTTAGGTGAAGTCAGTGCTGGAACAGAATGTTGTGAACCGCAGGCCAGACTGTGGTTCTGCGGTTCAGCTTCGACCTGAATGCAGACGGCTCTGTTTGTTTTGCTTCTCCGTTTCTCAGGGAGAAATTTAGACGCTGCCAAAGTCCTGCACTCACACCCAAGGCACGCAAATAAAACCCCTTCGCACAGAAAAAAAAATGTACCTGGGTGTAGCCACTACATCTGGACTGCACCACCCCAGTGAAGGGGTACATATCCATTGGTGTCTCTGTCCTTCTCTCATCTTGTAAAAGGGCTCTTTGGGAGATGAGATGGCGTTTGATTGTTTCAGTGGCAGGATGTTTGTGGGTTTTGTTCCAAGCCTTTTCATAAATAGCAGTTTTTATGTTGCTGAGGTCAACTGGTTTTACTAGACTGGAGAGGCAAGTCCAGAGGCAAGGAGGCCTCCCCACCATCTGGCAGCCATAAAAGGGGGAGCAGGAGGTTTTTAGTGGGGGTTTATGGGATGGTAGGGTGAGACACTGAGGGGAGGAGAGACAGAGTGGATGGTGGACTCTGGTTGCCCCCGAGCTGCAAAGCTTCCTCTGCAGTCTGAATGACAGGTCAGAAGTTCATTGCCTTTTTTTCATCCTGCATCTGCCTTGTAAGGTGAAGGAGGTGACGGTTGGTTCAAAGTTCGAGGGCAAAGGAGAGAATGTCTCTGTGAAGTTGTTACCACTGCCGTGAATAAAAATATATTGATTCAATGAGCTTGCTATATTTATAAGTGTTTCAGAAAACTGTAGCTCAGTGTAGCAATGAGTCCCCTTGTTGTTGCATCGTTGTCAGCTTGTTATGTTATGCAGAAGATGAGACCTGAGTCCTACAGATGGTGCAGAATTATGTGGCTGCGTAAACACCGGTGATTCAATGGCTTGGTGTTGTTTGGGTATGCGTCACCCTCTCAAAGCACTCTGCACACCACTGAGTAACAAACAGTAAGTTGTTTTGTGCGACTACAGACCCAGGCTCTCTTTTCGTCTAGAGACAGCCTTAATAGTCAGGTGGCTTTATTTTGTTTGCACATCTGACTTAAGTGGGAATAACAGCAGCGTTAAGCCATGAAAATACTGGAATTTGAGGCCAGTGAGATTCTCATGGAGATTTCTGTGATGAAGACACTCCTGAGAGTCTCAGTTATGTTCTGCTGGAAGATTTCTTCCCCAGTTTTAAGAGCCTGAGCTGCCTGGTCCATCTGAAGCTGGATGCTCGGCTTATAGGTTTTCCAGAATGGGGTTATCATTGCAGAAGACTGTGCTGCTTTGCTGACTCTGGCACTGATACCTCCCATAGAGATTTCATCTTTTGTTATGCTGCAGCTAAGATGTGTTAACCCTTTAGCCTCTTCGTGATATTTAGGTATTAGAAGGTTATGGAGCTATGTTATCTACTTTGTTACTGTGAGTACATATAATTGTTTTGTATATGTTTCCAATACGAACTCTCTCATTAAAAAATGAGAGTGAGTGTGTTTGTTATATAAATTAGCTTTATTGACCTCTTTCTCTAGCCAGTCTGGGGTTGGGTTTTTAGACCCTCTCCCACTTCACACAGTTCGTATATGAAGAGAAGAAAAGTGCTGACAGCAAAAGAATGAGAGCGTGTTTGGCAGGCACGCCCTTGTAGGTTTCTGTGTCACTCAACTCTATTAAATTTTTAATCGTTTCCTTGCTGTGGTATGGAGCTCAACATGGCTCTGCTCAGCCACACACTGTTTAGGCGGCTTATGCTCTGTTCAACTCATATGATGGGAGGAATAAAAACTGTACAGTTGGGATTTTCTCTCATTAAGACAAAACAATAAACCTAATACAATTCGAGAGTTTTTGCATGTAGCGTGCGGTCTCCTCACTTGTATAGGAGATTTTTCAGCAGCATTTCACACATGGAAAGCAACTTTTTGGCTTTTTAAGTTGAATGATGTAAATTCATGAAGCAGGCGTTGATGCTGAGCTAAAACCGATGCTATGTGTCTCAATGGTACGTGCTGGAGCAGACACCACAGTGTAATCTAGTCTAACACCAGAGGCAATTTATATAGCAGCACACACAGTGGTGGCACTGTTGTTCCAAAGTCCTTCTTATTGGGTTTATTGGAGTGTCTCCAAGAATTATCATGACAATGCTGTTAAATATACTTCGATTGCCAAGACATTTGATTGCACTTGACAAACTTTAAAGAAAGCATCAAAGGCACCTTCAAAAGCAGCCGCAGTGAAAGAATCCAGCCGGAGATTCACTGAGAGACTCTTAACATACTTCGGCCTGTTTATTCACTCACATTTTGCGTCATGTCAGAGTCTCAAGCGCTAAGAAAAGGAGTGAAATAAAGCACTGGCCCTTGATTGAGAGGCTGGAAATGAGGGACTCTGCTCTTGCTTAGTGGTTCCGTCCACTGCAGTGATTCAGGGGATAAAAATGTGGCCTGTGTCTCTTTAAGAGCGCTGGCCTGTCTGCAGAATGCATCAGTCCTGTGGAGCAGACACAGGCCAGGAGGAGGAGGGGGGTGAAGGGAGGAGCGTGGGGCTGTGCGGAGGGAGGAACGAGGACAGGAGGGAACAGCCACAGTCTGGGCTTCCAGCCTCCTGGCTAGACTGCTGAAAGTTATTATTGAGTTCCTGTGTAGGGCCTCCCCTCCCTGTGGCATACTCCTCTGTGTTCACTATGAGGTAGACGGGGAGTGCTGGAGAGGCAAAGAGAAAAGTTGGCAGCCTACCATGCCCCTTTGCAATGACCTTATATGCAACAAATAAAGGATAATTTTGTTTGATTCTGTGTTTTTGCAAGGGCGAAGCCTCTGAAAGCCTTGTAAGACTGAGAGCAACCACACACGCTAATAGCCTTACAGCTGCTCGACAGCAGCTGAAACTCCGACCTAGCTCACTGTTGTCTTAAGTTACAGTTTAGCAGACATGTCCTGTTTTCTTAGGAATGGCCTTAACTAGTCAAGACAAGAAGGTTGACGGTTCACCAATGAGAAAGCAGCGAACTAAATCCTCTTCTGGCGTGCTAAGTGATGAATATGATTCAAGGACAGGTGGTGGGAGGACGACAACTCCTTCAGTCTCCTTTAAATAACTTTGTCTTCACAGTAAATGACAGTCATGAATTTGAAAATATGACTTTTTTAAAGCATAAATGTGGGAACAAAGACCTGACAGACCAAGAACAGCTTCTCCAGAGTTTAAATGTCAATTGCAAGACAAGCTAGTTCATATTTTTTGCACTAGTTTGTGTAATTAGTCACTTGTAGGTCATCTTGTCCTACCTGCTGGTCTCAGAGACTGGCTGTCCAGTAAAGGCCATGGAGATTACATAGTTACACACATCATGCCCTCCTCTCACGTCTGTGCCTGCCTACAACACTAATCCCTGGCCTGCCTTCCCATTTAGCAGCTACATTAGGGCCACAAAGCGCCTGCGTCCTTACAGCTCAGCTCACCAAGAGAGAGACAGACTTTTATGTAATGCTCTGTCCGGTGTATTTGTTCTGAACCTGCTGTTGCTTTAAGCAAGCTCATCTCGCTGACCAGGCTCCCTCAGGTTAACAGCACCCAGCTGCTGCCTGTCCTACTGTACCGAACTTGTCACGGCTCCGGCTTGCAAAAAGCCTGAACCCATGCAGCACCTGAGGCCCGGTAGGATCCTGCAAGGCCATTTTTTCCTGCACATATCTCATGTAGGATGTCACATATGTGCCCTGATTAATCCCGGCATGTGTCTTCGTTCATGGTCAGTGCAATCATTCGTCCAGCCTCTGTATTAAAGCCGACTCGGGCAGGGTTTGGAGGAAAGCTGGGCGAGGGGGGAAAACCCTGGCGCTGAAATGGGTATTTTGTGGAGTTCTGTTTGTTGAGTCAGAGCTTAGTTGGGCTCTACTGTTATGTGGTTGCCATGGAGAAAAACACAGGCTCTTGTGCAATAAAATCATTCAGGAAAAGACATTTCCAAGAATTTTTAGAGTCAAGAAACAGACGGCAAATTGCAGAATTCATGAGGTGCTGCGGTCCACCGCCCGCCTCTTTCAGCCCTCCATTTTAGAGCGCTCGTATTCATTTTATGGAAGCTGCAAGGCTCGAGCCCTCTCACCTAATTACTTCTGTAAGCAGATATGTTTTCCTATGAACGGAGGAGGGAAACAAAACCAGTGTTTAAGGATGGAATGTGTGATCTTAGGAACGGATGTTGTGGGTGTTTTATCCCCTATTTCCCTTACAGACAATTCCTTGAACAAGTGGAAACAAGTGAAATGCTATTTGATCTCTGTCAAATATTACTGTGTACACATACTCGCGCTGTGAGGCCCTCGCACATTTGAGTCAGACTGTTTCTCTGCCAGAGAGAGCAGAACATATTCAGAGGCAAATACTCCCAGTGTAGTTTTGAAAATGTGTTGACAGTTAATTGGTTGAACGCTTATAAAACCCACTGGCTTTCTTGTATTTTTTTTTCCCAGTTACGTCAAGGCTTCTTATTGCTCTTTAATATGAGGTATTTTATTCTTCCTGTTTCCTGTCTATCTGGACCCATAGCACTTTTCAAATAGCAGAGCTCTCTGGTTGTGCTTTGTTATGTAGCGATGTGGTGCAAACACGCAAATGATGCTATGCTTTCTGGCTTATTTCTAAATTTGAAGTTCAAAGCTAATTAAACAAAAACTGACATCAAGTGTCTGCTGCATTAATTTTCTTTCAAATTGGTACTTTGATAGCATGTCATTGTTTGATTGGTTTAAATGGAAACAACAGTCATGGAGCACAGATTAGGTTTTCTAACCTGGTGACCAGGGAGGCAGCATTTCACGAGAATGGCCAGAATGGTATCTATAAATTTCAGCAGGATTTATTACCTTGGTTCAACCAATTAGCTCCCGAGCCGTTCTCAGGACATATTCTGTGTTGGTAAAATGACATCACATGGGACCCTGAGTGAGCACTGACCCTAACTTCACCTCACCCTCTCACAGCTTTTATGGCCTCTTCCCCTAAATCCCCCTCTGCCCTGTCCCGTCCTCTCACACCTCTTAACCTCTGGTATTCATCCCATTTTCATCTTTCCAAATAAACCTGCCACCTGCCCTCCTCTCCACTGGCCACTCAGGGGGCATGTGGTCATGTGGCTCAGCTTACCAGGCACGACGGTGCAAACCACAGCTCAGCTGACTGGTGAGCTGCTTTACTGTTTAAAAAGATTTCCAGCCCTCGATGCCTCATTGGTTGCTCGGCTGTTGCTGGTTTGTTTATTGCTGAAATTAGCTGTGAGTTAGTGAGCTGATGATTATTTCTCTAAAATTAAAGTCCCCCTCCACTCCAAAACATGTTTTGCTTCTTGTTCCTACAGTTGACTGTTTGAGCCTTATTGTGTAGAATGATATATGTGCAGAGTTGGACACTAGAAAGCTGTTTTCACATTCATCTGCTGAAAGTGAGGAGTTTCTCTGTGCTCACTGAAAATACAATTTCAAGGGGCGGGCCTACAAGCATGATTTGTGACATCACAAATTGTTTAGAAGCCAATTCTGATCCAATACTCAACTTACACAAGTGTGACGTGGAAATCTGAACCTTCCAGTGCACATACACTGAGAATGGACTTTACAGTGAAGCAGGAGACAGCTTGTGTTAAACTTTTGAAATGAAATATATTTGCATATTCATAGATTATCTCATTTTTAACGGGGGAGACAGAGAAATTGTTATTTTAAGGATTTTAACAAGATAATTTTACCATTTTTTAGAAAATGATATCAGAAACAGATTATTATTCAAAGTAGAGTATTTTATATACATTTCAAAACATGTCTGGAGGGGATAATGAAAATGAATCTGAGTGTCGTTAAGGATGAAGGTGGTCTGTTTTATTCTCTGTACCCCAGTTGTTAACATGGAGATCTGACTGTCCATCTGGCCTGTCAATTTGTTAGACACTGGAGGTCTAGACCCCGGCTGAGACTGGTCGGTTGTAACTAGCAGTCCCCAGTTGCTCTCCCTCCCCTCCCTTGTTCTCCCAGGCCTCCTCCTGTCCTGACTTACTCACCGTATCTGCTCTGCAAGGGAGGTGGAGTGGAGTCATCCAGTACCAGGTACAGCGAGTGATATAATGGTCTGTGTATTTGGAGCTGTTACTGTTTGGGTTGTGGAGAGGTTATCCAGTGACATTTTAATCATCTTTCTGCCTTATTTGCCGTGGTATTAGTATTAATATGTAGGATTAAAACTCAGCCAGTCAGACACTGGACTTGCTGTTCTGTTGTAGAGCAGAGGGGGAGCATGCTAACAGCGAGAACGGCAGCAAAACACTTCCCTGCGTACGGACAGGGATGGTGCTTATCAGTGACAACCCAAGGTTTTTCAGTCTGGAGACATCAGACCTCTGATGAGTAGATGGGTCTGTTAACACATCCAACTGTCTCGGAAGGGAGAGAGCCTGTTTTTATCAGTGAGACACCACAGATTTTCTCTCATCTCTGTCATTACTCTGCTATTACAAACGTTCACCACTCTGCTATCAGACATAAATACCTATTTTCCACTTTTGTTCTTCAAATAATTGTCCTAAAAAACACTCAACAGATTATACACATAAAGGCCAGGCTTGTAGTTGAGAGTGCTTCTCAGCCTGTAAAAACAATTATATGATGTCTTCAGTGGCTCTGGAGGAGCTTTCTGAGGTCTGAGAAAATAACACTGATGATGTCAGAATTTGAAAATTGGAATTATTTGACAGGAAATCTGCGTTTCAAACTGCAGGGTGTTTTACAGGCAGGGAGACATTATTGTGTGGCATCATGGGAAATGTAGTATCCAGCATCTATGAAGTAATTTTTTTAGTAATCTGCATTGTACATGTTCCCCAACTTTATGTAGTTATGTATGCAAAATCACTGGAGAGCCCTTTAAAAGAAATCTTTTAATAGATGTAAATAATTTGTAGTTGCAATATATTGAAACTATGAAGTTTGTTCCACTTCTTGCAAAAAACAATCCCATGTTGAGATTCAGTTACATTACAAATAGTGCAGTAGATTTAATAAATCACTTCCTTGTTCCTCTATAACAACAAATCATTAACGGATGTCCAAGATAAGAGTTATTGAATCAAAACTGCATTGTTTACAGTGTAGTTGATGATACTGTAAATGATGGCATTGCTCATCGGAGTTTGTGCAGAAGCTTTTTATCTGAATTTTACAGTGTTGAATGACAGTAAGTATGACAAAGCATTTTAAACTGTGAATTATAATTATGTCCTAAATTATTATATGAAACGATTGTAAGGTTACAGATAATTTAAATACACAGATGCACCACCGGCAGATGAGAGTCAGTGTAAAGCCAAGGGATTAAGCATGCATGGCAAAGATGGCGTTGGCACTGCTGCACAACAGAGATCAAGTTCTGTGAAGGCATGCACACATGCATAAAAGTCAGGATACATCCATAGAAAACACTGTCAAATTTCTGTAATACTGCTGCAGGAGACTTCTGAAATTCTGAAAAAAATGTTTTTGATTTGTAATTTCGAAAAAACAGTAAAAGCAAGGAGATTGCATCGAGAGCTTCTGTATTTTAAGTGTGAGAAGCACTCACTCAGCCTATCTGGAAACCATTTGAGTTTAACCAACAAAAGACTCTTTCATAGCTTTCACTAAACTGAATTCAAGAGCATGTGGGCAATCTTATTTACCACTGTGTATTCTAGTGATGTTGCAGCTGAGGCTACCTGGTCAGAGCTCTTTCTTGGATCCTGTTGAATAGAAATGAAAAATAACTGTAGTATTTACATGACTCCAAATATTTAATTTGTTTGGCTCTCCACCTGAAACAAATCACTCTACTCAATTACAGTGAGACATTTTATACCCAGAATCAACCAAAACCAAAGTAGTAATTGGCTTATAAATCTAATTTCCTTGCGAGTCCTCAGACACTCTTTCTTCTTTTATTCATGATGTTCCTGAAAGTTGCGTGAATAGACTTCAAGTCAGAATTCATTTTGCTCTTTATGAGCACTGAATTAAATTCAATAAGTGTAGGTCAGCTTCCTCTTTCTCTGTCTTTCTCGTTAACCTCTATCCCCTCCGGCCTCCTGGTTAGCACTGCAGCTGCTCCTACGTTATGAGTGTGCTAAATGTGAATAGAAGCATAAAGGCATTGTGTATGTGTGTGTGCTATGTCCCAGTGAATGTGCAGGAGGAGTGTGTTTGTGTGTGTGTGTGTGTGTGTGTGTGTGTGTGTGTGTGTGTGTGTGTGCCTTATTGGTTTACAGATACAGTCTTGTGTCTTCCTTCAGATCATGTGGTCTGATGTTTAATTCTCTTGTTCCAATAGTACAGTGGGGGGCCCAGACAACTATCTGCTGAATTTGGCGCTATGTGCATCTATAAATACACCAGTCACAGAGCACGTTTCCTTTCCTAAGATAACTTTGTCTCACAACCATACCAAACATGCTCATGCTAATAATGTATAATCTGCAGTGATATCTATTTCATGTCTTTTAGTTTAGGGTCACCCCCGTCTGTTGAAATAACTCATGATCCCTTTTTACTGTGAGGTCATCCTCTGAAAGCGAGAGTGATTTTGACACCACTGTCAACATACTGTAACAGAGGCAGGCAGGTCCTGTTGTTATGGTTGCCATGTTTGGACCTGAATTGGAATTCATTTCTCACTTAGCAGTAGTACAGTAATCTTTCATTTTGTTTGCTGTCACCAGTCAAATGATCTTTTTGCACACACAGGCAGTTCATAGCATTCAGAATATATTCGCAATGAAAACTAGAATTACATGTGTCATCAAAAGATTAAAGAGAATAAAATGTGTCTTAGTTTTGATTCACATTTGTGTGCATTGTATGATTGCATTTAATGAAGCGAATTAAACCCCAAAGAATACATAAACAGTATTTCTTCACTGCCAAACCCCCCCCCCCCAGCTTTTATCATTAATTTTCCATAAATCAGGTCTTTATCTTGGAGCAAGGTTCAGCATTAAGATCAAGAAAATTAAATTTCACTTTAGAAGATCCAGAAGATAAAGCTCTACGGAGCTTTATATCACTTTTTTAGTTCACTCTCACCACTATCATACAGTAATGTCATTTCTGGACGCAGCAGATAGCTTTACAGAAAAACAGCTCCAAAAACTGGCTGTGTGTTAAGGCTGAACTAAAAGTTAGCCGCAAACTGGTGAACTTCGGGGAGCATTTAGCAGCTAAAGAGCCAGATATTTCCCTCATGTGATGAGTGGAGACAAAAACAGACCTAAAAAGAGAGTGAATATTAGACTGATATTAATCAATTTAAAGCTAATGTTGCTCTGTAAGCTAACAACTTCTTCATATCCACTTAAAAGCTAACAATATGTCAGTGTTATGTTTATAGATTGTTTCCACTGACCCCAAGTGGCCAAAAATCAGTAATTGCGGGTTTAAAGTTAAGTCATGTTAGTTTGTTTTTACAGCTCAGCATCATAGTCTGTACAACATGCAGTGAAACACTACACTACACTATATCTTTAGACCTTGGATGAGGAAGAAACCCACAAAAAAATAAAAATAAATACACATGGAAACTTCAGGAAGAACAACAGAGAAAGGATCCATGTGTTGTATATATGAAGTAGATAGAAGAAGCAGTAGTAAAATGACAATATTAGGCAAACAAAGTGCAAACATATATAAAGACTGTTCTGAAGAATGACCCTAACTGGATACTCAGGGGTCACTAGATCTTGCGTAGTATTAATTTTCCACACACTTATGAATGGTTGACACATAAAGAATGCTGCTTTAACACTCTGTTCTCCTTCCTTGAAGCTATATGTGTCAAGCTGTATGGACCCTATGAGATATTTTCCACCTTTAGGAACAGCAGCTCATCCTGGGCCCGCCTCATCAAGTCTCAATCCCAAAGACAATTAGGACAATCCAATAAGCTTCACTGTAATGCCAACCTTATGTCAAGCCCTGCAGCTCTCTTTATACATCCATACTGTCGTGGCTCAGTTCAGCTACATAAATAATATACCCTAAAATGAACAGCGGCAGCATAATGAGGACCTGGACACAGCAGCGACAGAGCAAATTGATAAATTAAGCTAAGATTTAGTGAGGGGAAATGGGAGCTTGTGCCGTATCTCTGTGGAGTAGGGATGAAGTTTCAGGGATATTCTGGGCAGACACCAGTAATTTCCCCCCAGCTGTTACGAGGTGACCACAAGGCTTTATATAAATCAACGGACTGTCGTACAATTTATGCAGAGCGAGAGTTGAATAGAAAGCTCAAGGCATCCCTGTGACCATCCACACCACTACAGGGATCAGATTACTCAAACTAGTATTCTCTCACTTCCAACTAAGGCCGTTACCCAAGTGAGTCATGCCAGTTGGTGTGCCCTTGAGTGAGACAGCGCCCCACTAAGCACATGTCGATCTGGGGATTACATTCAGGGGTTTAGGAGGGGAAAGGAGGCCGTAATCTGAAACTGTTGTGTCTTGTTGCTGTGCACTTTCCTTAATGCCATGCTATCATGCAGCATGCGTCAGTATTGTATGACTGTTGCCTGAGGAAGTTCAGCTGGGGAGACTATTTTTGTCTCACCAGATGAGTGCTGCCCCATGTTTTGTTCCTTGCTAATTTCATTTGAGTTTTTTTAGCACCACCACAACAGATGCTAGAGGTTTCAATTTTAGCCTGCCGTCACTGGCTTCCCCGTGAGAAAGACATGAAAATGTCATGTCAAGATTACATAAAGGGTCATTAAGATATTAAAGGAATGGTTGGACATTTTGGGAAATATTCACTTTCTTGCCAGCAGTTAGACAAGTAGATCAACACCACTGTCATGTTTATACAGTAAATAAGCTACAGCTAGCGGCCATGCTCTGTTTAAAGTTAACAAAATCTGCCTACCAACACCTCCTGGAAGTCCCAGCCAAGGAGTATAGTCCAGCACATGCGGGTACACTTGTACACAGCACAACTTCTTTTTACACCTTTTAAATGGATTGAACAAATGAGACATGTAGGCTATTCATTGCTGAGGTCTAGGGGTGCTAAGCTAAGCTAAGCAAACCGACCGCGGGCTGTAGCATCAAATTTATCATACTAACATGTGGTATTGATCCTCTCCTCTACCTCTCAGCAAGAAAGCAAATAAGCTTTTTTTCCCCAAAAATATCAGCATTCTGCTAATAAGTTAAGTCAAGCTATTCAGAAGAGAAAACAAAAGTGGACAGTAAAATTATTACCCAAAAATCTGGCCCATATTTACTTTGTTCAACTCTGACCTACTATTTGTGCAGCTTTCCTGTGCAATAAGGGATTGTTACCAACATTTCTCTTGCCCTCACTTTGAGTTGTACCTCCAAATAAATTGATTTAAATAATCTGGCTAAACTTCTGACTTTTTTACAACCTACCTGATTGTTCATGCTTCTTGTCCCATCTGACTTATTACTGTAAAAAAAAATACATAGCATACATCACAGAGACTGATATCTCAAAACCTGGGCAAATAAAACCAAAACTATCTGCATAAAATGTTATTTCCTCATTTTGTGGACTGACTCTTTAACCACCAATTACTGTGGCATTGTCTTTGCTAATGAAGCTTGCTCTTGGCTAACCAAGTCAAGATATTAGAGTTAGAGCTTTTTACACACCAGTCTGTACACAGCTGGTTTGGTCACAGAATTACTACACTAGAGGTCAATAAACAAATAGTGTTGATTAGCTCCATATTCAAGTGAAATAACAGTTCAATCCCCATCGCGCTCCAGTTAGCACGACATCGACAAATTATTCTTCAAGCAGGTCAAACTCTCTGCTGTTAGAATAGATATTGATATGTTTGCAATGTGTTGTTTGTCTCTGTGATTATCTGCCATGCCAGCATGAAAATAGCTGAGGCTTATCCCGGTATTACCATGCCATTATATGGTACTAATTAAAAAATAAAGCATGTCTACTCTTGCCCTGCTGCTATTAGACCCTGTTTAGCCTACAGGTTTGCTTTGAAACGCTCCCTCATTACAGCGCCTCAAAGAAATATCATACAATAGCAAGTTGAAAAGGGCAATGCTTGAATGGAGTCTTAAAGGGGAGGCTGTACTTGGCCTTCAAGTATACATTCCTTCAGCTCAGTGCTTCCTCTGTGGTCCTGCTCCCCTGGCCCACCCCCCTCCCACTCAAGACTCAGTTCCCACAGGGGACTTGGCCAAAGAAAACTCCTCAGAGGAAGTCTCCCTCTCTTACCAGCGAGAGAGAGCGAGAGAGAGAGAGGGAGGAGAGAGAGGGAGAGGGAGAGGGAGAGGGAGGGAGGGATGTCCTATCATCTGGCTCAGTGGGACCTGCTAGGCAGTAGGATGTGTGAGGAGGGTGTTATGACTCCGTGGCCATGCTATGTCTATGATGTGGTGGTGAGTAAAGCCTGTGCGGCTGCTCTCCTGTGAGGTCAGTGTCAGATTTAGCCAGCAGGTCCCTTGTGGTGTCTGGGAGTGTCTGTTTTCTGACTCTATTATGTCTAGCGCTCATAGCCTTCCTGGAGCTGCAAACCTCAGGGTAGAAATAGTACCAGACAGGCAGACATCCTTTGTCGGGAAAACAACAGTCACGTCAGTAATTACAGACTCTGATTACACCAGGGCAGCAGTTCTTAGGAAACCACTGGCCTTGAATCAGGCAGGTGAGGGGTCGAGTCACCATTGCTGAGCCACAGTGGCGGAACGCAGTCAGTGGGAGGTCTGGGTTAAGAGAATTAACCTACAGTAGCAAAAACTAAATGCTGCACTTGTGTGTGTGTGTATGTGTGTGTGTGTGTGTGTGTGTGTGTGTGTGTGTGTGTGTGTGTGTGTGTGTGTGTGTGTGTGTGTGTGTGTGTGTGTAATGTGGTGACTGGTTAGACAGGTACAGGAGACATATGAGTCAGAACGACATGAGGGGAGTGTCCAGTCAAACATATCATGTAGATGCATTTCATGAAGCAAAAAAAAAAAAAAATGATGGTATGAAGAAGCATAATAGAAGAAGTGTTGAATATATAAAAAAGATCAGTTATGCTTTCATAATGACTATCAAAATATTACCAAAGAAAAGAGATGAGTCTTCAGATGTATTTCAAAGATATTAGTGGAGGAGGTAGATATTTGAGTCTTTGAGTATCTTGAAAAACGTGGAACGAAGAGCAGTGATTGGCCAGTAGATCTGAGGGGTCTGGAGATATATATAGATATAGATTAGTCTATAAAATATCAGAAAAAATGCTGACTACCATTTCTGAGAGCATAAGGCAATGTTTTACCAACCGTTCAAAACCCAAAGATATTTAATTTCATGATATAAACAGAAACAAACAACAAATCCTAACTTTTGACATGCATGAACCAGAAACATTTATGAAAACTCTTATCAATTATTCTTCTGTCAGTTAAATAATTTTGTTTCAGTGTTACATCAGACTTCAGTATCTGTTGTTCAGGTATGTGGTGCCAGACCTGACTAACACCTCCACCCTTGAGCAAACTGTACCAGACATACACACACACACACACACACACTCCTACACACACATACCCCCCCACACGCACATATACATGTCTACACTCGCACCCACCAACCTTCACACGTGTTCTGACCTACTCACAGCTGCACATGTACGTGCACACACACATATACGGAGCGTCTGGTTTCGTATGGAAAAGCTGTGAGACGTGATTCATTACAAGCTGGGTTTCTCGCTTAATGTTAAATGAGGTTTGTCATTAATTTCCATCTTGAGGTGATTACAGTGAGCAACAATTAAGGTTTCACAACAACACGCAACCCCGTAGGAGCGATTTCCACCATTGAGGATTTTGAGGGTAGACAGAGTAATCATTTGTCTTGAATCGCACATGCAGACGAGAGGATGGGAGTGTTTGTCTTTCCTGGAGGCAGAATGTCATAGTAGTGAGTAAGAGAGCAGCAGGCAGGTCTGTGCTGGCCTCTGCGCCTGCCTAGGTAAACATATCCTCTGTCTGAGATAGCTGGAGATAGCTGAGGAGGTTAGCTATCTCAACACATAGTCTCGCAGCTCACACAGACATACAATATAGATTCAGTATTTTGTGGCACTTAACAAGACTGCAGGCTGCAGGTTCTCCAAGTTCAGTCTCTCTTAAATGTTGCATGACTCTGTAGCCGTGTGTTAATATGCAACTCTTTCGGAACACTTCACCTCAATCGTCTGTCAGATCTGAGTACAATTACTTTAATTTGTCTCCTTCGCTGTCTGCTTCTGTCTCTATATTGCAATATTTCTGTGGTTCGGGGAGTCGATCTGCTCCACCTGACGGCGCCTCTTCTGCCTGGCAGGGAGCAATGTAGCCCTACTGGCTGCCAGCCAGACCAGCTTGAGTGTCTGCTCAGCTCAGCTCAAAGCCCTGCACACACACACAGACACACACACACACACAGACACACAAACACACAAACAAACATGGCGAGCACAGGTCGACATGTAATTGTCTTCTTTTCTGTGTCTATCTGCTCTTTTACTGTAAGGCTTAGTTTTGTTGTCTAGTTCTGACAAATCTCTGTGTTGCTTATGAATAACACCAGTTACAGTCATACAGTTACATTTTTAGAATTTGTGGGCTCTTGAAATATCCACTGTACTCCGTGATGTAATATCTGCGCTTTATCTCTGCGAGGATCATGATGATTAACCGTCTATTCTCTCTTCTCTCCTCAGTCTCCCAGCCCCATCCCGGCCAAGAGGTCCAAATTCGACAAACTACAATCCCCATCAGCTGACAAAGACAGGAAGCCTGACTGGTTACAATCGCTGTCAAAGTCTGCACACAAGGTTTGTATGCTTTGTGTACATGTTGCTGGTGTGAAACAGGATTTGCTGTTAAGCTCAAAGGTCAAAGGGGGTGACGTAAAAGCCGTTGTCCTTTTGAATCATCACATTATCATCTATGTATGACCTCTCGTCATTCGACTTGTTAAATGAAGAGGGGCCTTTGAGTATGTTCGTCATGGCTGATTAAATGTTCTAGTGGTAGTTTACTGTGAGTTTATCCAAGCTTGTTGTTTTGTTTGTTGTTCCAGGATCTGAAACAGGTCCAGCTGAAACAGAGGCCCTCTGCTTTCCGCCCATGGTCTCCTAAAGCAGCAGAAAAAGAGAAACCAGCTACTCAGAATGAAGTTGAGAGGTGAATCGTCATGATAGTTTCAGTTTTAAAGACAGAATATCTGTTAAATCAAGCTTTTGACCAATGAAATGCTTTAAATATACCTGCATCACCTTCACAGGTCCTACTCAAAGAGTCAGGAGACTTTGGCAGCTCCCAATCTGACACTAGCTCCCCTGACCCCTCTGGTCCATCCCAGAGACAGCCACGCTCCTGGCAGGGGACCCACAGCCATCTCTAGGCCCCCGCAGGAGCTGCATAATGGTGACGCACAACCTGCAGCAAAAATGGCCCCTTCCAGTATCGCCAACGGAACCGATGACATGGACACAGATGGAGAGATCGATGTGGATGACTGTGATGATCGTGAGTACCACCCATCATCTGGAGTTAAGCACAACAAGGGAGACTGAAAAGTTGAATACTATAAGTGTTGGACTATATAAGACAACGATTTGACTGCTGCAACTTTTATTAAACAAGTCTCACTGGAAATGAGCCATAGCAGAGTTGGTTCACTGTGATTACTGTGCAACTGCGCCACCTGGTGTTTAATGGAAGAAGTACGAGAGAGACAAGTTGCTGTCTGTAGATTTTGCTGCTTTGTAGCCACAAAAGTAGGAAGGAAGGAAGGAAACATTAGTTGTGGTTTGCTGCTTGGATTTCTTCTTTATACATGCAGCCATAAAACTTTCAGTGAGCATACAAAAAATGAATTTTAAGGCGTGAGAAAATGAGGTGAATATTAGCCCACCTTCATATTCTAAATCTTTGAGATTAAACACTAAACAACAGTATTCTTGCACTTTAATCACTGTCTTATTAATGTTAAAACTCTCTCTTTCTCTTAGATCCAGTGCGAGCTTCCTCCCTGGCTTCACCTCCCTCCGCCTGCACTGATGTGTCTCAGACTCTGACCCCTCAGAGTGTTGCTCGGTCTCAGGAGGGACCTGCCTGGCTGTCAGCGACCATTTGCCCAGAGTTGGACACCCTCAGACAGATGCTGTATTCTGGCCTGGACACCAAGGAAGCGAGAGAAAAACTCCTGCAGGAGATTATCAGGATGAGAGTGAAGCAGGAGGAGAAGCTGGCAGCTGCTGTGCAAGCGAAACGCAGCCTTCAGCAGGTATCATAACCTGTTCCTCTAAAATACTGCATAAAAAACATTTCAATGACAGCACAAGACTTTCACATATGAGTGTTTTAAATATGAGATATTTGTGATGTTTTTACAGGAATTGGAGTTTGTGAGGGTGGCTAAGAAAGGACGTCTTCGTGAAGCCATAGAAGCCAAGAGAAACCTGAGAAAGGAGATCGAACGCCTTCGCGTGGATTGGGAGAGGAAGATGAGGGACGCGGAGGAGTCTTGTGGACGGCTGAAGAGAGAGCTGGAGAGGGAGAGACAGTTGCGAGTTTGTGACAAAGGCTGTGAGGCTGAGCGTCTCCGGGTCAAGTATTCCACTCAGGTAAGATGCCTTTTATCACTAAAAGATTGTTGATTGGATCCCTTATCAGTGTTACAGCTCTTCTGACAACTGTCTGTGTTTGCTTGTGTCGTGCAGATCGAAGAGTTGCACGTGCAGCTACAGCAAGCAGAAGCTGACCGTGAACAGCTGAGGCAGGAACTGCAGCAGGAGAGAGAAGCTCGGCAGAGTCTGGAGAGTATCGTTAAAGACCTGCAAACCCAGCTGGCCCTGCAGGCTGACAACTGCCCACCTGGAGACTCCATAGACGCACACAGACAGACCACACAACACATCAACGGATCCTAAAGTTGCACAACTGGAGTAAAAGACTCAATAAAAAGAAGCATGGTTAAGGACTTTGTTGCACCTCCTGATATGGAAAAGAAACTCGGCAAAATGCAAAGTCAGTTTTGTAGAGGAAAAATCTGTCATATATAATATGATATGATATAAATCAATATTATTATGGCAATATATGAATTTATGAAATGAACTGGAAAGTAGCATGATGTCTGAGCATGTTGTAGAGCGTGAAACTAAGAAAGACTTCTTCAGTGATGAACACATCTCTCCAGTGACGTCAGAGCCCTCGGTTAGACACCTGACGCTGTCCAACGGTTTTATTTTGGTATAAGCTATTCTAAGATGTGCAAATATAGCCACATAACACTACTTGAATATGAAGGGAAGAAACATGTTGCGCCTGGTGAAACATGAGTAGATGATGAAACTCTTGGTGCCACAAAATATTGGTACACTCAAAGGTGTCATTGCAGACCACTGGAAACAAGAGACACCAGTTTACCACTATTTACTTTTAATATCAGCTTGCTTTTTATAACTGTGTAGAGGATGTACTTTTTAAGAAATATTTGCTTGCGCAGCACTGTTATTCCACAGGCAAGAAAAAAAACATCCATATACAAACATGTACGCATGTATACCAGCTTGTCTACCTTTTGTATTTTATAAACCTGACATATTGGAGGTTACGTGGGCCGCCTTCAGGTCCACCACTGTTTTATGCTTAGATATTTTATGGAAGTGTTACTTTTTAATATTATGACACGACTTCATTTGTTGTTGTTTTCCAGTAATGTTTTTGCAACCAAACCATGTGATAAATTGCAAATTTTCCTCTCACATTAGTGCAGATAAGCCTACAATTGCCCTCCTAAAAGAAAAAAAAAAAAACTCCAATAGCTGTCTGTTTTTGTTGAAATGCGGTACTTCTGATTTTCTATTGAGTATTGTAAAATAATTTATATTCTATAATAATTTGCTGCCTATTGACAGAAAGCATTCATTTTTAGTCACTGGTTTTAGGGCTCGTAAATCAACAAATGCTGTTTATATGAACAACATTTCTACATATATACAAAATATGGATATATATTTTTTTACTTTAAGAAAAGGAATTGCACTTTTTAAAAGAAAAGAACCTTGCATTGTGCATTGTACTCCCTGTTACATTTTTCAAATCACAAGTTAACATGAGCTTTGAATTTAAACACACTTTCCCCCTTCGCATCCTCTGATGTAAATACAGTGATATTGTAAATAAGATATTTGTTGGTATGTTTGCTTGCTCCAAACTTAAAATTGATTATGAATATTATTTTTTGCTCTTACTTGAAACCAAAAAGAGACTATATTTGGATTTGCTAAACGGCATTTTCATTGTTGTATCCCTGAGTATCATTGCAATCACAGGGCATTTAACAGAATGGATGGTCGTGTCGGTTTAAGGAGGATGAAACCATCAGCGGTTGTGAACTTGACCTATCAGTAGTTTTTGTAGGTTCGACACACCGACAGAATATTATAATCTTCCCCTTAATTTTGTTTATTTGAGAAGATCTTTATTTGCTGAATTATAGAGTATATATTACACCACAGACCAAAAACTGAAAAATGGAATTGAAATTGCTGCACCTCCCTCGTCAGATAGAGTAGAAGCGATACCTTCTTCTTCTTCTTCTTCTTCAATGGTTTAAACCCAGGTGCTCTCGTATATTTTAGACAAGAAACACTTTTATGTCTTATCATTATGATACCCTCGCTCAGTATTTGTTGGGTACAGTGTTATAGCAATATCCATTTTGTTAGCTGATGCTGTTGTAGTTTTGGTTTGGAAGTGGGGTTTCACTTGCCTCTTGTTTCAATGTTTTCTTTTTCCTTCAGAAAACTTGTATAATACCCATTAAAATCTAAATCAATCCTACGGTGTTGTAAAGAGTGATTTTTATGTTTTCAAGACAATGGAAACAGTGTGTGTGTGTGTGTGTGTGTGTGTGTGTGTGTGTGTGTATTTGTACACTTCATATAAAATGCTGTTAATGGAATAAAGTGAACAGCACATTTAATTAGCTTTTTTTCATAAGTGATATAGTAAAAGTGGAGTTACTCCAAGGTATATTTGCTGTTTCAAGCTGTTGGTTTTACTTTAAAACCATCCTCATGAGCAGGCTGAGCTATCAGGGAACAACAGGCAATAAATAGCAGGTGTGCTCAGTTGCATCAGTTAGGCTGATGATGTCACCGGCCAACTGTTTGTGAGACTGAATCATTACATATCAACCATGGATGTATTATAATATCAGTGCTCAATGCACTCAAAGCCATGTAAACATAAACTATAGTTCCTTAGAGGCTTTAAGACTACAGTAAAAGAAAGTTTAACATCTGCTAAAAAAAAAAGGCAAATGCTTTTTGAGAAGACCTTTTGACTTGTCACAGTAAGTGTATTTAGGGCTGCAACTAATGATTGTTTTAATTATCAATTCATTTTCTTGATGAATTGATTAGTCATAAGTGGTCTAAAATGTCTAAAAAAAAAAAAAAAAAGATAAAAAAAAATTATGTTCACTGTTTCCGAAAGCCCAAGGTGATATCCTCAAATGTTTTCTTTTCAATAACTGACCGGTCTGTAAGATATTTAGTTTATTATCATAGAAAACCTGGATATTAATATTTGACTAATTGTTGCAGCTCTGGATGTAATGGTGTTATTGTGATTGCTTGAATACAACAGAGCAATCATTAATGTTATTAGTAAATGTTTCAGTATTTTGTATATTATTCATTAATGATTGTCTTTTCTTAGTTAGATAGTTCAACAGTGAAGACACAGACACAAAAGGAGAGGGTGGGAGAAGGAGGAGGAGGGGGGGTTGAAATACAGCAAGACTGAATGAAAGGTATTGCTTGTATAAATTTGGCTGAGTGAATAAAGAATTCCCATAATAATAGTAAAAGATTTTAATATAAGACAATAGACTCTATTCACGGCAGACATTTTTGATTTGTCAAAGCAGAAAAAGCACAGGTGGAATTAATAACATTAATGATGGCTACATTCCATTTAGGTGACCCAGTTCAAGTGTTCTGCAAGCTCACTCACTGGCATTACTTACTGGGATACTTAATAGAGTAGAGCCATTGTTAATATTATTCACACCTGTGCTTTTCCTGCTTTGACAAGTCAAAATGTCAAAATGTCTATTCTATCGCTGTTTGTTGTACAGCCACAAAGGACATTGTCTGACATCTGTTTGATGGGGACTGTAAACAAACATCTTTCCACAAAGCATTTGAGAAAAAAATAAAGAAAATGTTGCCAGTGGTTTTGATATTGTCTTCATGGAAAATAAATTATGTTTAATATTAAACATTTTCTTCAGAAGCTCATTAAAAGGGCAAATTCCATTTACAACTTCAACATCAGCCATGTCTTACCAAGAGACGTATCATATATATTGTTTCTGTCTTAAGCTTGTGAAGATGTTAAGTAACAGTTACCTACCAATGTAAAATCTCAAAGCAGTATTAGTCTGTCATCATCATCATCATAACTGATGCAACTGATCACACTTGGTATTTATTGGTTGTTGTTTTCTGACGCCTCTATCTGCTCCTAATTATGGCATGTTGAAGGCGATGCACACTCACACAGGTGTTTCCAACTTTGCATGTCTTCTCAGGTTGAAGTTAGAGAAAGCTGCAGTATGAAGGGAATTACTTGAAGTCAGCAAACTCATAACTGTAAGTTGTGCCGCTGTAGCAGCTGCAAAAACATCCAAAAGAGTGAAGAAGATGTCAATCAAACATACCCACACAGTCTTGAAAAAAATAAGTGAAAACACATGTTGGGATGTGTGTTTGTGTAAAGTGAGTGGGGCCTTTAAAGTAAAACATAAAGCTTAAAATAGAAAATATACTTCTTCTTCTTCTTTTTTGGAGTAACTCTACTCATATAGTCCAAATATCACTATTGTAATTATAAGTGTAATTAAGTGTATTGTAACATAACATATACATGCACTGTATGCCACACAGTTGCCTCTAGGGGGAAATCATTACACACAGTTGAAGAGTAGAGGCTACAAGCTTGTTAATATCCAAATGCACCGGTGTGATTAAATCACCATACTATCTATTATAAGGACAGCCTGTTAAATCTGCTATAATTTCTCTATTCTATTATGATTAGGAGAGCCATAAGCGTTGCTAAATGAATATTTGCACCCCTCCTCTCCCACTCTCTTTCTTCATAGGCTTACTGGTTGCGTGAAAATCCCTCCATGAAAGCAAGGCTGAACCCTCACTCCAGGATTACAGCTTGAGGAAGATTTAGTGACTGACACATGTTGCTCACTTCCTTCCTTCAAGCCTTCTCTCAGGGCAGAAATAAATAAATAAGGAAGAGGCTACATGGCTGCTACACTGGATCACTGGACACAGGATGAGGAGGAATGAACCCTCAGGATGGGAAGACTGTTCCCTGATCCCACGTGGGAGGACTGTAACTGGGAGAGGAGGATATGCTGACACTTTGAAAACTGCATGAGAGAGGCTGTGCTAAAAAGAAACTCTGCTGAAGAGTCCAGCAGAGTGAGGGGAAGGTGGGTTCATGTGGTGTGAACGGGACAGGAGAGTTGGACTCAAACGTACAGTTCAGGGATGAACATCACCCCAGCGATGGCACCTCTGTCTCCAGGGCTGAGTGGCAGCCCGCCAATGGCTTCTCTGTCACCCAAGAAGACCACCTTTCAGTCGTTAGGATCTCTGTCATCAGGAAAGTTCTCCCCCTCGCTGACTAAGGGTTCCTCTCATGAAGCGAAGCATGCCTCAAATCCCTTAAATTCGCCCACACCATCCATTATGAGCTCCCCAAAACTCTGGCAGAAAGCATCCATCTCCAGACTTGCAGAGGAGTTTTTCTGGATTGGTGGCAGTGTGGTTGCACAGCCTAAATGGAGGCTGGGTCAGATAGGTAAGACTCACTAATGACTCATTCAATATTTTTTCCTTCAAACTCTCAAATTACTGCAGAATGTCAATAGATTGCTTAGCTGAAGGAGCTACAGTCTGCTGCAAACTGAAGAGGGAATTTTTAAATCATTTGTCCTTACTGGACCCAAAATTTACATTCATTTGATATTTTAAGAAGAGCAGCTATGAATTTGAAACTTAAACCATATTGTTTTATTGCAAGAGTCACCCAAAAAGTGTGAACGATGCATGTAACAGAAAGGAGTTGCAGAGAGGCCTGTGAGTAGATAATGGGCATATGGACAGTAGACAATCCTTTAGGATTAGCCTGAATGATGTTCCAGGTTGCGTCACATGCATCTGAGCTTCAGATTACAAACAAAGGTTACCTGCTCTCAGCACACAAAGCAAACATGCCTCACCATGAGCAAGAAAGACCTGAATGTTGCATGAAAATTGTTGGATTTGACATTTTATTCCAGTACAAGCACTGAGCACACACCATTCAAAAGTGACAAGAAATGTCAGCAAAGAAAGAGAAAAAGCTAAAATCACTATTGTGGGACTAATAATTCATTTGTTTTATATGTGACAATAATAATTTTCAGGGTTGAGTATCTTTTCCTTCAAGTGTGCTTCTCATCATTAACACTTAGAGTATCCAGCCACTTAAATCCCTGTGTGACGCAGCCTATAATCTCATAAACAACTTTAAATCTATCCTTGTGTTGACTGCTTCAGGGATTCATTTTAGGGTTATCACTTCCCTACACAAATTCACAACAAATGCACTGCAGTATTATAGATAGTACAAATTGTCTCAGCAGAAATGACAATAATAATAAAGCACTTTTGACTAAATCAAAAGGAAAATAGTCAATAAAATGCTGAATTTTACTTAAAACCATGTTATGTAAAGTACAGTTGAATGGCCAAAAATTAGAAATTCTTCACCACAGTTTTATATACAGTACAATATACTGAATATTTGATACACAGTCTCCCTTTGATGTTAGCAATAAATAAATTACGCTGTGATGATCCTGGTGGATTTCTGACAAGCTTGACTAAGAAGGTACATGCTACTTGATGATTAATGTGTCTTCTTGTGCTTCCCTGTAGTGGAGAGGTGCATGTACACAATGCAGACTGGCACTCAGATGACCAAACTGAAGGGAAAGAAGAAAGGACTCGTCCGATTCTTTTACCTGGACGAGCACAAGTCCTGCATTCGGTGGCAGCCCTCCAGGAAACATGACAAGGCCAAAAGTAAGACATCAATGTTCTGAATTTTCAGAACCAAACATCTGATGAATATGTGTTTATCACTTGTAGAATATGTGTTGGTTTTGGTTTTATGCAGGTCTCAAGATGAAGTCACTAAGCACTGATCACATGGCAAAAGAGCAGTCTAACTACAGTAAAACCAATCATCACTAACATAATAATTAGATTTTTTTTAAAACAATTAAGAGAGGACAAAAATATATTGAACCTCATCTTCTTCTTTAAATGGGCCTACAGTACAGTCCACTGTTTAAGTGAAGATGCACGTGAACGTATAGGTGTATATTAATATTAGTCATTCACATTTGGTTGTAACCCCTCATTGTGTGTTGTTATGGTGATTAAACCAACATGTGCACATACATGTTTGGTTGTGCTCCACTATATAGGACTTAATAGGGGAGAGAGGCTATAAAAAGTCAAAAAGCTAAATAGTTGCCTATTTTTTATCATGCTTTTTTACACATTGTAGATGTTGACCTTTGACCTCTACGTAGCCAGAAAGCCTAGTAGCATGGTTTGACTTGAGTAAAAGCTGAGCAAAAGTTACTTTAAGTAAATGTTTGTTGTAGCATTTTATCAGTTTTCGTCCATGTTATGATGTTTATCTCTACAGATTCATCGATGCTTAATAAAGTTACATTCCACTGACTCCTTAACTCAATTGATTTAATTGTGCACCATTTATAGCCTGGTGGATATCTACTCAAAAGATTATACTGTGCTAAACACTGATGGATTTGAATTTACTCAAGAGAATTACAAATAATCAACTCAAAATTTATTTTTCAGTGAGTTCTGCTCATAATCACGGGAAAAAAGTTTTTCCATGAATCAGCGATTGAAAACAAACACTAAATTTAAAACGATGGAGAGCTCTAAATGACCATCAGAACTGTTCTTGATCATCTGTTTCAGTAACTATTGATTCCATCCATGAAGTTTGCGAAGGGAAAAAGTCAGAGATCTTCAGGCGGTATGCAGACAACCGCTTTGACCCAAACTGCTGCTTCAGTATTTACTATGGGGAGCGTGTGAAGTCCCTCGACCTGGTCTCCACCAACGCAGAGGAGACCCGCACCTGGATCACAGGGCTGAAGTACCTCATGGCTGGTATCAGTGATGAAGACAGTTTGGCCCGGAGGCAGCGTACCCGTGATCAATATCCTTAATACACTCATTTATGTTCAATTTATAAATGATAGAAATACATCACTATATATTCAACTTTTATTTGAAAGTAAAACAAATCAAATAGGCCATTTGTACAAGATGTTGAGAATATATCTGACCTGATCATCATCTGTGTAATTTAGCCTTAACTGCAGCTTCACATGGTTACAGCAGACTTTCTCTGAGGCCGACAAAAATGGAGATGGCACCTTAAGCATTGGAGAGGTTCACCAGCTGCTCCACAAACTCAACGTGAATTTACCCAAGCAGAAAGTCAGGCAGATGTTCCAAGTAAGACTTCATATCCTCAAAGCTTAATCATGCAATTTATAATAGATTTAATGTGCATAACCCACCACCAAAGCTACTGCTTTGGTGCTGCTTGTTTAATACTTCTGATGTCTTCTTTTGAATATTTAGTATATTTAATACAGTGTCTATCAATTGGAAATGTTTTTTTTTTCATTCAGTTGTGGCTACATGACTATGAAACACAATTCACTCTGTGTTAAGCTACATAAATTCATAAAGAGAAGCTAAGAAGGTGATTTAGAAGGTACAAACGGTTAAACAGGTTTGTTAGGTCTTTGTAAAACTATAACTAAAAAACAAAATGAGATTCAGCACAAAATGTTTCTTAACCAGGAGAAAAACTAATGCATTAATGTAAGGCGGAAAAGAAATCATCAAGACTTTGAAGTTAAACTGAAGGTGGAAAATCCTTGCTGTTTAGTTAAGAGGCCTATGTGATCGTCAAATTATTTCAGCCAGAGAAGCAATCAGACAAAAGAGCAGAGGCAGAGCTAGCAGACAATATGTATATACAGTATTTTGGTAGAACAGTGCAGGAGAGTGCCACAGGAAAGCCATATGGCCACCGCTGAACAGATGGCTTTCGTTGCACTGCAATCTTTTATCGGTTCAGAAGCTCAATGTCTTCCCCTCCTGATGATGACAGTCCCTGTGAAATTTACTTCATCATATTGGTTGGTGTTAGAGACATATCCTTCAGATGGCTATGTGGGACATATTTTCTTTCTGGTGGGGTGTTATCTGAAATCACAAGTACTGAGAGAGCCTTGCTCATAAAATACTTTTGTGGCTATCTGTAGGAAGCAGACACAGACGAGAACCAGGGCTCTCTGGGATTTGAAGAGTTCTGTTCATTCTATAAGATGATTTCCACACGCAGAGACCTCTACCTGATAATGATCTCCTACAGCAATCAAAAAGAAGTCCTGGATCTACAAGACCTTGCCCGCTTTCTGGAAAATGAACAGAAGGTACAACAAAGCGTGAAAATATCCAAGCCAATATTTCATGCCAAGTGGAAAAGTCACCTTATTGTGTGTATATATTTTAAAGGAATAATATAATATTTGAAAAATACACTTATTCACTTTCTTGCAGAGTGTTCAATGAGAAGTTCAATTCCACTCTAATATTTGTACAGTATATATGAATCTACTACCAGCAGCCAGTTAGCTTAGTTTAGCATAAAGACTGGAAGTGGAGGAAACAGCTAGCCTGGCCCTGTCCAAAGGTAACAAAATCCACCTATCAGCTCACTAATTAACTCTTTATGTCTCATTTGTTTAATCTGTACAAAAAACAAACCATAAGAGACAACACCCGTCCAAACAATATTGTAATTTTTGTACAAATTATGAAAGGTAGATATAATATGTTAATTAATGGGCTTTAGAGGTGTTAGCAGGAGGATTTTTTCATCTTTAGATAGGGCAAGGCTCGCTACTTCCCTTTGTTTCCAATATTTATGGTAAACCAAGCAAACCGACTGCTGTTGTCAGCTTAGCTTAGCATAAACATGAGTGTTATTGATCCTCTCATATAACTCTAGGCAAGAAAGCAAAATGTTGAACTATTCCTTTTTGTGTAAAATAATGGATCATGGAATGGAAAATAATGGTTAAACCAAAAGTTTTTGTTTTATTTGCAGATGCGAGGTCTATCCAAAGAGTATCTAATTGACATAGTGGCCCAATTCGAGCCATGTCCTGAGAATCTGCAGCGTATGGTCCTGGGTATTGATGGTACAAGAAACTTGCTTATTAAAACGGATTTAATACTGCATACTAAAAATTATTGTTAGCAGCAATAAGGACACATCGGTCACTATAAGTGTAACTATAACTGTACATAATTACAAAAACACTTGGGTCTGAAATATCCTTCCTTCAGGTTTCACCAACTACATGCGAAGTCCTGCAGGTGATATCTTCAACCCTGATCACAACCAGGTGAACCAGGACATGACGCAGCCTCTGTGTAACTACTTCATCGCCACATCACACAACACCTACCTGACAGGAGACCAGCTGTTGTCTCAGTCTAGAGTGGAAATGTATGCCTATGTTCTCCAGGCTGGCTGTCGCTGTGTGGAGGGTAAGACCCAGTAAAACCTGAACTTCAGCTGTCTACACTGTAATTTCATGATGGTAAAGACACAGTGGTTCAATCATCCTTGTGTCTGTGGTTCTATCTTTCTTTTTTCCTTTCTTAGTGGACTGCTGGGATGGGCCAGACGGGGAGCCCATTATCCATCATGGTTACACCTTAACATCAAAAATCCTCTTCAAAGACGTCATTGAAACAATTAACAAATATGCCTTCACCAAATCACCGTAAGTGCTCCTTTGTCCTGTAAAAAATCATCATGCCTGTATGCCGTGCTAGCTCAGTAGTTCAGGTATCATCACTCCACCCAACAGGTACCCAGTGATCTTGTCCATAGAGAACCACTGCACTGTGCCTCAGCAGAAAAAGATGGCCGAATACCTGAAAGAGGTGCTACAGGACAAACTGGACCTGTCCAGTGTCAATGTGCATGAATGCAAGAAGCTGCCCTCCCCTGAAATCCTGAAGGGGAAAGTTTTAGTGAAGGTAAAGTTGACTCCAACAGCACATGTTGCCTATAAATTCTGTTCGATGCTGAGCTGAAAAGTCTCACAAAGCAGTGAAACACAAACACTGTCACACATGAAAGGTTTGAATTAAAGGTTGTTGTTTTTCAGGGAAAGAAGCTGCCCGCAAATCTTGATCCTGATGCAGAGGAAGGAGATGTGTCTGATGAAGACACTGGGGACGAGGAAGATGATGATGATGATGATGATGAAGAGGATAACTCACAGGCAAGTGAAACATACCTATAAAAATATATATAGGTAGAAAAGTAGACCGATTGATTTATGGATACACATATTTCCACTATGTTTGACTATTTTAGGATGAGAATAATGTTACCTCTGCCAATCAACCTAAAAAGAAGAGGCGATTTGCCAGATCGCTCATAAGGAGCTTCAAACGAAAGGTCAGCTGTTTGATTGCTTTTTCCTGTTTTTACATATTGCTAATACTTGATTTTCATCACGCCACTTGAGCAAAAAGTTCAAAGAAACAATGTGACAGCTTTCTGCTGAGATTATTTGCATAAAAAACTTCCTCTGTAAGTAACTTATCTCTTTTTTTCAGAGGAAAAAGAGAATCCGAATGAAAAGTAAAGTTGTGTCTGATGGAGAATCAGACTTTAGCAGCAGCAGGGAAAGGACACAAATTGTTTACCATCCCAAGTAAGGCTAATCTTTGAATTGAGTAGTATTAGCTATCTTATCTTCTCTGTGTTATTTGTAACACTTGTATGTCTACAATTCTCCCCTTAGGAAGAGGAAAACAATGAGGCTGTCCCGAGCTCTGTCTGACCTGGTCAAGTACACAAAATCTGTCCGTGTGCACGATATAGAAACACAAGGTAAATTCAAGCATCATCATAGTAAAGTAAACATCCAACTTCAGATATTTGCATATGTGTTAACATGGACATCACAATTTTGGGGAATAGAAGTTTAATGTTTTTTGTTTTTTTTCTGTCTGGCAGCATTTGCGAACAGTTGGCAAGTGTCATCCCTTAACGAGACAGTTATGAACCAGATCTTACAGCTGAAGCCAGGTCATTTGGTCCGTTTCAACCAGCGCCAACTGCTCAGAGTCTACCCGTCCAACTACAGAGTGGACTCCAGCAACTTCAACCCACAACCATACTGGAATGCAGGATGCCATATGGGTAAGACTTTCACAGAGGCTACAATACTACCTATTTTTACAAAATTAAAATTAGAGGTTTGTGTTTGGTGTTTTGCTGCTATTCAATATTGTATAACATATGTTGACATTTCATTTTAGTTGCGTTGAATTACCAAACAGAGGGACGTATGCTTGAACTGAATCGAGCCAAGTTTTCAAGCAATGGAAACTGCGGATATATTCTCAAGCCTAAATGCATGTATAAAGGTATGCATATATGCATATTGTGCAGCATGAGTGGCAACTGTCACTTTGTGAGGAGGTGGTAAATTGCCTTGATGTTCTTTAGGTGCCTTTAACCCCACCATGGAGGATCCTCTACCAGGACACAGAAAGACTCAGTTAGTGCTGAAGATCATCAGTGGACAGCAGCTTCCCAAACCCAAAGACTCTATGTTTGGGGACAGAGGCGAGGTGAGGTCAACATATAACAGACATAATCTTAACTATATTAAGATATATACTATATAGGAATACACCTTTTAAATTATATAATATATAAAAAATAAAAGAGATGTCTATCTTTTTTAATTACATAAATCTTTTGCACTTCCAGATTATCGACCCCTTTGTGGAGGTTGAGATAATCGGTCTACCTGTTGACTGTACAAAGCAGCAGACCAGGGTGGTGGATGATAATGGTATGTGCACAAAATCCATCTTGGATTACAGAGTGGCAACATTTCAGTTTTCTAGTCTGTGCAAATTCTATTTTTACTGTCATTCAGGTTTCAACCCCATGTGGGAGGAGACCCTCGTCTTCAATATTCAAATGCCGCAGGTCGCCCTGGTGCGTTTCCAAGTCTGGGATCATGATCCTATTGGTCGAGATTTCATTGGACAGAGGACTGTAGCTTTCACCAGCATGATGCCAGGTATATTACATGATAAAATAAGTGTTATGCATGCTCAAGCAGGGGCTCAGAGAAAAAATACCTTTAAAGATCCTCTCCAGACACTGAACAATGTGTGTCTGTTATGATTTTCCTAACTTAAAGTTAAATTAACTAGTTAAAAATTCTTAAAGGCACATCTGATTCTTCTGTTTGTTGAAATATCTAGTTCACACATATACAGTTGTATATTGGTCCATGATTGGCTGCCAAACTAGTTGTGATGTCACAAAATAATGCTCATTTGTACTACAAAAATTTACCCTCAACACAGCTCTCTAGTGTCAAACACAGTGCAGGTCAAACATCAGAGTGAAGTAAAAACAGCAAAATTCTTGAAAACTTTTTCCTGATGAGAAAACCCTGAGTTGTAAAGACAGAGATTCATGTGAATGAGTGAACATGATTCTTCTGATGCTAAACTTGTAGGTTATCGTCATGTGTACCTGGAAGGGATGGCGGAGTCGTCCATCTTTGTTCATGTCACTATCATTGATATGTCAGGAAAGGTAAGCTACTTAAAATAAACTACCACATTTTGTATTTCATCTTTAATTTCAAAAATCTTTAAAACATTTGGTGTCTTTTATGAAATAGATTAAGGCCACAAATGCTGTGAAAGTGGCCAGGAAACACATCCAAAAAGCAGCCCAGAAACATATCAAGGGTCATCAGCGGCATCCATCTGTAGACTTCTCCGTGCAGTCCTCAGAAGATGGACGTGCTCTCTACTTCCGCAAGGATTTAGACTCCATCTCACAGGACAGCAGGAATGGAGAAATGTCTTTTCTTGTGCAAGGGCCAGCAGCCAAGGCTGCCATCCACAAATTGGCCATGAGTGAGCCAGTGAAGCGTGCTCACAGAGTTAAAATTCATGAACCACCAGAGACAAGGAGAGGGATCTTCAGCCGGATGTCCTCCAGTGACTCGCACCACGTGGTGATGGCTCCCCGTGTAATAGCTGATAGCTTTGACCTTGAGACCTCTTCCCAGGCTTCCTGTCCTGATAGTCCTGCCCCTGACAGCCAAAATCCAATTCAAGCTGAGTTGGAAAATGAACCCAAATCACCACAAACAAACTGCACTGAGCAGCAGACAGTTCAGAAATTTGAACCAGAGCAGCCTGAACCATTTGAGGAAATACCAACAGAAACAGAGCCAGATAAGGAAACTTCCCCTGAACCAGATCAACCACCAGAAACTGATTCAGTCCCTGAGCCTCAGCCTGTGCCACAGCCTCAAGCCAAATCCTCTCCACTTATCCCTCCATCATCCCCAGCCAGGGTCAGACGGACATTGGAGACTCCAGCCACACCCAGACCGTCCACCCCCATACGAACAAAGGCCCGCTCACGTAGTTGCCCTCGAAAACCGACTACCTCCCCTCATACACCAATGGTGAACCGTAAGCTTGCTTCCCAGTGGCAAGCACAGCGAGCACAAAGCTATGGCAGTTACAGCAAACAGGTAAGACCTATACCCAACGGTCTCTGCCTGTCCGACAGCGCATCCAGCAGCGATGGCAGCACTGACAGTCTGGAGTTTGTGCCCTCTTGTGTGCCAGCTGGCGAAGAGTGGCGCGAGGGCACCTTACAGAGGGAGATGAAGGCCCTTTTTGATCAGAAGATGAGAGAAATCCGCTGTAAATCACCTCTTTTTTTAGATGGTGAGTCATGGATGATTTGTGAATCATATTTGCAGAAGTAAAATGAAACACTGCAATTACAAAAGTTACTGTGTTTCTCTCCTGGTGTGGCTGTATTAAATGACACTTTTATTTGTACTGTTTTATTTTCTAGATGAAACCACAGTTTAGATTTGTGACATCATCAAGATCCTTCAGAAGATGATGGAGAAGAGCAACAATAAGGCGGTTTGGGAAGACAAAAAAAGATGAAGGCACAAAGCAGCGCTGATGCAGAATTACACAAATAGACAGTTTTTTATTATTTTAGATGTGCTGGAATGTTTACACACCACACAGTTTGTATGCATGATGATGACATTGCCAACTGTACAAAACAGCATGATGCAGAGTCACACATAACTATTTATTAGTCACCTTTTCATGTTTCAAGTATAAAATTGATCATTTCAACAGTTATTTTTTATAATATTGAAACTTTAATGTTTGCTTTTTCAGTGAAATTTTAGAGTTCGTATTTGAAAATCAATAAAATTATTATTTTAATAAAAATGTGAGTTTTTTTATCCTCATTTTAAATGTAATATGTTTTACTTTTATTTGATGTATCTACACAAGTCATAAAAAATAAAACCTACAATTCAGTTAATGTCTCTGTCAAATATTAGAATAAATTCTGAAACAACTCTCAATCCAAAAAAAATTAAAAGTTAAAAGAAAACACAATTTTAAGATTTATCAATGTTTCTGGGTGGTTTTTAAGCCTTATCTTTATCTTTATCTGCAACTTCCTGGGGTTTATTTGCATTGTTGTTCCTCAGGCGCAAACTGAGTTCCTCAGTCAGGACAGTGCAGCAGGTTTTCTGTGAGAAAGACAGTGAAACAAAATATTTAAATATGATCAAGAATTCAATATAAACATGGGTGTGTAGGTGAGTGAGCATGACTGTCTGAGTCTAGTTGTGTCTTTTGCATTTTGTTAGCTGGTGTGAAAACCAACTGAGGAAAATTTTAAAATCCTGTTGGAAAAACCCAAATACACTTTGTCGAGCTAAAGACAGGACTGTTTGCTTTAGGAGGAGTTTTTTTTGGCTGACAGAAGTGATTTGTGTATGCACTTGCACGTACCCTCTGGTCTGCTGCACTGCTGCGGCTCCTGGAGGTGAGCTCCAGGACAGCCAGCAGTGTTCCCAGTCCCAGGCCCAGGGAAAGAACCAGAAACATCCCCTTAAGACTGTGCGGCTGCACAGCTGAAGACTTGGCCTTGCTTGCCATGCAGCTGCTAGCCCACCACTTGCTTCTCAGGTATGCCAGCTCTCCTGCCTCGCTCAGTTGTAGGATTGCCACACTGAGGTTCTTTATGATGGGAGATCCTTAAGGAAATTGATAGTTTTGACATGTTAATGTGACCATTTTGGCATCTTTTTTAAAAATTTCATGTTTACTAAAGTTTCAAATTGATCAGCCCTTACTGAGTGGGGCCGCAATGCTATATCCCCTCATGCCAATGACTTCATGAGCTCTGACCAGTTCACAATGGCGTGCTACTGCCAAGTCCAAAGAGACAGACTCTCCAATAAAGGCATAGTTGCCCTCTTTTGCACGCCGGATTCCTTCATCCATAGATGACACAAAGCTCTTAGTCCTCTCCATGTGTTCATGGATTCTGCGGTACACAGGGTTGTTTGAATTCTGGATGAATGAATAAAACAATAAAAGAGAATAGAAACAGGTGTGAGATAAGTGAGCCAATACACAAACTGTCTTTCAATCTTAACAACAAGAAGATAAAGATCTTCATATTCACCCTGAAGAAAGCAAGCGTGGAAGAGCCAGCCAGGCAACCATACTGAATTGTGTCCTGATTGGCCAAGTCTTCAAACCCTTTCACTGTCAGGTGAGTGGACTCGGAGCTCTTAGAGGAGCTGAGATTAGAGAAATAACAAGCCAAGAGGACAATGGAAAATAACCACCAGCTGCAGCAGATGACACGTCCTGAAAGAGCTCTGGGGTGAGGACCAGCACCTGACAACACAAAAACGTCAAATGCTAAGAGGGAGATAATTTGCTGAAAGGAAAAATATATATAAATACATAATCTGAAAGAAAAAAATCTGAATAATCTGAAATAAATCTTAAAGAAAAAAAAAACACAACTTAAGAAATGCAAAGATTCTCTATTTCCCGTATTGTTTTGACATACAAGTGTTTGCTTTTTACCTTGCAGAGTCAGAGCTCCAGCTGTGTACCAGAGGCTTTGGATGAGACTGAATCTGTTCTGCTCACTCTGAGGCTGACTCCACTCACATGGGCTGAGTCTGTATTTGCATAAAAATTTTAATTATTAATGTGACAGCACTCAAAGAGATTCCACTGCTAGAGAAATATGTGGGAATATCCACAAACATAAAGTAGAAATTCACAATTAAATTCACAGCACATCAGTAAACACCCATAAATAAATAATAATTATCACTTTTTAAAAGAATGACACTACTTGCATCACCAACCTGGCAACTATAAAGATGCAAGCAGCGGTCCCCAGGTAGGCAATTAGTATGCCGACCCAAGTCTCTGCTGTAAAGGGGGTCAGGAAATCAAAGAAGCCTGCTCCCTCTGAGATGTCCTTCCTCAGCAGAATGCTGATTCCTGTCTGCATGAACGGTTTGGTCATTCCCACCGCTTTCTCCCGAGCTGCAGTGAGAGTCAGCGGAGCAATCGCAAGGTCTGCCTCCTGTAAAGAATGCAAAAATACAGTTGACATGTAAGATATATTAAATAATTCAATATTTTTACAAACAACATCCCTGTAAAGGTTACACATATTCCTGTATTTTCAATGCATTGTTTATGCGTCACATGCCAGTTGGGATATTCAAGCTTCTACAGAGTAGTTAGCTGCCCCTCTAAATGTCCGTTGTCATGTACTCACCCCTCTCACCACCTCTCCAATCATCCCATTCCAGTTCCCACTCTCATCCTGTCGGCCGTATGAACTGTCTCTCACCAGCTGCACTTTGTACTTGAAGCCCAGCTTCTTGGCGACTTCAGACAGCAGGTCCATGCAAAAGCCTTCCAGTTGTGAGCCTTTGGACATTGTATATGGCTCTTGCTAAATGGAAATATGTTCAAATGTAATCAGTAAAATTTCTATGATTGTTTATTTTGTATTCAGAGTTACAATAAGCTTGACTGAAACAAAGGAACTACCTTTATTGTTGTAATTTTCAGCTCTGACGGCATGGATGTTCAGGGGAAAAAGTAAGGAACATGTTAATTTTTAGATACAAGTACTGGCAATATTTCAAAGTCAGGAAGGAAGGTCAGTAGATGATTAGAGGAATAAGAAAGAAAAAATATCAGTTACAAACATTATTATATTATTATTATTTTTCTTGCTTTTTTCAGAAAGACTAAAAAAAATCTTCATATGAGACAAATCCAGGAAGGATTGTGATGAACCACACATTGGTTCAATTTAAGGGGTCACAAGCTAAAACTGGAGTAAATAATCTGAAAACATTAAAGTAACAGAGCCACTGATATTTTTTTCTCTCTCAAATGTTCTTCACAGCTGAAGTCTATCCTAAATTTAGCGAAATCAAAGACTCCTTTGTGCGCTGGCCATCTTTAGATTTTACTCTGACATGCAGAGATGGCTGAGGTGAATTTTAGGGCGTATGTATTGACCTTCTAGTCACAACTGGCTTCCGGTATCCTACAGATCTGGCCGCTCTCGTCTCCTACTTGAAAACAGTTTGTAGAACACAATCTATTTAGAGCAGCGTGTTGATTCAAAGAGTCTCAATGCCATGGCACTGTGAGATGGGAGGGAAGTCAAAGAGTATCAAAAGCCTCGATTCAGGCCAAGGCCTTGGGGATCCATCACCACAGGGTGATCCTGACAACCATCAGATCCTCCTTTTCAAAAGATGACACGTTTACAAGCTCTTCAAGCCCCTGTCACTTTTTGGCCACTCTGAAACACAGGGCCTTTGTTTGCTTCATAGAGTTGATTTATTACCATTTTTTTTTTTGAGAATGTAAACTGGCTCGCTTCCTTCTCTGTTTTTCTACAAGAGTTGGACAGGATGTGGCGCTACACTTTGATGCTGAACTGAACTGACAGTTTGTGTATTTATGTCTTTTCAAGCCTGAGAAATTTTGACTAAATCCCGCAGTGAAAACACGAGGAATTTGGCAATGAAAAAAAGCAAGTTGCTACATACTGAATTACAAATGCAGTGACCGGGTCAAACTTTGACATATCAGTATCCACAGATAAAACACGTTTTTTGAATGTTCTTATGTTGTTAATCAGACAATCTTCTACATCAGTGCACACTCACGTTGATTACAGTTTGAGATAAAAATGGATCACGCCAGGTTAGATTTGGTAAGTGTGTTAGTATTATTTCCTAAGTTCCTTACCTGCAGTGCACATTCCCACATCGAAGAAGAATCCAGTAGATAATACAAAGAGGCCAAACAGCATCCTGACTGTCTTAACTTGCATCCTTCAAGTTATAAAAAGACAATTTGTGGTTAGTAGTGCATCAAATGGATAAACTACAAGAAAGATAAATTAAGACGTTTTTTTTTTAACACAAATGCAAAGACCTGAGTCAAATCAAAATATTAAGTAATTAAAAGAAAATAACTGACGGTCAGTGCAAAGAAACATGATGGATGTTCTTACCACTGCACCTGAAAAGAGTCTAAGATGTGACTGCTGGATTGGCACGTCAGGCTTCAGACAGACCCCAGTGAGCTCGACTGTGATACAGCGTGATCTGAAGTTTCCAGATTCAAATGTGATAAAACAGCCAATGAACTTTTGGTGGGTGGAGAATGTGGGAGAAATTTGAAGGGGTGGGGAGAAATGTAACAGGATTTTAGTGCGAATATATTGCATCCAACGTGGCATTAAACTGTAATTTAAATTAACAAAATGACTACGGTGGATATGTTACCAATACAAATGATTCATCATCATCTTGTGACAGAATATAATATCATGTCCTTATACCTTATATTAATATTGATCATAGTTTGCATTATATTTACATACATGTAAACAAAGTTGAATATTTGAAGCTCCTGAATCAAGTAGCAGCTCTCATACACTGTATAAAGCTATATTTTAAAATTTTAGTATTTAGTAATTTCATTTAGTAAGTTTACTAGTGTTGAATGGACTGTAGCACAATGTTTTACATGCATGTGTAACTAGCATGAATTAAATGGGTTAACACCAATTTGGGTGAGGTGCTAGTTGTGTTTGAGATCCATCTGCAAAATCAAAAGCTCAAAAGAAAAAAAAGATTAATATTAGTTTTTGCAGCCTTATTGTAAACTGACTAAATTCTTCTGAAGCCTTGGGAAATAATCAAAATGTTGCAATACATGCAGGGAATTGATAACAAAACATGTATTTTTATTATTTCAGCTGAAGTTCAGTTAAGTGTTGAATAAGTAAGAAAGCCTTTATTGTAGCACAGGCAAAGATAAAACTACCAAACCCTCTTTTGCTAATAGGTAGCTTGTGTTTTCTGTAGAGCTCCAAAATCAATATTCAGTACAGTCTTCCTTGTTTGGTTTTGTGGATGACTCACCTGACCAAGTATATATTTTAAAGGATTGTTTTTTTTTTTAATACTTACAAAATAGAAAACAAAAAGAGGGTTATATGCAAATAAACACAATGTTCAATGCAATGCATCTTTTTTTTCATTTGTATTTTATCATTGACGTTTGAACCAACACGCAACATGGCTGCAGGTTAATAACAAACAGACTGGAAGTTATAATCTTAGAGCTAATACTGTTTATGATTTATGGTCAGTAATTCTGACAATTTAATATTTTAAATGATTATGTTACAGATTATATATTACATTATAAATTCAAGTTACAATGTAAGCCAGTGAAAAACATGATGTATCTTAATATAAATAAATCAATTTCAGTGTTCAGGTAAGAGGAATTGTTTCTACAGCAAGGTATTTGACTAAATCAATCACTTTGTGTATTCAGCAGGCGTTTTATAGCTCATGTGGTAAAACTAGTAACCTGAAGAACTGAGTTAGTCAGTGATCAACAAACGTGATCAGTCTGTGTTTTGCAGTTTCAACTGGAACAATGCAGACTATAAAATAAGAGATTTTATATATTCAACAAAAGCCTGCTGACATGGTGAAATGACTGTAGCTCAATAATGGCGTATGATCATCCTGTAATTTGAAGTAAATGCATCGACTCTTGCCAGTGGATGAACTTAATTTATCAAAAACCATTGTTGGCTTTGCCTCCATTGTTGTCCTCATAGCACCCATAACATTACTGACAAATCTAATACAAACTGAAACATGAGGTCATACAATTGGGTACACTTACTCTAATGGGATTAATTTTTGTTAAGTCAGCTGATAGAAGTATGAAGAGTCTACGTGAGTGATGTGGGTGGGATTTTAGAAATACTGAGGTCATGATTCCCCAAGACACCCTATAACTTCAACTTCACATCATATTTATTTTCAACATTATAATCTAAATCCTCTTTCAAAGAATTGTCCACATTGCCAGGACTATAATTCTGGTGGAGAAATACACTGTCCCTTCTTTTTAACTTATCGTCATGCATAAAAAGGCAACATTTAAAGATACACAAGAATTTTAGATTTGAAGAATATCAGCATCAGCTTTATTTAACAAAAGTTAATAATTTGTCTGTAACTGTATAATGTAAACCAAACAATTAATTTAAAATACACAAAATTACTAATGTTCCTTGAATATTAATCTGTACCCCTTTATTTATTTTTTCTTCCTCTTTAATTCCTCATTAATTTGTTTTTATTGAATGTAAAAAGCCTTTACCTTTAATTTTATTATGTCATAACTGAATTCTCTGGCACTTTGTGTCCTCTTTTTGTTTTTCATCTTGTTTACATAATATTTTCTTAATTTGACTGTTTTCAATAAAGTTGAAGGTGGAAAAAAAGGCATTGGCAAAGATAAAGCATAACTGAGCTGGCATGTCAACACATCCATCTCCATGACAACTGAGCAAAGTCAATCAATCAACAGAAAGTCAAAATGCAACTACTTTGACAATCAATTCATTGTTTCAGTCAACAGAAAAACATTCACTACTTCCAGCTTCTCAAATGTGAGGATTTGCTTCTTTCTTCAGTCATTTATGATAGTAAACTGAATGTATTTGGATTTTGGACAACATTTTTTTGGCATTCAATTGATCAAGAAAATAACCAGCAGCTTAGTTAACAATGAAAATAATCATTAGTTGCAGCCCTGAAGTGGACTTTGACTTGACTGGAAACTGTTTTGTGAAGCTACTACTGCCAAAGTCAAGACTGGTCTTTATCGTGGGAATAAAATAATAATAATAATAATAATAATAATAATAATAATAATAACTAATAATACTACTAGGGCCCCAAACAGCTGTAGATTTATTATGATGTTTATATAAAGAAAATACTGAATTATGTCACTATTCCAGCTCATTGTAACCCAAATTAACTTACAAAAAAACCCTCACAGCACTTAAAAAAATATGCACTTGTGTATTTTAACATACATAACATTGTACAACTGCATTTACAAGATACAGATAAATGTTACTGGTTTCGTTTCAGATTCAGATTTTACTCACAAAATATAACAAATAAAATATATAATACATTATTATTGATGAAACTACCCAGCATTATATAAGAATTAAAAGCTCCACCTTCACCACAAGTTAAGTAACTTTAAGTACATTGTGCTAATAATGCCTCTTTTTCATTTTTAAGGTAAAAATTTTTACAGTATTTTTACTGTGCGGTATTAATAGCTTTACTTGATAAAAGTTTTGAGTACCTCTTCTGCCACTGCTAATACCAATATTTAGTTAGAGAAAGTCTGAAAATAAAGCGAGACAGACTTTGCCTGGAGCCCCTAAATCATTAAATCTGTCTCTGATAATAGGTGTATAAAAGGTACAATGTTGGCTCTATGAGAGATGAAGATGGGGGCATAAGGCGCGCAATATATGTTGAGTTGTTTTCTTCATCGCTTTTTTCTGTCATGAGCTCCAGATCGAGTGCGATGTCATCGGTTTATTCCATTGACCAATCAGATATCAGTGCGAGTTGCGTGCGAGGTGAAGCGGCGACCTGCTATTGGCTGAGGTGGTTTTTTCCAAAGGGGCGTATTTTTCAAGCCATCTTGACTGAATATTTAGCCTCATCCAAGGTACATTAATTTGATATCTTGAGGATTTTGCTGCCCCTAAATTGGGAACCAGCATCATTTGAAAGGTTAAAACCACAAGTATGTAACCGGGTCGAGTTTGTGTGTTTGACCGCAGTCACAGCGGAGAAATGAAGTGCTGAAGATGACGCTGTCGCTCCTGGATTTACCGGCTAGCTAAGCTAACGGCTAGCATGTCCGCCTCGGTTGTAGTCTGTCACTAGCTGACATTTAGCTGGGTGCAGTTATTCTGTTCGGCACTCGCACTGCAGAGGACGGTCTTACAAAGGTAAACGACTCTGGTATTTTCAAAATTACAAGCCTGACTTAGGAAAAATGTGCCCTTTTCTTATTACGACGTCTGTGTGTCCTGTCCGACCGAGTAACGTTATCACATCAGCCTGAGACGATCTTTCTGCAGACGTTTGGACTACAAAGCAATGCCCGAAACGCCGCACACTGCAGTGTCATGATCTCTAATGTATACATGCAACTAATCAATGCATTTAGGCACGGTGCGTACAATGCGTCTGCTTTCTGGTTGCTGTTGGCATGTATAATTGGGCTGCTAATCAACTTGCAATACAAATGTTGTCTCTGCTGTTGTGCGCTTAAAATGGCTGACAGATGTTAGATACTCGGGTTGGTATTTAGCGCTCTTCAACCGAACTACGCACAGCAACAAGGAAAAAATAGAGGATGCTGGCGTTTGGTTGGACAGAGAGAAATGTGGCGCTGTTATAGACGCTTGATTGGACCAATGGGGAGACAGATGAGGTACATACATGCAAGCAGTACAACTTACTGTAGTTGTGTTTGTGCAGTCAAGAGTACTTGAGGTAACATGCTGTGTTGTTATTACCACAGTACCAGAGTTGACCCCTGTACATGTCCAGGAATAATAATGGAAAAAAATACGCCAGATCTGACTCATAATGCACAATGACACACCTAATATTTATTATTTTATCACTAGAAAGAATAAAGCAGGATCAAATGATTGTAAGACTAAAACTATTAGGTCAGGATACATTTTTGTAAGATGGTAAATTGATTATTAATGGATAATGCAACATTTATGTAGTGTTAATAACAATTTAACCCAGATGCTTCCTCTCATCTGCAGTTGAAAGTTTTTAAGGGTGCTGTAAATTATTATTTATTTATTATTATTATTTATCAAGTCATTTGGTGATTATTTATTCGATTAATAGTTTAATCTATGAAATGAAAAAATACCCATTAAAATAATCTGAAAAGCTGCATTTTGTCACATTTGAGAAACTGGAACTCGTTTATGTTCTTTGTTTGATAAATTATTTATCAGGTATCCAAGTTGATTACTATTTAATTCCCTGTATCAACTAAGGGATCAATCAACTAAATGCCCGTATTAGCATGTATGTGTGCACAGCTTGAACACATACTGTAAAATGGGAGCCACAGTTTTACATAGGAGTGTCACAAATGGTGATTTCCTTAATACTTGCAAGGTATTACATTAGTTTCTTGTTAAAATAGGACAACACTGACTGTCTGCCATTTATTTACTCTTTTTTTTCGATAATAACCTCACACTGATAGAAAATCAAATATAACCATACAACAGTTACTTTACCACAAATTTTAAAATATTGTTGACACATTAACTTCAATCATTGTATTAAATATTTTTTCTTCCTTTCCATCTGTTAGGGAGCTGGTGTAAACTCCCATGCGGAAGGTGAGGAGGTGGGAATGTGAGACAGTTGTTAGCGGACTCAACATGGGTAGGGGCCGAGGCAGAGGGAGAGGAAGGGGCAGGGGCTCGTCTGGCCAGTTGCGGCCCCCCTCGCCCTACAGACTGCAGCTCTCTCCATCCAGGGAGACACTGACATACGCTCAGGCACAGAAAATAGTGGAAGTGGACCTAGATGGAAGGCTCCATCGGATTAACATCACAGATCCTTTGCCAGTCATAACTGAGGATGAAATGATGGCCCAGGACATTGCTGAGTGCAACAGCAACAAGGAGAACAGTGAACAGACGCAGAGTAAAACCAGGTCATGGAGGAAACCTTCAAACAGTAAAGGCAGGAGGAGTAAAAATACTTCTCACCAGAATCAACGCTCTGGCTCACAGCAGCAAACCGGATCTGCTAATTCCCTCCAGCACCCGTCCCACCAAACCCCTCTACCTGAGCCCACCTTCCGTGTGCTGAGCTCATTTTGCCCTTCAGAGGCACCTCCTCTCCCAGCAGCCTACTACCGTTACATAGAACAGTCAGGGGAGGAACAGGACAGCGTGGCCGAGTATGACATGGACGAGGAGGACCTGGCCTGGCTAGAGATGGTGAACCAAAAGAGAGTGTCTGACGGCCACGCCTCTGTTTCTGCGGACACTTTTGAGCTGCTGATCGACCGCCTAGAGAGGGAGTCCATCCTGGAGTCCCGTAGCCAGGCACTGTCACAGAGTGCCGTCGACGAGGATGCTTTCTGCTGCGTCTGCCTGGATGACGAATGTCTGAACAGTAATGTCATCCTGTTCTGTGACATCTGCAATCTGGCTGTCCACCAGGAGTGTTACGGTGTGCCATACGTCCCTGAGGGCCAGTGGCTGTGCCGCTGCTGCCTGCAGTCCCCCTCCCGTCCTGTAGACTGTGTGCTCTGTCCCAACCGAGGAGGTGCCTTCAAACAGACAAGTGATGGACGTTGGGCCCATGTTGTCTGTGCCATATGGATCCCAGAGGTGTGCTTTGCCAACACGGTGTTCTTGGAGCCCGTTGAAGGGGTCAAAAACATCCCTCCCGCTCGCTGGAAGCTCACCTGCTACCTGTGTAAGCAGAAAGGCAGGGGAGCGTCCATTCAGTGCCACAAAGCCAACTGCTACAGGGCCTTTCACGTTACCTGCGCCCAGAAGGCCGGCCTGTTTATGAAGATAGACCCGGTCCGCGAGACAGGTGTTAACGGAACCACGTTCTCTGTGAAGAAGACCGCTTTCTGTGAGCATCATTCTCCGGTAGGGTCTCGGCGGGATGGGTCTGGAGACGAGTCAGTTGAAGGGAGACTGGTGGGCGGCAGAGGTAACCGCGGTCAAAGGTCCTACACTCAAAGTCCCCCACCACCACCACCGAATAAGAAGGCTACCAAGGGCCAGAAAAAGAAGACTACGAAAGGGTCTGGTGGGTCGACACGTCGCTCAACTGTGCCTGTGCTGCTCGTGCCTCAGATTCCCTCTCACAGGTGTGATATGTGCATAGTATGAGAATTTATATACACAGCATACTATTAATTTACTGTTGTGTCTGTTGCCTTACAAGAGATGATTCATAATCTTCCAGAGATCTAAAGGAAACTCTTGATTTTCTAAATTACCATAGTCATACTACCACAAGGTATTTTTTTATCACCACTAGTATTTCCACTGTTTGAAGTGTTTTCATTGTATCATTTCATCTCCACAGGCTGAACAAGATCTGCACAGGAGTTGAAGTCCAGAGGAAGAATCAGTTCATGCAGAGGCTTCATAACTACTGGTTACTGAAACGACAGTCTCGTAATGGGATGCCTTTAATACGCCGACTGCATTCCCATCTACAGGCACACAAGACTGCAGAACAAGTGAGAAAAGACATTTAAAAAAAAAAAAAAAACGAACACAGTACTCTAAATTACCTCCAGTACAAGTCAAGTCATACAGTGCCTTTTTGTTTTTCGCACTTTCGTGACCGTTGCGTGTTTCACAGGAAAACGTTGAAATGACTGACGGTAAACTAAAGTCACCATCAGCGCAATTAGTTGCATTCTCACACATTTGACTGCAGGCAAAGCACTTGCGGTTACTTGACACATGCGACTCTGCCCATCGCTCAGACTTATTTAAAGCTACGCATCGATTTTGAATCAATTAATATATCCATCTGTGTGGCTGAGTATTATGAAATATTAAAACCAGCACATTTACATTTACAGTCATTGGAAACGTTATGTATCAGGCTTTCAGAGACCATGAAGTCTGTTCAGCCAGGGAATTGGAATCAAATATTTCACACCATGTTTGTATTCTCACACAATGAAATCAAGCATAAGACCAGACATCACACTTTGCCATGGCTGTTTCAAATAGATGGCAGGCCTTCACACAAACCCTTCACAGTTTTGTCATCTTTGTTGTTGACCTCTCGCTGCTGCAGAGGGCGGCAGTGTGTAAAACATTATAGATATTGGTTTTAATCTGTTGCCCACTATTTTTAAAATAGCTGTGGACACCTTAAGCAGTTCTAACCATTAAATTCAGGTTAATTGCAGGTGGTTAGAACTGTTAAATACAATCAATGACATAAATTTTGTCCCTTTGTTAGCTTTTAATATCAATTTGAACTTGGTTTAATATGACGATTATTTTGTTTCAGTAAAAATGTTTATTGTGTGCAAATTAAATTGATATTTTTCAAATTGTGACTGTCCATTTTTCATATAAATGATTACTTTACAGCTTTGGCTGTGTAACTGCAAATGTGACAGACAACCTGATGATTGATTTTTATAAATTTCCAATTAAAAGCCCAAACACTATCCCCGCGTTTGGCTCAGGAGCACACTTATGTTTCAGAGCCCAAATTTCTCCTTGCTTGCCCATACATCTACAAAGAAATTCTGTAGGAAAAACCGATTATAATGGATTTTAAAGCTGAACCTGGAGTCTAATCTCATTGCGTTTTCTCTTTTGTGTTCAGAAGGAGCCTGATGAGAAGCTGTGCGCCGCAAGAGAGGAGCTACGATACTGGCAAAAGCTGAGGCAAGATTTGGAAAGAGCCAGGCTTTTGGTGGAACTCATCCGCAAGAGAGAGAGGCTAAAGAGGGAGCAGGTGCGTTACAGACCAATTTCAAGACAAGCTATAGTTATTTGGGGTATTTTTATAGCATTGCCGTTCATTTGAACTTTTTAAGAGTGACCTTGCTTTTCCTCTCCTCTCTTGTTTGTTGACGTCATCACCCTTCAGATGAAAATTCAGCAGGCTGCTCTTGAACTGAAGTTGACTCCTGCATTGGTGCTTCTCCGATCAACCTTGGAGCAACTGCAAGAGAAGGACACGGCCAAAATCTTCTCTGAGCCTGTCAATCTATCAGAGGTTGGTTCAGTTAGAAAACAAACTTCTGAAATATTCACTTGGAAGCATTTTTTTCTTCATCCTTACTATGACACAGCTAACATTCTTCTTTTAATAACTCACTGAGGTCCCAGATTATTTGGAGTTTATTTCCCAACCCATGGACTTCTCCACCATGCGTACGAAGCTGGAGGGACACGCCTACTGCTCCATCGCAGACCTCGAGAAGGACTTCGACCTCATGATCTCCAACTGCCTCAAGTACAACTCCAAGGACACCATGTTCCACAGAGCAGCCTTACAACTGCGGGAGGTGGGCGGAGCCGTCCTCCGCCACGCCCACAGACAGTCTCAGAGCATCGGCCTGGACCCCAGCACCGGCATGCACCTCCCAGAGTCTCCAAACAAACATGGCTTCTACAACTGTACGTGGGACGACGGTGAGTTAGGAGGGTTTTTCCTCAAGAGAGTCAGAATGAGCTGTTTCCTCATGAGCCTAATATTTATTCTCACGCACCTACTTCCTCCATTTGTCTTTCTTTTATTACTCTCTACAGTCGACTCTCTCTTGGACCCAGAAAACAGACTCCACTTGACCACAGACGAGCAGCTAAAGGTTTTACTGGATAAACTGGACATGGTGACATCTATGCGTTCCAGTGGCGGCAGAACTAAACGCATCAGGTTACTGCGTCGAGAGATCAACACTCTCAGACAAAAGATGAACCAGCAGCAGCAGAACGCTCAGTCGGTGAATGGTAAGGACAAGGATGATGAAGGAAAGGAAGAAGAGGAAGAAGAGGAGGAGGAGGATGAAGAAGAGGAAGAGAAGGAAAAGAAAAAGCTGAAGACAAACATTGTGGATAATGGACTTTTGACAACAGTGTCCAACTCTGGGACAGGTGGAAAACGATTTTTACTCTAAATGATTTCATTATTTGAATGTCATTTGTCTTTATGGAATTATTAATACAATTATTATTTGATTGAAGATGATTTATGACCCTGAAATTAATTTCTCTTTGATCCAGATGACTCGCCGCCTGTGCTAGAACTTACATGCCCGGTGTCATCGCCGCTGCCAGGAGACGCCCCACTCGAACCTCCCGTCCTGGGCATCGTACCTGGAGGACGAAGGTCACCCGGGCGTTCCTACAAGCGCCAGAGATCATCCCGCAGCGGGAGCAAAAGCCAAGGTGAAGATGAGGCTGAAGTTGGTGAAACGCCGTCTTTGCAACCGGAGGCTGTTCACGAGGTCACACCGCTGGGGACACCGCCAACTCTGCCTTTGGTCGGAGTCGGCCGTCGTACGTCTGTGCTGTTCAAGAAAGCTAAAAATGGGGCGCGAGTCACAAAGACCAAATCTCCACCACGACAGAATGGAAAAGCCACAAACGGCTTGGATAGCAATCCTGTCAGTCCGAATTCACCAGGTGTCACCAACATCACCACCTTACCGCCGACTCCAAACGCCTCCCCTACACCTCCCTCTCCGTCCTCGCACCACCTGAGGTCCAGAGGCCACAGTTCAGAAAGTGAAGCAGACAAACTCCCTCCACCACCCAGAGAAGGCGGTAAGAAAATAATAGATATCACAGAGAGAGAGAAAGAGGTCGCTGAGATTCACAGAAGTGTTCACTTTGATTTATAATTATGTTTTTTCTAGGCCTGACAAACGGAAAACACACTTCTGTAGACCAGGATGATGACCAAAAACTAAAGTGAGTATGGAGTAATAAGTACATTAGCTTTTAACTCTTTGGTATTAAGTTGTAGGTCTACCTTTATCATAAATTGTGCCTTGACTTAAAAGTCGCCTTTCTCTCTCTTTCTGTTCTTCTCTCCATTTGTTTACAGCTGTAGCGTTTCTCCACCCAAACGTAGTCGTGGTAAACCTGCACTGGCTAAAGTCCCTGGCAGTGAGAATGGAGACATCTCTGGGGCTGGTGTGTATCATGACAGGGCATTCAAATCACACTGAAATGCCAATGTTTCTGTATGTTTATTTGATGCATACTTTAAAAGTCTGCAAACAAAAAAATTAAAAGCTTCTAACTTTCACAACCAATATAATTCTCAGTTTGGGTTCAAGAGCTGTCGCAGACGCAAATTAATTGGATATATTGGAATATCCTGTTCACAGGAAAGTCTACGCTTCTGTCTTTAGATAGCGAGAGGGAGCTCGCACCTCTGGACCTAGTTTGGGCCAAATGCAGAGGATATCCATCATACCCAGCAATGGTGAGAATGTATTTGATCTTCCAGTTCATGCTGCGCGTACTGTAGCTTTCTTTTAAGTCATGATGCCAAGTGCCAGACTTGGCATAAAGAAGTACTGAAAGAATAATTGTTCAGTGTGCTGTGAGTGACATAATCCATTGTTACAGATTGTTGACCCAGACATGCCCCAGGAAGGGCTTCTTCACAACGGCATCCCCATCCCAGTGCCTCCTGTGGAGGTGCTCAAACTGGGCGAGTGGAGACAAACGGAAGCTGGCGATAAGCTCTTCTTAGTGCTGTTCTTTGACACCAAAAGAACTTGGTAAGATTCAGACGGAGGAGATGAACCTCATGCTGAATTTTAACACCATCAGGAGAAGTCATGTTATGAAAAACTGTCCCTCTTTGTTTTCAGGCAGTGGCTCCCTCAAAACAAACTGCTGCCGATGGGGATGGACGACACTGTAGACAAACTGCGTTTGATGGAAGGAAAGAAACCCAGCGTTCGCAAGTCTGTACACACTGCGTACGACCGGGCCATGGTGCATTTAAACCACGTGAGAGGAAATCTCAACTTCACTCCCTCCAATTTTATATGAATTTTAGTTTCTAGATTTTATCATCTTTAACCGGCTGCCTGGTTATATGTACAGAAGCTTCATCGATACTAAAAAGGCAGGAAAGTAAAATGTTTCTGATGGTTTTCTGCGTCAAACTGTTGCTCTGATTTTAAAAGGTTTTCAATGGAGTGAGAGAAAAGGCGCTCGAAGACATTTTCGTAGATGAATCTGCACATATATATTCATGAGATTTTTTTAAAAAGGTTTTACACAACCACTGTTGCTATGTGTTCATATAAAGTTTTTATTTTAGGCCAAAGTGAGTCAAGACTTAAATGAGAGAAGTGTAAATATTTAATTGTCAAAGGGATTGTCTTGATTCAAAACATATTTAGATTGTATTTGCCATTGAAATGTCACTGTGTTTAATGAAGTGTGGAAGTCTCACTTAACGTTCACTTCATATCTGGACTCACAGGATTGGTTTGGACAGCTATGGACAAATTTTTTAAAAATTTTAGCCTTTGAAAATTGTTGGTAATATGATATTAACTGGTGTTTTCTAAAAAAAAAAAAATGAATGAAACACTTAAAATGAAAGATCTTCCCTCCACAGAATCAAATATAGCCTTTTCGGTGAAATTGGCTCAAATTATACATCAAAAAAAGTGTTAAAACAATTTCAAATTAAGAGAAATAGTAGAAAAGTTTAGTCAATAGGCTGCCAATGGAAATATTCTTAGTATTTTAGTCCAGCTATGATGTGTTGTAGGTGGGACTTTAGAGGTCTTTACTTATTTTTCCATATTGTGAAACTGTATTGATAACTAGAATGTTGGAGTACCCAGTGCAGCTACTTGGTTAGTAAGATGTGAAGCCACTAAAGAGGTGAAGCTGATTATATTTGTGGTTGTGACAAAGTCTACTGCGATCACTCACTCACTGAGGAACTTGCAAATTGTTTGCAAATCTGGCTGAAATGACTTGAAAAGCACAATCGGCCTGTTTTTTGGGGGGGAGAAGAAAAAAATAGCGACGCCTGGAGCCATATGAGTGGCAAAAACGTGTGTGTGTGTGTGTGTGTGTGTGTGTGTGTGTGTGTGTACATTATATACATATATGTATACGAGCTCAGTGTAGTAAAAGGTGCATGTGTATAGTTCTGTAAATATGTAAATGTATGTTTATATTGGCTTACATGAAGTAATTTAAGGAATGCAAAAATCAAATTTAGATTTTAATTTATAATTTGTCGCAGTTGAGAGTGTTATTTAAAAAAAAAAAAAAAAAAAGTAAATATTGAAAAGATTTATGTATGATGCTAAGTAGCTCTTTGTAATAGTGATGGTCTTCACCAACATGTCAGAACATATTCTCTACAAGTGAGGCGGCACAGGACCTGAGAGCTCTGTTGGCAGCGGTGACCGCACTCGCCTGCTGGAGGCTTTTCTTTCTTAGGTGTTACAGGAGATTTTTTTGATCTTGTCGTTTGAATTGTACTGCAAGATCTATAATCTGCCTGAGACAATATTTTCTCACACAAGAATAAATGCTGTTTGAAACAACTGCATGAGTATGTCTTTTTTTTTGTTTGTTTTGTTTTGAAGAAGTTCATATCTTGTCTGATCAATTTATGACACTGGAACGTTTGTGACGAGTCAAGCTTTCAAGATAGAATTGAACTACAAGAAGAAGATTAGAAAACAGGAAGTTCAAATGTATCCACATTTCTTTCAACGTCTCCAATTTGAGAAACGCAGCATCTTTTTAATTGACTGAATTTTGGAAGACATGATTGTTGTATAATCTGTTGTATGCAGATCAGTGTTTACCTCTTCAACTCGTAATATCAGGAAATATTAAGTAACGATATTGTTTATATACAGTGTTTGTGTTCAGGTTATCAGACACTGTACTCCTTTGGAAAAACCCGGTAATCTGCCAATGGAAAGTCAGGCATACATTTAACTGTTTTTTCTTGTTTAGCAGCCTGATGATGTTGTATAGCAGCATATCGGACAAATTCGTATTGACATATTCACCTTTAACCTGGTACTGTATTTGTTAAATGCCACAGCTCTAATTTTAAATGTGGCTATCCTGAAATTGGTATTTACACTTTCGTTCCTGGTGATAAACGCTGTCTAAACATTAATTTTAACTTCTGAGTCTAGACCAGTACAGTGAGGAGGGAGGCTCCTGCTCAGCCTGCCCTGGTCCAAATCAGCTCCTGAAATCAGACACAGGAAATGACACCAGTCACGTAAAGTCGGGTGTGAATATGATTTCCTCGCTGTAATCTTTCCTCCTGTTCATATTGGTTATTAAAAGATCCCCTTTCAAAGTCAGTGATGGGGGCCAAAATCCAAAGTGTGTCCTGTCATTTTGTGAAAAATGCATTTAAAAGTTTATCTGAAGCTTATTTGAGGCTTCGGCAGTCTGAGTTAGTCATATGAAGTGGATAACTGCCACATTTACTTTTTTTTTTGCTATCAAATTCCCTCTCTGTGTTTCCTCAGTGTTTCCCTGTTGAGCTGCAGTGGTAGAAACAAAAAGAGGGACTTTGGCACTAAAAAGATTAGAACTTTGAACGATATCTACGTGATTTGACTATTTTGGACGGCTGAAGCTTCATTTTAGCTTCAGATAAACTTTTAAAACCATTTTTGTACAGAAAGAGGACTGTGGATGTCCTCATTTTAAGACAGACTTGGAAAAACTGTGATCCCGTCCTTTAACACCTCATCATTATCTCAGATGTTCCTAGGAAATGATGTGATGTGGTGTTGAAAGAACTGCTCCGTTTATACTCGTTCATTATTGGAAACTTGCTTCCTCTTATTTGTTGAACTGAATGCTCTCCTGTAGATAAATCTATAATTTTTACATGTTCAGCTGACCTGCTGTGCACTGACTAAAAGACTCTCTAGGTTACATTGGCAATTAAGTGAATAAATTAATATCAAGTTAATCAATCGTTTCTATTTTTGTCTCAAATTACATAATTATTTCCAGCAAACTCATAGGAAATGATTCAAGCAATTGCAGACCATAAAATAAAGCATTACCAAGATCTTTTTGCAACATTTGATATAAAATTTCCCACTTAATTAAGACAACTGTATCTTTGTGCAACCTGGGATTTATTTCATAATACTATAGACATACTCTTAAGACTTAAATTGACAGGAAATTCCTCAGAAGAGACAAGAATGAGGCTACTGTTTATAGACCATCTTTACAAAACTATTATCCAAAAAAGATAAAGTCACCTGAACTCGTCAGGAGTCAAGTGACAACTGTACTAGAAGTATCTGCAGAAAAAACGTTGTGTGAAGACTCATACCTTCGACTCCTAGCAATGAAAACACTAACAGTGATAATGGTGATCAGGTGTAACAGGCTGGGATTTCCTACTTGTTATCTGCATAAAATGTAACCTGCTCATTTTTAATTTGAGTTGAAACATGAAAAAAAAACATATTATCTGTTCAAGTTCTGTCACAGTGAGGTGCAACCAAATTCATGGAGGGCTGTGAATTTCCATTTCAACATCACGTTATTTCGCTGTTTACTCGACAGCAGAATGAAATAATGTCTTCAGTTAAAATGAAAATCTCACTGCTCTCTCTCTAGCACTCTGTAACACATAATGGCCCATAGCCTGTTCTGTCAGTTCCAGTTGTCGTTATTCCAGTTCATGATGCACCCGAAAATACAACATATCTTGCATATCCTGTTTTGTAACAATTAGATGTTTTTGTAACATGGGGCGAAAGAAAAAAAATCGACATATGAAAATTAGTCTGAGCAAGGTAGTTCATTTTTCTCCTCGTGTTCTCTAAACTCACGCAAGAAAGAGACCATGTATAGTTATAGCATATGCGAATGAACTGTCTGTGATACATTCACTGTCCGTGAGGAAAATTTCTGTCTTGTTGCAGTAATAAAACAATATAAAAACATTTAAATATCATTGCAATTATATTCTACCACAGTTCAATTTAAAACGTACTATTTCGCAACGCTGTTTTTGCCCCTGACTGTTTCTGATCGAAAGCAGTGATGCAATGACATGCTTTCTTAAAGGTAAAGAAATAATACTAGTTTCAAAGAGATCTCTTAAATAGTGTAAAATGTAGTGTTTTGATTCCAGTAGTCAATGTCTGTCAAGTTCAACAAGTGTCAAAAGAGGGTTCAAAAAAATATCTTGGAACCAGTGTACAAACTATTGTTGAGTGAGGCAGAGCCACTAAAGTAGCGCTAGGAGAGTCTTATAGAAGAGATAAAAAGCCGTTATCTGTGGAGTCTTGCTGGTCAGATTTTCCACCTCGAGAGCTCTTGCTGGGGTTCGGGGTGGTTGAATACTTTGGGGGGTATCTGATGAAGAGGCGGTCCTCCTCCTTTTTGATCCACCTCAGAAGCTTAGTGATAGCAGTAATAGCACAGGCCTTTGTCACCAGAGGACTGAAGCAGGTGTACAGCTCAAATTTACTTGTGACCTACAGCAGAGAGGAAAATGGACATTGTTAGGTGAAGAAAACAACAACAACAACAACAGCTGGTCGTTCACAGGCACTTAAATATCTGGGTTACAGTCAGCTTGAGCGGAGCAGGTGGATGAAAGGAGGGATGTAACGATGTAACTTGGCTTAAACTCAAACTAACACAAAGATGACTCAAGAAGCCTAAATAACTCCACTGATGAACATTTTACTACTAAGAAAATTAAGATACATTTGTGCTATAAGGAAAAGCTGGGAACACACACACACACGAAAAAAAAAAAAGAAAAATCAAGAAAAGGCAAATTGTGTCACTAGTTCAAAACAAATAAACCAGGTTACCATAGTGCATGAAAACATTATCAGATTACCTGTGTAACCTGATTTCTTGAGTTTTATATGTAAATGTGGGTTAATGTCTACTGTGTCACTGAAAAGTCTCAAATAACTCAAATAATCCGGGACACACAAAAACAGTTCAGACGTTGAACATCGTAACAACACCGATGTATCCCTAAACAACACGGATACGTACCCAGGCTAGCAGAGTTTCCCTCTCAGCGACATGGTAGATGAGCTTGAGGGGTCGCGAGGTGCTGTGGATGCGGCTGTGCATATAACGATAAAGATCCAGCAGTCTCATTTTCTCCTCTTCACTGCTGTATGGTGCCTCCATCTCTGGGCTTCACATAGTAACAAATCGGATGTCAAGGTTAGACACAAAACAAATAAATAAAAAATGCAGTGATATGCAAAGACGTAACAGAGGGGATATGGTGCTGAATCTTTTTTTTTCTCCCAAAATAATGAGGACACAACATTGTTCTGAACAATGCTATGTTGTATAAATAAAATTATTTTAAGTGTAGTGTGATGATTATTTGTATAATTCCATTTTCAAGGTTTCCACTCGCTGCTGGCTCATCTAATAGGACACCTCATGCTTTCAGTTCAGCTCATTATGAGATAAGTGAAGTTAAATGGGATGATGACTGAAAAATCATTTAAATGTCTTCTCATTTTTACTCCTCGGTGTCTTTGTAACCGCTCTGCCTATTTTAGAAACACTGATCTTCTCAGTTACCGAGTGAAATGAACAACATTGTAAACATCGACGACACTAAGCTACATTTTTCTTAAAAGTAAATTAGCTTTCATACTTTCTTCTACACAGGGGAATTTATTTTGTGCAAAAGCCTTTAAAGTGTTTCTTTTTCCCTGAAATTCTAAGCAGTGAGTCATCATCATCCCATCTTTTTGTAATTTATAAAATTACAATAAGATATTAGACATTATTATTTAATTTTCTAATCATGAATCCCCAGTTTAGGGCCACATATTCCTCCTGTAAGTTGCAAGGACAATGACACAACACACAAACCTGGTGAATTGAGTGAGCTGGCGGTAGTTGTCTGGCACATCAAAGGGCTTGTACATGAAGTGCCTGAGGTCTGAGACGCCCACCTGGCTCACGCTGTACGACTGGGCTTTAGCGATGAGGCTCAGGGAGTTTTGAGCCACCATGGCCTCCTCTATCTTCCTCTTGCACTCGGCCACGGCGTAGAAAGCTTCCTTGTCTGTTGAGAGTAGCAGCAAACAAACGGTGCATTCTGGAGGGTCCAGGTAAGAAATGTATGCATAAAAGTAACAGTCAGGATTAAAGAGCGGGAGGCAGATGGGAGTCCAAATCTCCCCGGCCTGAAAGGCAGAGGAAGCTCCGATGAGGTTGAGCAGGAGGTGGACGTCAGCGGGTTCCAGTCTGCTGTCCTCGATGACGTTTTTTTCTTGGACGATGGTGAGTAGCTGGTTCTTGGCGATGAGGATGGAGAAAACCAGGTTGGGGGTGATCGCCTTCTGAAGGATCTGGCTGAGAGAGTCCCTGAGAGAAGAAGCTAGGGGCAAGCAGTGCACTGCAGCTAGCAGGAAGCTGGGGTCTGAATCCACCAGGTTAAGAAGGCCATCCAGAATCTTCTCCGAACCCGCCAGTAGTCTCCTCAGGTCGTAGTTTTTCTTGTGTTCGAAGATACGAGATATGCTGGCCTGGGTGAGCATACTGATGATCTGATAGTACACGTAGAGGAGTTCTCCACGCAGCTGCTGCTCAGACTGACGACTGCTTGAGACGCACACCAGCACAAGAGGCCCTTTCTGCAAGAAAACCACCGTGTGCTCCTCTGATGGAAAGAAGAAAATTGAAGAAAAAAAAACGACATGGACAAACATAAGGATCATACTGAAACTGAAAGTGAATATCCATAAAGAATAATCGACACTCTGTGCTCAATAATATTGTGCATGTGAGTGTGAATGTCGTGGAAATTTATCAATGAAACACTGAACTAAATAAACAAAAAGTGAATGTTAAACAAGTTAAGTTATCTCTATGGTACAGACATTTTTGTATTGGTAATAAATGATCCACAAATTGATCAAATCTATTTGATAGATTGATCTTTGCCACTGTAGTCACAACTAATGGTTGCTCCTTTCCACAATCCTCTGCAAAATTTCTACACATGGGCCTCAAATCACTCTCTCTATGGTGCTCTATATTTATGGTGTGCCATTTTATATGAATATGATATGAATAATATAAATTCTGTGCACATTATTCCCACAACAGAATTTTTAAAAAATGTAGTGTCCATGTAATGTGCACTTCTTTCTGCTAACAAGCCCACAATGCATTTTATAAATGTGTAAAGTGACCGAAATCTTAATTTACTGTTCACAAGAGTGAACAATTATTTATATAGAATTTATATAGAAAGAAGTAGTGAATGAGTGAACAAGTGAGTGATTTCACACACAGCCCTGCTCTCATATATGTGAGTTGAAAACATCAGATCACCTGTGACATTCACAGTAATGCTACAAAAATTTTTTTTTGGATAAAATCTGTCAGATTTCCATCATGACTGATGTCAACTCTCACCTGAATACACTGAGCGGATCATATTATCTCCACTTTGGACAAAAGACACCAGTGCCATCATGACTCCCATTGTAGATGAAAGAGCCTCTTCACTGCCATACCGGGAATAGATGGGCTTGCCTGCTTCACTAAGCACAAAAACATGCTTCCTGTGCTGCCGCCAGCTTTCAGCTGTTACATCTTCGTCACGATGAGACATAAATGCTGGAGATTCCTGGGTGCCTGCCTCCAACAAAGGAGATGACCTCCCCTTCACACCTAAACCCTGTTCCTCGAGCTTGGCCTTGGCCAGCATCGTGACAACAAACTCCCCAGAGTCATTCTGGTCATTGTCCGCAGCATCCTCGGCTCCTCTGTCAGGTGGCTGGGTGGATGTGATGTTCTGACACTCAGGGTTTTCCGTCTCCTCGGTGTCTTGCTTTGTTACCTGGTTAGCATGAGGCTCTGCATCCGGGCTGGGCTCCTCTGCCGTGATGTCTGAAACGAATGAATCTGCAGGCTCCTCTTTGTTTGTAGTGTCACTGTCATTTCTCTCCACCGGATCAGGAAACATGTGATTACCCAAAAGTGAGAGAGAAGTTGCCAAGGTGTACGCTGAAATCAAAATTACATCATGAAATGAGTGATGAAAATGAAGACAGGCAAGCTGAAAAACTATTACAACATTTTTTTTTTTTTTTTACCAGGTGGATTGCTCTCAGAGGGTGGATCACAAATCTTCACTCCCTGTGCCTCTCCTTCTTGATGATTGTCTCTCTCCATGATACCATCCCAGTCACTGAAGATAAAAAAAGAAACGCAAATAAAACATCAAAAGTCAAAACTCAAAACATATTTCATCTGTGGTAACTTACTAAGGATAGGTTGACAATTTTTCAAGTCTGTCTTCAAACAACAGTCAGGTGTTCATCTGAACACTGAGAGGGGTTTTTCCTCGCCGTTATCGCTGCCACATTTACAGTATTTCCTTGTTGTGTTTCCCTGTTGAACTTCAGTGGAGGCATAGTAACAAAAAGAGGATTTAAGCACTAAAAAGACTGTAACTTTGAAAGATATCTACTTGATTTGACTCATTTTAACAGCTGAAGTTTCATATTAGCTTCAGATAAACTAAATTTTTGCACAGATGGGGGCTTGTTGATGTTCACATACATTACATTTTAAGTGCATTATGAAAGGATCTTCTAATGGCCAGTATGAACAGGAGGAATGATTATGACAAGAAAAACCTATATCAGTGTTTATTGGGAACTTAACTGTTGTTTTAAGACAGACTTGGGAAAACTGCGAACTCGTCCTTTAAAACCTTGAGACAGACAGCATGCATCTTGAGACTCTCATGAATAGCAGCACTGATACTGGACCAGTCGTCTGGTCACATGATTACAGTGGAAAACTTATAGTGGAGAATTACAAGATTCAGAACAGACTCTTGAATTAACCAGCAGTCTGGCTGATATTAAACTACAGATAAGGAACAGTCGGTTGAACGTAGAGAAGAAAAGTAACAGCTAAGTGTTGTTTGACCGCCAGACCTGGCGAGCTACTGATTGTTAATTAACTAGTCTACGTTGCCTATTAGGCTAATGTTAGCTTGGCGATGTCACGGAAGCTTACTTTTCGATCCTGATAATATTTGACAGTAAATTCTAATGCAACTCAGTAAATGTTGACAGTAGTTATGTGGCTAACCTGCTAGCAAGCGACACACACACACACACACACACACACACATACACACACACATACACACACAGATCAATTTCATGGCCTCGGCTTAACATTGAGCACGCAAGCTGTCGTGGTCAAATAAAACTAGACAGGTGAGACAAAGAGTAAAACTTACGATTTGTGTACCGTTGAAACGTCGGGTTATATATCTAATTTGCTACATTGACTTTCATCAGCGGCCCCGGGTTGCAGACAAGCTGTCAGGTATGAGAAGCAGAAAAACAAATTTTCCTCTTACCACAGCAGACATCCGGAATCTCTGATGACATGCTTAGCTGACCAATCAGGCTGCTCGGAGGCCGCGGCCGGTCCCGCCCCTCACGATACGTCCCAAACAAACCGCAACGTACGTACGTCACGTTGCAGATGTTACGGATCAACGAGTGACCGTGTTAACGGTGTGGTTATCGTGGTCACGGTCACGGCGGCCGTTGAAATTACGAGCAGAACACGTAGGTGTCCCTGTGAATGCCTTAAATTTAATTAAATTGCGTGTTCAACACAATATATCTTTGGGTGGTTCTTTTTTTTTTGGTTCTGTTTTGCATTATGTAAATTAAATGGTGTCGTCAACAAGAAGCATTTTCCGTTCTTCAGTTATTTTTCGGAAATTAGTCTTTAAATATCAGCTTGTCAAGAGCGGATGTAAAGCAGAATCTCGTTCCCAAATTGATGGATTGCAAGTTAAACAGACTGATCAGGCTGATCAAACCGGATGGCTACAAAACTGTATAAAATCCCAAAATATGCTGTAACTGTACTCCCCTTTTAAATGCTACGTTTTGTTTCCCACATTATAAGAAACTTTGCGAGAGGCGAATACGTCTTGCTGAGCACAATTTAACTTAGGCAAACTGTTAGCTTAGATAAAAACACAAACTAAACAAGTTGAGTAGATATTGATTACAGTCAAATTGATAAGGCTTATACGTGGACAGCTACATGTTAGTATTTTCAACGGCTGGCGTCACTACGAGCAACCATGACAACTCACAAGATAACACGGTCACTCGTTGAACCAAAACACAAGGATGCAGTATTATAGTTTGTAAAATACACGAAATATCGGGTGTTTTGGTGATTTAATCAAACGTATTGAAAGCCGTCTCCAATAAAACTCTGAATGTAATCGCTTTCCATGATCAAACTCGCCATTTAACGTTAAGCAAAGACAATGTTTTACAGACAACGTAGTTACTTAATTATTGTGTCGGTTTGAGAACATACAGTTAATTAGATGTATTGTAGACACCGAAATACTATTATACAGCAATTATCGAACCTATAGCTACAATACATTTTAACACAATTTATGTTTGTTAGACCTTAATAGCTGCGCTACGTAACCTACGTCATCTCCTATTCTTCAACCACCGATACAAACATCGTAACGGTAGAGATGGCGAGCAGGAGGTGTTATGCTACCTAGCTACATCTAGATTGATGTTTTTATAATTATTCAACGGACAGAAAGTTTTCTCCGTATACCCCACAATAGCCGAATAAGCAGACACTATGGAGGAACCGTGGGACTTTGAGTTTTTATCCCGTATCGCCGACAGCTGCTTATCGTTTCTCTCCGAGTTCGTGGACGACTGGCTCGCCAACGACATGAGAGTCTCCATATTCAAAATCTTACTAAGCTGGTTAATTTTTAGTCTCATCGCGATTCATTTTGCATGGAAAGTCTACGGGGATACAGTGAACGATATGTATTATCGACAAGGTGAGTTGTTTTGGGTTTTTTGTCCCTCTCTGTATCGCTTGCTAACCCAGCAACTTCAATGACTGTGTGTGTTTTGATGTTCAGGGACTGGACAGAATGGAGGCACACCTGATACTATACCTCACCTGAGTGGATGGTAGGTGTTCGAGCATGTAGCAGATAGCCTACCCTGCTAACACTGTCTGTTATACATTGTAGTTCTTCTCTTTCTCCTCTTAAACTATTGTAAATACTTTATAACATAGACCATACTAACCGGAGCTAGTGCTCGAAGAAGCCAAGTCTGACTAGTTTTGAGATCAGTGTTTTATAGTCTGAAATATGATTGAGTTAAAATATTTAATTGTTAAGTAAGATTACCTCTGGTTGCAAATTTGAACTGACAGAGTGAATATGTTCTCATTTAAACCAGCAGGGCTTCAACTAACGTTATTTTCATTAGTAGAAACAAGTGCTTAAAATCAAGATGCAGTTGGCATCTAACCAGAGTGCAATTTGGGTGTAAAGTGCTGATGTGCATGATATACATTTCTATGAGCAGCTTATAAGATATGTGTAGATATACACTTGTGTAGTATGTTATAGAAAGTGATTCTGTGGTGAGTAGATAGTTTAACATTATTGATTTATCTGTTGATTATTTTTTCACTGTTTCACAAAGATGCAACCATAAACTGTCTCGTTTTGTCCCGACCAACAGTCCACATCCCAAAGAAGTCAATTTTACTATCATAGATAGTAAGAAAATATTCACATTTAATAAGCTGGAACCAGAAAATTTTAGCTTTTTTTTTTAAACAATTAAAACGATTAATATTTATGTCCTTCAACTAACTATTGCAGCTCTAAATACTAATGTGTCACTGATGGTGGTGGGGTAAAAATGCTTCAGTTGTACTGTAGTACTATTGTGTAATATAATTTTATTGTTGCAGGGAAAGCACAGCAGGAGACACCCTGAAGACTCATCGAGATTGACAGGACGATGGTCTTCGGATTTTATCCAAGTGCAAGCTGGACAGTAATGATCTCCCAGAGACACTGATTGCACCTTCAAGTTTACTGATTTTTTTATTAAAAGCATCATCATCATCACTGCATTCAAGATGGACAAACTTACTGACAGCTGTTCTCAGAGCGCCCCATTGTGACTATTCATGCATGCTAACTGTGTCATACAGATATAAGCATAATTGACTTCATAGTATCTGTGAGATATTTATTGTGGCCTGTCAACATGGGGCATTGAGCAGAAGTTTAGTCTGCATAAATACCTGAACTTATCAGTTTGGCTTCATGGTCTGTACTTTCTCTATATCTTGCAAGATGTTACAAATATGAAACATATTATTGGGATTTCTTTCTGTTTTGATAGCAGACATAAAACTCTCCATGCTGAGACCACAGGCAAGAAAAAAAAAATAGATTGATTTGAATGGTGCACACATGAGCATGTGGTCAGATTTTTACTGGTTTAAATTGCATCAGCAGGAGTACGTGCTACATGGTGAGTGCTGTGAATGTGCCTAGTTATGATAAGAAAGATTATTTGTGGTGAACAAAGTCATTTTATCAATGCTATTTCATAAATGATGAATTTGGTCCGTTGAAAGATATACATGAAAAGCAGCACGTCTTACATCTTCCATTTTTCCATTAAGTTTCATGTTTAAGGAGCACTGTGTTCATTTAATGGAGAATACAGAGTGCCTGTCAAAAGAACAAACCCATTAGGATCTCAACCTGGTCCTTTTGAACTTCATTCAGTAATTCTGAGTCACAGCTAACTTCTGTGTCAAAGTGTAACAAAATCTTTAGAAATCAAACAAAATCAATTACAAATATAAACAAAAAGTGATTAAACACACAATCTCCTGTATGAACTGTGGTTTAGTGGTTAGCACTGTAACTGTGGTTGTTGAGAATGGAGATGCTGCAAATAACACCTTTAGCCTCGATACTTCCCCAGTTGTAGATTTGTGGCTACTTGGAAAAAAACTGAACAAAAACTAACTTGAACCACAATAACAATATAACAACACTGTTATAATAGTAAGATGGACAGAATACAATGTACTGCAGTGTGCATTTATGAAAATGTTTATTGATGTACATAATCTTTATCAAATGATCTTGAGACAAAATGATATACATATTTCAGGTACCTGAAAGTCTAGCAGCAAAGCTAGAAGTTTATACCTCTGTGCTAATAACTCAATTGATATTAAATTTGTTTGTTGTACTGAAAAATACATGTTGTCATTTATGTCTCTCATCGGTAGAACTGTGTTAAAAATGATCTAAGTCCCTGCTGAAAACATTCATGCTGATAACAACCCTGTCATGCTCCTTGCGGTAGTTAAGATTTAATGCTGCAACACAAATCCTGCTTTCATTTAAGTTTACGACGACTTTTATGGGCGTAAAATGTCTGTGTGGTGGTGGTAAAACCAAATACTAATGTGCAATGTCAAGTCAGAGTACTTTATTTATCCAGATCCACTGGATTCACATTATGTTATAAGAATGAGTTTATCTTATGTTAATAGGAATCGGTGGAATAAGCAGCATGTGCACATCCATCACATTGGTGCAGGTTAAGCCAGGTGCAAGTAAACACTGCCCAGAGGAAAGACGTGTGAAAAAAGTGAAAGAATCATTGTTGGTGAGGAAGTTGTTGATGTCCAGCCCCTGTGCTTGGGCCTCTTCATACAACCCCCCATCAGTGATGGCTCCTGCTGCCTCAGTTGGTCCATCTTGACCATCAGTTCCACCACTCAGGAACACAGGACCCTTAGGCGGGAGCTCCAGGCCTCTCAGCTCCAGTCCCACTCGCAGAGCCAGCTCCTGGTTACGACCACCTCGACCTTTGCCCGTCAGCTCCACAGTCGGCTCACCCCCAGCTAAAAGGCACGTGGCACCCCATCCTTCTGTTCGCCCCTCACCCAGGACCTGCATGGTACGGCACAGGTCCCAGCTCTCTACACCGACCTCAGGCCCCAGCCTCAGTACCTCGGCGGCGATCTCAGGAGGAGGCTCCTCACGAGAACAGGCAAAGCGGGCCAGGAGACCATAAAGTCGGGAGACCAACCTTACATCGCCACACACTCCTGGTGACAACACAACAGGGCGGAAACCTAGCTCTCGTACACGGCGACCTGCACACTTGAGGGCAACGCTGTTGGAGCCAATCACAACGTTGCGAACATATTCTGCCTTATTGATTTCATCCTTATTCTCCTCCCACCGAGGACTCGATCTCCCAAGGACCTCCTTTACTGAGGCTGGTACAGAGTTCAACAACTTGTAACGCTCAAGGACTGACAAAACCTCCTCGGGCCACACATCGCTCCGAACTGTAGGGCCGCTAGCTATCAAATCCAGTGGATCACCAATCACGTCGGACAGTATCAGTGCAACAACCTGCAAGGAAGCGATGAGACGAGTGATATTCAAAGTACAATAGTGAAACGGGTTCTCTTGTATAATAAAAAGCTGTTTTAAAGTATGTTACCTGGGCTGGGTGAGCACAATGTGCGAGGCCTCCACCCTTTAACAAGGAAAGGGCACGACGCACAGTGTTCAGCTCCTGGATAGTGGCGCCAGCAGCTGCAAGTTTGCGGGTAACCTCAAATTTCTCTTGCAATGAGACTGGAGGGATGGGTGCAGGTAATAGCGCAGAGCCCCCACCTAGACAGTTTCACCACCTTGTTTTAGAGTTTTACATTTTAAGAAACTTTTTATAAAGTATAACAACAAGAGAAAAAAAAATATTTTACCTGAAATCAGTACAAGCAGCAAGTCTTTCTCTGTCAGCTCACTGGCTAACTGGGCGATTCCTTCAGCAGCCTTCTGGGCGTCAGCGTCAGGCAGGTTGTGTTTAGCTCCCTCCATTACTTTGATACGACTGTTTTCTTTTAACAACAGATGGCTGCAATGGAAGTGAGAAATGTTATTATGCTTAATCTTATTTTCCGTGGAAGTTGTTTACATCTTAAGGCTTTTGCTTACTCTTTCCCATGCTGCTGTAATGTCTGCTGAATTCCATGTGGAACACTTATGACCCCTTTCACCAAGTGATCCCCCAAAATCCTCTCTGCCTCGGCAGCCATACCCAGTACAGCTTTTCCAAAGCCCACCAAGTGCAGGTTGTGTTTGAGTGTGAATTTATGACCATCGATGATCACTGAGTCGTCCTTGCGCTCTATACTCTGCCGGACTACAGTGTCCGGCTGCACAGCCTCCACTGCTGCTGCAAACACCTTGCGTGCCCGCGAGTCCAATGACATTTTACACAGCGTTGGTTTCCTCCTCCCCACGAGGGCCAGAAATGGCTGAGGCCGGAAGAGAGAAAGAACACGTGCCATGGACAGTTTAGTGGGTCTGAGCAGGAATCGCCTGAGGGAAAAGCAAGTCATAGTTTAAGACAAACATAGTGTGAAAAAAACAAATATAGTCAGCAAAAAAGCACTTTATTTTAAAAAGAGCACATGGAGGATCTAAACATGTGCAGAGAGAAAAGGTCAGATGTTCAGCAGTTACACTAATATTTGTCATGTAAGTCATGTAATGAATCATACGGTTACTAAACTGATTAACTGATTATTAAATTATACATTATTGTCCTAACTGAACTTCTCCAAAGAACAATCATGTTTCTACAAATCTAACTGGAAGCATTGCCTGAAAATCCAATATATTATGACATTTCGGGTGTTTGTGTTGTTGGAGGTAATGTTATATGGTGCAGTGTTGAAAATATAAATTAAGTCAAGGTGCACTGAAAAGAGAAGCGGACTAAAGATTCAAATTTAAACAACTCTTTCTCTCTATAAAGTTCAAAAGAGGGTTGAATCCAGCCCAAAAGCAATTTTCTCTGGCTGCAAGAAATCTATATATAATAGAAATATTGTAAGTTTAAGTTGCAGAGAGTTTACACTGATTGGTGACTCAGATGAAATCTTGCCCATAAACCTGAGGACTAGTTTATTGATGTGTTGCCTGTCTACTTGGTTTTAAATGCTCAAAATAAAATGAATACACTGTAGTTATTTTGTGTTTATATAAACCAAAATCGTATCTATATAATTACACTTATCACTTCTACACACATATACCTGTAAAACTGTCTTGTGAGGCTGCCTACCTGTGAAGGTTGTAAATTGGATATAAAGCCTGTGGATTCCTGAGGAAGCCCGCTTTGTGTGCTCCGACTCAGCAGTCAGGCAGTGGAGCAGAAATCTGACCAGAGACTAAATGGAGTTGTGTACCTTGTGTGTAATGATTGACTTGAATGTACCACAGGACACATCAAAGCACTGAACACCAAACACTGTGTTTGTCTCTTTAGTTGTTGTATTTTTTTACTACAGACCAGTTCAACCAATAAAGAGGGCTCAGTGTCACTAGGAGTTAGTTCAGCGCGGGTATAACATTAAACACAGTCATGAGTATAGTACCTGACAGACTTTGGAGCCATTAATAGTCTGGCAAAGTTCAAACAGTACACAAGTGAAAGCTGGTTTGTACTGAATTTATGTGCATACTGGTTACATGTCTTGTTTTCTCTGAGCTGTAAAGATCTGTTTGAGAAAAAAAACTAAACATGGGTATATAAGCCTGACAGTGCTTTATTTGTTAATGTTTGTCAATGAGAGCTGAGAGCACTACTCTCACTAGTAGAAATGGCAGATAGCAAGTAAATTTTATGTTGCATTTTGGTATTGAAGACTCACTTATTGCCACTGGAGTAATTTGATACCATCAAAAACTCTTTTTTTCTGTTTTCATTTCATTTCAGACATTCAAGTCATACTTCCATGTTGGAAAGTTGTCTCTTTTGGTTTGTTTTGTCCATATGCAGTACCACATGCAGTATGATGCACCAGTATGACAGTTTATCAGGATGCTGGTGCACATGGGTACTGTTAGTATTTGATGCTATAAAATGCAATACAGACTAAAACTTTTTAAATGAGACTATTCAGAGCAAAACACTAAGAGCAAAAAGTGACATCTTGAAGGTAATAATGTAAATTAACAAATCACAGCAAATCTTAATAGTTTACTAGAGCTCTACAAAATGACAATACATATTGTAACATATACATGTCAAAAATCACATATCTTTGGTCTCACTATTTATAATGTATGTACTAGGGCAAAACAGGACAATTTCTCATATACATACATACATAAACATAAACATATATATATATATATATATATATATATATATATACATACATATTTAAAGACAAATAAAAGTTTGTTTTTGTTTGTATTTTGTTTTAAGTGTTAGGTTGGGGAATGTCTATTTCTTTCATCTCACAAAAAGCCAAACAATCAGATATCACAGATATACAATACAGACACAGCTGTTAATATTTCAAGTTGAGTAGCAGAAACGTCCTGAATGAGTTACTATCTGGAGAAAGGCCCAATTATGTTTTAATTTTTTACTCTTTCCAAGCAAGTCTGACACTGAATAAAACACACAAGGTGACATGTTGACAATTAAAGTTGGTCCATACCTCAGACTCTCCTCTCTGTGAGGTCTCTGCTGTTAGTTTCTCCTTCACTTCTGCGTCCATTTTACTGGCAGCAGTAAAACCTAGAAGGTGTCAGAACAAGAGAGCAGACACACAAACACACGGACCACAAACACGCTGCTGCCGTGATGTGACAGAAAGTGCTGGGCCGGAGGAACAGCTGCTAACACCGTTTCACCTGTTCCAATTTAGGAAAACTGACTCGGTCAAGGGAGGGACGGAGAAACGGATGTTAGCAAAACTCGTAAACAAAAAAATGATATAATAGTACGTTTAACCGAAATTCTTAGTGTGATAATCGTACTGTGTTTTCATCACTGCTGTTGTTTACTTTGCTGTCATGGTTGTATTATAACGATATTATAATCCATGGTTGCTGTGAACTTTCCTCTTCTTCTTCTCTCGGTTTACTAGCGGATATAAAAACAATTTAAATACCGCCCCCTACTGTAAAAGTCTGTGACGTCATGCCGTCTTCGTCGTATGTTTTTTGCAGCTTTCAGTTGCATTAGCGCTACCTAATGGTCTGGTGTGTGAACTAAAGCTTTACATTCTCTCTAATATTCCTACTAAACAAAGAATTACAATAAAAAAAAAATAATGAATATAATATTACACAATTAAATAAATAAAAAGAAACCAAATGAAAAGAAAAATAAATAGATAACTAACTACTAATATTTCTCAGATTCTATTCATTAATCTTGTTGATCTTTAATACTCTTTCCAACTCTTGTCACCTAAATTCTACCCACCAACCTTGAATCACTTAATGACTTTTAATCCCTCTTCCTCTCCTTCTGTTCCCAGTATCCCCATCAGATCCCACTCCCATCCTGCATCTCAGACTTTATCATGTAACCTTACTCTTTCCGCTTCATACATGGTACAATGCAATATATGTTCAATGTTTTCTTTAACTTCATACGTGTTGCTGTTCCTTTCCCCCAGTACAACCGAAGTGGCATTTAATCCTGTTTGATCCAGTCTTGTTATGGTGATTTCCTTCCTTCTGTTATTTTCTTTACAGTTCTTTGTTATTACCAACTTTTGTATTTCATGATACCCCCTTCCTTTCTGGTCTTCCTCCCACCTTGTCTGCCATATCTCCATTCCTTTCCTCTTAATCACTACTTTTCTTTCTCCTTCTTCCTTTTGTAAAGCCCTTTTTTTGCTAGTTTATCAGCATGCTCCCATTCCCTTTCAACCCCTCATGTACTGGTACCCAACAGAACTGTACAAAGTTCAATGAGTAAATCTTCTCTGACAGTTGTGTGTCCATGAGGTGCTGTGCACACATGGATGTATAATAAGACTGCAGCTATCATGATAATTATAATATGTGTTTTCTTTCTTTTATTTATTCATAACACACAAACAATACACAAATAGAGGAAAATGCACAAAGCAAACAGTCGAACACATCCATGAAGGGGCATAAAACAACCTAAAAGGCACAGGAATAGAATCATATATTTAAAAAAACAAAACAAAAATCCCAAAAGAAATAAGAAAACATAAGACAATAAATAAGCAAATAAAATAAATAAAGATTACATGTATACATAAGTGAGTTCTGAGTGTTGAAACAGATGTAAGGCACTTTTGTGGGTCTTCATGTGGCTTAAAGACTGCAGGAGACTTTGAATTTATGTGAGGAAAGGCAGCAAATTAAGTGAGATTTATAAAATTTGAGCTTGTGTATACAAAATTTAGCCATGAAAATATATATTTGACAAATATATACATACTGAAAGGAACTGTTCTTGTGTCTTGAAAACATAATAACATCATATAAAGTAAAAGTATAAGGCTCATCCATGAAGCTGAAAATAAGTATCAAGTTCTCGCCAAAAGGTTTGTACCACATCACAGTGAAAGAAAAGATGAGGAATACATTATTTCTGGTTATTATAAAAAGTACAAAGATTTGCAATGGCCATGTATTTTGCAATAAAGACATGTATGTATATGTATGTACATATGTAGAATTTTAAAATGTATTTCCTTGACCTTATTAGAAATAGGATAGGCGTTATGAGCACACATCAGTCCCAAACATATGGGCTAGTAGAGGCCTACCAACCTACTAGTAGGTTCAGGAGGTTGTTATCACCCATTTATTTCAGTGAGCCAATTCTGATGGAGCCCCGCCCACCATCAAAACAGAAACTTAAGAAGACGTGGTTCGTGAAGAAGACGTGGTTTGTGAAGGAGGCCAGGTAAGTCTTTTAAGCTATTTTGTGGGAAATAATAGTTAGTTACTTGTTACATGTTTTAATGTGTAAAGTTTCATGACGCATCTCACTCACTGAAATAAATGGGTGATAACAGCCTCCTGAACCTACTAGTAGGTTGGTAGGCCCTCACTAGCCCATATGTTTGGGACTGATGTGTGCTGATAACGCCTATTTGGGTGGATATTTATAAGGTAAAAGCTGGGTATATTACACTTATTTAACTACTTCATTCATTAATAATTCATTCGAATTTCCCTTCGGGGATTAATAAAGTATCAACCAATCAATCAATCAATCAATCATAGAAGATATCCTCTAAGTCAATTCTCTGTTTGTGCACTGCACAACACACTTGTGTTAGTTGAATATTGAACCAGGATTGGTTTCCAAACTAGTTCTGGTGTCACAAATAATGCTCGTAGGCTCTTAGGCCTGCACTTCACTTTCAGCAGATGAATGCGAAGACAGTCTTCTAGTGTCAAACTCTGCACAAACGTCATTTGGCACAGTGGGGCTCTAATATCCCGCTACAGGAACTAGACAGGGGTGACCCGTGACATAGGGCACCTCATGGGGGCGCTGGAAGATAGTTTTTTTTTTGTTTGTTTGTTGTTGTTTTTTTTTAAGTGAACTATTATAAGTGTCTGGCCACCAGAATGTTATGAAGTGGTGTTTAGTGTTTAGGGTTGGGGGGGAGCCAATCTAAAATCTCGCCTAGGGCTCCAACACTGTCAGGGCTGGCGCTAGAACAAGAAAAAAAAAACATATTTTTGAGTGGAGGGGGACTTTAATGTTTCCCCAGAGCTAAAATGGGATTTAACAAGATGTAACAGACCACAAGGGATAGCTTTAATGACTGAATTAAATTGTCTAAGAGGAATGGGGAACTGAAATATTGTGTGGTCTCTGACCAATGCACGTCAAGACCCCCTATTTGAAATAATGGAAATACAGTCACGAGTAATAAAACAAGGCATTGTGGTTACACTCATTTGGGTTCCATGTGCACAGATATTATGAGTAATGAAAGAGTGGATAAACTAGTTAAACAAGCTGTTAGAAAAGAAAACATAGAAACCATAATTAAGTGTCTAAAATCAGAGGGAAATGGTATTGCATGGAGAAAAATCAGTAAAGAGCGGCAGCAGTACTGGGGTCAGGAGACAAGAGGAAAACAACTACATGCAATACAAAATAGAGTGGCTATTGAAAGATGGAAGATAGGGGAAGACATAGAAAAGATGACTACCAGATTAAGACCAGACTAAGAAGAGGACACAGTAACCTGAATGGGACTCTCCACATTACAGGGAAGCATCCAATTGGACTTTTTGATCATTGCCAGGTACCAGAAACAGTAGAATATGAACTCAGAAAGAAAGGACATGATGGAGGGAATGAGGAGATCAGGGCTGATAGGAACAGGTTTAAACTGGGCATACTGGAGTGTGGTGGAAGTGGACGAGGCAGGAAGTGTCTGGTCAGCTTTCATAAGGGAGCAGGATTGATAGCCATAAGAGGTCTTATTATACATCCATGGAAAAATATGACATTGTCGGAGTTACCTGACTCCAGAAGGTGGCAGTAATGTATCACCAAAGATGCAAGGGGCAGTTAAACGCCAAAGAAGAAGAAGCTCAATGCGCGTTACAGGTGATGAATATACGCGTCCCCGACGCGGCGAAGGCGGTGCTTTTCCCTCCCTCCTCCTCACTCCCGTGGAAACACTGGCGGGCCTTCGTTGCTGTTTTTGAACTATACTTAATCGAAAGAGCAACTTTTGGCACCGTCGCAGTTGATATATATGAACAAAAACATTATAACGGACGTTTTGTGAGCCGTTAGCAGTGTAACAGGAGGGCCTGCTTCCCCTCAATACAGACAGAGGCCGTCATCATGAAGCTCACGGACAATGTGCTGCGGAGCTTCAGGGTTGCTAAGGTTTTTCGAGAAAACTCAGACAAAATTAATTGCTTCGACTTCAGTTCAAACGGAGAAACGATTATTTCCAGCAGCGACGACGATTCCTTAGTCTTGTATGACTGCCAGGAGGGAAAGTAAGTAATATTACGCTATTGTTTTTGACGTTAGCTACTTGCTATGCTAGCTAGCGAGGCCTGCTGCTGCTAATAACGTTAAGTCGATAGCGACTGTATGATTGTACATGTGTGATTTGTGTTTATATCTGCATGCAGTTTGAAAACATATGCAGCATTAATTCAGCTTGTAGTGTGAGTAATGTGCTATGTGTCCATTACATTGCTAGTAGTAGACTTAAACCCGATAAAATGAGAATGTACAGTTGAATGGATGCGTGACTGTAAACGTTGATTAAAAACCTCATGTTGGGGCTGCAGGGCCAATACTAACTTGTATTGTTATAATGAATTAGTCTGTCAATACTTTTGATCTATAGGTTCAAACAAATGGTTTTATTTCTGATGACTGATTGAGTCAGATGATATCAAAATTATTCAATAGCCATGTTGATAATGTTTTTTGTTTAGCGTTTTAAAACTATTTTTTTCTGGTTTCAGCTTCTCAAATGTGAAGATTTATTGTTTTTTCTCTGTTTTATATCAGTAAAGTGACTGTTTTTTATATATTTAATTGTTTATGTTTGGGGTTTAGATTAGGGCTGCAACCAACTATTCTTTCATTCTCGATTAGTCTACTGATTATTTTCTCGATTAATCTACAACACTATGAGAAATGCTTAAATAATGGTGAAAATACGGCATTCACAATTTCTCAGAGGTCAACTAATCTTTGCAGCTCTAGTTTAGATTAAGAGACAAGTTGTATTTATTTCTAAATGAATAATTTATTTGATAAACGTTAGTTGCAGCCCTATAATAAATGCTGATTCATCAAAATTATGATCATTTATAATTACAAGCCACATTGCTTTATTAGTCTAAGCAGCAGTCTAATAAACCTGAAGGTATTTTTAGTTAAATTTATAAGTAGCTAATTTGGATGTGATTGATATTTTTGTCAGATAAATGACATTATAATATTAATAAATTTTAATATGTGATTTTTCAGCACTGGTTATTTAAATTATATTTTTGCTGTCTCTCTTTTTTCCCCCCTTACATAATCTGATTCCTGGCAGACCCAAGAGGACTCTCTACAGTAAAAAGTATGGAGTGGATCTGATCAGGTACACACATGCTGCTAACACTGTGGTCTACAGTTCCAACAAAATCGATGGTATGTTGATGCACTAATACTCGTTGGTAGTTTTTGTCTGATAGCATTAACGAATTTCACTATGTGCCTGAGATGATGATGATGATGCTGCTGATGATGATGATGTTTGTATTTTACCTCTAGTGATATGTTGTGAGTATGAATATTGTTCCTCCTAAGTGTCAAAATTGTTTTGAGAAACTTATAATCACTGTAATGAAGAAAAGACTTAAACACAGTTGTGAAAAAAACATAAGAAATGCTAATGAACTGTCTGCTTATCAAGTTGTTATAGCGGACATATTTGAGAATATTTACCCACATACACGTCAGGTATTCATAAAAGTCATCTTGGTGACCACACGTTGAATATAAGGTGGTCATTCCTGGTTTGCTCTGCAAATCACCAAGAAAGCATCTTTTTGGCACAATAGAGGTTCTCTGCCCTCACTTCCCTTCACTAAAGCTGTCATATCCATTCAGGCCATTTTATCACTCCTCTGTAATGAAAGAGGAAACATTTAAGATATGTCAAGATATTAGGATAATTAATATTTCCAAACATGATCTTTTCTCTATATATATCAGTTGTCTATCACATTTATGATATGTTTTACTGGTGAGATTGTACAGACATTGCTCAGTGGTTCATGTATGCAGGATGTTCTCTGTAGGACGTCAGACCTCTGTGGACCACTGCTGGATGATGGGATCCAGACTGCTCACTTTGGTCTGAGGTAGTTGTTTGTACAGTTTGAGGGTCTGTGATTCTGCCCCATACAGGAGCTAACTGTACAAGTGACTGCCTTGCCCACGGTCGAGTCCACTCATCTGACCTGCTTCTAATCAACTTCACATGTGGATGCCAGTTTTTGGTTTTTGTTGCTGTTGGTCATATTTGTTGTTTGACATGCCATTATTTTTCCCCTCACTGTTATTGTTATTCTTTAAGATACCATCCGATACTTGTCCCTTCATGACAACAAATACATCCGCTACTTTCCTGGGCATAACAAAAGGTGAGAAGTGGATTTATTCTCATCTGTCATTGTTTTGTACCTTGATATGATCTAATATATCGTGATGAAAGTTGCTGTTCTCATTTTTCCCTTGTTTTTCTCTTTATGACCAGAGTGACATCTCTCTCCATGTCTCCTGTGGATGACACGTTTATTTCTGGCTCATTAGATAAAACTATCAGACTATGGGATCTGCGATCGCCTAACTGTCAGGTTAGTCACAGTTACAATCTTGTGAACATCCATTGGTGTTGCACTAATAGGTTTATATTTATGTTATGATATAATAGATACTGACCACCGCTTGTCATCTGTCAATTTCAGGGTCTCATGCACCTTCAGGGGAAACCAGTTTGCTCCTTTGATCCAGAGGGTCTCATTTTTGCAGCTGGAATAAATTCAGAGATGGTTAAACTTTATGATCTGCGATCATTTGACAAGGTAAGAAGAAAGAAAGTACATTAGGCAGATTTATGATTGATGTTTGGCTAAAATTTGAGGTAATTTGTTTTTTGTTTTTAAATGTAGCAAAACAGTCATGACCCTTTTTGTCAACAGGGTCCCTTTGCAACCTTCAAGCTTCAGTATGACCGGACGTGTGAGTGGACAGGACTCAAGTTTAGCAACGACGGAAAACTCATTCTTCTCTCTACTAATGGTGGAGCTCTTCGCATCCTAGATGCTTTTAAGGGTGCTGTACTACATTCCTTTGGGGTAAGAGATAACTCATTGTCACGCACAGTTTGTGGAAATATTTATTACTTGAAAATAAAACACAAAGACACATAACTAAATCACACTGGAGCAGTGTATGAGTGGAAATGAAATAAAAAACACCTCACACAGTCAAATCACCTCAGAGTTTTGAGTTTCAGTATAATTCATATATGAAAACTGAGGATATTAAAGCACTACGAGGATGTTGCAGAGTGCAGGGCGATTATATCTCACTGCAGATCACCGTTGCTGTTAATGAGCACAGAATAATCACTTATTGATGCTGATATTTTTTATTTACAGGGCTACAACAACAGTAAAGGTGTAACACTGGAGGCATCATTCACACCTGATTCTCAGTTTGTTATGATTGGTAAGTTAAGATTGCTCTTTTTCTACTGTTTTTGCTTCAGTGTTACCAAAGTTACAGGTTTTATCACAAGACTTGAATTACAACTTCATCATAAACATAAAAAACACAAATCTTAAATCCTTGAGGAAGCTACATAGCAAAGGTTTTGGGTAAAATAAAAAGTTCCTTAGTGGTACAACATGAAGCAATCAACCTTTTTAGAAATGACTGGTTCTCCAATGACTGCCACTCTTAACTAACATATAATCACATGTTTATACAGTTGCACAATATCTGTATTCACAGACGTGTATAATCTCAAGAAGTTTGTGCTTTTGTTTTGTTTGTTTATTTCAGGCTCTGAAGACGGAAAGATCCACGTGTGGAACGCAGAGAGCGGTATGAAGGTGGCTTTATTAGACGGGAAGCACACAGGGCCGATTACCTGCCTGCAGTTCAACCCCAAGTTCATGACGTTTGCAAGTGCCTGCTCCAACATGGTGAGTGGAGGCGGCAGTGTGGGCTGAAGAATATTCTTTAATTATGCTTTTTAAACCGTGTTTGGCTGTTTAATCTGTCGACCATCTTAACTGTCTTGAAGGAATTTTGTAGTGATCAGACGATGTGATGCCACTAAACTGCGCAATTCATGGACTCTCTTCTTCTTAGACACTTTGTTTGGTTGTGTTAGTTTCTACATTATTGCAACAATGACTCCAACCTAAATTTGTACATGTGTTACACAACTGTGTGTGTGATATAACATGACATAGTCACGTGTGTTCAGTTCATTTCCACCCGTCAGTAGATGGGAGGAAAATGGAGAACAAAACGGCACGAAAGTGAATCGGATGTAGTTCATTTGACTTCAGTACAAGAAAGAAATGGGAATAGTTGATGCAAACATGTTTTAATCCATTTAATTATAAACCTAATGACATTTTTCAAAGCTTGACGTGATCTACACGCACACATTCAAGCACACAGCTCTAATGTGACGTTTTGTTTTTGTCATGGTTTCAGGCGTTCTGGCTCCCCACCATCGATGACTGAAGACCTCAAAGTGAGGTCGAGGCTTCTGTTGAAGGCCAAAATGGAAGCAGAGTGACCAGCAGGGGTCAGCACCTCCAGCTCTTTGTGGATTTCACAGAAAAAGAGTGTTAAGTCCAATGAAAATTGTAAATAAGTAGTTTGCAGAACGAGATCGTTTGTCTATTCTTTTTTTATATTTCTATTTAACATTAAAAAAAATTCTTCATAAGACTTTGGTTTTGTCATTTTTTTTAAAACTTATTACATGAGTTGTATTTTTTTAACAGGTGACCCACAAGAGATTAAATGTGACATGAAATATCTGTCAAATCATTTCAGAGCTGTTACATGCTGAGAAATCATTCCAAACTCCAACATGTAACCCTTTTTTAAGGAAATAATTTCATGATGTAGAAATGATTTGACTTTCAATTTTTAGATCATTCAAAGCAGAAATTATTAAAAAAAACTCTTAATTGTCTGTTGAGCTTTGTAGGTCTGAGATTGGGGGAAAACTCTGACATTTTATAGCACCAAAAACATCTTACACAATCTGTTGACCATCACAGTTGTCATGTGAAGTAAGTTGAGAAGTTGAGTTAACTTTCTGCAGCAGCTTTCTCCTTTTGATCTAAGAAACTGCTGATTTTGCTTTTTTCCACTTTGACCCAAATTATTGTGACTCCTTTTTCAAACTCAGCAAAACAGTTTTTTTTTTCCTCAAACAAAAGGTTGTAAAAATGTAGTCACTGAATTAATGGCAACAGTAGGGAGGGCGCCACACAGGTCATATTCATTTTATTTTAATAGCCTGAGACAATACATCTGACTGAAACTGTTGCTGGGCCACAAGTTGGTAATTAGGTTTGCAGGTCACACTTTCCTCCTCCCGTGATGGTCCTGGTGTGTGGTTTTGTGGTGGTGGGGGTTTCATAGGGCAGCACCCATGGCTGGACAGTCACTGGGAGCTAAATTTGGGATAGAGGTGATCAGGTTCCCTCTCTGTGTGCACATGATACTGTCCTAGTTACATGAGCTATGTCCCTTCACACACTGTCACACTCTGTCAAAGAGTCCAGACACACTCTCTGCGATCCGCTTCTCCGACAGAACAGAACTAAAACCATTTAATCTGATTTTAAAGGACTTTTTTTTTTTCACAGTCCGGCTTCTTCGGTTGGACTTTAGTGTCTCTTGATTGGACTGAATATCTGGGCCTGGTGCTGCGGAGCTCCAGTCCCGTCTACTGCTTCTTCATCTCTCAACACACCTGCTACAAGCGCCTGGCAGGAGAAAGAGACTGCTGACCTACCATGTTTTTAGCTTTAGTGGTGACGCCAGAGCTGAGGGAGTTTCTGGCCAGGGCAAGAGGTGGAGCGGTGCGCCTCATCAAAGTGTGCATCCAAGACGGTGAGTGACCCAGGACAGTGGAGCTGTCAAAACTGGGAATAAGCTGGTCCAGGGAGGATGGGAGGTAAACTATAGATCAACCATGAAACTAGTTTTGTACATCACATTGTGTTTTATAGAGGCTAATGTTTGATTAACTTGTTAGCAAATGGTAGAAAAGTCATGATCAATTGCTGTAACTCTGAAGAAAAATATTAAATAATCTGTGCTTGCGTGTTACATGTTGACGCTCAACAAATCACTCATTAAAACACACACACACTGGCCCGTCTTCTTACTAGGATGCATGAACATCATCTACCTCATCATAACCTCACCTACCCAAAACAAATCCGCCTTCACCCACAAACCTCTGGTGCGGCTTGAAATGTTTCCAAAACAGTCATGCTGTTCCTTTGTCATGAGCTAAAAACTCTTTGTTCTAATACTGTAGGCCAGTAGTGCCCAATCTGCGGGTCGGGGGCCCCTCCGGGTCACAAGATGATTATCAAAGTAGGAAATATGAAAACAACTAAATTCTGCAAGACAAAAGTGTTTATGTTTTAGACTTTTCTCTGGTCTTTTTTTTCTTCTTGTGAAATACTTTACTTTTACCTCTTCTGCTCGCTGAAACTTCTTACATGAAATGTTCTGAGAATGAAAATTCATCCTCAATTTGCACTTAAACAACAACTCTTTTTGACAAAATAAATAACCAGTGGTCATTGAAAAACCCAGACTTAACAACATTTACTGTTGTTAAAGACTCTTCTGAGCATCTGGATGCAAAACTAGTCTGCCCACTGCATGATTCAAAAAAAAAAAAGGATCTGAACCCATTCCTCAAGTTGCAACTTTGCCAGAAATTACATATCCTTGCTCGTTTTGTACGACCCAAGAGAAATATAGCATAATACAATGTAACATACAAATATAATGATGATAAAACCTAAATTTGTTTTCCTTTTGTATTGTACAAATTGAGCACAGACTTTTGTAATTACCAGCTACCCCGTTCCATTAAGAAACAACTTGAGAAAAGGTTTAAAAATGTCTTTGTTTTCCATCCAGATGGTTGGAAGAGTCTTAACCAATTCTGGAAATATATTTCAGAACAATGGTTCACGTTGTTACACGACCTTGTGGGTTTTTCAAAGATCCCCGGGAATGTATTTTTCAGAAAAACAGATGCTTAGCTCTGGGGCTGTCTCCACCACTGCTAAAGACTATTTGACTAACTTCTAGGAAAAAAGGATTGAGGCAGCTGTTGTTCAGCTGTGAGAGAACAGGCACAGCCAGTCAGCTGAGCAGTCTATGCAAGATGGTCAGTGAGGCAAAAGGTTTCTAGGGAGCTGATCATGGATGTGGCCTGATATGTTCATGAGGTGTTTTGTTTTGGTATCTCACTAATGCCACTCGGTAATATGATTCATGACAGAGGCATTCTGGGACTTTTTGGGGCTATCTTTGTGGACTGTGCGTATCATATTAAATATTTGGTCTTAAATTTTGGAGTATTAATGTCGACATTGACAAGCTTGAGAGACAGACAGTCTGGCAGCAGAAGGGTGCCAGGTCTGTCTCGCCTCCTTACGAAAGCACTTTGATGTTCGTTCCAAAAGAGAAACAAGATCATTCAGGCCGATTTCATCACTGCTGCCACTTTAGTTTCCTTTCACCCCTGAAACCTTCTATCTTATGATTTTACAAGTTTGTTTTAAACTTTAAGAAGTCAAAGACAATGCACGACACCTATATGTGTCATTTACATGCAGTTTAATCCTCACATGTTCCCATGAACACAGGTACTAAGAGAGAATGGCTGATGGAAAGTATGTATGTGTGCAGAGCAGGAATGTGTTGCAGCTCAGAATAGCAGCTGCCCCAAGAGACAGTCAGGAAATCCCCCTGCACCCCACAAGGACATCCAACTTTAGGTTTATGTGTAAGTTTTTGTATAATTCATTAACCCTGGCTGTTAGTGTTTCCATTAGGTTGTTGGGTTCTTACAGCTCCACTCAGAGAGTTCACCCAGAGTCCTGTCAAGTCAGTCAGAAACTGCAGTAATATTTTTAACCCAGAGGTCGGTCTTCGCCATCTTTCACCACAGCTCAAGGAGCAAACACAGCGTGCAAACAGCGAGACTTCACAGACTTCTCAGATGAGGTTTTGAGACTGACTTTAGCTAAGTGACTTTACACATGAACTGGTGAGCAATGAAGCTTTGATACTGGTTGAGAAACGATTAGATTACTGACAGAAAACTATATGGCAACTATTTTGATAATCGCTTATTTGTGTAAGTTATTTTTCAAGCAAAAATCCCAGTTTCTCAAATGTGAAGCTGTGCAGCTTTTCTCTGTTTTGTAGCACTATGAACTGAATATATTTGGGTTTTGGATTTGTGGTTAAGCAAAACAAGAAATTTTAAGATGTCACCTTGGGCTTATTCACAGTTTTCTGACATTTTATAGCCCACATGGGATCTATTAATAGAGAAAATAACTGGCAGATTCATAGATGATGAAAATTATTATTAGTTGCAGCCCAAGTTCACCAAAGATGAGTGTTGAGACACTGTTTTCTTTTCTTTTTTGACAACATGGATCAGGTTGGGAGCCACCACATGAATATACAACAGTCATACTGTAATTATAAATGCATACTTTAAAAAATTTAGAGACTTAACTAAAATGGTAAAGATCCTTTATAAAGTCAAAAGGAAATTACCCCCCCAAAAGTGTCCAAAGTCCGTTTAAAATGAAAGAAAATCAGTATAATTTAAGAGGAATATGCAGTGTTTAAGAAACAAAGGATCAGCATGAACATGAAAACTCTTTGTATTTCAGCTAAAAGGGTGAATTTGTGAATACACACCAAATCTGCATCATATTCCGTATGTATATAAATGAGACCAAATGCTATCTCTTACACATAAAAAACTTATTTTAATTTAAGGAACTTAGCTGCATTGTTAACATCATCATCATCATCATCACCATCCTTAAAACTTTTGCTTCCTTAATTTTTTTAGAAGCAAAGTCATCAATGATGCATTCATACGACAGCTTCTGGCCAACCTCATGATTGATACTGATTATGGCACGACCACTAAAGATGATTTGTTATGTAACCACTGCAACACTTAATGACCACAGGCTAGTTAAAGTAATATTGGGACCAGTGCGTAAGTTCATGGGGGTTGAAGATGAGTAAAGGACTCAATCAGTAGCTGGAGCCAGAGGGCGGGTTCAATAGAAGACTATATTAAAACTTTTCTTATGTAAGAAAATAAAATGATACAGCATAAACTAGCATTTTTGACAAAAAAACAACAGATGGTGTAACAAAGTTCAGTTCTTCGGTATGTTCAAGTTTCCTCATTTTTTTCAGTGTTTAGATTAGGTTCAGTCAGTTCTGGTTCAGTTCATATAGGGGAATAAGGTATGTGATGAATGGTGCTCTGATTTTCAGAGCAGCTGGTGCTGGGGGCCTACAAAGAGCCAGAACAGAGCTGGGACCAGGAATATGATCACTTCCTCCTTCCTCTCCTGGATGACCAGGAGCCCTGCTACATCCTTTACCGCCTGGACTCCCAGAATGCACAGGGCTACGAGTGGATCTTCATATCGTGGTCTCCTGACCAGTCTCCAGTATGTCGCACTACATCCTCTTCATTCTGCAACATATACTGCACATAAATACATTGCTGTTGTTGAGATAAAACTGCAGATTAACACATTTTCGTTTAACTTTAAAGGGGTATTCCACCAATTTACTTTTCCAAGTTTGGGGACTTGCGAGAGACATATTAAACAAGAGTAAGAGTCTACAGCCCTACGAGTGGCTCTGAGCGATATGCTAACATGCTCACAATGATGATGCAAGCATGTTGATGTTGAGCAGATATAATGCATGGATGAATAATAGGACCTGATTACCAGCCTCAAAGATGGCGGCTATTCACTCAAATGGAAATTGTTCGCCTGGTGCATAATTGCTTTTCTGGGTTCAGGGGAAAGTTTTACAAATGCAAAATCTTCATGGATTAAAGATTCTTAATACAAAGAGTAATAATTGACCTTCTTTGTGATTTGAGGTGTATAAACAGTTTTACAAAAGTCTCTTTTATAATAGCAGTCGATGGAGCAAATACTTTTAGAGCTACAATACTATGAGTGGCCATTGGCAGCAAGGCTGAGTGGCAGCACCACATCCAGCTCTTATAACACATCCATGGTATAAAGTAGCCTTCCATCTTAGTTCAGCATGTTAGCATGCTAATATTTTTTAAATTAGCACTAACACAAAGTACGGCTGAGGCTGCTGAGAATGAAGGTTTGTACCTTATTCCATGGCATCTAATAATTGTCAAGATATTTCAGTTTGAACCAAACTGACAGACCGTCATTGCGGCCCCTCAATCCATGCCACTAACATAGCTAATCTAATGGTGAAAATTGAAGCGGACGAGGCCCAGATATCCTGATTTTTAGTTCATAATATGGGTCAAGCTGCAATAGTACTTCCCATCACCATGATGTCAACAGGGTTATTTTTCTCAGGCTTTAGAAAGCACCTGTCAGAGCCACAGGCGCCAGATGACGAGTAAACTGAACTTCATGTGTAAAATTGGTGGAGTGCCCCTTTAAAACCTTGGCTTGTCTCAGTCTTGTTTGCAGCATGCTGATCATACCTAATTACACCAGTCTTTCCTGAGGGATGGGGAATATACATAATATACACAGCTTTCACCTGAGAGCAGCAAATATGAAAACAGTACATTCACTTTTCCCTTCTGATGGTTGCAGGTGAAACAGAAGATGCTGTATGCTGCCACCCGTGCCACAGTGAAGAAAGAGTTCGGCGGTGGGCATGTGAAGTATGAGATGTTTGGCACAGTTGAGGTAAGAGCTATTTAATTTCACTGTGAAAGTTTTTCTGTTTTGCAGCGATGATGTGTTTTAGAGGCGTTTGTCCTTGTGCTTCCTGTAAAGGGCCTCTTGTTTTGCTTGCAACACTAGGAGGACGTCTGCTTGCTGGGCTACCAGCGTCATGTGTCATCCTGCTCAGGTCCTGCCCCGCTCACACTAGCTGAGCAGGAGCTCCAGAGGATCAAGATCACCGAGGTGAGAGGTCAACATGCCCTCAGCAGTTGTCATCATTGCACATACATCATTGCTTTGTGTTTGGACTGCTTGTGTCATAAATAAAAGTTTCACTGTTTGAATCTGAACTTTCTGTTGTGCTTTCCTTTTCAGGGCAGAGTTAAACAGGTATGTTGAACATGATATACTGTACATGTATAACACACAGAGAACCTCTAATCATTGGTTGTAATAAGTGATAACTCTTATTAACACATTTGTATTACAGCATAAATTTATAGTTATATTATCTTATTAAATACTCTCTGGATCTTTCTTTAGACACCTTAAGTTGTAAGTCAAGTCAAGATTTGTGTGTATGCTTGCTGCCCCCTTCAGGTGAAGACAGAGATTAGTGTGGAAAGTAAGCACCAGACACTTCAAGGCCTCGCTTTCCCACTGCAGGAAACAGCCAAAAGAGCTCTACAGCAACTCGCCCAAAAACGCATCAACTACATACAACTGGTGAGTCTAATGAGCTGATAGATCAGACCTTTGATATTCTTGCTCCTGTAGATGAACTCTGAATACTGTGTACTTACAATGACATTCACTGTGCCTTTAGAGGTTGGACATAGAGAAGGAGACGATTGAGCTGGTTCACTCCAACCCGACAGAAACTCGAGATTTGCCCTGCAGAGTTCCTAAAGACACTCCCAGATACCACTTCTTCCTCTACAAGCACTCCCACGAGGGAGACTATCTGGAATCTGTTGGTATGTCATTGATCTCTGACTGCCCTCCTCCTTTTACATCTACGTAAGGAGCACAAGAATGTGCATCCTCCAAGCAAACCACAGACATGCCAGACTTGACCACAGAGACACCATTATTGCATCCCATATCATTTACATCTGTGGGTTCAGGTTTGCAACCCATTTAAAATGAAGCAATGTCAAGTTGTGAGTTGTGACCTTTGTCGCAGATCGTGGCTTATTTTATTGACAGCATTTAAACCGACCAGTGCTGTCTGAACTGACCTTCAAGGATTGTTTACTTTGAGGGTTTTTATACACCTTTCATACGAAGGGCTAAAAGTATCCAGCATTTCACAATAAAAAAAATACATGACAAATAAACATAATTGAATTTAGTAGAAATATGTTTGTCTTTGTTATCTCTTTAATTCTCCAGTGACCCTTCAGATTTATCTTGGTACCCTTTGGGGGTTTCTCACCCCGGTTTGGGAACCACTGATCTACGTCAACATAAAATATTTACTTTTAATAAGATATTTCTTCTTCTCTTTCCCTGTCTACAGTGTTCATATACTCCATGCCCGGGTACAGCTGTAGCATCAAGGAGCGGATGCTGTATTCCAGCTGCAAGAGTCGATTACTGGAAGATGTGGAGAGAGATTATCATTTGGAAATTGCTAAAAAGGTAACAAATGTATAAATATAAGGATGGATAGGGAGGTAGAAAATTAGATAAAGCATTGAAGCCGAGGCATTTGGATGTTTTAGCATAACTGAGTGGAGTGTGCATTATACAATAAAAAAATGTAGATGTCACAGGTACATTAGAGAATGATTCCAGTGTTTTTAGCCCCAAAAAACACTAAATATGACTACTTTTAGACACACAAAAATAAACAAATCTCAGTAATGGTGATAGGTTTTGACACAGCATTTAGATCTTCAAGTTGGAGGATAGAATTTACAGAAAATACAGTATAAAAGAACCATTAATAAATAAAGTATAAAAGATCAATAAATTGAAACATAATTTTGGTTGCCACCCAGGTTTTATAGAAACTTATTCATGCGGAGTGATGATTGTATCATGTAATTGTAAATGACCTTAAAGGTAACCTTTAAGGTTCAAAGATCTCCTACAGATTTCAGGACATAGCCTAAATTTTGTATACTACATTTTGTGCACCTGTATCCACCTGCACGCTAATTTTCACTGTTTCCGTTTATATTCAGTTGGAGATCGACGATGGAGATGAACTGACAGACAGCTTTCTGTATGATGAGGTCCATCCCAAGCAGCACGCCCATAAACAGGCCTTCGCTAAGCCCCGTGGCCCAGCAGGAAAAAGGGGACACAAGCGCCTTATTAAGGGTACGGGGGAAACCATACAGAACAGTTAGATGTGGACAAAAATTCTCCTGGACGTGTCTGCAGTTCCAGCCTTTTCGCTTTTCCCACACCCACTCACCGACACATGCCAGGCTCAGAGGAAAGAGCACATTATCGGTTTCCACTGCTGTTTGTGTACTGACCACAGCAAACACTTGTGATATAATATGTTTTGTTTAGTTTTTTTTTTTTTTTGATGAAAATATGCCGTTAAGTTATCTTCAATCTGTTCCTCTTGTTCAGTTTGTCACAAAATCCCACAGACAAATTGGGTAAATAAATATAGATACTTAGAAAAATACTATAAAATCAACAAGAAAGAAAGTTTGGTTGACCATCAAACAAGTGGTCTTGATTCTGCCTTTATTATGAGTTATATCAAAGCAGATTCACAATACAGTTTACAATACAATAGACCAGTACAATAAATCTGTACTGTACTGGTGTTAATGCTAAGTGTTTCATGTCAAGCCTCAAGTACACGTTTTTTATCAACATTGTTTGTAAGATAGAAACAATATGAAAGGAAATTCCAAATAAAATCTTGTTTATACTGTGGTATTACACATTTTTGGTACAGATTTGTGTATTTTTATTCAGCATGCAGCTTTTAATGCATATGGACAAACTTCCTCTTACATGTCTGTGATTATCCTACATGGTTAGGATGTAGTTGGTGAAAAGACTCACTCTAAGTATCAATTTGAAATGTCACTCAAAGTAATTTGTTCTTCCATCACAGAGCTTTTGTGAATCAAACCATCAACTTTACATCCAGTTCATCATCAGCGCCCTTTTATTGTGGCAATAAAGCAGAGTGAGGCTGCCACACTTGAAAAACTGCCCTGTATTGAATTAACTGTGTAAAAATTGATTCAGCAGGGGTTCTGGTCAGGGTGATCTGAGCATACAGTACAAATCTGCAACCATGGGCGCACCATCAAATGATAATGATTGATTTCTGCTCTTTTAAGCTTCTGAAATTACCTCAGCTCAAGGTCTCGAGGTCGCTCTACTACTGAGAAAAATGGTTCCTCTCTACTTGTAACTAATTGGCTGAAAAAGTCTTGATTGATAATTGATTTAAAACATTAATAGGTGATTATTTGTTTTTATTTTCTTTCTAATGAGGGGGTGATATTACTCAGTGACCACTTAAAAAAGTATTGTTGCATTTTAAACATGAGGCCTTTCATCAATTCACAAATATCCGCAAATAAGTGCAACATTTTAGTCCTCCTGCATGACTGTATCCATCTGCATAGACAATAAAAACTGAGATTTTTTAAAACTTAATCAGATAATTAATAAGATTAAATTCTATCATTGGATGCATGTTTTTTTTTTTCAATAAAAAACAGCTTTGCTCAGCGCTTCTTTCCAGGCATATTCCCAGTGAACAAAGCTCTGTTGATGAATAAGGTTTTCTCTCTGAACGTACAACGGATGAATTTATGTTGCTGATTCCAGGCAATTGAGGCTTTTCTCCGAATCTTCTGGAAACCTCTATTTTTTCCCCCACGTTGGAAGACGACAACAGTTATTCATTGTTTCCCACATCATCATTCCACATAATAATTCTTAGTGAGTTCTGAGTAAGTAGCGTGTTCACACAGGAAATCTTAAGCACATTCAAGATATCAGGATGCAAATATGTGGCGCGAGTGGTGTTGATTTGTGGAGTGAGGTGCTGACAGGCACTATTGTTCTGCAGTCCAATGCCATTATAGAAATGAAAGAGTTGCCCACAGCTGGAAATGATTTAAATTAATTTGTGCACGGATGTGGTGAGACAAGTTTAGGAAAATCTTGGTAAACAAATCAAAAAAGATCTTTGAGGGAATATTTTATTCAATAGGCAGTAATGTTCCAACTGTTGATATTTGCTGGTGCAATTCTTGTAATACTTCCTGTTCGTATAAAACAGTAAGGTATACACATTTTTGCGCACTTGTTGCAAAAAGAATCATGCATATTATTTACAATTAGTAGTGTATGTAGTATGGATTTGCAGTTGTATGTGAAACTATTGCCAAGGTCAAATTTCCCCTCAAGGACAATAAAGTATATCTTATCTTATGAAGTAGGAGACAGCAGCTATGTGCCAAACAATGGGGATGTATTAATATATTAGAAGTAGTGCATACCAACAAAAGAAATTAATTGGAGTTGTTAAACTATACATTGAAAACAATGTATAGTTATACAGCGCCTTTTTCCTTGTTTAATCTGCTTTAAAATGGGTGTTACAAGTAGATGTCAATAGTTACAGCTGACCATAATGGAATATCTACACTATCAAACCATGTCAAGCCTCAAGTATCAAGTGTTTTTTTTTTCAACATTGTTTGTAAGATAGAAACAATATGAAAGGAGATTCCAAATAAAATCTTGTTTATATTGTGGTATTACACCTTTTTGGTACAGATTTGTGTATTTTTTATTCAGCACACAGGTTTTAATGCTTACGGCCAAACTTCCTCTTACATGTCCGTAATTATCCTACATGGTTAGGATGTAGTCGGTGTTGTTAGTGACCTGTTATGTTAACATAAACATGGGATAACTAATAATAAAAATGTCACGACAATTCATTTGTTCTCCTATCACACAGCTCTTGTGAATTAAACCATCAACTGTACATTCAGCCCTCTTATCATGGCAATAAAGCAGAGTGAGTCTGCCGCATTTGAAAAACTGCCCTGTATTGAATTAACTGCTAAAAATCGATTCAGCAGGAGTTCTGGTCAGGGTGATCTGAGTGTACAGTACAAATCTGCAACCATGGGCACATCATCAAACGATAATGATTGATTTCTGCTCTTTTAAGCTTCTGAAGTTACTTCAGCTGTAGGATGTAATCTGTGTAATCTTGCCTTCATAGCCTTCCTCTGCGTTGTACACATGCCTCTGCAAAGCACAGGCAACGCACTGGACTAAAAACTCAAGGTCACTCAAGGTCTGGAGGTCGCTGCACTACTGAGAAGAATGGTTCCTCTCTGCTTGTAACTCAACCAACTAATTAGCTGAAAAAGTCTTGATTGATAATTGATTTAAAACAGGTGATTATTTGTTTTTATTTTCGTTCTTGTGAGGGGGGTGATGTGTGTGTGTGTGTGTGTTTGTGTAGGGGTTGATATTAGTGAGTGAACACTTAAAAAGTCATGTTTCATTTTAAACATGAGGCCTTACATCAATTCACAAATATCCAGCAATAAGTGTAATATTTTAGTCTTCCTGCATGACTGTATCCATCTGCAAAGGGACAATAAAAATAAAAAGAGATTTTTTAAACATAATCAGATAATCATAAGTTTAAATTTTATAGTTGGATGCATGAGCTTCACTCAGCGCCTCTTTCCAGGCATATTCCCAGTGAACAAAGCTCTGTTGATGAATAAGGTTTTCTCTCCGAATGTACAACCGATGAATTTATGTTGCTGATTCCAGGCATTAGAGGCTTTTCTCCGAATCTTCTGGAAACCCCAATTTTCCCCCACGTTGGAAGACGACAACAGTTATTCATTGTTTCCCACATCATCATTCCACATAATAATTCTTAGTAAATTCTGAGTAAGTAGCGTGTTCACACAGGAAATCTTAAGCACATTCAAGATATCAGGATGCAAATATGTGGCGCGAGTGGTGTTGATTTGTGGAGTGAGGTGTTGACAAGCGCTATTGTTCTGCAGTCCAATGCCATTATAGAAATGAAAGAGTTGCCCACAGCTGGAAATAATTAAAATTAATTTGTGTACGGATATGATGAGACAAGTTTAGGAAAATCTTGGAAAACAAAACAAAGAAGATCTTTGAGGGAATATTTTATTCAATAGGCAGTAATGTTCTTCTTCTTGTAACACTTCTTGTTAATATAAAATGATAAGCTAAAGAATCATGCATATTATTAGTTAGGGAGTGCCTTTTCCCATGTTTAATCTGCTTTAAATGGGTGTTAAAAGTAGCTACAGGTGGCCATAATGGGATAATTACACTACCAAACCATTTTGTACCGACAAATATGTACACTGAAACTGGATATGCACAAGTGTTGCTGCACCTGAGGAAAGAGGATGTGAGTCTTAACTGAAGTGATAGTTGCATTGTTGATCACAGGTTGTTGGCTGCATTTCACTGAGCACAGAATATTAAACGGGAATGACAAACATGGGATGAACAGTGTAAAACCTAATCCTGTTTGTTTTAGAAAATGTCCCAAAATGACCTTTGTTTCTAGATAAATCAGATGATGTTATAATTGCCTCTGTATGCCTTCAGTTCCAGCATCAGTACAGTATAATATCATTATAACTGGATCTACATCATGGTTGAAATCCAAGAAAGGAGTGGGTTTGAGCACTTAAAAATAAAAAGAAGACTCTGCACACTTAAGTTGAATATAAATATTTAAGCATTCGATCACTAGACCTTCATCAAGGCAAATGTTTCATAAAAGGAAATTTCAATGCTAATAATTACAGTAAATTGAGCATAACTGTGCTTTTTAATGCAAGTACATGTGGGAGATGCATTTAAGAGTTGGACCTGCTAAAGTCCAAACTGGAGCTGTAATAATCAGTTCATCAACAGAAAATAAATCTGCAATTATATTGATAATCTATTTATCATATAAGTAATTTCTTTAAGCGAAAATGTTCTGCATCCAGCTTTTCAAATGCGAACATTTTCTGTCTCATTTGTCTGACATGATGATAAACTGAATATTTTTGGGTTTAAAATTGTTGATTGCAGCCTTTGTCCAAAGTCACACACACTCCACAAATACAACAACCACAATTTGGACTTTAAGTGTACAGATCTTTCCTCTCTCTCAATATTCTATGTTTTTGTCACACTTATCATGAGTGCAATAATCTTGTAAAAATGAGTCAGTCAAAACTATAAAATTGTGCTCAGGTTTAAAAACAAAAATGGGACATTACTGAGAACATGGAGAAAGGGAGGTTCATTTGGACCTTTTCATCTTCGGATTCTTGGTAAACTTCCAGACTACCTTATAAACTGTTCTCCGGTTAATAAACAAGTTCATCCAGATGGCTAATCTTAATGTTCCCAGAATCTGTTCTGAACAAGACAAAACTGCCTATTATGCATCAGGGGATTGGAATAAAGTACAACACCCTTCACTTGGAAACACTGCCATCACACCAAGCTTCAAACAATGCTCAGGAAGAGCAAGACAGTCTGGGTGCCAGGTGTTCCCTGGACCTGATCCAGTTGGCGGTATTGGGTCCATGGCCATTTCCAGACGTGACCTGAGGCAGGGGGGTGCCATTTTCTAATATCCTGTTCTGAGATATCGCCTTAGGGGTTGAGCGGGAGAGACTGAGTGGCTTGGGCTCCCAACCAAAATCCACAATTCAAAATGCAGGTGCCCCTTCCACCAAGCATGTTGTCAGGTATTTGCAAACTGGCTCTCAATGCGTGTCCGTGCCCCCTGCATGGCATTCTGGATTCTCTGCAGGGCCTGTTTGACGTGCCTGAACCCGTCCTTCTGGCCCAAGGTCATCAACACCTCGTTCAAGTCGAGGGTTATCCGCCTAAGAGCGTTCTTTACCTCTCCTCATGCTAACAGGGAGGAAGAGCATCTTCATACCCCGTACACTGTGCGTGCGACCAATACCTTCTCTGCTTTTCCAGCTTTTCTCCTCTGTTTGTTTGCAGTTTGGTGATTGATCGCTGGACTCATTGCTATTTTTTCTTTGTCTTTTGCCAGTTTGTGGTTGGATCTGGATTAGTGTTCAGTTCTGGTCCAGCTTGGAGTACATCTCATTCCTAACGGCCTTTGCCTTTGGTGAAAACAGTTAGAGGGTGTAGCACGTACAAAATAGAAATAGTTGTTACCTGGATGTAACTCCAGTTCTATCATGCATGGAGCCCTCTAACCACAGGCCCAGCTGGTTCATCTTATTTTTGTTGCAGAGTTTCAAAGGGAGAAGAGGAGTGAGTACACTGGGGTTTTATAGTGGGAGGATGGTGCGTGGTTGCTACCTCTTGATTGGTGAGTGCAAAGATCTCACTCAGGTGCCAAGGTGGAGCCTCAAAGGGTAAACCAATAGCACAACCCGTTAGAGGGCAGAGCATAAAGACCTAGAGTTACATCCAGGTAACTGCTATTGCTTCAGCATACCCTACTGGTGATATGTGGTTATAGCACATCTGTCAAATGGCTTTTTTACAGTCACTGCACATTCAGTCTTGTGTTCCTCCATTACTGACATTACCTATAAAAAAAAAAAACATACTTGTTCATGACGCATGTCCACTCAAAATAAACAATGTCAACAAGTGTTCTTCTTTTGGTAATGTTCCCATGTATTGCAGAGATTAAATATTTACAAAAACAGTACTTTACTGCTGATGAAGTCTTATTTGATGCTGAGTTTGAGACAAAGCTGGATTACAGTAAGAGAACCATGTGATCCTCATCACCTACAGGCTCATACTGATTTCCTGTTCATTTAAAACACCTGTTGCTGTGCTGCCTATCACCAAGTGAACAGAACCTACACTACACCCATGTGGTCAGACTGAGCTACATACAGACACATTTATTATTCATAGTCAAGTGGATCCTACATTGCTTGTTTGTTACCTCCTCACAGAAAAGGTGTGCCCCCTCTCACCCCCCCAAAAGAAGAAAGTTACCACTGGTAATAGTGTGTAGTCTACAAGATTAATAAGAAATAAAATAAATTATACTTCACAAAGATTATTGTAGTGTCTTTTTTTCTTCCTGAACTAGAGAACATAATTGTTCAACCGCATCCAACAGGGATAGATAAAGTCCACAAGACTTCTCAGAAAAAAGCTCATTTCAGGATTTCTTGGAAAAACTTGAGACTCAGCTATTCGGTATCAGCACGCTCTAGTGGACATGGCTATGATTATGATACAAAATAGTTTCATGTGTTGCTTTGTTTCCAACCTACCACATGTGTGTGTGTGATGGCACAGACTATTGTTGGAATAAATATTTTCAAAACGTTTGTCTTGAACAGGATGTTCCTCAGATTGTGGTTAAAAAAAAAAAAAATCCAGCTTCAGAGCTGCACTCAGAAACCTTTATTCTGGCAAGATATCATGCAGAAGAAAGAGGCAGGCTGATGTGGAAGAAGGGATTTCCTAGATAGATTCCCTAGAAAAGAAATATCAGGAGAAATTAAATGAGAAACGCACACTTAGGCTACATTCCCAACACTATAGGAAACACACGGTTTATCAAATCAACCATAATCCAATACAAAAAAGACAGAAAAAGTGGAACCAACCGTGAACAAAATGTTATCTGACCTAACAGTAGAATTAACCATTTTTTAGTTTATTGTCACAATAACAACTTGTTTTCTCGAGCGTGGCTAATTACTCCGACAAACCTCCGAGAACCAGGATCGAGGGAAATCTATATTACTGGAAATTGCCTGTGTGCATTCCTATTATCTTTAATGTTGAGGCGGTGAATTCCCAGAATGAAGGCTCTGTCAGGGCCGCCCGGCGGGGCGGAGTCAAGCCCTGCCATTATTCCTGGAAAGCGGATAGGGAGAAGCTGCCGCGCGATTCCTGGGAGCGAGCGCCGGTTCAGCGAAGGCAGAAGCCGCCGGGTGAAACGGAGGGGGGGGGGGGGGGGGGGCGGCAGGGGTAGATATGAGCTACAAAAACACGACCTTTAAAAAAAAAATAACAACAAGGCTAGGGAGCTTTTACCCCGAAAAGTCACCATAAAAACAACCCGTTTCACCTGCTAAAAATTCGTCCTTTCCTATCAGAGTTGTCGCAGCGCGGTGCGACCGGCGGCGGTTGATGCGGAATAGGAGTTGGTGCGGCCGGCGTGACGTCAGAGCCGCCGGTGCTGTGAAGAGTTCTCAGAATAGACTTCTAGGAAACGGTAAATTTTAAAAGCCAAGCCTTTACACTCTGTCCTTCACACATTTGGATCCCATTCTGGTGACAACACACTCCAAAGCGCAGCTAGAGAGTTCATGTTTTAAATTAATCCAGTTTTTTCTTTTTTTTCTTTTCTTTTTTTTTTTTAAAAAAACATCTTTAGATTATAAATTGTTAGTGTTATATAAACTGCAAGACCAGACTCTGGTTGGTAACGCGAGGCTTCTTCGTGTCTTTATATCGCGTATAAAAGGACTATTCATAGCAAAAAAAAAAAAAGCCGATGTTAAAGCTTATTTTTTGTAGAAGTGTTTTTTCGTAGACTTAAAACCCGTTTTTATCGGTTTTCGCTGTTTTCGGAGGAAGAATTACTGGCTGGATTTTAGTCCAGAGGATTCAAGAAATAGCATGATTCTTTGTGTACCAGGGTGAGTAGACTTGTTTCTGTTTTCTCTTCAGTTGTTTGTTAAGAACATTTCAGCAAATAAACCTATTTGTAAAAGAAGCGTACTGTTAATCAAGGTTAAGTTATGAAGTAAGACAACTAAACTACATTAAACAAATCCTGAGAGAGAGAGAGAACAATGAGTCCGAATAACGATAACTAATCATATATATATATATTTTTTTTAAAAAAAGATCTTTATTAGAAACTTATTAATACAAATAGTGGAAATGATACAGTATGTGTATTCATTTTTATTTAACCAAGAAAACCTGACTGAGATTTAAATTTTTTTCAAGAGTGTCCTGGTCAGGATACGCAGCAGTAACAAACAACATAAATCAGAAAAACACAAAATGTGTCACAAAACCATAATTACAGACAAAATCAGATTAAAAAGTGATTTTAAATCATAAATAATAAATCATACCAAATATTCACATATTTTCTGTATGTTAAGATATTACTTGACAATGATTTGACTGTAGTGTATGTCTCCTTCTTATTGATATACTTTTCTATTTGCTATAATTATGGAGCAACAGACAATGAACTATAAATAATACATTATTTTTATTCATGAACAAATGTGGTGAAGTAGAATGACTATGTATGGTGTTTATTTATGCATGTTTAATCATATCTATCTTCCATTTTATTTCCAGTCCTAGAGCTCTTCTGCCCGCTGTTCCATCCACTGAAGCCCCACGGGGCATGCGGGCAGGGACTGTACCTCCTACCCCTTGCCTTCAAAGCACCCCTCCGCTATGGGACCCTACAAAAGACCTGCGAGCGATTGCCAGCAACTTCTGCTATCTAGAAAATTCAGGTACAGTATGCACACATTTGCACAAGCCTTTCCAGGGCACATTTCAGTCCTCTGAAACTGGACTTTACTGCTAAATAAACATCAAGCAACATGGAAAAAAAACATTGAATTCTTCTGAGTGACTAATATTTAGGAATTTGTGTGTGTAGGATGGTACTGGGGAGCTATAACTGCAGCACAGGCCCATGCTGCTCTTCAAGAGGCATCTGAAGGAGCTTTTTTGGTACGGGACAGCAGCCACCCTCTGTACATGCTGACCCTCTCGGTCAGGACCGCACGTGGTCCCACAAGCATACGGATCCAGTACAGCGGCGCCCAGTTTTTGCTCGACTCCAGCTCTCCGGCCAGACCCAACCTGTCATCCTTCCCCAACGTGCCCAGCCTAGTGCAGCACTACATGGGACCACAGAGGAAAGCAGAGGAGGGGAAAGTGGAGGAGGAAGCCCCTTCCAAACCCTCTCCACAGACAATTCAGGAGACGTCTGTGGTATTGAAACTGAAGCGGGCTGTGTACAAACCCCAGGGCCTCCCCTCGTTACAGCACCTCACACGTCTCGTCATTAACAGGCACTCTGACTGCCCTGACCAGCTACCACTCCCGAGGCCTCTCCTCCGCTTCATACAGGACTATCCCTTCAAGGTATGAGGAGTCCCTGAAGTCCCTTACTCTGGCTGAATCTGCTTAAGTATGCTGAAGTATACTTAAAGGAAAAAAAACTGTCAAAACAGGTCCTTTGTGCCTGTAAATGACATTGCTGCTCCAGACGTTGGAGGCCAGTCACAAAAAAAAAACTGGACACAGGGTCATGTTTTTGCTGACGAAATATGTACAAATTCAGTTGATACTGACGCGTCTGGTTTCAGACTTAATCTGTCAAGGACTGGGTGGTGAAGCACCCTCGAAAAAGACGACATGCGAGCAAACCTCAGTACTGTAATCACTTATTTCATGATAGATGTGGAAATTGTCCACGTCTGCTTTACCCTCATCAGTTCTGGATGTACATACTGTTCCTGAGAAGTACACTGATTCCATTGAGACATCTTTTGCGCCATTTTATTTTTCTCAGTAAAGCATTTTTTCTACCTTTTACATGTGTACATTTTTTCTATTAAAGTAACCATTTGGAGTCTAACCTTGCTGTCTTTATCATCCTTTTCTCTCGTATTGCTTAAAATGCCAGTATTACTCACTTTAGAGAAATACTGTGATCATCACCACATGATGACTGCTCTTGTGACACTTGTTACGAAATATTTTTTGCCTTCAATCACCTTTGAAACACAAAGACTTTGTAGCCTTTGAGCTTTAAGTGTGTGAGATGCAGATTGTGTGAGGAGGTAAAGGCCACATTGTGTGTTTTTGCTCAACAATGCGTACAGCTTGCATCTGAGTCAGCGCGTGGACAAGCGAAGGGGAGGACCATTCATCAGCGGATTCACAGAACTACTGAATGCTTCCTGGGAGGAGGGTGAGATTCTGAGAGGGAGGGTTCTAAGAAAAGCCTTCGTAATTACCTTCAGCTTTGAGCTGCTTTTGTGCCATCTTGCACACATATTTATCGTGGCGCAGGATGTAATCACAAATGTTAGCAGATTGAAAGTGCAACAGTGACGTGAAAATCATTTTATCTTCTATAAAGTGTGAATTTAGAGTGATTAAATCAGTGTGAATGCATGCTTGGCAGCTCAGTGGGGGTAGGGGAGCAGAGGCTATGGTGACCTGGACTAAAGCCAGCGTAATAGGATCTCAGTTTCTCAATCCAGATCCAGCTCGTGGTCCTTGTTTGACTTCTTTTTCTGAAGGATGCAGAATCGTGGCCTAAGAAGCAAAAACAGACCAGTGTCATAGAAGGGAGCACAGAGCTTCATTATTTAATTGAGTTAAGATTTTGTCAGTGCAGCTTTTTACTTTAAATCAAATAGACCTTGATGGGCCTACAATACTGACTACACTTCAGCATGAAGTCACAGCATGATGGCAGAATGATTTAATGATGCTGAGGTTACGGACATAAAGGCTGAGTGATTCTCTGGACCGACCTGCCGGTGATGTCGTGTCGTGTCTCCACATAATGCAGCTCTTCCACATTTGCCTCCACCCACTGTCGAATGAGCGGGGGGTGTCTGGGGTCCACCTCCAAGTAAACACGACTGTTATTCCCAAGAAAAAGAACACAAAATTGATTAAAATGTAATTATCAACAGGACGGGATTATCAGAATTAGCCCTGAGATGAGTGCAATGGCACATGTCTGGAACTGTATTCACTGGAAGTCTCTTAAAAAGCTTAACTCATTAAAGTGGCAACACGATACATGTGTTTTTCAGAACATGCTGTTCTTGTGACAAGCCGCCGCCGCCGCCGCTGTGAGGAATTAAACCCAGGTGCATTTGTCTGTGTGTGTGCTCGCTTGTGCTGGGCAGCGGGACTCCTTACCCATAATTTGATAGAATCTGTGGAGCCAGCATCAAAATCTGTTTGATCACTTTCAAGCCATCTTTGCCTCCATCTAAAGCAGAGTGGTCTTCAAATCTGAGAGAAGCAGACAGATTTCACTCAATTACATCCACTTAATCTCACATATTTAAAAAGAATACAATTATATAGACACTTACTGCACTGGTGCAAATAAATGTTTTAAAATTTAATACATTTTCAGACTTTATCTTTTGGTTATCATGAAAGAAACATCAGATTTAATACATACAATTTCATTTTACCATTTATAAGCAGTATATAAACAGTTCATACTGTTAATATTGCACATTATAACACACTATACTGTCCTACAAGCACAAAATGCAGTAACTACACATTTAGTCAAAATTTAGTCGCATCCATAATTTTACTTGTTGATATGTTTACCATGTAATTTTTTTGAATAATCAGAAAACAGCATGTTACAACAAAACACAGCTGAAAACCAAGAGAGCTAAGCTCAGTTAATGCTGAAAAATATTAATTTTGATTGACTAACATCTTGATTATAGTTTGTTATCATAAAATAAACAAGGTAGTATCTAAATCCAGTCAAGTAACTGCCTAGCTTAGCAGAATAGCATTGTGCTATCTCAGCTTTTGACTCCAGTGGAGTTCATGATTTGGGCAGTTAAACTACTTTTAAAAATACATATTTAAACATATTCAATTGTAAATTAACTTATTACACTGATTTTCCATTAACACACGGTGAATGGAAAACTGGAAGAAACTACTTTTTCACTTTAGATAAGGACCCAGAAAGTACAGCAGGATTCTTCCCAATTCACATTGTAATTTTTTGTACTAACTGTGTATCAGCACAGGACGTACTGATACATACACTCAGGTGCGAGGCAAGATATGAAGTTAGGTAATAAGGGAGTAACGATCTGGGAATTTATACTGTAGGTATACTGACAGCCCAACTATATTCTAATGTTAGAGGGTACCATATAACATATGAGTAACAATCTGGTGTTTGGGAGGAATTTGAAAACTGTATGTTTTACTACCAGGTAGCTATTCTACTCTGGGGTATCTACATGTATGTATTGGTACATATTGTACTGGTACACTGTTACTACACCACATTCCTTTTTTTAACAATGGCAGCATGTAGCTTTAAGGTCATATATAGTCGATATCATTGATCTTTTGCTGTAAAATAAAAATACATTACATCCTATCCATCTGTTACCCAGTTAGTCTGAAAACATTAAACCCCTTTATTCTCAACTTCAGCTTTTCTGTAATTAATATCTGCCTTTGTAGGACTGTATAATGCTACTTATTGCAGATATAAGGGCATTTTGTAAGGATATGCAAGAATATGTTTATATGTGTAATAATATATCATTAAATATGACTACAGCAATGTTATACAATGATTCATTAACTGTTTATATCCTCAGTTATAAAAGCTTTACATTAAATATTTTAAGAAACACTTAAATAAATACTGGTTTAGAGTTTATTACAGTGTGTTATACACCATTTCAATGTTTCCAAACTGTTTGTTAATGGTAAATGGGCTGGAATAAAGTGTTTCTAAATAACTGCCAATTACCAGTTTGAGTCACCTTAAAATTTCAGGTTCCAATGACGCCATATCTTCTGAGAACAGATACGGAGGGTTACTGACCAAAACTGAAACAAGGCTGCAGAGGCTTGACACAGTTTCTGCATCTGACAAAATAGAAAATGTTTTCACCAGCAGTGAGTTTAGGTGTGTTATACAACAATACAGCATTTACACTGCTTTTACTTTCACCTTTTAAGACATCTATATGATGAATCTGTAATCTGTCCTGAAGTCCCAACCTGTAGAAGAAAATCTTTTATCAGTATTTGTGCATATTGTATACACCCTGATCTAAAAAAAAACCATTCATTGTGAGTCTTTAACTTGCATGCAATAAAGGTAAAGGATATTTACAACTTATTTTCATGTGTTATGGAATAATTACCTTAACGCATTCTCTCTTGTTAAATCCACTGCATCCTGGCTTTTATCCAAGGCAATGGCTGTAAGCTAAACAAACATAGCAATCACCTGCTGTTTATTTTTTGGGTGCAACTACCTCAGGAAAAATTATATTTGTCTGTTTTCCTGCGTTTGTCTACATGACAAAGTTCAGACATTTTTATCACTTCACATTCTGTTAACGGTAGAGACACAAAAACTACGCAGACATGGCTAAAATTATGACAGGATAATATAAAGTAGATTAACAAACAGGGTTAACACAAACAGACAATACATACAATAAATAAAAGTCGTGACAAGCAAGTGGACTGCACACTGGCTCGTTTACTGCTGGTATGGGTTCATACACACCTTTTTGTTCACCATAACCTGGGGATGCAGCTACCAATTATTTTTTATTAGAGATTAATCTCTCGATTATTTTCTCGATTAATCAATTTTTGTTTTATTGTTTTGTCATTAAAATGAGAATTGTAAAAAAAAATGTCCATGATTAACCAATCAATTAATAAACTAAGCATTTCATTCCATATTCATGCTGGGTAGATTATCCAATCAGAGGACCACAAAAGTTAGGTCAATTAATCACATTTTTGTGGTCTTCTGATTGGCTCATTTACATATCACCTATATATATATCTATAAATAAGGAGAGTTTTTCAATTTTCATTCAAGTTTCCACATTTTCAAGTGTGCAGAGATTGATTCAATACAATTAATTATTACTTATTACTATACACTAAAAAAATGAATCTGTTGCCTACAATGAACACAAACCTCACCTGAGGTAGACTATACAGCAGACTGAGAGAAATGGCACCAGAGCCACATCCCACTTCTAAGCATGTATGCTGGACGTCTCCATCCGTTTGCTTCATTTGCAGATCGGTCAGCACGAGTTCGACCAACTCCTGCACCAACGAACAGAGAAAACACCACTCTGGTTATGTGTGATCACTGGAATTTCACTGTGCATTGTTTGCTTGTGTGGCCTGCTTTTTCTCCTCTCTAACCTCTGTTTCAGGTCTTGGTATGAAGACAGGAGGTTTCATTTTCAGCGTCAAATCTCTGAAGTCCCACTCCTCAATCACATACTGTACAGGCATTCTACACCAAACATATGAATTAATAAAAGTTAAAAAGCAAAAAACACCTGAATCCATGCTTATACAGAGATTTATGTAGAAACTTTATGACCTGGAGAGGCGTCTAGTGCAGAGCTTCCACATCTGCTCTATTTTTTCTTGGCTGAGAAACTCTGTTAGCTTCTTCTGTTCAAGAATTTCTATCTGAAAGAGGTACAGAGAGAGATGCTTTTAAATGTGAATGCAGGACATTATTTCTGGCAATGTAGAGTGAGCTTAGTGAAATGTCTCACAGTTTTAGCTCCGAGCAGATGAGCAATGATGTATCGGCTGGAGTGGTCGGGCTCAGTCACACCTTTCTCCTCAAAGTGTCTCGTCCATAAATTCACTGCCTGAAGTGCTGTGATCCTGCTTGTAGGGAAGGCTGGAGCGCTGCATGAACGCACTGCATGAGAGCCCCAAAATCCCTAAAAGCATTGAATTTAAGAGTTTCTAATTAGAACAAATTAAAATCCATCATGCATCCTAACAGTGGTCTGATTTGTTGAATTCCCTAACCTGCGGTCCTCAGGGGAAGATCCCAGACACCACTGACTGACGTACATTCAAGATTATCTCACCCACAATGTTTTGTCAGCTTTAATCACTTCCTTTTGATGATCAGGTGATCTTCCTCTTGATTCGCTGGAAGTCTTGACTCATATGGCTTTTCATGATGTTATTTATTTGTTGTGTACTGTGAATGCAATGTCTATATATATACATACATATGACAATGTCTATCTACATATAGTCTGTATGAGTCCACTTAGTGGCAAATGAGTTTTCCCTTTGGGGATTAATGAAACTGTCATTACTCATCTAACTCACGGTTACCAGTTTCTTAAACACACAATCTAATGCAATCCAATAGAGGACTGCATGATATAGAGAGGTGTTTATAATATTTAGTATGTCAAGTGTGTAAAAAAAACTATATATATTATGTCAATCAATGATCATTTTTGGAATCTTTTAATACACTTCTTAAGTGATTTAATTTTCTGCTTACAGCTTTTTTAATGTAAGGACTAAGGACTTGTAACTTTAATACTTTTTTGTTTTGTTTTGACTATTGATCAAAATAAATTAAAGTTTTAAGTTTAAGACATAATTTTGGTCTCTGAAAACTTGTGAAGGCCATCTGACATTTTGTAACAAACTCTATGTACTAATCGCTTTATTTTGCATGAATGAACATCTTATTTCCTCTCATATGCATGCCTATTTACATTTTTATTTTTTGCTTCAACCCTGGTGATGAAATCAGTGATCCAGGTATCTCTAGTGTTAAATGTGCACAGATTTGATCCAGTGTTTGTCCCTTAAATCTTGGCTTTTGTACAAAATCAATACTGCCACTGACCCAGTAGTAAGACAACTTGCAAAGTAAATAAATAAGTCATTATTGTTGTACTTACATTTGCGCCACTTTGTAAGTTTAATGTTCCAACTATTATTGTCTATTTAGCATCCTATTGCACCTGTACAAAGATCAATTGAGCCAGTTACCTTTGACCCAACACTCCTGCGCCCAAAACATCTGTAGCCTGCGCGCAGCGATCTTCTCCACATGGTTACTTTAAACAGACCCTCGTCATTATTTACACAGCGTGTATACGCATCAGCTGCACCCTCACAGCACTGTTGAACTATCTGTACAATTTAAAGGTCACTTTAATCGCCAACTATGTAATTTAAACAACATTTCCTGGTACGTTATTTGAGGCGGTTGTTGATAGTTTCTTCACACGGTGCAGCAGTGGGGAGAAACGTGTCCACATGCGTCGCAGATTGCGCAGCACTGACTCTAAGTGAACAGTGTTGCCTTTAATTACGGTCGAAAATATTGAACTGTGAAGCACTTAAACAAAAACAGTAAAACGGTGATTAGTACAGTAAAAAAATAACTTGAATAATATCTTAACGTTAGGGTAGCCGGGATAATGTATACCAAGTGAGAGGCTTCTAATAAAAGCTAAAAAAAATAAGCGTTACCTCATGTATCTACCTAAAAAATAACAGGGGTATACTTTTCCAAGGAACGACGCGATAGCAGATGCATTAAGATTAGATTACATTTGGCTGCAAATTATTTTGATGTAAGACACACCGCTGTTTCTACTGTTTACATAGGGTTTACAACGGTCTTCATTAGCTTTAGTAGTTTACGAGGAGCACCTGAAGGCATCAGTGTTGTTGTTCCCCAGTGTGGTGTGTTAGATGTGACGAGTGTTGGAGAGTTGTTGGGTAGTTTTTCAATTTAACAGATGAAACTTTGCCAAAGTGCAGTTGTAGCACAGCTGTTCAGAGGTTATTTAGACATAAGAAGTGCATAAAATATTTCCCACGACGTCGCTAGCACGTCGTTTAACGTTAAAGCTGCAAGCTAGCAGCTAGCTTTGGCGGCTAGCACAGCCAGGGAAGGCAGACACAGGAGACTCAAACCCTTAAAAAAAGGTCTATGATGGGCATGAACTCACGAATAGAGTGTATATTCTTCAGTGAATTTCATCCAACTCTGGGCCCAAAAATAACGTATCAGGTACGTGTGCAAATGAGTCCAACATCCTAGATTTTGAATGAATGAATATTAGTGATTTGATTATTAATCATTACCATATTCACTGTCATTATTATCCTCATCATGATAGTAAAGTTATGCTAATCATATGATTTGGTATCACAAACTTCAATCAGAAGGAGATTCATGTATAATATCCACTTTTTAAAAACGAGTCAAGATTATGGGACACTTTTTCAGGTAGATTTACAATGTTTTCTCCATTGCTATGAAGTCACATAGTCCCCATCTCTTACAATAAAGTTAAAGTCTTCCTTGAAGTTCAGTCACACTCTATGTTAGAAATCCTGTCAGTTATTTCATTTGCTGTGTTAATTTGCTATTTATTTGCTGTTAAGTCCTTTTTAAATCTAAACTTAAATTGAAAGTATTTTGGTCGATCACATTCTTAGGGAAAAAAAAAAGCATTGTAACCGTAAAACACAAGTAGTGGCACATCTTGTTCTGGAACAGTCATCTTTGTGTTTGAATGTATGTATAAAGACATTGGTATTAGAATAATTGATTTCATTAATGGTAAAGAGGTATTTCATCTTTCTACATAATCTTGTGGTTTGGATGTGCACAGTACTGTACATAATGTTCTTAGTCTATCTTATAGGATGTGTTTTTGTCCTCTCCTGACAGGTCCCAGAAGAATATATTTCAAGGGAGCTCTTTGATACGGTCCAGGTTTACATCATTACCAAGCCAGAGCTTCAAAACAAATTAATAACAGTGTATGTATATTCTGTTTGTGATGTATTGATTTTTATTTCTTGAAATCAGTGTTTTGTTTTTTTAACATTTTCTTGGTAATGTCTTACTTCTCAATATCAAACTTCACATCATCATCTTCACATCACTATCCTATTTATTACTGTTCTAGCACTGCCATGGGCAAAAAGTTAATCGGATGTCCTGTGTGCATCGAACATAAAAAGTATAGCCGAAATGCCCTCCTGTTCAACCTTGGCCTTGTTTGCGATGCTCAAACCAACACGTGTGCTCTCGAGCCGATCGTCAAGAAGCTGTCTGGCTATCTCACTACTCTGGAGGTAGAGGGAAAGTTGCATTCTGCGGTGATGTACTTATCACATACTTTATATGTGTATTGTTTTCTACAATAAGATTATATCACATCTTTTTTCTTTGTTGTGTTGCAGCTGGAGAGTGGTTTCATATCCACTGAGGAGAGCAAGCAGAAACTTCTACCCATTATGTCGACCTTGTTAGAAGAGCTCAATGCCACAGGAGCCTGCACCTTACCCATAGGTATTATTTCATATTCTATTCCAGTTTTATATATGGCAAACAGGCATTTGTCTCTTTATTGTGACTTCAGTGAATGAGGAAGTGAAATGTAGATCACGTGTGTGCTACAGGAAACAGTCCTGGATGAGAACATGTCAGTAGAAAACATTTTCTTTTTCATTCTGAAAATGTTGCACCTAAACTCACAGACCAAAGGGTGCAAAGTGAAATTTGGCAATAGTTTGGCTTCAAAAGGGACAGCCTTGACACAGCAGCCAACGCTGTGTAAGCAGTTGTGTAAAGTGTGTGCTGCTCAGAGAGAAGACATTAAAATTTGTAAAACACATTTTTAGATAAACACAAATGAGGTTCTGTCATATTTCAGGGGTGAGAAGGCTACTTGTTTTTTTTCAGCTGTTTAAAGGCAGCATTAAAACTCAAAAACATATACTGCAACATATTCTTAGAGATATATCTTATATATCTGAACCATTTCAAAAATATTGAGGGTGTGGTATCTAACAAAATAGACCTTTACCTTTTCTTTAAGAGTTATATGCTCAGCACTTCCTAAAATGTATACATTTTGACATTAATTTTAGTATCATTACTTTAATTTGTTTGTGATTTATCTAAAACCTTTTCTGCATTAAGCACAGTAGTGGCTTTGAGTAATGAAATGTATGTCTTGGCATTTTGCATGGCGGCAGCAATAGTTATCAGTTATTATTTAATATTAGTATTTAGTTATTATTTTAAACTAGTCACACAATCTTTGTCTGTTCCGTGTCTGTTTTTAGACGAGTCTAACACCATCCACCTAAAGCTGATCCAGATGAGAAAGGATCCCCCGATTGTCCAGGAGTACGATGTGCCTGTCTTCACCCAGTGCAAAGACCACTTCATCAAATCTCAGTGGGATCTCACCACTCAACAGGTACACCTCCATGTGTCTGATATCAAGTGACATGATAAGAAATGTGACAAAATACTGAGAAACACCAGGAGAAAGATAACGATTAAGAGCCTGTTATCAGCTATGCACAAAGTGATAGGAATATCTCTGTCACGTTTACTATTTTATGGATGGAAAGGAAACATTTATGTGAGAGAAGGCACCATTCATTCATTAAATTGGTATTGTAATATGTGATATGAAATGATGAACAGAATTCTATCACATATAATGTAGATGGAGCTCATTAATCCTCAGTACAAGCTGGCACTGTTCTTCTGTATTTGAACTGCAGATCCTCCCCTATATTGATGGATTTAGACACATCCAGAAGATCTCTGCTGAAGCAGATGTAGAGCTGAATCTTGTTCGTATCGCTGTGCAGAATCTCCTGTAAGTACATTTCAGTGCATAACAGGCAACACGCACCAGTGGCGTCTGAATCACATCAAAAACACCCTCATGCATTGTTTTCTGCACAATAAGATTTCCTGGTGCACATCGACCTGTCAGGATAAGCCACTATTCTGTTTCCAAGCACTGATGCGTGTCAGCTATTCAGGAAAGCTGCTAATTTATTGCATTTTTATTTCCTGGATCAGGAAGCGATTCACAGTGCAGCTGGTGTGTGTTGCACTTCAGTGAGTAAGACTTTGATTTGCAAAAGAATCTACAAAATATATTCAACTCCACTTTTTCCTTCACAGGTATTACGGTGTTGTGACCTTGGTGTCAATATTCCAGGTACAAAACTAAATTCACACAGCACAAGATATTGGACTTTTTCTACTGCAATTGTGCATATATAGCGTGGTGAACAAATAATTGGGTGTGATTTTTGAGAATTAAATCAAAATACTGCAAAAAGTACTAGTATTTTTTGAGAACTGAGTCTTGATTTTATGAGGAAAAGTCTTAATTTTATAAGAGAAAGTCTTAATATTTCGAGAAAAAAACTTGTTAGTGGTGAAACCTCTAACTTCAAGTCATCTACATACTTCCTTTGACACATTAAAGCTGACAGACTGCTCTCTCCTGTTTTCTGAAATGGAGCGTTAAACTCAAAATATTACCATTTTATTTCAGTGGCCACAATAATGTGTCCTAACTATTTAAGGGTAACTTTAGTTTGGTGACTGTCTTGTGTCTTTTTACCTCCCTCCAGTACTCTAATGTGTACTGCACCACCCCCAAAGTCCAGAGCCTCATAGATGACAAGTCCATCCAGGAGGAGTGTCTCAGCTACGTCACTAAGCAGGGTAAATAAGGCCTTATTCACACCTGGCAGCAATGTGTGTCTTGGGTGATCTGCATCACAAGGGTCATGATTGTTAAACACAGGTGCTGTTTGTCCCTTCATTGACGTTTCTTGCACACGTTTTTTTTTTTTTTCTGTCGCTGTCAGGTCAGAAGCGTGCCAGTCTGAGAGACGTGTTCCAGCTGTACTGTGGTCTGAGTCCAGGAACCACAGTCCGTGACCTTTGTTCTCGCTACTCGCAGCAGCTTCAAAGAGTTGATGAGAGGTCGGCATCTCTCATCTCTTGATTAGTTCCTAAAAACACTTCATTATTCTTGAACAATCAGGTCAGACATGGGTCACATGTGTGTTTCAGGAGGCTGATCCAGTTTGGACTGATGAAGTCTCTCATTCGACGGTTGCAGAAGTATCCGGTGAAGGTGATCCGTGACGAGAGAAGCAGGCCGCCTCGACTTTATACCGGTTGTCATAGTTATGATGAGATCTGCTGCAAAACAGGCAGGTTTTAGGCTCTCTCATTATCCTATAACTAATGGTAGGAAAACAAGTCTGCTTACAATGTGTTCATTTTACAGGGATCAGCTACCAGGAGCTGGACGAACGTTTGGAAAATGATCCCAACATCGTTGTGTGCTGGAAGTGATGTCACATGAACTGATGTGGACTGGCACAGGGAGCCGTTTGAATGTAAAATAAAGATGCCTCAACCAAAGATGCCTTGAGCGAGAGGAGTTTTGTTGGAATAATGTAAAACATTCATAGTATTTTGTAATTTTTATGTCAGGTTAGTGTTTTTTTCCTTTTCTTCAATAATTGTCATCCACATCTGTTTAAGTCAAGTGAGGACGGTAATATTTATTAATATTGTACAAAGGAAAATATGTGATTAATAAAAGAGATTATACCACAGTGTGAGTTTATTTTAAATCTGCAAAAGATGTCTTTTCATGTTGATTCATCATTAGTTTCATAGTCTGTATCGCTTTGACTGTAGTAATTTGACTGTAAAAAATTCAACTATTTCCTATGACATGACCTACATACTGACATCCGGGAATTCCCATCTACTCTACTCAACATAATAATCCAGATTAGAGCTACAGATTCTGCTTAACCTCTGCAGTACCACAAAATCTTTGGCAGGCCTGTCCATACAAAACCTGTGTCCAAACCCATAGTCTTATTTGAAATTGTAGTGGAATACAACCATACCAAATCAGACAGGCTGGATCACAAGGGACAGTTCAGAAAATAATGCTCAAATTCTCTTAAATGTTATATAATAATGTCATTTTGCACCCATAAAAAAGCTTGAAGTGCTGGAACAAGTGGATACAATAAATCTAAGGTTGTCAAAAATGTTGAAAGCTCAATGTGAGACAATGTCGACATACATTTTCAGCGATGGGTCTTATTTAAGTACAATCGCGAGTATTTCAATTTCATGTCTACAAGTCAGAGGGAAATATTGTGCTTTTTACTCCACTAAATTTATCTAGCAAATATATCATGGTTAAAATAAGCTCCACCTCGACTAACTACAATATTACATTTTACTTCCTTTGCATCAGTAATAATAATATGCAATAGTTTAATGCTAACAGAGGCTTCTGATCTTCTGATTGCTTTACTAATTACTAGTTACATTTAGCTAATAATACTCACATGTTAAATTGATTGTACTGATACTGGGTGGTGTTGCTGTAGATTTTAGACCGTTTTATAGTCAGTTAGTTGTTGAACTTGTTGGTTTCACCCACTGTATAAAAACATAACTAAATTTATATACAGTTGATGGTTTTACCTCAAGAAACCTGTATCCTATAGGTTACTTGTTATACCTAAGGAACCTATAAAAGGTTATTCTAGGTCCTTTGTGTTACCTGAGGATCTACCGCCTCTCTCTGGCGACAGACAGCTCTGCGCCTGCGCTCTGTGTGTACGGTAACCATGACAACCACAGGACGAGAGGCTTCAGACACAGCGCTATTGAAGTGATAACGCAATTTATTTATTTACTTTTTAGCTTGATGTGTTGCTTATCTGTGTCCTACAATAAAATGGACACGTCTGTACTTTTGCCTGTCGAAGCGGAAGGTTTTATTCAAAGTCTGGAAGCTTTCACCCTCAAAGAAGTGGGCTCAACAAGGTAAGAAGGGGCAGCTAACAGCTAGCTAAGTTAGTTAAACTTAGTAAGTCAGTTACAACCATAGACGGTATAAAGATAGGTTACAACACAAGTATATTTAGCTGTTACATTCAGTAGTTTATGATGTAAAAAACGCATTAGTAAAGGTGGCATTGCTGAATGGTAAATTAACTAACAAAACCTCCAGGTACTTTATTAGAAACACTGCTGAATAACATTAACATTTTAAAAAAATTGCTACTACAATAAATACTGTGTGTATGGGTCCCCTACCAATCAAAAATCTGAAATGAAATAATACCTCTTATATCATTTTTACACAAAAACAACATTGACTATTATGAGACACCTTTAAGTTAAAGGATAGATTGACAAAAGTTCAACTCTGTCTTAAAACAGCAGTCAGGGGCCCATATGAACACTGAAAAATGTTTTCCTTGTTTTCATCCCTCCTGTTCAAACTGGCTCTTAAAAGATTCCCTACAAATGCTCTTTTAATTTAAATGACTGGGGCCAAATTACACTGTCACTTTGTGCAAAAATGCATTTAAATATTTATCTGAAGTTTATATGAGGCTTCAACAATCTGAGTTAGTCATATCAAGTGGATATCTGACACATTTACAGTCTTTTTAACATCAACTTCCCTCTTTGTGTTTCCTCAGACCGTGTTTCCCTGTTGAGCTGCAGTGGAAGTATAGTGACAAAAAGAGGGACTTTGACACTATAAAGACTGTAACATTGAAAGATTTCTACTTAATTTGACTAATTTGGACGACTCAAGGTTTAGCTTCAGATTAACTTTTAAATACGTTTTTTCCCTGAAGAGGCCTGTGGATTTTGTCCCCTATCACTTACATTGTAAGTGCTTTAGGAAGGGATCTTCTAATGGTCAGTATGAACAGGAGGAATGATTACGGCAAAAAAAAAAAAACCTGTTTCAATGTTCACTTGGGCAACTGACAGTTCTTTTAAGACAGACTTGAGAAATTGTGAACCAAACATTTTCACCAGTCAAACTCAAAATAAAGTTTTGAAGTCTTCACAAGTCAAGTGTGCAGTCACACTTGGGTGAAAGTCATGTGTCTAGAGTTCCTGTTTTTTGTATGTAAAGCAGATGTTTTGTTTGTAAGTCTTGTTGTGATTGAAGGTTCTGTTGACAGTAGAATAAACTGCTACTGCCCTCTAAACACATATAGTTTACTGTCATTTAGAGAGGCAAGTATGCAATTGGAAGTGTTTCAAGAATATTATTATTCTAACAGCAAGATACGTTTATTTGTAAAGCTCATTTAAAAACAAAGGAATTTAAAGTGGGTTTTTTAATAAATTTTCTGGGATTTTATTCCAGATATGTGGTGCATAGAAAATGAGTGCTGATTCTTCATGTTTAGGGATCCCAGACAAACTGAGAGGTCTGGAGGGTTCATAATGTAGCGGTGTAGCCTAACACTGCTTTGTGTGTTGACAGGTGGTTCAGACAGCATGAATATATAGAGAAACTTAACATGCAGGCGATACTCAATGCTTCTGCCATGCATGATGAGTTCATCAAGGAGCTCTTGGTGTCTTATGGAAAGGTGAGCGCTTCCTCAACACGTACCGCATGCGTGATAGAAACATTTAAACAGGAATTGATCATTTTCCTTCCACCTCCTCTGTAGATACCTGTCTTGGTCCATGAGATGATTCTAGTGGAAGTATGGAAGCAAAAAGTTTTCCCCGTTTTATGTCAACTGCAGGACTTCAATCCAAAGAACACTTTTCATCTTTACATGGTGGTGAGTGGAACAAGATGTCAAATGATGATCAGTTTGAAATGCTCATAACTGATTTCATGTGTCCTGTTTATATCTCCTTCTTAGATCCACCATGAAGCCACAATCATAAACCTACTTGAAACAATCATGTTTCATAAGGTCAGTGTGTCCACATATTCTGATGTTAATCTGGAGCATTTTTTAAATGTGTTCGAGCATTATTTTGATCAGACAGAAAGACAGTTTTGACTCTGTTATCTCTCTATATAATTGGTTCTTATTTAACTATAAATAAAGTTTTATGTGACGTCTTTAAAGAGATCTGTGTGTTGTGTAGGACTCATGTGAGGCAGCTGATGACTCTGTTCTTGACTTGGTGGATTACTGCCACCGCAAACTCACCCTGCTGATCAGTAAAACCACCAGGGAGGGCGCCGCAACTCATGACCAACACAACCTGACAGGCAAAACAGTTGAATCTTCTACAGAGGTAAAAGAGTCAGAGATTTATGGTTCTTCTGTTGTTTTGACACATGGTTCAGACTGCAGGTGAGTGTTTCAGTCAAAAATAATTAAATCACTCAAATCTGTCTTTTCGTTTGGTGAAGGAGTTGCAGATTCAGAGTGCAGCTCTGGAGTTTGAGATCACCCTGAAGGCCATATCTGTGCTGCGCTACATCACCGATCACACTGACAGGTATGACAGTGTCTAGACTGGACAATAAGTTTAGCAGCTTACAGGAGAGACACAGAGATGCTGAAAATGCAGCTCACCAGGGCTGCAACATTTTTCATTATCTACTTATCTTTTTTCACTTGTTTTGTCTATAAAATGTGAGAAATGTGTGAATGTGTCACATTTCTCAGAACCAGAGTCGGGCAAAACAAGCAAACTCCAAAACTCAAACATAGTTATATTAAAGTGATATAACAGAGAAATGCAGCAAATTCTCACATGGGGAAAGTTGGAACCAGAGAATGTTCTGCATTTTTGCTGTAAAATCGACTTAAAAGATTAACTCATTATCAAAATTGTTGCAGATGACAGAAAAAGATTATCTTTATTTTTCTTTGCAGTATTAGTGTTATCAATCGCATGCTGTGCACCCATAACGTGCCTTGTGTACTGGTTCAGCTGATTGACTGCTGTCCTTGGAGTCGCTGCAAAGCAGGTGCGCTGTATATCACATCACTTCCATATCAAACATATTCTTATATATACTTATATTTCCTCATTTAAGTGACCCTCTGCTCAGTTTGTTGCCCTCCGCTTCCCGTTGCAGGTGAGATAAAGAAGTACATAAATGGCAAATGGCAGAAGATTCCTGTGGAGGACCATTTAAAGATGACAAAACTAGACGGGCAGGTCTGGATTTCCCTTTATAATCTGCTACTGAAGGAGGACTGCCAAAGGAAATATGACTTCAACAGTTTCAATAAGAGCCAGCTTCTAAAGGTGTAGTAAAAGTGAAATGTTGACTGACTCTTTGCAGCTGTCAGTGACTTTCATCATCCCTTCACATTGTGCTCTTATCTTAGTTACTGATTTTAAAGTCTATCAATCAACCCCTCCTCTTCCTCCCAGTGACTGCTGGATATAAGCTGTACATTGAAGCTCAGGAAGTGTCTTGAGTGCCAGACTATTTTCCACCAACATCGTATCTGATCTCCTCTCCTGTTAGCACACAGATTCAGTCTCTATGGTTGTTTTGACTAAGATGTTTCCTCCTATTATACGCTTTCTCATCCTCTTCCCGTTGCTTTAATTATATAACCAGAGAGCCTCGTGTGTGCTCCTGTTATCACAGTGAGCTTTTTATACAGTTTGTGTCACTCATAGTAGTTAATTCTGTTGAAGTTGATATTTTAACACTTGTTGATGTATTATTTGTGGGCTTATCCTGAATGTGCCACAGCTGCGGGGTTTCTTGACAGAGGTGTTGATTGATCAGCTGCCAAACCTGGTGGAACTCCAGCGTTTCCTGGCTCATCTTGCTGTTACAGACCCTGCCCCTCCAAAAAAAGAGCTAATTTTGGAACAGGTACACTCAAAACAACATATCTCTATACCAGACAACAGTATCTCCCTCGTGCATTTACCTTCAGCTTTTGTTTTTGTATAGATCCCTGAAATGTGGAACAGCATAGTGAGTATGAATTCTGGCAAGTGGAAGGCAATCGCTAAATATCAAGTCAAAGAAACTTTCAACCCATCTGAAAGTGATCTGAGACTACAGGCGCAGAGGTAAAACTGTAAACACAGGTGTAACTGAGCACCGAAGGCACATATAAACTACACTATCTTTGGGACTTGGCATAATTATTGTTTTATTTTTAACCAGGCTGGCCCAGACGTACAACTTGGATGTGATGGAGAGTTTAATCCCAGAGAGGCCAAAATGTGGATCCTGTGGGAAAGAGGCTACAAAGAGGTGCTCTCGATGTCAGGGAGAATGGTACTGTCACAGGTAAGATTTCGGTCAGTAAACATCAAGTTATATTGACTGACATGTAATTCACCGATTGGACAGTTTTGGTGATTCTCATCAAATTCTAGTGGCTGACAGCAACTCATGCAGCGCTCTACTGCACCTTATGTGTTAATCTATCTTCTCTGGTGGTCACAAAACAGATCATTTATTAGGAGCGTTATTAGTCAAAACTACAACTGGAGCTTATATGTCATAAATGATGATCAACTGGTTGAGACAGGACAGAAAAAAGAGGTGTTGATCTTGTGTTATAATTCTACTAAAGGGAAAACTACAGAGTCTGACACAAGCACAACACTCTGCGGAAATGAATTGGTGTTACCATGGTGAGCAAATGACCTTGCATAACTATTGAGATCCCTTATACAGATCCTTCACAGTTTCCATGAGCAGCAGATATTTTTTAACAGTAGTTTCAATTTATGCTCAAATCATGAACTTCACACGTTGATCTTTTCGTTTTTTCACCACCAATAAGCTGAGTCAGTTTGGAATTGAAACTAAACACATCCTGTCCAAACGTTCTTGGTTTAGTTGTTTGGTCTGCACCGCTTTGATTTACAGCAGCCTAAAGTAAGTGTATTACAGTGAATGTAATACATGTTTTTGTTATATATTGATATCATACCCTAAGTGTTTGATATTTTCCTGATAGTCTTGTTCATGTGTTTGTTTCTTGCAGAGAATGTCAGGTGAAGCACTGGCCAAAACACAAGAAAGCCTGCCAGCTCATGGCAGAGACCTCAGAGAAGATCCAAAGGGACCTGCACATCAGCACCTGAAAGAGAGACTGCTGGAGCTCCTGTATGGACTGGTGGCAGACTGGAGATGTGACTCCTGAGTCACCAAGAAGTGAAGAGAACATATCTATATGAGGGATTCTTCTACGTTTTAATAGAAACTCTGGATCTGATTCTTTCTTTTATGCTGGACTGGTTCATGCTGTTCTGTTTTCTAACATACTGAATAAAGTTTTTACCATGTTTGTTTCTATGTTAGCCTTTTGGCATACTGTTTTAACCAAGTGTCTTTAATGAAAGAGATCAGCAGGCTTTCTCCAGTTCCTTCTCTGTCAGGAGATTTTATACTCCTTATTTGATCTCAGTGTGTGACAGCGTGGAGGTGCATCACACTTCATTACACCAGCAGCAAATAAATTGCTTTAATGACTTGCTCTACTTTGTCTTCTTGTCCATTGCTTCTAGGATCAGTGAGAACCCTGAACTCTCTGCATGTAGAGTCCAAAACCTGCATTACAGATGTCAAATACATATTTAGGCTCTCTTAAGGTAGCAAGGAACTAGACATCTTTCTGGTTAATATTTCTGCAGACTGTGTGATATTGACTTCCAGTAGATAGTCTGACTTGTCAGTAAAGACATATATGTAGGTTTGCACTGCTGTGGTAAAGGTCCATCAATTGTTAAGAGACAGTGGTTTGAAGGGTGGAGGACTTTGAACGCCCACTCTGCTGTGCTTCGGACTCAGAAGCACCCCCTATGTGAAAACATTCCGGATGTCTTCACAGCTCAGTCTCATCTCACTCTCTCTCTCATGATAAACCGTTTCCTCTTACAACATTGTTTGAAAGGTGTTTGTCCTTAGAGCTGCTCAGGTATCGCTGTCAGCCTCATGTCTCTTGATGTTAGCTGGAATCGGACTTGATGAGAGATTATTTCCAGAGATGTGGCCGCGGCTGCACACCTCCGTTACTTGGAAACCGTCAGAAATGTCTGCGGAAAGTTTTCTTTTTCTGATGGAAGAAATTTTGAGACAAAGCGGTTGCCACGGAGCTGCTTTCTTTGCTGTTTAGGTAAGTTAGAGCATAAGATAATGAAGAGTCTTACTTTACGTACTTGATAGTGTACAATCTAGCTTGTTGTTTGGGACTTAACATCTGTGTATTCATGTTCCGAGCCTTCCTAAATGCATCTTTAATTGATTTATTTAGACAAATGGAGCTGGCTACAAATGGATACACTTTATGTATGAGCGTAAACTTTGTGTAATTGGTTTTAGATGAGGACTTAATGGCTTCTTTCATACCCTGTTAAACATATGCTAAGTTATGCTATCATATATTACTGTACAGTGTGTTCTGACATAGCAACGTGTCCTATACTAAACAAGTAATCAAGCAGCATATACAAAACATACAATGTAAAAATACAATGACGTGTGAGGTCTACTCTATGAAATGAACTTACTAAACTAAAACAAGCATTATATAACAAGCACATATAATCAGTGGAAGAATGGAGTATGTTTACTGTAGCACTGTAACAGTGTACAGTGAAGTTTATAGCACTTGACTATTACCATTTTTTGCTATTTTATACTTCTACTTCACCGCATTTCTGAGGGAAATATACATTTATCTGATAACAGTAATGGCAGATAAAGATTTTACATGTAAAGCATATATGTTACAGATAAAAAAAAAAAAACAGCCCAGTTGTATATAACGTAGAGCTGCAACAATTAGAAATCAATCAGCAACTTTTTCAATACTCAATTCATCGTGTCAGTCAGTTCTTGATGCCAAATTTTTCTTCAGTCTGAGGATTTGCTGCCTTTCCCTGTTTTATATCATTGTATTTATTTTTTTTTAAGGTTTGGACTGTTGGTCGGACAAATTAATACATTTGATGACATCACTTAGGACATAGGGGAAATATAGTGGACATTAACAATAAAATAAATAATTAATGGAGTCTTTTTAAATGGTGTCTATTTTTACTTCAGAACACATCATCACAACCACCACCATCACAACTACCACTGTATGAATACTATATATATATTTTTGCATTTGGTTTTCATATGGCTAAGCAGTCTAAAAGCTAATATCCTCTTTGTTTTTTTTCTAATCATGTTTTGATTCTTAATAGATCAAAGCCAACATTCAGAATCCATAGAAGTAAATGGAAATGGCATCTTTTCAAAAACACCAAATAATTATCAAAAGGCAGCCTACAGAATACTGCCAATAAAATAAAAACCTTTGCAAATCATTACAATTTCAAGATCACATTTTTAAACTGAGAATATTGGAGACAAATTGTATATTTTGCAGCATCTTTCAGCCTGTTTTTCTGTTTGTAGTGATGATGGAGGAACACAAGGTCTGAGTGACACAATGTCTTTGGGGGAGTGCATCGAGCTTCGTGATCTGAGGCCTGGCAAAGAGAAGATAGAGCTGACTGGCACGCGCATGCCATGCTCACCTCCTCGCCTGGAGAGAACCAATGCTCTGAGGATTAGCCCGGGGAAGGTCCCAGATCTACTGAGCCGGGTGGGCATCATCAGAGTCCTGAGCAGCTCCCAAGACCCCGAACTCCCAGAGGAGAAAGGAGAAGGACACAACTTCCAACCCTGCAGCCACGCTCAGCCCACGTGGTGTGACCTGTGTGGAGACTTCATCTGGGGCCTTTATAAGCAGAGCCTGCGGTGTGTCAGTGAGTTGGCTTACGTGGGCTGTTTTTGTGCCTGCGGTGTGTGCATGTATGACTGCTTCTCTGCATATGCATGATCGGGAATGAAAGCAAGCACAAAGTGAGCACAAGAGAAATTTGCTTGAAGAGAGGAAGATCTAGCCACAGAGATACAAAAAAAAAAAAAAACTACTCCATATTCAGCTGGTTAACTCTTAGACATCTGAAGTTTAACTGATGGATTTACTAAGACATAAATGTTCATTTTTATTTTTATTCTTTACATAAATAAATAGTTTGTCAGAAAGGCTTTGTGTCAGGACACTATTTACTGGGTGCTAGCTGATTATCAGTGTTTCCTTTGAACAGTATCTAGCCTGCCTGAAGTTGTTTAAGTGGTTTTGGTGGTTTGGTCATCATCTAGACTCTGGGTCTGCTGACAACCTGTATGCTTTTCATGCTCTAGATTCATCTAAGAGAATGAAATCAGTCTGTAACTTCCTGTTTATCAACTGAAACCCGCTAAAACATAGATGTGGTTAGTATTGTTCTGAATGTACTGAAATGTACAGGAAAACAATATCTTTTAACAGTAATTGAAATTGAAATGAAACTGAAAATCAAATAATCTTGAAACCTGTGGACACATGGTCACGTTACACTAATGACAACAGCAAAATTTTCTGTCTTTCCAAGACTGCAATCACTCAGTAAATATGTTCACACAGGATGTCTGATATTTCTGACACAATATTTTGTCACGACCTCAGTATTGTGTATCTTAGATGCTGTTTTTTTTTTTTTACAGCTTCACTCAACAGATGGCTTATTGCTATTTGTGTAGCTTCAGTGTTTCTTTCCAGTTATTTATTTACATATTTTGAGACACACACTAACAGAGAATAACTGCAGAGAAAGCAAACTAACTGCAGTAACCATTAACGGCCAGTGGAGGACATCACACATTTAGAATTGCCCTCTAATATCACATGTATATTAACTTAATGGTTTTTGACAGTAGCGTTATATGTATTTATGTGTTTGGTAATGTCTGTTTAAATTTAATAATGTTCCACTCTTACAGACTGTAAATTTACGTGCCACTACCGCTGTCGTGCCCTGATCCAGTTGGACTGCAGCTGGGACCGAGGATCTGTGGCTGACCACACATGTGTTGTCGAGCACACCATAGAAACAGACACAAACGTGGTAAGGACATTTGTAGCTTAGTATTCTGCAATAGTTCTATGTGCAGCCTTGCTTCTACTCAAGACTGGTGGTAGTCACTATTTATTTCATTTAACGACATCCGCATCAAGAAATTATTACCATATTGAGCCACTAATGTTGCTATTAAACACAAGACAGTCACTTAGGAAACTGGTCACTTCATAAGGCCTCTACATTGCATGTGCGTCATAAATCTGTTGGATTGCTTTACGGAACAAATCAGTTGTTTTATGAGCAAAAATAGGAACCATTTTACACAGCAGTAAATACACACAGTCCACCCAGTTTCACTATTATCTCACTATTCTCACTACATAGGTCAACTAAATGTAACCTGAACTCGTCAGGATTTACTGTACATTTACTGTTACCAGTTACAGCTGTTCTTCAAAACAATAACTGTGGGGCAGCACCAGGTACTGTAGAGTTGGACAGAGAACAACATCAAATCTGTGAAAGGAAGTAACAAGATTTGATGGGGAAGTGTGTCCATGTTGAGAACATGAAATGTCAGTGGCCGAACTTTTCGCAAGATCTGGTTCAGTTAACTGATCTGGCAATAAGCATGGTGTTGCACACATGTACACAAACATATACTATATTACAAAATGCATATAAATCAGATGACACATATATTGATCATAAAACATATTTCTTTCAGTTCATTAAATGACTAATATTCCCTTTTTAGATAAACAAGCTATATCATTAACTGGTGACTAGTGTAAGAGGTTCTTGTATCATTTAATTAGTATTTTTCAGCAGAGTCAGGCCCTTGCTGATGTGTCTCTAAAGTCTTACTAGAAGACTATTCATCACCATGTGTTTTTCTGTATCAGAGGAGTGTTATTTATAAAGAGGGATATCAAGGTTATAGACCAGTGGTTACTCAATGCAGCAGGGTTCTGGGTTTTATCAAGCAACTGTTGCTTATCAAAGGAGGAATGTAAAAACTTCAGCAAGCTGTTCAGCCGAGCGTGATAACATGACCTGAAATATTGTTGGTGCTCTGGGTTGTCATAGCAGAAAAAGCAGGTGTAACTAGTAACGTTAATGATTGCATCGTTCCAGTGAGTCATGCACGCACAGTATTAGACCATAATTAGAGTTATTAGGAACAGCTGTGCTTTTCCTGATATGAAATGTTAAAATACCTGCCATGAAAACAATCTATTGCCAAAAATACAAAAAAATAAAAAAATAAATTAGAAAAGAAATGACAAAACTTGCAGACAGAACATGATCATTGTGTTTGGCATCAGAAAAAGGCAGAAAATGGTCATTTTTCTCATTTTTACTTCTGTAAGAGGTTAAGTTTAAAAGGCCTCCTCAGTGTAAAAACAGCAAACTTCAGTATATACATGTTAGTCAATAATTGTGTTGATTTATACTGATCAGTGATTTGTAATGAAGCCAATACCTACCTATAAGACATGCAAAGCAGCTCCTCAGCATGTGAGAAAAGCATGTTGAGGCTGACTAGAAATGTCTTCATCAGTCTGGCAGTATTTGAGGGCCTGAGCCTTTAGTTTTTAACTTTTCCTTGAATCACTGCAGAATATTTTTAATATTTTTAACTTTAAAATGTTTACATTGCTATATATGAAAGTTAAAGCTGCAAGATATACTTTGTCCAGTTTAAACAGAGAAAAGCAGAATAAACTCATATTTAAGAAGCAGGTACCACCAAATGTTTGGCACTTTTCCTTGAAAATGTGATTAATTATCAATATAGTGATTGATTATAGGGGCACTCCACCAATTTTACACATTCCTTGGGCTCTGGGAAACAGTGATTGACATTTTTCACCATTTTCTGACATTTTACAGACCAAAGAACTAATTGATTATTTGAGAAAATAATCAACCAGTTAAACAATACTGACAATAATCAATAGCTACAGTCCTCATTGTGTTTGTTTTTGTGTTTGTTTGTTATTTGCCCCTTGTGATTTCCCTGATTCTATGGAAGCACAATGCTAAATTGCTGTAGCACTCCTTTTATTTTCTTGTAAACTAATTGATTAATTGACCAATTGAAAATTTGCACCAATATCAGATTAATCAGTTTGTGTATCAGTAGTATTATCTACATATTAAATGGTGGCTTTTAGGGCACTCTGGTGGTCCATGGCTCCAGGGTATCTGTCTCTGTCTCTCAGATAAAGGCACTCTCAAGCTTTTCAAACTAAATAAGGAAATAAATATAACTTGACATGGTAGTTTATGTTGTAGAATGAATGTTTAGGTATCTTAATATCTTCCTCCACTCAAAAATATGTTTTTTGTTTCTTCAGTTTAGTGTTTCAATGCTTCAAGAATGATATATGTGCAGAGTCACTAGAAGGCTGTTTTATCGTTCAACTGCTGAAAGTGGAAAGTTTCTCTGAGCTCATTAAAAACCTAATTTGAAGGGATGGGCCTACGAGCTTGATTTGTGCCATCACAAACAGTTTGGAAGCCAATCCTGGTCCCGTAATCAACTTTTACAAGTGTGATGTGGAAACTTGAATCCTCCAGTGCACTTATACTGCGAATGGACTGTACAGTGAAGTAGGAGACATCTTGTGTCCAGCAGTTAAACTTTTTAAATGAAATATATTTGTATATTCATAGAAATTCACATAATTTAACTTTTTTTTGTGGGAAAACCATATCAGATACAATTTTTTATGCAAAGTGGAGTATTTGATATACATCTTTAAACATGTCTCGAGGGGCTCTTTAAGTTCAGTATCTGTACAACTGACATGCTGGGAGGAAATAAAGTCACATGTTGTCCACTGCTGTGGGTGGTGTGACCGATGGATGTGTGACCAGTGTCCCATCATCACATGTCTCCGGAAACACTCATTGGCGGGGAAACAGCAGCAGCATCCGTGGGAGGGAGTTGTTTTTTTTCCTCTAGGATGGCGAAGTCATGACCCGCCCTACTCTGCCTCTGATTGGCTTAGCCTGATATTCTTACCTTAACTCTAACCAATCTGACGCCTCGTGCCTAAACCTAACCAACCGAATCAAAGAAGGCAATGAGTACTAGCCAATCAGAGGCAGAGTTAGGCGGGTCATGACCTTGTCGTCCTAGGAAAAAAATCTGACGAGAAGGAGGAGGCAAAGTGGCAGAGAGAGGGGGCAGGGTGGGATGAAGTCTTTGGTATTTCCCCTCTGCGTCCAATCGCGGCCGTCTGCGATGGTGTTGTGTATTTTCCAAACTCAAACTCAACGGCCTGGGTGGGGCCACAGCGGGGGGGAGAGGAAGCGGTGCCGAGGGCGGGGGCCTGAATACATCCTGTTTCACATAGCTTGTACCGTGGAAACGTGGCCGGTAGAGTAAGTTAGTGGGAAAAAGTCAGTTGGATTTTTTTGACTAGACTTATTATCAGGAAGCTTCACATAGATCTCGTCGCGTGTGAGAGTAGTTATCTGTAGACGCTAGCGACCGTTAAACGTTAACGTATTGAGAACATTTTCTTCCGTTTGGTCAGTTTTGTGTCGGTTAAATCCACATCAGACTTAGCGAAAAGTGGTATATTTACACACTTTTAGTCGACGTAAGTCAAGTGTCAAGTTAGAAAAGTTTAAACAACAGTTAGTCAGCATGATAAGCGAGGCGAGAAGCTCGGACAAAACTCCCTCCTTCGAGATGACCTGGGGCAGCTCTACCAGCAGCGGCTACTGCAGTGAGGAGGACTCGGACACCGAGTTTGAGCAGTACTTCACCGCCCGGACATCTTTCTTCCCCAAAAGCCGGAAAGCTAACGTAAATGTTAAGAAGGTGAGAGGGAGAATTGATATATAGAAATAAACACACTAGGAAGTGCTAACTTGAATGTGAAAGTACGTCAAGCTAGAGAGATGGGTGGTGGGTGGTTCATTGAGCTTGTTACTCTCGCGTTATTTGCAATTTCAGACCCCATTGTGTCAGTTTTGTTTTAAATTGATTACTTTTTTACATGTATTTAGGGGTCATAAGTCAGGATGAGTTTCTCAGCAGCATCCCTGCTGCTGGGAAGTAAGTGTTTTGTTCAAGGGCCCCTGGCAGTGCAGACAAGTTTGCTTTCCAAGTAAACCTGAGGCTTTTAGGCTGATGGGTGGAGTTCAGGTTCCTCCAGTTTTGAGTAAACACACTTTAAGTCCTGTGAACTTTGTAAAATACCTATCAGCACTGCCCTGCCTGTCTGGGTTTTTGGATTAAAAACACACACACACACACATACATACACACTCACTCATCAGCACACAGGCCCACAGTTGACCTCATACCGAGAACAACCGAAATGCAGTGTTTCGTGACGCACACCGGCTTCTCAAGTTTCCAACCTCAACACCCAGCATTCAATCCCTTGTCTCTCAGGTTTTTCATACTAATTTCTCAATCACAGATGAGTCATATGTTGTTTTGGACTTCTTCATTTTCTGTTTCCCCTATTTTCACCCAGCTCGGCTATCAGCTTTCTTTACTGAGAAACAGACACTGTTTACTGTATAAACTCGAAGACATTCATCATCCCACGTCTCTACAGAGTCTGTGTTTATTTTATGTTGCTGGCACATTCTACACAGTATTTATATGACACTCCTTATGTGGGCATGTGGAGAGACAGTTTATTTTCCATATTGGAAAGCTCAACTTGGCCCTCATATTGATTTATTGACTGGTTAACAGCAGAACATTAACTCTTCAGTCTTTCAATCTGCCTAAGGATTGCTACTATTGATCTTGTTCTGCTTGACATAGATTTTACAGGCTAGCCAGCTCTGTTAATAATTGCAACTTCGCTTGGTTTGTTTCTCATTGGGTAGTCTGGAGTTCAGCAGCTCATTAAATTAGATGGAGGTAGGACAGAGGTTGGAGAACAATAGAGTTTTCCTGCATTTGTACTAAAACACAAGTTTAAAAATGACTAATGTGCCTATGTGTTAGGGCAAATGTTGGCCACATCCATAAGATTTAATGGATATTGATCTTTGGGTTTTCCCTTCTATTCCTCCCAAGAGGAAATAGCTGGCGTACAGTATGGAAAAGAGATTTGTGCTGCCTCACAGCTTTGTTTTTTTATATATACAGGAAATACCAACTGGTCAGTAGACACAGGAAAAGCCTTAATTCAGCCGACAAGGCCCAATGTGCATGACTGAAACATGAGTGAAGCATGACTGGGAGAGTGCGGTTGATGAGGCAGCTGACTTCACAGGATGTGTCTGTAAAACAAGGGAGGGTATTGTCTCTCCCACTTGGGAGAGCCTGAGAGGAGGAAGCTATTTTTACATGAATACCATGTCGAGGAATGCAATGCAGGGCCGTTGGTCGCAGTCATAGCAAACAGCTGCAACAAGTTCCACACACACATACACCTCCCTCCCTCGTCCTCTCTCACTCTCTCCTCCCGTTTAGCCCTCCTACGGCAAGGGAGGAGAGCATGTCGAACCGGATTGGGCAGGGTTGACATCATCGTTTTTTTTTTCACCTCTGCTACGTTGACAGGAAGTTTGCAGTCTGATGCAACTAGTGCTCACTGTTTAGAAAGAGCGGAGCCATACAAAAAGCCAACAAACGAAACCCTTTTTTTTCCCCCAAGTGTTGGGTGATTGTATTTCTCCTTCACACATCTTCAAACGATCCTGCTGCGATAAAAAAACTTTTTATATATTGTGTTAAAACATATTCTGAACACAGTTCCTGTTGCTATTGCTCAGCAGCGTGTTTGAAGTTGTCAAGATTTTGGAACCTCGACTCTTAGCAGTAAAAACACACATTTTCAATTCACTTAAAGACACACTTTCATAAAACAACATGTCATCAAAGGATTATTTTCCAATGTGAACGCCCATGTGAACTGCTCTTTCACAATCACGAGCGTCATTAATGTGATTTGATAGATACCCTAATGCCCCTAATGTTTTTACAAAACATAATAGGTAATAATAATAGGTCTATCAAGTGTTCCTTCTTGTACTGGCGTATGTCTGTGTCATACTGGGCTCGCTCTCTTCTTGTTGTGGTTTGGAGGGGAGCACTGACACCTGGTGGTTAAATGCTGTAACTGTTTCCTCTAGGATGAACAAATTGACTCGGGGAAGCAGGAGTTGACAACTGCGGATATCCAGCAGAAGTTGAAGGAGTATAATGCTCAAATCAACAGCAATCTGTTCATGAACATGGTGAGTATTGATTTTTTTCATCGCACCAAGTTCATTTATTTTAACGTAAAGGTGTTCTTCTGTCAGTTTAATGTTGTATTTTGTTCAACAGAACAAGGATGGTTCCTACACTGGCTTCATAAAGGTGCAGTTTAAGCTGGCGCGGCCAGTGTCGGTTCCACAGCCAAAGAAAGGACACGATGCTGGAGCGAGGAAGGCCTCCGGAGTGAAGCGCCGCACCTCTTTCTACCTGCCAAAGGATGCATCCAAGCACCTGCACATCAGCTCTCGCACTTCCGCTCGTGAAGTCATCGAGGCTTTGCTGAAAAAGTTTACTGTGGTGGACAATCCTGGCAAGTTTGCTCTGTTTGAGCGCAGCGAGCGTCACGACCAAGGTATCGCTCCCTTTTCATTATATTTACATGTTGAGCTCTTGTCTTTTTCTCATTATACACTTAAAAAATAAATTGAAACATGTTTTTTTAATCGAGTGTTTTCATCTGTATCTCCTTCAGTTTATCTTCGTAAACTGCCTGATGACGAGCATCCCCTCCGCCTGCGTCTGAACGCCGGACCCAATGAGAAAGTCCTCAGTTTTGTTCTGAAAGAGAACGAAACTGGAGAAGTTAATGTGAGTATAACATGAACATACCTATCAATAAATATATCAAAACCACATGTTTGAATCTCCAATGATTGTTTATGTACTCAACATGCACTAATCCAGTTTTTCCTGCTTACTACCTGCAGTGGCATGCCTTCTCCATGCCTGAGTTGAAGAACTTCCTGCGTATCCTACAGCGTGAGGAAGAGGAGCACGTCAAGCAGATAGTGCAGCGATACACTCTGGCCCGCATTAAGATGCAGGAGGCTTTGGCTGGCTCCACTCCTGGCTGAGACCACTGCGTGCGGGGGTTTAAACGTGCACCTCTTGGCTGGACAAATCACCAGTCATCGCTGCATCCAAAGATCCCAGAGAACACAACTCAAAAAAAACGCCTCTTCGGTGAACGAGAGAGTGTGAGAGGGCGCAAGACAATGAGAGAGAGAGAGAGCTAGCGCGAATGTGCGTGTGAGATGATGCGAGAGATGAGAAGTGCCTTACACCTGGAGAGTCTGATGTGCCTGAGAGAATGAGTTGAGAGAAATGATGACTGGCAGATGACACGGCGGTTGTATCCGGTAACGTCTTTCGTTATCAGATACTATCTGATTATCCTGTGCACCTCAGTTTGTGTCACTTTAACTTCAAAGAAAACGACAGCAATGATTCTGTCATTTCACAATATTGAAAATCCATTTGGCAGTTATGCCAATTTTATAAATAGTGCCTGAATCGAGCACTGTGTTATTGCATTCCCATAATTTTCGCACAACACAAAAATTGGTAATTTGTGAAATCAAATTTAGATATATTCAGTCTGGTCCGAGAATAACTCCACCTTCAAACCCTGTTTAAAATCATCATGATGAATGTTATCCTGTCAGAAGTTAAACACATTTATAGCTGAAACGCACATATATGGATTTTCATTAGACCCCGTCTCAAAAGTCTGCCACGTCCTCTCGACACCCCTGATGGGTGCAACTCTTTTTTTTTTTATTTTAGTGTCAATTTGCGAGTATGACTGTTGTATGGACATTTGTATGAAATCATGAATGTCAGAGAGAGCCGTGTCAAAGTCACTCTGGTTGACTGAAATCTTGAATGAATTTTGATATTATACATGTTTCACTGACTGGAAGCTGTTTGTTGGTCTCTATATATTTGTTTTTCCTGCCCTTTAACAAAAATGTTTGTCTCCTGTTTGTTTGGTTTTTTTCCAGTTCACTTTCATTGTATCCTTCTATGCACAAATTTACATGTTGTAGCAGCCTTCAAAATATCGTGACAAATGTGCACTGCGATCAGTAAAGAATTTTCCAGTTCTGTCAAGTTTTTGTATTTTTTCAGATGTCATAACATGAATGAAAAAAAGATCCTAATATTTCCTGTATTTAACAGTTACGTTTGAACATTCAGACGTAGTCAGATGTAGACATAAATAATTGGAAAGCTAAAATAAAATGAAGTTTAGATCTTGGACGTCACTGCCGCCTGCCTGTCAGATCAGCTGATCACCTCGTCGCAACGACCAAAACAGCTAACGCTAGCTAACGTAGCTGGTGGTTAAAGTTATGACAGGACATGAAGATTTAACGGTGCACGATAAGGTAGGATGTTATCCAGAAACGTATATCGGTAGCTCTGATTTTAGTGGCGCATGTCTAAGTTAATCCTGTGTGGGTTTCACAGATATCGCTCTGCTTTTTCGGCTAGTTTTAGCCACTTAAGCTAACCTGCGTCAGTGGCAGAAGCTAACAGGCTAGCTCACCTAATTGTGCAGGTACCGTTAGCGAGTTATTATTAGCCACGTTGACTGAACACCAGACGGACGCTTCTATAAAATAAAGGCAGTGCAAATTAGTTATAAAAAAGGCAGCTATGTTTGTATAAATTAATTAAGCGATATAATTATAAGTCATTGCGTTTAGAGTTCGGTTCTTTGGCCCAGTTGGTTAGCTTCCTATATAAAGCTAGCATAACGTAACAATTATCGAGTATGAAAATACAAAGGAGAACACGTTGCTAAACTATAAAATGTGATCTTTAGTGAGCTGATATGTTAGTAGTAGTTTAATCTAAGCTCGAGGATCTCAATAATTATTGTGTCCGCATTTGGTTTGATGCAACTGCGTCTGCATTGGACAAACTGGGTCAAATCGGCATTAACCATATTAACACTGCTGCTAACTGTACATTAAAAATATTGCAATCGATAAATTAGATCCAATCAGTAAACAGTCTCTTACTAAGTAAATGGTGCATTATATCAGGAAGCGGAATCATTGAGGTGTGCCCACCACTCAACAGCACCAAGCATTGAAACTCTGATTGGAGATGTATCCTGTCTTTGTGCACGTCTACTTTGCAGATCCTGGGTTTGGTACGGAAGTGTTGAGAGTGTCTGGCCACCATCCAGATTGAAAGCTTCAACTGGGGACTAACTATGCCTTATCTTTGAGAGAATGGGAGGAAGTGGATCCAAAGCCAAAGGTGTCTGGCCTTTCTCAGGCAGTGGAGCTGGAGGTGACTCTGCCACTGATGGGAATGAGCAATCTTTGGCCCGGCTCAAAGGTTCCAGAAACGCAACACCATTTGTATTTACCAGGCGGAGGTAAATACTGCATTATTTGAAATTAGGGTGACTGTGTTTACTGCTGCAACAAACCCAGGGCTTCTCGTATCTTACATCAAAATGGTACTAAAGAATTACGCACAGTAGGGAATACAGATTTTAAGTTTGGGTACTGGTACTGGTATCGGATTGGTACAGCAGATACCCTCTACTGAGGTCTGGAGAGAAAAAAGTATGATACATCCATCTTTGAAAGTGTTGGGTCAGTCAAATCACAGCATGTTTTCTGTCATATCTCTTGTGGTATGTAGTTGCTATGCAGGTAGTTTGGGTTATATTGGTTTATTTTTTAAGATATTCAGATATCAAGAGCTCTTTATGTTTCCAGAGACATTGGCCCTCATTCACAAACATTGCATACGTGCAAATCTGTGCTTAAACCGTAAGTGAATGTTTTAAGCACAAATCCAGGATTCATGAACATGTTCTGACCTGAATTTGTGTGTATGCACAAATCATAAACATCCCACGGTCTTATTCAATGTAAACAGTATATTAGAACCACTGTTTTTTTAAAAAGTGATTTGGCCTAAATATACAACATTTAAAAGTGTGAAATTGCTAATGATACACTTCATTTACTAATTATGAAATTAATAGCAAAGACGTTGTAATCCTTTAAATCATCATCATCATAAATATAACGAAATTATTAATATATTAAAATGTTCCCACGTTTAGATGACAATTGCTTATATGTCCATATTGGAGTGTGACAGTGATTAATTTCCCTCATCAAATCTGGCTGTGATATATGCAGCTGGTGAACCAGCAGTCTGTTCAGTGTCCTCTGCTTTCACTACACCACAGCCTGTTGTTGTTAGAGAAGAAACCCGATGCACATCTGGTGCAGCGATAGAGATTCATTTAGATCACCTCCATAGATCTACACATTTAGCGACTTTTTTATTTTGTTACGGACATATTGCGTGATCGTGGTGCAACAGTTATGCAGGCTGTAGACAGGATTTACAATCAGGCTCCAAACAGTTGGGCCAATGACATGTTTACCAGCCAAATCTGCCTTTTCTGGCTTCCACTGAAACTATTGTTTGCATTTCACCAGCAGTAACGTTTTTCTAAATTTTACCATCACGTCCCTCTTTGCAATGAGTGACAGCTCTTTCCACTGCTGCACTGCTCCAACACAGCGTCCCTTATATAGAGAAATGGGGGCGTGGTAGTACGCTAATTACTGTTAGTGGGCACATGCCTGTCAATTTATAATGATTCAGATTCATTATCATACACATGGAGATAGGAACAAAATTTGCTGGTGCGCATATGTCATGAATCCAACGATAATTTTGCGTGCACACTTATTTTATACACAAAGTAAGAACATTTCTACGCACAGTGGATGACTTGACTGAAGAAATAGTCCCAATGAAAGCTGCCCACAGTGAGATGTGTGTGGATCAATTCAATTTAATAATTTCATTCATTCCTAGCGGGGCACCTCTAATTTATTTTAAATGTAAGTGATAGGTGCCAAAATCCACAGCGTGTCCACACAGTCATTTTGGGCAAATTTTTAAAAAAAAGTTTATATGAGTCTTCTGCAGCCTGAGTTAAACATATCAAGGGGATATCTGACATATTTACAGTCTGTTTAGTATCAACTTCCCTCTTTGTGTTTCCTCAGATAGTGTTTCCCTCTTGATCCGCAGTGGAAGTACAGTAACAAAAAAAAGGGACTTTGGCACTAAAAAGACTGTAATGTTTAAAGTTTTCTGAAGCTTCATATTAGCCTCAAGTAAACTTTACAAAATTTATTACTTTACTAATACATTTTTGCACAGAATGTAAATTTTGTCCCCCATCACTACATTGTAAGTGCATTATGAAGGGATCTTGTAATGGTTAGTATGAACTAGAAGAATGATTATAACACGAAAAACCTATTTTAATCTTCATTTGGGCACCTGCCTATTGTCTTAAGACAGACTTGAAAAATTGTGAACCTGTCCTTTTAAGAAGTATACATAGGTGAGCACACACCTTCTTTTATATAAAACATGAGAACAAAATAATACAATAAATAGTTAAAATACTAAAAAGCAATTTGTAGGCACATCAGTCAATGGGGGTGGAAATCTCAAAACCTTTGCACACAAAACTGAAACGCACTGAAACATAATAGTATTGATGTGTTTTGGGTAAACTGACCCTTTAATATTCAGTTAACTCTGAGTTGATGTCAGTTGTCTCCTCTGGCACACAGTTTCAAAATGTGTGTTTGCTTATTTGTCATGTCGGCAGTTCTTTGTACTATGATGAGGACGGTGACCTCGCCCATGAATTCTATGAAGAGACGGTGGTGACAAAAAACGGCAGGAAAAAGTCCAAGTTGAAGAGGATTCAGAAAAATCTGATTCCACAGGTGAGCTATGGCCAAATTTTTGTCAATAACGCCGACCTGTTTGAACAGTGTTTTTAATGATTTATCAATCTATCTTTATCTATCTATCTTTCAGGGCATCGTGAAGCTCGACCACCCGTGTATTCATGTAGATTTCCCCATCGTCCTCTGTGAGGTGTGAAATGTTGCACAGGACAGATCTTATATAAAGCGCTGCCACAGCTACTCTTCTCAGAGAAAAAAAAAAAAGAGTCGGACCAAAGTCTTGTTCCAATCTCAAGCGTGGACAAGACTAGAACTGTATGGTCTGGAGAGAGAAAAAGTGTAATTCAATATGACATATTCAACTGATGCATTGAATGAAATGTTATACATTTGAATTCAGCTATCATCAGAGGGTGCCCTGTTTCACTAAAATTCATATTTTGACATTCAGAGAAATAGTAAAGGTAACAGGTTGTGTTTCCACTACCCAGCTGATATGTAAGCAGTCTTGGAGATGACATCAAAGTGAGCTGTTTCTCTCGTATGAGTTTTTTTGCAGGGAAAAACATCCTTGATGTGAAAAGGCTTTAACGGTTTATGCCTTCTGTGAGACGTAGAGAGGTAGAAACTGTATGTGTCTCTGTATGTGTACATGTGTGCAATTTAGGTTTGTTGGAGTGAATGTGTGTCAGAGGGATTGCGAGTTGTAGTTCCAGGGGTAGGATCATGAAGGATTGTGAAATTTATTGTATATATCGTCACGTTCTGTATTGTCATGTCTGAGTCTGTCTCTGAAGCTCAGACCTGCACTAGTGAACATAATGTACTGTACATAATTTCAGATTTCTTAGTTGGAAATACTTGAATAAATGGTTTACTGAGCTGAATGTCTTGAGTCAAGAAATCCTTCACGTGCCCTCTCATTATTAGTGGGATATGCTCCAAGCAGTGTTTGTGTACACATAATACACAGTAAACAGTTTTTGCTCACGTACACGTCTTATTTTATGTAAACTGGTGGTGGAGGTGTACATTTAAAAGGATAGTTCAACATTTTGGGAAAAGTGCTTATTTGTATAGAATTAGATGAGAGGATTACAGGACAGTTTTTCAATCGATTTTTAAAATCAATAGTCAGGTGCCCATATGTGAGACATCAACCAGTCCTCATTTTGTGTAAAAATGTTTTTTAAAAGTTTATCTGAAGATGAGGCTTCAGCTGTCTTGCTTAGTCAAATAAAGTTCATATCTTCCACAGTTACGTCACTAAAGTCTTTTTAGTTTCCCTAATTGTTTTTCCCCGGATATTGTTTTCCTGTTCAGCTGCAGTTGAAGGACTGAACAAAAAGAGGCAATGTGGCACCTGAAAGACCTTAACTTTTAAATATGTCCACTCAATTTGAAGCCTCATATTAACTTCAGATAAACTTTTAGATATAGTTTTGCACAGAAGAAGGAATGAAGATTTTGTCCCTCATCACTAGTATTGTAGGAAGGCATCTCCCAATGATTAGTATGAACAGGAGGAATGATTACAACAAGGAAAATCTCTTTCCATGTTCATATGGGTGCCTCACTATTGTTTTAAGATGGACTTGAAAAATTGTGAACCCATCCTTTAACAAAACTTTCATATTGGTCTTTGTTTTTCATGTGGATTAATCAAATGAGATGTAACGTTAATAAGTGAGCATTTGAGGTGCTGGAGGTGTTTGGTCGGAGCTAGGCTAGCTGTTTCCTCTGTTTTCAGTCTTTATGCTAAACTGCGATAACTAACTGCTGGCTCCAGCTTCATTTTGCACAGACATCAGTGTATCAGTCAGTAAGAATCACAAAAAAGTGAATAAACGTATTTCCCAAACTGTCAAATTATTCTTTTATTTCCAGCGATCTACAAAGAACTTCAGTTTTATACTTAAAGTCTTTGTAGTTTAAATTGAATCCAATCAGTTGGTCACTTTTAAAATGAAGTCAGCAATTCCTGTACTTCCACGACAGCTGTAAGTATAACCTTGACATCTCCAGATTCTTATTTTTAGCTTTTCCACATTGCGCTCTTGAACTTCGGTCCGCCTTGCTGAGCTGTAAGGCTGCTTTGTGCCACTGAAACCAATTTTTTCCCTTAACTTATTTACCCATCATGCAAAGATGGAGATAATCTGTAAACAGTATTTTGAAATACAGTTCAGTTGCATTGCCATAATATGTAAGATATGCCACCTCTAGATGGCAGCAAAAATCTATACCTGCACAAACTTTCATGGTTTCATGTTTGTGTGATGTTTGTTGAATCGTGTCTGTTTACTTGCTTACCTCTAATGACAATCCTGCGCAATTTCACTTTTCGCAAACTGACGCTATATAATTACAAGTTGTCTGAGGTAAAAAACTAAAACTGAAATCGTGACCAGTGGAAGCTGGTGTTGCCAGCTGGCACCATACCAAAGTCTAATGGCAATGTAAACATATTTGAGTGTGCATAGATGAGACACCTCCACAATAAATGGGTAGGGCTTCCTCTCCAGGCAATCTCTGGTGTCTGTAATTGTGTGGAATGCGGTTGGGGTGTGTTTTTGGGCCAGAGGTCAGTCACTTTGATGTGTTTCCTCTCCACTGGTCTTTGATGTTTTTGCTCAAATCCGGTGTGCTTTAAAAGGATGAGCCCTTTCCCGTAAAGCCATACAAATTTATGAACTTTCTGAATATTACTATTTGATCTACACTATGTGTTCTCAAGCGTATACTATGTGTTTGTAATGGGAGATGTTGCTGTGGCTGTGGTTGAGAAATAGTCATTATGAATTATCTTCAGCCATGAAAAAGAACTAAAGCATGCTTTGAATTACAGACAGTAAGAGATATATTGTTTTCCAGGGAATCATTTAGCATACTGTACCAGTTTCAAGTGAACTAGCAGCACTTATTGCAGCCTGTTTTATCTGAATGCACAGCTGGATTATGTTACCGTTTACTGCGGTTTAATGTGATCATACAGAGTGCAAATAACTGACAGAGTAGCTAAAAGGAAACAAAGTGCTTTAGGAAAATTGATACATAAAGACAAAATGGAAATAGATTTAGGTGCAAACATAAGTAGTGAAAAGGGTGTATATCAGTCAATTTACTGTAAAACATTATTGGTGCATGCATTTTGGTGCCTCAAGGCTCATTCTAGTGATTCTCAGCCACATTTTAATTGATTTCTATACAAATTGGGTGTTTTGTAACTTGTGTTCCAGTCAGTACAGTCAGTGCAAATGAGGTAGTAAACCTTTATGAAGGTCAAACCTAGTTGTCCCAGTGAATTCCCTCCACCCTAATTTATCAATTCACGTAATCTCAAAAGCTGAATCCATCTGAATCAGAATCCAACACGTGTTTGGGAGGCAAAGTGAAGGTGGAAAGGCGTGTTTCCAGTTTCCCTGCCATTGTTTTCACTTCCTGATGGTCTCTGACTTCTGCTGATGTAATGTTCAGGAGGCAGAGGTCAAAGGGAAGCTGAGACTCAGGGGAATCCAAGCTGCTCCTTTGTTCCGTTTCCCTCCCTCTTCTTTCACATGGGTAGTTCATACATTGCATTTTCCTTAAACACATAGAGTCAGAAGAGGAAAGAAAAGGAAAAAAAAGAGAGAAACTGATGACATGGTAAGGTGAGTCAGCAAAGCTTGGAAAACAAACTGCAGAACAGACTCTTGACACAGGAAAACATCTAACCTCCAGACCCCCCACTTCACAGCAATCATGTGCTCAGGCATCATTCAGCTGACGTGTGCATGCAAAGAAAGAGAAAACAGTTTTTCTTTATGAAACTTGCCCGTGGACAACCAGGCAGAAGTAACAGTTTTATTAGTGATGACAGAAGAACACTTTCAACAACTGTTGGATTTCCTGTTTCTTGCAGTCTGTCAGAGGATGAAAACAGGTTGTTAAATTGGTTAATTACATGTCACTGCTTGGCCTCTACCCTCTCCTCCCATAGCCATTATTCCTCATGCTTACACACAGATCTGCACTATGCTATCTGCTGTACTTGGCAACATGACAGCATGTGGTACTTGGTTCCTTCACTGAGCTATTGCCAGTGGCTGTCATCACGTGCCTCAGGCAGAAGTGACATCTGCATGCCAGATGCCTTGTGCCTACTGTCAGAAGTGTGCTAGGAGCATTAATGGAAGAAGCATTAAAACTTCCCAGTTAAGTAGCAATACTACAGCATAAAAGTACTTCATTAACAGCAGTAAAATCTGTATTCAGAACTTTACTTCAGGACTATCAAAAAAATGTACTCATGTATCTCATTATGAATCTTACTCTGTGTCAAGTGCCAATAATGGGTATATAAGCAGCATTTCAATATCATAGACAATGGTATAATAGTACATTTACTAAAGGACAACTTTGTGGTACTTTCACTTTAGTTGATTATCTCTCTTTTATTCTACTTTATACTTCAACTTCACTGATTCAAAAGTAAACGTTGTACTTCTTACACCACTACATCTAGAAACTACAGTTATTATGCAAATTTCTGATTTTCAATATAAACTATAGGATCAGCCAATTAAATAAATATAAACTAAATATGGTGTATTGTTATAGATTAAGCTAACAGACAGTATATAAAGTAGAGCAAATTAGCTTTACCTAAAGTAACTGCAACATTAGGGTGGTTAGATTACTGCCACATTAATAATAATTGAATAATTAAATACTTTATATAACAATAGAACACTAAAAAAGCCCATTTTGCTCCATAAGAAGAAGGGTACTTTACTTTTAATACTTTGAGTACCTTTTGTTGATGATACTCCTACTACTTATTTATGATCATTATGTTTCCCATCTACAGTTTTACAAAGTGAGCACGGACTTCTACATATTACATAAATGCAGTTTAGTAAAAACAAAAAAGTACAATGCTTTCCAATACAACGTCAATGCGAAGGTAATCTATAAAAGTTTTGACTTGTCCACAAGTAGTTTGGGGACCAGTACAGGCTTAACGATCATCATCATCATCATCATAGTTTTTCAAACTGAAAGAAAAAACAGTCTTCACATAATCTCTAAATGGCATATTATTTACAAGGTACATCTGATTGTATTGTAGCTTAAAGGTCGCCGGAGCACAGTGCTCATTTGTGGGCATGATCTTATATTTAGGGATGTGGCACACTGGCCCGCTGTGACCTTCTACAGTATGAATCTTGACATTGCTCCGTACAGTGTATCAGTTTCACGGCAGCGGCGGCGGCAGCGGCAGCGGCAGCAAAACTTCTCGGACTGACTCATTTCGGCGCAGTACGGACACGCGGGGATACAACTTTAAAATCACGAAGAAACCAAAGCGTGGAGCCGCTCGACAGATACCTGGAGTTAAACGTAGTTTTGAGGTGAGAAAATAACGTCGTTGTACCACATTAGGCACGCTTTAGGCGCTCTAAGGATGTCCGGTTTGTTTCGCCACTCCCCTCCACTTCCCCCTTTAGTCTGAATGGAACATCCTGAAGTGGTTTGGCTCTTTGAGTAGGCGAGTTGCAAACTGACAACATCGCAGGGGGGCAACTGCGTTTCGTTTCAGCCGGAGCGCGGAACTTATAAGATACTTTTCTACTAAGCTTCCAGTTGTAAAAAAAAAAAAAAAAAATCACCGTCGTCATTTTCTTTCTCCTGCAAAAGCAATGTTCATCTTGATTTTTTCTTATTTCTTTTGAGGCAACGCAAAATGCGACTTCAAGTAGCGGGCTTCTGGGTTTTTGGGAATGCTTCTCCCGACTGCCAGTAAAGGTAAGTTTGTCCAGCTGCAGGGAAACTGATCTCAATTAACTTTTCAATTTTTTCTTTTTTTTCTTTTTACCTAGTGTTTTGATCATTCATGCTGAAATAAGAGCAGAACAGCATTTAAATTAAAGCCAGATTATGTAAAACAAACGAGGAAAAAAAGGCTTTGAAGTTGAGAGCATGAGAAATCTGCACACATGACTTTTATGCGGAGATGTTTTCAGTAAGTGAAGATGAAAGCCACCATGAGTTTCCAACCAAATTGCACTGTAATTTAAGAGTTGTAAAATTTAAAGCATTACTGTAATTTAGCCTTTTTAAAATGATTACTACACTGCGAATTGTCACTTAGTGGATAAGTGAACTAAAAAAAAAAAAAAAACACAATTTCAATCTCCTCTGTGAATTATAGAGACGAGAGTGACAGTCCTTTCTGTCAATTCACACCTGAAGACATGTGCTGGACTCTGTCTGAGTGGAAAGTACTGCTGCTGACTGCGCTGCTGTGGGACAGCCTTCATGCTTTGGGACTGAAACCTACGAGATGGCCACTGTATTCCCAAAAGCCTCTGCTCCTCGCTTGGAATGCCCCGACTGAAGACTGTGGCCCGAGGCATGGTATTAACTTTCAGCTGGACCAGTTCCAGATTGTGGCTTCACCAAATGAGGGCTTTGTCAAACAGAACCTCACCATCTTCTATAAGGACCGACTGGGCTTGTACCCCCACTTTGAGCCAGATGAAACACCGGTGAACGGGGGGCTGCCACAGTTGGCCAGCCTCACACAGCACCTAGATAAGATGCCGGAGGGTGTGAGGAAGTATATACGTGAAACAAGTGCCAAGGGTCTGGCAGTTATTGACTGGGAAGAGTGGCGCCCACTCTGGATACGTAACTGGGAAAACAAGGATGTATACCGCAGACATTCTTGTGCATTGGTACGCCAGAAGAACCCAACCTGGACTCCGGAGCAGGTGACAAAGGTGGCCCTGCAGGAGTTTGAGTTATCTGCCAAGATGTTCATGCTGGAGACGCTTAAGAATGCCAAAAACCTGAGGCCCAACCAGTTGTGGGGGTTCTACCTATTCCCCGACTGCTACAATCACGACTACAAGCGTACTCTGGAGAGCTACACAGGCCGCTGTCCTGATGTGGAGATGGCCCGTAACGAGAAGCTGAAATGGTTGTGGACTGAGAGCACGGCCCTCTTCCCTTCTATCTACTTGGCCAACGTGCTGCGTTCCTCAACCTCTGGACGTCAGTTTGTCCGGAACCGGGTAAAAGAGGGGATGCGTTTGGCATCATCAGGTGATGGGTTGGCACGTCCTGTTTTTGTGTACACCCGGCCCACCTACATGAACTCCCTGGAACAGCTGACCGAGGTGATGTTCTAACTTTATTGGCACTGCCGCTATTGAATTTGATAGAGCTTCCTGACACATTTGCTTCTGCTTTTTTTTAGTCTTTTCCATTTCAGTGACTTTTAAAATGACTAAGCCTTGTTCAGTGTTTGGTATGCATGATACTAAACATTTTGGAAGCAGAGGATAAGGATTTTTTTCTCTTTGTACTCAGCACAATCATCTCTTTCTCACTCTCCGTCTGTGATCAGTGCATGCTGCATGGAGCTATAGCTCTCTGCTTTTCCTTATCAGCCACCACAGTCCTTTCCTGTTTTAGGAGCAGACCGACGACACCCCAATACCACACATTTGTGTGGAGTGGGCTGGATGGGTGTTGGTCAAGTTAGAAATCTCGCTAACACCCTATAGACTGTATCCTTATGGGGGAAGGAACAGATAAGAGCTGGAACTGTAGGTCACACACAGTGGCTTATATCTGACTAACATTTTAACCCTGTTATACTGATACTTCAGTGTATTTTCCCAGTGTTTGACTTTTACTCTTAGAAATGTTCAGTTACACTGCTGAATCATCTTTTCCAGATGGACTTGGTCTCCACCATTGGGGAGAGTGTGGCTTTGGGATCAGCTGGAATCATCCTGTGGGGAGATGCACTTTATGCAAGCAACAAAGTGAGCATCCACACATTAATCATGCAACACACACTCAGACAAATCACTCAGACATGACACAATGACCATAAACGTCAACATCTAACAAGTGTAGAATGGCTACTCATATCCCTCATGTGTGCAGTCATTTGAGAACTAAACAGTTACTCCTCAGGGCTGCAGTTAAAAGTTAGTGACATGAGTCGCTCTTCAGACACACAGGCCTTAGTTGTTGGAAATGCTTTTTTCAGTCACATTTAGGCTGCTAAGTGGTCTTTATTGGGCAGTTGACATGACATTATTTTGCAATATGGTTATTTCGAGGCATTTCTTGCAACCTCTTAAGACAAAAAATATGAGTATGAATAATACTTCATTCTTCATATAGCTGGACTATTATATAAAAATATGTAATATTTTAAAAGTATATGAAGAATAAATGTAAGATGCACTGGAGTAATATCCACAGGAAAGGATGAAGTTAGACATTTTTAGAGCAATGTCTCTGTAACTCTGATGAACAACATCAGCACTGATTGTTGTTATATGAATATGGAATTTTAAATCCATTTTAGCATTAATAAGGATGTGAGAGTTATATAGAGGATATGAACATAGATATTCTTTACTATGGATGTGACTGCACTGAAAATACCTTGTAATCCTTCTTTGTTCGTCTTTATTTCAGATAAACCAGCATGCCCTATGCTGAATGTGTTATCTGAATTTAGTGTATTGTCTTTGTACTGTCTAGTTTTTCAATATTGCTAGTTTGTCCAGAATCAACACAGCTTCATGTCCCACTTGATGCAGGTGGATATGTGGTTCACAAATAAATAATTAGAATGAATATAAAAAGATCACCTCTGTCAACAAAACAAATATCTAAAGTTCAGCTTAAAAACATTTCACTTTAGATGAGGGCCGTTTTACAGAAAGCGATTTCGTTTCCTGTAAATGCCTTCATGAGTCACCTGAACCTCACACCCATGAAACGGGACAAGTTTGGTGTTAAACAGCCACATCCATTGTGAATCTTAAATGAAGCGAGTAAAACTCTGTAATATGTTTTTTTCTCTCTCTCTCTCCCTCTCTTTCTCTTTCTCTCTCTCAGACCAGCTGCTCAGACCTGGATGCATATCTACGGGGTCCTCTGGGTAAATACCTCCTCAACGTTTCCACGGCAGCAGAGCTATGCAGCCAGACGTTGTGTGGTTCTCGCGGCCGCTGTCTGCGCAAAAATCCAGGCAGTGATATTTACTTGCATCTGAACCCCCTCACCCACAGTGTCATCAGTGAGGGTGGCAAGCTGAAAGTTATGGGTGAGCTTGGCGAAGCAGAGAAGATGAGTTTCCAAACTGATTTTCAGTGTCAGTGCTACAGCGGCTATGAAGGAGAGGGCTGCGATCTAAAAGACCCTCTGCACCAAAGAGGGGCGGCATCTCAAGTTGTGGCATCAATATTGCAATGTGTGATCTTACTGATTGTTTCTCTGCTCCTCTGTTAGTGTATCATGTCAAAATACAGGAGCGTACTAGATGGCAAGTTGGGGATTTTTTTTAAGGGATTTTTATCTTTCAATTGCTGTAAAATATGGATGACACAAAATGATTTTTTTAACAAACACTGTGGAAAATGCAAAGTTTTATTTGTTCTTAACTTTTAATCTTTTTTTTTTTTTTTTTTTTTTAAACAACGGAGGGCTTGCTGGAAATGACCTTGTTTACATTTTGCTCTCAGTTTCCTCTCCCTTCTACTATCAGTCACTGTTTCCCAAGGTGTCAAATTCCCTGTTTCTCACAGAGAGGAGGTTTTTTTGGGTGGAAATGTGATGAATGAATGGATGTGTGTCAGTTGCTGTGTGTTAAAAGGGGATTTGATGTTCTGATAATAGCACAATATATTTAAAGTGCCTGATCTTTTCCTTCACTACGTCCTCAGATGTTTTGATGGAGGCAATTACAGTATTACTATTTATTTGAATGTATTTCTAGGTGTTTTATATGATATTTCTATGTCCAAAACATGACTACTACTTAAAATTCACACCACATTACTCAATCCGTGCCAAAAATAAAAGCCTCATGTTTCAGCAGCTATTTGACTTCAGAAGCACAAACGATGTAAGAAGCAAATTTTTTCCACAATTTCACTGACTCTGTGTGCTGTTTTCTCAAATCTGACTATTGCCAAAGTAAATAAACTTCTTTGTTTAGCCCCTTGTCTATTTTTCTTTTTGAGATACACCAAAACGATTACACAGATATGGTTTCGCTGTTTACAGTCAATTAAAGTTTAGCTTTGGAGGGGAAATCATGTCACCATTGGCCACTGAGGGGAGGCAAAGCCAGCTTGTCCTAGCTTGTCCTCCACATGTTGCATGGCTCCAGCTTCATACCCCCTCCCCATTTAATTGTAGGGTGCTGTTAAGCCAAGAGTTATTTTTTACTACTTTTAAGAGTTGAAGGAGGAGGAAGAGTCCATTATGGCTTACTTGACAGTCGTTTAGAGTAGAGCTGCAAAGGCTACTCAGTCTTTCCTTGTCTGGTTTGCTGCTTAGTGAACCTTTTCACCTTCATTTATATGTACATGAAAGATATGATGATGGGATGAGATTTTTACTCCCCTGTGACTTTAAATCGGTCTCCCCTAAAAGAAAAAAAAGTCTGCGTGTCTCATGATTGGTGTTAGAAATTCTGTGGGCACATTTAATTGGCTGCTGGAAAACTTGCACACACTTCTGATTGGTTGTTGGAAATCCCAGAGGCACTTCTGCTTTTCTTCCTTCCCCTTTTCATGCATGTGTCATTCAGATCATGAGACTACTCGCTGTGTTTTCCTGCGAGTTCAGACCATAAAGTACAAACCAAAATCCTTGTCCAGTAGTTAGCTAGGTAAGTTCTTTATCATTTTGTCTGAAATCCATTTTGCACTTTCCTTTTTACACACTATATTACATTATAGCATAGCCACAACACAACATTTGTGGTTAACTAGAAAATCTTGCAGGATTACACACACTCTGAAAGTTGATCTGATTTGCTTTGAAATTTGTATTTTGAGACTCCAGTTGCCTCATAACTTTTAAAAAAATGTTTAATGACACAGCACAATTTTGCAATATCATCTCAAAGTTTCACAACACAATTCACTGATATCAGCAGCTGTGCTGTCTTCCTTCTTTTCAGGGATGAGTTTCTTTCATCATGGTGTGCTGCTGTTCTTAAATGTGATCAGCCTTGTGTCAGGCCTTCGGGTAACAGCATCACCGATTTCCCAGTTGCCTTTCCTCACTGTGTGGAATGCCCCTACTGCCAACTGCCTCTCTCAATATGGTGTGGACCTCGACTTGGGAACATTTAGCATCGACCAGAACCAAAATCAAACCTTTATCGGTGACAACATTACCATCTTTTACTCTGACAAGCTTGGTCTGTATCCCAGGTACTCTAGCCAAGGGGTGGCTGTTAATGGCGGGGTGCCACAGAACGCTAGTCTTGACAAGCATCTTGAAACTGCGTCTAATGATATCCAGACAGATATCCCTGACAGAAAATTCCATGGCCTTGCTGTGGTGGACTGGGAGAGCTGGAGACCTGTGTGGGAGAGAAACTGGGACAGTAAGCAGGTGTACTGGGAGAGATCAGAAGCACTAGTGAAGTCTAGGCACCCAGACTGGAGTCCTTCACAGGTAGAAGCTGCAGCCCGGGCAGAGTTTGAGAAAGCGGGGAGGAAATTCATGGAGGAAACTCTGAATCTGGGGCAGAGGGAAAGACCAAATGGGTTGTGGGGATTCTATGGTTTTCCCAACTGCTACAACTACTACAGTGACAAAAGCTCAAATTACACAGGAGAGTGTCCACCCATAGAGCTGAAGAGGAACGACGAGCTGTTCTGGCTGTGGAATGCCTCCTCGGCTCTGTATCCTGATATCTACCTCAGCCTTGAGCTGCGTGGCCTCGGCAGAGAGGTGCTCCTCTATACTCATCATCGCATCCTGGAGGCCATGAGAGTGGGGGCTCATGTGACGCCATCAACGCCACCTGTGTTCCCATACGCTCGCATCGTCTACACCTATACACTAGATTTCCTCTCTCAGGCAAGAAGCAGATGTTTTTTGATCTGATTTTATCTCTTTTAGCCAATTGGCTAAATCCATTTCCTTTTCCAAACCCACGCCTTACATTCCAGTACATTCCTGCTGCCTTGTATAGTTTGATCTGCAGTCTCCTCATATCTCTCTGAGGGGCACTGCCCAACACTGCACAGCAATAATTAGAGTGACTGTTGATTCAGTTATGAGATATTATCTTAAGAATGTCTGTGGATAAAAACTTTGCAATTCATCCAACCATTCCTGACATTTCCATTACCTTTTAGAAAAATCTTTGATATGGGACATCCATGAGAGAATGTTCTGTATTTTAACTCCCAAGAATTTGACTAATGTGATCTCTTTAATTTGAACACTGCCGTATGTTAAGGACCATGGTGTCAATTTCTTCATCTTTTCTTGTAGTACATATAATCATAATTATTATTTTATTTACATTTAATACCTATTTATTGTTTTCCACACATTTAAAATCATTTGATAACCCAAAGACATATGTACATTTGACTTGATTAACATTAAGGGAAGATCATTTGTGTATATAATGAATAAAAATGGTCCAATGAGGCAAATCCCTTGTGGGATGCCACATGTAATCATATGTAAGGAGAAAAGGAACCATTAACATAGATAGAATGCTTTCTACCATTTATATAGGATTTAAATCAATTGATAGCATTCTTACTGATGCCATAATTAATTTATTTTTTTAAGTAGAATTGAATTATCTATAAAATCAAATGCTGTGTTGAAGCAAAGAAGAAGTAGGGACTCAAGTTTACCTTGATGAAGGAGACTTAGCCACTCATCCGTCAGTTTCATTAGAATAGTTTTTACGATACGTATGTTTGAGCATGGGTTAGAAGTTATTAGTTTCCATATATTTCCAAATATGGTCACTTTCTATTCTTGCCAAAAATTTGCTTACAGAGGAGAATAAGCTAATTGAGTGATCGTTTGGTGCAGTAAAATCTATTTTAGCGTCCTTGGGAATGGGTCAAATTTTTGTATGTTTCTATTCGGTGGGAAACTTTCCTTGTTGCAAAGAAAGATCAAATAGATACTTCAGAGGTCTATTTGTTGTTAATCATACCATGGGGACTTCTTATCAGGAAGTGAAATCAAAACTTTCTAAATGTCATCTATTGATATATCTGGTAATACAAAACTACAGTTTTTCCCCATGATCTTTTTGTCTCTTTCACCTACCTGTAATTCATTTGTGGCATTATTATTCATACTGGACCTGAGATCATTTACCTTTTATTCAATATAGTCAGCAAAGTAATTGGCAATGTCTACTGGTTGCCATCAACCTTCACACTAAGAGGACTTGTACTATTTGACCTACCAAGCAAACCATTGAACGTATGACATATCTGTTGTGAATAGTTTCTGCATCCCTCCGTAGCTGTTTTATAATATAGGGTCTTTTTCTGATGATTCAGTTTTTCAATAATGCATAATATCTGAGTCTAATCTTGACCTAGATGCTACAGCTTTTGCTCATCCCTCTGAGATATTGCTTCTCTTAGTTGTTGGTCAATCCAGGGGAATGGTTTGGTACTTTTCCTTATAGCAGCATGGTGCTCAGCAACAGCTGCAAACAATTTTGTAAAACAATCAACAGCTCAATCTAAATCATCCTGAAGATATGCAAGGTCCAATGGAACAGTGGCCAAATGGCCAAGTTTTTAAAACTCCATTTTAGTCACTCTAGGAGGTCTTCTGGGCACTTTGGTGTATTTAGTAATACACACAATATTATGATCTTTCCCAGATAACAGGGCAGGTTTAGCATTTGAGCATTTATTCAGAACATTGCGGATATCAGATCATTATGTTCCCATCAGAATGACTACTTTTCCAGTTAATATTATGGTCCCTAAGCATAAATAATTCTATCCTTTCATGCAGAGCAAGGTCAATACTTTCACTTATTATTTCCAGGTATTATGTGTTTGAATTAGGGGGCTTATAAACACATCCAATGTACATTGGTTGGAAAGGAAGGCAAATTTGAATCCACTCATAGATCTTCCTGGACTTTCAACAGCAGATGTTCCTGAGTATACAGTACAAGGCAACACCTCCTCCTGTACTGTTCCTGTTCTTCCATATAAAATTGTATCCTTTCAAATCAAAGAGAGGTCCGGCAAAAATGTCCCATTTAACAGCACTAAAATGCCCGAAGTGAGGGTAAAATATGTCTAGTTAGTGGTCTACAAGAGGTCCGGTGATCATTTCCAGAAACCCATTTCATACCAATGAAACAAAGTACTATCGGCTTGGAAAACCAATCCAGACCAACAGCCTGTGGACTACTGACACGGAGTCCTTTTCCATGTCAATAGTCGATAAATCACAGCGGTTTTGTAGTGCCAATTTAATTGCTGACACATAAAATCCTGTATTTTTTGCTCTTGGTCATCGTCATCAAACAGCGTTTCCTTAAGCTGTTTGTTTTCTTTCATGACATTCTTCAGTAGCCACAGTACCTTTCAATGAGTTGTTCTCCTTCCTCAGATCATCATTTTGGCTGAATTCCAAAACTTAGTCTCTTGCGGAGATCTTTCTGTAGTTCAACCAGTATATCCAACATGATGGTTTGTTTCCATGCACTTTCAGAAGATGTTGACCAATTGCAAGACTTTTTGGGTCAGGGAGCTCCATGACTCATGGCTTTATTTTCCTTGAGGCTTCACATTGTCTATCAATGAAACTTTCCAGAGCCTCTATTGACTCAAATGAGAAGTTAATAACTAAATCTAGAGCAAAAACACCACAGCAACACACGAGGGGTGCAAACACACACCAGATGGCCTGCCTGCCTTTTTTTTTTTTTTTTTTTTAACTCCAAGCAGTTATTGGATTTTCAGGGTTTTGTCTGAATTCTCTGCTTACCTCTTGTTTTTTCTTACTGCAGGATCACCTGGTCTACACCATTGGAGAGAGTGCTGCTTTAGGGTCTGCAGGCATAGTCCTCTGGGGCGACCATTCCTTCTCGAAATCTCTGGTACACCAATATAACAATTTTGAATGCTTAACTCATGAGATGAGTAATACAGGAACTACGCACACAGTATTATCTGATACTGAAACCTGCCAACACAGCAGTGTGAACAATTTTAAAACAGTCATACAAAAATAGTTTCAGAATTAAAACACATTGGACAACTCCAGTACACCTGACCTTATTACCTAAATGTTACCGAAGATAGATGGAAGAGATTTCAATACATATGCTTGAGTCTTTTAAAAAGTTGGTTGTATTGTAAAGCCCTGCATATTCCTCTTTAAAATTTCTTTAGATAAAAAACTGTATTTTGTGAAAAGCACTCAAAAAAGCTACCTTGTGAGGCAGCTGGATTCACAGGGTCACACTGTGATTGACAAAATATTCAACCAATCACCTGCCAAGTATTTTTTGAAAGTGCCTGCCCTTTTTCCAAACAATTTCCAAGGACGACTTCTCCGATGGTTCTATGTGACAAACCATCTGCTGTGTCAGGTTACTCAAAAAGCTGATGATAATCTTGTTCTGTGTACTTACTATATATAGTGATATATTAGTCATATGTCACAGACACTGACTAGATGAAGGCAAGATAGCTAAAAACATCTTGAGAAGAATTGTGCAACGTGTTTTAACTGCTCACACTGGTCTGAATCTCACTGTGTGCATTCTCAGAATTAAGCCCTTCCTCAGAGAAACTTTCTTCTTATTTCAAAACTACTTCCTGTTTTTTTAGTTCATACCAGGCAAATGTCAAGAGAGTTAAATGTGAGTGGGATATTTTTAGTTCTTCCCTCAATTTTAATGTTTTCTATGTCCTTATACTCATCATATTCCTTTTTGTGATGCACCTTCAAATAATTGAAATGGATTTTCTGCAGATGGCTCCTCTGATGTCTGATAAACTGGTTAGATCAGAAAAGACATGTTTAATTAGGCTCACTGTGAAGTAAGTCACATGGCATCCCACCTGTTGAGAAACTGCTCTTTTTATATAATGGTTTCAGCTGTTGTTGTTTCACTAATATTACACTTTGGAGCAGTGGTGGACCCAGGCTGTCTGAGGGAAAGGGACGAAAAAATGTGAAGGATATCCGATACATTCAATTGGCTGCCATCAGCAGAGAACAATGATCCTTGTTTGGTAAAAAGGCTACATCCCCAACTAAGATTGAATATAAGGAAAACAACACCTCTGTATTAAGGATTTACTTTTGAAACATTTATTTTGCAAACATCTCTGTAATAAAATGCAGGTAATGGGTAACATTTTAAATGTTTATTTCTCAAATATGTCTAACAAAAACATGGAACTAAGAATATTTTGCAAATTAGCTATTTTTAGCAGTCTTGTTAAAGGGGGAAGTAGGGTTAAGTAAGGTTAAGCAGGAAGTAAGACTGGTGAAATCAAAGCAGAATTCTTTTGGCCATGAGTTTATAAATGTTAATGACCTCGCTATGTTTAGTTGGGATATCCCTCCCAATGGATAACATCAGAAGATAAGAGAGTTTTCCTTCTCCACATCTGTTTCTAAGCTGGGTTTTGTTCAGCTTCAGTTTGTAGAATGATCGCTCAACTGATGCAGTTGTCATTTGCAATGTAGCGTAAAATTTAAGGAATTTTGTCCTTTTAACACGTCTAGGCACAGGTTAAAGTTCTACTGGGCATCTCATCTAATCGCTAATGGCTAATGCAAATTTACCTTTATCTCTCTCATCTCCCCCCTTGCTGCATCTAGCTGCATTTTGCAGATCCCTTTGTATTTGTCTTCAATTTTCTGTCTCTTCTTGGCATTCTGTAATCATAGGGTAACCCAAATTCTAATCTCCCTCTCTACAAAAGTAAGTTAGTGCAAGCTAAAGGGTTGTAAATGCATTTTGAGAAAATAATACTCTAATTTACTTTTAAGGGTTTATTACATTACAAGGTTGATTTCCAGTTTGTACCAAATATTTAGTACAAATATTTAGCTAGCTAGCTACTGTCCATCTAGTTCACTGTTTGGCATGTTGTACAGCTTTGGACAGGCCTAAACATAAAACCAATTTAGAAAATAGAATCTACATATATTAGCAATGCATTTCTAATACTATTTTATCCATAGACTCATTTCAGTTGCCTTGCTAGTGACCTACCTCACAAACTTTTACAGCTGCACTGATCCAAAGACAATAGAACAATCCAAAGGGGGTGTGACTGAGCAAACTAGTGAGTAGTACACCCTATAGGTGACTTGACCATGTTTTTCTCCCAAACAGTGCACCCTAGAGGGCACTTCACCATACACTTCTGTATGTTAGTTCTAGAGGAATCCTAAATGGTACCTTTCCCAAATATTTTTTTGTTCACTTGAAAGGCACCTGCACAGAACACAGAAAACATTGATTACATAACATTGATATGTTTTCTCCTCTGTGTGGGCACATTAGAGGGCATTTTATCATGTTTGCTGTACTGTGCTGGCATCTTAGAGGGCATTTTATCATGTTTGCTGTACTGTGCTGGCATCTTAGAGGGCATTTTATCATGTTTACTGTACTGTGCAGGCACCGTGAAAGGCATTTTCATAGTGTTTTTTTGTCCTCCAGAGTCCACCAACACTTTGAAACATCACCTGTTTACTCTCCCCTGTTTATTTTCTTTTCTCAGGCTACTTGTGAAGCTGTCAAGTCTTACATCGACCTGATTCTGGGTCCCTACCTGGTGAATGTAACGTCAGCGGCTGCTCTTTGCAGTCAGGCCTTGTGTTCCTCAAAGGGAAGATGCGAGAGGAGAAACCCAACATCAAGTACCTACCTCCACCTTGACCCTGATGTGTGGAAGGTGGTGACTGAGAAGAAACCAGTAGGGGGACCACACTACAGGGTGCTCGGGCAGATGAGGACAAATGACTTAACACACATGAAGTCTCAGTTTCAGTGCAAATGTTACCCTGGTTGGGGTGGGGAGAGCTGCTCCAAGCCAAATAAGGGATAAAAGATTTTTCTTGCAGGAGAAAATCTAATGACAGTATTAAGGCAAGGCAAAGCAAGTTTATTTCTATTGCACATTTCATAAACAAGGCAATTCAAAGTGTTTAACACAGAGCATAAAAGGCATCAAGATAGAATATAAAAGCAGCACAAGTAAAAAAATATTCTAATACAATGAAAAAGTGTTACATTTCAAAAATAAAATAAGCTAAAAAACAAAAAGACATAAAACAGGAGAATAAAAGTTACAGTGCAAGATATTAACCATTACATTTGATTTAATAAAAGGAAGAGGCAAACAGAAAAGTCTTGAGCTGTGATTTAAAAGAACTGAGAGTTTCAGCTGACCTGCAGTTTTCTGAAAGTTTGTTCCAGATATGTGGAGCATAAAAACTGAATGCTGCTTCTCCATGTTTAGTTTTTACTCTGGGGACAGAAAGCAGGCCTGTCCCGGACGACCTGAGAGGTCTAGATGGTCCATAACGTAGCAGCAGATCAGAAATGTATTTTGGCCCTAAACCATTCAGTACTTTATAAACCAACAGCAGTATTTTAACATCAATTCTTTGACAGACAGGAAGCCAGTGCAAAGATCTGAGAGCTGGAGTTATATGATCTACTTTCTTGCTCTTAGTGAGGACTCGAGCAGCAGCATTCTGAATCAGCTGGGAATGCAAATTTCCAAATCTATTTCAAATCAATCAAATTCTATTTTCTTATTGATTACATCTATGTTTTTTTTCTAGTTCATATGAATTAATGTTGTTGGTTGATTTATTTTTTAACAAATCACTACTTTAGCTTGTAGACTAATTTCTACTGTTATAATAAACAAAGAATGAATTATTCAATGACAAAATGTGTCAAATCTTGTTACTATTCTAGTTCCAGAAATCAGTCTGAATCTTTCTATGAGAATAAATTTCCCTTCCACTAAAAAATGTTTTACTTATTGTTACTTCACTTGGATGTTAGAGCTTTACTTTGACACTAGAAGGCTGTTTTCACATTCAGCTCACTGAGTTTAATTTGTCTTCGGACGAGCATGAATTTATGACATCACAACCAGTTTGGATACCAATCATGGATCAAAATGCAACTTGTATAAGTGCGGTAAGTATGGAAACTTGAAGCCTCCAGTGCACAAACAATGAGAATGGAGAATGGGCCAAGGAGGAGACATCAAGGCATCCAGTAGTTAAACTTTTGAAACAAAATTGTTTTGCATATTCATCGATCTGTTTTTTCAGTGAGAGAGAATGGGAAGATTTACTTTAAAAAGTTTTTTTTTTTTTTTTTTTTTTTTTTTTTTTTTTTTTTTAAATATTTTAGTTTTCAAATAAACACTGCTGGTAATGAAATACTGTACTTTTATTTAAACAAAATGTTGACTGTAGGACTTCAACTAAAATAGTGGGATTCTATATTTTTACTTAAGATGTGAGTACTTCTTCCAATTTTGTGAAAGATATTTGTTTTTAGGTTCATGACCAGCAGGTGGTGTTGTGGGACAGCTAACTAGAGGAAAGGCAAAAGACACCAAGGTCAGAGCTTTGGGGTGTTGATAGGCATGGCATTTCATACACAAGGGTAGACTCAAGGTGAAGTTAAAGCAACACAATTCAAAGCAAAATAAAAGATAAAACTTCATAGAAATTTAAAAAAGACACAATAAAAGAGTCAAAGAATAACAATAAATAAATAAAAAGATAGCAAATCATAATAATAGAATAATTTAGTGAAATGTGCTTAATAATAAGGTTTTAAGTCTGGATTTAAGAGCTTTGAGGGTTGGAGTGTTCCTGAGACCATCAGGCAGTTTGTTCCAGCACTCTGTTACATAATGGCTGAACTGTTTGGATTTGTTTAGATTTTGCCTTGAGCACCACCAACAGTCCACTCCCTGATGATCTAAGAGATCTTGCAAGGTTATATTGCTCAAGCATATCAGTCATATATTCAGGGCCTACAGAGATTAATAAACAAGTAACAAGAATTAAAAATCAGTTCTGTGGCTAACTGGCAACCAGTGTAGAGATTTAAGAACTTGGGATGATGTGGGCTGTCTTTTGGTTTTGGTCAGAACTATTGCAGCTGAATTTGCTGGTGCCTGACTGTCTTTTTAGGAAGTCCTGCCAGAAGTCTGTGTCAGTTTTACTAGAAATAAAAGCATGAATCCATGTTTCCAAATCTTGTTTTGTCATAAGGTCCCTGACTTTGGCTATGTTTTTAAGGTGATAAAATGCTGATTTTGTTATTGCTTTTACATGATTATTAAAACTCAGGTCGGAGCCAATTAAAACAGCAAGGTTTGTAATCTGCTCTTTTGTTTTTAGTGCCTTACTGCCTAGTGAACAGCAACCCCGAGCCTCTCATCTTTGCTGCCAAATAAAATTACCTGTTTTTTATCTTTGTTTAATTGCAAGAAATTTTGAGACATTTAGTTATTTATTTGCACAATGCATTCAATAATGACTCTATAGGACTGTAGTTATGTGTAGTAAATTTGAGTGTCATCAGCATACCTATGATAGAGAAGGTTATTGTTGTTAAGGATGTGGCGAAGTGGGAGCATGTATAGGTTAAACAGAAACAGGCCAAGAATTGACCCTTGAGGTACACCGCAAAGCAAGGGCATGCATTTTGAATTATGGTTCCTAATAGTGACAAAATAATCCCTTCCGTCCAACCATGATTTCATCCATTTTAAGATTGTGCCAGAAAAACCAACCCAGTTTTCCAGTCTATGTAATGTGATCAATAGTGTCAAAGGCTGCACAAAGGTTTGAGAATACTAAAACTGATGTCTTCCCTGAATCACCATTAAAATGAATATCATTAAAGTCCTTTATAAGAGCCGTCTCTGTGTGGTGATCGGCACAATCACCTGATTGAAATTGATCAAAATAGTAATTTAAAATTAAGAAGTGTATTAGCTGATTAAAAACTGCTTTATCTATAATTTTGCCTAAAAAGGGTACGTTTGAGATGGGTCAAAAGTTCCTGAAGGTAAAGGTATCTAGGTTGCCATTTTTTAAGATAAGAGCTTGACAACTGCAATTTTTAAGGATGAGGGAAAGGTGCCAGACAGAAGTGATGCATTTATTATGTTAAGAACATTTTTTAAAAAGTTAGTGGGCAAACTGTCAAGACAACAAGTGGATGATTTTAGGTGCTGCACTATTTCTATTCTCTGTTGATGCGGATGAATTCTGACATCAGGACTGGTTTCCTTGAAGATGTAGTTGGTAAGGTTTGGTTCAGCTAAGAGCTGATGTTGAGTCTGATACCGTCAAATTTATTGTTAAAAAAGGACGCAAATTCATCACACTTATCAGCTGAGAGACATTCAGGAGCTATTTGCAGTTTGGGATTTGTAAGTCTCTCTATACTATAGCAAATAAAGTGCAAGCATTATTTTTTATTTTTGTTCATGATACTGGAGAAAAGTGATTGTCTTGCTTTGCAAATTGTATTGTTGTAAAATTGGAGTATGCCTTTGTAAATATTATAATGTATATGTAGTTTGGTTTTATGCCATTTGTGTTCATCTTTTCTGCACTCTCTTTTCCTTAGCCTTACAGTTTATAAGTTACTGTCTTATGCTTTACAGGTGCAATGTTGTTTATAATATACAGTATTTTGGAATTGAAGTTATTCAGCAGAACATCAACAGAGTCAGATTAGGTTGCAGATATTGCCTGTTTACAAAGAGCAGCAGTATTGCCACTTAAATGCCTCCTTTTTGACACAGGTTGTTGTTGAATTTGTGGATTGGATGAAATAAACAAGTCAAAAAATATACAGAAATGATCCAATAGAGCCAAGTCCTTGGGCATTGTTGAAATATGAAGACCCTTAGTGATGATCAAGTCCAGCGTATGTCCTTGAGAGTGGGTGGGCTCTCATAATAATACTAATAATTATCCTTTGGGTTATCAACGTGGATGTTGAAGTCACCAGCTATTAGAAGAAAATCAAAGTCTGCACAAATCACAGAAAAGAGTTTGCTCAGTTATTCGAAAAATGTTGTGTCTTGGAGGTCTATAAATAACTATAACTACAAGTGGAAAGGAATGTGAGGTGAACATTTAAGGAAAGCACCCCCCCCCTCCATCCTATTAACCATAGAAGAGTCAAATAACTGCAGAAGAAACACCATATTTGACTCAGTATGTCAGATTGTGATAATGTATGATTCAACCCAACACCGTAGCAGCTGAAGTGGTCATAATGAATTAAACCAGACCTTGTGTGGTACTCAGTGAGGGTGGCAAGCTGACAGTTACCGGTGAGCTTGGCGAAGCAGAGAAGATGAGTTTTCACACTGAGTCTTATTGCCAGTGCTCCAGCGGCTATAAGGGAGAGAGCTGCAATCAGACAGATCTTCTCCACCAAAGAGGGGGGGCATCTCAAGTCATGGCATCAGTACTGCAATGTGTGATCTTACTGACTGTTTCTCTACTCCTCTGTTAGTGTATCATAGGGGAGAACAGGGTAAATGGAGCCAGTGGGTAAAATGAGCCACTCCCTTTATCTAGGTAACCATAAGCAAAAGTAATCAAGGGACCACAAATTAAGAAATTATAGTTCACATTACCCAATCCTTGATGGACTCAAGCACATGGAGAAAGTGGTTAGCAAAACAGAGCAAAAAAAAAAGATTTTTGTTATGCTAAGTGAATTCATCATGTTACTTAAGTTATCAGTCTTGTATCTTAATTAAAATAGAAAACTAAAAAAAAATCCACTACAGTCATCCTGGAAGAAACAACTCATCATAAAGGTGATCACTCATAACAACTTTGTATTGATTTGCAGTGACCCTTCCCTTTAAGGGGACAAGTGGACCCAAACCATGCCAGCAAAATGCCCCGCACAGCATAAAAGAGTCACCAGACCCCCTCACTGTAGGGGTCAAGCATTCAAACCTGTACCGGTTTTTCCTTTGTCACTGGTCTGTCTACACAAAAGCACATTTATACACATATTTTTCTGTAGCTAAAACACAAAGATCACAATTTAATCTTCTCATCTGAAGATGTGTAGGTAAAATGTTGAACAACAGGACACAAACATATAATTTTACTTAAAAGTTGCCTTTGTTGTTTGGCCTTTGTTAAAATGATGGCATCAATAAAGTTCAAAATTATCTAAAATTTGTTTGATTTTGTATAATTTTCATATCAGTATTTAATGGTAACACTATTTACCCATAGAGCGCTCAACTTACCCCATAACCATGCTCATTTTACTCCTAAATTGGGGTAAGTTGTGCCATAGGACTAACTTTTTTTGACGGGTCATTGTTCTAAAACCACAATAATTAGATAACTTGTTTTAATTTCCAGGAGTACACGACAACCTAGGGTATATATATAACTATTATTTGAAACAAATACACTTTCATTTTGCAGTAAAATAATCAAATACAAAAAGTGTTACCCCGTTTTCTCCCACATACTGAAGTTGGAGTTTTTATCTGTAAAATATGGATGACACAAAATGATTTTTGATTCTTAACAAACATTGCGAAAATTGCAAAGTTATATTTGTTCATAACCTTTAATATATTTTTTTAAACAATGGAAGGCTTGCTGCCCCCCACAGCATACATTTTGCTCTCAGTTTCCTCTCCCTTCTACTATCAGTCACTGTTTCTCAAGGTGTCAAATTCCCTGTTTCTCACTGAGAGGACGTTCTTTTGGGTGGAAATGTGATGAATGAGTGGATGTGTTTCAGTTGCTGTGTGTTAAAAGGGGATTTGATGTTCTGGTAATAGCACAATATATTTAAAATGCCTTCACTAAGACCTCTCTCTGACATCAGATGTTTTTATCAAGGCAAGTACAGTATTACCATTTATTTGAATGTATTTTTAGGAGATGCTAAAAATAAAAGCCTCATGTTTCAGCAGCTATTTGACTTCAGAAGCACAAACGATGTAAGAAGCAAATTTCTTCCTCAATTTCATTGACTCTCTGTGTGCTGTTTTCTCAAAGTAAATAAACTTCTTTCTTCAGCTCCTTGTGTATTTTTCTTTATGAAATACACCAAAAACATTACACAGATATGGTTTTGCTGTTTGCAGTCAACTAAAGTTAAGCATTGGAGGGGAAATCATGTCACCATTGGCCACTGAGGGGAGGCAAAGCCAGCTTGTCCTAGCTTGTCCTCCACATGTTGCATGGCTCCAGCTTCATACCCCCTCCCCATTTAATTGTAGGGTGCTGTTAAGCCAAGAGTGATTTTTTTTACTACTTTTAAGAGTTGAAGGAGGCAAACATTTAAGTGTGGAGGATGAAGAGTTCATTATGGCTTTCTTTACAGTCATTCAGAATAGAGTTGTGAAGGCTGATCAATTTTTCCAGGTCAAGTTTGCTCAATGAATACTTTAACCTTCCTTTATATTTACATATTTTAATAAAATAAACTGTTTTCAATTAAATAAAATGAAATATAGGATGATGGAATGATGGAATTGCCTGTGACTTTCTGACACCTCCATAAAATGATCTGCATGTCTCTCATGATTGGTTGTTAGAAATCCTGTGGGCACATCTAATTGGTTGGTGGAAAACCTAGAAGAATGTTCTGTTTTACTTTTCAGGGTTTATTATACCACAAGGTTGATTTACAGTTTGTACCAAATATTTAGTATAGCGATGACTACGTACATATCGAGCTACCTGGCTAGCTAGCTAGCTACTATCCATCTAACACATTGTTGCGCATGTCATCCAGCTTTGGACAGGCCTAAACATAAAACCTATTTAGAAAATATGGTCTACATACATTAGTAATGCATCCTTAATTTAATCCATAGACTCATTTTAATTGCAAAAAAGCCTTTAGATGTGATCTACATCACAACTGTCACATGATCAAGGTTACAGTTTAGACTGCACTAACCCAAAGACAAAAGAACAATCTTAAGGGGGTGTGACGGAGCAAATTAGTGAGTAGTACATCCTACAGGTTATTTCAGCATGATTTTCTCCATAAATAAAATATAGATGTAGTCACTGTGACGTCATCCATTAGTTTGTGGACCGCCGTTTTGAAGCCTTGAGTTTAGCAATTTGACTTTCGCCATCTTTGATTTTTGAAGCCAGAAGTGACCATATTTGGACGAGAGGGTGGAGCTAACCCAAACGCTAGCTGCATGCTTGGTTAGCACAGTGAATTTATAGTCTATGGTTAACTGTGATAATGCTAATGCTAATTTCTGCTAGCAAAAAACATGCCTAAAACCATTAAAATTAAATGTACTAATTGGAAACATGGAACATCCTTAGAGGGTCTTTTTTTTAAAATCAAAACCAAACGCTAAACAAGACTTTTTTAGGTGACCGAAACGTTCACTGAGGTAATAAATGTGAGAGGTAGTGTCATTTTCTCTTAGACTTCTGACTTCTGATTTCTTCTTGCAACCGGTGGAGTCGCGCCCTTTTGGCCATTAGAGAGAATGCATTGGCTTTACTTTTCAGACTGGGAGCCACTTGTTTTTCTCCGATACCGTGCACCCTAGAGGGCACTTCACCATTTTTGTTCTGTCATTGAAAGGGCATTCAATTCTGCATTTCTGTATGTTAGACTTAGGGGAACCCTAAATGGTACCTTTTCCACTTTTTTTGTTCACTGGAAGGGCACCAATACAGAACTGTCAGCTCACTCCATTACAACGGCAACTCATAGGGCACTGTATTACATCTTGCAGGGTACTTTACAGGGCACTATCACATTTTCAACCACTGAAAGGACATCCATGAGGGCACTTTATTCCAGACTGTCACATGTAGAGGCACTCTAGGGCCCGTGATCCTGATTTACCCATAACCATACCCAAGACAGTGATTAAATAACATTGGTATGTTTTCTCCTTTGTGCGGGCATATTAGATGGCATTTTATCATGTTTGCTGTACTGTGCTGGCACCTTAGAGGGCATTTTATCATGTTCTCTACTATGTGGGCACCTTAGAGGGCATCTTATCATGTTTGCTCTACTGTGCAGGCCCCTTAGAGGGTATCTTATCATGTTTACTCTACTGTACTGGCACCTTAGAAATCCTGTCGGCACATCTAATTGGTTGCTGGAAAATCTGCACAGGCTTCTTATTGAGTGCTGGAAATCCCAGAGCGCACTTCTGTTTTCAGGAGACTACTGGCTGTTTCCCTGTGAGTTCAGACCACAAAGTACAAACCAAAATCCTCATCCAGTTGTTCGGTAAGTTGTTTAACATTTTGTCTAAAATCCATTTTGCACTTTCCTTTTTACACACTATATTACGCTATAACGTATAACTTTATTCCAATATAGCCACACCATAACATTTGTGGTAAACTAGAAAATCTTGCAGGATTAATAAATGAAGAAAACAGAATATTTGGGCAGAAGTCTTACATATTCTGAAAGTCAACCTGATTTTCTGAATTTTGTTTTTTGAGATTCTAGTTGCCTCTCAACTTTAAAAAATCTTTAAATACACAGCACAGTTTTGCAATATCATCTCAAAGTTTCACAACACAATTCACTGATATCAACAGTAATACAAGCTGTGCTGTCTTTCTTTATTTTCAGGGATGAGTTTCTTTCATCACGGCGTGTTGCTGTTCTTAAATGCAATCAGCCTTGTTTCAGGCCTGCAGGTAGCAGCAACACCTATTTCCCGGTTGCCTTTCTTCAGTGTGTGGAATGCGCCTAGTGCCAAATGCCTCTCTAAATATGGTGTGGACCTCAACTTGGGAACATTTAGCATCATCCATAACCAAAATCAAATCTTTATCGGTGAAAAAATAACCATCTTTTATGAAAGCAGGCTTGGTCTGTATCCATGGTACTCTAGCGAAGGTGTGGCTATTAATGGCGGGGTGCCACAGAACGCCAGTCTTGCCAAGCATCTTGAAGTTGCCACTAACAATATCCAGACAGATATCCCTGACAGGGATTTCCATGGCCTTGCTGTGGTGGACTGGGAGAGCTGGAGACCTGTATGGGAGAGGAACTGGTCCAGTAAGCAGGTGTACAAGAGAGCATCAGAAGAACTAGTAAAGGCCAAGCACCCAGACTGGAGCCCTGCAAAGGTAGAAGCTGCAGCCCGGGTAGAGTTTGAGGAAGCAGGGAGGAAATTCATGGAGGAAACTCTGAAGCTGGGGCAGAGGGAAAGACCAAATGGGTTGTGGGGTTTCTATGGTTTTCCCAACTGCTACAACCACTACAAGGAAGATGAAAAATATACAGGAGAGTGTCCACCCATAGAGCTGAAGAGGAACGATGAGCTGTTCTGGCTGTGGGACACCTCCTCGGCTCTGTATCCTGATATCTACCTCAACTCCAGGCTGAGTGGCCTCGGCAAAGATGTGCTCCTCTATACTCAACATCGCCTCCTGGAGGCCAAGAGAATAGCGGCTAAAGCATCTCGATCAATGCCACCTATTTTCCCATACTCTCGCTTCGTTTACACCTATTCACTAGATTTCCTCTCACAGGCAAGAAATACAAGTTTTTTTTGTTGTTTTTTTTTAACTTCATGCAGTTCTTGGATTGTCATGGTTTTGTTTGTATTGTCTATTTACCTCTTGTTTTTTCCTCCTGCAGGAGCACCTGGAATACACCATTGGAGAGAGTGCTGCTTTAGGGACTGCAGGCATAGTCCTCTGGGGCAACAGTGACTACTCGGAATCTAAGGTACACCAATACAACAAATCTGACTCTTATGAAGATCTCATCTTCTTTTGCTCTAATACAGTAACCATGTGCACAGTACCATTTGATACTGGAATCTCCCTACACAGCAGTGTGAATACTTTTGAAATTGTCGTACTGTAGATAAAACCTCACTGTGTGCATTCTCAGAATTAACATTTAGACTCAGTGTGCTTTTCTCACATGCTTTAAAGTAAGTCAGATAGCATGTCACCATTGCTCTTTTTTATATAGCTAGTGCAGTGACTGTTCAAAACATGCCTGTTCAGCTTGGCCTCCTGCTGCTACTTTAGCGTTGTGGTGCTTGACAATCATATTTGTATCAAATATTTAGTATAGAGATCACTAAGTACATATCTAACCAGCTAGCTGTTGTCCATTTATCACATTGTTAAGCATGTCATGCAGCTTTGGACAGGCCTAAACATAAAACCAATTTAGAAAACACAAATGTCTTCATACATTAGTAATGCATCCTTAATAATATTTAACCCATAGACTTGTTTCAATTGCCTTGTTATGTGACCTACCTCACAAACTGTAGTTATAGTATCAAGGTTACAGCTGCACTGACCCAAAGACAACAGAACAATCTAGAGGGAGTGTCACTCTGCCATACTGTGCACCCTAAAGGGCACTTCACCATGATTTTTTTTGATTGAAATGGCACCCAATTCTGTACTTCTACATGTCAGACTTAGGGAAACTCTAAGCGGCACCTTTTCCACTTTTTTTGTTCACTGGAAGGGCACCAATACAGAACTGCCTGCTCACCCCATTACAACGGCAATTCATAGGGCACTCTATTACATCTTGGGGGGTACTTTACAGGGCACTATCACATTTTCATCCACTGAAAGGGCACCCATGAGGGCACTTCAGTCAAGATTGTCTCATATAGTCGCTCTAGGGCCCTTTATTCTGATTTACCCATAACTAAGACAGCGATTACATGACATTGGTATGTTTCTCCTTTGTGCATCCCCCCCCCCCCCCCTCACTTGTTTACTATGTCCTTTTTCTTTTCTTTTCTCAGGCTACTTGTGAAGCTGTCAAGTCTTTCATTGACCAGACTCTGGGTCCCTACCTGGTGAATGTAACGTCAGCAGCTGCTGTTTGCAGTGAGACCTTGTGTTCCTCAAAGGGAAGATGTGAGAGGAAAAACCCAACATCAAATACCTACCTCCACCTTGACCCTGCTGTGTGGACGGTGGTGACTGAGAAGAAACCAGTAGGGGGACCACACTACAGGGTGCTCGGGCAGATGAGGACAAAGGACTTAACACGCATGAAGTCTCAGTTTCAGTGCGAGTGTTACCCTGGTTGGGGTGGGGAGAACTGTTCCAAGCCAAAAAAGGGATAAAAGATTTTTCTCGCAGGAGAAAATCTAATGACATATTGGTCCAACAAATAGTATTCAAATCAAATCAAATTCAATTCAAAGTGTAAAGATCACTGTTATTGTACATTATATGATGACAAATAAACTTGATTGATTGATTGATTGATTGGTTAAAGAATGAACCACTCCAAAGGTAGACTGGGGCTCGTACAGCCCAGCGATAGTGGGAGTGCATGTGTTGTCCTGTGAATGCAAATTTCCAAATTTTTGACCAATGTGTTTTCTTAATTAATTACTTTTATGGTTTCTTTAATTCATATAAATTAATGTTGTTGGTTGACCTTTTTAAACAAATGACTAGTTTACAAAGCTTGTAGACTAATTTCTACTTTTCATACCATGTGTTATAATAAACAAAGAATGAATTAATTATTGAGTGACAAAAATGTGTCATATCCTGTTACTATTTCAGTTCCAGAAATCTGTCTGAATCTTTCTGTGGAAATAAATTTTCCTTCCACTAAAAATGTTTTACTTATTGTTACTTCACTTGGATGTTTGAGCTTTACTTTGACACTATAAGGCCATTTTCACATTCAGCTCACCTTAAATCTGAGTTCAATTTGTCTTTGGATGATCATGAAGGAGGGAGAATGGTAAGATCTAATTTTAGGGAAACACACAAACTTATTATTCCAAGCAGAGTATTTTTATGTATAAAAATATGTCTGGAGCAGGTTAATTATAACAACAGTGTGTTCGGATTTCAGTTTTCAACTAAACGCCACTTAATTTGGTAATGAAATACTTTTGAACTTTTAGTAAGACTTAAATAGTGATCATCCATACCTTTACTTGAGATATGAGTACTTCTTCTACCACTGAAGATTGTTTTTAGCTTCATGACCAGAAGGTGGTGTTGTGGGACAGCTAACTTGAGGAAAGGCAAGCGATACCGAGATCAGAGCTTTGGGCTGTTAGTAATCACAGAAGAGTCAAAGTCAAATAACTGCAGAAGAAAACCAATATTTTACTCAGTATGTCAGATTCTGATAACTTTATATCCCAACTCTGCAGCAGCTGAAGTGTTCATGATGAATTAAACCCACTAACATCAAACAAAAAAGTGCAAAGAGGGCATAAGGTGACCTTGATTGATTTACGAGTGGCGTGTACAATGTTGTCTTCTTATCTGATCGCTACTGCCGCTCCAAACTGGTGTCGTTGATAGTAATTTCCCTCCTCTGTCCCGTTGGGACAGGCTTGGCAGACTGGATGAATAGACTCCCACAAGGCCCCCGCCGTTACTTCCGGCTTTATCGTTGTTCACTGGATGGTGAGGAAATGAGGAGGAGATAGGTGCTTTTTTTTTTTTTAAAGCTGTGAGGCGATATCTACAGCCTGTGTTTTAAAAAAAATAATTTTGGTCTTTTGAGTAGATTGCTTAGTTTGTTGAACAAGACAAACTGAAAACAATTGTTTTTTTTAGGGCTAAGGACTAAATATTATGTCACTCCAAAAACACTATATTTGCCTGTAGCTACTTGATAATTTCAGGAAAAAAACACAACAGGGCTCTCATAGTGATTGAAATTCAATGCTGTTTGTGAGTCTGTTCATTTTTTAAAAAATGTATTCAACCCACCACTAACATCTTAACAATCTTAACATCCTAACAATGTCTTCCTCTAAGTAGGAATAATATTTAAGCTGTGTCATTTTTAATAGACTTGGGTTCATTGAAGTTGTTTTGTTTACAATATAAAAATCATATTCTAAACCGAATGTTATAGTTGAACTTGGATTTTCTTGAAAATCAAACTATGAAAAATTCCACTTGCACTTGACTTTTTACAGCACTTTGAAACATCAAATGCAGTATTTTGATATTACAGTTTCACAGTGAATTTCATACATCACAAGCTGCCTTTTAAAATAATATCACAGAGTTAAAAATTGAACTTTCAGTGTCGTAACTGCCTATACACGCACAGAGCATCAGCTACTCTGATCTGTTTATCTGGCTCGAGTGTTCCTTCTCTTTTTCCTCCCTTCTCTCTGTCCGGTCTGGCAGGCCCTCTATTTCTCTATCCTCTCATCTCTGCATTTCTTCATGTTGGCGTCTTGCTCTGTCACCCCTCCATGGTCACGTTTCTCCTTTCCCTGCTGCTCGGTCTAGAGATCGTCTCGCTCACTCTTGGTTTAATAACTGTTTTGTCACGCTCTGTGTCTGTGTCCTTCAGAGGAATCAACTCTGTGATCAGGTTTCTTAAAGATCTGATGCACTTGTTTACATGATTTATGTGCGTATATGTCACCAAAGTCATGGCGGCGTGCATTGATTAGGCTATTAAAGGCAGGATGATTCCCCATGAAAATGTGACTTAAAGGAATAGTCTGACAATTTGGGAAATACACTTTGTCACTTTCTTGCTGAGAGTTTGATGAGAACATTGGTGCCACTCCCAATTTTGTACACTAAATATGAAGCTACAGCCAGCAGGCAGTTAGCCTAGCTTAGCATTTACTTCTACAGCCCACCAACATAAAACAAAAACTGAAGTGTAAAAACTTTGTGGTGTTACATAGACAGTAAAAAAAATGGATGTAGCCACAGTGATGTCACCCATTGGTTTGTGGATTTGTGTTTTGAAGCCTTGAGTTGCCATTTTAACTGTCACCATCTTGGATTTTTGGAGCTAGAAGTGACTATATTTGGACAAGAGGGCGGAGCTGACCCTAACACTAGCTGCTAGCTTGGTTAGCACGGTGCATTTACAGTCTGTGGTTAACTGTGGTAATGCTAATGCTCATTTTCGCCAGTGAAAAACATTCTTAAAACCATTAAAACAAAATGTACTTACTGGAAAAACTGAACGTCACCCCTTAGAGGGTCTTAAATACAATTCAAATCCTGAACAAGACTTTTTTAGGCAACCAAAATGTTACAATTAACTTTCATGAAATTAAATTTAAGATTTATAGGTGCTTAGGTATTTTTTTAAAACCTTTGGACAGAGCCAGGAAAGCTGTTCCCCTTTTTTCCAGTCTTTGTCAAGCTATTCCTTCAAAGAAAACAAGAACATTCTGTTTTCTGTCGTAAGTAAAAAAAAAAGCAGCAACTCCTGTGTGAACTGACATTTTACTGTGTATTATTTCACACTAAAAGCTACTGATTGTGTGGGAATAGGTTGTAAAAACTGATGGAAAGTGATCCTTGAATCAAGTTTTATCACATCTCCATGTAAGTAAATGAAATCAGTGCAGGGAATCGGAGCCATGAAATAGAAAAAGGCAAAAAGGCGGAGTGTTGGAGAGGTCACGGTGTCCTATTTCTTAGGAGATGGAGCTCTGATATGTTTTCACTCGCTTGCTGCTTGTTGACTGGCAGAGTCACTGCCATGAGCAGCAAGGCCACATCTTGCAGTAGCGTGTCACATGGCCAGATGCAGACAGTGATCAATGTATTCACACGTAAATCAGTGCTGCCTTTGTTCAGAAAAAGATCAGAGATGTACAGCAAGAAAATGGAGATTGTGTGCCTTTTGTGTTCAAATGTGTATGTGTGTATTATTGATGTTGGGGACTTGCTTTCTCTGCTGTATGCCTCCTGATGAGAGGTGACCTGACAGACTGTCACATGTGACTTATCCTGCGACGGGCAGTGCTCTGCTCAACCCTAACCCCCCCACCCTGCAAAACCCCATCTGAGCTGAAGAGAATACCATTTAAGAGCAAGAGGAAGCTCACACTCACACACTCGCACAAAGGTGGCTCCTGCCAAAGTCACACAATGAGTGTGTGTGCCTGCGAGCCATTCAGGTGGAAAATTACACTGCCCAATCAATCGCTAATAGAAATTCTTTCCTCTAGCAGCAGCCAATCAAAAGCTCACAATGTGCTTTCTCCTCAACACTACGGCCAATCAGTTGCTCACAATGCTTGTCGTTGTCATGTTGATCCTGATAAAATGTAATTATTCTGTGTTTTCATGAACACATATTGATGAGAATAAATAAATGCAAGCTAAATAGAAAATAACTAGGAAATGGAAGGAGAATAACCGTTTTTGTCAATCCCGGTGCCCTTTCAGTTTGTAATTAATTCAAATATGATTTTTTTTCTGCAAGCATATAATCCATTTCAGCATTTTTCTCATTCATTTTATAGGATTTGATCTTAGCTCATTTGAATAAACATTTTGCTCCATATTAGTCTGGGTAATGAAGTGGATCTCAGAAGAAAAATGCTTTTGTTATGAGTGGAGACTGCTGTGGCACAAAGGAGTGTCACACTGGTCACCTCAGCAGGGAAATTACTGATTGGATACCAGATTCAAATCTAATGCAGAATACCAATAATGATTTGTAATTTTTTTGACAGAGTAGGAATGTCGAGAGCGATGAGCAGGGTTTTTTTTAAAGTGGGAAGGGCAGTCTCATTCACACATACACAAATCACTGTAGAGCTCAGTCTCCATGTTGGCTTGTAGAGCAGACATTTTGTGATATTTGAGTTTGTCTTGTGGTTGTTGAGATTGATTGCTTGGGAGATATGACCGGCGTAATTTCCAACTGGCACCAACGAGATGATCATAATGGGTTGGGCCTATTAGTTCCAATTAAGAGAAATATTATATACAATAGTTCCACATTTCCAAAAATTTATTTAATTAATTTATTTGCTTTCTTTCCGAGATTGTTACCATTTTTACATGTGTCTGTAAAAGGATAAGGTTGATGTGAACAAATCTCATGTGCAGATCCAAACTAACAATGAACTTATCTACTTACATGTTGTATGTGTATCCAAAGCCTGATATATCGTATTCCTTTGTGCCATAGAGCTCCATGATTGTCCAAAAACTATTAAAAACATGTCAGTGAGCCACACCGCTGCACTGGGTGACATTTTCCTTCACCATGAAGATTATAGTTAAGGTTGTTTGTTTAGAAATGCCTCCAATGACTAATAACAGTGACAAAATTGTTGCTCTCGGGAGAGAAGTTCCTTGTACGGCAGATGCCACTGGAACGCGGTTGAGTTTACAGAGCTTCGCTAGCTTGTTGTATCACAACCTCTTGACTTCAGGACTAAGTCAAAGGGCCATATTCGCAGTGAAGTCTGCTGTTCAAGGAACTTTTCTCCTCAGAGTGACAGTCTCATCACTGCTATTACTCTTTGGAGCTAATCTTCTGAGTGAAGGAACACTGAGGTGTTTTTAAAGGTTTTTGGGTAACAGGGCTCTATGGCACAGAGAAATGTGATAAATATCAGACTTTGGATACACACAAAATACAGTAAGTAGGATCAGTTCATTGTTGTTTTGGCCCTGCACATGAAATTCGCTGACAATAAGAAAATATAGAAAATTGACAGCAATGTCCTTTAAATATGCAGTTACAGCCAGGGCAGAGTTAGCTTAGCTTAGCACAAAGACTGGAAACAAAGGGAAAAAGCTCGCCTGGCTCTGTCTATAGGTAATAAAATCTGCCTCCTAGCATATCTAGAGCTCACTAATTAACACATTATGTCTCATTTGTTTAATTTGTACAACATTAAAGTATTGTTGTGACTGTGAGGTTGCCAAACAACCAGCGAGGTCATTGCTCCTCGCGAAGAAATAGTAATAAAATAAACTGTAACATATTGTTTTTACAATGGTGTATGTGAATTTTATCATGTAAATAGTTTAACTTTTTTAAAAATGTAACCAAATCCTGACCTTTCTATAATTATTTTCTACCATGTGTGCAAAGACAGCACACGAGAGTCAGAGGCAGCTGAGAAAACTGGTATTTTTATATTTGTATGAGTGAAAGTAAAGTTGAAAAAGCTCAGATGAAGCTGGAAACCTTTCAGCACCATGGTGAGATGCCACAGGCTCTCTTTTTTTCCTTGCATATATAATTCACTGAAATTACTGTCCTTCTTACCATGTCTCTGATTTCACTTTTGAAAACTCAACATGCTGGGCATTTTTATTAATGCTCAGTTCCTTCATTTTCATTAAAAAAAAAACATTAAAAAGAGTGAGAAATAAACTGATATCTTCAATGAAATATTGGTATTATTCACTTCTTTATATTATATGCCTATAAATAAGGTCGAAAAAGTGGTACAACAGTAATTTCCTGCCTCTGGAAAGTGTTGTGATCTCAGTGCAGCTGTTTGAACCTAAAACATATAAAGGCAGAATATGATTTAATGGGATTCATGACTCCTATTTCACTATCTTAATCGACTGTCTGTTCCATCTATTTTGATTTACCCACTGTTACTCTTTATTCCATAACCTTTTATTATAAACAAGAGAGTATGGAGCCCATACACACACTCACATAGCAGGGAAACACACACAAACAAGGCACTTATATGAATTCAAGATTAGTCCACAGGAATCTGGGATTGCTGGGTCTCAACAGAAATGTCATGGTGAGTCGTAACCTTTACTAGAGCACGTTATCTGCTCTGATAGCGTGGCCGGGCCCGGGACGGGGACCAACGTGATGCAATTGGATTTGAAAGGTCCCCATCCAAGTCATACCCACCGGCTATCTTGCCTCCACAGTTCAGCAACACCAGCACTATACGGCGCGCTACGAAGTTAAGGATCTGATCTGTCCTACTGTATCTGCATCTCCCTGCCCTCAATTAATCAGCTGTGGCTGGAGAATAGGAGCTGGGTCATTCGGTGTTTGAGAGGCGAGGATGTAAGATGTGAAGGGACATGACACAGAATGGGATCCTAATGACAGAAAAGAATCTATTTGATATGTCTCAGCAGTTTTTTTTGTGTGTGCTTTTGTGAGTGGTAGGAGAGTAGGATATGAGAGAAAGGCTGTGGGAGAAAAGACGGATGTTGTAGGCGGTATTAGAGGCAGATCTGTTTGCAGAAGTGCTGACGTTTATCTGTCACTACCGGTCATGAGTTACGAAACTGACAATGCCAGCTTCTTGCTCTAACCACAGAGATCAGAGGATGTCCTTGATGTCAGTGAGGATAGACAAATGGAGATCTGCATTACATTGTTTTTTTTTTAAAGCTGCTCTAGGGATGTTTTCTTCCATGTTAACCTTTTTCTTGGGCACACTGATCGCAGTAACAGTTAGGTAGAGTAATATAAGGAAATAGTTTCCCCAACTTAACAAAAATAATTAATTTATACACATGTTCTGTTTTTCTATCACCACAACCTACTTTCAACGTTTAAACTTTAACTTTATTATCCTGACTGACCAGCCTACTGTATACAGAGCTACACTGCTCAGAATGACTAAAAATGTGTAAAACATATGCAAAAACAGGCTCATGTAAAACAATAAAACAATGTAGATGACATACAACCTGGAGTACGTCCAACCGGGCCACCAGCTGTTAAAACACTCACCAATTTCCTACATGGAAGACTGGACAGTTTAGTATGAGAGATAAAATAATCAGTTAGCCTAATAGGTTAGAGCTGACCTTTGGTTCTGGAGATGGAGCGGACACTCTGAAATGACTCTAAAATGACTCCAGCCTTTGAAAAATCACTGATAATTTGGGACAGATCAGGCAGTTTATGATACAGATTATCCTCTAAAAAGCATAAATTGTTATAAGAGCTCACACTGAATACCTTTTTCTTAAGCCTTTTTACATTTTAGAGCACTTCCTACTGTGGTTGATTTTAGATTATGTAGCTACTTCTAGATCGTCAAGAATTATATATATATATATATATATAAATCCTAGTTATGTCTATTAAAATGTGTTTTAAACTCATTCTTGTGAATGAACTTTGGGAAGAGCCTCCTCATTAAGGCAAGTCAATCATCTCTTTTAGAGAAGTTATTACAGGGCAGGAAAATTACAGTCAGGGTGCCATATTTAACCTGCCAGAGTGCATGTATGTCTTCAGCTTCTCTGTTTTTGTACTTCTACTGAATAGTCTTCAACAGGAGTAATCTGGCTTTGACGTCAGTATTATTTCAGTGAAGTAACATCATCTCTTCTTTGGTAGGATATTCCCTTTTTCTGTCCACTGCGAGGAAAAGTGTTCACAGTATGTATCACATCAGGGTCCAGGTTATTCCCACAGCAGGGGGCAGTAGTGAATAGTGTTTCTACTGAGAGACACACTCACAAAGTCTACCAAGATGCCTGTTTTCTTTCAGTGTTTCTGGGCGAGGTCAGAAGTCTTTTTTCCAGTGAATGAATGCTTTCCCTCTTCTATAGGGATAAAACTGGAGTGTGATGAGTGTGCTTATATACTGTGTAGGTGGTGGTAATCTCTAAAAATGCAAACAGATGTAAGCCGGTTGTAGCCAGAATTTCACAATCAGGAACTGATGGAAAAGAATTTAACATAAATTTTGCATTTTCAGTATTTCACTTTATTCAGCTATTATTGAATTTCAAATCATAATGGGCAAAGAAATGTTAACTGCAAGAATATTTTACCATAGAGGAAAAATGTGAATTTTTTAGAACTGTTGACTTCAAACAGTTGCATCTTTTGTGAGTCCCCCAGTTACTGTATTTTTCCATGAATTACACTGAAGATGAGGATTATAACATCAGGTGGTCTCTCTGCTATTTCTCGTGGTCCTCGACCCCCCAGTTTGTTTGAATTGCAGCTTTCAGGGCTTCAGTGGAGCAGCGTGTCTCTGCAGGGTGACATTCGTTTGGCACGCTGTTGTTCTGGGGCGTTGTTAAACGGTGGCTCCCGGGTTGCTCAGCCACTTCTAAATCCTCCGTTTCTGCGCCTGTTTCCAAGACAACTGACATTTAAAGGGGCGGCTCTGGTTATTGACTGTTTGCCCTTGACCAGCACTCTCTGCTTGCACTTGAAAAACTGTTTGGTTCAACTTGTGAGTTACTTATTTTTTCCCCCACTGAAGTGCACCAGAAACTCGGGGGGCAAATTCACAGAGAATGTATTGTGGCCGCTGATAGCACCGTGAATTGCGCATCATATGCAGCTGCTATCTGCCCTGTCTCAAAGTCAGATTTACAAAAAATTCTGCGTTAATTATAAATAAAAGTAAAATAAAGTTAAAGCAGCTGAGTGCAATTTGCCAACTTGTTTTGCGTCCGATTGAGTAAGCGGAGCGGATCTAGGCTTCTCTATACATTTCAACGCACAGATCGGTCCAACATGAAAACTGCAGCGAGCACAAAAGCCTCATATTGCATTTCTTCAATTAGCAGAGGTGGGAACACACAGAGTTCTCCACAATCATAAACCAACTTTTAATTATTAATGTGACTCAGGCAGGTCTGAAACGTGTTAGATTAATATCTGAATCAATGTTGTTTAGGTGTCACTGTCACTGCGATTTCACAGAAACATCAGTACTGATGTTCTGTTTGTTGCCCACAACTGGCTGTGTGTCACAGCTGACTGCAGCATCACACAGCAGCTGCAACGATAAGTGCGTCTCCGAATTGAGAAAGAGGCTGTGCGCATTTACGCATGCGGCACAGCAATGGTACCTTCATTAACACCGGATCTGTCGGTAATTAATGTTCTGTGATCTGCTACACACCTACACAGGTCAGCTGTTACACACACCTCCAAGTTTAAACAGTGGATTTTTTTTGTAACAAAGCAGCCCTGAATCCTGAGCTCCATCAGCTCTGTCAGGACATTTCCCAAAGTCTGAGATAAGCTTTTTTGTATTTTTTGTATTGATTTTTGTTTTTAGTACATTGCTTTTGTATTGATTTTTTTTCTGCCCCTTGGTGTCCCTTAATGTGCACTGTGAGTTGCTGTTGTAGAAGAGAAAACATTTACAGCTGCAAAATGCATATTAACTCTTCACTTTTGGGTGAAGCAACAGAATGGAAAAAATAAACAGGAAAGGCTCCAGCTGTATTTTCACATTTTAACCTTGTCTCGTGCATTTTAATTCAAGAAAAGATTTCCTCTGAGGGAGGATTTGAGTCATAGTTTATGCTTAATGTGGGAAATCAGCCTAAATGGGGAGTGTGGCTGAAATGAGCAAACTAAAGTTGGCAGCACAGCACTTGTGTAGGTGTAGCGTTAGATTCAGTTGAGTAACTGAATAACAGGTTTATGTAGACACTGGCACCCAACAGTGTAACCAGCACACCACCAAATCAATGTTAAACCAGATGAATGCGGTGGAGAGTCGTCATAACTCCTCCTGCTATGATATTCAGTGGTGAAGTCCTCCTTAAACCCTCCTTTAAGTTATTATGTTATCCTTTATGTAGAGCCTGATGCCCCAATCTGGCAGTCCATCTCCTGTTTCCACCTGATGATTATGGTGAAATTATTCACTAACAGGTGAAACCAGTCAGGCAAAAATAATAGGATTTCTCACCTCGGAATAGCAGCACTGGTTTTGTATCTGGAGAGACCTGATATCCTACCTGAAGAGCAGCACATCAATGACAGAGAGGTAAAAAGAAAAACAGAGAGTGGATGCTCTTAGGAGAAATCATGATGCGCTGGTTATTTTAATGAGGAAGAGGCAGTTTTAGCACAAAAATGTGTAAATTTGTAATTCCATCACCTTAAAAGGTTTCTCCAGCAATTTTGTATTGCACCTCTACAAAGATGCAGGACTCACGAGACGCAGATTTTAAACAGAATGGTCAGAACTGAAGCACAATATGCTGAGATATCCTGACTTTTAACCCTGAAATTCTGTTCAGTGACTCAGAATATACAAAAATGGAAATATTTCAACTTTTTAAAATTTTCATGCTGCTGATACAGTGTTCTGAGTTGAATGTTTTGTTAAAAAATGACGCATTCATAAAATTCTGTTATGTTCTCCTGTTTTATTGAACATAGGACCATTATACACTCAACAGCCACTTCATTAGGTACACCTGTGCAGTCTAATGCAATCCAATACAACAGCTCTGCCATAAATTCTACATTTACAAATCATTTTCAGTTTTTGTTGACATTGTCAGAAAGGTGATAATTCTCCTTTATGTTTATTATTGAGGTTGTAGTAGGTGGTGGTGGTGGACTGGAGTGTATTATATTGATAAATGTTCCTAATATTTTGCCCTCCTCATGTATGTTAATGGAATAGACAAAATATTAGGAACACTATTCATTTATATGCACACCAGTACACCACCACCAGCTACTACCACCCCAATAATAAAGTAGAATTATCACCTTTTTGACAATGTCAACAAAAACTGAAAATGTATAAGCTTTGTAAATATAGGATTTATGGCAGAGCTGTTGTATTGGGTTGCATTAGATTGCACAGGTGTCCATAATAAAGTGGCTGGTGGGTGTATAGTCTAACAGTGAGTGTTTTTTCTCCCTAGAACAATAGTGTAAAACCTAAAGAATACACTCTTGCTACTTGTTGAAAGCTTAATTAAAGATTAACCACCCATTGGATTTGACCCATTGGTAGAACTACCACTAATCACTAAACTAGATGATCAGGGCTTATCGTGCCTTGTCTCATTATTGAATGTGAGACTACTGCTGTGCAATTGCTGTGTTTACACTCCTTCATTCACTGTGCGGCAATCACAGCAAGCGGAATGTCTGAAGTGGAGATGTCTTCACTAGATGTGTGTTACTGAAAAGAAGCAAATTGCTGAGGCTTTCTTTGACTTGCTCAGTGTTGTCTTCACTATCAATAATCTATTCCGGCAACTTGTAGGAGAACACACCAATAGCCCAAGCTGCGTGTAGGTGTGCGCACTTGAATTTTTGATAAAAGTGAATGAGAGACGACATTGATATTCACAAGACAGATGCTAGTGCCGCAATTAATAAATCAAACTAAGAAACATTCCTTACATACATTTTTTATTTAGACCATCCTTACCTGGAATACTGATCCTGATGACGCACAGAAGAAAGACATTTTAAAACTGTTTTCACAGGCTGTGTAATAAGTAGTCCCTTTGAACATGAACAATTGTTTTTTTGGGGGGTTGTTTTAAATCTCTTCTGATTAATGGATTTGACAAAGAGGTGTTGCTCTCTTTACTTCTTTAGTGATAGTAACGTTTCAGGACCGATACTTCTGTGTTTTACTCCATAGTTTACACCCTTATTCACAATGTTTTGTTTTACTGTGTTATGTCTTAAAAGCTGTGTGGGGATATCACCCATTGGTTTACAATGAAGCTGGTTTAAAGCCCAGAGCTGCTGCTTATAGTCGGTGCCATCTTTTCTGTTTGGAGCCAGGACCTTCCAAATGAGGAGTGTGGGTTGTTGCCTTTCACACCATGCTACCCACAGCTATCACTAGCTTACTGGGAGCAGTGCACACTTGGGCTAATGTTACAGTAGCTACTATAGCTAAATTGCGCTAACAGGACAGGTATCTTAATCAAGTAACATTACTATAATATTACAACAATAATCTGACTTAATGTTAGCAATGTTTGTTAGGTGTGTCAATCACAGATGTCAATCGACACCCACACAGCAGACAACAAAGCTACAAAGCTTTATATCTTATTACTGGAGCAGTATTTTCAAAAGTGACCACCAGTACAGTATTTTGAAAAAAAAAGATTGCCTTTTTAGAGAGAAGTTGACGCTTTTTGAATGGGAGTCAGTTGAATTGGAGCCATCTCCTCAAACTGGTCATTGATGGCAAAAACAAACAAACAAACAAACAAAAAAACTCTGTTCAGTTTATCAGGTAATAACATTGGGTAGGTTACCTGTAAAAAAAAAAAAAAAGAAGCACTGTTTTTGGATTAAATTTTCAAGTCAAAGTGTAGCTCCAAATAGGACTCTATTTTACAATTGCACAAATTTCATAATTGTCATTATTCTGTTAATTTAATAAAAAATCATTTTCTCAAGCGAATCAAATACAGCGGTTATGCTTATAACAAGAACAAAGAGAGGAGACATTTTCTTTTTAATTTTATTTCTTTCCATAAAGGCCAAGTTATTAAAATATTATTAAAAAGATTAGATAGATACAGTAGATTGGACCCAATTCATTTTCTGAACTTTTAACTTCCTCTGAAACAGCTGCAGGTAAAGCTATTTTTAGTGCTTCAACATCCGCAATAGTTCCAACTTTGCTCAGATTATTCAGAGTTTTGTTTACCTGCCATTACTTCATTAATCCAGTGAAAGATCAGGGTTTCTCTCTTAGAGATTACAGAGATTATATAATTTGTGCAAACTCATGCTTTTCCTAATACTCATTCCCTGCTTTGCTTCACAGTCAGCACAACGCTGTTTGAATCTCACTGTAACACACCCAAAATAAACAGTAAGTGCCAATTTACTGAGTCATTTCTGAGCTGTTACAACATTCATTTACAAATTTCCAATTACAGCGAGCAAAAAAGTAATTAGACTGAAGACTTAAAGCTGTATGAAAATTAGTCCCGGAGTCATCACAAAGAGACGTTATAGGTTTAGTCAGTTAATTCTGTCTGAAGTCACATCAGTCTGTGAATTGTTGAGTTTAGTGGATGCTTTGTGAGTTGTTCCAACTAATGAAGCAGTTACAATGTCGAAACCCGGAATAGCGAGATCAAACAAATACATGAAGATGACAGAACTAGATCATATAAGCTGCTTTGCTGCATCTATTTACATTTTCATTGGTTTAGTGTCAGAAAAAGATTCTTTTATCTGCTTGTTTTCTTCTTGATGAGTTCAGACACAGCCTTGTGTCCACAAGGTATATGGGGACATTTTTTTTTTTTCATTTTATGCAGATGCAACATTTTCCAGAAGTTTCATGTCAGATGGATTCATCCATTCAAGAAACTCACTTGAATCCTTTACAAAATGTCATATGTTGTTACAATGTCCAAATTTCCTTTTGATGCCATGTGACGTGGCGTTATAGGTCATGCGTACAACATATTGTCATCTAGAAAAAGGGAGATTGTGAAGTCAAGGAAAGACAGCTGCAAGATAATCAGGCAGACAGATAGACGCACAGAGGGAGAAAAGAAGGAACACTTGATGCATATTCATTCCAACATGCATCCCCCTAACAAGAGCTTTCAAGGTCACCAAGATGAAAAAGCAAAACCAAAATCTTCAAGTCCCACTTTTCCCTCTCCCTGACTAACACCGCCCTCCCTCCTCATCTTTTTGTTTTTTTCCTCCCTCTTTCTCTTTCTGTCTCTTTCACTCTACTCTCTCTCCGTCGTCTGCCTGATCGGGCGGCAGACAGCGTGTAAGTGCTCTAACCCAGAGAAGTCTCCAGGAGCTCTTGTGATTGGCTGTGCTCTGCAGCACTGTTCACAATCGATTAAGGCACGGTGAGCTCCCGTTAACAGCTTTTCTCTGCTGCTCCTGTGGCTTTGATACTGTCACATAGACTCCAACTTCGCCCTTAACCCTTCAACCACTGTCCTCTCGCTTTCTCTTTGTCTCCTTCACTCTCTCTCTTTACACTTTTCCTTTCATTTTCAAAGCTCCAGACACCCTCACCGTATTGCCACTCAAAGACATTTTTTATGATTCTCACTCCAGGCTTGTGTTACTCTCTCTTTTCTCTTCTTTTTTTTAACTTGCAGTTCCTACTCTTAAGTCACTTAGAGCCTCTTCTCCCCCCGCTCACCTTGTCCTGTCATCCTAAATTTCAGTCACTTTTCTGTCCTCAGGGAGAAAGAGCAAGAGACAGTAAGAAACACAGAGGTAAAAGAGAAGAATGTTCTTTATACCAGTCATGAAATAAGTTGCCAAACTTCATAGGTGAAGTCATGCATAATGATTGATAGAGGAAGACTTAATACATGGGTGTGCCTGCTTATCTGCATGCAAGGGTGTCATAGTGCAATGGATTACTGGAACTAACTTCCCAGGGCCCCTCAGCCCTGTATCCCTAGGAAGAACCTTTATATTGGTCTGCCCCCTCACAATTTAAGTCAAATGTTAAAAATGCAGAAAGTAGAGTACCCTTTAGGGTGCAAGGCAGAAAGTCTGGGTGGTGGATGGGTACGCTGTAAATCCAATGTTCAAGTGTGAGACCAGAATTTGCATCCTCTCACAGGATAGGATTTAGCCATAACCACAGTATTTTCAGGATAAAGATCATGGTTATGGCTAACCTTAAAGGATGTGGCTAAAGATTTTTTTTTTAATTTAAATTTTTCTTATTGTCAAATCTCATGTGCAGAGCCAAATCAACAATGAATTGTTCCTACTTACAAGTATTGTGTATGCATCCAAAGTCTGATATATCTTATTCCTCTGCGTCGTTGACCTTGTTGTCCAAAAACTATTAAATACACATCAATTAGACACACTGCTGCATTGTGTGACATGTTCCTTCCATTCGAAGAGAGAATCTTAACTTGTTTAGAAACAGCTCCAAAGACTAATAACGGCGATCACATTTTCACTCTCTGGAGAGTAGTTCCATGTACAGCAGATGCCACTGCGCATGTACAGGAATGCGGTTGTGTTTACAGAGCTTCAGTAGCTCGCTGTGCTACATATTACAACCTCTTGACTTTGTACTACATTGTACATTGTAAATAACTTTACTATAAAGTCAAGATGTAGCTTAGACAACACTGCCTAAGTTAGCGAAGTACTGCAACTGGAAAGGTTTCTGCGCATGCACAGTGGTGCCTTACATAGAAAGAAAGAAAGAATTTTAAAACAAGTGACATGGGACATTAAAAATACTGAAGGTGATCTGGGGGTTTTCAGAATCATTTCATATCTATTTTTGTCCAGCATTAGAGTCCGGTTCCAGTATGGTGAGAGTCCTCAAGAGGCCTGGAATAAGATCCTGTTTTTATCTGCAAACTATCTTGAACAGTGATCTTTTGTTGATGAAATACAATGAAATACACTGACCCTTCCTCAGTTTTGAGGACAGAAAAGTAATTTGAGTGGAAAAAACATTCAAGTGTCGTATTTCCAATTGCAAGTGGGGACATTTTCTTTGTGGTGTTTACTGTTGCCATGATGACGATGGTTGCATAACTTTAAGGAAGTATAAATCACGTTTCAAGTGATCATTTTAACCCAAACCATAATCTTTCCCTAAGCCTAGGGACTCTTAAAGGATAGGTCCCTAAGGAACCTATCCTTTAAGAGCTTTCTTCTATGCTAAGGGCAGACGTAAACAACCATGTTAATTTTCAAAGAAAAGGAAAAAGTGAAACATTCAGAGAAAAGCTTATACAGTACCACATATTCTTATTTATATGTGGTTTAAATGGTTCTTTACTCATTTTAAAGAATGAATGGAGATCATATTAGCTTCAACTGAACTGAAATGCATTTCTTTGCACAGAACGAGGTGGTGGATTTTGTCCCCCATTACTTACATTGGACTCATGTTAGGAAGGGATTGCGTCATGGCTGATATGGAAAGGAGGATTGATTAGTGAGGATAGACTTGAAAAATACAAATCTATGTTATAACAGATGCCTATGTTATCCAGGATGTAAAATGTGGTAAGGAGGCATCGTACCAGAGTTTGATGTTGATGTTTTTTCCTTTAACATGGAAAAACTGTTTGGTTGAGGATGGATTTTAGCATGTAAATACTGTACAACACAAATGCTTTTATTTTATGCTCATAAATGCTCATATATGAATTCCACATTTGTTTGAAAATGTAAATGGATGTTAAAAAAGAAAAAGTGACGATTGTGACCTTCTGCTTGTGTCTTCAGCAGTGGCTTGAGCCCTGTGTTTGAGTGTACTTCAGTATGACAGCCAGATAAATATCATAAACCAAAATCACCGCCTTTGCTTTCGTTTTGTCCTTGCCAGCAATTAAATCATTACTCTGTCGCTGCCTTTCTGTTCTACCATATCATCTCCGCCTCCTCAGGATGAAAGGGAAAAAAATCTGTATGTTTATGTATGAGGAGAAATGCAATTCATACTAAACTGCTACCAAAATGCGCAGTTTTAAATTCCCAGCTTTTTATGAGGCTGTTCATGTAGCAGCTAGCAATGGAAGAGAGCATTGCCTGAAGAAAATTATGTGTTTTTTTTTCTCCCCATGGTTTTTATTGTCAAAAGGCGGTGAACCATTCTCTCAGAAACACAAAAGATGTGCAGTGAGAGAGGCCAATGGCTCGATCTGCCCAGACAGAGTGTTCTTTTCTTCTTGCATTTTTCTATTTTTCTCTATTGTGGCTCACAGAAAAAGCTTTAAGTGGCATTTAACTCTTCTACTTGCTGCTGACATGGCCTACAGCAGCTAAATGCTGTGATTTTCTCTCCATGTATATATGAACATACCTGTATCTTCCAAATATATTTCTACTCTATTCTGTTTTATTCTAGAAAGATTCTACCCAATGAGATTCATTCCCAACCTTGGAAACACATCCGTGATAAAATATTCTAAATTCAAGGTTCATTAGCTAGATTTTTCTGGAGCTTTTGAACACATGGGCTTCTTCAGTGAATTAAATTGGTTCTGGTGTCATCACATCCCAAGTTAGAAACTTAAAGTTCAAGAAACTTTATTTACCATTTGCATGGGTACAGAGGACAAGTACATTGTATGGTTCTCTCCATCATTTACAGAAAAAAATCGGAAACAAAGAAAAGGGGTAGTGTGTAACAAATAGTTAAAAAGGAGAGAAACAGAGAACACATAGTCAAATTATATAATATGTACAGTGTCTCGATCACTGGTATTAAGTTTTCTCCAACATATCATGATGTTCATTTTTTAAATTATGGCCCCATTTAGAGTAGACGATAAAGCAGTGTATGTTTTAGGGTGTGGCTACGTTGTGATTGACAAGTTGGTACCACAGCAACAACATTGATTACGTAATGTAACCATGACTTAACCCATGGATTCACAGGGAATAGACATAGGTGCCGCTATTACAGTGTGTTTTCAGTTCATGAAAGTTACATTTTGGTTGCTTAAAAAAGTCTTGTCCAGCATTTGGTTGTGATAAAAATTGTTTTTATTGGTTTTAGGCCTGTTTTGCTCTAGTGGAAATTAGCATTAGCATTAACGTTATCACTCTAGATTGCAAATGCATTGGGCTAACCAAGCTAGCAGCTAACGCTATGGTCAGTGACACCCTATGTCTAAATATGGTCACTTCTGGCTCCAAAAATCAAACATGGTGACGGTCAAATCCAAGATGGCGTTGGCCAAATTGCTAAAATGGAAGTTTAAAAACTAATGGGTGTTGTCACGGTTACTATGTCTGTATTTTTTATAGTCTACGACCATGACTGTCTTGCTCGCTCTGTGGACGAAAGTCATATTACAGCCCCTAGAGGGATTTGTCCCTTAAATGCAATATATGTAATTTTTAGGCATTTGCTGAAAGTATTGTTTCTTGGGAGAACAGTCTTCCCTGTTTCTGATTAAAAATGGTCTTTGGTGTTGGATATGAATGGCCTCCTTTTATCTTTTTAGAGGTGACAATTCACTTTGCCCATTTGCATCATTGTGTTCATTGACTTCAGATTTGTTGTTAATGATAAGTTTTTTCCTTTGCTAAACAATCACATCACTGTATAATGCACTCGATAACCTACATCAGTAAGCTATTGCTTCCCATAAATAATGTTATGATGTTATGCTGCTGATTCTGACTGTCTTCAGTAGAATAGTAAGTTATGTTACATTGAAGTAAAACGGTAGTTGGTGCACCTGTTACCACAGACTTAAGTCACATGGTGGCAATGAGCACATTCCATTTGTAAGACCAAGAGATATGGTCACAGGCTCTGGAAAAAGCTACTAAGAGAGCATTTACCCCATTTACATCTGGCTTTAAAATTTGATCATAGACTGTAAAAAAATATGGAAGTACTCAACGTCACATATTGGTTTGTGGACTGCTGTTTTGAAGCCACGAGTTTAGCAATTTGTTACTACCAGATGTAAATGGGGCCATTGAGTTTTGCATATTTCATCACTGGTTTCTTTTCCTAGCACCTACAATAACTTTATTTCAACCTGCGTTGCCTGTTTGGTGATGACGGTTGACTCTGTGGCTTTTTGCAAAGTTTGTGTGAACTGTGTTTTTCAGTGTTACATTAAAGGTTTTTTTAGTCAGCTATGTGACTATATGTTGTCCTCTGTGTGCCTCTGCGTCACGTTGTGTGTAGTATACCTTGAATGCAGTAGAGAGAGAAGATGACAGATTTGATGCCACACTCCTTGGTCACACTTTCTCCTCTCTTATATCATCTCATCATCGCCAAGATTAGAATATTTCGCTCACTCTCCTTCTGTGTCTCCATGACTTGTATTTAACAGAATTATCACATTATCACATTCCCAAAAGATGCAGGCCAGAGGGGATTATAGCAAGAAAAAGTAGGCTATGTGTGGTTTGTGACAGGTGATGAAGATCTCCACCACAAAATAATGCAGGACAATCAACCTGTCGGTATCTAATGTGTGCCCAAAGCCATCTGGGTGGTGTAGTTTGTACTGCTCCCTCCATTGGTATCACAGCTAACAGCTCTTGATGGCAGGTGCCGCATGTAATGGAAGGATGAGGATGTCGCGCTCTCGGAGCAGACATGACCTCCAGGGCCCCGGCTCATCGTGTTTGTTTTGAGATGGATCTTGTTGGGACCTTGCCGGTGTATGGTGTCCCCTGCCTGGCTCCTCTCTCCTCAGAGCTGTAATCACAGCAGACTGCATGTCACAGCGCCCTGCTCTAATTGGCCTGTCACTCTCCATGTGCTGGGGGGGAGGGGCTGGCCTTTGTGGGGCTGCCATGGCGACTGGGCCATTTAATGAGAACGAGCACGCTGTGACTAATGACATCCCTGAGCCCATCGGATATACTGCAAATGGACAATTTGCTGCATCACTCACACACTCGCACAACAATACACAAACACAAAGGCACACACCTCAGCATGGTCACTGCATAGACGACAGTTTCTCCTCTGCCTTTTTTCACCATGAATCAATACATGACAAGTGGACTTCAGTATTAATGCTAAGGCTATCATCCATATTCATACACTTTTAAACAATAATTCTATTACCTAATAAGGCTACTGCTAATGTAATGTTGAGATATTAACTATAGCTTAAGATGCACATTAACTATTAGTTGGACCATTGCTCAGGAGACCTTAATGGGAGACATAAGGCATATCATCCATAATAGGAATATGGATTTGAAGTGAGGCGTGATAACACAGCCAACCATGTTTGCAGGGGAGAGAGAAAGAGACATTTACTCGATCATCTTCCATATCTTCCCATCATCCTGTTTATTGGTCCATTAGTGACCAAGTGACAGCATGAAATGCATGGATATCTATCAAGTATATCACTTCCTGGGCTGGACAACAACCTGCCATATTTTTTATTTCTCAGAAGATAACGACACACCTAAAACAACAGCCATTTGCAAGGTTTAAGGTCATGATGCATTCAAGTTTACAAGGATAACAGAATTCAGGGACCTGAGCTGCCTTATACAGTCATGCCTGGGGTCTTATTTATTTATTGGTGGGGCTATGGGGCTAACAATAACAATCTTTTTAGTTAAAAATTCTGACATTTAGTACTCTAAATGGACCTGCAGACAGAGCACAGGCAGATGCAGAAATAGACAAAAGTCAACTTTAGAAAACCCAGAAAATTGACAGAAAAATTCTACGTCACATCTCACATTTTTACAAACATGCAAAACAGATAGGGACTACTTGAAATGCCTGCAAACTAAGAGGAAACTAACTAAGAGTCTACAGACATGCTAATGTCAGCATGCTAACATGACGACTATGACAAAGCTAACATGCTGACGTTTAGCAGGTATAATGTTTACTTATGTTCATCATCTTAGTTTAGCATTAGCATGCCAACATTTCCACAATGTAATAAACACAATGTAGAACTGAGGCTGATGGGAATGTCATTAGTTCTGCAGGTGTTTTGTATGAACCAAAGCAAAGCAATGAAAACACTGGTAGCGAATTCATGAATACAATCTTAAAGACACTCGGTTGATGTGTTTGGAAACTCTTTTAGACTAATTCAAAAATTGAAAATGTAATTAATAGGATTCCACCTGCCACTACTAAAATAATCACCACTAAATATAAAGCTCAAAATACTGCAGCTGAATCCAAAAACAGGAATGTAGGAAAGCAAAGAGGAAATGGATTGGCTAAACTTCTTTTTCCCAATATCATCAGAAAGGACATAAGCAATCCTCACATTTTATTTCCAACTATTGATAAATTAATTAATCCTCCCTCTCAAATTGCCCCTTAACTCCAATAGATAAACGTAATGAATTTGCCTCCCTTTTTTAGCGATAAAATAAAACTTATTAGACAGGCCGCCGCTAACTCCACACAGAAGACAAGCACTTTCCTTTTATCATTGAAAGTCAAAGACAGTGGCATACAACAAGCACAGTTCAGGTCCATTGATTATAAAACACTGGAGGACATAGCAAGGCAACTTAATTTATTCAGTTGTTCATTAGATGCAATAACCTCAAGTTTGTTAGGCTAGTGAAGTACTCAAGATTCTCAGCACATTTCAAACTGATCACTTCCCATATATTAAAAACAGCTATTATGGAGCCTCCTCTTAAAAAAGTAACCTTTATATCTCTACTCTTTCAAATTACAGATATATAGCTAATCTCTCCTTTTTTGGAAAGATTATTTAAAAGGCTGTTTTTAATCAATTTAACACCTTTTTGAATGACAATAATCCACTTAATGAGTCTCAATCAGGTTTACGGGCCTTTTAAAATTATTACAACCCATCCAGAATGCTGCAGCATGCTTTCTTAGCAGAACAAAAAAAGCCAATCACATCACTTCTATTCTTCAAACCTTGTATTCTTGTCCAATCAGTTTAAGAATCCATTTTAAAATCCTTTTACTTGTTTTTAAATGAGCTAACAGCTTTGGCCCTAAATACATTTCTCAAATGCTAATCCTTATGAACCAACTAGAACCCTCAGATCATCAGGGATTGGTCTATTAGTTGTCTCTCAGGTTAACAGTAAGAATGGGGACGCAGCTTTTAGTTACCAAGCTGCCTACTATTGGAATCACCATCCAGAAAATTTAAGACAGGCTCCATCTGTAGATGTATTTAAATTCAGACATTAAAATGTACCTGTTCCCCAAAACCTTTGACTGAACATTAACTTAGACCACAGCACAGTCACTTTAAAGGTGCAATATGCAAGAATCAGAAATTCTTTCTCATTTATGACGCCGGTGGCTGTTGCGTGAATTGAACAGCATGATCAGCATCATGTTGCTCCATCCAAGTGTGCTTGCACTCCACCAGAGCGAGTGAGTAGTAGCACTAAAATTAGCCAGCTAAAACCACGATATCACAATATATTTTACATGCTTTGCAGCAATGTTAGCTTACTTGTCCAATAGGAAGGAAGTCAACTCAGGGTCGGATGTTAGCGGACTCCATTTCTAAGCTAATGTTAGCTAGTGTTGCACCCTGTTTGCGCTGGGGGACAGGAAAGAGGCAAGACACTTGTGGGCGTGGGTATAAATGTAACATCCTTTGGATTTTCCCAGAAAAAACAAGTCCTTTACATGGAAATCAGTCCACATGCTGTTATAGGCAACTGAGAAAGTCAGGCAATGTCTCATTTTGTTATTTCTTCACATTCTGCTGGTAATTTTAATTGTTTTAAATTTACATAATTCTTATATATTGCACCTTTACACATGCGTCTACATAGTTTTAATATTATTACGTTAGCACGTTGAGTTGCCCTGGATATGAAATGTGCTATTTAAATAAAGTTGCCTTGCCTTGCCTTGCTCATGGATGTATGAGCTGGATACTGGACTAAAAATGGCACCCATTCAGTCCTATAGGAATTGCTCGCCTGGCATGTATGCCAAAAAAAAGTTTCTGGAATATGTGCAGTAGTGATTCCTCCGCTGGCCCTGCCTGTGAGCTCCTGCTGGGCCCATAGACTTTATATTGTGATGACGCCACAGATTTTTAAATCACTTTTCTCAGCTTGAGGAAAGTTTAACAAACATAAAACCTCCATGGATCAACAGATCATAATAGAAAGAGTCACAACTGATGTTATTTGCAGTTTTACAGGTGTCTGTTTTACAATGGTGGTCTATGGGGAAAATCCTTTTTGGGCTGCAGGGAAATTTTTTGCTGCAATACCACGAGTGGCCACTGGAAAAAATTGGCTGCAAGGCTGAGCAGCAGTGCCCTATCCAGCTCTTATAATACATCCATGGTCTTGCCTAACAATGGTTCACATGACTCCTTCTAAAGGGGTTGCTCGTAGTAATGAACTCGTAGATAATTATCACCTGACTCTTCTGTTTCCGTCAGCTCTACATAGCATTCTAGTGTCTTTTTGGCCACAGGCATCTGTTTTCAGTGTTGCAGCAGTGGAAAAAAACACATGTACAATACCTGCCCAAGACCAAACAGCAGGCAGACAAAGTCTGTAGCTAGCTGGTGAACACAGTGAAACATTTAGCAGCTAATTACCCAGATATTTCCCTCAGATTTTAGGGAATACTAAAAACAGAGCTAAAAGGAGAGTGAATACTGGGCTTAAATTTGGAAGGCTTTTAATGTTGCTCCACATCTGTGGCAAATAAATAAATAACTTTGCTTTTATCAACTTTATAAGATTATAGCATGTCAATCCTTGTTTCAGCTGCAACACAAGTCACCAACAAAATAATTGATTGCAGGTTGAAGTAATTAAATCTTGTGTGATGTGAGCAACAGGTGATGGCAACTGGGGGCATTATTTTACTGGATCAACAGGTGAACAGCAGCAGAATAAAGGAAGTCAGACAGGATTAGTTTTGCTATATGTGGCTATTGTTATTCTTGGTGCCAGCCTGACCCTGGCACCAACTTTGACAGGAGTGACATACAGTACACTGGTCTGGACAGGCATACTAGGGAGTAAAAAGCAAGGGACACTGCTGTTATCTCAGTCTGCACAATTAGGCTCATTACCATTAATTAGTGCCTTGGTGAGGCACATATCCAGAGTTCAACATGCTTGCAAAATCAAAACATAAATTGAAAATGCCAGGGAAAATTTGGCCCTTGCTTCAATCCCCAGTTAATCAGCAGCGATAATGTTTTGCTAAACTATAATCTCGTCTGTGAATATTAATAAAGGCTCTAAGGGATCTTAGAAGAGTGATGAGGGAGCGCTCATGCTTCCTACCTGAAAAGTGGCCAAACCATCGAGACAGATTGTTCTACCACTCAGATCTCACTTTGGCTGTCTTTGTTTTCCTCAGTGGCACTTCAGTGTGAAAGGAGTACGTGGCTGTGTTTCAGTAACAGCAGACTTGTGTCAACAAACATTTTGAATTTTGCATGCAACACCCACACCGAAACACACACACAACCTTGTGCACAAACACGCACACACGAATGAACACAATGAGATGACATGCATGAGATTAGAAAGTGTACCTCTCTTCATAGTGAAGCCTTTTCTTACACGTTTGAGCGTCCCGGGATGATTAGGTGTGATATCTCTGAAGGGCATCAGGAACGTTTACAGCCCATGTAGCCTTTGAGAATCGATAATGACATGAAGACCCTGGGCAGGTTAATGGTGTGTGAAGGGACTGTTATGTATAAAATCCAGATTGTTACTTGTAGAAATGGTGCATGCATCACATCAAAGTATTGAAGTCTGACTGCTGTGGCTGATCTAACGCTGGCCCATGACCCTCGTTGAGATGCACATCAAATAAGCAGAATCAATCATGGAGACAGGGTTTGGCCATTACAGACCAAATGAGATGACCAATGCAGTCAGCCCTGTGGGTTTGACTTGATTTAACAACATATTATAAACACATTAATGACAGTTGTGGATGAGTGTGAATGTGTTCTCAAAGCGCCATCCCAGGTTAAGTAATCATAACAATAAACCATAATGGAAAAAGGGTAAAAGAACCTTGAGATCAGCACTGAGGGGCAATCGTAACCTGACTCTTGTGGCTAACCAACTATGGTACAGTTTCTGGCAGGGGCATCCCCAGTTGATGGGACATGCAACCCCTTGGAGATGAAATTTATTGGTATGGATTTTGTGCTGCTACTGGTGCATTGAATCAGTGTGACCAAGCAGGCAGGCAGAGGGAAATGGGGCTGTTCTGAGAGTGAATTATATGCAGTCACACACTCAATTTACCCCTGCAAACCTAGTTAGGGAGGGAACAGCCATGGAGGCATACACATGCAGTGAAGTAGCGCACATGTACACTTGACACGTATGCATCCATAAACACATGCGGTCCACATTAGTTAACAGGATTAAGAGCATTAAATCAAGACAAAAATTAAATCCAATTTCTCATGTGTGCATTGAATTTAAATTACAGTATTTCAGACAATAAAAGTGAACTATTTCACTATGCTGAGAAAGTGAATATGAATATGTTCAAAACAAAATTAAACATAAAAACAGTTCTCACAAAAGGATCCAGCCATTACTGATTAACATATAGGTATCAATTAGTTTGTATCATTAATTTCCAGTAAGAAACAAATATTCCTCATGCATATTAAACCTCAACTCAACGCCAGCCCGCCATATAATTGACTGTGTTACAGCCGGCAGCCTCGCAAACAGACAGTGGAGAACTAGGTTGCCAGGCTGTTGTGTTTGATCTGGATGACTGTGTTGAAACCTCTTAATGCCAGTTCATATAAAATATTCATCTTCATTACGCAGGCCATGAATCATCAAGGTGTTTCTGGCCCTCCGCCCCCACTCCTGTCCTGTGGCGGAGCAGACAGCTGTTTGAAATTAGACACCAGATTGTGTTACTTAAACCGCTAGTAGGAGTGATGCTGATCGCTCCCTAACCCAGCGAGCAATCTGTTAGCGTGCTGAATCGTGGGAATGTGATCAGGGATGTGCTCTTGTAGTATTTAAAGCCTGGCCTCCTTCCCAAACTATGACTCGCTTAAAGATATACTGTACATACAGTGGTGCTGCTGAATCGAAAGCATCAATTAATGAGACTGACATTTTACATACATGTTATGGAAGGAGGTTGTGATTTTCTCAACTGTCTTGGGGAAAACTATTACATGCTTACAGTCAGTCTTACTACTTTTCAATTCTTTGCTTCATCTATTAATGGAAAAATATCTATTTTTTATTGATACAATAGCATCCAAAAGAATGAAGTTGAGGAACTCTTTCATATTTTGCATCATGAATTAGAGGCTGCAAGAAAGCATGGTTTAATGAATAAATCTGATAGTTCAAAAAGTATGAATTGTTTTGTTTGTGGAGCTGGACTAGCTGATTTGAAATGTGTTTGTCATGCATGACAGGAATTAAGTTTTATCAAACCAGATTTTTGTCTGCTTGTTACTAACAAACTGTAATATTGATAATGCTATTTTTAATTAAAGTGCATTTTTGAAACCCACATTACTACATGCTTCACAGAAAAACTAAAATCTAACCCAGATAACAAATTTGCTGTGGCCCAGATCCAGCCCACATACCGTGCGGAATGATAGCACTTGGTTAGTCCGTTCCTGTTTCCCATATCTGGGCCACAAGCAAGCTGCATGTCAACCAAGAACAAACCAGATAAATCAGAACTGGCCCACATCCAGAATACACATACCAGAGAGCACCGCACCTTTACCAAAAAAGGCCCACATTTGATTTGGGATATTTGGGTCATGTTTGCTATTTTACATGTGGGCCATTTCAGGATCACATCCATTTCGTCCAGGCCAGAAGAAGGCCAGCCTGAGCGGCCCACATCTGTATGCTATCTGGGTAACTTAAAGCTAAATCAAAATCAACAAATTAGTTTTATCCTTTAAAAAAAAATCATAGAATAGAATACAATAGATAAAACCAATTACATTAATGTGAGATAAAAGACAGAAAGACAATTCATGTAAAATCTGAATAAGGTCTAAAATAAAAGTAAGAGATTGAAAACATGTTACTTATAAGCAACATTAGCATTTATTTGTACACTTGAAGAATGTGAGTTGAATATTCACTCTCCTTTTAGCTTTAGTTCTCCACCAACTCACTCGCCCACTGTGTTTGGTGCTTTAGCAGCTAAATGCTCCACCAGCTAGTCAACTTTGTCTGACTGTAGTATGGTGCTGGGCATGTTGTGGGTTCATCATAGCTTTTTTGTAATAAAGCTGGCTTCTGCTGCTGGAAATGACAACTTGATAGCGGTGAGAGTGAAACTAAACAGCTGCTGGTTATTTAACCATAATGAACTGAAAGACACAGAAAAGCTTGGTTGAGCTGAAGGGAACTGCAAAGTCAGGTGATAATTAATAAAAGATATTGATAGATGCTCAAAGTTTATCCTGAGTCTGTAATAATGCAGAGAGAATTAATGCTGTAGGCCAAAAAATTTAAATAACAAATGGATGGATTGTGGTCCAGATGCACTGCAGCCCTTAATTTTCCACATGGTCCAGTGGAGGAGTGTATCTGATGTACTAAAGAGCTAAAAAGAAACTTCTAACTAAAGAGGCTTCTAACTGATCTGTAAAGCATCAGTTGATCATATTCATTTAGCATCAGATTTATTCATTATTAATAAATGTACAGGGTATAAACCTTTCATGAATGGTGACATTAGAAAATGTAACCCTCTTTGAAATGTTTTAACCATTTTTAGCTGCCAGGTGCCTGATTTGCCAGATAGTTGATTAGTTTGTGCCGGAGGTGAAGCTCATTGATCTGCTTCTCTTGAATTCTAACAAATTACCACTGACAACTGAGGAATTGTTACTCATTCCTTCAACGCTTACTTTTACTACGGGTTAGAATTAGTCAATACTGTGCAATTACACGCAGGATATGATGCCAAATGATAATCCCCGGTGGCTGTCTTGTAAAATCAATCAGACCGTTGAAGCCCAGAGACAATAGTTGTGAGACGACCGGTGAATACTGTGGTCTAGTAAGGATGAGCGAAGGCTTTGATAGATGGCCGTATTCTCTGAAGCAGGCAGGAACAGATTATGATTAATTCTTTAACAGAGTGATTTGCCGGAAGTAGTTAAAAAGATTGCTGAAGCTATTTCCCCTTTTCTTTTCGTTAATGGTGTGTGTACATGACTATGCGCCTTAATGCATCTTTTTTCATTTCCCACGCACGGAACTGAGCGGCTGTAATGCAAATCACAAAGCCACTCGCTCACCTCGGTCTTCTTATCATTTTAGTGATCCTCTCATAATGATGTTTAAGAAGAAAATGAATAAGTGTCCTACACTGACAGCCAGTTTGGCGAGCATTCATTCATAACAGATGAAAGGGATCGAAGTGACACATGAGCTAATCAAAACTGGATATTAGGTATTGAATTGAGGCAGGCCCCTCTCAACAGTCAGTTCTCATAAAGCCCTTTAATGTTTGGTTACATGAATCAAATTCATATTAACCTTCAGCTCTGTTTTCCATCCCAGCATTCACTGCTTCCTCTGATTGTCACAGAACCTGCAAGCAGTGTTTTACGTCTCAATGTGTGTGCAAAACAGACAGCATTTTAGTATTAGTAAATGTGGCTTGTTTATCCTTCAAAAGAAACCATTAGTCAAACAAACAAAGAGCAGTATGTGAGCAGACGTTACTGGCAGAAAATCCACTGCAACTCTCTGCCAGGTTAGTAATTGCTCTTTTTATGGTGGTAATTATTTCCTCTAAGGTGCGCACTGTTGCACACTGCAATTATACATGTGCTGCTATCTCTGTGTGGAAAGGAATGTGGGTGGAGAGATGTGGGAAGTATTCTGAAAAATTGTACATTTTGTGTGTTGTGGATGTGAGTTTGTGTGTGGGTGTGGGTGTAAGTGTGTGGGATGTGCAGTGAAACAGAAAAGAAAGATTGAGGCTGCTGAGATCTGAATTGATGCACAGTTTCTAACAAGACAACAAAACAAACAAAAAAAAATCAACAACGGTGTGATATGTGGCTCTGTTTTATATATATATATATATATATATATATATATATATATATATATATATATATATATATATATTTTGTATCCTTGCCTTCAGATAAGTCTACGCTTCAGTAACACAATCCTGCTGAAAGGCATTGTAAAGAAAAAGCCAGCATGTTAGGCATGATAAGGCCAACAACCTACTATTCATAATTCTGTTTCCTTTGTCCCGCTGTCCTCTCTCCCTGTCTCTTTCTCAGTTATTTTTCTCTGTTTGCTCCAGACAGTGTGACCTGCTAGACCAGGCTGGAAAACGCCGTTGCACAAACACCTCTCACAGATAAGGTCTCCCCCGGGAAACAGTGCAGACACTGTTTACGGATGTTTCTCAGACGCTGCGAGGACGCGGGAGCCTCCAAGCAGCAGAACAGAGGGCAGAAATTCATATGGATGATTCTGTGAAACTGCAGCAGCAGCAGCAGCACTCAGTAGTTTCAGCTGATCTAAGGAGAAGAAAATCTTATTTGCATATTATTCAGTGAAATGGCTATCTGCACCTTTGTCCCACTGAGTGTAGTGCAAATATCCAGGTGAGCTTCTATTTTTTTTTAATGAAAACATTTCTGTATTAATAAATGATCATATCATGTAGTGGAGAGAATAAAATGTATCAGTGATCTAGCAGTACACTATAAATAAAAGAAAATAGTAGATAAAAATGATTAAAACATTTTTGGGGATGATCTTTCTGATTTCTAATGACCAACGGGGCAGTTCAAAATGGAGTAAAGCTGGAGTGAGAGTAATTACAAAAACATTGTCGACACATGCTTACGTCTTAGTCTCCACCGTAGCTACTGTTGCAGCTGTAAAACGGTGGATAAATTGTTATGAGAGTCACACAACCCCTGCAAAATAACTTGTTTCACTATCAGAATTTGATCACTTTGGTCCGATAACACTTGGAAAGTCTAGAAGAGCTGCGTGATTCGATAATTTTTATCTCCATTCAAGTTAGCAGAGAACGAAGCGGAAGTTAGAAGTCAGCAGAAGCCTCTAGTGTGCATGTTCTGCCCATACAGCATGCGCAGTATGCATTCATCCAGTTTGCGTGGGAATGTCAAACTCAACACCAGATTAAAAAATCTGGTATACTGTTAGAAACAAAGAAATTTATCTGGTGGCAACAGACTTCATCAGCATTGTGTGAACTTGTTTGGCAAGTGCTTGAATGTAACAGAAGTTCATTTATATGTAAAAGTTCTGCACTGCAGGTTTAAAGCGGCACAACTGGACGCCATAAAATAAAGTGCACAAGCAAAGTAAAACCAAATTACAAAAACATCTCGTCTTTGCTGAGTGACCCTTTACTGCAAATGGATTCACAGAAAAATTGAGACAATTTTTTGCCCTTAATGGATATGAATTCAACTGTGGGGGAAAATGCACAACATCAGTTAAAAGGATCCTTAAGTGAAAACAAAATTGCCTGTGGTGAAGCAGAAGCTGCTTTATTCAATATGTTTTTTTATGGACAGCAGTTCAAATGACCATGTGCAATGTGAAAGGGTTCACTCATAGTGACAAATGCACAGACAATTATCGCCTGACTACACAGTTTCCTCAATTTGTTTTGGTTTTACAGCCCACAACTTTTGATACTGATAAACCCACTGAACACATTCTTCTTGTCTTGCTAACACCTTAGTCATATAAACTTTCTTTTATATGGAAATAATACTTCAAATGTATGTGTTCAACTTATTGAGGAGTTCAGCCCCTTTGAGGTTGTTTAACATGTAAGCAGTGTTTTAATGTTGTAATGGTCCAGTGGAGCAGCAGGCCTGACTACTTCATTAACTCTGCTGGAGTTTAAACTGTAGCAATGCATTATGTTGTTGCTGTCTGGTGAAAACCACATATTCACAAGTTAATCAAATCATTTGACTACATGTCCCTGCACAGTTTGAGAAAGGTCTCTCACATCTCACTAGAACCCAACCAACCGCTTTTATTTTATCAAACATGTAACTGTATCGGCATGTGTCAGACAATAATAAATTCAGGTAATCCCACTCAATACATATCTTTCTTTTCATATTTCTTTAAAGGGGACATATCATGCTTCTTTGTGATTTTCAGTTATTTTTATACTGTCATGATGTCAATGTTCAAATTCCAAAACTTGAGGTGAATGTATGTAAAATGCTGCCTGCAAGTCAAAAGCCAGGGCTCCGACCTGTTCTGAATGCTCTGCAATGTTCCCTCTACTTCCTCCTCATGATGACGTCAGATTGTTTGTGCCCACAAATGGCCATTCATTCTACGGCCATGGTTGCAAATATTGTTGCAAAAGATGTTCCACAGGTTGTTTGTGTTGTCCGTTCTTATATTTCAAGCAGGATTTGTAGAAGTTTATATTTTGAGTGAAGAAAGGGGAAAAAGAAGTGAAATCCTACTATGTCCTGCTTCAGATAGAGGCTGAACTGAGTGACTGCATAAAGGGAGAATATAAGATAAGATGATAAATATGTAGTAAATATGAAATTTGAATTTTAACCCTCAAAAATATATTACATGTATTTTTTTTTAAAATCCAGAATCAGCTGGGATCTAGTTCTTATTCTCTGTAAATCCCTTTAGATAATGTCAAAAATACAGGAAGATATAGGAAATATTTCATGAAAGCATGTTACAAACAAAGATGAGAGCATGTTGTAAACCATATAAAAGAATTCATAAATATAGGATGGCATACCTCATATTAACAACTGTAACTATGACAATATTTACAGGTATTAATTATAAAGGCTCCCCAAAATGGATACACTCAATAAACCAATGGGTATGAGTGTATTAGTAAGTAAGAGTAAATGTACCCAACTGATTTAAAAGAAATAATAGTTCACCAAAAAATCATTCAGTTACATTAGTATCATTGAATGAATGTTTCCACCTTTGATTTTGTTTGATCCTGGTGACAACAGTCAGAGCCCACAGGGCATCTTATCAATCACTGAGTGTGGTTGGATGGGAGGAAATGTGATAATTGTCCCTTCCTCTATCTAGTACGGTATCATAACCTAATTCTGAGAGATACCATCTCCAGGGAGGATTCTTTATGTCGTCACACTGCTCCAAATTCCCATTCAGCTGAACTGGAAGCTATATTTATCTTATTTTTCCCCCGTTAACATTTGGAGGATTTGTAATCATCATTCAACCTGAGATTTGCTGAGCGGCTCCTAATTAACCTGACTCCCCTCTCTCTTTGACCTCATCAGTACGCCATTAAACTCACATGGTCACCAGGGCCCTGTGCTGTATCACAGAACTGTATGGTAGAGAGGCAGAAAGAAAGAAGGCTTGCAGGTAAATTGGTGCCAAAAAAGTGCTGTTGTGTATCTCAGGAACTTGTTGGATCTGTGCCTCAGTATATGTGTGTGTTTGTGTATGCATGTGTGTATGTGTGTGAGGCAGTGCAATCAAGCAGAGCAAGGTCTGATGATAATTCAGCCTTCACTTGACTTTATTCTTCATTGTATCTAAATTCTGTCCAACCTCTGTCCACCTCTCTCTAGTGACCTTTGTCTCTCTGATATGTTGAATCTTGTGTGTGTGTGTGTGTGTGTGTGTGTGTGTACGTCTATATATGCGTGTATGTGTGTCTGTGGATTGGAATGCATTAGCTCGCTCCTCCCAGTAGAATGCCAGTCTAAACTAAGCAACGTGATGATGATGCTCTCCGTGAGCTGACACAACCCATTTGGCCAGGAGGAGCTGATCTACACCCGCACTGATCATTTACAGTTTGGGAGGGGGAGAGGAAGTGGACTGTGTGTGTGTGTGTGTGTGTTGGAGGGGGGGGGCTGTCTGAGTCCACCTTGCCCTCTTGTCCTTGTCTGGGTGTGAACAGCACTGATAAAGAGAGAAAGAAAGAGGTCACAACTCAAGCATCATCTGTTGAGTATTAAGTAAACTGTAAGTGTCCCTGATGAGTCTACGGAATATTGATTGCTCATTTGTCGGGATTGCAAATATTTAACCTGAAAGATTATTGCAGACCTCTCACATCCTGCACATAACCTGTTTTAACTTCTCCCTCTGGTAGGCAGTACAGAGCAGTGTACAGCAAAACAAAACCACAGTCACAAGGGCAGCTTCTTTCACCGCACTACTGCACTTATGAGCACTTAAATCAGCCGTGTAATGTCTGAAAACAATTCCTGTTATCCCAAATTATCTTGTTGTACATCTATGTCATATAGTCTAGTATAATATACACACTGTGCTAAATGACATACTTAACATGATTTTATTGTAACTATAGAAATATATTCATCTACTGATGCACATAAACCACCTTGGTGCTTCTGTAAATGTCTTGTATGTGCCAACATACTTGGTCAATACAGCTAATTGTGATATCAAATCTGATAACATCTTTTGATACATCTATCTATATCTTTTAACTATATTAACTGAACTGATTTATTTTTACAAAAATGTGGCTGCAAAAGATGTGCGCAAATTCCAAATTAGAGAGAACTGAGAGGGAAAAATTTAATTTATGGGAGTAAATTTAAAAAATTAAGGAAGAGGAAACCAGTGTTGGATGAAACTGTTAAATTATTTTAAGAATAATTTTGAAGTACTACATTTGTCAGACTTGTTGTTGATCCAACTCTGGTAATATTTGAAGTTGTGGTCTGTGCTGTTATTGTCCTCGACAGTGTTATAATGTATAATATCCCCACCCCTTAATAAATGTTATGAAGATAAGTGATCTTTGTATTGTGTCGACAACAAACTAATTCAACTACAAGTGAGTCAAATGAATAAATACGCTTGTTGTTCATATGTATCATCAACACTGTTGTTAATCTGATAAGTAGCAATGACTGTTATCGCTGGCACTATGAACTGACTGTGTTTATTTGTATAATGAGTCATATTACAATAAACACCCAACTGAGCAAACTGCAATCTTAATGAGGCAATATCACTTAGGAATCAAGATCAGCGGCCCTGGAACCAAGTCACAATGCCATATCTGCTTACACTTCCCTCCTCATTGTAAAGCAAAAAAGATAAAGAAAGAGATGGAGAGAGGAGGGCATGGAGAAGCAAAGAATGTTTGTCTGGCCACAGCTCAAATAGGAAGGAAGCTTCCTATTAGCACTGACGAGATAAAATCCAGGTGGTGAAACTGCATTACTAAGGACCTTGGCAGTGTGTTTCATCTGCACAGAGAACTCACCAGCCAATGCAGCTCGGGACACTGTGGATATTGGGTGGGTTTTTTTGGGGGGAGGGTTCTGGCACCAATTATAAGTAAAATAGAGACATTGTTCAGCTGGTAGAATTTCTTCATTCCAATTAGCTGCAAAGCTTGTGTAACCCAGAGTTATGTATTGATTGCGCAGCGGGTCAGTGCAACATGCAATAATGTGCAAATTGTGTACATACAAAAATACAATTCAACATATAGCATATGAAGAATAATGCTTTCAATGATAAATGAATGATGAGTAAATATTTATTTCAATTCAAACAGAACAGTTCTTTCATTTAAATTTCTCTGAAAATCAACCAGTCTCAGAACATTGTCCCTATTTTCCCTGTAATTAGTACCAAACTACATACTGTAATTCTTGCCAGGAAACGTTTTAGTGTGTAGCTCCCCTGCAGACTTTATTCATCCAAATGAGACACAGAAGGGGAAAGCAACACCACTTGACTTGAAGGGGACATAACATGTTTTTTTTGTGATTTTCTGTCATTTATATACTGTTATGTTGTCAGATGTCTGTGTTAAACAAGGTCAAAGTACCAAAACTGGAGGTGAACGTCACACAGCCAACTGTTCTGAAGCCTTTGTTGGTAAAGCTGTTGCTAAAGTTGTTCTGTATGTTGTTTGCATTGTTTGATGGATTGAATTTGGGCTCAAGCATGTACAGATGTTTTTGAGAAATTTATATTTCAAGTAATGAAAGGAAAAAGAAGCGAAATGTGACCACTAATGTTTTTTTATGTAGTTTCTGCAAGCTGGTCATTCACGACAGAGTAGGCTCATCAGGAGGGCGGCCTTAAAGAAACAGGGGCTAAAACAGCCTGTTTCAGACAGAGGCTGAACTGAGGGGCTGTTTTTTTTTAAACTGTGAATCATGCAGAAATAGTCCAGTAGAGCCTCAGAATAAAAACAGACCTGGAAATGTACAAATTGTACCCTCTTTAAATAAACTAACTGAACTGAACACCAAATGAGAGAGTTAATTCTACCACAATCAGCTCAAACAAATTAAATATTTTCACAATAACAACATCAAATCATTTTTACTTGTATTTCTGTGCAATATTGAAATGAACATCTTCATATCCTGGATTAAAATGCCTCCTAAATTCCCACTGCAGCCACCTTTTCTCTGTGTGTGAATGGCACAGGCATCTTTAAAGGTGCAGATGAACAGCCCTCACTTGAGTACAAATGACCAAATCACCACACGACTACTACTTCATTGTGTTCATAATTGTAATCCCTTGGACTGATGAAAGGGGCGAACTATGCTGGTTAATTAAAACTGCAATCAAATTTACCCCTTAAACTGGCTGCAAAAAGGGACCTCATTCAATTAAATCATGCATCACTTTCCTTTCAATAACGCACAAACAAATAAGTGAGGGGGAAGGAGACGTGTAAATCCACGCGGTTGTTGATTGCCTTCTGCAGCTGGGATTTTTTTTAATTTGGTAAACACTGGCTGAGGTGGCGCTTGAGGTGAGTCCGGGGAGCAAAGGGGATTAAAGACCCTTCCATTGGCCATAAATTGGCACTTGTCATGCACTTAATTTGATGCTGTAATTAACTTTTGAAATCTCAAGGCATTTCCAGCATGTGTACACGGGATTCTTTGCAGATAAATGCAGAGCTGAGGCTGATAGGAGAAAGTAGCTGACTGCTGCAGAAAGCATTTCCTGTTTATCTCTTCCCTGCTACAAGAAAGAGCATGATCCCTGAGCCCTCTGAAGGCCTAATGTTATACATCCACAGTGTGAGAGTGCGCGTGCGAGCGTGTGCATTTGTGTGGAGGTAATTATATTGATGGAATACCTTGTGTTTGCAATGTTTCCTTCCATTTCGAGCCTCACTTTGCAGAACAGATGTTGTCCACCTGCTACTTAGTATGTGTTTGCTTGACTGAGAGAATATAAAACAGTCAAGAACCTACTTGTACGCAGTCAAGAATATATAAAGTATTTTTGTACTTACATACACCAACATGCACACACACATGCACTGAGCAATATACATGAACAAACAGATCTATTCAGGGACACACACACACACACACTTTCACATAGGTAAATCAATTCATGCAGAAGTGTTTAAGAGAACGGAGAGCAGGGCGACTTTGTCATGTGGGCTAGCCAATCATGCTGTAATTGCTTTGAAATTAAGTACCTTTTTGTGTTTCACTAATAATTAGCTGATGGAAGAAAATGCTCAATAAGTCATTAACAGAAACCTAAAGGAAATTTAGTGCTTTAAAAATGTTCTTTTTTAAGCGCTAACTGCAGATAGATTAACTGTTTAAATAAGAGTAGATAATGAATTGCTATTGACCTTGATACACAGTCATTACAGTATAATTAAATCAAATGTTGCCCTGTTGTTTATTTACTGTAGCTGGTTGTAGATTAAATTTAGCTTAAAATCCTCCATTTGAATCTAAAAAAAAAAAAAAGAGACAATATAATCTATTTTAACACATTCAGCTTGTATCCAATACATATAGAAAAGGTCTGGTCCATAGAGCTGTCTTTGATGTAGTAAAAGCACAGCATTTGTATGGTTAATTTCACATTTCAGCCCTATCGCCCTCTGCACCTCAACCCTTTGCTCTGTTGCTGAGCTGTCTGGGTCATTGAAAAACTTTCCATGTCAGGCTTTTTCCTCTTTTTGCAGCCTTGAGATAAGAACGCTGTGTGTGTTCTGTGCACATCCAGCCTCTTCCATAAGTAATATATGCATTACTTAAGAAAAAATGGAATAAAACATTGAATATCATTTGAATATCTTCTTTGGAAAATGATTCTGTAAATGCATGGAAGGGACCCTGCTGAACTGTTGAGATGTGAGCACAAGGGCACAGTGAAGGGGCAACAACAAGATAAACTGTCTGTTTGGTCTGTGTACGTGTTATGAGTGCATGTCACTGTGTGTGTGTGTGTAACGGTCGAAAGAGAGAACGCCACCTGCATGAAACACAAAAAGGTGTCAAAGTAGCTTCTAAAAATTGTTTGTTTTGTATTCATTTTCTAAGGTGGTGTTTAGAAGTGTGGTGGCTTTTGCTCTGGTTTCATGAATGTGTGTGTGCTTGTGTTTAAGATGACTGTTACATCCCCTCCTGACATCCTTTGGCCCAGTCATTAACCTGGGATTAGCCTGGCAGAGATGGAAGTCAAGGGTCAGGGAGTAAGTGAGTCGCCCTGCTGCACAGTCTGGCTCACAAGCCTGGAATTGAAACTTAATGCTTCCCTCTGATATTTGTGAAAAAAAGGAAAAATGAAAATCTCTCCTTACCTCAAGGGTATTTGTGTAAGTGTGTATTTGTGTATAATAACTACGGGCATCAGTGCATCAGAGATTTGTTTGAGTGGATAGTGGAGTTTTTTAACTCCTTTTTTAATCTCTAACATTTATTTTTGTGATGCTCAGAAGAGTACGCGTTCACGTGCTGGAGAGTTTGCACAACGAGCGAAAAGTTTAAAGTGAGTTGTGACTATTTGGCTGCCGTGGAGATATGGGAGTCAGGGTGTTGGTGGTGGTGGAGGGGGGTAGAGTTTGGCTGAAGCTTCTGAAGGGGGCAGAATTTGTTTTATGAGGGTAATTGATGCTTTGCTGCAGGAGAAGAGGGCAAAGCAGGCATGAAATTGTGCAGGGGATCAGATCCGTATCGGAGCATATGGGAGAGCTGAGGGAGAACAACGGAGCCTGGCAGCCCAGGGTGGCTGGATTACGGTGCCGCTCAGCACTGAGGTACAGTTAAGAGCCAATTTTATTCTCTAGCAACCCAATCAGTGGAAAAGCCCTGTATCCTATTAGAGTCAAGTTTAGGGAGGAGAAGCAGAGCTGCCGGAGAACAGCCATTAAGACATAGCCATCAGAACAGACCAGAGGAGGGCGGGGGGTATGTGGCGACAGGGAAGAAGAAATACTTTACGTATGGAGAGAACGATTTTAAATAAAATGAGAAAATGCAAAACATGATTTAAAGAAGCAAGTTCACTTGAAAAACTTTGCCGCAAAGCAAGGTCTTGATATCTTAAAAAAGATAAGGTGAAAACTTCATGTCAACATTCAGGGAGTCATCCAGCACTAAAGGCTAAGAAAATGAAGATCTGAGCAGGGGGTAGGTTGGTCATTTTACACCTGAATAACCAGCTGATCTCCCATTGTGTCCAAGTTTACACCATATGAGCACTGAGCAGGGTCATCGGTCCAATTCCCTCTGTGTATTCTCACAGTGGTGCAATGTTATTGTGCTTGCAGGCAGTGTGGAGCTCAGCGTTGACAAATGCATAGAGGGCACAGCTCATCAGGATTCCCGAGCTGTCCGTCTCTGAATAAGAAGAGGGAATTGGCTGTCAATCCCTAATTAATAAACTCTGCTCCTCTCCCCCCACTCTGCACGGGGTTGTATGATCAATAACCATTGTGCGCTGCCTCAGATGGAAGCCATTCAGATTTATCTGCTAATATCCTGGGTGATAGCCAGAGCTAGACTGGAGATGACAGTAGGCTCAAAGCCCATTACCTCCTTATTTACTGTTTTAAATTCTGCTATAGTCACAGCCAGTTGCTATCTCCAGAGTAACAAATAGAGTAAAATCTTCTCTCTTCCTGGGACAAGTCAAGGACAAAGCAGATGGAAAACATATGAGTGTCTCTTCATTTCAGCTCATTTTCGGAGCAGGAATGTGTTTGTAAACACAGGTGCGCATGCCGATGAAGACATTCTTGTTCTGATGTGTTTAACATGTTATTTGCAATTTCTATATATGGCAAAGATTTGATGGTAATCAATTCTCTCCTTCTCCCAACTTGAAATCAATGCTGCCCCATCTCCTCCAAAAATGACACCCTATTTCAAATCATGCTGGTTAATTTCTAAATCCTCATCCTGTTATAAATCCTGCTGTTTCCTTCTCTTTTATCTCCCAGCCCAGTCAGCAGCATTCGGTCTCCACATCCTGTTCATCTGTCTGCCAGGTTTGACAGTAGGACAGATATTCCTTCTATTATTCACAGTGATCTACAGTCGATGAAAATCAGACATACTTAGCAAAAGCGCACGCTCAGGAACACAGCAACACAGATGGAAAGCCTCACACTAAAAACCAGTCTGACAACGGCGTTTACTCTGGTGTCACATGAGAGTGGATTAATGAGTCCTAACCTTAGCTCACAGGTCCGGTGTTTATTTGAATTAAAGGAAGATTAACGATATGACTTCCTGGTTGCATCTGCTGTGCGCACGATTATTTATTCTGCACAATCCTCTCTGTGTTATTTTGTCACAATGAAATGAGCACAAACATGTTTAAACAATGAATTTGTTCCTATTTGATTACAACCTTGCTGTCCTATTTTTACTTCTGTGGTAGCAAAATTGGAAATGTGTTTTCATGCACCCTACTTCTGTTTAACTCAGTTAAAGGGGCAATCCATCAATTTTACACATGGAGTTCAGTTCACTCATTAGGAGTTGTAGTAGGAGTGCAACTCAGCCCGTGAAAACAGTTATCAAATGTCTTCTGGAGACTTTCCTCCCAAGAATATATTATTATATTTCAGCAAATTCCCCAAAATGAAATATGGTTTTTAAGTGGCAAAGTCCTTTAGTGGCCGTAGGAGGATGTTGCATAGAAATTATGACTCTTGTCCATCAGGAACAAAAAGAAATAGTCAGATGATGTTATAATAGACTGACAAAGTCATTGTAGGGAGGAGGTAGGGGTGGATGGATGGGTTAAAATGTTGGATTTCAACACAAACACTGCTTTTGTTTTGCTTTTTTACCACAATTTTTACAAAAGAACTATGATTAGCTATGGTTTTGACCACAGTTGTCACCTCACCTTAACCATATGTGATTATTATTGTAACCCTGACAACCAAGGTTCCCTAAGCTTAACAAAGTAGTAATTGTAACCCAAATCGTGATCTTTCCCTAACCCTACCCTGAAGAAGACTGTCATGTTGAAAACACAAATTATTAAAATATATTTTTGCATCATGGCTACAAGTGTACCTTCCTTCACGCATGTACTTTCTTTGTGGTCGTTTCATCTCTCTCTCATCCTTTCCCTGAGCCTAACCTAGTATGTTTTGTGCCTTACTTGACAACAACATGCTTAAAAAAAGTTAGATGGGACAGGATACATACATCAGATGATTAGACAAGAGAAACTCATAGCTTAGCCCAACTTAATTTAACAGTAAAATTACCCAAACCATCAACAAACCACCATCTGCACACACACAGTTTTCCTGTGCAATGAAAGATTATGACTAACATTTTGGGCTAACTTCTGATTTAAAACCCAGATTAAGTGGTTTAGATCATTTGGACAAACTGTTGGGTTTAAACCTGTCTGATTTTCGTAGCAATAATAATGATAACGCTAAAAGTTGTAAAACTAAATGTTCCTTTAAGGACAAACTTTAAGGACAGTCTTTTATTACTCTATCATCATAATTACATGCACAGTCATTTACAGGGCAAATGTGAGGTTGGCGTTGGAGTACCTGCAATAATTGTAGCCTAGGACATGCTTCAGGTGGCCCAGACACAGGAGTTTTTTGATAAGCACTCTGCCATAATCATTATTCTTGCTCAATGGAGTTGAACTGAATTATCACAACATCCGAGGAGGGATTTGAATTCGAGGTGTGCCTTTGTTTATGCTCTATCATCCAATTTCTATGGCAAACTTGTTGTTAGTGCCGTCCTGCAGAGCAAGCTCTCCTTGATGTTATCTCTGCTGATCACTTGGGGATGATTACAGAGGCCAGTTGGTGGTACGACGATGTCGGCACACAAATTCAGTGTGTGAAGGGAAGACTGAGGCACCCAGGAGATGTACGCCCAGGGATGACACGTTGGTGCCCTCCACAATCACCTTTCACATTGTTGTCGCAATCCTTGTTTGAAACTATCAGCTGCATCACAGCCCGTCAGGACCTGGGGATTATTCTGCATCTGCTTACAAAGCTTTTAAGTGACAGTTTGGGAGAGTGTGTGATGTGTGTGACTTGTACAAGTGGTTGGTTATGTGTGTATATTCTATTATAATATATAATAGCAGCTGCTGAGATATTGCAATAGTGCATGCAGTATTTACATACAGTAGATTTTCTCACTTAAACATCACATACACACACACGCACCTACTCAATCTCCCACACAAACACACACATGCAGGCCCATTAATCTGCTTTTTGATTCAGGTCTTAATCTCCTGTCTGCTACTCCGCTGGCAGGTCCTGCCTCTCAGCTTAGTAGTAACAAAGAGGCTGGAGAATTGTGAAGAGACTCAAACAGGCAGCATGCATCATAAAACCTGTTTATCTTTGTTGTAACCTGAAGGGCCGTGCACATGTGCACAGGGACAGGTGTTAAAAAAATATATGAAGTGTCAGGTTTGGTGATAAACTAAGAATTCAATAGCAGGTCTTCTTATTAAGGCCACTGTAAAATATTTCGTTTGCTTGATCTCACTTTTCAGTTTCAGTTTCAGTTTTTCAGTTTCTTTACTTATGGTATACAGGACATATGATTAGAGTTGGCTTATTGCACGTTGGACTTGTGGTGAACCAGAATTTGATACTGATCCAAAATGTTAAAGCCTGATTATTTGATTCTAATAACCATGGAGGGATTGTGGAAGCCTGTTTACTTGTGTGCAGATGTCTTGATTATCGAGCCATTAGATTAATTGAGATAAGCTTTACCATGCTGCTCATAGATCCTGAATATCCCCCCTGCACAAATAATCAGCGCGTGGCAGCACAAAGTTAATACAACATCCTGTAGAGGCCAGCGAGAGCAGACAACCCAGCAGTCCAGAGGCAACACCAGAGGTGAAAGAAGACAACCGCCATAAAAACTGTGGTGAATCATGTCTGCAGCCTCATGGGACCGGCGGACCATGTCCTGGCACTGATAGTTTGACGGATGATACATCACCATCAACCGCAAGATATATTGTTATGACAGCAGGAAAGATGGTATCATACTGCAGCAATATCCACTATCTCACGAACACACACACAAATACACACAAACACTAAAAACAAATGATAAATTTCCTTTATCCCCTCGTAAAACAAATATATATCAGGCAGATCACAGATTATAGAAAGTTTGGGGTTTTTATTGTTTAATAAGACAATACAGTAAGCCACAAGTTTGTATAGCTGATTTCTATCATTTATTATTGAAGTACTCTGCATTTTCCACTAGATGTCTCACTCCATACTCGTTTTTAGGCCACACACACACAGTCACATGTAGGGTGCACATGGTGTGTTTAATATGACCAGCCTAGCCACTCTCCACATGTGTCGCAGTCTCCTCTGGGAGGACAGGAAAGCATCTGCCTCCCTCTGTCTGTCTAACACATTTCTGGGAAAATAGCCCAAACCTGTGGCACAGTAGGAGAGAGAGACAACACATACACACATATACACAAACAGATAAACACTTACATGTCTGAACAGAAACAACAAACATTTGTGCCCTAATTTTCATTCTACATAACAGAGATTAGATTGAAACTCATGGATATAATGCTGCTTATCCCTACAGGCTGAAAGCAATACAATAATAATACTTATAATAGCAATAACTATTTATGAAACACTTTTCTTAGCCTGGGATAAAATAACCATATAAGAAAACCATTATCTTTAACAAGGGAAGACTTACATTGCTGGCTTCATTAGGTGCTCAGAAGGAGCATCATCAGTGAGAGTTCTGCTTTGGGTTTCACCTGGTTGGTTGGTTTTTTCTGTTTGTAATGCCTTTTTTGATGCTGTGCCGTGGGGAATATGTGTCCTTTAGACCATGGAGAGCCGTGTGTAAAGGAAATACAGTAAGGGCACATACAGGTACTGTAGACCAGGCAGTATGAATTCTAGGCTAAGACTATATCTGCCTCGCTTGTTGAAGGATAGGCTGTTTGATTGTGCTGGGGGTCTCTGTATTTATTTATTATGTTAATATTATGATTATTAATGTAATTTCCTTTCTAACTTGTTCATCCAGTAAGGAATTGCTTTTGATGCAGTGTCTGTACTTGTAAATAACTAAAGTCCTTTGTCCACCAAGGTGTGTGTATTTGTATGTGTGGTTGGGGGTGGTAGGAGTGGTCCAAAAACTATAGATTAGGGGTGTAAAGATAATCCGTTTTGGATCGGTTATCGGTCTGTGACCTATGCGATCCGAGTGCACCGGTCCATGGAGCCCCAAACGGTTCAAATGCGCTATGAACGGTTCGATGGCCCGATTTACGGCCGCAAATCGGTTTCCGGCTCCACTGGTTCACATCATAGACTGTTTAAAGATATGTAATTTCAGCCGCTAGGGGTCTCTCGATCAAAACAATAACAACAGAGGGAGTGTGATGACGGTGTGAAGTAGCAAGGGATCATGGGAGTTGTTGTCTTCGTTGTTAAATAATCAGCTTCACCGGGATGCGATTACCCCGGTGTTCATGGTTCAGGATGTTTTTACCAGGAACCGAATTATCCGCAGAAGTCTCCTCCTCTCCAGAACAAACGGACCCGGCGATTACAGGTAAAACACTGAATAAAGCAGTTTCACCTAAAAGATCAGTGTTTCTCCGACGATGTACGGCGACCCACGGACGTCATATACGGGCTGTTAGCTGAGCTGCTGCTAACAATTATTTGGTCTATTTCTCATATAACTTTACATTCAGACGTTCGTCCGGTTTCTTCCGGGACCCGAATTATCCAGAGGGGTCTCCTCTTCTCCAAAAACAAGCTTACACGCAGATTAAACTCGTCAAAATATTAATTAAAGCTGTTTTACCTTAAAAACCAGTGTTTCTCCGACGATGTTTGATGACCACCAGACGGCTATTTGCCGAACTGCTGCTAACACTTGTTCAGCTTATTTCTTATATAATAAACATTTCATCTATTTTGAAATTTCATTTCTTTTTTTCTCTTTCTTCTCAGTAACAAAGCTTGGGAGATAAGTTGTCAATTTGTATCGAATCGAACCGAACCGGACTGGATCGAATCGAATCGTACTGAATCGTTTAGTATTTTTTATTAATCCTTCCTGAATCGGATCATAGGCTGTGAATTGAGATCGAATCGGACCGTTTCGTGAGTAAAAGGTTCACACCAGGCTGCTATAGATAAATTAAATAGGAAAAAATGGTAGTGGTAGCAAATATCAACACCTCAGCAAAAAGGAAGCAAGGTACTGTGGTGGTAATGGTAATGGCTGATATTTTCAGCTCTGAATAAACCAAGGCATGCATAGTACAACATTACTTGCCATTCTTTAAATAATGTATCATACAGTAGTGAAATAACCAGCATGGGATCATATATGGTAAAATTTGACAAGGGTATCGTGGCATATGGTAGCATGGTAGCCTACTAATTGTGGAAGTCCAAAATCTGTTACTTTGGAGCATGAATCAACATCCTATCGTCAAGGAACCTGATTGATCGAGCCCTGAATTCAACTGTTCACGTCATTCCCCACCAACCATTAGCTAAATGTTAGCTTTATGGTAAACCTGGTTTAATTAGTATGTTTGATACTATATAACATTACATAAAAGCACTGTGTGATGTGTAATGGTCGCTTTAGGTGATGAAATAACTGAGAATTACCATCCAGTGACAACTATAATAGTAACTTAACTTTAATGTTCAGTAACTAAACTAACTATTAAGTTAAATGTTTGCAAAAAACATTAGCCAGAACAATTTTCTAAGACCATAATACATCAGGGCTGCATGCATCTTGGCTTTTCTTCCTCTATTGTCCAAAAACAAGTAATTGAATAAGCTGTAGGTTAATAGATCAAGGTCAAGAGTATTAAAAATCATGACATAATGCTAATAGAGGAAAAGAAATGGCAAAGATCAACAGTGGTGAGAAGATGAAGCCAACCAACAAGGATAATGTTTACCTTAAAAGGTAAGAACTATCAAATGAAACCCCCATTAAACAGCTCAGAGTGATGCCAGTGTATACCATGTTATTCAAGCTGAAAGTTGTAGTAGGAGTAAGTTAGCTGTTGTCATGCAAGGTAATGTGATGTATTAGAGGCTTTCAGTCCTGCCTCTCGCTTCAGGCCACCTATTTCCTCATGAATTCCCACTCACTCTGTCTGTGGTTGTAAAAATCTGCCAGTTTGAGTACAGCTGTGTGTGTTTGTGTCAGAGTGTGACTGTGGCGAATAGGCTCCAGAATGTGTGTTATCTTTTAATTCCTTCATTAAGCCCTTATCACCAGTTTTAATGCCAATTAAGATGCTCTTTAATGTGAAGGCAGGGCGGGCAAGCGACTATGCACTTCTCACTCCACTGTGACAAGAGAAGAGGAGTAGACCAAGTTCAGACGGGACCACCCGCTCTCCTTATCAAGCCACTAAAGGCGCCACAGGCCTGTTAGTTTTGCCTCTTTAACACTGACACTGTTTAATGTGCTCTATATGGCAACACCTAGTGCTTCACTTACTGCAAATGTATCGTAGGCCAATTTGATTTTGGCATACTACTGTAGCGCAGCTTGAAGTAACTCTCACTCCGTTTTCACCCCAATTCTATCCATTGCAGATCATTTTACTTTATCTTTTTTTTTTTTTTTCAAACAATACAATTTCTTTAAAAGCACTTGACAGTAAGGCTCCCTCAGTCTTGCTAGAAGGTAGAACAAAAGCCAAAGCTTGAACTATAGGAGATGAGTTGAAAATCGTTGCGAGGGGCACAACTCACATGCTCCGCTGCATGGTGTAGGACATGTCGAGGTCACAGCTTTCTCTGAGTGCAGGCAAACAATCCTGAGCTGTATTTACTCACAGAAGAGAGGTCATAGATAGATAGATACACACGTTCACAGCTACATACAATAAGACGTGCCTTCTGTGCTGTGGACTTACCACATAGAGAAAAACTTTTGTAAACACAGTCAGGGTCACAATGAACAGTTTTGTGTGAATTATAATTAGATAGCTTTGACAGATCTGCAGAGTAAGCAGATGGTTCATGGACAGTGAGGGGAGGCGGGCGGTGTGGTGGGGCGATGGGCTACAGGTCTCGAGTTATAGCAGCTGGCTGACAACTCTGGGATGCTGCGTGTCAGCAAAGAGAGAGAAAAAGAGAGACAGAAACAGAAGAACAGAGATGGATGTGGTTAGAAGTGCAACTAATGATTATTGTCATTATCAATTTATCTGCTGATTATTTTCTTGATTAATTGTTTTGTCAGTAAAATGTCAGAAAATGGAAAATTCCCTTCATGATTTTATGAGCCAAAAACAGCATATTAAAAAAATGTTAAAGTCCAAAGCACAAAGATATTCAGCTCAGTATCATATAAGACAAAGAAAAGCAGAACATGTTCACATTTGAGAAGTTGGAAGCAGAAAATGTTTGCCATTTTGGATTAAAGCATGACTTTAACAATAATAATAAAAAAAGAGGGCTTAATTGGCTTTAATCATGTGGGCTGAGTGGTAAACTGGATGAATCACTGGTGAAAATGTGAACATTAAGATAAATATTACAAAAACTTAAGTTACAGTGTTGATACAAACTACAAAGCTAACCAGTCTAGGCAGAGTGTCAGCGTAACACTGGTGTACCGTGCTGATGCAAAACTAAAATGTGTTGGATTGACCTTGCCATGAAAATGATAAATAAAAAAGGACTCCTGTAAGAGCTTCCTTCAGCATCCTGTTACTTCCTCTCCTCTCTCCTCTTCATGTGTGGCACTGATGTCTCTTTCCTCCCCTCTGTTTTCCTCTCTCTATCCTTCTCAATCCCAGCTTTGATGTATGCATGAGGGAGGATTTCCTGAAGACCAAAGAGGCCATTACCCAGGGGCCATTAGGCCTCTAGTAGAGCATGTCAATGAGTGCTGAGTCTTGCTCTGTTTTCACATGCATCCACTTGTCTATATTGTGTGTGTGTGTGTGTGTGTGTGTGTGTGTGTGTGTGTGTGTGTGGAGGGGAGAGGGGGCGGGGGTTCACCCAGGAACTGATAAAAATGTAACCATAAATGTATATATTCCTCTCATACATATCTGTATTTTTAACAGAACAGCTCTGCTTGTGTGCCGTGCTGTAACATTTGATATAGTGGCTGTTTTCCTACTGTTGCACGTGAGGAGGTTGGGTCATTAATTGGTGCTGTTGTTCTTTCATGCAGACTAAGAGCGAGGGGAGTGAGTCATCATCATCAGGATGAAACGCTCTGACATTTGAGCATGAAAGTCCCAGAGTGCCTTGCGGCCCAACATCGCTGGGTATGTTTGTATCTCACAGTAAAGGAGGTAGACAGAGCACTGCAGTCTGAATGAGCTGTTTTATTGTTGATATTAGCAAAGTGTTGAGGTCATGTCTGTAATAACCACATTACAGAGCAGAGCAAATAATGAGGGACGTGGGGTACACAAATATTTATGTAAACAATGAAGTCTGTGTGTTATTTAGATGGGATCTTTGTGTTTTGGTGAGTGGATGAAACTAAATGGGATGATAAGCTGCGAGGTGAGCAGGGAGTAAGCTGACAAGGAAGATAACCTTGATTGCTGGAATCACTCTACCAATCTCTTCAATATATCCCTGTAGAGGACAAAGGCACGCAGACTCTTCTCTGCTGTGGTTAAGAAAAAAAAATGCCCTCAAAGAAGATGCCTGGTAAATGAGTGACAGTATATCATGCTTCTGTTTTTACAGAGAGCACTTGAGAGGGTCATTGAAGTTTGTTCAAGAGCGTTGGGACTCTCTGTCAAGGGCAGCTGGTTCTATCATGTGCGGTGAATAGGACACACAGTCCTTCTCTAATCAGACATATAAAATCTTAACATTCAGCATGCTGACTAGACCAGGTTTTACAGAGTGTGAAGCCTCACTTTTTGTGCAGCGCAGCAGAACATCAGCATACAGGCCACAGAGAGAGACAGAGGAGGAGGAGGCTAGAGAGGGAGAGAAAGATGGATAAGGTGGAAGAAAAAGAAGATAAGCAACCAGTGTGTGTGCGCGTGTGTGTGTGAGTGTGTGAGTCAGGATGTGTGGGGTGCGTCTTTACTGGCGACTTCCCCCGAGGCCTGGAGACAAGGGAAACAAGGAGTGATTAATTCTACTCCAACCTACTTGGCCTCTGTCTGGGGGAGCAGTCCCCAGAAAAGGCTGGAGTCTGATACAGAACAGCGAGACCCGTCTCCTTCTGCTCTACTCCCCGGATCAATACCAGATTGGCAGGTCAATCACTTCAAGAGAAACTGCGCAGCCAATCAGAGAGACTCCGAGCAGGAGAGACACGCCTCCTGTCTGTATTTCTCACCATTTGGAGGATCGGCAGAGCTTGAGGTCATTGATCTGTGTGTTTTCACTGAGCGGATCCCTTAGCTGGCCTAATCGATCCACTCTAATAAAGAGTGGATTCTCCATAAGCATTGCAACGTGTTCAATGGGATCCAAGGCCCTAGGGTGGCAATCACCTCTTTTATCTGCCATTCTTCAGCCCCTGACCACCATCACCACACGTGGAGGCAGGAGAAAATTATTTTGCATTTAAAGTATCGGTGTTACTAAGTGGAGTATGACAAGGCCATACATCAAAAATTACTGCTTCAATTGGTTGCCAATCCCCTCTTGGTCCTAGAAGCATCTTATCTATCTGGGGAGATATCTGATGTTTTGTTTGCACAACCCTCTCTGGGAAAAACAGAACAAAAAACTGCATATTTGTTTATTAACTCAAAATTAAATTTTCAGGTAAATTGAGATAGGTTTGCCTAATGTATGTTTGAATGAGGGGAGAAAACAAAGGGTGGCTGTGAGTCAGCAGAAATGTTTAGCGTGACTCAGCTAGCCAACATCACTCTACCAGTATCTGTTTGTTGTTATCATTAATGTCATGAGAAAGTATTGTACTATAGTAAATTAATGTGTTAGAGTAGTCATCAATTAAGGCTATTTTTTCCGGCAGAGGGAATAATAATAAATCAAAACATGACTCCTGCTTCTCTGCCACAGATTTGTTCGGAGGGTTGGAAAAGAAGGAGTTGCTTGCTCAATATGTCTCAAAAATAAGTAGCTCCGGGGGAAAAAAATGTTTTTTCGATTTTTCTATTTCCTTTGGAACAAGCCCAGATATTTGTTCTGACTGAATGATGCGTGACATCTATGTATATAAGCAGGGGACCGCTGCCGTAGCTCCTCAACCCCCGCCATCAGGTGGGTTTTTCCACTCCTGCTGAGGTCTGTGCCCTGCAGTGTGTCCTCTCTACCAAAACAGCCCCTCTTCCCTGTCAGTGAAGAGACAGAGATGCTGTGCAGCTACCCTGCTGACTGCTGTGTGCCTCTCTGTAGCAGAGAACCTGCATGTCCCCTGCTGACTGACTGAGCCAAGGACAACACAGCCAAAAGACCGCCTGTCTCTCCCTGCACCCAGCAAATGCGCTCAAAGATGAAGACTCACCCTGGAACAGTAAAGGGTACACAACTGTGCTGAACCTGTGCTTTGACTTGGAGACAACTGGGATAAAACCCCCGAACCTTGAACACTTTTCACCCCTAGAGCATCACCTAATCTTTCGCAAAGGCCTGTGTCTCCTGTTTCTAATACTGAGGACTTAAACACACCTGTCACATATTCTGTAAAAAGCCATATATATTCTCATTGTTTCTTCTCTATAGGACATGCCTGCGAAATGTGTTTTGTTTAGGTGCAAATGTGTTCCACCTAATTTGCCCTCCAGTCGAAATAGGAAGATCAGAGAATAAACAGCAGGGCAGGAGAAGGTAATAAGACAGGTACAGGTGCACAAACAATGACACACACGTACAGGAACGCGCGCGCACACAAACACACACACACACACACACACACACACACACACACACACACAGCTGATACAGTGAGATATTCACTTCTCCAGGAGGGTAACTTCACGCTGAATTAGATTCACTCTGAGGCTTCAGTGCATCTCTCCTCTTTGTTTATCATTAAAATAAACAGTATCTGTCTTGTGTCCAGAGGAGAACTTGCTCCTCTAAAATATAGGTTATTAACAAGCTTATGGTTATTCAGAAGCTTCCGGTTATGAGAAACAAGGAGACATGACCTGCCCTTCTGTAAAGTTACATTTCAAACGCTTCAAGCCCTCCTCTGTCTGTCTGAATAGCTGGTGACATCATGAAACAATGGCTAGGTGTCTGCAAAAACGAGGTTATTAATTCTCCTTGCATTCATTTAAATGTTCATCCACTGGACCAGATGCGCTAATAAGTAGAACAAATGTAGTTGGAGAGCAGCCCCAAGGTGATTGCCGAACGTTTACACTCCAGTTAATACAACCCGCCCCTCTAGAGTCATGCCTCTAATTACCAAAATAAAGCCTTGATTTCTGCTCACAGTTCCCGAGTTTGGGGAAGACACATCGCACGGAGAGTGGACATGAGGAGGAAGAGGAGGTGGCCTGATGCGCGCCCCCGTCTGTCGCCCAGGAATAGGCGGTTTTGAATGGAGGAAGGTCCGCTTGTGCCCACAACTGCGTCAATTTCCGCAGAGAAATAAAATAAATACAGGAAATGAGGCGATTAGACCTTCAGTATAAACCCCCAGCACGTTACTGCGACGCTGGCTTTAATACGAGAAGGTTGCGCTAAAAGCTGTGCGTAAAAATAGACATATTTCACAACAGTTGACATTTTTACAAGTTGCCAGGTGTTTAATGTTTGTATGGTGCACAGTTTTAGTCACATTATCCTATTACGAGGCTGTGCAGTGCTCACATGAAGGCATTTTTCTGGATTTACAACAGTTGATATTTAATTTCCACCAGTTTTCTCTCTCCATTATCTCACTGTAACATTAGGCTTTATATATCGCCCTACAAACCACAGGCCTACATGGTTTTACTTTGAAAACCGGGATCGGAACACATTATTGGTGTCTTGGCCAGCTTTACTCCTTGTGGTCGTTAACATTGGAGAGAGTGGGAGAGAAAAGGAGCAAATGTGCGCGGCGGCGGAGAGGGAGGGAGGACAGCGAGTGCGCAAATAGGCAGCCAAGGCACATCAGCAGCGGCGGCAGAGCATCTTCCTGATCCTGATCTCCCGTGTCTTCTTCAACTGCCAATCCTGTGTGTGCGTCTCTGATTGAGATTTCACTGCCGGCTGAAGTGTCCAGAAGCCTCCGTCAACCATCACCCTCCCGACACACACTTTCTCTGGAGCTCGGTTATTCTTAGCTCAGCTGCGAGAGAGACTGTCCTTCCGGCCCTTCTCTTATTTATCCCAGTTTCTTGAATATTTAATGGAAAATGGCGATCTGCGCTCAGTCGTACGGTATTTTCTGCCTCTTCACAATCCAAACTGTACTTATCATATGCGTCTCCACGCCGACAGCCGGGACCCACCTCTTCCCCCAGCACTACACGTAAGTACCCTGCACCGTTTTTGAGGGGGGGTTAAAACCGGGGTGCGGAGCGCGGAACTAGGACAGGTGGCCCCCGACAAGCCTGCCCATGCAGCGCCGTTTACCTTGGTGCGAGAGGAGCTGCTGCTGCTGCTGCTGTCCCTGATGTTCAAACATAGACACAGCTTCCATCTCTGATGCTGCGTTATGAATCTCGCTCTCATGAAGCCCATGTTGTTGTTTTTGTTGTTGTGGGCAGTGGCATTTAATACCCAAAGCCTTATACAATTTGTCATAGTCAACATGGGGGCAGGCTACAGGGAGCATGCACAGGTGCCACTGGCGAATATCCCAACAAAGCAATAATTAATGAGAACATCCATCGGGATCAAAATACAATAATAATAATGATAATTGTCGATGTGTTTTGCTGTCACTGTATGGGGGGGAGAATATCCTATTTACGCATGATGGATAGGTTGAGCTATAACGAGGCTAAAAAGTCCTCCACTGGATACTGCACACGCACCGTGGAAATGATCAATTCTTTCCCACAGCAGGACGCACCGGTGTTTTTAACAGGATCATTTTGATTCAGATACTAAACCAATTAGTTAATGCCGGCAGGTGCGCCAGTCCTTTTTAAACCTGCGTTTCTCACCCAAACTCCAAAACAACTTGCTTAAGCCTCTGTTCGGGCACAAATGGAGCAATATGGCTTCCAGGTAAGATTACTGTTAATTTTTTCTGAAATGCCCCCAAAACTAGAAGTGTTGTAGACATTTAAAGACGTACTTGAGGCCATTTAGTATCAGTTGCTTCAGCCAAGTGACCGCAGGCGCAGAGAGTCGCTGAGCATCCAGCTGTGGGGAGGGAAAGAAACTATTGGGACTTTTGTTTGAGCTTAGACTTTGTGGGAAATCGTCTGTGATAACATTTGAATTCAATGCACAATTTCTTCTACAGTGCAAACAATGTAACAATTTCACCTCGAATAACTTACCGAGTCAGACTAAACATCATGTCTCTGCTGCAACAATTTGCCACCTGTGCGTCGTCGAACTATTCAAAATGAGACAATAATTTCCCGAAAATGGTGTTTTTTTTTTTTTTTTTTTAAGTAAACGTTGCTTCATTTGAAATACTATTTCCAGACTTACTGTTCAGTAAGAAGCCAGAGTGCAACAGTTCCTCACTCAAGTTAATGGAGTATCGCTTCAAAATGTTCTGTCACCCTGTTTATGATGGTCATGACGTGGTGATCTGATGTGAACACGATGTGCAGCCTGTAGTCACGATTAGTCAGTCAGGTTCACAGAAATGACAAGAATCGATATGAGCCCCCCCAACACACACACACACACACACACACACCTCCACCACCATCCTCATCATGTCTTTGGAATCTCTAGAGCTTTGTTATTCCCTATGGCCAAGGTGACTTTCAAAGGAAAATCAGTTATCCTTCATATAACTGATGACTGACTTCATACTACAATTAGCTGCGCCATTGATTTGATCACCTGAACTCAATAAAGAAAATTAATGTGTGTAATACATTTGGATTACTTGTGTTTAAATCACATTTACCTTATTTGAATAGCTATTTTTATAATCTACGCTTGTCAGTCATTAAATGCTGTGTTCATGATTTTACTACAATGTTTTTGTTTTTTTTTTAATCCAAATACATCTTATGTTCTCAAAATTATTAGTATGTTATTTTATGTAACTACGCTAGATTACCTTTGTAATAAGGCGACATTAAAGTCTGCGCTTGTCATTCTTCAATTGGTCAGTGTCCTTGTTTAAGCAGATAAAAATAAGATAAATAGCTTGGTCATAACCATAGTATGTATTACATTCAGTCATCTCCTGGGTCTTAAAAACTGGGTTTTGTGTCACCCACGTCACTGTGCTATTTGCCAGATTTTGACAGTTACCTAATTGAAGTGTATGGGGAGCTGCTATGGCTGTCCATCGGGTGTATAGGCCAGACACACACACACACACACATACATACACACAGGTTGGAGCTTGTGTGTGTCTAAGCTGAGAAAATGTGTCCACGAGAAAGGGCAGAATGTCCTCTAGTCCATTTTGACAGCAGTGCCAAGAAAATGCACATTATGTATACCTTGCCACCTGGCAGCCTGGTCAGTTTTTTTTTCTTTTAGTTAGTGCACTGCAATGTTGTTTATGTGCATAATAATGTGTGTGTGTGCATGGGGAAATTATTTCTACTAAATGATGTGGAAAAGCTGTGCCAGAAACTGGAATCGAAATGGACGGATGTAAAATCTTCTCTAGGACGGTAAAATATCAATTTCCAACACATTTTGTTATTTCCACACATTCATGAGGAGTCCACCTTTTACCCTCAAAGATATTTCAACGTTGCACTTGCAGAATGACGAGATCCTTTGCCGCAGAATGAAGGTAGTGTCCGTGTGTGGCTGACACACAGGTTGTCCATCCAAACTCATTTCATCGCATTTTCTGCTTTTCCATAATGTTTGGATACATCAAAAACACAGGAGCCAAATAACAAAGTTTTAACAGTACGCCAGACTACAAAGAGCCAGACAGCATCATTCGGCTTTCGTGTCGTGCACAATAGCAACTTCTCTCTCCCTCTCTTTTTTTTTTAAGAGAGATCACAGCTTTAACAACACAGAGCGTCTCAAAGCATTCATTGAACATTAGGCCTCAGCAGCGGTGCATAATTTACCAGACAGGGACCTCCTGATATCTGTGTAGTTGTTAGTAAACGGAGAGTTCTGCATATTTGGAACTGTGAAATATTTTTTTCTTTGATTTTTACAATAACCATGAATCTCACTGCATGTCTCAGGTCACCATGCAACACGCCACATGAGTGCATTGTGGCTTTAAATGTCGTCAGCACAGCTTCATACAGTCTAGTGTGATACATGTCAGTTATGTTAAGGCTGCTTAGTCGAATTCTTGCTGCCTGTTTATGGGTCATAGATGTTAGTCTGCATATTTAAGTATGTTATTGATTATACTCGATGTATTTAATGTTGTGAAATTGATTTAAAAAGTGAAGAAGGAGCGATTAGGCTAATGTGTGCAAGTCTGCCTGTAGAACTGGTAGATAGATGGACGTAGTATTTTAATACAAGACTAAATAGCGATGAGAGATTTGTGTTAAAAGCTCAAATGTTGTCTTTTGTTTTAGTTGCAACACTTAATCTAAACAGATTACAGAATTTTCTCTCACATATTTGGGCTGGGAAACACGGACAACATTCATATTGCAGCAGTTATCACAATGACGTTTCCTCGATACTGCATTCAAAATCTCATTGTGTGAAGTTTAAGCTAATGTTCATCCTTTTGAGACAAACAATTTTTTGTGTTGAAACACAAAACAATAAAACTAATGTGTTTAAAAGTATTTAAAGTCTCTTCCGGTTACAGTTTTTACTAACTTGTTACCATTTATTCTCACATGGGATCTATGAACCACAATATATTAATATGATTCATATGCCACTATTGTATCTCTATTATATCATTGTAAGGAGGTTATATGGAGAGAAGATACATGATAATATTGAATTATTGCCCAGTCATAGTTCTGCTGGCATGAACTGAGAAGACATTACCTGCATTGACCTGCGTGGTCATAGACAATAATCCATAATCAATATCAAATCAAAAATATTCTGATGATTGATTGGGTAAATATAGTGAAGAGTGACTTTGCCAAGATTTCTCAGATGTGTGTGCATTTATATATACTCACAATTTAAGACATAACAGGACACTCTTACTGCACATCATTCTGTCAAAGCTGTATATATGTGTGTGTGCGTGCACGTGTGTGTGTGCTTGTGTGTGTGTACATTGTACACTAATGAAGTTGCATAAGAAGTCTGCCTGGCTCGAGGACAGAGGTATTGTCCCTCACTGTTAGTATCACTGCGTTCTGCTCAGCTCTGCTCTCACTGTAAGCTTGTTTTCATTTCATATCGAAGTGACCTTTTCATAGTCAACGGCCTCTCCCCAGCGGTCCTGCTCTGCACAGTCCTTTTGGACAGTGGTTCTCAGAGTGTGGTCTGGGGACCCCCAGGGGACCTTGAGGGAGTTCCAGGGGGTTCCCAGCAAAACGGAGAATAATTATTTTTGTCTAAAATTCCATCTATAAATAACTCAATGACAGAATGTGTTACTATTTTGGTCATGGGTTTCATACATTTTCTGTAACAAAATATCTAAAAGAAAACATTTTTTCAGATGAGGGGACCCAGGGGAAAAATCTTATATGTCTGTGGTCTAATTTGTGTCATTTTAGGGGTCCTTGACATGAAAAAGTGTGAGAATCACTGCTTTTGGAGGCCCTCTTGCTTTCTCCTAATCTTGTCCCCATAAACACGGCAAGTGTGCACATTGACTGGCATGTCTGCTCTGCTGTTACTCTCCTGATGAAGCCTGCTCTGGCTTGGCGAGCGCTGTCAATGCTTGGCATATTTGTGCGATTTAATAAATCTGTCTTCCCTCTTGTCTTCTGAGCAAATCTGACATTTAAAGATGACATTTGTCTCCGTCATCATATTAAAAGACAAACGGCTCTGTTGTGTTGTGCTGTTGATGCTAGTGATTAGCTATCTGCAGGCTGCTAAAAGGAAAAGGTTGGCACCGAGTCAGTGGTTGGCTGGCAAACACATGATGATGAATTTATTCATCTGATTGCTGAGAGATTTCATTATTTATTTTTATTTCAGTAAGAATTTTCTTGTTGGCCGTACACGTGGATTGTTCACCATGTATGCAGGTTGGCCCCCGCTGCTGCTTAAAAATGATCTAGTGAAAATCTTTATCCATTAAGTCATTTGTTGCTTGCTGGGAGATATACAGTGATGAGCTCCAGCCGTTTGATCTCTTAATTCCAAACTTGGCTCTGTCTGACAGAGATCAGCTCCTGCTTAGGGTGCACTTCTGTCAGACCTGAGCAGTTTTATTGCAGAGCTGCTGATCCCAACCGAGCCAAGACAGGCACGTTCGCTGCCAGTCCTGCCGGGGCCGAGCAGATATATGCAAGATGTGATGGGGGAAGAAGGTGCTGATGACTAACCCAGACATTAGAAGAGATAGGAGAGGGATACTTCCAGATAGTGAACCAGAAAGGGGGGGGGGGGTAGTGTGGCAGTTTGCCAACAGAAAAAGAGCTACACAAAAATGGGGGGAGACGCACTCTTACAGTCTCTCAGTGTCTCTCACAGTTGTACACATTCACTCAATCACATGTCAAGACAGAGAAACAAACACTATGACATGAACATGACATGTTCAGGTGATAATACGGAGTGATGCAGATTGAAAATGTCGTATTTTTATTTTCCAGAATGATTCACTGGGCTGGACGCATTGAGAAGGAGCTGGAAAAGGTTCTGCAGCACGTCACCGGCACTCAGCAGATGAGATCGGTAAGTTGACGTCACGCTCGTATGTGACGCTGCACATTTTCCTGCATTATTAATCAGCAAGATTTCACCGGGCGAGGTTGTACAACATAAACTCCCAAGTGTGTGTCTGTGAGACACTGTGTTTTTATGAGCACTGCAAAAAATGTTGATCTTTAGAAGACATTCAGTTTTAGTATTAAGTCTTTACATAATATATTCTCTGAGATGATTCTACCCCGGGATACTTTTCCTGATACTTCATGATTTCCTGATACTTCTGGTTTGACAGTAAAGATACAGTGAAAAAAAATCTATTTGGTTTAATCTTTCACTTGATTTAAGAAAAAAGAGATTTTAAAGTTGTAACACTAAATGACTTGTCAAGAGAGACACATTTTGCAGAATATGGTGTTGGCTGTTTGAGTCTGCGTTCTTATACGAGGTTGTGTCTGTCTTGCAGTAGAGCAGATGGCTGAGCGGAGTGTGATTGACAGTGTTTCATCATATTGCTGCCGTGTGCGCATGTTCATCATGTTTCCAGGGTTTGTAATGCACCCTGAGATAAACGCTTCATTATTGCTGTATGGGTGAGTGTGATTCATCCAGCCGGTATGGTGCCTGTGGCGGCTTTAATGCTAGCGGTAACAGTGGTTAATGTGATGACTGTTAGTATGGTGGCGACATTGATGGGTCCCAGAGAAGAGGAAGTGATTTGACAGGGATCGTTCCGGTGTAAAGGTTAATGACCATTACTGGATATTAGGCAGACACTAAGACTACAAGATAAAGATAAGGTTGATTTTTAGCACTCATCCAGTGTAAAGAAAACCTAACAGAGAATGTTTACCTCTATCCATCAAAACATTTACCTTTTGCAGTTTGTGCAAATAGTATTCCCACTGTACCATGTGGATTTCTAAATTGCAGTTGACTTCTAAAAGAGCGTTTCAAGGTGAAAGCTTAGTATATTTTTATGAGAACAAAATATCTTTATAGGAATTATAAAAACCGTGCTGATCTAAGCTTGGTGCATTTCTGAACCCACTGGGTTTTTGAAAAGGTTGCAAGAGAATTTTCTCAATCCATAAAAAAGTATGTCATCCTTCCACTTATCTGAACATTTATTAAAATCACTAAATTTGAAGGCACATTGTTTTCACCACAAAGTCACAAACTGTCTCAACAATTACTAACTTTCTCTACATTTTTCTTGGATGTACGATGCAACTTACTGTACATGCAGGCTTTGGTAGTTATAATCTTTTATTATTTTCAATTATTTTGTCAATAAATCTATTCATCATTTGGTCTACCAAATATCAGGAAATAGCACAAAATGTCCATCACAATTTCCTAAAGCTCAAGGTGAGGCTTGTTTTGTCCGGCTAACAGTCTGAAACCCAAAAATGTCAAGTTTACTATCACATAAAACAAAGGAAAGTATAATTTTTCTTTTGCTTGAAAAAAGTTGTTGCTTATTATTTTTTTCTGTTGATCAATCAATTATTTTAGCAATTTATTCAGTTAAATGATATTTAGAGAAATTTACTGTCTGTATGTGTCTTGACTGCTTGTTGTAAAACCAGGATGTACATCGCTGAATCATCTTGAGCTTAATGAGACCTAAAGCTGGATGTTGACACGACGTCAAATGCTCTGTGTGCTTTAAGGTCTGTGGATTGAAACTCATTTACTACGAGTCCACAGGTGGCCGCGGTTTTCTCTGTAGGCCAAACCCAACAAGTTGGGGATGTTCCAATGAAGCCGATCTCTCTGAAAAAACATTACGTCCATCCCAGTGATGTCCTGTGTAGGGTGCCCATATGGCTGTGTGTGCATGTGTGTGTGTGTGTGCTGGCCTGACTGTGAGTGCAGGGCGGGTGTGAAAGAACATTTATCATGGCCCCAAACAGGAGTCGTCACAGGGTGTGCTAAATGGCCCAGCATGCCTAGAAAAGCCATTTTCTAAATGGATGCCTCTCTCTATACGTGTGTCTGATAGAAATCTTCCCAGGGCTATGCCGGCTGGTAACAAGATTGCCTCCCCCTGCGCCCCCTTTCTCTTCATGCGTAGTTTATTCTCACAGACAAAAAAAAAAAGTAAAGTGTGTGCAAATTATTTTTGAGTTTGTCTTACATGGAAAGAGACAAGGAAGTAAGTTAAATATATTGCAGTCTGTTCAGTTCCTCTCGAGAAAGCGAGGTAGCCAGTGACAGAGAGAGAGAGAGAAAGGCAATGACAGGGCAGCATAAATAGTTGAATACATGTTGAATTGGTCGACTTAAAAAACAACACAGGGCTGTAAAATATTTAGATATTTTCTTTTGCATACCGTTCCCCAAGTTTCTCCATAAATAAATAAAACTCAAGTTATTTAAATGTTAACAACTACATTTTAAGATATTCTGCCCAGGTTTGGTCAAGATGTTATTCTTCCCCCCTGGGGGAGTGAGAGAAAGGAAGATAGAGGGTGAGTGATGTATCGGAGGAGTTGGAAGTTTCGAATGGAAGAGTGTGGAGCGCGGATAGACAAGGAGAGTGGGCGTTTTTAGAGCGGAGGAGGAGGGTTTTTTAGAGAGAGAAAGGATGAAGAATGGCTTGACAATTGAGATGGATGTTCGGGCGGTTTTGTGTGTATATTTAGAGTCAAACTACTTAAGATGGATGAAGTGATAGAGGGGAAGGACGAGAATTGGTAAATTTGAATGTGAGCAGACGGATGCTGTTTATAGTCCTTATCCTCCTCATTATCCCCTGTACTGCTGTGTTTGATGTGTTACAGTGTGTGATGATGAGAGGCGGCGTTGGACACTGCCATTGTTTCTATATCCTCAGGCTTACTCAGAGCAGGTTTAATAGGCACACATGAGCAGCGCGCCTACACCCACGTACTGTCATTACAGTGATTTGATGGTTTATCAGAGATGCAGACAGATAATATTAATATGTAGATATTAAGACATCAGGTGGACACACGTGTTTGCTGGACTGTAAGATAATTGCACACACGCAGAGAGATGCTCTTATACCAGTGGTGGTTTCATGTTCTTTACAAGATCGCATTTTACTGTCGTAGCTGGTTGAGGTGGCGCTAGCTAGCACTTACCTACAGTATACAGTTAGGTAGTTTGGTGGAGTGCTTCCCAGCATGTGGGTCACGAGGTAAAGGAGTCAAAAGATGCTGTATGGGAGAGGAAATGAGAAAAAACAAAGTTCTGTTGCACAAATTTTATTTATTTATTTATTATTTTTAACTTTTCCTCTAATCTTTGCTATTTTTTTTAATATTAGATAATTTTACCTCTTTGGGCCTCAAACAGTTATTTAAATGAAATTGAAATCTTAAATCTTTAAAGGGGAAATCTATATTTGGTGGAGCTGCTGATGACTCATAAACATCTGAAACATCAGAAACAATCCCCGACCTGATGCTTTTTTGAGGGGAACCTCTGGTTTATTTTTTAACAGTCCATTGTATTTTACAAGCTTATCATATGATTTTATAAAATTAATCTTCAAAATAGCTAGCAACTATAGAGTAAATAGTACAATATTTTCCTTTGAATTGTAGTGGAGTAGAAGTATAAAGTATCATGAAATGGAAATACTCAAATGTATTCAGACAATTTCCAAGACACAAGTAAACTAAAAGTACCTCAAAATTGCATTAAGTACAGTACTTGAGTAAATGTAAGTAGTTACATGCTACCACTGTCTTATACATACTTGAACACATGCACATAAACCCATGGCAATTTCCTCAGTTTCAATTTAGCAAGCCTCTTAAATGGCAGTGGCGTGCAACATATGCTGAACTCTCTCAAATTCATTTCAATAGGAAGGGTCTAATCAGCATGAATAATTTAGCGTGGTGCACATGACTGCCTCTGAACTCCTCGCTTCAGCCTGACACTTTACAACGCTGAACTCTGAGGATATGTCTGCCCCGCCTCCACACCCTCTCCTTCTGCCGTTTGCTGCTCTTGATTACTGGAAACCAGAGTAGGATGCACATTAAGATCAATATACCCGCACATGGAAGAAGGGCAGGAAGATAGAGTACCAATTAATGGATGTGGGATTCACCGAAACAAACAAAAAGGCCCAAAGAAAGGGAGCTTCATTTTATTTTTGGTCTCTGTCACTTTTGCCCTTCACTCTGTGTGGCTCTTTGTCAACACTGCATCAGTCGGCCTGCTGAGCACATGCTGGCTGCAGGTTTATCTAAGTTCAGCACAGACCTTCTTGCCACTAGTGCTTCCAGTGCGAGTGTATGCGTGTGTATGTGTGTATGTGTGTATGTGTGTGCGTGTGTATGCGTGTGTATATGTGTGTGTGTGTGTGTGTGGTAAGTTTTCCTTTTTGTTTCTAACATTGCAGAAGCTGCAGGTTCAATTTGATTAGCACAGGTGTGTTTTCATGACTCGTGGGAGAATGCAGACTGAATACAATTCCAAATGTTCCTCTTACTTCTCCGAACCTTCACTCTGCTTCCTGGAAAAAGAAGGTTGCTCGCGGCCAAGACAGCCGGCCTCAACAAACAGATATCTCTATAAAGTGCACTGGTGGATTTACTCACTATCGCTGACTACAGAAATTTCCAATAATCTGTCTCAAATGCCCAGCGCTATACTAGACATCACCCCTGCTCTTGCTCCATGGCCCCCCTCCTTACTTCCTAAAGCTAACTTTTTAAAGCCTCACCTCTCTCTCTCTCTCTCTCTCTCTCTCTCTCTCTCTCTGTCTCTCTCTCTCTCTCTATCCATCTTGCTGTGCAGATACATCAGTGGAGGATGATGTGAGGGCAGATTGGTGCCATTTGTTTCTTGATTTAATAGCTCCTTATGCCTGTAGACAGTTTACAGGAAGAGCTGAATGTCCCTCCTCCCACCACGAGCGGTTACCTTTAAAGGAGAGAGAGAGTGAGAGAGTGCTCAGCCCCCCTTCTTCTAGCCTGGACCCTACAAAACAGCAGCTTGTTATCTGCCTGAGTGAAACATCACAGTCTATTTCTGCAGGATAGATAATTTACTCTATGGCTCCGGTTTTCTCTCCTGCCTGCTTGTCTTAAGTGTCCTTCGGTCATTGTGTAATACGCATCAATACACACCTCAGTTTACTCTTAGTGAGGTCCTCGTGTTGAAATTAATGAATAAATCACTACAATTTTAACTCAACTGCAACAGCAGTAAATTTTGCCCAAAGTATTGTCAGCTGGTAAAAACTCTTTTTTTTTCTTCAAATAACAGATAATGATGCCTTTCAGGAATTCAAACATTTTCATGTTCAGAATTTTTCCTCTGCAACGTTTAGCTGAACCGTCTACTGTAATCATGGTTATTTTTTTGTTTAACAGCATATACACACTGTTAAAAAAAAAACATAACCGTGATTGCAGTGTTTCTTTTTCTTTCCATCAGGACCTACTGGTGTTGCCGTCTTAACAATTTGTGATTGATTATGTGTACTGGAAGCACTTGATATACTGTACCTCTCCTGAAGCAGAATTGAAACTAAACAGAGTTCAAAATTTGTTAATTTCTCAATGTCTTAACACAAGCATCCATTCAAGAACATAGCTTAAATGAAAATGGTCTAAAACTGGCACGATACTGATTTACTCTGATCAGACATATGATACCAACTTTCAGTACTTTACAGTCTTCAACACTCAGTGTAAGTCGGTGCTTAGACCGAAAGCAGCCTATTATTAAAACAGTGCAAGGGGCTGCGTTAGTGGGGCCGTGTTTCTGCAGTAAGATTATGATTCAGTTTCAGTAACAGAAGATGTATTTGAAGGCTTATAAGACACCAAAACACTGAGTGCATTGCATATTATGGGAAGAATTTTATTGAAAATTATCATTAAAGTTATAATTATTTACTTTCATTATGACAATTGCAACATAAACAATAGCAATTTGGCATTCGTGTTACAAAGTAATCTATTAGGAACATGTGTTTGCATATATTTGAATGCAGCACCCCGCAGGATGACGCTGCATGGTGGTCTGGTAAATGTTTTTTTCGCTAGACGACCGCTGTGCCAATTGAGCGGCCACATATATGAGTGAGAGGGCTGTGCTTTTTTAGTCAGTCTGAAGGAGCCAGTAGACTCCATAAGAAGTTCTTGTCAGACAGTAGAGAGGCTTTGGAAACCAACTCCCCCGCACACGTTTCCGTCGCTAGACAGGTGGTGTGCAGCCATTTCTGTAACTTTGCAAAACCGACTATTAGACATTCACACTCATTTCACACCTTTTCCCTCCGCCTTCGAGTGTTGCCATTCTGAACAACAATTTCGTCTCTAATTGTGATACATGATTTTCAGAAATAGATTCTATCTAGTCTAGTCATCTTCCATTTCTGTGTGCGAGTGGATACACTGTCTAGATTTTTAAACCTGACTGCATTCCCATTCAGACATCCCATTAACCATTCACCAGAGTGTGGGTCATCAGGCTTACACATCAGGGTCATGAAAGCTTACACATGGTCTGTTAGTGAACCACTTTTTATTTTGTTTTGAACCCTTGTGTAACTTTTCGTGTATCCCAAATAATTATCTGTTTGTGTGCCAACTCTAGCATTTACTGTGTATTTACCCTAAACAAAAACAAAACACACAAGAAAATAACTGCGGACATTAGAGGCACATAAAACCAGTAGCAAGCTGAGCGTTAAGCAGTGTGAGAGCTGGTCAGCACCATTACTCCTAGCCTCAGACTCCCCTGGGCTGAAAGGAGAACAGAAGGGCACACAAACACACAGTATTTATTTTTCTGCCTTTTTATTGGTTTTCTGACACTGGGGAAGGTTACAAGGATTCCTCAGCTTCCCGGCTTGATGGCCTGGCACTGGTTAGCGGTGTTTATATAAATGAAAATACATATATCTGCAGAGTGCAGCCCTGCATGCAGATATCCCTGGTTGGTGTTAGAGGGAATTACTTGAAATAGCTATGCAATAAAAATGTGACAGTTTAGAAAAACTAGAACCAGATTATATAGTGTCAGTGCCCTGTCTCCAGTTTTGTATTATGCTTTTTTTTATTTTTTATTTTATAACTGTAATCGACTGCTGATATTTTGCCCAACATGCAGAAAAAGTTGTATTATACTGAAACTATGACAGACTATCGCAAAACCTCCAAAATTATAACACATTTAATTTGAATGATAATTTTCTGCAAACAGCAGGTTTTCAAAAATTGACTTGAATTCTTATAATAATAAAATATAATCCCCACCATATATTTCATCTACCCTCACAGATATTTTATCTATAAGCTGTCAAGAAAACATCAGCAGATTTTTCAGTTCCTAGATAGCCTTGAAACAAAAGTGTTTCTTTTTTATCTTCAGGTTAAAGCCAGCTGACTGGAATCAATCATGCAGACTTTAAAGACACACTGCTACATAGTGAATGCTGCGCGCTCAGGATGTTAAGTGCTCTCTGGACACATTATAAAATATCTTACTGTATATCACTCGGTGTGCTTGTTGGTTCCATTGTAGTGAATTACCAGGATGGCGCTATAAAGGCCCATCGGGGGGTAAAAAGTCTCTTTAGAGTCAGTGTTGAATAATCAGAGATGACCTGAGTGTCTAAATCTCACTGACATTCACTGTGGTACAATTTGGGGACTTTATTTATGTAGGTAATTGCTGACTGATGAATTCAGAAAAAAACAAAAACAGATGTATTCATGAGACTAGTGGCTTTTTTTGGGGGGAAATAAGGCCTTGCACTTGTTTAAAGGCAGACAATATAGCATTATGTGTCAAAATAGGATTAGAGGTCTGGTAAAGCTCTAGCCCTGTCAGAGGAAGATGCTTTATTTTGCCTACGCTGCAAATCTTTTCTCCTTGTCTCCATTTTTTTACACTATTATTTGCACTGCGTATCTTGCGCATGCTTGTGTAGTTTTTGGTCGTCTTCTGTTTGATGTTCTAGGAAGCACATGATGTGTCTTTGGTGCTATCTGTGCTTGACAGAAAGAAAAAAAATGGGTACAGTTCCCTGAGTGGGTTGCAGTGGTAATGTAGAGTGGCGTGATGCCCTAGAAAATTCCAGGTGTGAAGTGCTTTATTCATTCCACTGCAGAGGGAGTGCTTCTCTATGTGTGAAGTGGTAGGTGTGACGTTTTTCTCCATTGTGAACAAAATATATTTGGGTTTTTTTTTTTTTAATGGCAGTGTTTGTGTTTGCATGTGAGGGAGTTTGGGTGCGCTGAAGTCTCAGAGGTTTTGTCCTCCTCTTCTTCTCTTCCCCCTCCACCTGCACTAGTCTGTGATTGATTGGTCACAGTTCTGAATAACTTTAATTGGCTTGCCTCAGCGGTGGGTGGTTCTCAAATGCTGAACGAGTCCTAGAGAAGCGTTTTAATTTTTGATCATGTAGGCAGTAAGGACTCTCTACTGCCATCTGAGAGGGGTCTTCAGAAGAGCTACCTAGCTCACTTTGTTTCTTTTGCCTCTTGTTCTCTCTCCCTCTCTCTCTCTCTCTCTCTCTCTCTCTCTCTCTCTCTCTCTCTCTCTCTCTCTCTCTTTCTCTCTCTTTCTCTGTGTAAAATCTGGTAGAGAAGCTTCCCCTCCCTTCACAATCTATCCACCCCCTTCTTTGGCTTCGAGCTGGACTCACTCTCATCTCAGCCTCTGGCCCTTTTCCCAGGGCTCCGTTGTTTGATGGGATTTGTGCTCCACCACTACAATTGCTGTGTTACACATATACGCTCATGTGCATGCTTGCACACATATACTATATTTGCAAACACAAACACACATATAATGCACATATATTAACTTGTTGATATAAATTACCAATTTTCAACAGCAATTTTTTTTCAGGAAAACCTAATGCCACTTGAATAATGTTTTTTTTTATCTACATAATGAGGAAACATTTTTAATTAACATATCTGTCAAGATAGAAAATGATCATACAGAATGTATCTCTAAAACATAAAATATTCACTGACAACATATTTCATTTATATTCCATAAAATACCCACTTGTGGCAATTAAAGTATGAGTAGTTTTAAACTTAACCAACACCAACCAAAGGCACTTTGTATGCACACCATCCATCCCAACCACCTTCCTACAAATTGTGTTTGGCACAAAGTGTTGCAAAACAAATTAATAGTATATAGAGGGTTACATACACACACAAATATGCACAAGTGAATAGTTTTGCTAAAACTGCCATATTGCTTTGCACTGATGCAATTATATCCCAGCTCATTCATAGTTATGATTTTTACAAAAGCAAACAAGGACATAATAACCTACTGTTGCCATTTTTGACCATCAAATCTTGTGGAGCTGAAAGTTTCTCATAAATGCAGACGAGCATAAAATATTGATGAATCTCAAAGCAGGATGTAGTAAAAGGCCTGGAAGTCACCATCACACATTAGACTATTAGATTAGAGAAAAAAAAGAACATCATTACCTCCCTGTACAGGTTATTTCACAGTAAAATTCAAAGATAATGAGAAACTTTTCCATTCCCCCAGACCAATATTACAATTTACTTTGTAAAACTAAAAATTGCTTATAATTTGTATTCTCATCAACTTGTTGAGAAGTTTTCTGCAATCCAGCATGTTGTCATTGCTGCTGTGTTTTGTGCTATTTTAATAATAGCTCCACTTTCAAGAGGGTTTAATAGTAGCCTACCACAAAAAACCTAAAAACAAATCAATGATTATATACTTAAATAAGCCCACTGTTTATATTCATGGACACAGTGGTTGGCTCTTTATAATTGGCCGGACTTCTAATAGCTTGCTCAGTAAACTGAAATCCAAGTGCAGAGTTTGTTTATTAATAATTCTGGCATGAGGACTGACTTCTTGTTTACTTTTTTAAGGCTTAGATGTAATGGTTGGTCCACTATTGCAGCTACAGTATGACATTGCTATTCAAATTAGCATCAACACTGTAATAACTACCACTCAGCGTGTATTTCTAAACAACATTCAAGCTAAATGCATTTATTTAATGTAATGTAATTTCAATATAATTATCACATTAATGACAGTATAGGTGTAACTTTCCAGACTGCAACATTGAGGATATGTAGAAATAAATCACACATGGAAAAATATCAATGGTCACAATGATATATCTATATATATATATATATCTATATATCTATATATCTATATATCTATATATCTATATATCTAGAGAGTAAATTTTCCTTACTATTGTTGCTGTGTATCTGCATCTGCTTTACATAGACTGTGTGTGTAAACCAGCCGTCTGTTTTTGCCTACAGGCAGCTTAGCCTCCATTGTCATATGAATGTGGATGGCATGTGAGTGAATGTTTGGGAATACTCAGGAGTTAAATCCTGGAGAGCGCAATGGATTTAAGATTGCTCACTGACACTGTTAAGACAAGTTTTCATTGGTGTGTAGTGCTATACAGTTAGCGATATGTGTGGTTGGATTCATGCAGCCACACGAGTGGTCTCTTGAGTTTTTTTCAGTGTGATGATTACAACATGTGTATATACGTGCGCGACCGTGCATGTATGTGCTTGTGCGTGTGTTTGCATGAACTCTGGACCACCAGCTCATTTCACACACAGACAGACATCAAAGGCGGTTTGAATTAACCCTGCGTGTCGGGGCCGCTCTGCATGCCATCCGCAATTTCACATCTCTGCCGCTCCAGCAGCACCCAAACTTACATGCCCATTCATATTGAAATGAACAGATGGAGTTTTTGCTGTGCACCAAATCGCCATCCTTCACTGAGAAAAGATAAAACTTCAAAAGAGCGGAGATACATTCGGATCTGTTTGCAGGTGGTGTGGCTGTGTGTCGTCGCAGGTGATGTGGAGGTGTTCTGTGTCTTTGTGAAAGTGTGGGTAAAGTGCAGGTATCATGTTTTTCTTATTAAAGCAGGTCAATTGTGTTTCCATTACAGCCCTCTTGCAAAAGCCAGCTCCCTTTCTCCTTGATTAGACACTGCAGAAATGATGTCATGGTCATGCACACACACATACACACACACACACAGGTACACACATCAAAGCATAATGTGCCTCACCTCTTCTAACTCGCTTTTAAATCCATAACAGGAAGCATTGGCTCTCACCATATTGTTTGTGTGTCAAAAATGTGTTGTTCTTTTTTTTTATTCTAAATTGTTTTGACTGGATAGCATTACGTCTCCCTTTCCAGTCCTAACACTCATTTTCACCTCATCTTGGCAGCTAATTTAATTTTTATATTGTATTTATTGATCTGGCCAACTTCAATTTCCTGCGGCGGCGTGATTCTGCTACACGATGAAAACGATAATGTCGATGAACAGGCGGCGATGGCGAGGATGGAAATGGTGATGAAGAATGTGATGATGATAATTTCTGTGGGTGATTGTGATTGCGAGTTGTATGCTGATTAGAGCTGTGTCTGAAGATGGCTGGTGTCGCTGCAGTGTAGGTGAAGCTATCAGCTGCACTGTGTTTTTTAATATCCCTCAGCCATCAAGTAGGCTGTCATGACAGCCATCCAGTAAACACATTCATATTTCATTAATCTGGCCTCTCCCCTCTCCTCCCCCTGACGGCCTCTTATTGTCTCCTCTAGAGGTTGTTCAGTAATCCACTGAGACCTTACCTCATCCTACTGTGTTACCTGCACCCACACACATACACGCTGCGCTGTAAGTACTATAGTAGGAAGTCTTTTCTCATTGTAATTTGGCATACACTCACTGAGTCTATGATGGCTAAATTTAACTGCGTATAGGACCACTTTAATACAAATACACCCACACATGCCCCCCCCCCCCCCCACACTTGTATTTACAGTATAATATGTGTGCGGATCACTGGCACATGCTGACACACAAACAGCTTTTAGATTTAAATACTTTAAACTCTCAAACTAAGAGGGCAGGTGGATAAACTGTATGATATTTGACCAAAATATCATCACTTTTTTTAATAACTGCCTTTTTTAAATACATCTGTAGAGAGGTTTTGTATTTGTCATGTCTGGAATATGTGTGGGTATATATATATATATATATATATATATATATATATATATATATATATATATATATATATATATATATATATATATATATATATTTTTTTTTTACATGCTCACCCACATACTGTTTCACCATTGCTATTCAAGACAGAGCCACGCAAAAAGACAACACAATGGGTGAAATAATGTTACATAAATTCTAGTAAGCCTGAAGGTGGTTTGACTGCTCATTCTTGACCTTGGAAACAGTTGACAAAACCATCTCAAACCGAGGTTCCACCTACTTGATTGTTTCAGAGCTTTCAAACCACATCACACAGTCTTCATCAGCAGACAGTTTTCTCAGGTGTCATGGAACTGTAGTAGCCTGGTTGAAGACCTTCTCAATTGCCACCCACACCTCAGATGTGTTCAGTGATTCAAATAGATCCGGTGTTGTGCTCATTGAAGGCGGTTTCAACCTGGTTAGAAAAACGATTGAACAATTAGAGCTAAGTATTAAGGATTAAGAATGAGTATGTCGTCTTATTATATGGCTAGCTAGCTAGCTAGCTACCTAGCATCTATTAAAAATACAGCAGAAATTCTTCACAGATGAGAGTTGTTCCTTACAGAAATAATGACTCTTAAATTGTCATAATCCTTTGGTCAATGTGGAAAACATTTAGTGAACTACTCCTAGAGAGCATTACTGCAGCTTCAGTGTCAAATGATGTCAGCGCCACAGATACATCACTGACCAGTTAGGCCAAAACACAACAAAATAAAACAATATGAACACAATGTCTGGATTAATGAAGTGAAACAAAATGACAATTCTGTTTCACCATCAGCCTAAAACTGTAGAAATTAAAATGTTAAAAGATTCAAAACATGTGAGTAAGAGACCTTAAGCTGAGACTGTTCTGACAACTGAATATGAAAGAAACTTGCTTCATAAATTGGCAGTGGCACCGCCATGTCTGGATGGATTTTCAGCCATTTTCTATGTATAAAAAGAGGTTATTTCCCAAAAGGCTAATACATTTTTTTCAACCTATTCACATCACACTTACAATATGAGATTGGCAGTACTCATACAGTAGTCCATAATCTGTTCCACCTGGACAAACAATACGACTGCCAATAACCAATATGAGACCATAGCATAGTCTCACACTTAATCATTCAAAGTTAATGACACGTTTCTATCATCATCTTGAGTACAAATACGAGTCTGTCATTCAAAATTTAAAGATCATTTTGATGTTTGAAGGAGGACACAACCTACCACAAAGTGCCTTGTTACTCAGAGTGGATTTGAACTCCCATTGTTAAGTTTAGCACTTATGTCTGGAGGTTTACTGTATATTTCAAATGGCATTCATCATTTACAGGGGCTTATGTGTTGTGCTGTTTTTTGTACAGCAGGAAGCAATTATAGCTTTGCAGAGTTAATTTTAGACTGATTTCTGGTGTAATTTATTTCTGCATGCCAATGAAATTGTAATGGGTCATTGCTTATAGGGTGGCATTTTAGTTAAGGCCTGTCTCATAGTTCTTGTACCATACTAAAACGAACATTTGTCTCTGTCCATAATGAAGGCTTGTTGTAAATTTTCCTTGTATGAATTATTCAGTTGCACTCAGCTGAACTGAGCTAGGTGCATTTGTATATTGTGTGTGTGTGTGTGTGTGTGTGTGTGTGTGTGTGTGTGTGTGTGTGTGTGTAGCTGCTCCAGATAAAGATGACGTTACTGGTCTTCAGAGCGGGAAAAGGGATAAAGCTGTTTGTATTCGATAGGATTTAGCATCAAATGAGGAGGATAAATAGTCCATCCAGGACTGATTGAGCCTCAAAATGTAATACGGATGCAAGGATACAAGAGTGTGTGTGTCTGTGTGTCACGAGGTGTGTGTGTGTGCCTGTGTGGAGCTTAGGTGTGTGTACATTAGAAAAAGATTCAGTTACAGTCATATCTTAAGGAAAAAGACATGTATGTATACTGACCGTAAAATCCCTTTTTTGCTTGCCAGTGTGGTGTATTCGTGAAGAGATTTTGGCAACCGAAGGTGGCTTAGGGGTGTTTGTGTATTTCTTCATATTGGTGGTCGGGAACACTCTCGTCTGCCGGTAATGTAAACCCTCCATGACCCCCGGGTTTGTATTGTAAAATTCAAAGTTAAATTTGAGGAGTTGTGAAACCCTCTGCTGAGACTCCTCTCAGCACCTCAACTCCACTAACAAAACCAGTCGACACGCGCTAATGACCCACAGACATGCAAACTGCACACTGACTCTGTGGGCTAGACTCTCTCTAAGGTTTATCCACTCTTAAGGCAATTGCCCTTTTTACCATGACCCTGTCTACGCATGTCTATTTTTGAAATGGCTGTTAGTCACTTGTTTTTCTATTGCTCGTATGCCATTAAGATACAGTTGACTATTGTCAAAAGGGATGTAACACAGCTAGAGTCTCTCTATATCTGCACTCAAATTAGCAGCTTTTAGTCACAGCTCTCTGTGTGACTCAACTCTACAGTCTCTGTGTGAGTTGATAGCCAAGGCTGAGGTCAACTGTGCAATTCTCGCTCTCTCTGTATGACATATTTTAATGTAACTCTCAATGAAGAGCCGCCTAAAGAAAATTTCAATCTTGTCGGAAGACATTTTTACTGATGTTGTTTAGAATGATGGGGGTGGGGGGGCTGCATTTTGTCAAACCATTAGGGTTACTGCTTACTTGTTAGATGCAAACTTAACAGATATAGAAGCCAAATACTGTATAATAAGAGACATATAGTCAAAAGTGGGACCTGATACAATCCATAATTTCTGGATTAAAAGTTAAATTAAGTTAAATGTTTAATCAACCCCTAAATATTGTATAACTCTATGTACTTATAGATTTAATTTCAAAATAGTTGCACAAATCCCAAGGTATAAAGCCACAGTGATGTTTAAATCTAATAGTTAAAGTCCCTGTAAAGTAAAATCATGTATTTGTTTCTAAATACGTTGTATATGTTTGAAAACAATTCCTGAAAACATGTGAAGACATTGAGAACTATGTAGTTTTGAATTGTGGAGATATAGCGTTAAACAGTTTTTCACCATTTCTGTTTCCCTGATTTGTTGGGCGTGGCTAAAACGGGTATACCGTGACGTACTGGCGAGCCCGGCATGACACCCCCCTCCCCCCACTATATAAGCACGAGAGCGCCCTCTACTCAATGGTTGTCCCGCTCAATTGCGAGTTACTATTACTATTCTACTTTGACAGCCTACTTTTAGCTAGCTATGCCTGCACCCTGAATGCATCTTTCCCTATGATCTGTCCTGGATGCCACAATTTAAATAACAGCTCAGTGTCCTTATCTAAATTTCCAAAAGATTAGGAGATGAAGAAAAAATGGATTGATTTCTTGAAGAGCCACGTTGATGGCGAGTTAAGGATCAACAACATCCACCTCTGAGGTGACCATTTTAGTTTTGCAAACTTTCATCAAAGACAACCGGGCTTCACGGATAAACCGTTGCTACTGGTGACTGAGGCCGAGCCAACTGTCCCTCCCGGGCTTCATCCTCCAGTCCCGCTGTCATCAGGTGCAGCAGTCGGCACTCACATTACATGCCCACCGATTAACATTACACCAAGTGTAAGTTTGCTTGTGTGCTTATTGTATAATTAACGTATAGAGCACAGTAACAATTCAGCTTTGAGGGTGATCCTCCTAACGTGATACGTGAACTATCATCATTTTCATAGTGTATGTAATGAAAATGAGCTGCGTATCTACAGAGGAGCTAACGTTAATTAGCACCCATAACGCGGACTTCCCTCCCTGGCTTCATCCTCCCACCGCCAAAATGTACTGCCATAGTCACAAATCTTATGGGAGCGGGCGTTTTTAACTTGTCTGTGAGTGGTAGCGGGCGGTCAAAAAATAAACTGCGGCTCGGGAATTAGCCAGCGCTGCAAGCTGACTCATAGAGCCGGACTGAGTGCTCAGTCAGCGGTGCTGCTGGTGCTCCCTGATACCGCTAAATTACCTGCTGCTTCTCCTCCACACACACACACACACACACACACACACACACACACACACACACACACACACACTCCGTGTTTATAATGCGCGTTGTATCACTGGGGTATTTTGCTCATGTAAATTGAGACAGAGTTATATGGCCTTATAGTAACGGTGCATTTTGGCATTATATCTGACCACCGTGACTTTATTTGTGATTGTAAATACAGGTATACTACTATTACTTCCGTTGTTGTAACCAAGCTTCACCTCACCTTTTATATGATCCCCTCAGTATGTGTGAGTCCTTAAACAAGTACTTTCCGCTGTGAAACATTTTCACAAAGCAATCCCCTCCGACCACTCCTAGGACTGTGCCCGCAGAAGAAAGTTTCTTCATGCAGTAGTAGTGGCATTTGATTGACAGTTGACAGTTGAGCGGGGGGCGGGGTTTCAGCGCATTCCGCGGACACGCCCACAGCGTTTGAGAGCACAGAGAAAGGCTTGATTTTTCGTGATTTTGAAGCCTAATTTTATATACTTAGTGATTTTTTTAATCATTCAAAATTGGCAGGGCTGTTAATAACACACTTCTTTATGGTATGTCAAACTCAGAATACATATTTATTGTTGCTTTACACAGACTTTAAATCACTGTGAAATACGATAAAAACAATTGAAATCAGGACACTTGACAGTTAAATATGTTGATCATTATAAATGTGGAGTGTCTGCCCTCCACATGACACATATGATGGTACTACGCACTACGAAAGAGGCCGCTGTGCATGAGTATGATTTATAACTGAAAGAGTTCAGTTCAGATATTGGGGTTTAGAGCAGAGGAACAACACACTCAAACACCAGGAGAAATGTCGTCATCGCAACAGCAAAGCAACATAATAATTTGCAGTACAACAAGGCAACAACAGAGAGGGTTGAATAGTAACCACGTGCCATAAAGCCAATAGAAGTGTACTTCAAGCACAAACACAACTCGTCCTGATAATGGTTTAGAAAAAAAGCATTTAACTCGGCTATGAAAAACTGTTTGCAACTGTTTCCTTGTATTCTGTTTTAGCTTCATCATAGTTGCTAGCTTATTAATGGCTTACTGATGGCTGTAGTCACTGATACTATATAGACTATATTATTCACTCTTGTGAGAGTTACATTATTCCCATTATTCACTCGTGTGAATAATACATTTAAGTGTAGACTTCCTACAGAAAAACACGCTCAGCAATAAAAAAGCTTTATACTCTTTTGAGTTGGCAGCAAATTTATCTCCAACTATTTTGATAATTGATTAATCAGTTAAGTTCAAGAATATTTAAGTTCTCTTGTTCAAGCTTCTTAAATGTGAATATTTTCTGGCTTCTTTAGTCTTTTATGATATTAAACTGAATATCTTTGGATTATGGACTGTTAGTCGGGACAAATAAAGACATTTGAAGTTGCACCATGGGCTTTGGGAAACAATAATCAACATTTTTCAATATTTTATAGACCAAAGAACTAATCAAGAAAATCATTTAATGATAAAAATAGTTTTTAGTTACAGCCCTGTATTCATCACAAACTGTCTTGCAAATCTTGGTGCTCCCAAAGCTTTATATAAGCTCTGAAGAAGACACACTTGTGTCGTAATGCTGGCTCATAGGAAAAAAGTGTGAGCCACAAGTGCTCCTGCCTTCTTTTTTTTAATGCATGTTTGTTCCTAAAGTTATCAGGACATCTTGTGTGGTAGAGCCAACTCCCTGCAGGTTTGAGTGTACAATGGATTCTTTCTTAGTTATTTGTTCTTGATTGTTTTAATATACTAGCTCAGATGTAGTTAAAGTCTTTGAGTGCAAATGAGACTAGAACATATTTTTGAGTGAGTGCTTCCTCAGAACTGGAGACCAATTGAAAGTTGTAACTGGTTCATATTACGTCAGTGTTCATTGTGTTTAAATGAGCACATTCTGCTTCCCATTATCCTGCAGTATAGGAGAAATGATTTAATATATTAGGAGAGAATATGCAACTCAGGTATTAGAGTCATGGTAAGACTCTTGTGTCTGTCTTTTTTTTTCACAGACATACAGAAGCCACTGTGACTGACTCACTAAAGTGGAAATTGAAACTTACAGCTTGAAGAATGAGCATTTTATGAAACATTTTCCTTTGTACTGTAGCTTTGCAAATTTGTGCACCAAAGCGTAAACTTTCTGGCTCTAAAGAGGATCATTCTTTTCAGCCATCAGTCAGGCTGGTTCACAGTCCCTCTGCTTCAAATATTTCTGACATGCACAAACACTCAAGCGTACGTATGAGACATAAATGAAGAAGCAAGGATATCTTTCATCAGTATATCTCTACAACTCGCTATGCTACCTCTGCTAGAACCAAGGTAAATTATACTTTTTATCACAATATTAGATCATGCAAAACATCTTTTTATTGAGATTCTCATCATGATACACACCACGACAAATGCTCTGTTACAGGGATTTTCATTTGAACTTTTTGGATGACCCACATTTTCAGAAGAAACTGTGATGATCCAAAACAGATTTCGCAGGCTAGAATGCAGTATAAGTTTATGTAAGTGGCTCTAACACAGTTATTTTATTCAAATGAATTTATCTTCCACAAGGAAGTAGGGAGAGCTTTGGCAACCTGTGGATTATTTTGACATTGGGATTTTGTACAACAATTTAGGGAACCTTTTAATTCTCCTAAGACATAACTGTTTGTTTTGTTAAAAAAATGTTTTGATAAATTGAATATTACAGCAGTGTTTCATGGTGAAATAAAAGACTCCCTGGGTGTGACATAGTTGTAGATCCATGTGTTCATTATTTAGGGCCCTATCGCTTAGCCTTGGTTCTGAGAGGTTGTTAAATGTGCATTTGTTTGTTTTTTTACAAGTAGAAAGCAGCTGTTACGACCCTGTGTGTGTGTGTGTGTGTGTGTGTTGTATGATAATATAGTAAGCAAGACCCCGCACTGATCTTTATTTTAATAGTGTGTTTGTAGAGCTTTTCATAGAGCAGCCTTGCGTGTTGAAGGCATTGATTGTTGCACAGTCGCACACTGTACAAATACTGATTGACAGCTATTTCTTGAATGTTGTCTTCATTTATGCCACACAACTTTACGGGATTGAAGCCATCTCTCTGCCTCTCTGAAAATGGCGTCTCTAAACTGTTTCTCATCAAAATCGAGCTTGTGTTGAAAAGAATATGGCGAGCAGTGTCGGATCATAAAATGAAAGGTTTTCGGTGTAATGTAAGAATTGTCAGGTTAACAAAGGAAGAGCTTGAGATGTTACCTTTTATGTTTTTTCTCCCAACAAGGACTTTTAGTGCCGTATTTGTCCTGCCTGTCCAGATTGGTAAGCACTTTGAATTTATCATATTTCCTCAGGTTCATTGGATGATGTGGGGAATTTTAATAAATCATCAATACTTTGTTTATCTCCTGTGAATAATCTTTATACACACTTTTTTTTTATTATGCTGCGTTCTTGTGTGTGTAGTTGTGGACCAGTGTAAATGTTGACATACTATCCAAATGGTCACTGAAACTGTAGACTGGCTCACTGACTTAAAATTACCACTAAGTTAAGGTAAGATCAGGATTCTTTAAAGTTTATATGCCGAAAGTATAATAGAATTGTGATTACAGTGAAACAAGAAGACAACTTTAAAAAATACATGTCAATGTATTTCAAATGTCATATACACATAGTGAGACCATCACTACACATTAAACATCAGGGCATAGAGTTCAGTTACACTCTTCATAAAATAAGTAAACACCCAACACCAGTATGCACACATTGTAATCAGTTACAATCAGCTGAATATGTCTTATTAGAAAGTAGCTGAGGACACTAGTATCACCTCTGAAAGAAATGTACTTTCATAGAATGTGCTTTTTTGTATGCAAATATACAAAATGTGTGAATATTTTATAATTTTCTGCCAATCTACTGCTCCCTACTTCAGCTCAGCAGGTAGCAGTAATGCAGCTGTAAGATAGTTTGCCAAATTCCAAAAACAGCAAAGAAAAAAAGATGCAGGAAGCTTTAGATACCAAAAAAAAAAAAAAAAAAAGTGAGAAGGGTGTCATGCACAGTGAAATAAGCTCCTAAAAGAAGATGGTCTGTATGGTTCTGTTGCTTTTTCAAGTAATGGTTCACTATGATAAATATACACCGCATTAAATAGTGCCAAAATGTTAGAATTAAGTTGGTTAGAGCTGAATTTCATGTATTATTGTATGTGTTGTTGGTCTTATCCTGATTCTTCAGCAGCGTACATGTAGAACTCTGATCAAGAGTCATTCTGCTGAGTTAAGAGCTGTTTAAATTCATGAGTGAATTATCAGTATGAGGTTTTACATATAATGTTGGAGATTATGGTTGAATAATACTGAAACATTATAAAGCTACAGGTATTTACAGTGTGTTTGTGTACCTACTTTAAAATGCATTGTGGAAATAAGTTTACTCAGCACTAGAGCTCTCGTGGACCCTTTGATTTGACCTTTTTGTTTGTGGCCAGCATTTTGTCCTCAGGTGTTTAGGATCTAAAATGTTGTTGGCTTTTAGTTGGCTGTCAGTCAACCATGATGTTGGAATGTGTTTAGTCTCACAGAGGTTGTGGATGTTTTCAGTAATGAACCTGATCCATGTGACACTTTTGTTGATCCCGGTTTTTGTATTTGCAGGTTTAATGGATGTATAATTGCTTGCTTTATGAATAATCAGATCAGCAGGCATAGAGGAGTGAAATTGCGGGCTTTCAGCAGCCAAACACCGTGGTGGTTCTGATGAGAGGGATCAGACCCAGTTATGTGGAAACCAGCGAATGAACTTCATGGAGAGACTTCAAAGCACATTGGCTGTGTGCTTACACTCATCTGATTTGTGATCACACAGGACATTTTACCTCTGACCTAGAGTCTGTGGAGGGCAGAGCTTGACAGTTACACACTACTGTCCTTTTACTATGGTGTGCATCATTAGCCCCTGCTTTCAAGGCTGACATTTTGAGGTCAACCTCAAATATTTTGCTCAACCAAAAATACGAGTGTTCTGCATTTTCATTGGCTTAAATATATTTTTCAATACATTTAAGATGTATTCCATTTATTTTAATAAATCTGTCACAAACCTGCTCAAAGTCAAGGGAGACCATACAAATAATCATGGATTAAAGTAAAACAAATTTATTTAACTAATAGTAAACTCTAGGATATGTAGATCAATAGTATCAGTGGTATAGTGAGTGCATGGATGTGAGAAAATGTAATGTATGCAAAGGGTAAAGTGAAGAGCAAATAAAACCCAAAATACAACCAAACAAAACCCTGCTAGCTGGGAGGAGAAAGAGAGACCATTGACATATCTGGTCCTCTTATAGAGCTATAGAAGGAGCTGATTCAGGTCTTGTTCATCCTCCTGACACACCTCCACCACTCTGACTGCTTCCTACACAGGAAAAACACACACAAGGAGCCACAAGCAGAGTGGGAGGGGTCGTCACATATGTAATACATTTTAATGCTCAAACGCCTATGGACACATATTGTCCGGTGCAGTGTAATATGTATGAACATGTAAATCAGATGTAAAATGGCAGGCTTTCCATATATTTTTATGTATAGTTTTTATAAACTATGCAGTTTTCTCTGGCCATCAGTTTTGTCAGCCTTCAGGAGTCCTCAGTCCTGTTTTCCTCGTATTCTTTACACCACATTGGAATATAATAAAGCAGGTTTGATGTGGAAATACACCAGGAGTGTATCTAAAATGTTATACAATATTTGTATATTGAGTTGTTTAATGCAAGTTTTCGGATGTTAATTGTGTGGTTGGGGTGTCATATGAGGATAAATAGAAGTGACTTATGCTTGAGCTGAACATTGGGTTGAAACAATATAAGATATACCAAAAATAGGGGCGATGCAAAGATATTTTAAGCCTATAATTTTGAGCAGAAACATATTTTTTGTTGTAAAAAAAGGAGACACCGGATACAATTTTAAATATGAATAATTTTGTCAAAATAACAGAAACACATAACTATTGTATTGGATTGTACAAGTGTCAGTAACATGCCCCAGAGTGAGACTGAATCCACTGGGCATTAAAAGTAGTTTTGCATACTTACCTTATTTTGACTCAATTTGTGCCAGGATATCTGAAAAAAAGGCCAGAGGTAGTTTATGATTCCTGAAGGAACAGAGGAGCAAGCTGCTGACAAAACTGGAAGAACAGGTTATTTTGTGTTATTGATTTATTTTTTTTTTTTAAATAGATTTTTGATTGAAATAGGTTTTTATTATATACTCTGTTGGAGAAAAGTGTATATACTTTATGTCCCTTTATAGACGTTGGTGTGGTCCAAGCTTAGTATTTTATTAAGTCCACGGCTGCTGTTGCGAGAGTGCCCAGTGAAATGGTTAAGCCCTGGCTCTCTTTCTATAGTGTAGAATGGGTAGGCATTAATCTGGCCCAGCTGGACAGAGGGAAATTAATGATCATTTACACTGACGACATAATCAGGCTTCATGCTGTCCTCCGATACTAAATTGCTTCTTTTGTTCCACAAGATCTCCCTCTTTCTCTCTCCATCTCTCTCTGTCAGTGTCTTTTCTCTTTCTCTCTCACTCTCAACTCTGTCTTTTTTTTTTCTTCCCAGGTTGTTCTCTGTTATCGGTCATTAAGTGCTATGTTTCCATGGAAACAGCCAGTTTGGCAGGAATTGGCACACTGTAAAAGCGGCCCTGTGATGTTCAATATGGAGAACTATCTTCCTTCCACTGAGAGCTTGTCCATTTTAGTGTATCGCAGCAAACCTGTTTGGGCTGCGTGCTGTGCTGTGGAGCACTGAGGTTTGGAGGGAGAGAACAAGGATGGAGGGAAGAGCCGGTTCTGACATCTCTCAGCAGGGGTTGGATATGTAAGGTTGTCGAGGGCGCACCCCCACCCACACAAAGGCATACACGTAGCACACTGAAGACGTCCCCTCTGTCTCTTATCTCTCACTCGAGGTTTATGTAGCTGTTCCCTTAATGCTGTCACTTCTAAGAGCAGTGACCCTGTTGGCAGGTTACATGGGGGGCTGTCTGTGTGTAATTAGGCTGCACTCTGTGTGTAATGACTTAGCATGGAGCCGCTCTCTATCAGGCCCAGCAGACAGCTACTGTTAGTGTCAGACAGTAGAGAGGAGGGAAGAAGGGGTTCGGCCATCACCAAGGGCGAGCCTATAGGACGTTTCGGCGGCCTCATCTCTCAGAGGGGAGGTTAAATTGAGTTCCTGAGTCAGTGAAAATCCCCCTATCGCTTATCGAAAGGCAAGAGGGTTAAATATTCAGTCTTGGAGGTTTGAAATGTAATCTGTACTGTGAGTTTTAAATTGTCTTTGGGTTCCTCCCTCTCTGCTCTGTTCTGCCTGTGGTAAGACAGAGATAAGTGGGCCAGAACAAAATGGCTGTCATAGCGAGTGTCACTCAGGTATGTGCTACGCCTGCAGAGCCGCGCATAAAAACTCAACCAGTACGTTATACTTGAATCCAGTTTAAACAAACGTTCATTTGTTACTAACATTAAATAAATTATAGACTTCGTTTTTGGACTGAAATGATCAACTCCAATTGTTTTGCTGGTTTTAAGAAAATAAAATCTGTTGGACTCGATAATAAACTGAACACATTCTCAGGCATGTTTTTCTTCATTGTTGAGTCATGTTAAACATAGGCTGTATATCTGGATAATGAGCACTCTGTTCCTTTGCTGTGAATCCCAAGCACGCTATTTTCACCCATTTGAATTATATAATAACACCTCATTGACCTCTGCTGCTCTAATACCTCGATGAAGTCTCCTCTCCAAATTATAGCCGATCCACGCTGTGCTGTCTCTGGCTCTGCAAGTTGCTTATACCCTCAGCTCATTATCCATTTCATATTTACCGATGTTTTACATGAGGGAACTTAGCAGGGGAGAGTTCAAGATGACTTGCCTGACAGTGAATCGACAGACAGGAAACAAGGGGAGAGAGAGAGAGATGGGTTTGACATGCAACAAAGGTTCCTGGTTGGAATCAAAGCAGGGACGTTGCGGTCATGTGGCATGCGCAGTAACCATTCAGCTACAGGGGCGCTCCAGAAAGGCAGTAATTTTTAATACAAATAATTCAACACATGAAAAGCAGAAAGACAAAAATAGTTTAGGGCTAGTTGCTAAAGCTTGGCAGAAATGTGAGGAGCAGTGTGGGACAGATTTAGCGTCTGTGTAAAAGATGAAGAGAGAATATGAGCCACAGAAGAGGACAGACAGATGGCGTGAAAGAGCAGCGGTGCCTATACTTTCTGGCACGGATGACCTAGGACCAACATTAGCTTGTGCAATGGGCTGCAAAGTAAAAATAATGCAATTGGACATTGATTATTTAAACACATAATGAACCAAAACATTATCTTTGCTTTAATATTAAAATGAGGCTGAACTGTACAAAAGGCCTCGCAGAGAGTAGGCCAGTCCATGTCAGTATCTTTTTTTATTTTCTGAGAATAAAAATGGAAAAAGAACGTGAAGAAGTTTAGCTAACCATTTGTATCAATAGACCGTAACAATCGAAGCTCATCGTTAGATGGATGGACAGGTGCCAGGCTTCATCAGTGGCGTGGAAGTGGCGCAGTAATTAGTCAAATGAGGAGGAAGTGGAGGAGACTCTAGAGAGAGAGAAACCCCCCTGGGGATCTGTCTCCTCAGCAGGAGGACCTCCGCGGCCCACTTGAATACACATACACACACACACACATACAGAGATACACAACCATGCAAACACAAATTCACGCACATACCAAAACAGGGGGAGCTGCACAGTTTCACACATTAGAAGTCTTTTAGATACAGAAACAAGGGGCACACATGCCCCAAGAGATAATGTACACACCCACACACACACACATGCAGACTCATCACGTGTTATGCTGCTGCTGCTGCTGCTGTGAGTTAATGTGATTGGATGGGAGATGAAATTTGGATGATTGTGTGTTTGATATACAGCGGTGCCTGCCTGAGACGTTACTGTGACAACATGCAGACAGTTTTGGAGCTACATAAAGTATTGAATAGGGAGCGGGGATGGGGAAGGGGTGGAGGAATTCAAGAAAATAAGAGAAATAGTGGAGGGAAGAATTATAAGGAGGATATTTTTGTGGCTGTCTATTTGAGAAAACCTAGTGGATGGGAAAAACAATTCCCTACCATCAGCAAGTTAATAAAAAGGCTGCAGTTTATCTCTGTCTGAAAGACAAATACCCTGACTGAGGATGGAAGGGAGGCGAGGAGCAGGGGGAAGGCTGCCCCACATTTCCCGTCGTCCTTCTCCACTCCCACAAGTCACTTTACTATGAATCCCTCTGCCTGATCATGGCCAACTGGCTGGCTGGTTTGCATCGAGCAGATCCTGCTGAATGCTGTGATCACACACCACTTTTGCATGACCCTTTGGTTTCTGCTGACAGGGCTAATTAATGAATAGATACAAAACTGGGCAGTTAAAAGATCGCTGTGGGCTCCATCTGTCCAGCTGGTCTTGTTTGCCTGTTGGTTTGTGCCGTCTGTGGCTTGGCATAGTGAATATCCCCTCTCACACTGTCATATTGGCACATTTGATCTGTTTGGAGGATCTGATTTTTTTTTTAATCTGCTCACTTGGTAGCAGAAATGGATCAAATATAATAAGACACTGTGTTCAAGGTCAGTTTGACAGAGTATTTTGAATGCCTCTTGGTCGGTTAAGCTGGACAGTGATTAATCATAAATGGCACTGAGATTCAAATCTCCGAGCCATGGCAATCACTACAACTACAAGCTACAAGCACTTTCAACAGCCTCTAGATCCTGTATAATGTGACACAAGTGAGCTCTGGATGAAGATGGCAATTGCATCACTTAGGATGTTGGTAAGATGCAATGAAGCAGTGAAAGACAGCAAGTTAAATACGCTGATGACATTTGAATGGGACTGTAGTACCTGCAGGTGAATACGCTATTTTGGCATGGAGATTAGACAAGGTTGAGTGTATGCAAAGTCCTGTCTCTGTGGGGTGTTTGTTCACATGTATGTGGTTGCGGCTGTGTGCGCACCAGTAATGTTTTTCTTTGTTCAGACCTGTTTGTATCACCAGTTGACAATCCCTCTGATAATGTTATAGAAGCCAATCCCCCCCTCCTCCCTCCATGTCATCTTTCTCTCTCTAATCTCAAACTCTCCCCAAGGGGTGTATGTAAATATTTAGCCCAGCCTTTGTTCCCTATGATGAGTGCCCGGATGCAGCTAACTCTGAGTTAGTTTATGTTGCCAGTGGCTCCCTGTGTTGCCTCTGAGACAGTGTTAGAATCATATCTATTTCTTTTGCACATACTGTTACAATATCAAACTTTGAAGTTTGGGATTTTGGGAATTTTTCAATGTTATTTACGCATCTTTTTATCAATAGTAGACATGCAGAATTGACCCTATAGGGCTTGGATATCTTAGCTTGTAAGCAGTTAGTCCAGCTAGCATGTTTGTATATGACTATCAACTGACTCCTCAAGCTTTCCAGTCTTTCCAAAAGCAGACATCTTGTCAATTTTGACAGCTGAAATGATAGGCTAATGTTAGCTCCTTGAGTGGTCTTTATTGTTTTCAGCGGAATCATTTTAAAATAAGAATCTTGTCAAAAGGGTTTTGAATGTCCACTTATTGGCTATGTACTTGATAACATGCTAAAGAGCTTAGTCTTAGTCTCACCTGAAAAACAAGAATAAGGAACGGTGTTGTTCTTGTATTGCATTATAGAGCTAGTTACTCCTAGCATTTTAAGTATCTTAACGACAAATGTAAAATCAAACTGTTAGTTAGCTGACATACTTGTTTGAATTTTCAAACAGTACTTTTCACTTTGACAAGAAAAGGCTTATGGGATTGAGACTAATAAATGTCTTGGGCAACGTTGGCTGGGGCTGCTTGATGGTAAACATCCCTAAATCCAATAACGAGCACGGCAGCAACTCTGATTGCATCCAGGGCCGGTGTTGTGCTACCACACAGTAAGGAAAGACTATTCAGTGGATTTGCTAGTCATGAACAGTGCTTTTTATACTATAAACTGTAACTCCCAACTAGTGAAACCTATTTAGTGATGTGCTCCTTTGCCATGGAAGTAACTTTGGTTACTACTGTAGGTAATAAGTTAGTCAGCCAGAACTGCTAACAATTGCAGCTTATGTCAGAGCAGTTGAACACTATTTAATCCATTGCTTACATCTTTGCTCTTGGGCTAAAAAAAGAGACACCACCATTCAAACTCTTACAATACAGAGTATCGCTTTTACTACAGACCCATGCTTCCACATATAGAGAAGCCCAAAGCTCAACAGGCCGGCTGTATACATGTTGTCCATTGCTGACACACTCATCGGTCTCTTTTTCTCCTGTCTCATTGGGACACAAAAATCTCCCTGAGACACAACATCCACAGTAGCAGTCAATACTTCTGCTTTTTCTGCGTCTGACTGGACTCCTCTGGAGGCTTCCAGTCCTATTGAATTGTGAGAGGCTTCTGGCGTGTTGTGTCTTATCGAGATCCTCTGAGGAGCTGCTGCTCCCTATGTGTTCTCTCTTATTGAACTCTTCCTGGGGCCCATGGAAGCTGGGCCTGCTCGGCAGAGCCCACTAATATCCCTTAATGATGTGGCATCTGTCTCTGTCAACCTCCGTGCTGCAGCAGCCAGACGCAGCCTATTGAGGCTGACTTCACAGAGCGATAAGAAGTCCTCTCTCTTAGACACAGACGAAGGGACAAAAACATCAGCACGACCAAAGAACATCAATGCTACCAGCGAACATAGTGAAAAAGTCAACAAATAAGTCTTTATACACAGTGGCAGAGGCAGACTGAAATATTTTTTATTTGTTATCATTTAATGTTTTGACTTTCTTCTGCTGTGTTGATGACTTGAGGAACATTTTGAAAAACCCAAAGTTTGTGCAACACGAGTCGGTATTGAAATTTTATGCAGCATTAACGAGTATTTTTTTTGTGATGTTACCGAAGCCGAGGAGTTCAGGGATTGACTTGCAAAGCAGTGGACTTCTTTGATGAATGTTTGGAGCCAGCTGAATCTGCATACCACTTTTTAACAGTAATTTTCTGGAGTCTCGCCACCCTCTGTCTTTCCATCTGCGTGTTTACAGTGACACTCAGAGCTTGGCACACTGGAACCAGTCATCATGGCTAATGATGAGAATGAGAGTATGTGTGACGTGCGTGAGCTGTGCAGAGGGCGTGAGTGTGAGTTTTGCGCACGTGTACATTTGCATGTCTCGCTGTGTGTGTGATATTTCAGCGTGCCCTTGAATGCGCTGACTGCCAGAGGAAGCATATTGGTAGCGATTGGCATAGTTACTTCTGTCGTATCCTGTGTGAGCGTTAGCAGCAGAAGGTTCGATTGGCCGTCAGTGGCACTCTGCAGAGTCACCTCTCCTCTTTTCCTGTGAGAATGACAGGCCTGCACAGAAAGCTGTCCAGGCATCACAGCCGCGAGCCAACAGCATAACTGATTAACACTGCTAATTAGATCCACAGCCTTTCCAATCCATGAATTATCATTCCTCTTTACAAAAGGATGGATTCCACAAAACAGTCACATCCATTTTATTCTTTTTTCTTTTTTTTTTTTTTGGTGCTTACAGTAGGACTGACATGTCTTTTTAATATATTATATATATTTTACACTTACAAAAGAACATCAATCATCAACAAACTTTTAAGTAAATAAATTAAATGAGTAGTCGATACAGTGGTGAAAAGTAACTAAGTACATTTACTCCAGCTGTGTACGTATGTTGCAGGTGCAGTACTTGTACTTTACTGGGGTATTTGAATTTTATACTTTGCACTTCTGTTTCATGAAATTTCAAAAGGAACATAAGACAAAATATATGCTTAGTTTATAAAATAAGATTTTCCTAAATTAAAGCAACAGTGAATAAAAAAATGCAGTAAGATGAAATAATATCTACTATTATTTCTAATAATACACATAGTATGCTTATTGAACGGCAAACAACAGCGCAGTTAGATATGTAGTCAAACATAATTGACTCGTAAACATATCAGCAGGATTTTCATTTTTATTAACAATAAGCATATGTTCCACTATGTTTTCTGCATTTAGTGTATGCAGAGCTCTGTTGTTTCTGCCGTTTCTTTTTTTTTTTTTTTTTTTTACAAGTGCTTACAAGTGGTTTGCCTCAGCTCAAACACTGCATATGATTATCAGTAAAGTCGCCTGTCACAGTACTTGCTTTTTTTCTCCTATAGCTGCCCCATTACCCAAGTGAGTCAAGCTCTAAAGCCCTCAAATATAATTTCAGGTGGGCTGATGTGCTTATGGCCCTTCAGCGATGATGGTCACTCATCTCCAACCTCTACCTAAAGAGGATTTAAAGCCCCACAGGCCTATTGTACCCAGCATTACCATGTGCTGTCAGTCTGCGCACAGTGCTCCTCCAACCTAATGCTCATTGTCCGGCTGCTTCCGTCTGGGCTGGAGCTCTGTCTAGTTCACAGCACAGCTCAATCTTCCCTCACAATGGACAGGGACCTCATCTGCCCGCTTCAGGGGCATAATAATGGCTAACTTGTCAGAGAGACAAGCACCCTGAAGTACTGTTTGTCTTTATTTGTCTTTCTTTGTATTTTTTATTAGTCCATGTAGAGTGATAAAGGGGATAAAACAGGCTTTCCTCAGGCAAACATCCCATAGTGTTTCACATACAACATGGCAGAGAAACTGACACCAGTGCTGCATATGTGGCAGCACATGATACACAATAAACATTTGTCACTAGAGAAGGGAACAAACCGTGCAGGTGGATACAGTACACTGCTGTCTTTCCCATTTAACGTGAGGGGGCACGCATATACTCAAGCAGCTACTTAATACTACTAATTTATTTAATGTAATTTTTTTGCATAAGAACAAGTATATAGCATGAACTAATGCCACATACCACATCATTTACAAGCTAAGCTAGTTTGCAATGCCAGAACTGAGATCAGCAACAACATAAACATAAAACTCAACAATAAAATACGTATGGATCCATACTCAATATTAAATATTGGCTTCCCTTCCAAATTTGAATTGCTCAATTATACATCATCAGAAGAGGCTTGATTGTTGTAAATGCTGCTTGTGATCATGAAATGCGTAAAACTATATTCAGAATAAATTCAATCATCTGCTACATTTATGTAAATGTACTGGTGGGCAATGTGGATAAAAAAAAACATCATAATAGCAACCGTAGCTTAATGTTGGTATGATATTTTGTAAACTAATTAAAAACAAATATCTGTGTGTGTTTTAGAAGAACAAAATGTAAGTATTTAGGATAATATACACTTATAGAATTTGGTTAAATTTAGCTTTTTAATTTAAACATCTGAACTGTGAACTACAGTATCTCAATAATGCAAATGTTGCTGCAAAGTCACATGTAGACTTGATAAATGGTAATATTGTATTGTTTAGCCCTGTGCGGTTTTATTATCTGTCTTCCAGCAATAACAGTGGGTTTTGTCCATCAGAGTCCACTCAGGTCGATGAGCTGTAACCTGTAGTTTTTACTACTATTGATATTGTATAAATTCCATTTAATAGTTGTTTTGCTCATATTTGGTGCTGTTATGTATTTTACTAACTGATTCTGTGTTGTAGCAGCTAATTTTTATACATGTTGGACCACAATGACAGTGGTTGACTTAATTTCTCAATGGTTTGCTGACTGAGCTTTGAGGAGGTAATTAAGCAGCGCATTTTCCAATGAGGCTCTTTGATGATTATAGTAGTAGAAACTACACAATTATAGAGCACATTGAAGTTATTTTAAATCCCTAAATATAGAGGGAGAATGCAGGACGAATAATGGAAGTTGCATTAGAAAGTTTTTTCTCCCCTGAAGAATACTCCCTGAGCTCTCTCTCTCTCTCTCTTTTTTAAGGATTAAAAAAAACAAACAAATAAATGGACCTTACTGCCTATAATGACAAAAAATATTTTGGAATCCCTGCATGAAGCAATATGAGTTTTATTGATCTCTTTGTGTTTTGTTTCTAACCTCAAAGAAGAGAAGGCTCTGCCTGTAATGTCCCTGGGACTACCATGAATCTTCCAGCGAGAGGCAGACCCAGAGAGCACTACCACACATTAAGGGAATGAATATTGATTTGAAAACAAATTTGACATGGTTTTTAAATCGACTTGAAAAATGCATCGCTTAAAAGAGTCAGGGCTTTGTAGTCTGTCAATGGAGCGGAGAAAACTTCGCTCTTGTTTTATGGTTTAATAAGATTCCTTTAATGGCTTCTTCCACCTTGAGAAAAAGCCCTCTGAAATGATGTGTGTCACTGCGTATGTGTGTGTGTTTGAAGTGTGGGTATCTTCATGTGCGCAAATACTCATACGATTATTGGTTTCAAGTCTGGGGGCTGCCGTTTTTGTGTGTGTGTGTTTGTTAGTGTGCATGCATAGACTGTTGAATTACAGACTAATGACTTTTTCAGGATGAGTAGTTGTAGCACAGAATTAAAAGAAACAACTAAAAGAATTTAACCACCTGTTTCACTTATCGAAACACATTTAAAAAGATTTTTTTTTTTGTTGTTGGTTGCTTTATTGTACAATTTTCATATTTCACCTTCACATTTCACTTTGAGAAGTAGTTGTAAGTGTTGCTTGAAGCTAGGCAGAATCTCTGATCCCTCAGAGGACGGCCAAAATAAGACACCAGGAATCTCATCAGAGTGCTTGGTTGGTGTAGTCCGAGCTTCTGGGGCCAGGTTTGCCTGCTCAGTGGGCCAGTGGAAGGAAACTGCCTCTGGCTGCCTGCCCGGCTTTCAGCTCGACAGAGACGGATCGTATTTACGCCTGTGTTTTCCTTTCCTAATTGCTGCACATCAACACATCAATCTGACAGACATAATATTTCATAATAGAGCTAGAGATCTGTGCTTTTGCAATTTTAAAAGAAATGTGGGAATATTTGTAAACATGTAATCATAAGACCTCAGATTCAGTGCAGGCTCAGAATCAGAATTCATAAAGCTGGTGTGTGTCTTGGTCTTAATCTCAAACAACCTAGATAGATAGAAACCCAAGGCCACAATACCCTAGTTTAATTGATTCATAGCCTTAATCATATGGTAAATACAAGCAATGACTTGCTCATTGTTAACAACTGATCAGCCCAGAAATAGCAGAGACGGGCAGGCTTCGGGGTTGGAAATACTCTACTTTGTTACGCAGAATGCACAGGCCGTGCTCTGCCTGTTTTTCAGTGCATAATAGTTTACACACAAGCGTTGTTCCTGTGAGCCTCAATTTCTTCTCATGACACCTAAGAAAAACCTCGTTTCACAGATAAATTGGATGTAAACAACCAAGCTTTTCTTTATCTCAAGGTTCAGGGGTGTGACAAACAAAAATGAACCACTGCTTCTCAATATTTAAACAAAAACAGAAGTTCCAGTCTAGTTGACATGTGACGCACACAAATGAAAAGGTTGTTGAATATTTGACATAAAAAAAAAAACAAAGAAAAAAACGCTGTTTTTTACATGGTTGACCATTACAACTTTTTCCTGGAAATGTGTTACATCCTTGCTCACAGATTGTGATTCTATCAGTTGTCTGGGCAATTTCTTATTGCAAAGACTTATTTTCTGTGTGTGTGTGTGTGTGTGTGTGTACGTGCTTTTGCTGTGCTGTAAGGCTCAGCAACTATCATCAGTAAACATGAAATTAGTTGTCATTGCTGCACAGAGGACACAACGTTTAACATCAGAGATTTGCCAGACACTGTTAAACTCCTTCCTCATTAACTACACCAGTGACTTAATCAGCTGTATGGTTGTCATGTTATTGGGCCCAGAAAAGAGCTTCTGGGATTTCATTAAAGGAGATAAATAGATTTAAATACCCAAAATCACTGTCAAGTTTTGAACCACAGGTTTTGTTATTTGTCATACACTGACAAACCAACATGCTTTCATTAATGGCGCAGTAGACGGCTGTTAATTAAATCACCAATCTTAGGCCTTGCTGAGAGAACAACAGGAACTTGAAATCAACCTCTTGAATTTTTAGTTGGACACAAGAAACACCTGTTGGTTTTACAATGGATATCATTTTTTTCTCATTTCAAAAGTATCATTGTATGTCTTTTTATAGTATATAATGACATGACTCCAAAATGTCCTCCCACCTATCCTGAAAACAGCTTTTTTGTTAAACTAGCATCTTCAAAAACAAGTTTGAAGTCTTTTGTTGAAGAAGACAGCCTTTAGCTTTTGTGGCTTCAAGTTCACATTTGTTCTGCAGATTTAAACTAAAGCTTAACATCTAATTTTGAGTCTTGATTGTATTTTTTTTTAAAATAAAATTGCAGTTCTTTTTTGTGGAGTGAAATCCATGAAGTGTTCACTATACTGAATGTGTATTTACTTAAGTAAATGTTTGATTGATTGAAAAAGTCTGATAAGTTTCTGGTACCTCAAACTGAACATAATTAAACTAAACATACACCCAAAGTAAATGCTGCATTTCAGCCTCACATTTAAGTCTTAAGAAGGCTTTAATTGCTTTAAAATATTCATCAACAACAAGCTTTTCCTGGGTTTGCTTCTGAGGAACTATAGAAAATGGTATTATGGTGTGAAAGTGGGTCTTGCAGTGTCTTAGGGCAGCAGGATAAGTGGTAATCCCTTGGGTGGTGCTCTGTTGTAGACTACAGATCCTATAGAGAGCCCAGGCCGCTGAGTCAGCCTTCGAAATTCTTCCAGGGGGAGCAGACTAATCTCCCGAGTACCTTCCTCTGTCAGCGGTCCAAGCATCTGTCGTCCTGCCTCTGGATGCCCCTCTTTCCCGAACATCCCAGTCCCTAATGGCATCCCAAATCCCATTCCTCTTACTTGTTTTATGTTGTTTGCAAATTCTGTCTGTTTAATGGGTTTTACCTGATTTTAGGCTTGTTAATGCCCCAGTAAGAGTGTTTGTGTAATTCCTGTTTTCACTTTAACTAAGGGATTATGGTTCTTCATGGGTTGAAAAAAATTATATGGCCTGTTGGGTTTTGGGTAGCCTTCAGTAACCCATTGGATTAAGTCACACATATGTTGTCACAAAGCTGTAAATAAGGCTGTTTGTCTTAGTTCCAAAGCAGTTAACATTGTGGGGGTACAAGGTGTTCACCCAACAGTGAGGATCTGCTGGAGTTTGCGTTTATTTAATTTGATCCTGACTGCCAGACTTCAGCTGGCTAGCTAAGTGCTTTGCCATTAAGGTCTATTCTGTGTTTAATTCTGCTACAGTGCTAAGGCGTGTGCGTGTAATGGCAGGCTGTGTACTACTAAATGTTTACCATCTTGTGTGCTACCTTGAGAATAAGCAAACAGCTCCTCTGTGATCTTCTTAATTAAACTAATGGCTCTGATAACCTGAACTTTGATTCCCTTTGTTCTCTCCATCTGCAGATTTATAATGAGAAGAAGAGCCAGTTTGAAATCAAAAGAAACAACCCCAAGGACTTGGTGGAGAGAGTGGCACGTGACATTTCCAAGCTTCTCAACAGTAAGAGGAAAGCCCTGGAGGTAAGGAGATGATGCTCCACATATCATAACACCTGTGTACAAACACGCACTATACCATTGTGCACAGATGCACGCATACATGGGCCATTTCCATTAGTTCAGTTTTTTTAAACAGGAATACATGCATTGTGTTTTATTACAGTATATATAAAACTTCATACAAATTCCAATATAAAAACAATACCTCAGTCGCTGTATCTTACTGCCCCTTTTAGTGGCAGCACTCTGATTTTGTGCACTTTATTTTCCTCAGTTTCTCAAAGAAATATAAACAAGTTTTGCATATATTACAACAAACATTTGTCTGCTTTGAGGGAGACCCTAAATAATTCAAATAATTCCAAACAACATGAGGGGACATTTTGTGTCAAGAGCGTCATCATCTTTAGTTGAACTTGCACTCGTTTGATGTTGTTTTTCCACAGTATGTCTACACTAAGCTGTCCAACTAGTTGAATGTAATTTTTGTGTGAAAACCAAGTGCATCCTGGTGTTTCTAGGTCATTTTCATTAAGATTTCTAACCGAAGTCAAACACTGAAACAAGAGAAAAATAGCTAAATAACTTCTTCCTTCTCTTTTCAGTTAGCAAACAACAAAACTGTACATCATAACCCGCATTTGGTAAGGTGTGGAACAGACACAGCTTACCAGATGGTTGTCTCACAAAATTAACATAAATATAGGTTAATGACAATAGCTGTGGAATTGGATATATTCACATTTAAAATGATCAATCGCTGAGAAACTTCTTCTTAAGTGTACTGGCACACAGCCCCGACCCTGCATTTTTAAATTGAACCGGCTTAGTGTGAATGTTCACTAAATCAGCTATCATAGATATAATAGTTTCTTTTTTTGTAGTCCTGTTTCATATTATATTTTTTATGACACCAGAAGGTTTGTGACTTCTTTCCATATGGAAAGTGGCTGAAGGGGATTAACTTTATTCATTTAATTTGAACTCTTCTAGAAACTATACTATTATTATTCCTCTTTGTAGTTTAAATACATTTTCAAGCTGACTGTATTTTGCCAATGAGGAAAAAATATAGACATGATATTCTATACCTATAATATTCTATCTTTATTAAGCTAGTTTTGAGGACTTTTTCTGTTAAATATTGAAGGCGTATACTCAGGAAGATAGTTCGTGTGGTGTGTGAGGTGTAGGGTTATTTCAGAGGTTACTATTTCAATGTCCTGCCTTTTTGGATATAATTATTACCACGGTTATGCTCAGACAGTTCTGTGATTAGTTAAAAATGTGTTTTTCTCTCACAGTGGGGAATCTCTAACCCTTAAGAAAAAGAGAGTGTGCGGGCATACAGAGACACAAATTCAAAGTCGAACAGAGTGACAAGGAGGGAAATGAGAAAAGTATACATAATCAATTTTTAATTTGTAAAAGTCAGGGATAAAGTAAAGGAGCATTTGTGCTAATCCTGAAAAATTGGATTTTAAAATCAAAATGTTGTTGTCCCCTGTTTAGGTAGGAAGTTTGGTTCAAATTGTCTTCACACTTAAATTTAAAAGACACATTGAGAGTTTATAATTCCTAAATTATCTGATTTAAATTTGTATTTATGGTTATTTAAAGCCAATTTTGCTCTTAAATTTACACACAAACACATATTGACACTCTCAAATTATTGAGGCTTTAAAATGTGTTTCACTTTACCCAGCATTTAGATATTTATATTTTACATTCAAAACCATCTGGCTTCTACTGCTGAACATTGAGCTTTAATTTTATATTTGTGTAACAGTTTTATGAGTGAGTCGGTAGAGGGTATAATTTGAATTTCATCCATGTGGCACCTCATTTAAGGATGGGGACGTTTGAGGAACTGTCCACTTTCCTTTTCTCTGTTTTTGCCTAGATATGGTCACTCAAGGCAAACGTGGTGACATTTTTTTATACACCGTTGAAGCTCCATAAAGCGACAGAAGTGTATATCTTTTAAGAGCATGTGGTCTTGCGGGATGATGCACATTCATGCCAAGGAGCAGAAGTCTCTCAGAAGCATGGTTAATTTCTCCACCTTGGATCCTAAAAGGGAAGAAGGCGTTACAGTATGTCTCCCGTGGTCATGTGTAGGAATGAGTTTGGAATGGCAATGACCCTCCATCCCTGTTTTTTGGAAAGGGAAAAGGCAGTACTATACCCCCACTTTCACCCCCCCACCTCGCTCCCTCAACACACACACACACACACACGCACACCCCAACAACCCCCCAACACCCACAGCCCACCCAGCCTAACCTCCATGGGCCACACTGTCACCTCACATCCTGTCTGGGAGATTCACTCAGGAGGGAGGAAATGAGGTGAAAAAAGAGAAGGGCTGGAATGAGAATGTCTCCCTGCGGCGTGGAAAAATCAAGAAAATGATGTTCAGAAATTCATAGATTTAAAAATGAGCAGCAAGCGGCAGGGAAGGAGAGAGGGAGCAGAAGAAGGGGGGTATAGACGGAAGGAGAGAAAGAGTTTGGGGGGAAAAATCAAAAGATGAAGAAGAAGAGAGCAAGGAGGAAAGGAAAAGAGAAGTCAGATGATAAAATTGCAAAAGGGAATGAGTAATGCAAAAAAATAGGGATTCATTATGGATTACAGACCTAATAAATAGTTTGCAACAAGTTAATATGCTTTCTTTAGGCAGGTTATTTTTTTCCACTAAAATTAAACATTCACAGCCGTAAGTGAATAAATTCATGTGGCTTATTATTCATACAGGGAGAAAAGTGAAAGCCGTATCTTAATGCAGTCTGCAGATCGGTGGGAGATATAGAACGTGGCTAATGACTGGGCCTGGAAAGATCTGGATGTTTTAGATATGTATAAAAATGATGAGGGAAAAAACTGCTAGTATCATGTCAGAATACCACATGCATATCAGTGACCCAGTCAGATGAATGGCTATCTAAACATAAAAGAACACAACAATAACAAATCCAACACTGCGTAACCATTTAAAAAAAAAAAAGTGGCTCAAAGATGGTATAGTTTCCAACTTTCATCTAGCTGCTAGATACAAGAAAACACCTCTAGAGAACACATGTGCAATGTAGCATAATGTCAGTCATGTGAGAGAGGAAGTTTTCATGAATCTGATAGCTGTCAGATCGATGGTTTGCCCACCCTATCAGATTCATGAAAACTTCCTTTTACGGCATAGATCTGCCTCCACTGCAGATAAGAAGGGCTCAAACTCTGCTCGGCACATTGTATATTCCAGCCTGTTTCTACCCCATGTAATGGTTACTTAGTCCCAAATATTCCACACTGCCACACACTTTAAAAAAAAAAAAAAAAAAAGGAAGCGTGTGTGTGCACAGGCGTGTGTATGCATGCAAGAAGAAATTATTCTTCTGCAACCTATTTAAATACTGCTTCGGGTGATTCGTTATAATTCATGTTTATATTACTAATGACAAAATACACATTGACTCTAAATACTGAGTTACCGATATATACTGAAGAGGGAAGCTTTTCTCATTGCTCTGAATTCAGTTGCTTTAGCCTTAATATCCTAAATTAGTAACACATTTTAATCATTTAAATGAGTTTGCATATTTTCAAGTGAAAAAAAAAAGCTTGGAGGTCTTCATTAGTTCAACCTGTCTGGGCTATGAACAAGATGCAGTTTGCGACGTGCAACAGTTGGAAAAAAACAGTTTAATGAACGCAGTTTTTGTGGATTGTGCTTAATATCCACATTTGGCATAACTAATACAACAACATATGCTTAATTTCACACAGCCACTATCAAAATAGGTATCTAAATATTTATAAAATATCATTCAAAATGCAGTGCACTCAATGTTCCCCTCACCCTAAAAATAGAAATAGCATAAGCTGACTTACTTTTTGTCAAAAGCCTCCCAAATGTTTATTCCTTCCTCTCCTTGTTTTAATCTCCTTCACTCCATGTCTCTGTCTGCTCTCCTTTTCTTGCCTCTGGCTTCAGCCATCTTCTCAAACAATGATCTGATTCTATGGTCGATGCCAAAATTAAAATGAAACACAAACCCCGGTAGGCATGTTGCTGCTGGACATTTTATATAAATCTCTTTATTTTTGAGGCAGGTTGAAATGTGATTCAGGAAAACTTCCTCTGATGTTTAAAAGTTTAGCACCCTGTGAGTTACAGCTGTCAACTGGATTCATTTTTTTATGTGAGGAGTAGATGTTCACCATTTTAGATTACCAGCCAATTGGGAATGAGTTAAGTAAGATATCATATGTTTCTACAAACTTTCCTGTGTGTCGGTGTATGCAGTTTTCTTCTACCAGTTAGAAAATATATTTTCTTCATACTCATTGGCTCACTGTAAAACCTACAGTAATTGCAAATTGTAAATGAAGACATTTAGGGTTGTAATTTTATCCATAAGAAGTTTCCTGGAAAGAATTGTAATTTTGTACTAATTATAGGAAGACTATGTTCATTTGGTACACTTCCAATCAATTAATTCAAATTAACTGGTAGCGTATGTAAGTCTTTTAGTCAGTCCACAGCAAGTCAACTGACTGTGCAAAAATGTGGAATTTGTCTGCCAGAAAGGATTCAATTCAACATAGAGAATTATGTTTACAATAATGAATGAATAACAGATCAATATTTATTTGGGTTTAAATGGAAATTTCCTTTCAGTGAATTACAATTACTACCAAATTACATGTTTCTTTCTAGGATTTTTTTTTTAGAGAATTATTAGGAAATTACATGTAAAATAAAGCATTCCTGGCTTTTTTCCCTCTAAACTACTACTACTAAATTCTGAAAATATCTCTCATACCATTCCCATCTCTCAGTCCTTTGGAAAATGTGCAAACTCATAACTGTACAGTATTACCTATTCATATAATTATCACCTCTCCTTTAGTCAAGAGAAAATGTATATAATGATACATATGGGGAACGCACCTTTCTTAACTTGTCTGGTGGCTCAATTATATGAGGTCATATTAGTTGAAAGATTGTCAAGTACACTGATTTTCTGGTGGCAGCAGAGTTATTTGCACACATCTCATGCACCAGTACTGTGTCTGCATGTGCTTCTTTGTAGTGTGTGTGTAATGTGTGTTTAAACATGTGTGTGTGTGTGTGTGTGTGTGTGTGCGTGTGTGTGTGTGTGTGAGAGAGAGAGTTATCAGAGCAACAGGCTCACACCTGAGTGATACTACAAGAGTCTCTCTCTGACAGGCCTTTTAACCCAGAGCAGCCAGAGAGAACATAGTCCTCCATGTAACCTGCCATGTGCATAAAGCCAAACAGGTGTGATAGACCTACCATACTGATCTGAGAACCTCATCCCTTCCTGTGCTCGTCTTTGCGATGCTTCATATGATCGCCTCAGAGGCCTGAGATCAGTTGGGTCGCTCAAAACCAGCTGAGACTGCACAACATCCTGTACGCTGTCAGTCAAAGCCAGACAGAGTCGAGCTGTCAGTCAGGCCGCTGCTGGGATTTTCCAGCCTCAGGGAGGGAAGATGAGGCCATGAGCTGCAGAAAGAGATCATGTTACATTCCCATCAGCTGCTGAACAGCAAAACTACCATTAGTGCTTAAGTTATGATTTCACAGAGGGGACTGGTGGAATAGAGAGGGGACTAAGGTTGGTCTAATCCAATTACACAGATCTCAATACTATTCCAATACCACCTACAGGCTGAAGGATGGCTGCCTCTGGGCTGCTCAGTGTTTGATGGATACACACCCAGCACTCCACTGGATTGGTTATTGAGATGCTTGCAGGGTCAAACAAACAGAGAGGATTCAAGGTGGAGGGATATAGCCCGGTTGAATATTCTTACAAAATACAGCCAGGGAAATGTACTTGACAAGCAACACAAGTTAGTGAGCAAACTGTAGCAGCAGGCGCACAGATGCAATAGATGGGAAAAACACTGGCAGCACTGAGGTTTTTTAGTTAAACAAGTGTGCATGCTGAGACCTGTAGTTCACTTAACTGTTCTGGGGAAAAAAAAGAACACTGACCCATATAAATGGATATGATTCAATCTGAGGTTTGTGTGCAACGCAGCAACAGCAGCAGTGCAAATATCTTTGGACTAGAAGTGAAGCCGACATGTAGTGTAGTCCCACCTGGGCTGTTTGCACCTGAGGAGCATATCTACACAGTTCAGCAGCCTCCCTCCTTGATATAATATACTGTACAACAGCACAACAACAGTTGAACAACAACAGTAAACACATTGGGAGTAGGATTATCCCTCATTCACACATTCATCCATCATTCCCCAATGTTTTTGCACCACAGACCGTCTTTATACTGACAGCTTTGTGGCTTTGTAGTTTTGTATACTTGTTATCTGATTACCTTGAGTACTGATGACCTGCTTTAGTTTAAAATCAGTGTGGTTTGTTTGTGAGCGACAAGGTGTGAAGTAGTTAGAGTAAGCAAACCTAGATTGATGATATGCCATTCTGCAGAGAAGAAATATTTAAAACTACAGCATGACAAGCAGACCTCTTTGATTGGACGAGCATATGAAGTGAGTTAGAGAAGATGATGGACGGAGGGCGGGTTCTCTTTCAGGGATGACGGAGATGTTCTGTGACTTCGCAGTCATGCTGATAGTGATTGTGTGAGATTGCAGGAGAGCTTGGACTGGACACTGCGCAGGGATAGCAAAAGTCTGCTTGACAGAATTAATCAATCAGACGGCACGGGCCTCCGTCTTCTTCTGACCACGGAAACCAAGATGACACAGCCGGGTCAGGAATGGGGAGGGAAGGGCCGCTCCGAGTCATCTGTCATCACGTTACATCCATTAATAATTCACTGAGACACAGACTCTCAAGCGTGGCACGCACAGCCAACATGCTGAAAGCAGTGTGAGCATGCACGTGTTGGCACAGGTGTGAACATTTGGATCTACTCACTTGTAAACTTTGCAACCCGTTCACACTGATCTCGCCTGCAGTATACTGACATTTTTACATCCTGTAGAATTACATCTGAAATTCACACTAGTATTTCCACTAAAGAGACTGAGGGAATGAGACCTGACATTGAACGGTTATTAAACTGTAAAATGGTAGCAGCAGGTTGTGGGTCCTGTAGCTCATGACCATGTTTCTGAAAGCTTTGTATATCTCAATGTGACAGTGAAAATAGCTAAATAATAATCTTTTAAAGAAGACACTCAACATATTTTGTGTTTTTGTTAAACTTGAGAATCATCAGTTAACACTTCTAATAGTAGTAAACTCTGAACACCCATCCCAGAGCTGTATCATCATCTGTCAACTCAAAATAATTTTCACTGGGGGGGGGGGGGGGGGGGGGGTTTTCTTTCGTCAGAGAAATGCTGCTTTGATTCATTTAGTAGTTGAATAATGAAAGGCAGTGACTGTGTGCTTGTTTATTTTAATTGTAAGTCATACTTCATACACTTATTTGTTAATGGTGGGCCAAAAAACAACAGCAAGTAGGAATCAACAGTTTAATTATTGTTACTGCAGTTACACTGGGAGTATAACCACCTCCTTGGAGTATGTGGTTGATGACTTCAGTCGTCATCCCAGCGAGATCACAGACGCCTCAGTGACTGGCTTTAATTGAACAGGCATCCGGCACAAATAACCAATTTATAACAGCTAAATTTAGCCCTCAGGCTTTTAAAGGGCCACCAGCCCTAAAAATGAGACTCCCGCTATCACACCACTGTGAAGCTGTTGTGAGTAGTGAGAGCTGTCATTCGGATCTGGATTGGCCCTCAGTGGTAGAGTGTGCTAGAGCTGGAGATTAGTAAAGTGAAGCTCTCCTTTTGTCTGATGTGGGTCTGGTTACTGATTATAATACGGCCGCTGGCGATTCCTTTCAATCAGTTAGCCAGTGCTGTGCTGTGTTGTATGTGGCCTGCTGTGACAGTAACCCCATAAATACTGTATGCATCCTTTTAAAAGAGATCTTTAAAGAGATCCCCAAGCTTTCTAAATCACTTAAAACACTCAAATTGTAAGTTTATATCATCCCTAAGAACAGCAGTTCGACAGCAGCTGGTGTGCCCACAATGAATTACACCACCAGCAGCAAGTGATTATGTCCCTCCTGTTGGCATGAAGTGATGACAAATGAAGGAGTTGTCTCTCACTTTCAGAGGGAGAGTAAACCCTGTAGCCTTGCTCTCCTCACACCTCATTCTGAGCGACATTTATCAGAATTTTTGTGAGAATATAGAGAAGTAAGTGTAAAAGTAGTCTAGCAGCATATCAGTTATTATAGGTATATGTGTCTGTCAGTATAAAACAATTATTGTTCAATGAAGTCCATTTTCATCTTCTGACTCATCCTTTTTCTGATATTGGTGGTTAATGTCCAACCCTGCCCTCATCATAACATGAAAACTTGTTCCACACACTTACTATTTACCTCCCTCAGGCACAGCATGCTGCTCAGTAATAGCGTGCACCCTTCGGTTTGGCTTGTGTTCATTTAGGGAGCCTAATGAATTACAAGGGCTTCATAATGAGTGTGTCTGAGCAGTGCTGTGGGGAGGTCAGATGGTTTGAATAACTAATGAACCAAATCACCAGTCAGAACTTTAACATGCGTGCAGTCCTGAGAACACTATGTATATGCTATTATAGAAGGCACAGCTACAACATACAACCCTACCCCTCCCTCCACCACCACTGCCAGAAAGTAAAAAACTAAATTAAAGAGGAAACTCTAACAAAGTAATTTGGTTTTCCATTTCCTGTAGGCCTTTGGAGAGGCAGTTATAACTCTCAGGTCCCATCAGGGAAGAAGAGGGGAAGTAGGCCGAGGTCTACTTCGATAAAAATAGAAGAGAAAACTTTACAACTTGGAGTGTGGACTGACTGGCAAAAGCATATCAAACCAATCTCTCTGAACTACTGCGGATGTAGTTCAGAGAGATTTCATCAGGTTCCTGAGGACATACAGCATTTATATTGTATTTTACATAAAAGGTTCAGATACTGGACTGTTCCTTACTTTTTGGCAAAACTACAACATGCTTCAAACCATTAAAAAGTCTATTTCGATTAGAATTGGGCCGATGGCTGACAGGCTGTTTTTTTCCTATTTATTGCTTGCTTACTTGCTAAATGTTGCTTAATCGACAGGATGGTGTACATGCAAATAGTCCTGATGATTTGTTGTCCGTCCATGTTTTGCACAGATCACAATAGCACAACTCAGAAGTGTCTCTTGGTTCTGCTCACATCCGCTGGGCTGACTGCCATCTTTTTTTTTTAAATTTGCAGGTATATTCTTATATCAATATGATTAGTATTTTATAATGACATGATCTTAATGAGGTAGCTTACGCATAGGCTATAGGGAGGGAAAGATCAGGGGAGTAGGTGAGGATGGGCTATGAATGGGCTCATATGTGCCAAAATAGAAATAGTAATTAATATCCAATATACATGTATATAACAGGTATAAAAGAAAGTGTATACAAAAATTATAGTACTTTTTTATAGGAATAGCCCATAAGATGATCCTCCCCCTACAATATCATTGTCCATTACAATGTTTCACTGTGGACATCGTCATATGCCAGTTTGATAGAGATCGCCAAACCCTAATTTGGATACAAGACATTGTAACAGATTGAAATCTTTGATGTTTATTGATGTTATCAGCAGTTTTCTCTGCACACCTGAAGAAACCACAGACAACAATATTTATTAACTGATTTTTTATTGTCACTTGTAATATTCAATTCTTTAGTAACAACTAGCAATATAAAGCAATGACTAAATCCTATTATTCTCAGAATTAGTTTAGTATTACGTTTAGTATTCAAGAATGTCAGCAGCAGTGACAGTTCCAGTTTTACTGCAGTTTGATGAGATAAATATCAACTACTAAACTTGGAATTTCCTCTTTTTATTATGAGTCTTTCAAAACAGTATACATACTTTAAGAGCATATAGCCATGCTAGCAGCTCTTTGAGGCTGTGCATAGGCACAGTGGTGCTTTGAGCTAAATGCTAACATCAGCATGCTCCCAATGGCAATGCTAGCATGCTAAATCTTAGCTGGGGAGTATCAGGGGAATGTCATTAGTTCTGAAGGTATTTTGAACCAAAATGGTTGACCTGATGACGGTACTACATCACCAAAGTGATTACAATTCATTCTGTGGCAAAAATGAATGGTGGCACCAAATTCCATGGCTATCCAGCCAATATTTGTGACATTTTACTCATTACCATAAATGTCAACCTCATGCCTCACTAGAGCAATCACCAAAGTCATTAAGAGACGCTCATGTTAGAATTATGAATGTCTGTACAAAATATCATGACAATCAATCCAATAGTCATTGAGATATTTCAGTCTGGACTAGTGGTGGACCCACAGACAGATAGACCTAAAGCCACACCTCAAGCATGGCAAAAAAACCCCCACTGTTTAACATTTATCTTTCTTTACCCAAGGACTGGAAGCAATAGTTGGTCTACCTAGAGATATCCACACTAATTGAGCATATGTACGCAGAGGTAGACACACTCTAATACATGGATGCTCAAGCACACATGCACAGAATCACACATCGCCTCCCATAATCTCCTCCCCAATCCCCTGGCCCCTGTCATTCAGATGTATGAACTTCCATTAGCAACCATCTGTTACAACCTGCAGCAAAGCTATTACACTTCACACACACAGACACACACCCATATGAATGGACACACTTACCTCTCCCAACGTATGGCCGACTAACATCTTCTAAGCCTTGAGAGAATTTGCTGAAGCATTGCCTGTTTAACCTTCAAAGGAGAAGTCACCCATGCACTTGCAAACACCTGTGATAGCGTCACTATGCTGCTGCCCACTACGAATGCGTCAGAAGGTCAGCAATCCTCATGCTCACATGCACATAAAAACACATACTTCCACTGACACACACACAAACATTGTGGGAGGTCATTACAAACACACATAGGGATAGGTCGCAGCATTCTGTTGAAAAAACAGATTGTTGTATCTCAGATTATTCTATCTATAGTATTGGGTCATTCTATCACTCCCACTGATAAAGGTCACAACATCCCACCCACTGTTCCTTGGCAGCATTTCACATTAGACAAAATGTCAGAACCTGATCTGCTTCATGGCAGTACGCTGCCTCCAGCACTTTTCTTCACATCTTCATTGCACACATTTATTTTAGCTCTGAATGTACCATTTTCAGCTCCATTTGAATGCTCTGCTTTCCCTTTTTCCCCCTCATCTAAACAAATGTCAGTGTACAGCAGAAGATTTATATTTTTTTGCCGTGTTCCTGCCTCACGCAAAATCATTCATTTGAGTGACAATATGGGTTCCAGGCAGGAAGTGGGGGGGTTTGATTCAGCATCTAATTATCCAACTTCTTCTTGAAAGGAAAAAATGCTTTCTGTGTTTAAGCAACTTGTTCACGTAGCAATAGCATCTGCTTCACCCCTTCATTTCCCCCGTCAGCGAGAGACAAATGAATAGAAATGACTGCTTTGTGCCTTTATGCAGCCGTCTCTCCAAGATGCATAAAACATATATTTCTAGTCTCCCATGTGCGATTTTTGTATCTGCAGAGAGGGAAAAGAAAAGGAGAGACAGAGACACTTGAATCAAGAATTGCTGTGCTAAAATGTAGACTTCTTTCCCAATTGCAAGGCAGTACTCTTGTCTGTGCGTTGTTTTCTTTCCTAGAGGGCACAATTGAAAAAGATCATTTTTATGAAAGAGGCTTTTGAAAAACGCCTCAGCAATCAAATAGAAAATATGTTATACTGCTGTGTGGTGGGAAAAATGAAATAAGCACTGTGCAAAAATAGTGCCTTGTCTGAATAGAAAATTGTATTTTCAAAGACAAAACGGCATGTATGGTCATTTGCTTTTCCTAGTGAGACCTTTTTATTGAATGGCAAAATTATTTTTTTGTTATTGCTTGCTGTTCAAAGCAGGTCAAAATACACCCCGCCTCCAACCCCCCAACCCACCACCCTGTCACATCCCTCCACCTCTGCTACCTCCTTTTCATCCTGGCGATTATCCACCAGCTCCTTCGTATCAGCAGCATCAGCTGAGAGGCCATATAACAAAATGGTTCCCATGGGAGGAAGTTGGTGTGCAAGCTTTTGTGGATATGGGCATTACAAATGGAGAAGTAAGGCTCTTTTACCTCCCAATTTTAATGAATCTATTATTAAAAATGGCCTTATTGCCTGAGTGGCTCTTTGCATAAAAATCTACATTGCAGTGAAATTTCACATTACCACATTTAAATTTGAGGTTTTTAAAGCTTATTTGGATTTGATGATGAAAGTGTTGGTGCTGTTTTTCACTGATAATGTATGTCTTTTTAGGGCTGCCACTTAATAGCTGACATAGTTGATCAACTGTTAGTTGATGAGAAGTTTTCATTGGTGGGTTTGTCGCAGGAAAAGAAAGCCCTCAAACTCCATTTGGGAGCTGTGCCTTGCCAAAATTCGGTAAAAACCTAGTATATGGCCAGAAAGTGTATGAAACACCAAAGGGTTTTTAATTTGAAATGACAGATACAGGAGGTGGCGACACATGGCGACACCCAGTTGAAGCAACCAATAAAGTGATGCCATTGTTCAACCGCCCAACAGCATACCTTCATCACTCACTTCATCACACAGTCTATGACCCGCTCTGCTGTACTGCCTCCTCTAGAAATATTGGTTAGGAACTTTACTGCTGAGAAACCACCTAAAATGAAACCACCTAAAATGGGAGATAAGAGGATTTAATGGAAATAACGCTACGACTAGTTGACTAATGGCTTGAACTAATGACCACTAGTCGACTAGGAAAATCTTTGGTCAGGGCCACCCCAAGTTTTTTTTTTAACCTGGTTACATGCAGACTAGGATGCTGCATGGTGCCTGTAGTAGTGAGGTAAGTAATCCATATCTCTGAATGCCTCTGCTTTAATTCCAGTGTGATGTAGAGTTGGGTTCTCCTTGAGCGTGTAGAGAGAGATCTACTTTTATATTAAAAGTTTACTTGTTAGGGGCACCCTTCTTCTTTTGAAGGGCAAGTTTGTTCAATCAATCAGTCAATCTGAGGCTTAAACTCTTTCACTACCAATGACCATGTCTCTTGCTTCTCAGAGGACACAACAGAAAACATCTTGAATAAAAGACATTTATTCAACAGCTAAGTGTATTAATAATATATGATTAAGAGATGAATAAAACACATGAATAACAAGATCTAAATAATAATAGATACCTGAACCCAGTGTGGAATAGTAAAACGATGCATGTGACCTGACAATTGGAGGTACAATAAAATTAAAAAATTAAAAATTAACGCAAACTTAAAGTTACAAAACTATGAAAGACAAAAATTAGATTGAAATTTGATTTATTTAAAGATTGAAATTGTGCGCATATTTTTAGCCGAGGAGCAAAATAAAAGAAAGAGAGATGTCTAAAGAAAACTTAAGAGAACAAAAAAAGTTTCATGAGCTCAGATTTTGAGGAACCAACCCGGGTGGGAGTCCCTGGGGCTTCTCTTTTTTTTTTTTATCAGTTCACAGAGTTTGTGGCGTGGATAAAGCATTTTGTGCCAAAACTGTTAATGAATATAAATTTTCTTTGTTCTCAGGGGAAGAATGTGGTGTGGCTAAAATGGCACTTCCTATCTCCCTATCTGGTTCTTGAGAAATTAAATTTTGAGTCTTGCGCGCAAAAGTAACATAATTTGAACATCACTATGGTCTAGTCCATCGTGGTAATATTGTATGTAGCAGTGTATTGTGTAAAAATATTCAGACATAGTTTAACAACATCATCTAGTTTACATACTGAATAAACACTTAATTCACATTCATTTTACTTTGCTGTCCCAGTCAGCAGATGGCAGTGTTGTCACATGATGAGAAATCTAACAAAATTAAATTCTGTTAATTTAGTCATTATATTGTACAGTTATCCGATTAAGACCATTATTCATGAAGTCCTATGCTAAGCAATATTATCTAGTTTACGTATTGATTATACACTTAAAGCTGGCGTGTGTGACTTTTGTCTCCCCCTTCTGGCAGTGAGAGTAATTACAAAAACACTGTTTCACTATCACAATTTGATCCATTCAGTCCAATAACATTTCAAGTCTAGAATAGTTGCACAATGAAATTATTTTATCCCCATTCAAGTTAGCAGAGGGCTAACTGGTAGTTAGCCCGCTCAGCCGGCAGAAGTCTTTGGATGCACATTCAAACAGCCAGAGCATGAATGTCCTGCCCGACATTAGATTTAAAAACTCTGTATACTGTGAAATACAGAGAGATTTATCTGGCGCTGATAGGCTTAATCAGCATTGTGTGAACTCATTTGGCAAAGGCTTGAATGCAACAGACGTTCATTTATATGTAAAATTTCCGCACTGCAGGTTTAATTCACATTAATTTAAAACTTGGCTGAAATAGAAGCTATTTCAATGAGAAGTCTCTAAGGAATGCACTTCTCAAATGCATTGCAGTCTCTGTGGAGATAAGCAAGACCCAAAGGGAGTCTCTGTCCATGTTAAATGTGGCGTTATCTGGTCTTTTCTCTGGTTTAAATGACCAAAGGGTCATTTAGCCAATCGTTACTTTAGTTATTTTTGTCAGCCATGGTCTTCTCAGGAGGTCCTGTTAACCTCTGTTTGTTCTTCTTGCTTAGGAATTAAAGAAAGGTTGTGTTTTCAAAAATTCAAAAACAAGCAAGGCTGTCCTTCAAGCAGGTCACGTATCTTCTTCCTTGTGGAATGGACAAGGCAAATTATGGGCTTGTGTCTTGAAAAGGAACTGTTAGTTCCTGACAGGATATTGATCAGAAGAACAGAGGCTTTTTTCCCAGTATGGCACTCATAACCAGAAAGACACATACACACATGTTTCTCATGTTTTGGACACAGAAATTACATGTCAGGTTATTCTGCCTCACCTGCAGAGAAGACTGACACATCAATTGATTGTAATTGAGGTTCAAGGCTTTTAAGCGACAGAGTAGCCTACATCAAGAGTGAGGCAACTTAATGCACTATGTTAACATGCACACAAGAAACCAGGCTACTGGCAGAAATCAGGTTAGGGAAGAAATTGGAGGAGGCATTTCCATATGCAACAGTAACCTGGTTACTATAAAACCCCTTTTTAACTACAACTGGTCAGGATTCTTCTCTATTTTTTCTATCTTCTACCACATTTTTAAACCAGGGCTTATATATTTCAAGTGTATTAATAATACATAATAATTGTTGTATTTTTATTAAGCATTTAGACTGGCAAAAAAGTAAGATAACAATATCTGTAGTGAGAGAAGGCACAGTTTTTTCCTACAGTGCAAATGTATCAGAATTTTAGTTTAGTTAGTGAATTTTTTAATGTATCAGATTATACCTTTTCTGGATACCAGGATGCACCAACACATGTAATCATTCTTCCTTTCATCTGGCTGCACTGCCCCAAGTCTGATATGTTCCCTTTCAGAGGTATCAGTTATCTACTGTACATGAACTCTCTTAAAACCTATTAAAAACCTTGTTATACATATATATTGCAAAAAAATCCCTTACCCCAATTATAGAAACTTGGTTTCTTGTTGAAGAAGGGTACTTCAGAGTGAGACCTTAGTAACGAGGTCATACAAATGTACCAATAGTTGAATTTGAGAGGATTGTTTTTTCTGCATATATTTGGGTAATCATATAATTTGCAGTAGGCAACTTTTTCTTAATCTGTTTTCATTCTAGAAAACACACCAAATATTGGTTTGATGAGTGTATAAATCACCTCAGTTTTTTGTAATTGGGTAACATAGAGAGAGTCTTGCAGGTATTGCACTATGGGCCTTTTCCAATTGATCAAAAGTAAAAAGTACTCTTATAAACAACTGAGAAATCCATAAAACAAAAGCTTACTTTGAGTAGTTAATGTGGGTTTTCTTCTGATTGGCTTTGGCAGTGGATATAGAAGAATCTTATTTTAAAAGGGAAGACCTATTCTGTGGAGTGTTAACAAAGCTTTAACACTCAACCACGCTAAAATCATCAAAGAGATCAACTTCACTGGACCACTACAGTTTTACAGAACAGTTCAGTTTCAGCTCTGTCTTGTTGTAACACCTGTGCTTCAGCAACTGGAAGGGCTTACACAATTAGAAGTGATCTTCAGAGAAGCAGTCTGCCAGCTCTGCAGGTGTGCCCACCAAGGCTATTGTATAATTCTGCAGTGTAGGACTGCGGGAAATGAAAAGTTTGACTCTATGTGAAAGAGAAAAAGAGATGAGTTTGAAAGGATATGAGAGGTCATACAGCTCCTATTGCTCACAGGAGGGATGACATTAGTTTTTTTTTTCCTGCCTGGGCTTGTGTTGACTGTTTTAAAAATTCTCATCATGGTTAATGTACACAATCCCTACCACTTGTCCCCACAGAGTAAGGACTCTCACGCAGAGGCCAAGGGAAACAGAGGTCGGCTTGCCTTTATTTTGCTCTTCCATCAGAGCAAGCAGTTAATCTTTGCTCTGCCCCAGCTTATCTGGGCGCCTGCCACCCTAGCCCTGCCCAGGGAGAAAGGCATCACACGCCTCAGCCCCTCTCTCCTCCTCCTCCTCCTCCCCCCCTCCTCTCGCCTTCCTCTCAGCTCAGTTCTCCTTGGCTGGCTGGAGGAGGTGGCTGCAGATTGAATTATTCTCTCCATTCCATTTCTCCCAAGTTTGCATTCATTTGCACTGCGCTGTCACTTTTCTTCTGTTGTGTTTGTTTCTTAAGTGGAAGCCGTTCAGAGTCTGTCTCAGCTTGTTGCATCGTCTCATATCAGCTGTGGCATTGGCCTGCAATAGTGGTTATGCAAAAAGAAACAGGGCTTTTATTGGTGTTAAAGCACATTTGCAGAGGAAAATGCCCAGAGCCTCTCTGGAGGCACTGTTTCATACACATGCTGTGTGTGTGTGTGTTTGTGTGTATGTGTGTATGACTAAAGCCATGTCCCCAATTGGTAAAATGCAGATTTTTGGGTCAGTGGTGAAGGTAAGGGTTAGGGTAAGTCTAACTCTAAATGAATGAATGTAAGTCTATGTAATGTCTCCAAAGGTGACCTAGGTCAGCATGTGTATGTGTTTGTGTGTGTCAGGGATCCTTCAGGGTACCTGCACATCTGATTCACTTTTTCTTGGAGATAGAGTTTTTCTATGCATCTTTTTGACATGGCATTAATAACTATTTGACTTTTACTGGTTTATTTTAGTTTTTGGGGCTGTAACTAATGATTATTTTCATTATCAGAAAAAATGAAATAAAATACAGCGCAGAAAATTAGCACTAGCCAAATGATGGTAAAATATGCAAGTGGCTGAGAGATTTGCTTTACTCACCAGCCTAAAAAACATTTTTTTTATATATAATAATAATAATGATAATAATAATAATAATAATAATAATAATGAATGATAATAGTAGTTAGTAGTTAGTTAGTAGTATTATTATATATGTATACATTTACTGGAAACAGTAAAACAAAACAAAATTGTTACATTAGCAGAGATAAAGATGCTTTAACTGAATTTTTCTTCTAAATCCTCAAACTCTCAAACATTTTCAAAGCCTGTTGGAACCTCATATTTGCGCATTGTTATTTGTCTTTTATGAACTGTTTATTTGGGCAACTGAAAGCCTCCTTTGTCTAAATTTTGTTAGACTCTGGTGTACTCCTCAGTCCTTAGGAGGAGTTTTGAGTTCACATTGTCAAACTCTGGTTCACCTGCCTCTCCTTTGCAGCCTCCTCCTCCTCCCCTTCCTCATCCTTGATTTCTGCCCCACTGTCTCGAGCCTTGACAGCCTGTCATAATTCTGTCAGCCGGTTATAGCCTGTCATAACATAATGACCTAACACTTTTCATGATTGGCAGGTGTTTTTCCTTACAGGCCAATGAAGTAGGGGGCCAGGAGTTCTGGTTTGGTGCCCAGTTACCTTGTTTCTTCGCTGACTGACAGGTGGCTCCCTAAAACTGCACAAAGAAGAGGCTTGTTTGTTTGTTTATCGCCCATTTAATTCGTCCTGTGTTTGAAAAGGTACTGCAGCTGTCGGCTATAGCTTTGGCTCATTTGAGGCAGCGACCAGGGGGATGGGACACTGCCTTCTTCTGCTGAATGAGTGACAGGGGAAAGGTGTGGGAATGCGAGAAGGGAAGAGAAGATAGGAGCTCGCCTGGAGGCAGTGGTGGAGAGAGGAGCTACTGATGGGGGGTTGGTGGGAGGGTGAGGTTACGCTTCAGAGAGACAGTCGAGGAAAATCTCAAATATTGACCTTGGAAAACCACCTCTATGATAATAATTATCTCACTCTGTGCCCCCTTCCTCCCGCCCCCTTCCTCTCTCTCTTCTCTCTCTCTCTCTCTTTTTCGTGTGTGTCCTTTGCTTCTGTAATCTTAGCGACCTCAGATAAAAGCAACCTGGCTCTCTTTTTTCTTCTCTTGGATACACATTAATCCCTATCATTGATTACAAACTTACAAGCTCAGGCACAGCTTATCACAATAAGCCTTTACCTTTTGACATCACCCCCTCTCCCCCCCGCTCATCCCATACTGTATGGTTTATAATACTAAACACCATTACACTCACTGTATACACTCACCTAAGTACTTTGAATAATTTAATTCCTTGCTATAAAAACTTTAGGTTAGACCTCACATGCTGTCAGCAGGTGTTTCAGTGTAGAGGTCTGATCTAATACTGATACTGTAATAACGGTCTATACTTGTGATAATGACATATTTTAGAGGCATGGCTCATTTTGTCCTCACTCTGTTTTGAAACCTTGCTTGCTGCACTGCCATTTTAAATGACACAGTGGAGCCGCTTCTTAAAGCCAGACAAGGCAAAGTATGCTAAGTGAAGGCGGAGGAGTACATCTATTCATTTAAATTGGTGCTAATGGCAGACTATTTAAAAGTCAATTAATTGCTAGGGGCCAAATGCACAGTGGCAGTTAATGCTGTCACAACTCTGAGTAGTAATTGGATGTGTTGATGGGATGTGCCTGTGTGTGTGAGAGTGTGCATTCCTGGTGTCTGAAGCTGGGTGGCCACCTACTGCACCTCCAAAAGCTCTCAACAAAGGACTGGTTGTTGTCCGGTGGATGATGTTTGTCATAAAGTAAAGCATCACTGGGGAGCAGAACAATAGCCTGGATTTCTGTAGTTTGCAAAGATGCATCCACTACTTTGTTCTATCGTTTTCTAAAATCTGTTTTTGAATCTCTCTTCTGTATCCGGTTTTGTTTTTCTCAACTTGACACCACCACCCCTATCTCCATTCTCTCTCACATTTTCATCCTCTTCCTCACTTTATCATCCTTCTCTGTATGGCGGAGAGAGTGAGAGAGAAGGCTTGAGATCGATGTTGGGCCTGCGCACACAGAGACCGGCAGCTGGCTGAATCGGAGTGATCGATCAGGCACAGAGCATTTACTCTGCCAGACTGCTGTGCCTTTGTGGATGGAGATTATTTCTAAATTATTACAGGAGGCAGATGCTTGTCAGAAGATACTCTCTGTCAAGGTTAGACTGCTTCAGTGCTGCCTGGCTTTCTTTCTCTCCCTTTGTAACACTTTAACTTTCTTCATCTTCCCAAATATGTCTATTTTTTAAAAAATCCTTCGCCATTTCTTTCTCTCCTGCAAGGGTTTTCCTGTACATATTGCAACTCGCTTGTGTTTTATGTAGCTGTTTGTTTTCCAGCGTGTTGTTCCCCTGACAGGAGATACTTATGTTTAGGACTTTATAGGTGAGATAAAATGCGCACAGTGTATACCACTCAGGTAATGAGAAAATGAAAAGGCCATCTTGTAAATTGACTTCATACACACAGAAAGGGCTGCACAGTCTAATATTTGACCAATGTTAGTCTATAATGATACTGAATATACCACTAGACTGCTGTGTGTTTGAAGCTTTTTTGAAAATGAGTTTGTTCTTTCTGGAACATTTAAATATGGTATTTGAATTCTCTGCCCTTTAAAAACACTGAATGCCTGTGTCCTTTGAAAATAGATGTATGTGGATGTTTATTGGTGCGTTGTGTGTGTGTGTGCGCTTCTGCGTAAGCGAGTCTTCTCATGTGTGCACATGTTTAAAACTAATAATTTGAGTTTGAGACATTTTGAATATGTGTCTTTTCACCCTTGTCCCACTGATTAGACTTGGTGATGGCCTTGTACGCCCCGGGCTCTACTTCTTGTCATCTTGTTCATTTATCTTGAGCAATACTTTATTCTCGTGGTCAGCATAAATGAGCCCAATTCTTCTTACATGACATATCATCTTTTGGTATTAAATTCCCCATATGCAATTCTCCAAATTGCACAAATTAAAAAGCGTTTCTTTAAGATGTCTAAAGATTACTTAATTGCATGTTATGAGTGTTTCAGTGTATGTTGATGTCAGGGCCTTAACATTACATTCTGCATTAATTTTATTTTCATAAAATAAACAAAATAACTAACATAAAACTAGTTCAAGGGTAGTTCTAATTAAAATAATAGTCTGACCCTTTTTTGCTTTATCCAAAGTCAGGATCCATTTCAATTTAAACATTTTGCATCTAGCACAGTGTCTGGGATGTGCTTTGGTTAGGTTAGCAGTCATTCTGTTTCCAATCAAATGTTGCACATGTTTTAAGCAAATATCCAGAAAGAGAATATGTGAATATTCTCAAGAGGGTGTCAAAAGGTTACACACAATTATTAAGCGAGCACAGCATGGCATTTAATTTATGTTTATCATCGAAGGTGGCATGAATGTCAATTTATTGAATTAATTGATCTACTCTGTTCTTATGCGCCACTTAATGTGTTTTTACCTGCCAACATGATGGACATAGAGGGGGATGAACTGTTTAAAAAAAGGCCCTGGATGAATTGAAACCAGAACATTTCACTTACACTGAATGCGTCTTAGACCCAGTGGCCACCTGGTGGAGATTTACAGTACTTAATACAGCTGAAAACAGGTGGAAACAGTCAGCCTTAATCATCATAAGTGAAACTCGGTGAGGGTCAAACATCCAAGTGAAGTAACAATAAGCAAAATACATTGGGGGACTTAAAATAATCTATGGCAGTAATGAACATACTATAGGGTTCCTGAATGTAAGATATAGCCATGAGCAGATGGATCATAAATGCTGCTTTAGAACCCAGATGGTATCTCACAAATAATAAATAAGATTGCATAAATTCAGTCACCCTAGTGCATTGGCAGCTTAAAAAAAGACAGGCACACTATCCACATCTGACAAAAATGAAAAGAAAGCTCTGGGATTATTTTCTCAGACATGACAAGGAGGGAACAAATCAGCATCAGGAGAGTATGAAATGAAAAAGGAAGGACTGAGTCATAATTTTTGCATAAGGTAAGTCAGATTGGGCTCCCAGGTACACTCTTAGAAAACAAATTTTGTAATTTTTTCATTCACTGTTCCTTTATTCTTCTAAATCTTGCATGTTTTCACATTTCACATTAGCATCCAGCCACAGCACTTGTAAATTCTGAGCATCATCAGTATCACTTGAATATTCAGTGAATCATCTCTCAGTGACCGAGGACTGTATGAGGACAAACCATAGGAGACTGATCAAAACAGTTATATCATTAGCCAGATGTTATTTGCATTAACACATGAAACCTGCTGGCAAGCTAGTTATGCTCCACACACAATGACAACAATCTCCTTCATTTGTCAGTCAGAAGGCATATTGCCATAAAAGTGTGACAGATAATCATGTGAAAATGTCATCATACTGTAACTGCAATCTGATCCTGATTATTGACGCATCTAATATTGTTTTTGCTAATATAAATTGAAGGCTCAGATTGTATTTACAAACATACTGGATCGAAACTTAATACTTCATGGTACCGAGATTCATCATACAAAGGGAATAACATACACAAGAATTGTAAAAGCCCGATCAATGAACATGTTAATTTGCACTTGTTTTTCTATGAATAAACAGTGAGATAGTACAACTGAACACTGTGAGAGTGGTTTCACCACAACCTCATAGCAGAAAAATAAAAGCCTGTGTGAGCATGTGGGCACGCACTAAGACCAGTGATTATAGAAACCTCATCGTTGTATGATTTCATATTGCACCACGGCACACTGTTGGTATTTAAATGCCAGGACACTTAGCTCCATTTCTTTCTACTAAAAAAGATCTCCTCTGGGAGAGATAGACAGTATGGTGGGGGGAGAGAAGAAGAGAGGAACAGAGAAACGGAGGCGAGATGAAGCCTGGATGGGGAGGGAGGGTGATGAGAAGAAGGGAAGTGAGAGGGATTAATTGTTCACCCAGGAGAGGAAGATAACATCAGATGTTTAAAAGCCGCCACAACTAATCCTGTCATTTCTTGGACTAGGATAATGAAAATGGAGAAATTATATCTCTTGAAGAACTGGAAACCGAGCTAATCTGTATGCCTGTAACGAGCACATGTTTGTGATTGCTAAATGGTCTACAGATTATGATACATTTCTACCCGGCGTCGTAGTATCATTTTCCAGTAAGATGACGGCTAAAAAGAAGTGCTTTTATTGGATAGTGTTTTTATAGTGTTGCTGTTTTACTAATTATTTTATCTTTGGCTCATTTATATGTATAATTCTTAATAAATGATTACTCAGTTAATACTAAGACGTATTTAATATGAATTGCAAAGGTGCAGCATTGTATTCGCACTCATTTGCAATAGCCGGACATTATAAACCACATCATATCTTTACAGGAAGAAACACATCAGCAGTTTTGCATGTATTAGTCCAAACTTTTTTACATTACTGCTGGCAATATCTTAAAGCATACCATACCGGTTTAGATCTATTTTCTCCCTTTCAGCTATGGATTTTTAATCATTTTAGTACAGTGTGAAAATCAAATTAAAGGCACTGTACTTAATTGTCCATAGTGCACAATTTGTGCCATTATTATCCTTTTGTTATCACTGCTTTGGTAAAGCATTGCATTCATTGCTACTGTACAGTGTGTCATTGCAACAATGGAAAACATAAGATTGTATCAAGAAAAAGGATAGTGTGAATATGGTCATTTGTTGCGTTTAAAAGGTTGCTGTTCAGCAGCCGACTCTCCAGTCGTGGATATCGGAGCCTTGTGATAAAGGTGATAAAACATTTACTGTGATGAATGACCTATGTCAAGCAAGTTTTATGTATCTCCAACTTCATTCCATACAGAAATGAATGTAAACCAGAGGTTGCCCCGAAGGAAGGAAATCAGTCGAAAAACATATGGTACATTATTGAACGTACAAAATACACTGTTCATAGTTAATGGGCCATCTGTATGCTCCTTCAAATCCTGTCCATCCCTGATATTCATTGTACAGGACCAGCTCTCTGCCCTACCTCTATCTGTGTTTGCTCTCCTACCCAAGCAGCTCTCTCTTCCTCTGTGACCCACACCTGCCTTTCTCTCCATCATCCTTTCCACCCTTTGGTCCTGCAGCACTCCCCTTCCTCCCCTGTCATATCTGTCATAGATGTTCAGTTGCTGGTGTTGCTCTAGGCTTCAAATTTAATTTGGTTTCAATCTGCTGTAATTGCTTTGAGAGACGGCCGTGTCTGCATGTTTTTCCTCTCTTATGTCTGCTGGAATACTGGATATATTTGTGTGTGTGTGTGTGTGTGTGTGTGTGTGTGTGTGTGTGCGCGCGTGCACATCCAATGGATGGATGAATATGAAGGTGTGTACTCATGTGTGCACATGTGTAAATCCTGAACAATTGCCTGCCCACACACTGTCAATGATACACTTTGTCAAACACCAGCTGCTGTCACTGGACTCTCTGGCACTTTGACAACAGTTTTGTCAGACACCATGCACTTTCTCTTTGTAGCAGAAAAGGAAGATGGGGACAGAGCGGGGTTAATCTGCAAGACATCACAAAATACCTTTTTGGTAACATGTCATGACCTTTGAGTTGAATAACCTCCCCTTATAAGCCCTGAACGTGTAACTCCTTGCATTATTCTTTCTGCAATATAAAGTAACTGGGGGGATGATTTGAAGAAAAGGGCAAAAGATGGACAGCAAAGTGTTTGCCCTTGAAGTGCAAACAGTGTTGTGGTGAGGTGAGGTGAAAGGAAGGGGTGCTAAGCTGATGGAAGGAGATGATACTGCTATGGCTCTTTTTAAAAAAAAAAAAAAAAAAAAAAAATTACCTGCCCTCCTCCTTTTGTGGTTTTGCTGTTTCTCATCCTGGCCATCTTCGAGTTAATCTGATCATTTCTGCTTGCCACTGTAGATGGCTACATGCAGTCTAATAAACTTAAGAGTTTGATTTTCAAATCAGATTCTCACTATAAAAGAAATGTGGCAGTTGCTCTCACAAAATCACCAATCAAACATGAAGAACATTATGTCATTTTGGATACAGTGTGTTCAGTGAAACTCCAAGAAAAGATTCTCACTCAGTCCCCCCAAAATTCTATCCTTTTCTCATTTTTTTCACATCTGACCCTTTCCAACTGTATTTGCATCCAAGCTCAGCAGCCAGTGTGTGCTTGCCAAGGGAAAGGGCACAGCGAATACAAATGTGTGTGTATAATTGATTGCAAGATGATTAGTGAGGGCCCTTTTAGGCTGATTGCAAGTGTACAGTATGTACATAGATCTGTGTGAAGTTTGTGTGGGTTTAATGTGTGACCAGCAGTGATTGAGATTGTTTCTGAGTGTGTGTGCATGTACACGTGCACTGTTATACGCTTCCATTTGAGATGTTGATGAGTTTCAGACACTGCCATTGTTCGACTACCTTCTGTTTGTGTGGTTTTTTTTGTGTAATCTGTGGGTTTTGGCATTACAGGAGTTTTCCTCAAGATGTGACACAAATAACAGATTGTTGAAATACAGACTGTCAGAGCACACATCAGCTCTCTCTGTCTTGTTCTGTTTGTGTCGCAGCGTGCATGTATACATCACTCTCACCTCTGATCAAGGAGGCATATGCACAGCATCTTGATGTTGTTTCACCCTGCTCCTCCCCACTCAGCCTGCTGAGGAGGCGGACGAAACAAACGGGTCATCCGGGCAATCGCACACACCTGTTAACAGATGTACTCACTAAAAGAGCAGCTATGTGTTCTGTTTCTTTCTAGTGGAATGTCACCAGGCTTCTTTCATTTCTTATTCATTTTAGATATCACCAATTCCAGACAGGTATGCAATTTTCTCCTTCTCAGTCACCTGCAAGGTTGATGCCTTATGGGCTGCTAGAGAAACAAGACATCTGAATCAATTTTTTCTTTTTGTAAATGGCGCCTTTGGGCTCTCTTCCTCTCTCGCTCTGTCTCTGGTGTCTGGTCGATGCCAGTAACGGCAGGAATGGCCGGGCAGCAGTTTGGGCATGTCTGTGACTATCTGTCAAACAATGGACAGTGAGCCCAACCAGCCAGACACTCGCATGTCACTGAGCTGATCCTGGCCCCAACCGGCACACCGCTCCGCCTGCACGCTCACCTTGAGCCCCCTGCTGGCCCCTGCATGAAGGACACTTGGCTACCTGAGAGCAGTCAGGGCTGCAGGAACTGTGTGATACTGACTCACTGTGATGTTCCTGCAGTGACCTTATTTGACCTTTACATCTTTTATATTTGTGCTGGTCTTAGATATGTGACCTATGTATACGTGTGGTTTTGAAGCATTCATCCTGTAGGAGGTTTAATTGAATTTACAGTAATAGTTGCTCCAGTGAATGACAATGTACATCACAATGGTCTGTGGCCCCGTTCTGTGCTATGATGAGCCTGCCACTTAGCTTCAAAGGCTCTGCGGTTTAATGAGCGAAATGCACATTATTTTGAACAGAGTATTTCAAATAAAACAAAAAGTGCCCCAGTTAAGAGAGAATTAATATTGTTTTTATGGAGATACTTTAGCAGCCAGTAATATATTAGATTAGCTTATTTGCTCCTGTGACATTGCCTCTAACATAGTTGTATTTTGATTATATCCATATTATAAACTTAGAAGTAGACTGATTAGTACACAAGAGCTTATCATCAAGGTCGATTATTTTCAGTGGAACTCTAAAGAGCCATTCTGGGGAGGGAGTTTAACGTCTGCAGAGAGATACTGTATTGTTCTAAAGTAAAGACAGCTGCCTTTTTTGTCTCACTGAAGTAGACATTGAAGCTTCGGCACAATGCTGGCAATCTACTGTGGAAATGTGGCATTTCTGTGGGCATGTGCGGAGTACAGAAGAGCTTGTGTTTGATTTTGAAAAGCTGGTGAGTTGCTGCCGCCGCTGTGGGTAGGTGACAGTCCGCGTCTTCCAGATCCGGTCTCCGTGGAAACAGCAGAGCGGAGTTGGGAACGCATTTGCGACAAGTGGAGAAATGCAAAAGAAAGTGTTAACATTTCCGTTGTGGAGGGGAAGATTATGGGGGGTGGGGGAAACAAAGGCAGGGATTATCTCAGCACATGCTACAATAGCACTACACACACAGCCTCTGCAAACGGGCCTGCCACAGGGTGCTTTGGATCACAGAACAAAGCCAGGGTCTCCCACCCATCCAATGCAGATCCTCTGTCAGAGTTAGCTAATAAGGACTACAATACCCAACTGCCAGTAACAAACCAACGAGGGACCTGGAATTAAGGGTCATTATTTCTCCTCATTATGGACTTTTATATTGTTTGGCGACTCCGAAGAGGAGTTATATTATCACTGTCCTCCTCCCAGTCTTTTGTGACTGGAACTTGAGATGGCATGTTCTGTGATTTCAGCCACTCGGCTGAGAGGAATTTGTAATAATTCAAGCAATAAAAACATGTCATAAGTTTTCATGCTCCATCCCATTTTATCCTGTTCTACTGTCTGCGACGCACAAAGTCAATTAAACTGTTGACTTGAAGTTAGGTTGTGACTGTGTTGTTGGAAATATATGGTGTGAGAGGAGAGAGGAAGTTTGAAGGCAGTAAACTGAAACAGATGGAGAGAAATGGAGTACAGCATATGATGGTAGGATAAAACAGCCGAGCGAAGAGGAGAGATAAAAGGATGGCGTGAGAATGAAAGGTGGTGGTGGGGGTTGGCGACGGCGGTGAGGGTGCGAGGCGAAGTGAAAGTGAGTTTGTCTGTGATGTTTTAAAATTCTGGAGTGGAAAGTCCCTCCATCTGTTATTGTGGGATGGTTCTGACTCAGTGATTTCTATGATTGGCCTTAATCCCGGCCGAGTGGAGAAGACAGAATGAAGAGCTTAAAGCAGACTGCTCTCACTCTGACAGGCTCCACTGGCTGCTGCTGCTGCTGTTGCTGCTGCTGGAGTTCACTGGTGGGCTCAGTCTGCTGCCCCCTAATGGACTAACACCTGCATGACACTGCTCCTCTCTGCACTAGTTCAGCATAGTGAGCATCCCTTAAGGCCAAAAGACATTTTGACATAACATGAATTTGTCAGCAGCCATGACACACATTTTTAATACTCCTTGCCATGTCTGTGATGATTATATTCTCATGTGTCCTCAAACAACACGGACGCAACACTGCCCACAGATGTATCATGTCGCTATGTAAACATGCCATTGCTGGTGATTCTTCCTGATCCTATGTGTCAGTAGATATAGTGAAGATGTGGTGTCCAGTGATGCTGTGTGTGGATCTTTAATTCCACAATGTGGGAAGGACCCTTAAAAAGCTGTTCTATATTTAGATGTCTTTTTCCAAAGAGCTTAGCTGCTTGCCATTATGATTGTCACTGTTCAGAGCAGCCAATCATTGTAAAATTTACTAAGGGTCTTCCCTCACTGCGTTGCTCATGCTGAGAAGGTTAAGTGACCTCAGCAGAGTCATTTCACAGTCTTTTGGTCCCCAAGGTGACTAAGCGGTCCCAGAAACTGAGTTGAGGAGGTCATTTGGAACATGTTGAGTACCTTGATTCAAGGCTGCAATCACACGTACAGACCGTGTCGTGTTTTCTCGAGTGCCCTCTCACTCAAACACACACATTGCGGGGCTGTTTTTGGAGTGTCCCTCCAGATCACACGGACGACAATGTGGTGTGTCGAGTACCCTTTAAGTTTATGCTCAGTGGAAGGGTCTAACAGGCTGCAGCAATCACACAGGCGGCCTGGTGTCGAGTTGGCGCTCACCACAGCATGACACTGCCCGTCCCTGGTGTGCTGTCATTCCCCTAGAAATAACATGACTTTGAGTGATTAAACTGCTCCCCTCTGGAACAGAGCAAACTGAACAGTTATGAATATTAAAGATCCTAATCGCCTCATGCTGAGCTTTTGGTATTTTTTTCTACTGCTTTCTTCTTGCTCTGTGAGTTCACAGTGAGGAAGCACAGCATTTCGTCGGTTGGGTTCTTCGACAGCGGAGACATCACCATGCTGCACTGCCTGATCTTTGGTTGTTTGTACAATTACACTGTCACCTGCACTATAATGTACAGTGTTTGCATACATGACAGGCTCCATTGTGTGTTGTTTAAGGCTGTAGACCCTGTGGAGGCACTTCACATGCCACTATCCATTACAGAGTTGTGTTTATGGTTCTTGACCTTGCCTGAAGGCTCAGTGACAAATGGCCAGACATGTGATGCATTTTGTGTCAAGGTTACAATGGCAATAACATTAGAGGGCCGTGCTCATGGTGTTGACTCTCCTGGTGCCTTTGTGCCTGTATGCTGTAGTGTTTTATGCTGTGTTGTGTGGGCCTGTACTGAGCTTATCTGTGCTGTACTGTGCTGATCTCACTATGCTCATCCAGTGCTCTAAGCTGCTTGGGCTCCAGCCACCAGCATAGATGATATATCCCTGCCCCCCTCCTTCCCACATCTCTCACTCTGATTCATTGGCTGTTTATGTTGCCCATCCATCTGGGCCAACACAGAGGAAGGAAAGACACATGAAGACACATGGCTGTTTTGGAGCAGGGGGACTGCATTAAGCTGCTAGGGAAGAGATAGGGTCCCAGAGAAATTGTGGCCTACCAAGGGGAGAGGGAGGAAGAATACAGAGGAAGAGGCAGCTGGAGAAACAGAGAGCTGAAAAAAGATGTGTAGGCTACTCAGGGGGAGAGAAATGGATTTTCTAAAGGGACAAAGTAGAGATTCTTACTGACAGATTAAATGCTGAGAAAAAGACTGAGCCAAGGGGATTGCTAGATCATAGATCATGACAGAGAGTTGAGGATGGAAGCTGTTCTACAAATGCAACATTTGGGGACATGGACATTATTTTCTTTACGCTTAAAAGGAAATATTTAGACATATGTTACATATACCAGTGGTTGCAACAGAGCATGAAGTCATATGGCTTTAATTTTCAGGCTAATCTCAAAACTGGCAGTGCAGCAAGATTATTGTTCAGCTGCTCTGTGTTTATCCCTAATTGAAAAATGTTGTGTTGATAGTTTCACCAAGAGATTACCACTGTGGCTCGGCCCTTTAGCAAGGCTGACCCTCTCTAACAAACAGCCACACAATTACTGTCTTTTCTAATGGACTCTTTGGTAATAATTTCAATGGGCTAATTAGATCCTCATTTCATTGTTTCAGTCGCCTATTGTCTCATTAGGAAATGAATTAAATCTTATCGTTGTTATTTAAGGCTTGTTCAGGTGATTAAAAGCACAATGCAAAAGCATAAAGACACAGAGGACTCGGAATGATCTGTATTTTGTGTCTCAAATTAGGTTAGTGATATTATATTATGTATATACTTTAAACCATTATCCTCTACTAACATCCCTATACAACATCCTTAAGAGACTGGGCCTGGTGTGTGTGTGTGTGCTTGTATGTGTGTGTGTGTGTGTGTGTTAAGAGGATGAGCAGTATTGTCACTGTGTGTCTGTGAGTGGGAGGGTCTGCTGAGATGAGGTGGGCGGAGCTCTTAATAGAAATAGGACAGCTTTTACTATAATGAGAGTTTATGTCTTGTGTGTTTTTAGTAGATAAAAAACCTCTTGTGGTAAAGGGTACTGGTTCCTTCAGTGTGGCAAATGAGTGAGCTCTTAGCTGGGGTCTAAATAGGGTTAGTAATTTTAGAGCCCTGGGACTTTACGGCTGATCAGACTATTCTGGGACAGGAACAAGATCGCCCCCTAGAGGCCTGGGCCTAGATACTGAGGAGGGAGGGAGGGAGGGAGAGAGAAAGACTCTAAGGCTTCACCATATTTGCCACTTGGAAGACTTTCTATATGAGAAGCCTACATACAGTAAGCTTCTTCTGAGATAAGCCTAAGCTACATTCTGGTAAATGTTGTTAGACTATTAAAGCGCATGCTTTATGACGACATCAGTGGGTTTGATACTAGTTTGCGATGAGCATATTAAGTTCAGTGTTATTTATAATTCAGCACGATGTAGAAATACAAAATATCAATATACCTGACACTTCACTCAAACTACAACTGAAAGTCATCATATACGTCTACTCGGTGTGATGTGAATATGCCCCCCTCTTTGTGTACACACCTCTTATATGGCATTTATCTGCCTGTGTAGATGGAGAACTTGCATATAGTCCAACGACTGAAACGTTTGCACCATGAATGATGAATGATGGATGGGTGTTAGAAATTCAAAATGTATAGCTACATATGTCAGTTTTTGATATAGAACATATTTTACATGCACTTAAAACTATATTTTCTACATGTCATGGTTCTCAGACTTGCCAACATTTAGTCAATCAAACCATTTATTTTGAACTGTATTTGCATAAAGCAGTAACTACTGTAACACTCTAATGTTGCTGTGACACTAACAACTTGACAGCAGCTAAAAAGCCATGAATTTTGAACAGCTGCCAACATTGCCTTTCTAGCTAATGTCATCTACAAGCACAGGCATACTGCGTTGAACAAGCTCTGAAACAAAACTTAGTATTGGGAAAAAGTGTGCACAGTTAAAAATGAACCTGCAAATGTCAAGGTTGGTCAATTTGGATTCAAATGTTGTGGATTATCAGTGATAGTGACTGTCTATGTCTTGGCTTGTCACAAACATTACACTGGATCTCATATTCCTGCCAGCTCAGCCGTCAGTCAGACACATACTATCACCTCAGAAATGTGTAACACTACTTTTGGTACACAGTCTTCTAATTGCCTTCATTTAGCATTATATTTATAATGACACATTTTAAGTTTGAGTTTATAGATCAATATGTCCATTTGGGTTTCAAACACCTCCGCTGCAACTTTTCAAAACAAGGTCAATTTAGAAAAACAATTTACAGCACCAAATAGCATTTAAACTTGTGTTCAGCTGGTTCACTTAGTGGCTGGTTTTCGATCAAGGCCATTATTGGGGGACCACGTTGTTGGGTTTTGGTGCCCGCTTAATCCCTCGAATTACCCAGTTAATTTACCGCAGTGCTGCCTTTTGTAAGTAACAAGGTCACCGTTCTATCTGCCTGTCTGTTTGTCTGTCTCTCTCTCAAACAAACACACACACACAAATCAATGTCCTATTGACCTCTGACACTCACACTGCTGTTTATGTGTTTTCTTATAGAAACTGGCCAAGGAGGCGGAGCAGCTTCAGAAGGAGCACGTATGGCAAGACGGTGTGACGGTAAAGTAGGACACCCGCTCTTCTCCCTCCTTCCCAAGGCTACTTCTTCATTTTTTTTTCCCATTTCTTTTCCAGACAACTGGTTTATCTTTCCATTATCTGCCCATTCTCCTCAGTTTTCCAGTTTCCCCCTCAATTTAACTATTTTTTCCCTGCAGTTACTGGCAACTCTTTAATGACAATGTGATCAGCATCACAGAGACAATGTGGTAGTAAAACGTGATTTTAAACCCATAGAAAAACAATAACACATACAGTCCTACATGTATGCACATGCACTACAATTGCTTACTTTTGAGTTTGTTGTTTTCATGGTCTTCAGTATTATCTAAGAGCTTTTCTGTCCGTTTTGTTTCGCAGGCCACAGCAAGTTGAACATTGCATTCTCTTGCAGCTGACCTTTAAAACACTAGAGATCCGCTCTTGAAATCTAAAATCGGAGAAATGGTATTACTCTGGTTTGTGTGTGTGTGTGTGTGTGTGTGTCTGTTTCTGTTTGTGAGCTCACGTGCTTAACTGATTCTCAAATTTGCACACACTCAAATGCCCCACAAACATGCATGCATACTGATGCAGACACACACATATATATATATGTTGCATCACCCGACAGATACACATGCACGTTCCCTACTGTCATATCCTCTGTCTCCAGGGAGACGAGCTCGCTGTCATGGTACACTTCCCACAAATGGATTTTTAACCCCGCGCTTCCTGGGGGATATTTGAGAAAAGGTTTTAACTGATTTAAACGAATAATTATGAGCCCTGCTTCTCTGCAAAGTCCATTTTTATTCATGGTTGCTTACACTCTGAAGCTGTAGTCTTGGGGTGGCAAGGCTGCACCCCTCCCTCCCTCCCTGCTGGTCCGAGAGATGGAGCTGCAGTGCGGCTGCCCCTTCATCTTCGGCCTGAGGGGGGTGAGGGGGGTTTATGCCTGCCTCTCTCTGCCCGACTCCAATGCACCTCAATCGGATGTGTAGCCATGCAGGAAGCGGAGCCTGGGTCACAGTGGCCACACACAGCACACCTGTTCATAAGTAGCTGCATCCAATATGGCATCAATACCTCCTCAAGTGGAAAAACCAGCACTCTCTTTAATCCACCAAACCCCCTCTCTCCCTCTGTTTCTACTCTTCCTCCTATTTGTCTTTCTCTTCTTGTCTTCCTGTTTCTATCTCTCTCCCTCTCTACCCAGCCTCATCCCCACCATTACCCTCTCCACCTCCACCATCACATTCATACTTTTTTCTTATCAGTATGTGTCTTTAATCAGGCATGAAAACAGTTGGAATATATCATATTGTTGCAAATACTGCAAATGAATCCTAATGGCGCTCCTCTATTAATAATGTATTGGAGCTGATTTCATTTGCCTTTATAATTAGGCCAGGTAATGAATCTCAGCAGGGGCGACTGTGAAACCATTAAAAAAAATCTCAGAAAGAGGTGGAGGGGGGGAGGAAAGGAGGAGGGAAAGAGGTAGATATGCCACATCCTTGCTAGAAGATTTTTTCATGTTTGTAGATTTTGTGCTTTCCTAATTTCTCTTTGGGTGAACACTCTGCTGACTGACACTCTAATTAGATTAGGGCTGCATGCTCTTTGGGCATATTAGGAGAAATGCGTCGCATCTTAAACTAGCGGGTGGAGCAGTCTGTCAAATGAAGAGAAAAGGTGTTTATGCATGAGAGACAGTGCGTTTTGATAGAATTTGTGAGTGTGTTTGTGTGTGTGTGTGTGTGTGTGTGTGTTTGTGCTCCAGTGTGGGTTTGAAAAGCATAATGTGGTTGTTTGTGTTTGTCAGCGAGTGGATATTTATTTGTATGCGTTTATTAACGGCAGGTTCTGTACCTGGCCCAGCCCATCTGCTCGCCTCGCCAAACTGGTGACATCATAGAAGCTCAATGACACGCCTGTTCCTCATAGCGGCTGCCGTCGCAGCTGTTACCACAGCAATGGGAAGATCTCACTCTTTTTCTCTCTCTTTCTCACACACACATTCAAGTCTTTACCTAGTCTAACTGCAGAGCCAGTTTTCTGACCATCTCGACTGCTGGACATTATGGATGTCAAAATGTTGATCGTAACAACTGTTGTGATGGTCGTTCAGGGTTTTAAATCCATTGGAATGAAATGGTGTGTGAAATAGACATTAGAGTGTTGGATTGCTGCTGATTTCTCAAGGTCAGGTGCCCATCCCTCTGTGACACTCCACTATTGTGTTGGCAACAGAGTCATCCCAAGACGACACAGTCATTTCAGTGCTGCTTTGCAACTCTCATAGGGATCGAGGGTGAACCAGCAACTTCAGTGCCAAATATCAAAACTCTTCTTTATTTTATAAACTGAAACCCGGCTGCCAGAGAGCAGAGCACTGTGAAATCTCTCTGGATGGCATTGGCATATTACTTATTTGTAATTCAGAATCGGATCATGAAACAATCTTGGGTCCTCCAGCTTTGACCCAGTCGCTGAATGTGTGTAACAATGTTTAGTGAGCACTTTAAATGTTATGCATTTACAACTACATTCTGTTTCTCCATAGACAAAGCAAAGCTGCCTTTATTTTGGTGATATGATCATTTGAGTGTTTCCTACTTAATAGTCGGTGAAATGCTTTGTTGCTGTTAATGTTAATGTTTAATGTCTTTATATATATATATATATATATATATATATATATATATATATATACACACACTGTGCGTGTGTGTGTGTGTGTGTGTGTGTATTGGGAAGCTTGGTCTAACACTCAAATTAAGATCTTAAATGCAGGACCACATAAAACGTGCATACATTTTAAATAGCAATACATTAATAGATACAAAAAAATCCCTCAAGGCAAATCAACTCTAGTGTTGTCTCCACCTCAAGAAGATTCTTAGTTGAGTAATATTCATAGGATTTCTTTGATTAGTTGATTAAAGCTGAAAGATCAATGAAATGTGTTGCTCTTCTAAAGATTGAATCCACTCTTGCAGAAAAGTTTAGTCCTTATGAAAGAGCAAAGCATATTTGTGAATATTACTGAGATTACAGAAAATTTCAGGCATATGTTAATATCTAATTCCCCTTAAAAAGACAAATAAATATATATATGTGTATAATATAAATGACAAAAATCGACCTTAATCAACCGAGACCCCTGGGGACTGAGAGGGGGCAGGCAGTGCTACAAAAATCACAGCTCAGCTTGAGTCTAGGTCTAATGAAAATAAATACTGGCCATGCAGTTTCCCTTATGCACTGCGCAAAAAGTCGCCCACGGAGTTGCCAATTTCATTCTTGTAATTTACCTGAAACCCATGAGCTGAAATCATCACATCTCCTGCTCCCCAAATCAGATAACATTAAACCACTTCACAATAATAATAAACCTTTTATACCATTTATACAGCACTTTTCAAAACAAAGTTACAATGTGCTTTACATGGTTGAACCTGGATTAAAACATTTCAGGACTGAGGCAAGTAAAATCAGGGAAGTAAAATAATACAAAAATAAGGTAGAATAAAATCCCCAACAATAAGACATGTTGGAAATAAAATAATGTGCTAGAATTAATAATATGCTATTTTTAAAAAGATAAGTTTTGAGAAGTGGTTTAAAAGATGTCACCGATCCTGCAGGCCTCAGATTCCCAGGCAGGGAGTTTGAAAGCTGATGGGCTCTGACTGCAAAAACCTGATCACCTTTAGTGTTGATCCGGGACTTAGGACCAGCCAGCAGAGCCCTGCCCAAGGATCTGAGGCTGGGCTCTGGCTCACAGGGAGCAGCAATTCAGCAATGTAGCTGCGAGCTGAACCACAAAGTGCTTTAAATGTGATCAGTAAAATCTTAAAATCAATTCTGAAACTTACAGGTAACCAGTGAAGAGAGGCTCAAACAGGGCTGATGTGATCTTGTCTTCTAGTATTTGTTAAAAGTCGAGCAACTGTGTTTTGTACCAGCTGAAGGTGTAAGATTGTTTTTCAACTTAACCCTGAATACATCGAAATATGGTAATCTAACCAAGATGAAATAAAAGCATTGACAGGTCTTTTGTTTCATTGTGTCAAATATTAATGTAGGTGCATGTCCACAGTGAGGCTTGCTAAATGTGCTGTAGGTTTTAAGAAAATAGTTTGGTATTACAGATAAAACACCAGCCTGCTCAAACAAACCAAATTATCTGTTTTAACATGTATTTATTATGTCAGTTTAATATATAAATTGTGGGACACCAGTATTTTAACTAGCTATAATATATTTAGATGTTAGATGTGATATGTGTGTGTGATATGTTAAATATACTGTATATGTAATAGTCATACAGTATATAAATATATGGATATCTCTTATGTGACTCCAGGCAAGCTATTATATGATAAAAAGGCTTGGTGACATCTTATTATACATGTCATAAGAGGAACTGTAACCAGTATAAATATATGTGAATATATTTGTTCTGACTGGACACAATGTAATTATGAGGCATCACTGCTTTTGTAGATATACTAAATAAAATTATGGATAGTCAGTTAAACCTCTGTATTTTAGGGTGTCTCTTAACATTTTCCTGACTAACTCTGGCTCATTTACAATTCTTTTTTTCTGTAAATTATTTTAAAGCAGTAACCAAGAAGATTTACTGTTTTCTGCCCTAATGTAGAATAAGACAAACTCACATATTTTTCTCTTATGTTTTTTCATGCAGATTAGATGTATGATGAATTGCGAGCTTGGCCTTGTTTAGCTCAGGTCATGCATGTGTGTGGGTTCAGTGACAGTGGTTAACAAATCATTTAATTAGCACAAACAAAAACCTAACAATTAGATAATCATTTAGAACAATGCCTTCCACTGTGTGTACGTGAACAGTATGATACAAGAGCATAACCTACTCTTTATATATATATTTAAATATTTGAGTAGTTTTGTTTGAAAAGACATTTACAAATAGCAAGCAAGCAAAACCTTTTTTATAATGTGCATTTCATTCCAGGAGAGCTACCAATATGTAGCCACAAAAACTATGTAGACAGTGTACAAGATAAAACTATTAGACAGAAGTAAACACAATTAAACAAACACATAAATAATACATGTGATTTAAAGACCATTAAGAAACTAGGAAGAAAAATAAATAAATAAATAAGAACAGCAACCGACCAGTAAAAAAATCATAAGACATGTGAATTAGAATAATTGAAAAAGTAAGTGTAAAATAAAAAAAAAAAAAGATTAATATATAATAATATAGTACAGGAAACTTTAAATATATATTTCTCTATCTTTAGGAAAGATAGGGAAATTACCTCATACCCCCCAAACAAACTATTAACTATGTAAAATTGTCTCTGGTTATCATCATTTTCAAACTAATGATAGGGCCGCTAATATATTATCAGCCACATTATCATCAATCTATTGTTTAACCAGTCAACTCCCATCATACACAGGCTACACATGATGACCCTGTCGCTTAGCTGAAGGAAGGTTGACACGAAGCGCAACACGTTGGAACAGAGACACAAGATTAGATGAAAGAAAGGACAGAGATTGTGGAGATCGAAGGAAGACATGTACTTTCCATCACATTGTGATGTGGCAGCTGCTGTACGTTTGAAATGCATTAGTGCTAATAGCTGTGCCATTAAGGGGAGAGAGAGGCACTCTGTTGATGGGTTGCCATGATGAAACCAGGGAGAGGGGGTGACAAAGAGGCACGGAGGGAGAAAGAGAGAGGTGTAAGTGAGAAAGCAAGTGAGTGAGAGAAGAAGGTATAAGAGACGGAGAGAACGGGAAACAGAGATGGAGCCATCTTCCAGGCCATTTACTGCAATCATCACTCTCTAATCAATCAAGCCTTTCATCATAGGACAACACAATCTCTCCTTTTCTTTCTCTTCTTCCCTCTCTGCATCTGTCTCTCTTCATCTCCACTCAACCACCCACTCTCATACATAACACAGTGGTATTAATGTGACCCCTTTCTTGCTCTCCACATGTATATTTTCATCTGTACCTTTGTGATATCTACACAAAATATCCATACACTGCATAACCTTGATTGCCCCTCCAGTGTTAATAGCCTTTGCTGTTCTCAATCACCTTTTATCAATTATTAAAATTAGACACTATACATGTTCTCATATTTTAGTGTAGGTCAATTGTTGGTACATTTAGTCGATATTCAGCCACATTTTCTGCCTTAAAGGTACGATAGGTCCCCTCAGAAATATAACATGACCATAAGTACTAGGGGTGAGAGTTGCAAGGGTTTGTTCACTTGACCAAGTTCGGCTCCTTTCATAATGCTTCTATTTGAGATAATTGGCCCTTCAGAGGAAATGAGTGAGAATCATTGTGGCGACTCTCAGCCCAGCCCTCGAAGCTACCAGCTCCATTAGCCACAGAATACATTAATCTACATGAAGCCTGCCTTGGACAGATTCAAATCTGGTAAAATAGACAGAAATGAAGGAGACACCTCACTCTGGCTTTGTTTCATCTCTCTCCACTCTCAACATGTTAACTTTCAGTGTTGTCTCTCTCTTTTCTTTTGGAAATCCATGTTTTCATCTCTTATTGGATGAACTAAAACTTGTCTATGCACCTGCATATAAGTATTTGTTAGCAAATCTTTTCCTACTGAATTGTAATATTTTTTTCTTCCCTGTACTGTTTGTTAGTCGAGCTGAATAGGAGAACACAGATAATACAATAATTAGCAAGCTAGTGGTGTTTTATCTGCAAGTGATGTGTCCCGGTTTAGATTTTTATATATACTGTTTTTCATATATATACTTTTATATATATTGACATCATGTTGTGCTGATTTTGCCTGTACTGTGTCCTCTGAGCTGCCGAGAGTCTCTCAAAGTTGCAGACCTTCTAAAGCAAAAATAGAAAAAAAAAGATTTGGTCAACCATCTTGTGTCAGCACCACAACAACCAAAACACAAAATGATCTCCCTAGTAGAGGCCCGAGGGGGAGGTGGGAATATGGCTATGTGAGCCCTTTTTAAATTCACAGTGCTTATTTCAAACACTGATAAGCATAGCCGCATTTTGTAATCACAAATGAACTCCATACTTTCATTGTGAGCATTTTCACTTCCTCACGGCTGCGCTGAGACAGAGTGCTCGCAGCCTGTCGAGCACGTAATGGAACTCATAAACAGTGTTATCACTGAATCCTGAGCCACAGAACGGACTTCCATCTGCTCGCCACTGGAAGGGAAAGAAATGAGCAGGGGCTATGTGGAGAGAAATTCCAACACAGTATACAATTTGGTCTCCTCCCTATCAAATGTATCTGATGGTATGGGTGCCTCATTGGAAACCGGACAAATTCGCTTTACTTTACTCAACACTGAGATGCATCTATAATGGATGCTAATACACACACTGACAAAAAGAAAGCAGATGATTTATTCTGGCCACAAGCCACACTTGAATTAGTATCATGTCCATACAGACTTCACTTTAAACCCCCATTTCGACTGAAGCTTCTCCCTCCTACCGAACTCTCCTGTGCCTCTGTGTTCTTCTCTGCTGCCACCTCCCCTCACTGTCTATCAACCGCTGCTCTGCTTACAGCCTCGATCAGCCTTTTGGTTGCTGTGGTGACCCAACAGTTTGATAATTTCAGCTTCTTGATTGCAAAGCGCTGTAATTTGTTTAAGTGGTGCTCTCCAAGGTAGAAATGTCCTTTTCTCCTTTTTTTCGGCCCTGCTCTGATTCTTTTCTCTCTACCTCCCCATTCTGTGGTTTTCTTTCACATCTTTCCCCTAATTTCCCTCTGCTGTTTCGCAAGAAACCTCTCGAAAACTCATGCTGTTCTAGGGACAGTGGCAAAGTCTAAGATGACTCAGAATGGAATAACCACTGACGTACGGGAACAGGTAATGAGAAGAGGCTAAGATAAAAAAGAACACAGTAAAAGAGAAAAGTTCAGGCATGTCAGTAAGCCTTTAATAAGAGTTTGGCCAAGTGTGATGCAGTGTGTTAGCCAGGAGGGAGGGTTGAGAGAGTGGCCCCCATGTCTAAATCCCACTGATCGATCCCTCTGCCTCACAGGAGATGGGAATCAATAGTCAGAGAAATCCAGCAAGCCACGCTGCAGACCTTGATTTTCCCATTTCAACACATGGCCAACACCCATGAAATGTTATTTTAAAGGTAAACCTGCTGCCTCTTGGCCCTTCTGGTCAGAGCTGGGTCATGAAAAGAGAAGTTAAGAGCTTTCCAGCACCTTATCAGGACATACAGTAGTTCTGTATTTGAATAATTTACAATTCTTTATATATATATATATATATATATATATATATATATATATATATATATATATATATATATATATTGACATTTCTTGTCTCAGAGCTTACAGTATTAGTCGACATGAAATTAATTGACATAACAATATTTGGTTGATGTTATTGCCTTTATTAGATAGGACACTGACATTCAACATAATTTTAATAATCAATTAGTCATTTGCCAATGATGAAGAACACTGTGGTTCCATCTTCAATATGAGAATTTGCTTCTTTTCTTAGTTATATCTCATTCAGTATTTTAGTAGACTGCAGGTTGGCTAAAATAAGCAATTTGAAGAAAGTAATCCTGAAAATAACTGACAAATTATTGATAATGAAAATAATTGGTATTTGCAGCCGCAGTGTATATTGTCTTTTGTAGTGCTAATTAAAATGAATGTCTGCAGGAAAAACTATATATTTAATGTCCAGAATATCTACAAGTCCCTGTGGGTTGCAGCAGAGTCTAAGAAGGTGGTCTAGGAGAGTGATGGTGTCTGAGGAGACAGGTTGTCATTTTGTGAACAGTGACAGGCTGCTTATGCTGTAGCTGAGCAGAAATGACTTCTTGGGTTTTAGCGTTTGCTTGGTGTATTCTGTCCCTGCTGTCCTTGGTGCCTGTCTGCAGACATCTTGAAGCAGACTTACATTTGTCATTTGAATGTTCAAATCATTGTGAGGGACAGCAAGGCATCTGATGGAAATGATTACGGGGTCGAAAATTACAGGTTTTCCTTGGCCGGCACTGATTGTTGATTGGCCACTTGGAATCTGCCTGTAAAGAGGGGGCGGTGACTTTCCAGGACTCTATAGACTAGCAGTGATAAAATGGCTGAAAAACATGAGTGAAATGAAAAGCACTATTCGACCCTCCAAGAAAAATGGAACCTGGAAACATTTCACTCAGATAAGTGGAACGCCGGTGTCATGCCAAGCTACAAAGTGATTGGACGGAGAGGTCCAGTTTGTTTGTGATTGGTTACCACAGCTACGGATGCCATAGAAATGTTAGATGTGGATAATTGCATTTGCTTTATCAAATCCCTCTGGATTCCAGTGATAGCGTTAATATTGCCATGACCTGTTTATCTTATTTGTCTTTATTTGGTGTTACAGCACCTCTTTCCTGCTTCTCCTCTGATGATCAGATTTGGGGCTTGTTTAGGAGGTGTTGGCATGCGTGTGTCATGTTGGATAGGCTTTTTATCTGGCACTGTGTCCATGCAGTGTGGTGATGCTATCAGCATTAAAACCTGCTCCTCAATGGAGCCCTGTCAGCCAACAATGGAGAGCAGCATTACCCAGAGTGCAGCAGGACAAAGCCTTCTTTCCTTATCGCAGGATTGGAATATTCACAGACTGATTTAACTGCTTTTACCAAGGGGAAGTGTCAGGCTCTGAAAGAGAGAGACAGCACAGCAGAGATGAGAAAAAGAGAAGGAGGGAGAGAGGGAAAGAAGAGAAAAATAGGATTCTGTGACCTGCATGTTTACAAAGAGAGATTTAAAGAGCGGAAATTGCAGATTCATGGGAGAAATTGAGGGCATGAAGTATAACCATGGCACATATAACCGTAGTATTTTTTTAAATGATGTATTTTTAATTTCACAATAATCAAGACTTCTCCTCAATTGTTCTCCCTCGTTCTTGCCTCCATCACTCCTTCTTCTATCTCTTGGTTCACTTCCCATCTTTGTGAGAGTCTTTGAAGTGAGTGTGCAGTTAAAGGAGGCATGGTGCTCTGTCTGAAGAGGAGCAAGACATTGATGAGATTTGCATGGAGAATGTCATTCACTTTGCTGAATTTGCACTGTGTATTGGAGCTTTAATCTGGGGGCACATTTGTTTATTGGCATACAAATGAACATCTGCATGGAGCTATGCTTGGACGCTATGGTCTCAGCAGCTCCCTAATCGCTTAAAAGCCTGGAGATGCAGAGCATGCCAATGAGAGAGAGAGAGGGGGGGAGGCAGCCGCGCCCAAGGCCTCCGTCATGCACTCCTTTATCTGAGTTTCACTCCAGCTCAATAGCTCTCTCCCTCTCTCGCTCTCTCTGTCTTCCAGGCCAACAGTTTAATTTCCAGTTTGCTGGCTGACTCTTTATTGACTTGACATTACAAAGAGGCATTTTGGTAACAACAGCCATATATTTTCAGACCAGACACCTCAAACAACACGTCTGCATGTATTTGTAAAGTGATGTGACAGCAAACCAAATGGCTTCTTCCAGCATAGAGATGCTTAGCAAAAAAGGAATGAAAAAATAGAAAATTATTAAAGATTAAAGATTTATTAATGATAGTAATGATGAAGTTTTGGGGTGGAATTTGGTTTGTGTGATTTTTCTCTATCTGCATTTATATTGCATTGTGATATTATCAGATAACAATTTATAGGTTACAGTATTTAATGTTTTTTGAATTGCACTCATTTCAGCCGCTAGTGATGTTTTTTTGTTGGCTTGTTTCATTATGATCAACTAATACAGTCTAATACAATAGTGCTCACAAATATCCTACCTTTATGAAGGCTATAATGTCCAGTTTTTATTTAAACTGTTATTGAGAGGTGTTTATTCAACTTTATGGTCATTTTGGAGGCTTTACTGTAGTTTGTAGTGCTGTTGAATTGTGCATTATAATGAGATTTTCTTCTCAGTTCTTGATATCTCAAACGCTGCACAATTCAACAGCACAACAAGCTAGAGCCTCCAGGATGACGACAAAGTCAAATCCAACATTAACCCCTTTCTAAAACAGTTTCAACAAAAACTAAACATTACAACTTTGATGAAGGAAGCATTTCTCACAGGGCTTTTGTATTAGACTGTGTTAGTAAACTGGCTACCGCTAATATGGAGAGCAACACGGTGAAGGGTTGTGCAATTTAAGTACAAGTGTTTGTCCATGTGCTATGTTTCTTGAATTTCTGTGACTAAGCAATACACCTGCACACAGTAAAGGAAACTATTTAACATTCCCTGAATCAAAACGGCACCAGCAAAGAAAAAAGTTCTCATATTTTATTCACAGACAGCCCGTGCAATTTAAGATCAACTTGGTTAAAGAGCTTTTAGATCTCTGACAAATTTCTACATGTCTGCAATTAATTTAGCTCTGTTTGAAAATCATATATCATAAACTCACCTTTTCATACTTGTTCAGACCTGTGGGCCATAAGTAAATGAGCTGGACAAATTAGTTTCTGATGGCTTATTAGTATATCATTTTGACATCTCCCCTTTCATGAACGCCCTTGTGTATTTATTTCCTTTACATTTCATTTGCCGGATGAAATTGCATGTCAGTCATTTCTTACTTAACATACGTAAATTGTAGTGTATCTGTGTTTCGTGTGTGCACCGGTGTCAAAATGTGTGAGTGTGCACTTAGCCTAGAGGATTGCATTCTCCACTTACTGAATAGGTCTCACCAGCTAATATTACCAAGTGTTTATCTAGTCTGAACGTCTTGAGTTTCATACAGTTTGACACACCAAAATGGGATATAGGACACTCGTGGAAATGGAGAGATAGAGGGACAGATAGGTAGAGACAAGAGGAGAGATTGGTGTGGAAGAGATAAAAGAAAGGACTTAGAATGCATCGCTCCATAACAGGTTTCTTTCAAACTTTACTGAAGCTGTTCTTTTTTTTTTTGCAGCCAAATCTTATTGTCTAATTTTCCCCCTTTAGTCTGGTTACATTTTCACACCAAGTGAGCAGTGTGTGTGTGTCTGTCTGCACATTATGGGCTGATGTGCGTGGGTTAATGAAGAGCAGTAAATGAAATCCTTTATTGTGTTTGATATAATGTCAGCTTCCATTAGGGAAACTGGTGCTAGGAATGATTGCTAGACTATCGGGGCCAGGAGAGAGGTGCTGTGTGTGTGTGTTTGTGTGTGTCTGTGAAAGACGATGTGTGTGTGTGTGTGTGTGTGTGTGCATTTCTGCATGCATGTGTGCACACCCCAGGGCACGGCAGAGGCACCGGGTGTGTTTTGTAATTATAAAATCATTAGCAGGTGTCCAGAGGAGATATGAATATGACTGTAATCTGTCCCCATCCATGATGGAGCGCTTGTCTCACACTCAAATGTCAACCTGTCTCAGCCAGCCCATTGAGGGAGCTCGCAGATTCAAATTCAAAAGATTTAGTCCCGGTGACCACACTCAGTCACAACATGTGCCCCTACATGTGACAGCCATTGGTATGTACCAGCCATTTTTCAATCACTTATTGTTACCCCTGCTTTTCCGTATAAATCACCTGTCAAGGACTTCTTCACATATGATGAAATTTTGGCTTTAAAACCACCAACCTTCATCTACAAAAGACATCTTTAATGTTTAAATGTGTAACTACAAGCAATAGATGACATTAAAATAACATACAGCGCATAACAATGACATGAAAGCATATTCATAGACTGACTGACAGGCGTACAGACAAACAAAAGATAGGCAGGCATATAACTGGTCAGACATAAAAACGAGCAGACATTGTAGCCCTGGTGAGGAGACAAAGTCACATTGTAATCTAGAGCAGAGGGGCGGTTTCTATAGCAACAGTAGGCATCTAACCTACGCGCCGCTGCTTTTGCTGAAATCTGAAATTGGCGAGAGGAGGCTGGTATTGAGGATAGAGAGATTGGGAAAGATGAAGATAAGACAGGGCAGGGAGGAGGAGGAGGAGGCAGGGGAGGAGGAGAGATGGGGCAAAGGGAATAGAGAGGAAGCAGATTGAGATAAGGGGAGGGGTGGGGGGTGATGAGCGGAGAATGATTGATGGAAGGGAGGGGCTGGAGATCATCACCTGACCTCAGTGTTTGTCTCCTGTTTGGAATTTGTTGGTCCACTCAGCATGATAGATTTAATTTACTGATAGCACTTTGTATCGGTGGAAATTCTGAGACTTTGTGTGTTTCTGTACATGTGTCTGGCGTGTGAGTGCGAACGCTGAGTCTTGTATGTGCACTTGCTCAATGCGTACATACTGTATATGCAAGCATGTGATTATGTGTTAAATGTGTGTGCACCAGCAGGGTACACAGGGCTCAGAGAGAGATGAGTGTGGGATAATTGCTGGCTTGGTGTCATATCAAATGTGTGTTTAACCCAGACCCTAAGCCCATAGAGACCTGTGACCAGCCGCAGCAGATGGCCGAGCTACCCTGGGGGCAGCTCAGAGGGTCATGGTGGCCCAGGACTCGTCCACATGGAGCCACCTCTTCTGTGTGCTCTTCTGTGTGTCTGTGTGGTGTGTGTCTGAGTATGTGGTTGGAGGCGGAGGTTCATGAGTTCATCTGTAGGATCAGTGTAACTCTAGGTGGTAATGTATTTATTTTTAGGGGTTGTATTTTTCACTATATTGAAAAAGCAATGACTTTATCCAAATAAAATTAACAACAAAATTATATATTACTTTACTTAAAGGGGTGAGGAGGTTACAAAACGATTATTACTTTACTCAGTAATTGTCATTGTAATGAATTGCTATTATAAGTGTTTTGACCTATCCTACCTGGTGTAAATATCAGACTGAACACAGGATTTTACAAAAATCTCTGTATCCCGCATCCATCCCCATTCTTTTGTATGTTTTCAAATGTATTCAATTGAGAGTGAGGCACTGAGGTTTTACTGCAAGTGGTTATTACTGAATGTACATAGTGCAGGTTCAGCAGGAGAAAGAGATATGTGCAGGGTAACGGTGCAGTAAGGTAAACACAGCTGTCCAGCTGTGTAAATATACATGATACCATTGACCTTGCTTGTACAGATGGGTGACAAATAAAAGGAAAAACCAACATTAAATGTCTCAGTGCTCCTGGGCTTCGATTCTACAAACCTCTGAAACTCTATTGGACTCTACTATACAGGCTATTCAGTTTTTTTCTCTAATTTGTCACCTGCCTGTTTCTTAAATTATTTGCAATAAAGTGTGGTAAAAAAAAAAGATGTACAAAGTAACAGAGCAGTGATGAAGTATAAGCAAGGGAACTAAAGTACAGTGTTGGACCCCTTTCTCAAGTCGCTCTTCAGTAATGTGTGGTATATTTTTTGGAGTGTTTTATTTGTTTGAGTAGAGCTGCTGGACGGGGTCCCTCGGGTGCCAGGAACCAAGCGTTTATTTACAGGATGCAGTCCTGAATAATGAGTTGTAATGCCGCAGTAGTGAGAGTAAACTCTTTAGAACTGAGGGACCAATCTAAGCAGGACTGGGCTCCAGATCAATCCTGCTGGCAGACACAACAACACTGTTGCTCTCTCTGCCTCTCTCTCCCTCTCTGTCTCTCTCTCTCAGTCTCTTTCTCTTCTCTCTCTGCAGAGGCACAGGCTATTTTTAGTCCTGGCAGCTCTTTCCCCACTGCACCCACCACCACCATCACCACCACCACAAACCATCTCTCTCTTCTGAATTCATCCCTTCATATCACCCCAACCTCAGTCTCCATCCTTACCCTCCAATCTAACCCAATGTACTGCCTGAGTGATCCACTCTGATCCCCCCCCACTCAGCTCCTTTCCTTCCATCCTCACTCCTGATCTCTCTGACAGAGCTGGGGAGGTAGAGGGAGTGCTGGTAAGTTGAGGAGATGTGTCGGGGGTGGGGCGCTCCTCCTCTTCTATCTTGTCCGCTCTCATTTCCCAAAGACATTGTGTCTTTGGGAAATACATCTAGGCTGGTCCGCCCCATGTTTGGTGCCAGTGTGAGTTGTGATCATGAGCTGTGTTTCTTGGGTGAGTTGTTCGGGCCTGAGCTGAGCTGATGAGTGACTCTGATGAAATGGTAAATGGACTGCACTTACACAGACAACATCTACAATACATGCCAACATTCACCCATTCACACACATATTGATACACTGATGGCAGAGGGTGCCAACTTGCTCATCAGGAATGAGACAGTGCATTTTTTTAATCCAAAGTGCTTTACAGTACAAATTTTCTAGTGCTCATCTATTCACACACACTCACAGCAATTGAGGAGGGCAATTTGTGGTCCAGTATCTTGCCCAAGGATACTTGGACATACAGACTGGAGGAGCTGGGGATCAAACCATCGGCCTTCTGATTAGTTGACGATCAACTCTACCTTCTGAGCCACAGCCACCCCACACTGCACTGTACTGCACTGCACTGCACTGGAGTCAAGTAAGGACCCTGTTTGTGGCTATCAAGCTGAAGGGAGCTGAGAAAAAGATGCTGACCGAGAAAGAGAATATAGGTGTGTATGTGTGTGTTTCTGTTAAACAAATGCAGAGCGCTTGTGTGTGAGACAGAAAACGGTGAAAGCTAACAAGAGACAAACAAATTGAGAGAAAATAAGTCAGACTGAGTAGGTTGGTGTGTAAAGACGTACCTATACAGAAGAGACTCTCTCTCACTGTCGGCCGTCCTCCCTCATCAGACCATGACCACAACTCCAGTGAGGACGAGTCAGTCACCGTGATGCCCTTGAGAGCGTGTCCTCAGTCAGCCTCCTCATGATAATGAGGCAGGCCCCACAGACGCTGCTTTTGCTGCATGCAGTCCCTGCCCGCCCTCACGGCTGCCTCTATGGAAGATAAGGACATGAGTTCAGAGGAGAAGAGGACAGCATGCAGGCTTACAACCCTGGGTACGGGGTCTTGGCTTGGGGTAAAGGCCAGGATCTTGGAAGCTCTGTGGTGAGGGGCTGAATGTGGGGCTCCAGCTGGTGATTGATAACTTTATTCAATAATTAGAGCAAACTAGGGAAACACAATGGCATAACATTTACATTATTTTCCTTTTTTCTTTTTCTGTTTCTTTCCTCCTGTGAGAGCTGTTTGCCTAAATTCAAAACACAGCCAGCTGAGGTTGATAAGACTCCCAGAGAGAGTAATATTTTGAGTTTATTCTATCCTCACTGCAATCCACTTTACTCCATGTTACATCTGAGCTCATACCGCAGCGCAACACAAAACTACATTTTTAACAGTTTTTCCACAACACTGAAAATGTTCCTACGGTGTTTCAAACACAAGTTCGAACATGTGCCACATACATACATTGCACCCCTTTAACAAAAGCATTGCCCAGATGCATTACATCCTTCAGAATCTCAACAACTACTGTATCTGCTCACATTTCCATGACTGTCATTCCACATCACACTACTCCTCCTGTGTTCTGTGATGCTGATTATATTCTCATGCTGAACAGTGTGATTGAATATAACCATGACTCTCTCTAGCTTACCACCGCGAGGAGTCGGGGCTGATATAGGCGCTGCTATATCTTCTCTCATCACCTGTCTTTTCACTTTTCTTTTCTGCACAGGAGAATGCCATTTCATACTACGATTCCAAAGCGGATTCAGACTATGTGAGTACAGTACGGACTGCTCCCCTCACTCCCGTCTGCCTGCCTTAAACCCCCAAATCCTACCCACTCCACTTCCCACCCCTGCCACCCTTTTCCTGCAACCCCCACCACCCAATCCTCCCCGGCCTCCTCGGTGTTGATGCCCATGTTCCGGTCACAGGCCCGTGAGTTGTCTGTGTGTGTTAGTGAGGTGACACTGCTTTATGGTGAGTTTTAGTGACAGAGCAGTGGCAGGCTGACGTGCATGTGACAGTGACTTAAGCTGTCCTCCTCCAAAGTTATCTCCCCTCAACCTGCCTCTCCCTGGACCCTAACTGTGTTGGACCCGACTTGCAGGGTTGTCAGACCTCCATGCCAATAAACTAAAACAAGAGTCATATCGCACTTTCAATCACCGTTTTATCATGTGTGTCATTCATACTGAAGAATATGAATGACATTCAAAGAAAGGCCAGCAGAAAAGCAAGCCTGTTTGGTCTCACCGTGCCATCACTCTGGCTACAGACTGTAGTTCTTCCTCAGGATGTCACACTTGGAGCCTGCTGATTGATTAACTTTTAAGGAGGAGTGCAGGAATCCCCCTAGATCACCAAAGCACAAAAAGATGGGTAGAGAGTGCGATAGAGGGGAAGAGAGTGAGAAAGGGAGGCGAAGGAGCAATAAATCATTGTGTGATTTTCTCTTTGTGCACGCCACTCCTGTGATTAATGGCACAACGCTTTAGGGCCTGTCAGCACATCTAATTGGAGAACATCGGTCATCATTAACATGGCACACTGAGGCCAAGCCGGTGACACACCCCTGACCCCCAATTCACCGACCCCACAACCACCCAAAGACAGCAGCAGAGGTCAGGCAGAGGTCACTGCTCATCCCTGCAACCCTGACAGTAGCCCACCAGTATTACCCTGTCTGAGTCTTGATTCCTCCCACGATGACCTTTTTCAATTAAAGCTCTGCCAATGGAGTAAAAACCATGTACTATTAGGGATGTGATGATAAGAATTCAGTTTTATGAAAGGTAAGTGATTGTTGGGCTGTCTTATCCAAGCCTTGTCTCCTCTATTCCCTGTCCTTTACTCTATACCCTGTTAATTTCGCCTCTTATTACTGTACCCTTGGTATAACAATGCAATGTGATGATTTATTTTGAGTCAGAACTGCCCATGTGCCAAAGCATGTCTGATGTTCATTACAGCGCGCGGAGTGATGAGCATGTTTTGCCACTTATAGGTTTATTCAGCTGCATACCAGAATCCATTATTTTCTTAATCACATGTACAGATTGTGATGTATTTTAATACTTGCTTTTCTGGACTGTTCTGTTGTCTGCAAGTAGAATAATATTAAGGCTTTCAAAGTCTTCGCAACCATCAGGTAAAATACATGTAATTGTACAAAAACAGACCAAATCTGCCCCCACACACCTCTTCCTTTATAAAAGATTATAATGCGCGCTCCAGCAGAGAGCGGACAAAGCTTCCTTAGTTCGCATGATCCCACATTCACTGCAGCACTGCCTGGTAGAAAAATATTGTCAGTCAGGCTAGTAATTTACTTTGAGGACAGCTATCAAATATATAAAAAACATTATTACATGTCTCATTGTTCCAACGTTATCAAATTGAAACTTCTTTTTTTGGGGTTGAGCCTCAGAAATGCAAATTGCATTATATGTTAAATATGTTAAAGTAACTACTCACCAATTGCAATGTCATTTATTTCTGAAGGAATCCTGCGCATGCACACAAACACAAACGCACACACAAACACACACACACACACACACACATACACACAGGGTCATAAGTGACACATTTCAGGTTCGCCCTGGTTGGCTGAAGGCAGGAATGAAAGAATCTTCAAAATGTCATCTCTGGCCTCTTCAGCCTTTAATTAAACCTTGAGAACGGGGAGATAAAATTAACAAATTGGGTAATGAATCGAGCAAAACAGGTGGTGGATGGTTAAAGAAAATGAACCAATCAGTCTTTCCTGCGTGGATTTATTCAGCTCCTAATTAGACGCTGCCTTGGGTAATTATGATTGGGCTCTTCTGAAGAAAGAAAGGGGGAAAAAACCCTCCCTGCCTGACATTGACAGAATTAGTGTCAGACTGCGTGATAAACAAACACCTCAACTTCACAGTTAGTGCTGTTCAGCCTTAACCTAATCAACTTCGTTATCAATGGATAGTGAACCTGTGTAAATCTCAAACCCTTTAAATTTACTGCTCCACAGTTAACAATGTGTCAACAAATATGTACTAAAGCAACATTAAGTCAAGGTTGATAATAAATTCATCATTTAGTCTTGTTTACTGTAAATGCTTTTTTTGACCAAAGCTCAATTGCAACAGCAATGTAAAAAAAAATGTAATAACATGTTTCATTGCCAGCATTTCTAGTTAACAGTACATTTTGCTGCTTTTTTACTCTTTCATCACATTGCAGCATTTTACTGCAATTTTGTTATTATGAATGTAAAAGTAGACATGATGTGGGAACAGTAATCCATTCCTTTCTCTTGCTTAGAAAATGCAGCACCCTTTAGTTCTGCCTTAGCTGTTTTTCCACCAACTTGTACAAAGTAAAAAAAAAAATCAAATATCTATATTGAATTAAAGCAACAGGATATGTTACCACTGTTTTAACACTTAACAGTGATGACATGCTAGTTTTAGAATTAATTGTACTTTTTCATTCAACGAGGAGTATTTAAGGAGGAAAGTCGAGCCCCATTTTTAGCCCTATGTGTGCCAGACTGCAACAAGGTCCTTGACTAAACTAACATAAATATAAAATATAGATTGTTGTATAGTGCCATATGAGCAAATTATTAATTATGACTTCTCAGCCCTTTTCATTTTTGAAAAGTTTCTCATTTCATGTTTTCATGTTTTTCATTAGGTGTATAGATTGCAAATCAGGCCTTTTTTATTCCTGCTATCATTATTTTTGTATTATGTAGTGGAAACATTTACCTTATAATAAGACACTTTCTGTTTTAAGAAAAATGTGAAAATGGTTTGATTAACATAATTTGATGAGTCCAAACCAAGCATAATAATTTAGAATCATCTATTTAATAATTGGTGTTTGAAATATTTTGAAAAAGGTGGTTCCACCCAATACCTGTTTATCGATCCAAACTTATTTCTAGTCATATTTCATACAATGATGTTTTTAGCCTTGCAGAATTTTCTCCATCGCTACACTGTATTGTTTCTTAGGTTGACTTTCAATGGGACTTCAGTACAGCTATCCCCTGGCCCGTCCCAACAACAGCTTGTAATTGCATTTTAATAGTCAATTAAAGTTGGCCCATCAATCAATTTCTGCCATGGATATGGGGTTTTGATTTAATTTAGCAAAAAACAAACAGTTTTTATCATGTCAGATCTAATTAACCCATGCTGCTTTATTAAAATGAAAATTGCGTATTGCAGTTGCAGGTTTACTGCACTCAGCAGAGATTTAATTTTAAAAGTAAAATTCAGCTTTTCCGCAGTCAGAATGCATGAGGAATGATCCGAGATATGAGTTTTGTTTTACAAATATTCAATGAATTAAGGCTAATGAAGGATGACTAATAAAGGAAGAATGATAGAAGCATGACGCCAGACTGCGCTGAGGGCTACTTCTGTATGGCAGTGTATCAAAGAGCTTGGTGCATGAGCACACATTAATTAAATTGTGTTTAGTTTATAAAGATTCAACCATGAACCGACCTCCTACATTTTCATTTATGAATGTTGATCCGTAAATGTGACCTGCTGTGGTATGTGCTGCTTTCTAAGAATGCATCTAACAGGGTTTTAGCGAGCGCTCCAAGGAAAGAAACTCAAATCAGATCAAGAATAAGCTAATAAACTGACGAAAGAGAGAGGGCTTATATCTTGCTTCCATTTTTTTAAATGGATTTTTTTTTTTTTTTTACATCCCACAATTACTTCCTCCTGTGGAGATCAGAACAGATCACAGAACAGATCACAGAACAGATCAGAACAGGCACAGATTGTCCTCCATTGATAACTTATCAAGATAAAAAGCTTAAATGTCAGTTTTGCCTTTTTATCTTCTGACTTTCTTTGATATCTGACACTTCCCTAATGCAATATGTGTGTCTGGCTTTCTCATCATCTACAATGGCAAGACTGAAGCTGGAAATAAAAAGCCAAAGCATATACGAAAGATCCAGTATTAGCACAGTTTTTTATTTAGACAATCACAGGCGACATAGAAAAACTCAAGATGATGAGACAGTCTGTTATGAAATATGTTATCATTTGAATGGGTGGGAGACTAAACAGTGATTAAGTGGTGTTAGTTGCTAGTTATTGTTGGGGTTAATTTGTATGGCACTTCATGTGTCTGTGATAGTCATCTTGGGTGCTAATGAGTCTCTGTTTGGTGTCTGCTCTGATACCTGCTGTTGTTCTCTGATGAGCAGGAGAGAGTAGAACCACCTAAATCTGAAGGCAGACAAAAGGCGGAATAATTGCTATTTTTGTGCTCAACATTATCCGAATGTTGTATGACTTGATGTGCGAGTCGGAAGAGAGTAGGAGACAAAGAGAACGTGTTTGTGTACGCATTTGTATGTACCAGAGCCGCAGATGGGTGTTGTAAAGCTACATCATGGGTGGTGAGACAATGCAGCGTTATATTTGCACTCGTTTTCATTTGTATTCTCACTCAGATTTGTGTGTGTGGGTGCGTGTGTGTGTCTACAGACGGAGGATGGAGAAGAGGAGAACCCGCTGGAGACCTCGTCCTCTTTGGAGCTGGAATTTGTGGAGGATCTCAATTTTAAAAACAAGGTCAACTACTCCTCCAGCGCGGTCCAGATTCCTACAGACATATACAAAGGCTGTGAGTAAACAAGCATGCTTTTATTAATCAGTGCTCTGGTGGAAAGGTGATTGAGTGAGTGGCACTACATATATTATTATGTGAATTATAAATTCCACCTATTAACACCTGCTAGCCCTGTGTTGTCAATAAGAGAACTTCTGATTAAAATATTGACTTCATGAACTAAATTAGCTACAGTACACACACTGCATTATATATATATGTGTCTATTATATATATGTATATTGCACACAAACTATCTAACCACACAGAAATTGGTTCTTAAATACACGCAACAAACAGCATCATGAGCACACTATCAAAAACTAGGAGAAATGGATAATTTAGACTTCAACCTCATTTTTGGGAAATGTAAACAAAATCTTTGCCAACTCATATCCAAACACACACCGCTATCCCCATGATATTGCCCCACTAACTGCTGCAACACAATAATCTCAAACATGTGAATAATTTCAATAATTTCAACAACATTTATTGGGTATGCCGGTCAATATTGTAACACTCATCCTATTACTGGTGGAAATGTTTACATTGTTGGACTTTGTGTTGTTGGCTGTCTCCCTTATAAGAGAAAATATGAGAAAATATGAATTTGTAATATACAATATAATGCATATAAAGAGGCCGGTGCCAGCAGGTTTACCTGTATCATGCATATTCCAAGGTACCTCCACGTGGTTTTCATGCGCACCACTGTGCAGTGGATAGATGACAGTCTTCTGTTTTGACTTGACCTCTCTCTCTCTCTCTCTCTCTCTCTCTCTCTCTCTCTCTCTCTCTCTCTCTCTCTCTCTCTCTGTTAGCTCAGTTGCTCCCTCCTTTTATTTTAGCCAGCATTTTAGCACACTAACATGATTGTAGATGACAGACGCTCTCTCACACCAGATCTGTACTGTATTATTTTATTTATTTTTTTTTTCTGCGTGGGCATGGGCTCCCCCGCTCATGGACCTTGCCCTTCCTGCCTGGCACCGTGCTGCCCTGCAGACATAACACCCTCCTTACTCTGCAGCTGCCAAATGGACAAAAGGGAACACATGTACCTTCCAGGATTCTGATTTTGCTTGGCGTGTTCCCTCTGTTATCCACCTCTAACCTTTTGGACACTCTCTGCCTGCCTCTTTAAAGACTCGAAAACCAGAGCATGCACAGACAGACAGCCATTTTCACAAAGGCAATTTTTTTCCTTTCTTTTATTGTCTAGCTTCTTCTGCTTCTGTGTTGAACAGGCAGTGTATGGCACCTGTCTGTAACAATGCCCCCCCCCCCCCTCCAGCTGTGTCTCCAGACAAATCTTGTCAGAATTAGACACTCTTGGTTCAGGAGGAGATGTCAAAGGCCACAGCTAACTCACAATAGAGCAATCAGGCCTGCACATTGTTCCCAGAGCCAATTCGTGCCAGCTCTGGTTCCCCTGTCTGAAGATATGAGTCAGAGAATAAAGGCCTCTTGATTGAGCCTGTTGGAGACTAGAGGAGTAGAGTGGTACAGTGCATGGAATTAGTTTTTTCATTTCTGTACTGTGGAAAATGTTTACTATTGATGTTGTTTAGTTTGCTCCCATTGCTCCAGTCTGCTGTGCCGAGATTGCCAACTGCAGATTTCGTGCCAACTCCATCATGAACAAGTGTGCTGTTTTTTAGTCGACGTTGATAAATAAACGGTGATAAAAAAACATGCTGCAGCCCAAACATACAATAAAGACAGCTTACCACCAAACCAAATTTACCAGAAACAAATTACAAACATACAGTAAGTAACAATAGTGAGGAAAAAAAATACATCAAGCTGAAGTCACAGGAGCTTCATTTCCTTTAGAGAGATGGTGGAAGTGGATTATTATCGGTATGTCGTGTTCTGCACCTGTCCCACTAGTGGGAGCCTACAGGGTGCCTTGGAGAGGATGTAATGTGGGCGGCTTGTTGTCCTCTGGGTCTGGAGAGGTCTGGATCTACAGTATATCTGTGGGGTTAGGATTAGCTTAAGAGAAGCGGTGTGAGTGGGTAGATTCAGCGTTGGTTCCTCAGGGGGAGGCCAGAGGAAAGGCAGAGAAAAGAAAACCGTAGGAAGAATGGAGCACAGTCCAAAGTACAACATAATATTCAACAGTTGTTGTGAAATTCTCAAGTGTTGTTTATTAGCACTTTGCTCTACTCCAACTACATGCTCTACATAGTTGGAGTAGCTTGCTTTGATTTGTAGACATTGTTAATGCATTGTATAAATTGACTGTTTTCCAGAAAATGGCAGTATGAATTGCACAGCAAAATGGGTGTCCTTGGAGATGGACTGAGAGAGAGGCACAGATAGAAGGAAAGATAGAAAGAAAAGAAGCAAGAGGGAGAGTGAAGGAGAAGAGACACTTTAATAATAGAAACCATTTAGAGCAAAAGAAGCGTTCTCTTTTTTTTCTTCTTCTTCTTTTTTTATTGTGATCCTTTCAGCAGCTAAATGAGGCGGTGTATGCGTCCTGGTTTGATTTGTCTGCTAGGCCCCATGTCCGTTTATTGAGATTGAGAGTGTTCCCTGAGCGCAGTAATGAACCATTTTATGATTCATTATCCCACTGCTGATTCCTGCTGCCAAGTCTGCAAACTTTCTAATTAGCTTAGGTCAAACATTCATACAGTTTTCTTCTAATTATCATTGCTTATTACAGAATGGACATTGCAACACAGCCACAGAGGAATAAATTGATGTGGGTGGTATCATCCATGGAGAAACAGGTTTTATTCCCCCTGTGAATGTTACAGAAATGGTGAGGAAGAGGCAGGGATTTGCTGAATAATTGCAGGGGAGAAGCTTTGGGTATATAATCACTGAAAAATAAGGATGAAAACAGCGGGGGAATACACAAATTATTATTTAGCGACTATATTTTAGATTCAGGGGAATCTCTCTAGTAATTGGACCAAGTTCTTATTGCAGATGGAGGCTACTAAGCTAGATTGGGTCATTCTACAGTTGCATATACATTATAACATATAGAAAACCTTTTTTAAAAGGTAGTAATAACTGTTTGTATAGTATAAACATAGTGTGTGGCTACATAAGTATTTGTATGAGAAGCAGCCACAGTTCCCAGCAGGGAATAAAGAAAACCACCACTGAATGTGGGAAGTCCTTTCATTAAATTTGAAGTTTAAATCCGCTGCATACAGCGCCTTTTTGCTGCGGCCTAACGTCATGTTGTCAGTTTCCTATTGTAGTCAGGCACAGTGAGAAACTTGGTTATCAGAAATGAATGGTGACGACTGGCTAACTGTGTGTGCAGATGAAAGAGTGGAGCTTAAATATTTTGCATGGAATGATTAAACCACCCACCCCACCCTCCACATACACATACACATCACCACCACCCTTCCTATATTTGACTGATTGCTGCAGCCACTGCTCTTGTCATAGTTTTAGGACAACATGTTTTAGGTCACTAATGAAAAACCAAGTATGCTTTTAAATACTTTACATGCTTTTCCGAAATTTACCCTATGTTTTGAGATTGATTTTCTTCCTTCTTGGTGTATTCAAGAGTCTCATGACTTCCCAGACTTTGAGAGCTGGCTGCTGAACAGATAAATCAGAGGGGAGACTAATTTGATCGTTCATGCAATAGGGCTGTCAATTAATATTCTAAATTTGATCATATAAAAAGAGGAAGTTTTACAGTATTATTTATGTTTATTTGTTTAATGTGCAAGTATGTTGATATTTTAAGAGGCATATTTATGTTGAAATAAATATACCTATACAAGTAGTTATGTCTCTTGTTGTATTGCTTTGCTATCTTATGAAAAAATAGATATTTGAATTGTTCGAAACTATGTGTTTTTAAAAGGGAATTATCTAATGTTAAAGGCCAATTTTGACAGCCCTACCATGAAATGACAAATAACAAAAAAGACAAAAAGTGCAAAGCTCATACTCCTCCATAGTAACCTTTAAATGGAATAAAATATTAGTAAGTTTTAAGTAAGTAGTAGTAAGTAAAGAAGCAGTAAGTAAGTAGAATCCCTCATCAGTATAGACAAGTGGTCAATCACCACTTTGTAAAGTTTCCTCCTGCCAACTCTGCTTGTTGCTGCTGGCCAATCAAGGTCAAAGTATGTAAACTACAGTCAAATCATTACACAACCAGAAACCATGGATTACCAGAACCGTCCAGGATGCTGTAAACACATGCACTGCAGCCTATAAGTTAGGGCTGCAGTCTGGAAACATGGACAATTGTAAAGTAGTAGCCTAAAATGTAAGAAGAGCAGTATAGGAGGCAAAAAGGGACTACGAGAAGAGAGTGGAACTACAATTCCAGGAGGGCAATCCCAGAAGCATGTGGCAAGTTCTAAAAACTATGACAGATTACAAGACCACCCCCCAACTCACCCCTTGTCAAGTGCTCATTCATCTCTAGCAAGTGAGCTAAACAACTTTTACGCTTGCTTTGAGGCCATCGGCAGCCAGCAAGCAAAAACAGCTGAAGCAAAGGTTAATGGATGGGTGGGTGCACCTCTAACACCTATCACCCTTTCTGAGCATGATGTCAGGAGGCCTTTCAAGCGTGTGAACACCAAGAAAACAGCAGGACCAGATGGTATCATTGGGCGGGTCCTCAAACTATGTGCTGACCAACTACTGCCAGTGTTTACAATGATATTCAACCTGTCTCTTGTTCAGTCTCTCATACCCACATGCTTCAAGAAGTCCACCATCATTCCTGTACCCAAGAAAACAAGACCAGCCTGCCTGAATGATTACCGCCCAGTGGCACTCACCTCTGTAGTGATGAAGTGCTTTGAAGTACTGCCCTAACCAATCAATGGAAGACGCCATAGCACACATCCTTCACACCACCCTATCTCACCTGGACAAGAAAGGGAGCTATGTGTAATTACTGTTAATTGACTGCAGTTTAGGGCGGCTGTGGCTCAGGAGTTAGAGCGGGTCGTCCTCTAATCGGAAGACTGGCGGTTCGATTCCCGGCTCTTCCCGTCCGCATGTCGATGTGTCCTTGGGCAAGACACTTAACCCCAAATTGCTCCTGATGGCTGCGCCATGAGTGTGAATGCTTAGTTTCCTCTGATGGGCAGGTTGGGACCTTGCATGGTAGCCCCTGTACCCATTCAGCGTATGAATGTGTGTGAATGGGTGAATGTAATTCATAGTGTGAAAGCGCTTTGAGTAGTCTGAAGACTAGAAAAGCGCTATACAAGTATGGTTCATTTAGCATTTAACACCATAGTTCCCTCCAGGCTTGTCACAAAGTTTAAGGACCTGGGATTAAACACCTCACTGTGCATATGGATCCATGACTTCCTGATGGACAGACTCCAGGTGGTAAGGGTAGGCAGACACACCTCTTCTAACCCTCTTAACACTGGAGCAACCCTGGTGTCTGCTGTATTCTGCATACATAAGACTGTGTAGCTGCTTTCGACTTCAAGACCATCATCAAGTTTGCTGATGACACAGCTGTGACAATGAAAATGCCTACCTGAAGGAAGTACAGAACCTGAGCTGCTGGTGTCAGGACAACAACCTTCTTCTGAATGTCAACAAGACTAAAGAGCTGGTAGTGGACTTTGAGAAGAAACAGGCAAGAAAGTATGCCTCCCTTAATATCAACAGGCCCTTGGTGGAGAGGGTGAACAGCTTCAAGTACCTGGGTGTCTACATCACTGAGGGCTTGACCAGGGTGCTGCATACTGACTCAGTGGTAGAAAGGTGAGGCAAAGACTGGTTCACCTCAAACGTTTGAGGAATTTCCAGGTATCCCCTCAAAATACTGACAAATTTCTTCTCCTGCACCATCTAGAGCATCCTGACAGGGAACATCATTGCCTGGTACAGAAACAACACCAAACAAGTCTGCTAGGCCCCGCAAAGAGTGGTTCATTCGGCTGAACAAACAAGCCTCAAGGATATTTACATCAGGTGCTGCAAGAATAAGGCTCAATTAAATTAGGTCATTCCCTAAGGCTGCCCCCCATTTCCCACTTCCAATCATACACATATATTTTCAATTTCTATTCAATTCAAACTCTTTTAATGCACAAATTGAAGGAATTGGCAGGATTACATTTTCCTTTGATTATATCTTATATGATTACATGTGACAAATACACTTGTTTGATGGATTGATCAATTGAGAGTCAATGCACATATGAGATATGAAATGAAGAGAAAGATTTGCATCTGCAGGGTTTCATTTGAGTTGAAATTACCTCTGATGTCTCTAAAATGGATCCGGAAAGAAGTCAGCTCAAATGGTACTGAAGGGACAAAGGCGACTTTTGATAGACAGACTCAGATCTGTTCACAAAAGGAAGTGAAAAGAGATAATGAGAGGAATGAGAGTTATGCTTTGTGGTTCTTAGTCATTTTATTGGCTGTGGCTGCAATTAGTGACCACTTTACAACAGTATGTGCTATTGCCATTTTTATAATAACATACTACATTTGTCATCTTAAAGTCATAAGCTATGAATGCAGAAATTTTCTTCAATTCAATGTAAAATGTCATTTTTGTGAGTGTGTGTGTGTGTGTGTGTGTGTGTGTACTTGTGCACATACAGTACATTGAGCCTGTATTCCTTTCACACGCCTCAGGTTCCTCCAGCGGAGGAAGCTTCCCTGTCAACCAACTCACGCCATGCTGGAGATCAACTCAGCCCCTCTCAACATCAAACCAGATTTAAATGTGTGGAAAAAGCAAAAGGGATTTGTGGAGAAAGAAAGAAAGAGAGAGAAAGTGCAAAAAAGGGGGGGAGGATTTAAAGTTAAACCAAAAGGGAAGAAAGACGGTATAAACACTGCGGGCTGTATTTCTATCGGTCTCGACTTTACAGACTCCATCTTTTACTCTCTGCCCCTCTATAGTGTGTGCCCAGTGAAGGGGCACTATCATTTACCCACACACTAATTAGAACAGTCAGCACAGCAAACTCCACTTCACTCACCACCAGGCTCACAAATTACATTTCATGTGTTTGTTATTTACTGCTCTTCTTTAATTAGAAAAATTATTTGGAGGAGCACTCTGGAGGTGTGGTAAAATTTCTCCCCTCTGTCTTATTCTGTATATTGAATCATCATCCCTCCTAAGAGAAATTTCAATTTGTTTCCCCCTTTGAAATTATCATTTGGCAAAACTGAGTTCTTCGATGGCAAATGCGTTCACACTAAATGCTATTCCTCAGTGAAACTGTTTTAATTTAAATTATAATTAATTAATGCCACTGTTTCAGTTACCAGGAAATTCTCTGAGAAGTAACCTAATAGTGTTTTGTCAACTACACATTTGGTTATACTGTATCCTCTGGACCTTATTTTTCACAACCAAATGTACAGAAAGACACATTTTTCTTTTTAGAAGGCTCAGACTTTGTTCTAGCTTTTTTTGTAGATGTGTGAGCTGCTGCCAGTTCCTATAGCTGCCTTTTCCTCTGCAGGATGAAAGGTTTAAGGTTCAGGCTCTTTAACACTCAGCCAGGCCACAAAGCAGCCCTGAAGGAAGAGGAATGAAGAAGAGACAAGGAGGAAACAGAGGAGAGAGGCGGGGTGAGATGGAGAAGAAATTGGGTTGACAATACAAAAAGACAGTGTGTGAAGCGCACAAAGAAAAATCAAAGAACAATGTGCAGAAATCAGCATGTTTATGGATAGTTCAGGGTCATAGAAAGGTGGTGGTTTATCAAACTGCTTGTGTTGGTTCACTCAAATTACAAAAAACATATTTTCTCACCTACCTTTAGTGTTATTGAAAAAAGTTCACATTGGAGTCTGTAAATATTCCTGAGTAACTGGGAGACTGTGTCGGGAAAGATATGTTCTTGATGATTTTTTTGAAATGATGCTTTCATTGTTGTGAGCATCACACACGAAATTCTGTTCAACTCTTTTGTTTTGAAGTAAAGACAAAAACATCAAAGGTGGTTATCTCAAAACCTATACCTATACCTCTACCCTTCATAGGTAATTAAACAATTACGTATTTTTTTGTAATTAGGGTGACCCTTTAAGTGAGATCAGACCAGTGGTTTTCTGATACAATATATTTTAGTCTGTCTTTACTTGAGTTTACAAGAAAGGACAGTGGTAAATTTTCAGTGAGTTATATGAAAAACAGCCTTCCCTTTAATATATAATTATATGCATTATGGTTGTTAACTTGCTAAGATTTGAAACGAGCTGTATTTGTCTCTTAGCCTGCCTGTCTCTAAGTAATGTCAGAATCAAACTGCACCACTACCACTTAAAAGTAGAATATGTAAACACATTACGGCAATGACAGCGATAATAGTTATGACTCTTCAAAGGGACTCAACTAATGGCTTTAACTCCATTACCATTATGGATTTCTTATGAGGGACCACTTGTGTTCCACTGTGATATATTACAGGCTACTGTGCCTTTTTTTCTGCGCTGTGTGTATAGTAAATGCATGTACCCATTTCTATAATGTTGGATTAATATGGAGCATAAGGCACAGATCAGTTTGGATGGCTCTTTATCTCGAGTATATCAGTGTGAATAATGTGTGTATGAGGTGTTGGGGGTGGGGGTCATAGGATAGGGGGGGGCAGGGAGGTTGAAGAATGATCTCATGCAGAGATGCTCCATAAATCCCACTCATAATTGTTTCCCTACTTGGTGTGCAGTCGTGCTCCATAAAGGGGCAAAGCCAAGGGTGCTCTAAATGTCAGGGGAGCGGCGCACTGATGAATTACCTTTTAAAGATATCACAGAGAGGTGCGTTTCACGTGAAAGATGAGCCCAACACAGCGCTTGGAGGCCTTGTCTGCCTGTGTGAGCATATTTCCCCCCCAAGGGAAATTTGTCTTTTTATCAACTGTCCAGAGAAGTCACGGCATATCCTAACAGAATAAATCAAAGAGAATTAGTTTGCTGTGTTCTCTTATCTCTGATGTGGCCGTTTTTCTGCAGAGATTATCTGCAGATGTGTGCTAGATGTGTGTGTGTGTGTGTGTGTGTGCGTGTGCGTGTGTGTGTGTGTATCTGTGTATTTCCAGAACTGGACTGACAGAAGAGGTGGCTCACATCTGCATGTGACTGGTTTAGTTTCAGTTGGCAAACAGATGTGCAGATTTCTCTGTCTTATTACCCTTGAGACAAAGACTCAGACAGACTGACCAATCCTACCATACCACCACCAGTAGATACATCATGAATACACAAACATTTAGGAAACATAGCCAGCACATTGCAGCTGTTGATTTACTCTGTGTGTGTGTGCGTGTATGTGTGTGTGTGTCTGTGTGTGTGTGTGTGTGTGTGTGTGTGTGTGTGTGTGTGCCTGTGTGTGTAGCGTGCAGCCCTGGACAGCAATGTGACTGATAATCATTCTTGCATAGCCACAGTTTGGTTAGTACCTTGATGTTAGTCAAGGTAGTGGAGATGGTGCTAGTTTTACACAGAAGTCTCAGGTTGTCTCTTTGCCCTTGGCCTGTCTGGGACAGCTATCATTACAGACCCAGTGCTTCTCCAGATAAGAGCCCCCAGGACTTCACAGCACACAGGCTGCCACTGCAGCAACCTGCTGTGATAGCTCATGCTTAAAGGATAATACTTTTTACACATTAATCAGATGGCTCTTTGACCACAGAGTATTGCATGGCCCAGATGAAATTGAAATGCACGTTTTGGTTCCCTGATAATCTCCACACAAATATCAGTAAAATATAGCGACTGCTTTCACTGAAATGAACCGGAGTCACGGGAGCGACTGCAGTAAGTTTGATCATTTATGGTCAAAATGGCAGAGACACTTGGTGTCTCACTAATTTCTCTCTTCTTTCTAGTTTTCCAGACCATCTGGACTCTTAGCAAAATGTAAACACAGTTGCAGGGGTTAATCTCTACTTTTGTTCTTCAACTGAACTTGTCATTTTAATGTTAGGAGGAAACATGTTTAATTGATCAATCTCAAATTAATCACAAGTTCTTTTCAAAACAGTGGCCTCTGTCTGCTGTGCTCAAAGGAAACCACAACAACTTCTTAAGATAAATGAAGACATTAATATAACAAAATGTCTTAATAATACATGATAAAGAGAATACTAAAACAAAAAACTAATAAAGCCTTTAAATTATAGTAGGAACTTTAAAACATTGGGAAATAGTGTCTCGAAGTGTGTGACTTCAACCTAACTCAATGTTATAGCAACAGGGAATGCTAAGAGGGCTTCAGCTTATCTAATGAAATTATTTATCATTTTATTTTATGCAACATCAACCTTGATCACAAAGCGATGTAATTCCTCACTATGCTGAAGATTTGATACTCCAGAGATGTCGTCTTGGCAGGTCCAGGGTTGTGATAGCTGGTGCAGCTCAGCTTGGGTCATGCTTTGGATGAGTCTTGGTGGATGCGGTGGCCTAGTCATGTTTCATACTGCATCTTGACAAGTTTTTGCTGTCTCCAAGGAAACCCTGTGAAAGAGTTTGTTGCTGAGCTAGTGAGCCTCACAGTGTGTTACTTAACAGTCATTGTGGTCGTCTAGTTTTGGCAGACGACCAGAAGTCTGGCTGAGGTGTTGCTATCTTCTTGAGTGCGACATGAGCCAGCATTGAGCTCAGGCTTTCACTGAGTCTTTGTGATCTTGTTGAATGTAGGAAAATTTACTCTGGCTGTTCTACTCTAAGTGGATCCAAATGTAGAGACAACAAGCAGGCAACAGGAAATGAAGAAAATAATAATTTATTTATTTGACTCTGGTTACTGGCAGATGAAGACAAAAACAGAACTGGCTGACTTGAAACATGGAGGAGCTAAAAATAACAACTGCACACACCGGAATACATTGACCATGAACTGACAAAGAACAGACAGGTATAAATACACAAGGAACTTAACACAGAACAAGACACAGCTGGACTCGGGCAGGCACTGGAAAAAGAGGAAAACACAAGGATTGGTTAACAATGAAGATAACAAGGTTTTGGCAGGCAACTAACAGGTCAAGGCTAACAAGACTAAACACTGAATATGTACACAAGGGAAAACAGCCTGAGCAGGACTACAGCAACACGTGAGAAAAACAAGGTTACAAACTGTCAAGAATAAAACCAAAGTAAGGCAGAGATAAAACTAAAGAAAACAAGAAGCCTGGACTCAAATGAAAAACAATACCAAGCTCAAGCATTACATAAAGAATTACAAATGGTAAATGCAGTTGTCACAAACAATTCATAACCCAGAGCACATTCAAAACACACAGCAACACCAAAAAACCCCAAAATACAAAAAATCCAGAAACAGTCCATGATATTCTTTAGTTGGCGAGAGTAATTGCTTTAGTCGGATAAACTTCAAAAGGAAACTAGGTTTCTTGTTAAAAATTATAAAAGCAAGATTAACTGAACTTTTCAATAAAGGAAAAATTTGTGCACATACTTTAGGCTGAAGAACATAATTCATAACAGACGTCTAAAGAAAATTCAAGTAAAATAAAGACAGTTCCAGAACTTGTTGAGGGCAAGTTTAAAGACACGGGAGACTTCTTATCAGTTTCTGAAGTCTTTGGTATATTGAAAAGTTTCTTGCACCAAATTCGAATGAATTTTAGTTTTCTTTACTCTCCAAGGAAAAATGTCAAAATCATGTCAAAATTATATCATTATTGATGTCATTTTATGACAAACAACATTACATGATTTACATAATTAATTCACATGAAATTCACATTTGGCTACAATAAGGGTTAACCTAGTGAAAGCTCACTAAGGAATGTCCTTCAACAGGGGTTTGGGGATAAGCTGGACCCAAAAGGGGAGTTTTCTGTCCAGGTTTAATGTGGAGTTTCCCGGTTCAAATGACCTCAAGGTCATTTAAATGCTTTTAGTCCAATTGTTAATTTTAGTTATTTTGTCAACTATCTGGCTTTCCAAGAGTTTTGACACAGTGTTTGATTCTGGCCAGTTTCATGTTGTCAGACCCCCACTTGTGTAAAGAGATCAGTTCGTGTAGGTCCTGGAGTGAAAACCTCACCCAGTGTCTCTTGAATTCAAGAAGGGTTTCTCCCTGAAATAGAGAACAACTCTGTCTTCCTTTCTCCTGGAAATTAAAGAAAAGGAACAGGCTGTCCTTTACACGGTGTTATGAAAGATAAAACATAATGTTGTTTTGCTTTGTAATTCTGGTACAGTGCAATTAAGTTTGTTTCAGAAATGTCATGGGTACACATTCTTCAGGAATTAGTCATCAAATAACAGCACAACAGAAAATTTACAAAGCATGGGACTGATGAGATAGAAATTAGGGCAAGACTGATACTGAATCTTTGGGGTCAATGTTGAAACCGATAGGAGTAAAAAAAAAAATTCCAATAACAATATCAGCCAATAATCTTTTATATACAGAATATATACATAAACATACATTTTAATAAATCAATGGCTCTGATGTCTGTTACATAATATGGAAAAAATTAATTAATCACTGCTTTGACCATAATCATGTCCTAAAACCTGCAATTATCATTGTTGCAGTTTAAAGTGAAGTTTGTTTTGTGTTTTGATTCTCTCCTTTTCTCATGGGCAAGGAATTGCCTTTTTGGGTTTGAAAGCAGCCACTTATTTGTGTTAATTTCTGTGTTGCTTTCCATCAATCGTCCTCCCCCTCTCTCAGGTTTTTATGTTTATCCCCATCTGTAGGGCTGCCTCTATCCTCCTCCAGTCTTCCTTTGTGTTTATGTCTATGAATTTTGAGAAAAACATGTTGAGGAGCTCCCCTTGGTGATGGCAGCAAATTGGCTTTCATATATTCCTATCCTCCAGACACTGCTTAGTGCTGCTGTAGTGAGTGTGCGCACGTGCACATGTGCATTTGTTTTACAGGATACAAGAGAGTAATGAAACTATGCTTTTGTTTTGAGCTACAATTTTGGAGAGTTTGGCGGTGTGGGACTGAGAATTTTGCTGAAAAACTAGAAACAATATAATTTTTTTATAATGTCACTGTGATTGTGAAGATTTTAGGCTTACAGAGCATTAGGTTATCAGTGTATGAGGGGAAGGTTAGTGGCATAATTCTTACCGCTGAACTGACAGCTCGTCAAAGACTGAGCAGTAATTGAAAAGCACGGGAAAAGTGGATAATGATCGTTTATTTGTGTGAAATTCAAACGAGGAGTTGAGAAAAGCTGGACTCGTCGGTTCAGAGGCTTATCTAGCTTTGGTTGGCTGAGTAATTAAATCAGAGGAGCGAGTGAAGTTCTCCTCAGCTCAGCGCCTCGTCTTGTTTCCTCTTTAATCAGGTGGCTATTAAACCTCTGATTGCACTCCCCATCTTCTGACTTCAGCCTAGCTATTAAACACAGACTGAAAGCATTTTTGGTTTGTGTGTGCGTGTGCGTGTGTGTGTGTGTGTGGATGCATATTGTTTAATGCTGTAAGGATAGAAAAAAGCCTAATCTGCATCTTAAGTGGAAGAAAAAGCGGAAGGACAGTGTAAATACACTATAAGTTACGAGGTTAGACAAGACACGTTGATGTGATGTTATTCCACTGCCACCAGCAGAGTGTTATTCCACTTCTTGTTGACTAGATGATGAATACTTTTCTCCACAACCATAAATTCATTTCACAGAGTACCACTGACCTGTAAGATATATCTGTGACCTTAAGCTTTAACTCGAACCACACACGTTGATGCTTTTAACCGTGCATGCACAAGCAGACCAGTTCATTTTCTCTCTCTCTTGTTCACCCTCTCTCGCCTCTCCTCTCTTACAATCACCAAACAATCACAAATCCTCTAACACACACACACACACACACATCCAAGGACATTTGCAAAAATAGTTTGTATTTCTCTGCTATCAAAAATTCAGAAGCGGCTGTCTCCACATGCTGCGAGTGACATATGACCTCTTCCAAGGTCAACTCAGATTCCTTCTCAGAGATCACCCAGATTAGACTGATGCCCCGCTCAGACGGTTACCGCTCGCCAAGCTGCCTGCATACATCCATTCTTATGTACTCAGCTCACTGCTGCCGCCATGGTCAAGGTTGTTCGGCAAGGAAGGCTGACCTTTGGGTTACTAACAGAGAAAAAGTGTGATGTTTTGCATTTTACCTACACTATATTTATGACTTTTTATTTCAGTTTTTATTAATAAATACATTTATCTGTGTTTATTTTGCATATTTAAAAAAAAAAACAGGTGGAATAAAATGAGTAATACAAAACTTGTGTGAAAATTGGATTATAAAAAAACTATTTTCAGGGCAAACAGTCTGTAGTTTAGGCATTTATTGCTTTTCTTATACTAACTGTGAGGGACTATGGCACATAATTAGTAGCTCATTTGCATTTTCTCTCAATTTTTCTCTGTACTTTTCATAACCAGAGGCATATAATGAGTTGAGCTCATTGCAAAAGGACCTAATTTACCAAAAACTGGGGTCAATAGTATCCACTTGCAGCAGGAACCATAAAAAAACTTCTCGATGCATTGGCACATTAAAATTTGGGTTAAACTTATCTGCTCCTTTTGAAAAAAAGGGCATTTTTCTCTCTGTAAACTTGTTAACTAGGAAATTGTGTTATTTACTATTGTGCATCTGATTGTGTGTGGGGTTTTTGTGTGTGTGTGTGTGTGTGTGTGTGTGTGTGTGTGTGTGTGTGTGTGTGTGTGTGTGTGTCTACAGCTCCAGTCATCCTAAATGAATTGAACTGGACCCAGGCACTGGAGAGGGTCTTCATTGAAAACCGTCGAGACGACAGCTCTCTGCGCTGGCAGGTGTTTGGCAGTGCCACAGGAGTGACTCGATACTACCCAGGTAGGCCGCAGGGTACTGAGTCAACAGTCAGCCTTATAACTCACTGCAAGATAAAGTCTAAATTGACCCTAGGGCTCCTCGGCTGCAGAACATTGGCAATCTCTTATCAGATGGCTGTACTGGTAACTCGATAGACAGAATGAAATTATGATTACTTTGATCTAATCTGATCTGAAATATCCTACAGTGCTCTGTACGGTCTATAACTTATTTTCTTGCTCTCTCAAGCCACTCCATGGAGAGCACCCAACAAGATTGACCTGTATGATGTCCGCAGAAGACCATGGTGAGTGACGTCTTTATCAAGACCTGTATAGACGAGGTGCTCTGCCACAGCATAATACATTATCAGAGTAACTTTATTTCTTTCAATATTAATTCCTACTGGCCATTTTAGGGAGAATAAAGAGAAACACCAATTATCCTCATAATTTTTACTTGCATATATTTCCTTAAATCAGCATATTTGAAGTCTTCAGGGGTGTAAATGGTGATAGAAAAATGACAATGGTATTGTCCTTTAACTCAAGATTTTTAAACATTTTTAAAATGTGGCTTTGAGGAATTTACTCATTTGAACTTGACTTTAATAAAGTAGCTGTAACAGATATAAGGTACATTATAAACAGTTTGTACTTGTTGATGTGGTAAATACCTATATACATCTGTCAAAATCTTGTCCTTGTCCAAATGAGTGTTGGAAAGTGTGAATGCTGGGTACCAGGTGAGTCCAGCTAAGCATGGAGAGTACAGTGGTTTGTGAAGCTCAAAACAGACAGACAGACAGACAGACAGACAGCCTCTAACCAATACAAACATCAGCAGGAGCAGCAGAGTAAAAGTGAAGAAAATTGCAGAAATTTAACTTGTCATTGCAACACCTGTGCTGTAAGCAGCAGCACTGTCATGCTGTCTTAATATTGTGACAAACTGTTGTGATGAGATCTGAGTCAACACACATGCTGTAAACACATTTGATTTTTAATTTGGGTGTAACAATAGAGACATTCAATTGTCTCCAAACATTTTGCCATTGCATATGACCTTTGTTTTGTTATATTTCAACTGATTTGCTGTCTTTTCCTCTTTATAATCTTCATCATTTTCAGCTTAGCGTCACATTAAAAAGGAGCAACCTACTTTCATATAACACTTTTAAATTATGACATCATTGCACTACACTAAAATACTCTCCACAGCAGTTACATACTGAATGAATCAATGCAGCTGTCAGAAAAACACTTATGACAATTCCTTTAAAGAAAGCAAGGTTTAGAAGGACATCATTTTTTAAAAATAATTTCTCTAAACTCGCTGCCTAAAGCATGTCTGCACATCAGACGGCTTTGTGTATGTAGCCGCATTTACAAAGAAAAGGCTTTAATTCCTAATTCCAGCCTGGTAGTATGATATCTGTACTGTGTTTTGTGTCTGGCTTCTGTAGACCTCCTGTGTTCCTCCAACCTGGAGCTAAATAAAGGATATTGTTTAATGGAATGAGATCAAAACGTTTTCCTGACCCGTATTTATCTCAGTAAGTGATGATGTAGAATAGCATTGTCTCTTTCTACAAGGACAAAACAAGATAGGGGCTAATGCTTTTTGTTTAAAGTCCCCACCTTTGCCTGTGGATCTCAATGCAACAGCTGATCCCTGTACAGACTGCTAGGGTGGGCGAGTGTGACGGGCTGGACAGAACTAGGCTGCACTGGGCCAAACCACCCCCTCACCCACCCGCCCAAGCTTCCTGTCCAGCCTCCCACATTCACTCTACCTGCCACTGTCACATCGGCTTTGTGGCAGCCCTGCCTGTTGCCTGGTTACAGGTTGGAGTGAACTGGACATGATCATGACAGCAATGTTGATTAGACGTGACCCCGTTTTCCATCTCTGTCTTGGTCCAGCTCAATCTGAGTGGCTGTTTGAGGTCAGGCCAGGCTGTCAGATGAAGTCAATGAGCTCAGACCAAACAAACAAAAGACAAGCAAAAGAAGCCTTTGCATTCTAGCGAAGTTTGTATGAAACTCAAGATCCAAAATATACAATCTTGACACCTTAAAATGTAGCCACGTCTAAAAGAGAATAAAAGTAAATTAAATGTGAAAGCAGTCATGCATTATATGTGTAAATAGAGATAATAGAGCATAAAAATTGTGGATATACTGAGATATATAACTGAAGAGTTTCGCCGGTCAATCAGTTAATATGAAAATGTTTTAAATTGTGGTATTATTGTGACATTTTTATTACATTTTGAGTCTCCCTGGTGCTCCACTGTCACAGTCGGCAACACTATAAACATAAAAGATGATGGAAAACACAAAGCACTATGTAACAGGACAACTTAAAACAAGGATCCTGTCTCTGATCTGTCAGTGCAACAACTGAAGTAAACCCGAGTTTAATTCTCTTACACATGTTTTGATGGGGGGACTCTTTCCGGCGACAGGAAGGAACAAGGAAAAGGAGATGAGGGGGAGTGCTGAGCGGCAGCAGCATCTCTGACAAGGTTAGACAGAGGAGGAGGTGTATTTTTGCGCAGAGGAACACCTTGTCACCCCCCTGGTCCTCCATGTTTGTCACTGTCATTTCTGTCGAGCTTCTCCTCGTGTCGAAGCCTTCGACACTCCTGTGGCCTGTTGCTTAGCAACTCGTGCCCAGCCATGGTGAGTGGCGGAACCATGGCAGGGAGTGTCATGATATGTCAGGTCAGACTTGTATGATTATAGTCTAACATGCTGTCTCCTCAACTGACATTCTGTGGAGAGGTCGGCCAATCACACATGGTAGAAAAACAGGGCGTGTGGGTGAGGTAAGCCCATCATGTGTGCTTAGGTGACAGCAATAGATGGCTGCATCCGTCACAGGGACAGTAACACAAACAATAACATGAGCATTAACAAATCTCACAGATGCTAGGATGAGCACAACTCGTGTACCAACTTGGTGTTAAAGTCAGACTGAATTTTCTTATGGCAGTGGATGAGTGACATCTGAGAGCAGACATTGCTTGTTGTGGGGCAATCAGACTATGCACGTGGATAGAAAACTTTTTTCCCTTTTTCAACAACTGTTTGTGATTTCAGCTGTCTGTGCCTTTACAAAATGTGACATTTGAGAGGACCATGCTATTAGGTTTGTATTCCATTCATAAAGGGGAAGCTAGCAAGCACGGCTAGGCAAAGTGGAAGCTAATGTTAGCACTGATTTCCATAGGTCTTTACATTTCGTTTATGTTATTTCAATACCTTCTGACTCAATAGTTCCTGCACATTCAGTGTTGTGTTTACATCATGTTATACAAAGGAGTGATCTAGCTAGCGTCAGCTGTCTTTCTTTCATGGGTCCAGTTGTGGTAACTGGCAGTAACCAGACCATCAAAACTCTCAGCAGCAGGTAATCCTGTAACATCAGCAATCTGGTGTCTATTTTTTGAGCCCACTCATGCCAGTATTGCACAAGTATTGACCCAAAATCCATACCTCCCGATGAGCACTAATTTGGGGGTAATAAAATTCAATTTTCTCCTTCTTAGTTATCGCAATTTTGACCAAATAAATGCAGTAATCAAAACAAAATTTATGGATTTCTTAGCTAAAATGAATTAAAATCTTTAGGTAGACTATAAATACATGTAAAGCAAACACACACTGTCTCACACATCCTCCCACACACCAGTTCTTTTCCTCTCAGAAACTCACAGATATATCAGATCACATGTGCTGATATGCCATATAGATACTGTAGCTTCACAAATACAACTAAAGCAACTGGAATGCACAGATGCAGTGCAAATGTTACTGAAAGATGCTTAAGTAATATTTGCACTGACGCTGTCTCTGTCCACCAGAAGTCTCACTCCCAGTGATTTACTATGGAAAATGAACATAGTGGCCAGCACTCATAATAGACCTGTAGCTTTCCTGGGACGGATGGATGGCAGCGTGGTTGACCAGGCCAGAGCTGTCCAGGTGCACCTCTGAGGAAAAAGATTGAAGGGCCGTCTGCCTCTGCAGATGGGCTCTCTCCCCGTCTGCTCCCCCACCAACACTCCCAGGAAAATTAATGGTCCAGTCAACACACTTAATTGTCTCCAATTGCTCTGACATTAATTATTAACATTTGTCCATTATAATGTCTGTTCGTGTTATCAAGGGAAGCGAAGCAGAGGGTGAAGTGAGGCAGAGGGAGAGGGAAAAGTGAAAGGGTGAAGAGAGAAATAACTAGAGACAGGCATGGAGTCCTGTTAGCCAAGCGTTGCAAAGATCCCATTACCTCCCAGGTTCACAACAGCATGTAGGCTATATCACATATTGATTTCTTCAAAAAGTCAATCTTACCTCTTTGTAAATATTATGACTGCTGGTCAATCCTTGAAGCTGAGGCTCCCCAAAATACCATTCCCAATATCTAGAGCCCTGAGCTTTGCCTTCTCCTCCTATCATTCTCTTCACCCCACTTCAGGGAGAAGCTGAGTCAAAAGAAAGACCAGAGTGTTATTGGTGAGACTAAAGGCGACACAAGACCTTAGCAGTTTTAGAAGAGTTGCAATCAGAATTTGACATTTTAGTTTGAGCCAATATCTACAGACAGAGCAAGAAGATTTTGCTTAAAGTCTTAAAGAGCAGTAGCAACAGACAAGTCCTTGTAAGTCCTAATAATTGATACTGATTTATTCCAATACACATAATTAATTCAATATTCAGTACTTCTTTTTCAAAAGGAACGTGGTTGAAAAATAAGGCATAAAATTTTTTTCTGTTCTTCTGATGCATAACCAAAAATATGGAAATGTGAATCTTGGTACCAACACTTCCGATAATCAACAAAAAGTGGAATAAATAAACGACAGACAACATCTCTTTCTCCTGCAGGCTCTCTGGGCGCCATCCTCCTATATTTTTATCTTAATTCAATCTTTATTCGCCTGCCACATCCACAGGAGCACTAAGAGAGCAGCAGTCCATAAAATAATAAGCCCATCAGCACAACACAAATCCACACACACAAGGGAGCATGCACACAAACACACCTACACGCACACATACATGGACACAAACACACAAGCAGTCTTGCTGTGTTATATACAGTTCTCCCAGTATTGTGTGGTTACTCTGCTTCCAGCTACTGTACGCGATGTGTGCATCTCGGTTTTCACACTGCAAAGAAAATTCACACATTACAGTGGAGGTACTGTATATACATACCACTCATTATGTACATGCACTGTTTACAATGCGGCAGATAAACACGGCTCACAATAGAAAATATTGAAACATGAACACTCGTGGGTGACTGTGTTCACTGTTATGTCAACACACACAACTCAAAACGTACAGTGAGCTGCATGTATATGGTAGCACAATATAATGAGCCTGAGACACTTCATGTATCATGCTACATGTATCTATTGCATGTTTCTGAAATGTATATAGTAGATAATTCCTCCAATTTAAATGTAATACACAACACTTTGTGGAATGGGTCAGGGTGCATAAACACAATCTCCTGAGAGAGTTAGCCCCCCGGCACAGTTAATGTATTGATTTTACAGCACTGTGCCATGATAAAACTATTTCATGAATTCCAATGAGACTCCTTTACCAGACTGCTGCAAAAGGACCAAAATACAATCACCACAACGCAGAGTATGTCATTGTGTTCATTGCTTGTATAATGCATTTCTTTTAGATTTATGGGGGGTGGTGGCTGTGAATGTTGCTGCTTTAATCTGCTCTCATTTAGAGCAATACCTCATTTCACCTCAGTGTAAAGGCCACATGTCTACTGCAGACACAAACCGGGCTTTATCTTGATTGTACATATTGTCACATACATATTTGTGATGGTGTGAACACATTTATATTATGACGCACATGATGTGTGTAATGGCTTTTTGGTATTTTTTTATGAGCATACAAGTCACTACTGCTGCTGTTAATACTTAGACTTGACTTGACTTGACAATTTATTTAAAATGTATCACAAAATAAAAAGCATTTGCCACCTACACATTAGCAACTTTCAGTCAGCTATTAGCTCAGGTGCCTTTTGCTACAGTTGTGATATATTTCAAACCTCTACACTTGCTTTTGTATTTGTTCTATGAATTATGTTATTGATTGTTTAGTCTATAAAATGTTAATAAAAATAGTAAAATGAAATAAAATGCTTATCAAAAGTTCTCATAGTCTAAAGTGGCATCTATATATTACCTGTTTTGTGTAACAGTCCAAACCTGAAAGATTCCATTTATAACAATATAAAACACAGTAAATAAAAAACATAAAAAGCCGTAATTCATTTCAGTTTTCTTTGGCATTTTTTTGTTTAATAACTGACTTAAATGATTAATGCTGCAGTGCTTTACAGGGTGGAAACTACCAGGTTAAAAGAAAACAAAACCTGATCAGCTGTATCAGGTAAAAGGTCACTTTGTGAATGATAAATTAGTGTTTCTATTTTTCAGTAAAACAAACTGCAATTTCAGTTTGCAAACAAAAACCAAAAGTATTTTATTCTCTCTTTGCAGAGGAATATGGTCACTTTTGCAGTGGTCTTTTAGAGGCGCAGATGTTTTATGTGTTATGGTTTATATGAATATAAAGTATTGGCACTATTTTGTACTGTATGATTGGACTTTACCGCCAAGATGTTGCATTCAAATTGCCAACAATTAGTAATTACTATTTTGGCTTTACATACATACTATTTTATGAAAAGTAATTTGCCATTAGATGTAAATCATCAAGTATAAACACACTATCAGTTGTAGATATGGAGTTTAACCAAGCAGGAGAAGGGTGCCCCTGTTGATTAGGGGTTAAGACGCAGACTATAAACCGCAACATTTCAATTTCAGCAACAAGATTTAATTTGACTTGAGATCTTTGTTGCATCTCGTTTCCCTCTACATCCAAAATAATATGTATATAATTACAAACTAAGATGGAATGAGCTGTTCACAGAACAAACAAGATCTGTCTCACTAAACATAAATACAAGAGTCAGAAATAAAATCTCACTAGTTACAGTGTTTCAGTACCAGTGGTTAGATATTGACCATAACTTTCAGTGAACGGACAGAGAGGCCATAGGCTGTTGTGTGATGTGTCTGCCTGGCTGATGGCTGATCGTTGTGTATCGGTGGGACAGAATGGGCGACAGGGCTCAGTTCAGCACCAGCCAGGCCCATCTGCTTGTCACCTGGCCTTGGCACGCAGGAGACTGGGTAATGACAGGGAAAGAATGGCATCAGTGGGCAGAAGCTGAGAGGTAATTACTGACTGGAATCCATGCAGAAACAACACATCTGGATCCATGAGTCAAAATATGGAGAATTATACGCTGATACCGGCCTCAATTCATGATTTTTATCTGTCAGAGCTGTGGAACTGCATATCAGCCCGGAGACTGAAAATCCTTGACTCCATCCCGCTCTCTCTGATCCTGATGTTCTCTGCTCTGAGGCACAGAGAAATTCAATTGTACTTCAGGCAATGGAAGGAGAGTGGTGCTGATACACCAAGACAATCTTTGGGAAGATCAGCCATGGCAGCACTATAGCTTCAGTGTTGAGTGGCGCTATCCTGGCTCATGTGTTAGTCTTCTCTACTCCATCACTGCTCACACATTCCTCTTAAACTCCATTACTGCTGATCAATGCTGCCTTTTTCACAGTTAGAGAGAAATGATCTGCTTGAACGTGATATTTTCTCAGCAGATTTTAGGGCCAATGCTTGCACAGTTCTCCATTGTGTGATTTTAAATTGGGGTAGTGGAAGATGACCTATAATGACTAAGTAATAGAAGTCTGCATTGCCTTATAATTAACATTTAGCCCCTTAAAAATAACTTGAAATTCCTTTAAAGGACTATTCTCCTCTGTGATAAATTCACTGACCAGAGATGTTAATGAAATACTGCAGTTGGTCTGCAGGCATCAGCCTTCACCAAATGACCTTCCTTCAATCTCCAGTCGGGGTGTCTCTGTCCATGAGCCTGAGGGAGTGGAGACGTGGGCCACATTCTGACTGAATTTTTGTCCTGCATCGATGATCGCTTTCACAAACCCCATCCGCTCAAGAGAATGAAGTTGCCACTGTGTGGAGTCTCAGCTCTCTCCTCCTCTCCCTCTCACTCCCTCAAATTAAGATTTCAGTAATTAAATTGATAAAAGTCATGCATGCCAATATGCCTCATGGTTCCAGACCTGATTTCATACTCCACACAGTTGCGGAGAGCTGCAGAAGTTCTACCTTTGATGTGGCATTCTTTATTATTGAAAATAATTGGATTCTCCCCCCCCCCCCCCCTCTCTCACACACACATACATTTTGCCCATGTCTACTCTGGGCATGCTCAGTTAATCGACCTCTTGCGAGGCAGTGCTGATGCCGAGTCCCCGTTCCATCTGGGGGTTTCAGGCAGCTTTTCAGCAGAGCGGGACCCAGGTTGTGTCTGAAAAACGGATTTCAGTAGCCCAAGCACTGTGCTGAGGGACGTCACTTCAGAATGGGTCAAGGGTCATTCTGCAGGTTGGAGTGGCGCCTGCCAGTGAGTGTGAGCATTGAGACTGCGGGAGCGGTGGCGAAGCCTACAGGGGCTTCGTTGCTCTACCTCCATATCAGCTTGGCCGAGCATAAGAACAGAGCCTCTCTGGCCCACAGGCAGCTGGCTTCTCTCCACACTCAGCGGAACGGCTGATAATCAGCAGAAAGAGACCCCTGATGATTACTCTGCCTCTGCCTAGGACGACTGCTAACTGCTTGCCTGCTCACTCAGAATGTCAAGCTAGTACTCACATTTGAACCCCCTCTACCCCCTTCCTAGTGTGCCATAGAAAAGCCTATATTGTCCATCAATCTCTGCTCTCTTTGTATCAGGGGTAAATGTGAATTTAATTGCCCCTGGAAGAGAAAGAGGGAATTTTTGATTTCCCTCTGTATGTCATCCTCTATCAACCGTGGACAGACGTTATGTGCGTGCCTCTTCCAGGACACTAGCTGTCTGGCCTTGCTCGTTCAGTGCTTTCTTTGCCTTGTGGGCCTACACTGTGCCGCGGCTGACATGCACCCAGAGAAGCCCTATTTTAAGAGTTGCTGTGCAGCAATAGCATAATGGTCTTAAGCAGCTTGTGCCTCCCCCTGACAAAAGGACCGCCAGAGTAAATAATGTGTTTGACGCCCAACTGATGAGTCATCAAAGGAAGAGAACATCAGCTTTCTTATTTTACTGACAGCACTTAGCTCAGCACAGGCTCTCTACTGCACAGGTCAACACTACTCAGGCTGCTCCTTTGACAAGTTTGTATAAATTTCAAGTGACAAAATATAAAGCATATTAGACTGTAAGAATCACCAGAGTGAAACTGTAAAATATACATATATATAACTAATTTATGCTCCTTTTGATTGATAAAATCTGTTGTTTTTTTCTATAAATATTTTAAGGAAAGGGTGCTTGTGTTTCCATTTCTGTTTCAGATATTCAGATATCCTCAATAAAGGCTGTATAAGACAGATAAATGTCAACAAACTGACATTGTTGATTGGTACTGTGTTTTAAAGTGATTTGTGACCTAAATTAATTGAAACAAAGAAACTACATGAACATCAACAGGTCTCTAGCTCAGCATATGTCAGCCTGTAACAGACACTATAATACACAATAATGTCCCTTTTTCAAAATATATACAAGAAACTAGCTACTTTAGGTAGGGATCTAAGATAAATATTTAACAAAAAAGGTAATACCTGAATATCAAAAGCCTGTTTAAATATATAATTTAAAAATCTCAGCTCCTACCTAAGTAATCATTGTGTTATTGGTACTGATTAACAATTTTATGAATCCCCTGCTGACATGGAGTATTTTAATTTTTTAACTTTTAAACTCAGCATTGAATTTGTTAAAAAGGTTGTCTTTTTAGTTATGGCTTGTGTGGTCAGGTCATGCAGCTCAGTGCAGTCCATTGCAGTGAGTGTGTTATTATATACTTAGACTATAAACTAGCAATTACTTTGGCTTATGCTGTAATTATTTAGAGTAGGCATTGTTATTCAGTAAAGAGGAGTATCTCTTTCGAAGTCAGCCGACAGTAGCTGTAGCCAACACTGAAGTATATAACACAAGTTATTAACTCTTCTAAGCACATAAGCCTTTTTAGTATTCTCTAGCTTAAGTGGGTTCAGCCATGGTCGCTCCATATTATTATGGCTCAGCTCATTTCTAACTTTGGCTTCTCTCTTTAGTGGCATTTTCAAAAGATTATGGGAACAAATTAAAGCCCATTCTTTGTGTCTTTTCATACAGGTATATCCAAGGTGCATCCTCTCCAAAGGACATGGTCATCATTGTGGATGTGTGAGTATCTCAGTCCTCAGTCTCACGTCAACATTTCCCCCTGGCTAGAGCATGTCTCCTTCAAAGGGCGCTAGTGCCACCTGTTGGTCTGAGGAAAATCTAAAGTTAGAGGAAGATGCTTGCTGCTCATCTTAATTGAAGTCCACCTGCCGTAGCGTTACTGTCTAAAACATACAGATGTGAGTCCTTTACAAGTTAGGAAAATGGACGTGCAGGATTAGGACCTGTCTTCCTATAAGTGAGCTTCTGAGTGGTTTTTTTTGCTTCTTTTTCTGTAGGAGCGGAAGTGTCAGTGGACTCACCCTAAAGCTGATGAAAACTTCAGTGGTGGAGATGCTGGACACTCTGTCAGACGATGACTATGTGAACGTGGCCCGAGTAAGTAGAAGCTTACAGATCATGATTTGCAATTAATGACTCAAATCACTCCTGAAAGCAACAATAACACAAATATTTGTTGTATTCATTAAGCAGGTGGTAATCAAGCAGGGATTCAGCAGACTGCACAGTGTGTTCACACTGCTCCAAGTTGTTTGCTTGCAGTAGAAACACTGCACTTCCCTCATTATGTCGTATTTGCTTTTCCTGCACCACCGCTGTCCATGTGGAATTGTGCCAGTCTGTCTCTTTCACTCTCTGCTGATTACCAAGCTTTCTATCAGGACGAATGTTTAGGGGAATATTAATGTTATCCTATATTGCAGGACAGATAACGCACACACACAAACACGTCCACACGCTTGGTGTGGTGGCTCTGTTTGGAGACTTCCTTCAGTAATCCTTCATAATCCATTGCTCTTAGCCACTGTGTGCCTCTAAATCCCAGCTCTAAGAGCAAGAAATGAGCATGGTAAGCTGGGTGGGAACGCATCTGATTTTCACCCCTATAAAGAAAGTGAGGGCTTATAGAAACTAGCTGCGAATTATTTGCAAACAAAAAAGACATTAGTAACCAAAAATTAACTGAAAATAATCATCAAACACAGTTTCTGGGGTCTTGATGACAAACTGTGGCCTCACTTCTGTAATCGCAATATGATTAGTTATTATAATACAGGATTTATTTCATAGAACTTTTTTATTTATATATTCATACTTTCCTAATTATTAAATATAGACAGATATTAGATGTACCCAGCCCTTTTTTTCTTAGTCATATGTCACTGCTACATTTTAAGACACAAGCGATGTGATATTTAGAAGTAACGCTGATGAATATTGAATATGTGGCTCTGAATACTTTTTGTGTGTTGGATTTTTTCGTCTTCCAATTTAAATACGACACAACACGAACTCATGAGAAATGTCAGCTTTTTACGTGCGCAATGTTTTACATCAATCTGTCCCGAAAATGTCAGTAGATTTTGAAGTTGACCTTCAAGAAGAAACAGCATCTGAAACCTTCCATTACAGACATTGCTGCTAATATTCTAATCACGCGTAGACACTGCACACAACTATATACGCCACACACACGTACACACAGTTTTAAGCTAATTTGGTGGATGAGATGAGACAGATGATATTACCTTGGCTGGGTTTCTGTTCAGTGGTTTGCACTGGCGTTTCAGGTGCACCTGTTCTTTGTGTGGAAAGTTGTAATTACCAGTGTTTACTGCCAGCCAGAGAGTAACAGGGCAGCTTACATCTGCACACACCCACGTCTGCATTCTCACGCCATGAAATACACACACATATTTAAAAGAGAAATACACAATCTTATAGCCGCAACAGTTGGACACAAATTTACATTTTGTGGTGTTTTTGTTCAGAAAAGCATATTCAGTATGCTCATGTGTGTCTTTGTATTTCCCTTTATAGTTCAATGAGAAGGCCGATGCTGTTGTTCCATGCTTCAGGACTTTGGTCCAAGCCAATGTTCGCAACAAGAAGATCTTCAAGGACGCCGTCATGCATATGCAAGCCAAAGGAACCACAGATTACAAGTCTGGCTTCACATTTGCCTTTGAACAGCTTCTCAATGTAAGAGCCACAAATCCTCTAAGGGAAGAGCAATGCTATGCTGAATGTTTGTCTGTAGCAGAAAAATTGTTTCCCTATCAAAGGTCTTGAAGAACATGCTGTAACTATGTTCTGTAGCTCCAACATATTATTATATTTCCTGTCAGTGTTGCTGTCTTATCAAATTAGTAAAACTGAATGTCAGTGATGAAACAGCGCTGACAGTGAGAGGCCCAGGTTTGTATAAGACATTTCCAGAGTTCTGTCATTGTTGAATGTAGGTCTGATTATAACTGCTGTTGCAATGGTGTGACGCTAGCGTTTGCAGCAGCCAGCACAGTGGTGAGGTCTGTCGGCAGCAGGCATCCACGTGCTCTCGACACAGGTGCTGCCTCAGCTCCGTATGCTGCTGTGTATTTTAGAAGGCTGCCACCCTAATGGGCTCTGATGGGATGATTGATGAGCGCAGCCCAGAGGAGATCAGCCTCAGACACTTTATATTCCTCTGGTGGGCTTGTCGGCATAGAGCCAAGTGCCGGCTGCCCCCCCACTCACCCCCCACCTTCCCTTGCCAGCAGAATGAGAAATAAAAAGGTCCCTTTAATCGCTGTCTGTGGCAGACTCACTTCCATGATTGGTGGCAGAAGCACAATAAAAATATGTAATTGTAGCAATATTATTTATCTTTATTAGAATCTTGTCAGATTGACATGCCGCTGGCCTGCATATCAATGGCAGCTGCCGTGCAGGCAGGCGGGGGGGTTTGTATCAAAGCTGAATGCTAAAGACTGGTGCCTGGCTATGAACATACGTACTAAAATGCTGGTGAAAATGCTTCTGACACAGTTAAATTTAACGCTACAATATTGTTGCATACTGCAAATGAAATCCTAAAATTATGATAATATGAGGAAGCCTGTTTCTACCAACTAGAAAATTTTGTATGATGAAAAGGTAAGAAAACCTGTTATGAAGCTGGAAATATAAGCTGAGAATGAAAAAGCTCTATTGCACCAAAATGTTAGACAAAGAGTATAATTTTTAACTCATACAATTAATTCCAGTATAGATTTTTGTCTATACACGATGAACACGATGTATTATTAGGCTACTCTTAATCACAAAAGTGTTAGCGTGACAAATATTGTTCCGGGAAAGACATAACACCCTCTTCATCCTATACCTGAAATTTTCTGTGTACTCACACACATATGTAAACATAAGGGACAGCAGATCAATGGTGTTGCTATTTTAAGTGATTTCCTATCATCATCACTGTTTTTATTTTTGGATTTTCCGTAACCTGTCTCTTTGCCTCTTTCCCTCTCTTTGCTCTCCTCTCCTCCCTCTTTTCTTTTTTCGTGTGCCACAGGAGAGCAGCGCCCCGAGGGCCAACTGCAATAAGATGATAATGATGTTTACAGATGGCGGGGAGGATCGTGCACAAGAAATCTTTGAGAAGTACAACTGGCCCAACAAAACAGTGAGTCTGTCCCCATAAGGCTGTTATCTATTCATCTACTCTCTCTGTTAGCCATACATGTCCAAGAACAGTCTTAGCGGGCCCCTTTTCCCTCCCTGTCTCCCACTGTACTCTGCTGACATTGTCTCATTATAGCACAGGCAGTTGTGTTAGTTAGGCTGTCAGACATGCCAAGCGCTCCAATCTGTGCATAAAATGTCCTCTCCAGGCTTTCATCACTTCCATTTTGGATGTTTTGATTGTGGATTTTTCCTCTTGTGAGTCATCTCTTTGGGCTTTCTTCAACTCTTTTCCCCTCTCTCTCTGTCTGTTTCTCCTCTTCTGCCTCTTTTGTTGTTTTGCTGCTGGTGTTAACAGCTCTGACCTGCTGACTAATTAGCCACTTTATCATCAGAGCCTTTAAAATTACAGCCAATAGATACTCGGTTTGTGTCTTTGTTCCAGTGTTGCTGTAACTCCCACCTCCCCTTTCCCCATTTCAAGGCCCCACCAATATTTATTCTGTTATCCATTACTATCCAGTTCCCTCATGGCGGCTGCTGTCATATAGGAATAATCTGCAGTTTGACAACTCCCTCACTACAGTCTTGTGGTGAAGACAGTTGTGTGAGGTGACTAGGAGGCTAATCTAATCATAACTCAAAATGTGTGTTGTAATTGTCATATGACTGTGAACTTTTTGCTTTCCAGTAGTTTCTTGCTCCACTGTGTGCCTTTACAGGAAGTTTAGTTTTGTCTGTATTATTTTAAAACTGCCTTCTCTTTTGTCCTCTTTGTCTCTATCCATTTCTGTCTCAATCTTTCCATTTGTCTTTTTCTCCATCCAGGTTCGTGTATTCACCTTCTCTGTTGGCCAGCACAATTATGATGTAACCCCTTTGCAGTGGATAGCCTGTGCCAATAAAGGTAGGCGAATAAGATCCTTGTATGTAAAATGTAAAGGAGCACTATAGTGCCTGGCTGTGGCTCAGGACGTAGAATGAGGTGTCCACATGGCAAAGTGTCCTTGAGCCAACTGCCAACTCCTGATTTTATACATGGACAAATATTTCCATCATACTTGACATTCACTAATACCCCTGAACAATATTATACATGGTGATATCAAAGGATACACCAGCAAACACTGCATTCGTGGAGTATTTTTGTGACTGACACAGACAACTTGTCCTGTAGTGGGAAATGCAAAGTCTTATCACTTGCAACCAAAGAACTTGGCTTTTGCTCTTGCTCTTAGAATACTTTCCCCAAAACTAATAGGCAAAACCACAAACAAACAAGACAGAAATGGTCAGCACAGTGGTTCAGTGGTTTGAAGATCATCATGTTGACCACTTTCACCAGCATCTCATAACCAGATGACCAGACAAACACAGCAATGACTGAAGTTGGAAAAAGAAAGAGCCTGAGATCTAGTGCCATTATAAAGGTCCAACAATTTAGATCCTGATTCTACACTTGCTTCACCGTGTTTAGAGTTGTGAGGACTGGAATCTATCCCTGCATGCATTGGAAAAAAGATGTCTGATAGTCACCCACATTCACACAGGAATGGAGTTTCCAGTTAATCATACCTGCTTGCCTTCAGATTACGGGAGGATTTGGTTTGACACCATGACCTTCTCGCTGTGATGCCACAAGCGCTGACCTCTGACCAACCATGTCATCCATTAAAATGCAACGTAATTATACAAGTCACATGTAGATCCAGTGAATCTGAATAGTCATTGAGAAATCTGGTGGTACAATCTGTTGATGAAATAATTTATTTTGTCTAGTGTTCTAGTATTCTAAAAGCTTAAATGGAAAAACTGTTCAGTTTTCTTGTAAATAATTTGCTGAACAGCATAATATAACATTATATTGAATATAAATACATCATAATATTCACTTAAATTAATACATGAAATTCAATATTAACCATCTCTGCTTCTCAACAAACCATTAGTGAGATTGACACAGTTGTCTGTCTTAACTACATAAGAAAAATCAAATCAATATTTTATCAGTCTGAGGTAGCCACAGTCCCTAAAATAACCCGACAAACAGACAGCTCTGCTTCTGACCGACAGTCTGACAGCCCATATGATTCAGCTGCTTCTTTGCCAGCATGAATCTCATCTTGACTCAGCTCATTTAAGCCTAATCTAACTCAGACCGTTGTTGCTATTCTCAGTTTTTGGCACTGTTAGTTTTTTAATCCATAATTCACTTCTCTTCCTCTCTTTTGTGGCTTGAATTAATATTGTTTCTCAGTGTTGCAGTTTATCTGAAGCAGTTCCTTTATGAGGCCTTAGCTGTCTATATGAAGCTAACTGCTTGGTGATTAGCTTATTGCCAGTGGAGCCAAGTGCTTCAGAAGTATCTCCCCAGAAGTTGTTATTAATTAGCAGGAGGAGTCTGGTAGCAGGATGATTACCATGCCATCTCCCTGTCATGCTGAGGAAAGTCCAGGATTACGCCTCTGTGCCAACATGCTCTCTGCTTTTTGCCACTGTAGTGATTACCATGGTACTAAAGTGTATGCCAACATACGACAATAGTGTTGCCACACCAGCCTCAATGGAGCTGTCCTCTCATATCTTCAGTACTTATTACTCTTTGGTATCTCACTCCAACAGAGCCAGCTCCCTGGCACTTCCACAGGCCCTAACCCTTCACCCATGACATACACACATTTGACAAACTACATAAACACACACACACACACAACTAGGCCACTCGGAGATGCTAGCTATTGTCTCACTTGAGCTGCAATCCCATCTTAAGAAGAAGGTAACCTCTCTGTGACTCTAAGGACAGTGAAACCATTTCTCCATGCTCTAAATAAAATGCAAAACAGATAGGAGAGTTAACTTCAAAGTAGGTGAATGGAGGATAAAAGTAGAAAATATGATATACTGCATTTGTGATCCTAATACTTCCTCAAAAGCTGTGCTTATACTGTAATGAAAAACCAGGAATAAAATATCTCACAAACTGAAGATGGCCGTTCACAACAGAAGTAAAATCCTCAAACATCTTAATTACACCATCAATTTTACTGGGTGAACTTATGATAGTTTATATGGTGTTTGAACAGTATGCAAAGACAGCAGTGCATGCTGGACTACAAACAGAAAAATACATAGTTACACTTAACATTTGTAATGTCATTTATCTACATTATGAGCAACCTGCATAACAAATACTTTGTGGCGTACTTTGTGTACTGAAACATCCTATATAGTATACCTGCATTTTGTTAAAAAGCTTGACATGTGATATATTTTAAACTTGAATTGCTTCATGCTCCTACTTCTACGTTTAAGGAAAACTGACTTCTAATAGCGCAGAGGTATTATGTAAATGAGTTTTACAAAGAAAATACGTAATTGATTAAAATCATAATTGCCCCTCACACAGGGGGCTTCTTTTGTCAACCTGCATAGCACAGAGGAGATCTAAATTACATCTCACTTTTTAGTTCCCACCTATATTTTCCTCTCTTCACCTTTCGTCGTGCTTTGCCCCACAACCACAGATGCCGCGTCTCTGGCATGCAGCCAAAAGCACTGAAACAAACTACTGCTCTGAACAAAACTTTAACAAATAGCTGTGCCCGGCATGTGTGTCTATGCGTGTGAACCATAGACTGTGTATGCATGTGTGTGTGAATGCGTGATGTCTGCATGCTTGCATGTGCAAATGAATGAGACGGAGAAGGCAAATCTCAAACCACTGTGGCAAAGTGCACAATGTATCAAAATAATGAGAGTCATCTCTGCCTTTTAACATTCTGGGGATGCTGTCTCCATTTCGCGGCTCTTTGTATAAACACTCATGGCTTTAATAACTTGGGGAGCGGCGTGGTTATTGACCCAGTCGGTCACTCTCCTCCATTCCTAATCAGTAGCAGCAGAGCCTGGGGCTCAGCATTCCCAATGAGCCTCCACATTTACATCCTACAGCACAACCATGAGTGTGGAGAGGTCAATGGCCACAAGCTCTACCGTGCCTGCGTGGCCCAGCATCATCAGCTGGAGCTGAAGGCATTACATGTACCTAATAACGTGAAAGAGATTAAACTTCAATCTACCAATGGATCATTTTTCTACACAGTTTGAATGTTTAAAGAGGTACTGCACACTTAACCATGTTTTTTTAGCTGTAAATTGAATTATATGACTGTACTGTGATGAAACACATCAATGCTGGTGTTAATATTGACATTGACACCAAATTTATATTGAAATGCTGCAGGCTTTGTGGTAATGAAACAAGTGTGTGATTGGTCTCACTGCTTCCTTAAACAGAATTAAACTAGCTGATGTGACTTTGCTCACCACTGTGAAGCCTGAAACCCAATCGTTGTTGCTTGTGTCTTTAATTTTGACTGATTTAGCTGCTTCTTTCCATTGGGCACAAAAAGATTTGAACGAAAGTATCGCTTGTGGCTACATCTTAGTATTGTAAATGTATAGATGGTTATAGGTGTTTTCATATTTGTCTCATTATGTGGGTTTATTTTAATTGTTTCATATAAACTGCTGGAATATTCAGGGTCTCCACTCCTCAGTCTGAGCTGAAGAGTGGAAACCCTAAATTCATGAAGTCTATCAAAGACATGGATGTAATTGTGTTGACAGAAACATTGTGTCAAAATGATGCGCTCACTCACTGTCCTCCAGGATATAATGAAGTCATGGTGCCCTCTATAAAAATTTAAAAAACATATGCAAGGGCAGAACATCAGTGGGGATCTTGGTGTGTTATAAAGGAGATATTTGCCATCAGATCTCACCAGTAAAACAGGGTAAATCACACATTTGGTTAAGGTTAAATCAAACCATGGGCATAACTGATAGGGATGTGCTATTTATATGACTCCAGTAGATTCTCTTTACTTTGAAGAAGACAGTTTTGAAACTCTCCATTCAGAAATTGCCTGTTTCCAAGCCCAGGGAAACTTGCTTCTAACTGGAGATCTGAATGAATGAACAGGAATTGAAACTGATGTCATCAACCCACAGGGCAACAAGCATGTGTTTGGTCAGTCTCCCCTGTTTACCACACCAACCATCACCCATTGGAACAACCTTGACTCTGAAATAAATCAAAGTGGCAGAGAGGTAGTGCATCTCTGTTGGGCCTTAGGCTTGTACATAGTTAATGGTAGGTTCAGAAGGGAGTCTTTAGGGAGATTCACATACTTCTCAGCTCTTAGGTCTAGTGAACTAGACTATGTTAATCACTGACATGGACCTCTCCACTATCAGTACATTCACTGTCAGAAAGCGATTCCCACTTTCAGACCACAAGAATATAAATGTGTTCTTTAAACTCTCAGGTCAAATGAGTGATACAAAAAAGGAACCCAGTAAGCTGAATACATTAAATCCTACTTACTAATGGGCCCCAGAAAAATGGAGAAAAAACAATATTATTCCCACATGAAACTTGAAGATATTGAGAACACCATTAATCAAAATCCTTCTGGGATATGTGGAACAACTTCAACACAAAGCAACCACAAGCATTACCTATCAAAAATGGTGACATCTGGAGAGTACATTTTGAAAATCTGTACAAAGAAATACCAATAAATCTAATTAATTCAGATCAATGTGTTATAAAGAAAAACTCCACTCCACTCACATTAGAAGAAACAATTAAAGACAACTAAAACCCCCTTGATTTCCCAGTTACTTGGGAATAATTGACTGCACAGCCAAATCTCTTCAGCCAAGGAAAGATTGTGGTCCAGATAGTATTAAAAATTAAATGCTCAAATGCAGCATCCTAGAGATTTAGAGTGCAGTGTTGAAGTTGTTCAATGTCGTATTACAATGGGGGCTCATTGCCCCCATTCATAAGAGTGGGGACAAATCAGACCCTAGTTACTGTAGTTTACTGTAGGTGATTTATTCTGTAGTATTCTAAAAAAAAAAAAATGAAAGAAAAGAAAAAAGAACCAGATTTCCTTGACCAACACTCCATCTTGAGTAAAAATCAAATAAGCTTCCTCCCAAAACATTGCACTACTGGCCATGTGTATACCCTTCACACTTAAATTAACAAACATGCACACCAAACAAAAATGGTAAGATATTGATTTGTGTCAAGAGCTTTCAACTCTATTTGGCATTACAGGGCTCTATTACAGACTTCTACATTGTGGTATAGGGAGGAAATGTATGATATGGTTAAATCAGTGTATTTGGAAAATAGGTGTGCTGTTTTTTTGTTGTTTTTGTTTTTGGAGACAATCAAACTGAAGTGTTCACCCAGAGAAGAGGGGTTTGTCAGGGTTGCAATTTAAGTCCAACTTTATTTAATGTGTATATAAATTAATTTGCTGTTCAGTTGGATCAATGTGCTGTTCCTGGCCTCTCTGTCACAGGAGGTGAAGTCTGTTTTATGCTGGTGACCTTTTGCTACTGTCTCCTACTGGACAAGGACTACAGCAGCTGTACATAATAGAAAAGTACTGTCAGACTTGAGCCCTAGCAGTAAATATGAAGAAATCTAAGCCAAAATTTTATCAAAAACACCCCAGATGTCAGGAGAACAAATATCAATTTAACTGTATATACTCATATAATGGAACATAGTATCAGTTATACCTACCTTTGTATACCCATAATAGCATCAGGTACTTTCAACATGGCAGTGAATGTACTAAAAGAAGAAGGCTTGAAGAGCTCTAAATGCTATTGAGAGAAAATTTAATAATTTTCAAATTCCAATTTAAATCCAACAGAATGTTTACACACTGAATTCTGCAGACACATTTTACACATACACAGAAAAACACCAACAAATGCATGTAGAGCAGAATCAGGCAGATACTCACTGATAATTAACATTCAAAAAAGGGCACTCAAATTTTTTAATCACCTTAAATCCAGCCCCCTAGACATCCTCTATTCCAAACGCCCTCTAAACCCAAGAGCTGAGCCCAGAAAAGACTCCTCTTTGTCAGTTGGTGCTGAGACTAACTGCCTCCACTCAGACACACTCTGACCAGTCTCACACCAACACTGCTTTCTAAACAGAGTAAACCAAATTATAACGCAATGTAAAGAAACCTAGCCAAAGTAGATTAGAATGTTATCTGGCCCTGAAAAGAGATTATAATTTGGCAGAACATCTCTCTACTGTCAGAGAAAGAAAGCAGAGGCAGACACTAACTGAGTACAGGCTGAGTCACCACAAATGGGCATTCGAAATAGGCCGACACACAAAATCATGGCTGCCTAAAGAATACAGAATATGTGGTCACTGTTCGACAAGGAAGGTTGAGACAGAGATGCACTTCCTCCTACGGTGTAAAACATTCAGTGAAATAAGGAACATTTACTTTAATAAGTTCAATTCTGTAATTTCAGATTTCAAAGAGCTTAATCACCGCTCAAAACTAAAAATACTCCTCAGAGAAAGAGACAGGGACAGTGAATGACCTACACACACACACAAATACATGCATAGGATATACTATATAGATATAGATATAGTTATAGATATAATTAATAAATATCAACCTTAATGTTGTGTTAATGTTTATATGGTTGTTCATTTGTACAGTCCAAATATTTGAACAAATTGTATTTTGATGTTTGGCAACATTGTTCTCAAAACTTTCATGCCAATAAAGCCCACTGAATTGATTTGAAACTGAGATGACACAGGTATGCAGGCTGGATGCAAGCTTTCGGTTGAAATAGTTTTATATTGATTCTGTCTTCTTAATCTTCAGGTTACTACTTTGAAATTCCATCGATTGGAGCCATCAGAATCAACACCCAGGTGAGATATATGGAATGTGTACAAGATACTGAATATACCTTTATGAAACTATATCAAGCGAGTAAAAAGTCCATCCAGTCCTTCTCCATGGTTGCTTTGATGATAATTACACAGATTGTAGAAATTCCTTTAAGTATTCATAACCACGGGACTGAAGACGACACAGCTGGATGGAAAGGAAGTGACAGAGGTGGAGATGGCGTGATAAGAAATAAGGTTGCAGACTTTCTCTTTGAAGCTCTGAACTAAAGTCTTTCAGATGTCTTTCTTTCTCTCTCTCGCTCTCTCTCTGCGTCACACACACCTCACACCACACACACCCAAGGCCCTGCCACCCCCCTGCACTCGCTTGAGGCACTACAAGCCTCTGGAGGCCCTTGGGAAAACCTCATTCCAGCTGCAGAAATTGACTCAGTTGCTGGGGGGTGGGGGACTGCACACCCGTCCCCCCCCCCCACACACACACTGTCTCCCCTCCTTTCTCCTCCCCCATCCCCTCAGCCCTGGTGAGCGATCAGGCCCCAGAATAGACTGTCAGCTGTTCCATTAACTCTGGCATATTTATATTCTGAGAACTGCTACTTACTCTAATAGGTTTTCTGAAGGTGGGTGACTACAGCTCTCTGTGCAGGCCCAGAAGACACATTGGGGTCTTGTGTTATTTAACCGTACTCTGCCCTTCAACATCACACTCATCACAAAGACTCACTAGATTAAGATGGCAACATCAAATAACAGATGACAAAAATATTAATCATGATGTCCTGAGTCATGCGATATGTGGGAAGAGCAGAATAGTTTTGGAAATAAATGACACTATAGTTTGGGTCTCTATGTGACTGAAGTTATATTTTTTTAGTGACTTGTTTAATCTTCTCTGTATAGGATCTCAGTGGAGCAACAATGACAGGCAATTAGGGTGTTTGCCTTTAGAGGGAACGTGTTGATGAGTTTACTCTCTTTGATCGGAGCTGTTACAAAGACCAGGGAGACAATAGTGTTTAATCAACACACAAGGATGCTGTTGGAGACTATGTGGCTCTCGTTCCTTTGGACCACATATCTGTGGTTGCTGACTTTTTATGTTTCCTAGATTGTTCTAGCCAGGCGGAAAATTTCCCCTTATATCCCGTGAAAAGGTCTGGCTGTCACTGTCCTGATGGAATATCTCCCTGTGGCGCGTTAAACTGGACTTTTATTGAGCTAATAATAGAATAGGTTACGCTTGTCAGCACCTCACTGTTCAGGCAATGAAAAACAAACGGTCAAAAGCATGTTACTGAAGTAGTTGTGTGCTTATACAGGGCACCCCTTTTGTGTATTGAGGATAGACACAAAGGGTGGGGGCAAAGGTCAAAAATTGTGATAATATTTCCCTTTTCACTGCAAAGTGGATGGAAATTGTTCATCATGTGAAAACGGCTAATATTTTTAAAATCTCCGGAGAGCTACTGCTTTTTCACTGATATTGTTTGAACACATTGTGTCATGAAAAATAGACATTTGACGTTATAATTCACCATCTGAGAATGAATTTGGAGTTGTTGTAAATGTTGGCAGACATATACACTTTAATTAGAGAGCAATTTTGCTGTCTCTCATCTTTACAATAACAAAAAACACTGAAGGCCCGCAGTGCGATCAGTCCTGTCCCCTGCAGGCTTTTTTTCCCCTCCCAACTGTGCGTTTGCTGTTGTTTTATGTCATGAGGTCACTCACTCAATGATTTGACCAATTTCACACCATCTCCAAAATGACTTGGATCAATAGCTTGTGTAAAAAAAAAAAAAGACATCTCATCTGCTGTACGAAGTGGCTCCTTAGAACAAAAGAATATAGCGAATATGATGTATTACTAGTAGACTTAACCCCTCACCTCTATTCACAATCACTGTGGGACATTCTCACAGTTGACAGTAGAGCCTCTGGGAGAATGGCCTGTTTGCACATCGTGCCATTGACACCCTTAATGTGTTTTTAATAGCTCCTTCATAATGATGAAAAACGGCCTTGAGTGGCTTAGGACTGGAGGCTTTATGGCCCGGCAGGACCGGGATGCTGCTGCTGGTGGCCCACTGGTTTATGGTGACAGAGAGGAGGCCGGTCAGGGTCTTATAGTTTTATGACAGATGAACATTTGAAGGCTCTTCCGGCTCTCCATTTTAATGCCTGTACATAACAAGCACCATAAATGTCTGTTTGATTATGTGTGTTTATTAACGTGTGACTTTTTGCTGTTTCAGGAGTACCTGGATGTCCTGGGTCGTCCCATGGTGCTGGCTGGGTCTAAAGCCAAGCAGGTCCAGTGGACAAATGTTTACCAAGATGCTCTGGTGAGAGAAAACTTATAAAGAAAGAACATTTTATTTGATTTAAAGTAATAAATGTATGATTCTCCTAATATTTCATCTACAAACATTTCATTATTTATACTTCTGTCATTGCTCTGTAAGTCATCACTGTTTGTTTAACATTTTGCTTTAAATTCTGGCAATGAACTGGAAAATAAACAAACCCATATAAACTCCTACATGTAGTTTCGATGTCACAACTTTTTAATCTGTTGTCTGTGAAGATTCTCAGTCATGCTGTATCTACAAGTGCTAAGTAAAAGGCAACTGACTTGCTTTAGATTCCTGAAGGCTTCTTTTGAAGTTTTCTGTTCAGTTTATTGGTTTGTATTGTAACTATGCAATATATTAAGATTTTTTAAACCATTAAAAAACATTCTTAATTGGATTTCTGAAATGTTTTTATCAGGGTTTGGGCCTTGTCATCACTGGGACGATGCCAGTCTTCAACCTCACTGCTGATACTACAAGCGCTCAGGTAGTAACAACACAACACAAGATATGAACCTTAAAACTTACACATATTTTCATTCATTTACATATCATACAGTATCACGTAACCTGGATTATTTCAACTCCAATTGATTGTTTGTATCAATCAGTCTTTCCTTTCATTATTTATTTGAGAACAATGTTTCTCCAGTTAGTTTAGGCTATGCATCTATAAGGCTCAAAACGCAATAAGAATTGGAGTAGAAGGAGGCTTTCAGGTTTTATTTTGCATCTCTGTGGTGTTGTTGACCATCATCACTCATTTATAATGTCCACTTAGCTGCTGCTCTTGAAGACAATACCTCCCCCCTGAGGCAACAACAGACATCACAACTACTCATCTGTAGTATCTACTATATAATCATCCAGACAGCACATATGCGACCGGCTTTCAGTATTTACTCTGAGCTTGTCACACAGGTTTAAAGCGGTGATGTGGTGGCAAGCCAACTTTAAGATGGACTGTAAAAATATGGACTAATCAGATTGCACTCAAAGGTGGCACAGAGATGTTCTTAGCACTGTGTGATTCTCTAATGCCAGTGGTGTTGTGGATAAAATGCTGATAATTACTTGATGTGTTCCTCATACAGAACCAGCTCATCCTTGGAGTCATGGGAGTAGACATTGCAATCAACGAAATCAAAAGGAAGACACCTACATACAGAGTGAGCATATTGTACACTTGATTTCAGTCTTCAGCCTTTTTTTTTTTTTGCATATCATTATTGCATCATTTTTACCATGCAGCTTGGAGCCAATGGCTACACCTTTGCAATCGACCCGAACGGTTACGTCTTGTTGCATCCTAACCTGCGACCAAAGGTAGGTCCAACAAGGAACTCTGCCCTGCTTCTAATGAGTTTGATTATTCTGAAGCTAAATCTGGATGTTTTTTCTGCTGACTGAAGTTAAGCCTCCCTCTGTCTTCCCCTGCTTTATCTCTCACTGTGTTCAGATCATTAACTTCAGGGAGCCTGTCACTCTGGACTTCCTGGATGCAGAGCTGGAGGACAACAACAAAGAAGAGGTAAAAAAAAAAAAAAACCTCCCTGAAACTGACTTTAAACTTTTGTACATTTCATATGTGTTTAATTTGTCGCTTGCTTTTTACACTGTGGTTTCGTTTCTCAGATTCGACGACAGATGATTGATGGCAAATCAGGGCAAAGGAAAATCAAGACGCTCATTAAGTCAGTTGATGAGGCAAGTCATCAATATATGAGACTCAATCATGATCCAAAGTAGCACCTTCCTGAATGGTGTTGTAATGAATCTGAATCACTCAGTATGTTTAGGATCTGTTGTTTCCCTCCAATTATGGGGGAAGACGTGTGTTGAGGATGTGACAGTGTCACTTATCAGAGTCTCCTTGTGGTTGTCAACAGAGGTACATTGACGAAGCCGTACGGACATACACATGGACGCCTGTGGAGGGCACAGACTACAGGTAGGTTTGAAATCAAAAACCTATCCAAAACATCACCTGGCCTCAGACCAAAAGGTTGCACAACTTGAAGCTGTGAGTGACGTCCAACTTTGATGCTTTTGATTTTTCCATTTTAAGCCACAAGTCACAGATTTACATTTGTCAGCTGTTAACTCATCAACCAGCAGTGTTTGCAAATTTAAGATTATAGCTCACACTTTCAAACATTTGGAACAGACTAAACCCATCACTGATTAAAGACAAGTCATTCATTTGCCTTCTGTATTTGTATTAAATAATTCATCTGAATCACCCAAATTAAAGAACCTATTTTCTTCCCTCATAAAATCCTCAACAGTACTCTAAGCACAAATTCATTGCAAAGTTTATTCATCTCAAAACTTGGTTGAACATTTGAGGTTGCATTATAATGACATTTCCTCCGGGGCAACATTTTGCAAATTAAAGTTTATGATATTCAGTAGTCCTACAAATGCCTGATGTGTGTTTCTTATTACATCTGCTGGCAGCTTGCCTGGTCCTGGCTGAGTCCGTATGAGGATTTCTCTGCACAATTCTATTAATATTCAATGCAAATGGAAATTTCAGTATGTTTAAGAGTCCCCATGTGTTACTGTCAAATGTAACCATAACCAGACAGTCATGGCTCTACTCTGCAATGTATCCTACACATAGTTCAGAGTTGCACTTTGCTCATCAGTTGATGATTGTGGCCCAGCCTGAACCTGATACTGTCACAGCCTGATTTTCTATCTGTTCCAATTAATCCTCTTACTGAGTTATATTTTAGCTTTGTATGGCAGCACAGATCAGGGGATAGTGATTCTTACTTTCATTTATGGCTTTGGTAGAAGACAATAAATACACGTATCTTTTATTTGTAACATATTTAGAATATTTCACTTAAACAGAAACTAAAGATTAAAGCTGCTCTGATCAATATTTCAATATTAGCATTGGATCTAATTAACCCACTGTACACTACCTACACAGAACTTATGGCTGACAAAACAAAGTTAGCAACTAGCTGGTGAGCATAGTGAACTATTTAACAGCTAAAAAGACAGAATGCTAATGTCACTGTTTAAAATGACTTTTTTTTTATTGTGGTTTCTTTAAAAAAAATGTTTAAATGCAGATACAGTTGACACCAACACTCCAAGTCCACAAATATCAAGCATAATACAGACAGGATTCACTCCTGACCCTGTTACATTGCGTTGGAACAGCCAGGCACCGACCTTCTTACCTGACGGTGACAATGAGGACTTGCCAGATGTGTATTCTCACTATTTAATTTAATCTAATGGAATCCAACTCAAAGGTCACGTGAAGTAGGCTGTTAAACTTTCTTGGAAACTGCTTCTTCCCTGAACAGTGCATCTTCTGTGCTGACTTCATGCTGCGCAAAACTGATCTGAAGACCTTGTTGTCTAATGGTGCCCTTCAAAATCTTGTTTCACAAGAAACTACATCACATACACTGTGGAGTTTTTGGCCACTGGTGGTGCTAAAAAGCAATATTTTTGGCATGAAAGTGCCCGAGGACCCACATGTACACACACGAGTACAGGTGAAATGAAACACAGTCCTGCTGATGGACAGAAATGGAGCAACAAAGTCAGAGAAGAAGAAAACTGCTAGCATGCAAATATGGAAGTAAACAAAGCAGGTTTCAAAAAATCCTTCCAAAAATCAGCTCTGCTAATGCTTTATAATGAAAGAAATGCATGAAACACATGTGTTAGGCCACAGGTATGCACACTATGTTTTTTGGTATGAAACAGCGACTGGAAAAATAACTTATATAACTGTTTACAAAAAACTCTGCAAGGTACCTTCAAGGAAGTAATGATATCATTTCATGGGACCTTTAAACAGGTCTTGTTAATCACATTCCTGTGTCTGTGTGTTTGTGTATTGGAGAGTTTCTATGTGCATGCATAACGTTTTCCCGATTTTCTGCATCTGCCTCCCTCAGTCTAGGGTTGGTACTGCCCACATATAGCGAGAACCATATCAAAGCCAACCTGAGTGACCAGATCCTTCAGGTGCAGTGTAAGTACCCGGGAATACCCAGCATCCTTCACACTCTGTCTCTCTCCCTCTCTTTCTTTCTTTCCACTCCTTTCTTCTCTCTCTCGCTCCCAAATATGACTTTACGCTCTTATTCAGTCCTTTGTCCTGGGCCTACAACATCATCATAGGGAGTGTCCAAGCGGAGTCGCCTTCCCTGCCCCCGCTTCCCCCTTTCCCCCCCTTCTCTATACACTCTCTGATAGGCAGGATCATACCTGAGTCCCCTGACTCCTCTACTGCCCCCTGTTCCCTCCTGTCTTCATGCTGTGCTGTAAAATGGTGATGTTTTTTCTTCACAATGGCTGAAGAAAAAAATAACTGAACTGACAGAAAGGTGAAAGCTGTGGTTTTACTGTGTAACTCAGGTGAAAATAATGGTGACCTTGTGCTATTATTTTTTTTGCCAAATGCTCTCGCCTCTTCTCCACCAAGTAATGATTCTGAAGCATCTGTGTTCAAAGTACTTTGATGTTCTGAAAACCTGTGAAAACATGCATGCTTTTCACTCCTTATGATGAGTTTTATGATTTTGGGAATTTTTCCTTCTGTTATGTGTGTGATTTTTGTTTTATCTTTTCAGTTGGATTGTGTGAAATGTTTCTCAGCTTTGGAATCATTCAGTAGATAAACTCCCACACGGCCCGTGTCAAGGGCTTGTCAAATGTGGGAGTTTGGGTTTTTGTGGGTCTGAATGGGGACACGTGTTGTCTCTCTCATTCTTTCTTTGTCCAGACCCTGTTACTCCCCTCTTTTCCTGGTTCATTTGATTTATCTTTTGTTCCTACCATGGTTATTCTTCACAATACTGTTTTGTCTTTACGGTTTTCCTTACATTTTCCTTTTCTGGATTTTCCCAGTTTTTCCTTTCTTTGTTCCTTTTTTCCGTTTCTCGTTTGCTCTTGCAAATAAGATGTTTGCTCTTCATTTCTTTTTCTCTCTTGTCTTGTTTGACTTAAATTGGTTTCTTTCTTTCAAGAAAACAATATTTTTATTCAAACAGTAATTGAATAAAATATTGTCTGTGATCCCCCCCTTCCCACCCGATCCCCTGTTTCTTTTCTTGCTCACTCCTTCTCTGATGGATCCACACAGTGCCATACACCAAGGGCAAGTATACTCCATATTGGTCCACGTTCCCTCTACCTTTACTTCCTACTCCCTACCGCTGCCTCCTTCCCACACCTCTCGTCCTAAACCTCTTCCTGCTGCCCCCCTCCCACCCTCACCTGTCCCAGCCTGCTTGCCTCTGTTCCTGCCCGTCTTGCCTTCAGGACCTTCCTTTTCCTCCCTTTTCCCTCTTTTTCTTCTCCTCTTCTTCCTTTTATCCCTCCTCCTCTTCCTCCTCTTCCTCCTCCTCCTCCTCCTCACCCTCTTGCTGCAGCTCAGATCCCACATCTCTCACGATGGCTCTTCCAGTCCTCAACCTCACCCTCCTCCCCTACGTATCCACACTGCTCCAGAAGCACAAAACGCCTACTGCACCCAAGGAAGACAGATATTCATGTTCTCTGTTAAAACTTGTCTTTTGTCCCCTCCCTAATCCTTTCCCTTCTGTGGATAGCTCCAAATGGGTTGTATCTGCCTTCTTTCTTCCTCTTTCTCTCTGTCACTCTTTCACTTTCTTCTCATTTTCTTTGACCATATTTCTCTCTTCTCATCTTCCTTTACTCTTTCAGTATCTTCGTTTCTCTTTCACTCTCTTGCCTCTTGTCTCTCTCTGTCTTTTTCTACGGTGTCTTTAGTTCATAAATGTCTTAACTAATTCCCACACTAGGGCTCAGATATTGATAGATCTTTCATTAAAATAAAATTAAAAATTCATTTGATTTTCCTATTTCTAGTTAGTTACTTTTTCATAATTTGAGGTGCCACACACAAAATCTTAGCTATAATAATATCAGCACATACATATCATGTACTGTAAGTACTGCTATTTATTTATAGTAGAGTAAGTCAGGATCTCTGGTGGTAATACTTTAACTTAGATGTAGCTTTAGTGATCTCCATATAAAATAAAATACCTTTTGATGTCTGTTAGTTGCCGTAGTAACTCGCCTATAGCTGGAGGCGTCGCAGCCTGCAGACTGTCCCTACAGGGCTGAGCTGTGTCCTGTCCGCCCAGGTCCTCCCATGTTGTCAGGTGTCAGGGTGCCGCTCGGTGCAGCGCCTGACTCCTGTGTCGTCCCTCTGTTCTCCCTGTCTCCATCAGCTTGTCTCCCCCCCTTTCTCACCCCTCAGACCGCCAGGGGCATGGCCCAACACTTCCTCAGTAAACCTGACCCCGGATGTGCACGGCATTGTGGGCGGAAAACTACCTGGGCACTCTATTTTAGCTCAAAAAGTAAATGTTGTATTCCTCGGCTATACACAGATACAGATGTGACATAATGAGAAAATACAGATTCATCGGAAACTCACCTGTCGAGGCTTTAATGATGGTACTGGTTGATATTTTTCTGTTCTGTTCTGACTGTGATAGATGACAATGAAGTTGCCCTTCAACATGCCCTTCACAATGCAATGCATTTCCTCTGATTATGTGTCTCTCCGAGCCCTCTCCCCTGCCAGTCTGAGGGGTGACCACTTCCATCAGGACCTTCACCCACCTCCCTTGCAATAGTTGGCCATGTTGATGCCTGCCTGATAGAAAAAGCACTCATTGTGGTAAATCTGTCTGAGAACTTCCTTCCTGACACAACACGTCTGGTAAGTCAGTTCTCAGACATCCAAAATCTGTTAGATTGAAACCAAATGAATCAGAGATTGTTTGTTGACAAAGTGATAAACAAAAAGAAAATCAAAGGTGTGAGTGCTTGTGAAAGTAAAGCGGTCGTCCATTGAGAGTCAGGTTCCATTTTAGGCACCATATTGGCTAACGCTAGTGTTCCCATGATTCCTCAATGTTGCTATGGTAAACTCCCTTCTGCGTCCCTGCACCTCTGAAGAACAGCTGCTGTTTACCCACAACTCCCCACTGCTCTGCCCATTGCTCTTCCCGGATAATCTTCCCCTTTCTGTTGCAGATTTTGAATCACTGCTGCCAAACAGTTTTGAGTCTGAAGGACATGTATTCATTGCTCCCAGGTAGCCCTGTGTGTGAATGCCTTGCTGTCGTTGGTGGTCATCAGTTGTTGGTCTTGTCTTCACGTCTTTCAATTGCACAATATACATTTTTTTGTTTCTTTGTGTGTGTTTGTTTTGGCGCCACATACAGCATTCATAAGCTTTCTTGAATTACTTTTTTGTGATGTTGAGTTGCACTTCATATAAGTGTTTGGTTTCATTCATTCAGTTTTTTTTTTCATTTTGAGTGGTGTGTTTACTCATAGTGACACATTTTTTAAAGAAATACAAAGGTTCTTTTACAAGAAGAAATATAAAATTCATCATAGTATTATAATACCCGTTCTCTTCCCTATGTTACCCTCATTACTACAAAGTACCAAATCCACATCAAATCTCTTTTGCATGCTGCTTAAGTGTTGCTGCATGTTTGTATCTTCTATAAATACATTTAGTTGTTAATGGTTAGGTCATATAATGTGATGTCAAGAGTAAACTGGATATTTGACAGCATGATGAAATTTTGTATGAAAAAAAAGACTGAAATCCTCTTTGCATGTGTTGTTTTGTTATCAGACCTGAGTGGCCTCCGGCTGCAACCTGAATTTTAAGACACACTGATAAAATCACCCTTTCATTGTGATGCCTGTGCTCTGCTCTGCGGTGTAATCCTCGTCTCATTTTGACTGACAGACAGCCATTTTAGCATTTGGAATTTAAGCTTTAAGACATGCATGCTGCGCACGATGGCATCAAGTAACGTGTATGAATTCATGCATCTCCACTTTGTGTTGTGTGTCCCTCTGTGAGGGATAAAGATAGCGTACAAATGTTTGTTTTTTCCCTCTGTCTCTGAGGTAAAATGCTTTGTCTGTTCCTCAGGGAATACTGCAATGAACTGGAACTGTCCAACAACAACACCGAGTTTCTGCTCAACTTCATTGCTCTCATGGAGAAGGTGACACCAGACTCCAAACAATGTGAGTTTCATTCTTTTCACTCATGCACAAAATTAATATTTTATTTGTTTTAAAGTAGTTCATTCAAGATTAATGGGTAATGATGATGGATTTCATGGATAAGGCTGGCAATATTCTATATTTTTCTTATTGTCAACAAATGAAAAACCCAAAACCAACAATTAATCAATCCTATTAACTATTAACTCTTATAGTCTGTGTAGCCAAAAACTCATATTGCTCTATTATTTCCCAAAAACTATTAAAAACACACCACTGAGCCACAGTGTTGCACTGACATCTTTCTTCACTATGATGAACATGGACACTACAGTTTATTTTGACCCATTCCTACATCTACTATCCTGCTGCTATAAATACTTGCTAGAGCACCAAATGTGTTACTCCGCAGGGGAAAATAGTCCCCTAACAAATGCACTATATACTTTTGTTTGAGTAACATTTGCTGGAAGCTACATTCGCCTGCTGATTTAGAAAATTACTTATCTTTAAATAAAAAATTAAACTGTATATTTGTGACCTGTTTTTAAAGATTTACACCTTCAGCCAGAACAGAAAGGTTTATAGAGGCTGTAGAGGTTTTGAGAGCAGGACTAACACATTGTTGGTTTTGATCTTTTCATTTGATTTGCTGACAGTAAGAATAATATCAAATAAACCAAATAAAAAAAAATAGTGCAGAAGTATATCTGCAAAAATATGACAAATGTTAGTATTTTTGTTTATTGCTGGTGCAGTATCAAGTGTGACATCAAGTGCAAAATGAGAATAGTAAAGGTGCATTATCAGCAAGTACTGTATGGATATATTTCAATCCTGACACCATCTCTGCTAATACCAAGCTTCCACAGAGAAGCATCACTTTCTGGGAGCAATATATGTTTAATTGTCACTGTAATGGTGATTTTTATATCTTTGGTTAGATTTTGACTAAGTGGACTGAGCTCCTCAGTTGAGATCCGATCCAATGTATTCGGGAAAGAGAAATCGACATCTGATGTGGATTTAACTGATATTCTGATAGTTGTTAATATTCTGTTTGTTTGCGACCTTTTTTCTTTATCTCTACCACATCATATTTAGGTGACAATTTGCTCCTTCATAACCTGATTCTGGACACTGGCATCATCAGGCAGCTGGTTGATAAAGTGTGGAAGAATAAAGACTTGAACACGTGAGTACAGTCAGCCAACACTGAAGGACATGCATTTTTAGATTTGTACTGCGGAAAAGATTTAGATCATGAAGGCTTTTTCTGTCTCTTTTCTCCCTCCTGACATTTAGATATGGGTTCCTGGCTGTGTTTGCTGCAACAGATGGAGGTGTAACAAGAGTGTTTCCGAACAAGTAAGTGCACTCGTCACTGAGGCTGTGAGCCTGGACTGCAGCTGCTCTGTAGTTCTGTTGTGTTTTCACTTTGTTCTCTTTTAAAGTGGTAAGTTGTGAAGACTTTAAATGCTTCATAAACACATAGGATAGGTATAGCAAGCAGCTTGTACATCAGAGATTTACAGCTCTAGTGTGTGTGGTTTTAAATCTCAGGGCTGCAGAAACCTGGGAGGAAGACCCTGAGCCGTTTAATGCCAGCTATTACCGCCGCAGTCTCGACAACAAGGGCTACATTTTCCGAGCGCCTTATCGTACAGGTGAATGATGCTCTTGGTCCTGGGTTGTATATCTCACACAGAGCCTCATGATGTTGTGGCTCTTTGTTTCTAACCCCCCACCTGGCTTGTTTCTCTCCTTGTTTCCCTTTTGCAGCCAGAGATGAGCTGCTGAACCCAGAGAACGACACCATAGGGATCCTGGTCAGCACAGCTGTGGAGATTGCACTAGGAGGGAAGACCATCAAACCCGCAGGTGGGCTCAGTTCTTTAAGAGGGAGACAAAATGCTGATAATGTCACATTAGATGTCAAGGAAAACAAAGATAAAGATAATTAGACATCTGTGTTTGTCTTTTTTGTCACTTTGTGTGGACATGCATGCTCTGCATCTATTTATTGGGTTTTTGTGTCCATCTGTCTTTGAATTTTTTGCATTTTGAATGTCTCTCATTGGATATTTTTTCCTAACTTCTCCTTCTAAGTGGTCGGAGTGAAACTGGACCTTGAAGCCTGGGTGGATAAGTTCAAGATTCTTGCCAGTAACCATACAGACAGCCGCCAAGGCTCAAACACGGTAACAAAATACATAAAATATGTAAATATATATATGTATGTATATATAAAATATATAAATATACATATGTATAAAGTATTGTAGTGAGATTCATATTAAATTATGTCTCCAACAGTATTTCTCAGATGTTTAGCTGATGACTTTGGTTTTTCTCTGTGACAGTGTGGACCAAACAGAGGCTGTGAAATGGATTGCGAAGCCAACAGTGATGTAAGCATTTCTGCTCAGATTGCCAGATGTACTCTATCAAAGCATCTTTCCACCGTTCTTCCACTAAAGGTTCATTTCTGTGTCCGTTCGCAGGATCTTCTGTGTTATTTAATAGATGATGGTGCATTCCTCATCATGTCTAATCAGAAGGAAGACTGGAACAAGGTGAATTAAATGAAATAATTTTCACACTGACTGTGGTTTCTTTCTAATGCTTTCACCCATCTTGACACATGTTTCTTATCCTCCACAGGTGGGAATGTTCTTCAGTGATGTTGACCCCTATCTGATGTACGCGCTCTACAACAATTCTTTCTACTACCGCAAGCAGTCATACGACTACCAGTCAGTGTGTGAACGAATGCCCAACAGTGAGGCTGGAGCTGCACGCAGAGGAGTGTTTGTGGTAAGAACATAGACTTCAGTACTGGAGAGGATAAGCAGACTAGAAGAAAATGGATGGAAGGGTTTTTCAGTCAATATGATGCACTCTTACTGGGGTTTTTTTTCATGTTTCCTCTGTGTCCGCAGCCCACAATTGCAGATTTTGTAAACCTGGCTTGGTGGACATCAGCAGCTGCATGGTAAGAGTCCTTCAGCTCTAATGAGCAATAACATTCAGTCCAAAACATGCTGCACCTGAAGAAAAGGATTTGATGTATATTCCTACTGTTTGACACAGTACTATGACTGCAATGATCAATTATTTTTATTATTGACAAATCTGCTGATTTTTTCAATTAATAATTTTGTCTATAAATTGTCAGAAAAGTATGGAAGTATATGATGGCCTTACCATGTTCAATTATGTCTAATAAATTGTTGCAGCAATTTTTGGGTTGATACCATTTGTTACACAGATTCGGTGCAAAATTCAATACCATTTTCAACCACTCAAGAATTGATAAAAATCCAAAAATCCCTCCAAAATACCACATTAACACACCAAGACCTTGAGAAACACCTTAGAAACATTCATGCTGCACTTTGATATCAAAAATGTTGGACATTTGGAGATTTTTCTGAGAATTGCATTTCAAGTTTCAAGTTTCAGAAAATGGTCTCACTACAATGAAATGACTACTGTTGGGACTAACATCATCAGACATGAATACAATTGGGCTCATTGAATCCACAAGAGTTTCAGCTTTCCTGTTATACTCAATTTATGCAATTCCAAAACTGTTCAGGGACCCCAGTATGCAGAAATATTTAAATACACCATTTTAGAATAGGCGAAAATAACACTGTTTTATTACATGCAAAAAGCTACATGGGTTTTGCCCAAAACTGCATGGGATTATCATAATGTGAGCATGTCTGTAAAGGGGAGACTCATGGGTACCCACAGAACCCATTTTCATTCAGATATATTGAGGTGAGAGGTTAAGGGACCAATTTGAAAATGGCCATGTCAGTTTTACCCTCGCCAAAATTGAGCCCAACAAGCTGGTATGATTAGGGTTGGTGCAAATGGTTGTCTTAGGTCTTCTAGTTTCATATGATGTTACTGTCTTCACTAGCTTTAAAACTGAGCTTGCTACACTAACAGTAATGTTGGTTGAGGTGGCAGAATCCCCCACGGATAATTGATAAGAAAAATAGTTGCAGATTAATTTTCTGACTATCAAATAATGGATTAATCGTCTAATCATTTCAGCTCTACTCAGTACCTTACTCACCAAGGAAATACACTACACTGACCTTTTAATAAGCCACATTTACAAAATCTAATTGACACCTGGTGTCTTCACAGGTCTTTGTTCCAGCAGTTTATATATGGACTGGCTTATCACAGCTGGTTTGTCACAGGTGGGTGCAAACAAGGTTACATTTCACTGAATGGTAGTTTTCTGGTTTACACATCTGTGTGTGAGGGTTCAGAGAAGAGTTCAACATTTTGGGAAAGACTGTACGCTATCAATCTTCTTTTAATTTTATATATATATATATATATATATATATATATATATATATATATATATATATATATATATATATATATATATATATATATATATATATATATATATATATCTTCTTATAGACACTGAACAGTGCAGAAGTGTATTTCCCAAAATGGTGAAGTATTTAGTCTAGTACTAAATTACACTTTTAAGTCATTTGTTGTCATTAGATAAGAGACTGGATGTGCTAAAATCAGATTTTGGTCACATTTGTTTTGGATTTTATGTGGTAAATTGAAAAAATGTAATAAAATTCTATTTAAAAACTGTGAATACACACTATGTTCAGCTTTGTAATCACATTTGTAGTATCAGATCTTATAAATCAATGTAAATAACAAGTGTTACTCTGCTATCTGTGTGCTCTGGTGCCGCTGCAGATGAGGTGGATGCAGATGGAATCGACTCCAAAGAGCGGAGCTGCGTAATGATCCAGACCCAGTACTATTTAAGTAATCTCAGCAGCTCCTACAACATACTGCAAGACTGTGGCAACTGCTCCAGGTCTGTACACATGACAAAATGTGCTTACACATGTAAACACACACACACATGCTCACACATACACACCACAAAGAATCCCACTGTGACAGAGGCACAGTTAGCGAGACAGATTCATTTTTCTGTTGGAGCTAATAAACTCTGCTGACGATTAAACTGTATCAGCTTTAATGAAATGGACATATCATTGGCTAAATGAGCCTTATAAGAGTGTCTCATGAATCTTGCTGATCCATTAGCAAATGAGCCTGTGATGTAAGTGAGCAGAGGGGGGTTGTTGACAGAGTTGTCTCTCTGCAGGCTGATTCACGCCAAGAGGATAAACAACACCAACTTGCTGTTTGTGGTGGCGGAGAAGATGCCGTGCAACACCTGCGAGATAGAGAAGCTGTCCCAGGAGGAGGAGGAGTGTATCCTTTTTTCACATTGTACACCAGCTGGCAGAGAAGAAGACACACTCTCTAATCACTAGAGTCTATCTCCTTATTACCATACCTGCGGAAACACAGACATTTCACATTCATTTCAACTGTGCAAAAAAACAACAACAACAACAAAAAAAGAAAAGCAGAAATTCAATTTTTCCTTAATTGCATCACTTTTCAGTCAAGCAGGAAGAACCATGTGAAGAAACGCCTGTTGCACGCTATCGAAAAGGACCCTCCACCTGCTTTGACAACAACATATCTGTAAGATTTTTAAACAATATCAGTACACACAATTATTCAAATCAAAACAAACAGGGAGTGTATAGCCTAACTGATAATTGATTTGTGAGACCAATGTCAATATTTGGAAAACAATCTGATAAATGTATATCAGATATTTGTCTTTATATGCGTGTTAATGCGCACTATGTTATACATAAACACATAACATAAATTTTGAGGTGTGGAAAGGATGTATGCTGCAAAAACAGCTCTACCCTTCCAGCCAGCAGTTTACCTTCTATTTCAATACTATACTATATTACTATAATATACTATACTACTAACAAGTATTGATTATAGCCAAAGCCTGGTTGCCATAGACCTCCATTCAAAAAGAGCTGTGACCAGTATATGTACTTAGTGTAGTGATGCATTTTACAATAAAACAATAAACTTGCCGTTGCCCTCTGATGGAGAAACTGTGTACTTGCAACACTGTTTCTAAGTTACAAACATATCTAAATACAGGCTAAGACAATATCTGTGACAAACTAAAATCAGCTGATAATATCAGCCCTGTTGATGTATCAGTTGGGCTCCATAAATATTTTTATTTGCCACAAAATCCTCATTAAATAGATTCTGATAAAAGTCACAAATTCATGAAGTAAGAATAGTGAACAATAGCTTTAAACTGAGCTAGAATCCTCACAAATTAGTACAAATCAGATGACAGAGGTAATATCAGAGGCAATCCATTTGAAACTGTTTTCCATAGACATGCAATATTTGAAAAAAAAACACATCAGGTGAATTAAATATGTAATCACAGCAGCATTTTTCCTTTCACAGGAGAACACGTCAGACTGTGGGCGAGGCCACTCCTTCCGTCCGTCCTTCTACAACTTACTGCTCATCCAACTGCTGCTGCTTTATCCGGCCGTCAGCCCCCACATTCAGTCTCTACTACATTAATTTAATTTTCCTCCACTTGTCCTCCCTTTAGCCCTCCCGAGCTTCTCTCCTGTCCTAAAACTCTCTGCGCCCACCCCACCTCTGTGCCCCCCTCCCCTGGCCTCCCCGCCCCTCCACTAATATAGTCATAGGTAATAATGGGACTTCCCATCACGGCAAGTTGGAAGCCCTGAGTGCCGCGCTATCCAGCCTGCTATCCAGCCCGCTTTAGTTTGTGTCGCTTAGTGACAACTGCCGGACGTTTATGTCCTCAGCCAGTTAACCTTCATCAGCAGAAAGAGAGGGTGGTGCCAGACCACCTGGATCATCAGAGGCAACGTCAGAAAAGAGAAAAACAAACCCCTTCCCACCATCACCATCACCACCACCTCCACCGCCACCGCCCAGAGAAGGAAAGAGGGAAAAGGACAGATCGATGTCCTCGTCACAGACCTCCCACCACATACGAACTGGAGAGTTGAGGGTGTCTGTCTGTCAGATGGACGGTGGGACTTCTCCTCCTTCTCTCTCCTTCATCTCAGAGTCTCACCACTCCGTCGTTCGCCTCTGGCAAGAGGCTGTGGACCATTACGCCACTTATTGCCACCATAAGAGAAAATAACCGAAAAAAAAGAACTTGTCATGTATACAAAACGTCAAGTATAAACTGCTGAAGTGATGAGTATTCCAAACATATATTTAGTTTTTAATTTGAAACGGAAGTTGTTAGGTGTTAACTTAAAAAGACATGAATTAATTTATGCACTATATCTACTTGCCAAAATGAGATAGACTTTCATGTGGTCTTATTTTTATAGCCAAAACATGACAAGGAAATGGCTTCTGATTTAGATTTAGGATAAACTGCGAGAGGAAGAGGAGACGCGCAGAAACTGAACGCTGATTCATTTTTGTGCAGCTCCTGTTTTCAAACTTAATTACAGATTAATGCTTTTAAGAGACGTCCTCTGGAGATTATTGTAATTACATGATGGTAATCGCATTTCTTGAAGTATTTCTTCTTATATTTACTATTTAAGGCCAGCGCTATCTTGGCTTACATGCTCGTGACAGCTGTAAAATATTAATCAGTGTTCAGTTCCTGCAGATTTGGAGATCAGGAGCATTGTTGATGTCGTGTAGTATTCTCCTTTATGATCAACGGACCATTCTGACCTCTGGTTTAGACTGATGTAAAAGAAAAAGAAAAAAAAAAAAGAGAAAAAGAAAAGAAACATCCCTGTGCTCTCTGATGCGAAAGCTCACCTCTGCCAATCCTCATGAGGCTTCTCCAGGAACCTCTACTAACGTTCCTAATCACTATTTGTATTTGTGCTTTACTTCTGTTCACACGACAGACACACTAAGATCTCTGCCTCATGACCGTCTCATAGTAGTTCCAGGTGGGTTTTTGTTTTAGTCGTTTTGGGCAAATCGGGTTTTTGTTTTTTTGTTTTTTTTCCTTTCCACTTATATTACCTTCAACTGATGCTGTTCAACCTTCAAACTTTTTCGCTGCTGGGGGATAGGGGGCTTATCAACATTTCCAACTAAAGTGCAGAAGAGGCCACTAAATATGGTGATCACGTACAAGTAGTAGTCTGGTTGTAATCTGTCACAGTTCGTCATTTGATCATTGCGATGTGTGAAAAGTCATTTAGACTCCCATGTTTAGGAGCCGCTCTGTTTCATAGTGCCTTGATGCACTTTGTTTTGGAACGCATCGGCTGTATAAGAGTAGAGCTACTGTATAGTATCTTTATAAAGCAGCCATCTTTGAAGCTCGGGATAACACAGGAGCCTGTGAGACTGAATCTGTATTAGAAGCTATAGAAGTAGCTTTACACAGAGCCGTCGCACCGACTGGCTCAAGCTTAATGTATTTGCCCTCCAGAGCCACTTGACTGCCATCATATGGAGTTACTATACCGTTCCTTTACAAAGCCATGTATAGAGCTACGATACACTATCAGTAGTATACAGCGACGTAGAGTGTTTTTAGGGCCACCTGACTGCTATAGTTCTGCCTGAATCTTATGTGTGTTTGTGTTTGTGTGCGGATGCGTGTCAATTTGCGTTAAAAACCCTCAAAGGGAATGTGTTTTAAATGAGTTGTGGGGTGTATGAGGGATGACAGTTGTGGTAGCATAGCTGTTTTTCCTGTTCATATGTTGCAATGGGCAAAACCCAGTGTTGTGGAGAAAAAACAAGGGATTTTACTGAAACAAAAAAAAAAAATCCATATTTGACCATCAGTCTGCTTATATATTAATCTGAGGGAGCGGCACAGCCCCTTCGATTCAGAAGTGTCTGAAAGAATGTGTAGTTCATCTGTGTTTTCTGTTTCAAATGCAACATAGTTAACAAAGCCTCTCTAAATGCCTTAGTGTTACACAGTACGGAGCTCTGATACTGTACGTCCCCCCCGCCCCCTCCTCCTCATGTACACTCTTTCTCACACACACACAAATAGATCCTCCAAAATATTCAGTCCCCTGGGTTCTCTTGGTGTTCTGCAGTAAGTATAGTGAGCTCTAATTTTGTATTTTTACGTCTTTGGAATGATTAGTTTGATGCCTGTTCGATTAAAATGCTTGAAAGCGGTGGGAGATTTTTAAGTTTCAAAAGCCTCCAACCTTTGATGTTCACGCCCACCCAAACCTCACTGTATTGCTCAGGTGGGAATATTCACGCAACGATTTGATCCTTAACTACACACTCTGTACAGTTGTTGGTACTATTTGATGTGACAAACATGCTGGCACAGTAACTGCAGCGTGGCTCCAAACAAATCAGACTCATGTAAACAAAAAAAAAAAAACCTGAGTGTCTATAATACTAATTGAAAATTTTAAAGGACCAGTGTGTAGGATTTTTGACATCTAGCAGTGAGGTTGCAGACTGCCCCTCCCCTCCCAAGTGTGTAGGAGAACCTATGGTGGCTGCAAAAAATGCAAAAGACCTTCTCTAGAGCCAGTGTTTGGTTTGTCTGTTCTGGGCTACCATAGAAACATGGCAGCCTCAATGAACGGGATTCACTCCCTATGTCAATATAAAGGGCTCATTCTAAGGTAACAGTAACCCAACGATTCTTATTTTCAGCTGATTATACACTAATGAAAACATACTTATAAATATTATATTCCATTTCTGCCATTAGATTCCCCTTAAATCCTTCAAGCTGGCCCTTTAAAGACGTATATTTCAAATTTGGCTCTTTTCAGTGTTTGGTGCTGGATGCAGTTTTACTTTTCTGGCATTTGTTTGTCTCTGTCTTGTGCCATTAATTCTGTCTGTTTCCACTGTCTGTAAATGAACGCTACACGTGCCTGTGGAAATGTACCCCCTGCAACTTCCTCTCTTTTCCTGGCTCTGTACGCATACAGTCTCACATGTGAATATTTAAGCCAACAAGTACGTGCACGCACTCCTGCACTGAGACATTGTGCACACCCAGACACACATATATATAAATATATATATATATATATATATATATATATATATAAGCAAACATGTAATGACATTTATTCATGCCCAGCTGGGAGATGTCAAGCACTAGGCAGAAGTAAAGCCAAGAACGTCACTTCCCAGGTGTTTTTTTTGTGAGCAGGGCGGGATGTCAGAGGCAAGCTTAGGGAGTGGGTCTCCACAGAGCAGCACAGGCCTGTCAAAAAGAAAGGTCACGGAGGAATCATGTAGTGACGTCTGTGTGTGCATCCCGACGGAAAAAGTCATCTGAAAAGGGACACACGTCTGATTTATGTGATTTGACAAATTAACTTTTGCCAAAAAAAAAAAAAAAAAAAAAAGAAGAAGAAAAAATAGAAAATTGGACCAGCTTGGGGATGATAGGGGATTCGCTTTTTGGACACAACCCCTAAAGTAAGTGGGGGGGGGGGGGGGGGGTGTTCATGAAGCCCCCTCCCAACCCTCGCTGCATCTGTGTTGGTGCGTCTCTGTGGGAAAGACACGTGTGTATGTGATTCTGTAGTCTGTAGTCTGGTGCTATGTGACCATGTTTGACCAAGTGTGTGAAAAAATAACAGCAACATTTAGAGAAAAAAAAAAAAGAGTAAAATCAGTTGAATTTTGAGTGAAGTAAAAAAAATAAATAAATATAGGAAAACAGCACTGTCGATAAGTTTGAGATCTGAAGTCAAAATGTTTAATTTTTTCTTTTTTTTTAATTTCTTGTGCGTGTGTGAGTGTGAATGTTTGTGTGCGTGGAAGATTTAGCTCCTTCTTTGCTGGACATTGGTCCATGTCGCTCCATTCTTTTGTACAGATGAAGCTAAAAAAAAAAAGAAGAGGGCAAAATTTGTAAAATATTGTGTCTGTGACTCCTTGTAAAATATTTTCAAATTGTTTATTACAGAGAATCAGTTATTAAATAATGTTCATATTTTTCACTTCATTTCTGTGTGTGGTGTTTGTTTTTTTTTTCTCAGCTGGAGATTCAATGAAAATCAAAAATCTATAAACGATAACTTTCCTAAAATCAATAATGATACAAAATGTTACATTTTACATTAAAACTTTGTGCCTCATAATTAGAAAAGCCTTGATTTCCGTTTTTCATTATGAACTATTAAAAAGTCAAAATCAGGCCATGCAGGTCATTCCTCTCTTACTTCCTTCTTCCTGACCTTCCTTCCTTCTTACCTTTCTTTCTTCCTTCCTTCCTTTCCGTCCATCTTTTTTCCTTTCTTCTTTCTATCATTCATTTGTTCCCTTACTTCCTTATTCCCTTTCTTCCCTTCTTTCACATTGCCTTCCTTCCTCCCCTATTTCCTTATTCCATTCCTTACTGCTTTCCTTGTTTCCTTTCTTCCTTCCTTATAATGATACAAAATGTTACATTTCACGGTATTAAAAGTTTGTTCCTCATCATTATAAAAGCCTTGATTTTCACTTTTCATCACTGTCACTATTTAAGAGTCAGAATCAGGTCGTGCAGTCGGATGTTTTCGGTCCAGATTTTTCATGAATGAATAATGTGTTTATTTGCGGCTCCTCTGAGTCATTTATGTGTGACTATGCCGCTGAGGATCTCCACGCACACACAGCGAGGAGTGTCACAGCGTATTCAGGAAGTCTGTGAGAGCTTTGTGCCAAGTGTCCGGGTCGTCCAGGTAGCAGGGGTGACCCGCCCCTTTCATCACCACCACGCTGTGATTGGCCAGATTGCTGAGGTTGCGGAGCGAGAGCTCTCCGAGCTGAGCATCCTGGTCACCGTAAACAATGAGCGCCGGGACCTGAAGGAGAGACGAAAGACACTCATGATGACAAACGGATCCTTGTGATAAAGTAAAAAGTTTCTCTCTCTGTTTTATAAAAGTCTGTTTGTGGTTTTTTAGTTTCAAGCCGTAGCTAAAAGGATTTTCAAGATGTCCTACATTTTACCTCAAGTTTTTAAATTTTCAAACAGGTCTTGTAAAAAGATAAGAGACGAGCATTTTATTTCTATGAAGCACGACTAATTTCTGTGTCTAGATGTCAATAAGAATAAAAGTAGATAAAAGAGTAAAAACTGCAGCTACAATATTAGCTTTAATCATCTCATGATTAAATCCTTCCTAATTCCCTTCCTTATTTGCTTCCTTTCTTCCTAATTTCCTTCCTTCCTTATTCTCCCCTTCTCTCTTTCCCTTTGTCCTTCCTTATTCCCTTCCTCACCTTCCTTATTCCCCACTTCCTTCCTTCCTTAGTTCCTTTCTTCTTTCTTTTAATCATTCCTTCGTTTTTTCCTTTCTTATTCCCTCCATTCATTCAATATTTCCTGTCTCTTTTTTCTTCCTTCATCCCTTATTTCCTTCCTTCCTTATCTCCTTTTGTTTTCCTTTCCTTCTTTCCTTCCGTCTTTATTTCTGTTCTTCCTTATTTCCTTCCATTCTTCCTTCCTTATCTCTTCATTTCCTTCCATTCCTCCTCCCTCCTTCACTTCTTTCCTAATTTCCTCCTTTGTCCTTCCTTCATCCCTTATTTCATTCCTTCCTTCTTTATCGCCTTCTGTTTTTCCTTCCTTCCTTCCTAACTTCCTTCTTTCCTTACATCTTTATTTCCGTTCTTCCTTATTTGTCTTTCATTCTTCCATTCTTCCTACCATCCTTTTATCCAGTAAGAGCTTCATACATTCACTCAGACATGTTCACTTGTTTTTGGAGGGTCTTTACCTTTCAGTAACACAAACACACACACACATATCTCTTTCATGGTTAAAACTCTTTCACTTGGTTTGCCATCTAAGAAATTTCATTTAGAAAAAGTTCAGAGTTGGATAAAAGCCAGTGGCATCTGTGAAAGTAGAAAGTCAAATGATATCTTCTCCTCTCATGGTAGCATGTAAAAATCCATCGACTCTTTGAAAAGGGAGAGAAGGATGTGCTGGAAAACGGGCTTGACATTCACGGTTGCTCAAGTTATCATTTCCAGAGGAAAAGAAGAGCACACACTGTAAAAAGTTTTTCAGGGGAGGAAACTACAAACGAATGTAAAGTAGAGGCAAATCCTCACACACACACACACACACACACACACACACACACTGTACCTTCACACTCTGGTATTGCTCTGCAGTGAATTTGTCGGTGCAGATGGGAGCTACAGGGATGTAGGCTCGTATCAGCGTCTGGTGCTGCAGGAGGAAGGGGAGGGAGTACATCCCGCTGAGAGACGGGCTGATCACCACCACCGGGCTCAGGCTCAGCTGCTCACACACCTCCTTCAGGAACCCTGCAGGGGCCAGTTCTCCCACCGCTGCTGGGGCCTCGGCTGACTTAGAGCGGCCAAGTCCTATGGACACACAGAGAGAGGGAACAGCAGACTAATGCAGACATGAGAGAAGAAGAACAAGCCCCAGTTTGTGGCTCTTACATTTCAGTCACAGAGCATCTGATTTTCCAAAAACTAAAAACCTAAAGATCTTCAAAAAGACACAGAGGTTGTTTAACACAAAAAATATTAAAGTTTGCTGCCTGACAAAAAAGATTTTTTTTCCTCAATGTCTGTAACTCATCCAGGTAGCCAGAAATGACAAATGTGCATGCTCCTTTTGCACAGTACACGAAAAATATTAACTTATTTTGTATGAAAATATAAAATACAGGAAAGTAATTCTGTTGTATACCAATATAACATTGTACAAACTGAGCAAGGACATTTGTTATTTATAGAAACCACCTTTACTTAAATTGAGATAAAATAGGCAAACTTTTGAGAAATAGGTTAAAAATCTAATATGAAACATTTATTCATGCAGATGTTTAGAAGCATCGTTGAGGATTCTGGAAATACCGTCAGAACAGCAGCAAGTGTTGTTAAACTTCCAAAGATCACTGAGTCTTTTTCTTTTGCGAAAATCTAAAATCTTAACACTGTGAGTCGAGTTTAATGGTAAAACTGGAGTGAATGCTCAACAAGAGCAAATTTTTACTGTAAAGTAGTGAAGTTTGTTCCCTGGAGACTAACCTGGCAGGTCAATGGCGACTACACGGCAGCCGGCTTTGGCTAGAGTCTCCAGAGTGCCGATGTTGAGCCAGTTTTCTGATGAGAAACGGATGCCGTGAAGGAGTAAAACCGACATCCTCACTTTCCCTGTGGCGGGTTCACTTTGTCTGTAGAACAGCGGTGATTTGCAGCTCTCCACCTGCACGCTGCCCTCCGTCACCTTCACTGCTGACATCCTGAACAGAAAACAGTTTCATTTCAGTTCCCACAGATTTTACAAATCAGATACAAAACCAGTCCCATCAAAGTTATTTACAGGATCCATTTAGAGAGTTTTACTATCTGTATCTAACACACAACGCCTTCTTTATCCTGAGACCCTCAATTAAAATGGTGTGGAACAAAGATGCAATAAGTGTGGTACATACAAAAAGTAGCAGTGGTAGAATTGCAGAAACAGAAAGACAATACCAAGCATATACAGTATAAGAGATTAAATGATTAGTCAGTCAATTAGTGCAGGTGTTTGGTCATAATCCAAAGTAAGGGACAAATCTGGATTTTTACTTGATGATGGAGCTATGTAGGTGAAAGTCAGGTGGTCAAAGTTAAAAAATCCATCCAGACGAAATCACAAATGCTTGTGGAAAATTTCATGGCAATCCATCCAGCAGTTGTTAAGACATTTTACTCAAAACCAAAAATGACAACCTCATTGTGGCACCAGAGGGAAAGTCAGAGGATCATCAGAGACATTTGAATTCATCCTCTCGTGACTGTGAATATTCATAACAAATCTCAATCCATCATGTAGTTTCTGAGATATTTCAGTCTGGACCAAAGTGGTGGACTGGACGCTGTGCAGCTAGAGTGTCTAAAAATGACATCAATCATTCTCTGGTTCCAGATTTGCTGCTTTTCTGATTGTAAATTGAATATATTTTGGTTTTAAACTGTTGCTCAAACAAAACAAGACATTTAGAGATGTGACCTGGAAATTGTGTCTAGCATTTTTCATTATTCTCTCATTTTATTGACTGAATGTTGACTAATGAAAATAATTAGCTGAAGCCATGTCATAAAATATATAATATTAAGTAAATATTAAATACAAGGGAGTGGAGTGGAGTAGAAATACAATTACCTCAGAACTGTACTTAGGTACAACAGGCTACTTGTGTAAATGTACATAGTAACCACAGTAGCCAACATCAAAAGCCTTAAAACAACAGGTATCATCAGATGAGCGTTCACATCAACAAACCAGCCAAGTTCATTTGAGGGATATCTGCAAGTACCTTGTTTATTTGTATGTTGAGCAAACAAACAAACAAAAATGAATGTAACAGCGATCTTAAACGTTGTCACAGTTTATTGAATCCACATCTCTCTGGAACATTTTCAACAGTTAACTGCTGCACATTTACTGCACTGGTTTAACCTGCACATTGATACTGCACCGGACTGAAAAGCACTACACTGTTTTACACAGTGTTCCTGTTTTTGTCCGCACACCGTATGTGATTTAATTCGGTTGTCCACTCTCAGTTTACAGAGCGAGAAAGAGTTTGAGAGTTTGTGGGCAGTTGGCAGGGTTAACAGTCTGATCAAAGTCCAGATTAGATCATTTTATTTGTAATATCGAGTTTGCTGTCTGCACGTTTGCTCACAAACACGATGAGAAAATCGCCCGCCTCCTCTTACCTGACAGCTGCAGTAATGAGCCGATGAATAAAGCTCAGAGTAAGAGAGCACAGTACAGTTTAGTTTAGTCTTTAGCTCCAGCTGTAGTTTCACTTCATGTTCCGGAAAACAGCACGAAAAACAAATCCTCTGGAAATTATTCTACTGACGTCTAGCGTTTGTTAAGAGAATCGCTTACGAAACAAAAACAGTGATACATGTCCTGTAAAAAACCGTTTTTTACAGGACATTTGGCTTAAATTGCAGATGCAGAGCTGTCAGAGTGGATATTTGACTTTTATGGAAAAAAAGTGCACGAACAGGGACCTATGTGCCACTCTTCATTAATGATTAATAGGCGTATTGATTAGCTGTGTTTTGGGGATTAGGGCCTCTGTTTGAGTAACAGAACTCAGTGTTGGAGTAGTGTGGGTGGTTGTGTTTTAGTTTTTTATGTTTTCTGCGAAGCTCTGAACTCTTACTCAAGTCTTTCGAGGATTTCTCTCTTTTATCAGGTCGATGAGACGTTTAATTACTCTTTTGTTTAGCCTGAAAACAAAGCCCAGAACAAGACTTCAGAGAGGCGAGATCTCAGCTTGTGGTTACACTTCCAGTATTATAAAACAGTCTTTATCTTCCACAGCTAGAAACAATGAAACTGCTGCTGTCCTGTCTTCTCCTGACAGCTGGACTGGTCACTGGTAAGAAAGTTTTAGTTATATTTATTCAATTATAAATTACTGAGTGATGTTTATTTTTCTGCAGTGTTTTAAGGACAATACAGTTTGGGTTTTACTTGTATTTGGTTTCAAATGAACAGAATAACTATCTGTGCGGTTATAAAGCTTATCTAAAACTTATTTTTAAGTCCATGTTATTTATTATTGAGAATATTATTGTGTAATAAATTGTACTTGATGAATTTATATTACTAGTAGTACTAGTAGTTTCAGTAAACAGATGTATTGTGTTGTTCTTTAATGCTTTTTCTGGTCTCACAAACTAGCAGTGTCTCGGTCCAAAGGTTATATGTGTGCAGGCTTGTGCCCAAATGTTGCAGTGGGTACCAGTGAGCACCTGCACTGCACAAAACAGATACAGGGTTCAATAAGTCCTCCCGCAGAACTCTGTGTTTTTGGTTCTGTTGTACAAAAACAGGGAACCGCAGTCCTCTGAATGACTTCCAGCGCTCAGAGGGCAGAGAGCTGGTTCCTACCTCCTGGAACTCAGCTCGAGTGCTGAGGTTGCCAGGCTTGAACCTGGAGGACTGCGCCACACGCTGCTCCCAGTCACTGGACTGCAGGTACCCACATAGGAACCATTTTCCCAATTAGTCCACATTCAGAACAAGTATATTAGATGTTACTTATGACTTGATTGATTTTAATAACATATTTACTAAAACTCTAAATTTATGTAATGAGCTCCATATTTACATTAATAAAAAGAATATTTAAGTTTCCAGGTTGTGAGCACTTTTTAAAGATAAGAACACGCAGTAATAGGGACTGAAAGCTGGCAAAACAGTCTCAACTCAAGGTCCTTTAGATGCTGTTCTAAGCTTTCAATAACATTACATGAAATTCACTGATAGATGAAGTTTGCAAAGTTGTCATGGAATTATAGATGCTGAAATCTAATTTCTTTTGGTAAATAATAACAGTATTTTAAAGACTCCTTAAATTACTTTATAACATACTTCATTTACTGAGGAGGACTGTGTTATATAATCGAAAGCTACATAACAGCTACGAATGGACCTTGTGTTTAGATTGTTTTACCAGCTATTCACTGATTATTTAATGAACTTTATTTGGTGGTAAAACTAAAAGTCAGGGTGCCTGATCTGTTGGTATATAAATATTATGGGCATTCACTCAGCACTCTATTCTGTTTTATAAATGATCAAGTCTGTGTAAAAGCTTTGAGTCTAACTTTTAACTTTTAAAGCTTGTCTGTGAAAAATGAAATGTTACTAAATCTATCGTCTGTCAAAAACCTTTCTGTCTCCACATATTAATTAACTGCTGCTCCAACTCAGAGCAATTGGCCACGATATGACTAAGTAGTGAAGCATCACAATAACGACATTATATCTAACATAATATATAAAATAAATAATATTAGTAGCAACAATTACTCATTACTGCTTATTTTCCAGAACAGATCATTTCACATATTTACAGAAAACAGAAAAGAAATTATATGTAATTACTCTATAACATAACACATATCTGCATATTGATTTTCTTATTATGGCTCTTACAAGTCCAGTAGGTCAAAGTATAACTGGTAAGTCAGTTTATATACTGTTGATGGATGTTTACAACAGACTTAAGCTTAATTTTCACAACTTTGGCTAAAGTTTTGGATTGTTTTTTAGCAACTGATGTTTATTATTCCTGATAGAAATGATGATGAAAAGTATGAAAATAAGTTGTAATGAACCATAATTAGCCTTAAAAATGTTAGTTTCCAGACTGACAACCTAAAAATTCTTATTTTGTCTTATTAGTGATCTTTAAAATCTCAGTGAATAATTGATCAACATCAATAAGTCATGACTTACAAAACCTTTATTAATATATTTTATTGTAAGTTTGTACCCATCACTGTATAAATCTCTGACATGAAAGTATGCCTCAATACCAGAGCGTTCAACTATGAGACACGTCCGACTGTCACCTGTAAACATCTTCCCTGGGTGGGTGACGGCAGCAACGCTGAGGTGAAGAGAAACGTTAACTGTGACCTTTACGAGAAGAAAGGTAAGACACGCCTGTGCTCATATTGTGTGACATTTCAGAGATTGATGTGATGTATCAGTGCTGGAGGTGTTTGATTGGTTTGCTTTTCATTATGAAGTCTATGTAAGGAAGTGCATTGTGGGTAAAGGGGAAGACTACCGAGGGAAAGTCTTCACCACAAAGAGCGGACTGACCTGCCAGCAATGGTGGTCAAAGTTTCCTCATGATCACAGGTGAGACAGTTCCTCTGATGAATCGTTGTACGTTGTTGTACGTCTTTCATACAGCACAATTAAAAAAGTCATTGTTTCAGCAGACTGGATGTGAAATAAAACTATGAATATGAATATAAAGTGCTTGTGAGGGCGTTCACATCTATATGAACAGTGAAGGATTTTGTCCCTTTACACAACATTTCACATGGAAAACAATTAAACACACACAAACAAAACAAATGAATATCTTCATCTTTCTGAACTTAACTGTGAAGTCCTGCTGTTGTCATAATGCATATTTATACAAGGGAAAAATGACATGAAATAAAGGAAAAGACACAATTAAGGAAAATTGGCTTTGTAGAAATACCAAGTCCTCATCAGTCCATTATGCATATAATTGTGTGTTTAGTTAAGTAATGATCATAAATAATAATAGTAATACAGACTTAAGACTGTCAAAAATGGGAGCGAGGTAAACCACATACAGTAAAAGTCAAAAGTTTGGACACAGCCTCTCATTCAACGGTTTTTATTTTTTATTTTTTTACTATTTCCTACATTGTAGAACAAGGATGAAGATATCAAAACTATGAAATAATACATATGGAATCAGGAAGTAAACAAAGAAGTGTTAAACAAACCATAAACCATGTTTGATATTTTATATTCCTCAAAGCAGCCACTGTTTGCTTTGATAACAGCTTTTCACACTCTTGGCAGCATCTCAACCAGCTTCATTAGGTCGTCACCTGGAATGCTTTTAATGAACAGATGTGCCTCGTCAAAAGTTAATTGGTGGGATTTCTTGTCTTCTTAATGTGTTTGAGATCATCAGTTGTGTTGTACCGAGGTTGTGTTGATATACAGCAAACAGCCCTATTCGATCACTGTATTAATCCATATTATATAAAAGAACCGCTAAAGTAAGTGAAGAGAAATGACAGTCTGTCATTACTTTAAGACAAATAATTAAATTTCAAGAACTTTGAAAGCTTCCTCAGGTGCAGTCGCAAAAACCATCAAACGCTATGATGATGATTGTCCCAGGAAGGGAAGACCAAGAGTTACCCCTACTGCAGAGGACAAGTTCATTAGAGTGCCAGCCTCAGAAATTGCCAATTAATGGCACCTCAGATTAGAGCCCATATCAATGCTTCCAAGTAGCAGGCACATCTCAACATAAACTGTTTGGAGGAGACTGCATGAATCAGGCCTTCATGGTTGAACTGCTGCAAAGAAATGACTACTGAGGGAGAACAAAGAGAAGAAGAGAATTATTTGAACCAAGAAACACAAGAGATGGACATTAGACCAATGGAAATCTGTACTCTGGTCTGATGAGTCCAAATTTGTGATTTTTGGTTCCAGATGCCGTGTGAGATGCTGAGGTGAACAGATGGTATCTTGGTGTTTCTAGTTTGTGCTTAGTTGGACCATCATTTGTTTATTGACAGGATAATCAGATGGCCTGGCTTCCACAGTCACCCAAACTAAACCCAGTTGAGATGGTTTGGAAAAGGAAAGGCAGTCAACAAACATATGAAGGAAGTCCTTTAAGACTGATGGAAAAGCATTCAAGGTGACGACTCATGAAGCTGGTTGAGAGAATACAAAGAGTGTGCAAAGTTATCATCAAGGCAAACAGCGGCTACTTTGAGGAATCTAAAATATTAAACATATTTTGGTTTGTTTAAGACTTTTTTGTTTACTTTACAAAGTTTTGACTGGTACTGTACACAAAGGCTAGAAAAAGTGTATAGTATAAAATCCATATTCACATACAATATCCAATTTGTCCAAGGTTTTGATATAAATTTCAATATCAGCAAATATGAATATATATGTCCTTCTTTGTCCTTTGTCCAGGGCTATTTGCCTGCACAGCTAAAAAAAAGTTAGAACTATAATCAAGTGAATTGGAAGGCTCTTAAGCATAGTTGTTTTTGACATTTTAATTTCATTTTCACTTTGTCCTTTTAAATATGTCCTAAACTGTTCATCTGAGGTGAATGTAAACACCCTTAGGTTCAGCAGTTTAACTTCATTCAGTTTGGTCAAGTACGAAGCCAATACATCAAAACAATGTGTCACTGTCCAAAAAGCTCTCTGGCTGGACTGTATGAAACCTGCTACAGTACGTCACTCACTGTAAAACTCTCTGTGTGTCTCAGGTGGACTCCCACAGCCACTAATGGCCTGGAGTTGAACTACTGCAGGAATCCAGATGGGGACCGCATCGGTCCATGGTGCTACACCACTGACCCAGAGCGACGCTACGAAAGCTGCAACATTCCCCAGTGCAAAGATGGTACACGTTTCCATGCAGTATGAGAAGTAGTGACGGATGGGTAACACTTTATTTTACAGGTCCTGCAGTTTTCTAATAATTTCATCAGAAATTTCTTGGAGAGAATTTTGTAAGTTGAAGCTAATTATAGGAAACAGAGATTGGAAAAAAGCAGAAGGGATTCATTCAGTTGTTTTTAAACTGTATAAATTTCCTGTAATTTACATTTATACAGAAAGACCAACTTTGCATATTTGCATGTTTGCAGACTAAGAGATACTTTGGTAGAAGAAGGTTGCAATTAACAAGTATACCAATTGAACATTTTCCCTATAATTTCTACCAAATTGTACAGTCTTCTCTGGGAACCTCCCTAAAAAAACTACAGTTAAAATTCAGTTCCTTTCTAGGAAATTATTAGGAAACTAGTGCATCGTAAAATAAAGTGCAACAGTATGCATGATTTTTTTTCTTCTCATTTCTCATTTCTCTCACTTGTTTGTTGTTTCATTTGCAGATGTATGTATCACATGTAACGGAGAGGACTACAGAGGGCAGGTTGACCACACTGTCAGTGGCAGAGAGTGTCAGAGATGGGACCAGCAGCACCCTCATCAACACATCTACCAGCCTGAAAAGTACTCACACAGTCATCACTGCACTATCTCACATGTTATTAGCCAAACTGATTGATAATGTGAACTGACAAGAGTGTAACTGTACGTGTGTTGTTTGAATGTCAGGCAGGCTGTCAGCTTTAAGTCCTTTGTTTTGTAATTGTGGAAATGAAAATGGCTGATATGTGTTTTCTCAGGTACCCTGATAAGAGTTTAGATGATAACTACTGCCGTAACCCTGATGCCTCTCCGGTGCCTTGGTGTTACACGACAGACCGGGCGGTGGAGAGAGAAAACTGCGAGATCAGCAAATGCAGTAAGACGTTCCATCTATCACAGAAACACTATTAGAAGTCTCGATAATAAAAAATAACTGTGATGTATTGTCTCATAGGGTAAATTTGTTGGATTAGACCTTCTTGCTTGTTTCTCTTGTTTTGTTTTGGTCGTTTGTTCTCTCAGGCACAATAGGGGAGACACAAGCTAAATGGAGTCAGTTCCTGTGGTGTTAGAAGTCACAGTGGTAGAGGAGAGTCTCATTAACTCGCTGTAATTAAATTTACTTTTTGGTGTCTGTGCAAATTACTTCCTAAAATGTGAGTTGTTTCAAAATTGCCCCCAATGATTCTCTTTGATTTAGGAGTAAATATGGCTAAAGTGTGCAGATGGTTTGTCTGTGATTCAAGCCCTGCATTCTTTCTCCAGGTTTCAGGTTAATTAAAGGTTAATTAAAATGTTTTTCATTATTTTATTTTTCTTTGTACACTTAAGTTCAATTTTCATTTAGTTTCAGTTCATTTTCAGGGTGATTCATCTTTAGTTTTATTGCTGTTAGTAGTAGACTGAATATTTTATAAATTTAAATGAATTAAAACTTAAAGGTATGATAGAAATCAATTTCCATGTTGTATGTGTCGGTTATTCAGATTATGTAATACAAAAACAAGTAATAAATACTTTTTAGATTTCTTTAGAGTATTTTTTCACTACATAGTCAAGTTATTACTCTTTAATTCTGAGTAAATATCTGACAGGGTTAAAGGTTAAATCCTGAACATTAAGCTTCAAAACATTCAGCCCAAAATCCGCCAAAACAGGACATCAGTGTTTTCTCGAAATTTCAACATGAGTTGTACAAATTGTGCATTTCCACTAAGAGCAGAGATCACCAGGGTTGAAAATCTATAAGACAGCGCCATCCTGTGGTGTAGTTTGCATTCAGTAAGAAAAACAAAAAAACAGCAGCATTGCTCCAAATCAATTCTCATTATCATCCTATAGACCGACAAAAAGATTTAAAAACAAAATGCCATATTTTATTATTTTATTTTTATGTTCCTGTGTGTGACGAAGAGAAATAACTTTTTGTATCTGTACAAAACACATAAAAAACACAAATGAAATGAATGAATGGAATGAAAATGAATAACAAAAGATGGTTCAAAAGGAAATAATTTGATAGATGATAGGTCTTTTACATTTGAAGACTTTTAACAAAAGTATAAAATCCGCAGTTTAATCTTTTCAATGTCAGATTTTATAGTATCTTAGATACATTTTTTTCTGGACTTTTAATTTAAGTCCACACAGCATTACGGTCATATCACATCAGTTATTCGTAGGCAATTATAGACTTGAAAAGAATAATAATGAATTAATAATGTCCGTTGCTGTAGTTTAAGGTTCAGCCATTCTGTGTCATCATTGAATGTACTGTACAAACTTTTGTAATGACTTTAATTTCACTAAAAATGCTGCAACAAAATCCTCTTTTCTCCTTTATCGCCTTTATTGGCGTCCTGTCTCCGTGGGCCCACATCACCTAAGCCTCTACATCTGTTTCATCCAGAAGAGACCTGTAACACTCATTTATTTCCTCTTCAACTTGCTCCTTCCCTTCAGCTGAGGTGCGTGTTGAGAAACGCCAGCGCTCCAGCTTCACCACTAACTGTTTCCGTGGCCGCGGGGAGGATTACCGCGGTAAAGTCAACGAGACAACATCTGGTATCGCCTGCCAGCGGTGGGACGCTCAGTATCCTCATGAGCATCCCTTCTACCCAAATACATACGAATGCAAGTGAGTATGTATATAAAAACTATGATGGAGGGGAAAAGAAAGTGAGAACACTTTCTACATTCATAACCTGTAAGTTTGAAAGTTCTCCATTTGCTTCACATATGAATATTAATGTTGAGATGTCATTGCGGTGAAATTTTGTATTTCTCTGCTGACAGTTGACAGAATGATAGATGGTCAGCAACGCTGCATTAAAAAGTGGGGTGCACTCTGAGTGGCAATACAGATGTGAAATGAATATTAAACTTATTTGTGACACAGTGATTTCTCATAACACTAAAATCAATTACCAGCTTTTCAATCATCAGTTTTTAGAAGAAGCTTCAAATCATTTGAATATAATCTATAGGTCCTTAAATTAAAAGGGAGAGGCACATACAGTATGTCTGAAGCATTAGTGATGAGCTGGTGGACATTGTTTAAGCTGACTGTGTGTTGCACTGCATCCAGGGGTTTGGAAGAGAACTACTGTCGTAACCCAGATGGGTCGGAGGCTCCCTGGTGCTTCACATCTGTGTCAGAGATGAGGACCGCTCTCTGCTTACAGATAAAACGTTGTGCAGACGACATTGAAGCTGAGGGTACAACTCATTGATTCAAACTACAGCAAAAAGATGAACTCAGTAAATAAACATTAGGCTAGACTGTATGAATATTCACATGAGGAGAAGGGTCCAGAAAAACTGAGAAGTCCCCTCCAATGCAAGCCCAAAACCACACACAACCCCCAGAAATGTTTGATCAGGCATCAAGAATTTTCATTTGAATCATTTGGATTTATCATACTTTATTTATTCAGTGATCTGCTCACTATACACTATTCATTTACTTGTATTTTTATTGGTTTATTTAACAGGGATAGTGCACATTAATAAACTGTAAATGCACCAGAATTATTGCTGAAATGTTTTTTTAATCTTTTGTCTAAACATGAAGTTTCAAATTTTGTTTCACAACTCTTTTCACACAGCCAGGAATCAGATTCTGGCAGGGAAATACAGAATCCTTTATTAACTTTATTTATTTGGCCTCAAAATAGTCAAATTTAAATAAATTTAGTCAAACATATTAGAATCATCTTATAAAATGACCATCTCTATGTTTTTAAGGATGTAAACTCCCCCCTGAAATTGTTACTTTCCATTTTTCCATTCCATTTTTATTACTTTTTTAACCACTTTTACTGTCTGTTATTGTTCAACAAAATATTATTTTCCTTTTTTTGTCAGATTGCTATCATGAAAATGGAAAAAACTACCGAGGCATGGTTCGTAAAACTCGTAAAGGCATCACCTGCCAGAAATGGAACGTGAATACACCTCACCGGACCAAGTATGATGATCATTTAGAGTCACAAAGACAGATAAGCATTTATCTAAGAGAGAAACAATCTATAGGCATTTGTGGACATTCATGATAAAGGCAAAAGAAAGGAAAGAGATGGGCTCTGATTATTTGCCTTTATATTATATCTTGAATCCTTTAATATACCACCGGTGTTATGAGTGAATGCTCTTTCTTTGCAAAAGTAAAATGCAAAAAGCAAAACCTCACCCCAATTATTTGTGACATATACAACATGCCTTCAGCGTTAAAATTCACGTTGTTTTTTCCAGAATAAACCCAAGGACACATCCTGAGGCCAATCTGACAGAGAACTACTGTCGAAACCCAGATGGGGACCAGCATGGACCCTGGTGTTACACCACTGACCCCAAAACTGAGTTTGACTACTGCGCCATCAAACAGTGTGGTACACAACTCTGCTTTCTCTGTCTGTTTTAAGACCCTCAAAGTAGTTTAACGAACTCTGTGGCAACAATTCATCCAGAACTGCTCTTGTCTGACAGGCAATTTAACGATTCATCTGTTTCTTGGTGTTTTCAAACAGCTGGAGAGAAAGTGTCCATGACTGAACCAGTAGGTTAGTTTCTGAATGAATATGAAGCAACATTTCCAAGATGACATTAAGCCTCTGTATGTTTTTTTTAATAATGTTTCACCTTTCTGTGAACACAGAGAACACAGAGGAGTTTAGTGAGTGTGGGAAGAGAGAGGATCGCTTCCAGAGGACGAGGTTACGTATCGTAAATGGGATACCTGGGAACTCGCCGTGGACAGTGAGCCTCAGAGACAGGTTAGTCCGAGAGATTTAAACTCATAAAAATGCTCTGCTGTGCTGTATATAACCTCTGACCCCTTATGTGCAGGAAAGGAAACCATTTCTGTGGAGGATCCCTGGTTAACCCCAGATGGGTGATCAGCACCAAGCAGTGTTTCTCCTCCTGGTAAACTTTACTCATTTACATCAGTTTACTGGTAATCAGAAGTACTACTCAAACTGTGATAGCAGTTGTTTAGAGTCTTCTGTTGTTCTGGACAGAAATTTGTCAACACTGAGAGAATTACTCATCATCACTGAATCAGTTCATCTCATTCTGATAAACCAGTATAAAAATGAAGATGATGATATGCAGATGATGATATGATCATGTACAGTGAAGGGAAAAATATTGAGGTCTTAAGTAAAAGTAGCAGTACCACTAAAATACTCCACTGGAGGTAAAAGTCTTGCATTCAAAATCTTAATCAAGTGAAAGTATTCATTGTAAAATTTACTTAAAGTATCAAAAATAAAAGTACTCATTATGAAAAAGGTCCAGCTCAGTGTAAAATACAAATATACAATGTGTAAAAAGTTTTTATCCCCCCCCCCCCTTTTTAATGTTTTTTTGTCTTACAACATTGAAGAAAAAAACAAAAAAAAAATTAAAAAAAATGAATCTTCTTTTTTTTAAAATGACTACTTACTGATTTGGATTCATTGTGTGTCAACACACCCTGAGGAAGGCAAGTGTGCTGACATGTGTTAGTGTATTTTTAATTTATTAGCCCATGTTTATTAAAGGCTTTTTATTTTTAACCGTCCACTTGAGTGTTTGGAATTAGATTTTTTATGCCACACCCCACTCATGGATGAGGGCATATTGTTTCCTCTTTAAAAATGGTCTTTCCCCCCCTCCACCAAGAGAACCGGTGTTTGTGGTGTTGCCAAAAGTAAAAGACCATTTAATTTAAGTGGTAACAGATCTGCGCAAAGCGATCTAAATTAAGTACAAATATAACAAATGGAAATACTGAAAAGTAATATATAGCTGTAAAATAAATGTATTGGGTAAAGAAGTACAATATGTTCCTCTGAAATTTAGTGGAGTAGAAGCATAGTAAAGAGTAAATGTACATTCCTCTGGATGTGGGCATTTACCAGGCAGAGGGCATCTAACAAAAGACACTATCAAGTGGCATTATGGGAAATGTAGGCAGAACTTTTGTAGCTCAACCCATTCAACAATTTTTACTATTTTTTAAATTCTTAAAAAATCTTGATATGATATTAAATAATTTAAATAAAATGTGCCACACTTTGCTTATATTTTCCATATTATCGTGTCTGCACATCTGCACAGCTATGTGGACCTGCCCGGGTACTCAGCTATGATGGGAACACTGTATCGTGATCCACAAGAAGGAGAGCCTGGTGTGCAAACCATCCCTCTCACCAAGATTGTCTGCGGACCCTCCGAGTCTCAGCTGGTCATGTTGCAACTGGAATAGTGTGTACTGTCAAGTGGCCTCAACATGCACGCACATACACACACAAATAAATCAATAATTTCCACCTAACTCTCTCTCGTTTCTCTAGCCCTGCCCAGTTTAACGAGCGTGTTTCTCAGATCTGCCTCCCTCCTGAGCGCTACATAGTAGCTGAGGGGACGACTTGTGAGATTGCAGGATGGGGTGAGACGAGAGGCAAGTACAATTCTGGAAATCATAACTTGACATTGAGCTTGCTACATGCCGAGCTTCATGCAATTACAATATGCTTCTATTGCAACAATTAATAATAGATGACTTCCTCAGAACAAGCATCTTGTGTCTGCCTTTGAAGTCATGCATTTAAAGTTGCATCTAAATGAGAGAGCTATAAAAGCCGTTGAGCAACAGATGGCGTTGCTATTTTCAGAATCGTTCAACATCTGTCCACCTCCGTTTTCTTTTCTCCATCTCTCTAAACACATTAGCTGCTAATTCATTCCTCCTCCTCTTCACTGCTTTTCAAGGTACTGGAGACGAGACTGTCCTCAATGTGGCCCATATACCAGTTCTTAGTAACAAGGAATGCAACAAATACTTCCGAGGTCGTGTTCGTGAGAACGAGATGTGCACCAGCTCTTTCCAGGGTGGAGTAGGTGCCTGTGAGGTAGGTGTCCATTTAAAAGTGTGCAAAGTTTGAAACTTTATTGTTGATTTTAGCAGCAACATTTTTAAGTTTTATCCTGGAGCTGTAGCAGAATTTTCTTCATTCACTCACTTAAAAAAAAAAAAAAAAAAAAAAAAAAAAAAAAAAAAAGTTACACTAGAGAAACAACAGAGAGGGGTATCAAAGGCCAAAAGTCCCCAGCCAGAATTGGTCCAGCGACATTGTGTTTATCCTGGAGCTGTAGCAGAATTTCTTCATCATTCACTCACTTTTTTTTTTTTTTTTTTTGAAAAAGGTTACACGAGAGAAACAACAGAGAGGGGTATCAAAGGTCAAAAGTCCCCAGCCAGAATTGGTCCAGTGACATTGTGTTTAATATTGTTTACATATTAAAGAACAGACAGGTTTTGCCTTTTGTAATCATTCTTCCTGTCCATACTGACCATTAGTAGATCCCTTCTACATGCACTTCCAATGTAAGTGATGGGGGACAAAATCCACAGTTTTCCCTCTGTACAATAATTTATTCAAAAGTTTATCTAAAGTTAATGTTCGACTTCAGCAGTCCGAAATAGTCATATGAAGTGGATATATTCCAAAGTTACAGCCATTTTAGCACAAATTTACGTATTTTTTTACGATCCTTCCACTGCAGTTCGTTAAAGAAACAGGAAAATGGAAAGAGAGAATTTTGAACGAAAAACACTTTAAATTTGGAAGATATCCACTTCATTTGTCTAACTCAGACTGCTGAAGTCTCACATTAGCTTCATATAAACTTTTGAAAACATCACTTAAATTGCAGGCACATTAGGAAGGGATTTTCTAATTGTCAGTATGAACAGGAGGAATGATTACAGCAAGCAAAATGTCTTTCAATGTTCATTTGAACACCTGACTGTTGTTTTAAGACAGCCTTGAAAAATTGTGAACCTATCCTCTAACCATTAGGTCACAAGGACAAACCACACAAACCCTTTTCTTTTTACTGCGGTATGCAGTGGCACTAAAGGAATGGTTTGACATTTTAGGAGATTAGTTTTTTTTGACAAGATTGATACCACTCTCTTGTCTTTATGCTACATATGTTACATCCAGCAGCGAGTTACCTTAGCTTAGCATGAGGAACAGAAACAGGAAAACCATTAGCCTGGCTCCATATGAAGGCAACAAAATCCACCTACCAGCACCTCTGAAGCTCAGTTATTAACACATTATATCTTAATAAGTCCAAAAAGAAAGTGTTAAAATCACAGTTTGTGGTCTTACAGGAGGTTATTTGTCTAGAGGTGTTTCTAGGCTGATTTGATGCCTTTGGACAGAGCCAAGCTAGCTGTTTCCCCCTGTTTCCAGTTTTTATGCTAAGCTACGCTAGCCGACTGCTGGCTGTAATCTTATATTGAACAGAAAAATATGAGTGTTATCAATCTTCTCATTTAACTTACAAAAGCGAAGAAGCATGCTTCCCAAAATGTCAAACTATTCCTTTAATGACGGAGACTAAAACAGTAAAATGTTGTAAATTGATGCTTCAAATACTGGAGCTGAAGAAAACCTTTTTGATGACGAAAATCACTTTAGCAAAGAGCATACAGCTATTTATACGTTCCTGTAAATCAAACATATTCGCCATTTGGATAATGGAGGTAGACTGGACAAGATGTGACTGCAAGATGTTTCCAACTTCAGCAGTGACAGTCAGTCATAACAGAGACAAATAATGACTCCAGAGTGTTGTTCCTGTGTGTCTGCAGAGAGACTATGGCGGCCCGTTGGCGTGTCAGAACAGGGACTGCTGGGTACTCGAGGGTGTGATCATCCCCATGAGGCGCTGTGGACACCCAGGGCAGCCCAACATCTTCATCCGTGTCTCAGTCTACGTGGACTGGATCAAGAAGGTCATGGAGATGGCTTAGAGACAGATACTGCAGATACTACAGTGACTGATCAAATCTGCTTTCAACGCTCACTTTCATTTGACCATATGCATTTTTTTTCATCTCAGGTGTTTCTTTTGCAATAAAAAATATTAATAATACATCCAAATTTATAATCAGATTTTATTGTATGAGTTATGATGGTATTATATTGTAAAAATATACAGGAAGCATTGCAAGTATCATCTCATTAATGGAGAATATGCAAGGACAGCACTGTCATTTGATGTTTTCTGCTTTCAATTAATTTTTATGTCCATTTAAATTCAGTTAATCCTTTCAGCCACAGTATCTGACATTTAAACGCATCATTTAAATTCATGAACTGCCTGTTGCAAGCAGTCAAAATCCACCAGACAGAATGAGCAGAAAACACTTTACATTCTCAGAACATAACCATGTTTGCAGAGATGCAAAACAAAGAACCGCGCAGATAAGATTTATGATGATGATAATGTAAGTGAAGTTGTACAAAGTTGTATTATTTATTCACGAACAACTACAGAACTAATAGCGTCTCAGGTTCAGAGAAGAAGAATAACTGGGAATAATTAACTTCCAATAACAGGGGAGGTGTCGGGTTTTTTTTTAAGTTGCACCCTTTACCACAAAACTGTACGCCTCCCCTTGCTCTCCCTGGCATTGAATGGAGCTCCAAAATACCTTCTTTGCCCCCAGCCTCTAAAGAAATCCCTCCTCTGCCTGTCTTTTGATGCCTGCCCCCACCTCTAAAGACATGCCTTTGTGCCTTATGCAGAACTGTATGCGCTGCACATTCTTTCTAGTTCTATAGGAGGATTTTTGTAACCCGGTCCTGATGAGCCCACGGAATTCAGCTTAAATAAACCTCAAGATCAGAGTCCAACAGAATCTCAGACACACCAGCCTGCAGAAGGCCACTGAACTCTCTCTCTTTCTCTCTCACACACAGACACGACCATCCCCCCCCTCCCCCTCTCCTCTCTCTCTCTCTCTCTCTCTCTCTCTCTTATACCTCATTCTACCTTTCTGCCTCTTTCTCTCATTTATTTTCATAGCAGCATTTTTCCTCCGCTTTTGTCTCAACAATCAAAAATATAGCAACATTTTTATTTATTATTTGTTAGAAATGAGAAGTAAAAGAATTGAAGTCCTCCAACTAATAATGGACAATTATCCCATTCCTCTGCGTTTGAAAATAGCAGGTTGGCAGTAAGGATTTTAGCATCATTCTGTTCACTTTCATTTAGTAATATTTATAGTGGATGACTAATCAAAAATTCATATACAGCTATCAGTTCTTAGCAACTGTTGCCAAAAGTGCTTCTGGGAAACCTGACTAAACTTTTTAATAAATGCTGCGACAATATGCAAATGTTTTCTTTGTTATTCTGTTTTTTGGTAATGATAATCAAATGTAGGCTGAGATAAACGGTTTATGTATGTGAATACACCATTAGGTTGTTTTTTTCTACTAAGTGTAATATTTTGATTTCACAGGATATTCAATCTGTGAATTTCCGAATTACATCATGAACTCACACTGTGAGCGACGCAAATTGAGCTCTGTGCTTCATCTTTGTAACTTAAAGCTTTATATTTTGGTCTCATGCCAACATGCTCACCTGACATGACTCCATGAGCGGTCCAGTATTAAGTCGTCCCTGGAATGTGTATTCACCGCCGTTCAAACATTTCCATCTGTATTTATCAGTTTGCGCAAACTTACACAAAGTTTCCTCTTGAAAATAACAAGGACCAGGGAAAAAAAAGACATTATCTTTGCCTATGCTCTAGTTTGTATATTATGTTAAGTGTAATTTCAGAATGTACATAAAGAGAAATATGCAACAAAAACTATTAGTTAACTTTCAATTTTCTTCTTACTCTCAAAATAATTCTAGTGAACAGAATAAAAGGAGGCTACTATGAGACGAGGTGGTGTCCAACTAAAACAGTGCATACTCTTTTCGGAATAAAACTTTTAATGTGTTCAACAAGAGGAAACTAAAAGATATGTCTTTCTTCTCATACAGAGTGTACATGTATGTCTGTTCTTTTTACCATTACTCTCTTCTAATGTATGTTTGCATGCATGATTGGGTGACATGCTGATTGAATGCCATTTTTTTTCCCCCAAACAAATGCACATCAGGCGGCTTATACCCTGCACATTTTATTCTCAGATAACACACCATATGATATTTCTGCCCTTTGTTATGACTTACAGAAATATATCTCTAACCTTGTAGGTGGGGAGATAACAGCAGAGAGAGAGAGTGAAACCTCTGCTTTGAATCAGTCTAGACGGTTTGATCACCCCAACATTTCCACTGAGGCAAACTGAGCCTATTCCTCCTTTCTCTGGGGGAACTTCCCAGCCCCCAGACCCCACTTTGGGAACCCCGGAACCAGAATCTACCCTTCTGTCTGTCTGATGCCCGTCTCCCTCTCTCTTTCTCCCTCTCTCTCCCTCTCCCTCTCCCTCTCTTTCTCTCTCCTTCTCCCTCTCAAGTGGGTGGTCCACTGTTTTTCGGGGCGGGGTCCTCCTTCAACCCTCCTACCCTCGCTCTTTCTTGAAACATGCTTTAATAGAGAAAGTATGCATTGCATACTGCTCAGCTACAACCCCCCATTATACTGCAACTGGGGTATTCGTGACTGAACGTCTGGGGGGATCACACACATTTCCGATTAGAGGAGGGAGGGAGAGAGAGAGCGAGGGAGAGAGAGAGAGAGAGCGAGAGAGAGCGAGGGAGAGCGAGGGAGAGAGAGAGAGAGAGAGATTACCCTTTCATTCCAGCCAATGAGACGGTCGATACACTAAGATTTTCATAGTTGTGCAGGAGCACATTAGGCTGACTGTGAACTTCCAGGTAAAACTGCAAACCGACTCAAGGTAAGTTTTACAGTCTCTGCTCTGATTGTGTTGCATTTGGCGCTGCCTGCATGAACAGGACTATTGAGCCTCAACATGGAGACTATAGCCTGCATGTATGTATGTAGTATGTATGTTCGGGCTGCTTTCAAAGGAGAGCTTTTGCACCTGTGTTCCCTGCCTTTGTCCTTCGTGGTAAACTTTTTTGCAGCTCTTATACTAACACTTGGTTCATCCATTTCGGCGGACCTGTTATCACCACGAAACCCAAGACATTTGAGATCGATTGCGCAAGTGATGGAAGCAGGGGGATGTAGTGTAGTGAGCGCCGACTTTACGCTTTATAACATTGATGGCCTCGACTGTTGTTTCGGCGTTAACGTGTGCCAGTCCACAACCAAGTCCGGGAGGGTTTTTGCTCGGTCCAGCGAGCACTCACGGTTTCGCTCGAGGAGCGCTTTACGCACCGTCTTTAAAGGCTGCAGAAGAATGTGTTTTTTACGGTTGCAATTGCCGCCCATATGCAAAAAGTACATTCAGTCCCGTTCTTGACTGCCAAACACATACGAGTTGAGCGGACGGGCTGCTCCGCCGCTGCAGAAGAAAGTGCAGGACGCTTGTTGTGTTACTCCAAAACGAGTTTATAAGCGACGAGACGACGTCGTGCGTCTCGTTTGGCTTTAAATCGTTTCATCGGGGACGTAGATTTCTCAAATTGCTCCGACTTCCTGCTTCTGTGCGGCCGTTTTGATAGGCTGTGTTGGCAATTAGTGTTTGGCACGTTCCTCTTAGAGCTCGACTTTATGGTGAACGACCACCTTGGGACATTACCAACAACCAGTTTATAGCAGATACTCACTGTTTACTGTGTTAATACAAAGTAAATTAATTAAGTGAAGAGGTCACCAGAAAAATATACTGTGTTTATGTTATTGTTACATAGGAGAGCCATTAATATGACCTATATAACTTCACCAACTACAATTAGTAGTTGAAACAATTAGTTGATTAATCGATTAGTCAATCGACTAACTAATAATTACATTTGGAACCATTTCATAACAATTTAATGGTTTCAGTTGCTTTTAATGAAAAAGGCCGAACATTTCCTATAGTCTCAGCTTCTCGAATGTTAGGATTTGCTAACTTTTCCTGTCTTATGTGATAATAACTTGAACATCTTTGGGTTTTGGATTGTTGGTCGAATCAAACAAGCAATTTGAAGACCTCATTTTGGACTTTTTCACTGTTTTTGGAGCATTTTATTGACCAAACAATTAAATGATTAAAAAGGCCTCAACGGATTGCTCTGACATTTTTCCTAATTAACTGAATATTTGTTTAGTCTATAAAATGTAAGAAAATTGTGAAAGATGTGTATCATAATTTTCTAAAGTGCTAAGTCTTTAGATTAAAAAGTTGGAACCAGAGAGATAAAATACTTACATGATTCACCAGTTATTAAAATAGTTGCAGATTAATTTTCTGTCAATTAACTCATCAATTAATCGACTAATTATTGCAGCTCTAAAGATCACTGAAGCCTACAAAGTCAGACTTTTAAAGCCTTTCATATAGTTCTCATTTTTTCCATATAGATATTGCATGAAGTACTTTCTGTTTTTGTTTTAATTCATTACCACAAGTTTCTCAGTAAAAGTTGTAGCAGCATCAGCACGCCTACAGCTTGCACAAACCCATTGAGAAATACCTCACAGAGGGCAGATGGTAGATTGAGTTGTGAATATCTGTGCTACTTTTAGTCACTGCACACCATTCTCATGTTTCCCTGCGTTTGCCAGACCCCTGTCTGTGTTCCGATGAACCTGGTGCCAAGGCTTATGTATAAGCTGTTCCCACGCTTGTGCTTGAAAAGGGGTCCAGGGTGATTCTGAATGATCCATTAAGCATGGATTGAACCTCACTGTGATAATTGTGCACAAATTAGATCATTTGAATTCATACAGTGATATATCTGATCACCCTAAATACTTCTAAGATGATTGTAGCATATATTCATTTAAAAGTAGTCATTTTTCACATTTCTTTACTCGTAGCTCCAGCTCCTGATACTCAGGTCTTCTACTCTGCAAGCCCACGAGGCCGCTCCTCCAGCCTTTGATGCCCACACTTTTTGAAGCAGGTGGACAGACATAGGCATGAGTCACAGTGGGACCAAAGAGCCGTCTCCCCAGCCAAGCACTGCCCAGTCACCTCCTGAGCCTCAGCGCAGGGGCAGGGGTCGGCCACGGAAACAGCAACAGGTGGGACCTCAAGATGAATTTGATCAACCCTGTCCATAAATAATTAAGTATATAATTAAAACATTAAAAAGTCATCCTGAGTCATCCTAGAGTTGATTATTTGATGATGCCTACTGGCTGTAGAAGGCAGATCATGCAAACAGTTGTTGGTTTGTTTATGGTTGCACATTTGATCTCTCCCTAAAGGAGCCTGTTGGACCACCGACTCCAAAGCGACCAAGAGGACGACCAAAAGGCAGCAAGAATAAAGGCCCCAGAACTGCACTGAAGGTTGAACTGATCAGAATGTCTAAGACACTTAATATTAATTTGAACATATATTTCAGAATTGGGACAGCTCCATAATACTGCAGTATAGTGCTACAATTTACATTACAAAACATTTTGGACAAATTATATTCATGCATTTAAGTTATCACAAGAAAGTGAAAAAGTGAAAGTTTTTGTGACGGTAGATTTAGTGATTTGGGGGCCTTAGGAAAACTCATTGTGCCTTTTGTCATCCTTTCTCCAACTGAGAAATCTCAGCAGGAATAGTTTTATTTAAGTAAAACTATTAATGTCACACTTCAATAGTCCTGCATTAAAGTACTTACTCAAGTATGAGAAACATAAGTATTATCAACAAAATGTTCACACAAGACACAAGTCTCCAGGTGGAGCTAATTTTAAGTACTTAATATACTGCTGGATAAATTAATCTATAATATTGCATCATGTTAATCATTGTGAGTAAACTCTGAATCTGCAGTAACCTGTGACAGGGTGTCAGATAAATGTAGTATAATAATAAGTACAATATTTCTGTCTGAAATTGAAGGATATGTCAACTTAAATAAAATATGATGCATCATTATAGATTAAACTAAGCAGTACATAAGGTAGTTAAAATGTGTCTTTAAGGATCTGAATACCAGCATGTTTCTGCACATTCTCATCCTCTCTCTCCTGCAAGCAGTTGTCTTTAGGCCATTAGTTGCCTCTTTCTCTTTTCCCCATTTCTTTTAATGCAGTTTTCAATTCTTATATTTTTATTGTTTGCATGAGTGCTTGGGAGATTTGATGGGGGATTGGGACTGCTCCCATCATATCACAAGTGAGTCAATGTGGCAGGAAAACCTTAGTAACTCTGGTCCTGCTGGTTGTCTCAGTAGGAGCAACAATAAAGGAGAATACATTTGGGAGTTTTACAATTATCGTGCTACTTTACCTCTCATTTTTTCATTAGAAAGGCTCACCATGACAACTCTGTTTCACAGTTTAAAACTGTGTTGAATTACATCCTTTGTCACATGGGTTTAAGCACATAGTAGTTGCAAGATGCAGGAAGGAAGTTTTGAAAGTTATTTCAGGGTAAGATTTGTGACATAATTTTATATGTTTCTATATCAGATTATTATAATGAATCTAAAGCTGTCAGGGGCCCCATGCAGTTGCCTATTTTGCCTGATGGTATGTATTCCCCTGGGAATGACCTGCATCCCTAAAACTCTAATTAGGGATCTATGACAGACAACAAAATGCATAATTTCCTTACAATTGGTGGTAAACTTGTCTATGTGTTTATTACATACTGAACATGAACTTTCAAGTGCATTACATGCAGCAGTGCATCTGAGAGCTTTCCGAGAAATACATCGTGAAATGCAAAGATTTATGTCTTTGGTAGGACACTGTAACAGTCAGCAGTCATCATGGGGGCAAATGTCAGCTTACAACGGAGAAAACACAAGCTGTTATTAAATCAGTGCAGTATTTATGTCTCATGCTTCAGCCTGTGGGTCAGTGTTTAAAAGAAGGAGTGGTCAGTGCAGATGTGGCTATTATTATTTTGAGGAATGAAAGATTGACTTACAGAGAATTAAAAAAAAAACTTTGATTACTGTCGCTATAAGACTTTCATAAGAAAAGATGTCTGCTGCACAGCGGTGGAAAGTACCTGTGCCCATTTACTCAAATACTGAATTCACAGCAAGTACTTTGCATAGTATTTTATAGTACTTTATACTTTTCTCCTTTATGATTCAGAAGGAAATAGTGTACTTTTACTACATTTACTAAATAACATTTACACATTTGACGTTTGACAGCAGATTAGGATTATATAGATAAACATTTTATCATCTAATACAATATTATAGATTAATGACTGAGTAGTATATTAAGTAGTAGAAATGAGCTCGAACACTACCAGCTACAACATTAAAATGTTGTAATAATAATAATTAGTAATAATAATAATGATAATAGAGCAATAATAATACAAAAATATATCAAATATATAGTATTGTAAAACTCTGAAAGGAGACATTTTGCAGTATTTTGTTGATAATACTTATATGCTTTCACTTAAGTAAAGCAGGACTTTTACTTGTAGTTAATTATTTATACATCTTTGAACTGAAGTAAAGTATCAGAATATTTCTTCTACCACTGTTCTGCAAATACAGTTACAATAATCAATATCATCATCCTCACCAATTGGGTGTAATTTTCAATCAGTTATAATAAAAAAGTTAGTATTTCCAAATTCAGTTATACTTTAAAAACTTAAAACTCACTATCTTTGCAATAGCTATGTATTTGCATGTGTGTTTGCTGTGATTTGAAAGAAAAAAATATTAAAATTTGTTAAGATGCAGGGCATTTTCCAGAAGTGGTGACATTTAACAGTTAAACACGCCAGTCACCCAAATCCACTGTGTATTGAAATGTAGGGTGAAGTTAAAAAGATCTGTTTCAGATGAGATAGATATAAAAAACAAAATATTCCATTAATATGTATATTTAATTGTACATATTTTGCTATTATAGTCTTTGATAGTATAGCATTTTACTGTTGCTGTGAGACATCCTCATTGAGTTCCTGTGAGGTATGGAAAACTATGGAATTTGATTTGAGTAATTTCCAGGTCTAGAAAAGTATGTAAAAAAGAAAAGAAAAATATTTATGACCATCTCCCCTGTTCTGTTTTCTAAAATATAAAATCCATAATTTTTAAAAATAGAAATTTCATGGCGTTTGGAACATGCAGCCAAACAATACAATGTTTACCACTGTGTGAAAGACCATGGGCCAAAGCGAGCTTGATGTTGTGAAATGCAGAGCAAGAAGTATGGCGTTTTATCAAACACACACTCCTAGAGCAAAGAGGCAGAGCTGCCTCAACAGCTGTATGTCACAGCCTGCAAAACAGCTCTGCCCCAGATGCCTTTTAACTGCACCAAATCCGGACATCTAACAACAAATTAGTTGAATAGCATATATACATAGCATCACAAATAACCAAATATGAAGTTCATCTGAATATTTATGAGTTATGCAGTGACGTAGTTATCCGAAAAAGTACATGGACTGCATAAGGAAACCATACCTTCATGGCTGCATTCATCGTTGTTTCTGTGGACACGGTGAATAAACAAGGCCGCACAAATGCTGTGAAAACAAAATTATCAAACTTTTTTCAACTAATTATTTATAAAAGAGACTAAAAAATATGGGGTAACAATAATATAATATAATTTATTCAATATGTAAAGGGAAAATAATATGAGTATCGGTAGCAATGGTTTGTTTACTTCCTCTTTGGGCAGAGATGTTTTTCAGTGGAACATCAGCCAGCTGTCTGTATAGGACTGTGGACTGAATGGCCACAATGGATAAATGCAAGTTTTCTGAGGGCTGGCCTGACCAAAATGCCAAATATAAAGCTTGGTTGACTCAGGTTACCAAATGGGAAAAGTAAGCTAGATGCAAACCGTATAAAAACGTTTAACATCCCCAACATTAGGGAGGTGGCAATTGTGAGCCATATACAAGGGCACTGTTGTCTTGTCATAGAATCATTTGTCACAACATATTTTGCTCCAACCCCACCACAACAAGTAATGAACCCGCCAACGTTTTATTTACATAATAATAATCTAGCTATTTGTACTCAGATGTCAAATATGGTCTGAAAAATCTACAGAGAAGTCTGGAAAAGCATGGAATGGAAATGGAAAACATGTTGGAAACTCGTCCTCATTTGTATTCACATATCCATGCTGTCATGGAATGACGTGTCTGTCCCTGTTTATCACTAAAGAGGGTAGTTATGTTATAATTGTTGTCAAAGATAATCACGTTGGCCATGCAACTTGAGCTTGTAAAATCAAGTCAGCATTTTCCCAGATACCCTTTTTTGTTCTAACTACAATCCATAGAACAAAACTTCAGTTGCTCCTCAGAGAAATGTTCCTCGTGTGGCATTTTAGAACCATTAGTGATTAAAAATGGCTGCTGTGAAAGTCTCAAAAACTACAGCCCTCAATTGAAAACTTCTAAGCTCTTAATCTTAGTTAGTGATCAGTAAGACAGGATTCTTAAAATCTGAAACCTCCCTTTTAACCCTCCATCTGTTCTTTCTCAGAAAGTAGAGCCCGTTGGGGAGAGACGACCTCGTGGGCGACCAAGGAAATGGGTATGAAGCCATCTCTGACACTTTACAGACATCATGGAGTTAACTGTAAATGTATATCCAAAGCCTCCAAGGTGTCTGTCTATGCCAGGGGTATACAGTCCTTGAGGGCAGCTTTTTCCTTTGTGTTTAATTGATTATGTTGCATTTCTTTCCACAGCCCCAGAAAGTAGTTCAAGAAGTAACTGAAGAGCAGCAGGTGAGGAACATCAAAACTTTTAAAGGCAATAGGGTGGTCCACTTTTGTTTTGACGTAGCTCTTTCAGTCGCAAGTTCCCACAGCTCAAAAACAATTTGATGTGTTGCCCTTTTTAAAACAAACAGATTAAAATCTAACAAACTTGAGCCGTGGGATTGTTGCAGGATCATTAGGTCATTACAAAGTATTAAACCTTTTAAGCCTTTAAGCATTTTTCAAATATTCTTCACCTTTCATTTAAAAGTAACTTGTATTACATTGTATTAGAGTGAAGCCGGAAAAAAGTGACTGTGGAGGAACAAAACTTGAGTTCAACAGAAATCTCCGTTTGTGTCATCCGTTTATCATTTTGACTAATAGCAGTTACATATATGCTGTAAGTTTTGAAAAAGAAGTGCTGATCTGCAAAGATGATCTCATTTTATTCTTTGTGAATATCATAAGGGTGTGTTAACCACTAAGCTTATGTTTCTACGTTCAGAAGCCTTTTGCACCCATTATAGTGGTTCTGAAGTCAACAAACCATGGCCTACATTATTCCAGTTCAACTACTACTACAACTATGCACTTTGATATGTAAATAGTTGGCAGTTTATTAGAAATATCCAGATAAAGCTAATTCAGTGCCTTAGAGTGGAAGTTGTTATCCTCCTCTCATTGATAAAACTGGTGTGAGAAACACCTCTCTTGTATAAACCAATACAATTCAACAGCACCATAAACTACAGCCTCCAAAATGACCATAAAGTTGAATCAACACATCTCCGAAACAGTTTAAATAAAAACGGAACATTATAACCTTTATGAAGATAGAAATAATTTCAGGACTAATTTTTTGGGGGGGATTTTATCATTTATCAATATTGATATTAGAGAGAGATAGACAAGAGACATGGGGAGAAAAACCCATGGCATCTCAGTTACCAAAATGCCCATGTTGTTGTATTAGAATAAGTTAGTTTTAGCTGGATGTAAAACGGAAACAGACAACTAGAGTTTATATTATCCACCTTATTAAGGTGTCTTTGTAATTTTAAGACATGTAAGCTACATATGATCCATATTACAAATATGAAAATACCAGATAATATGTTTTATATTTGATATGTGAATTATTCATAATTTTCTGTTTAGATTTTTTTTTCTAATTCTTATTTTTTACAGTATGTCTTATAGCACAAACGTCAGCATGCCATATTCCATTTCACTGCACACACATAGCTGTGTATGTGACAAATCAACCAGTACAACATCTGTTAACAGATGAATATAGAAATGCTGTTGGTTTGGCATCTTTAATGTGAATAGCAAAACAAGAGGTTTTATATATATATATATATATATATATTTTCCGTACATATGTTCTTTGTTCTTTACATAAACCGACTTCACGAGGATATGATGCGTTCTTGGAAATGCATATGAGTTCTTGGAAATGCACAGATGGCGGTGCTGAAATCCCCGCATACAATGTGAAACATCCTCTTGTGCATCCAGTTTTGTTGAACATACACACAGTGTTTCTGGGAAACTTTGTTTCTTAAGACCATCTTGTTCATTTTTTGAATGAACAGATAGCACAACTGTTCTTACCAAAGTGGGCCAGTTCTCTTGATGCCACCCGTTTGCCTTATCGCATCCTCTCCACTGAGCAGTTTGTCAAAGAGGTTAAGATGCTTCAAGAACTGAAACCGTTGAGACAGACTCCCTTTCTCAGACGCACGCATACGAAGGGGAAGAATGAGTCAATGTAGAGAGGGGAAACCTGATCTAACTGTTCTCTTCCTCTGTCTTCTTGGTTTCCTGACATAACCGTCGTCTTCCTCACATTTCTTGGTCTGACAGCTGGACCTACATTTCCTCGCACACAATCACTCATTAATACTCATTCTTGTATTCTCGCACTCTTTCTAGTGTTGATTCATTAGTTTAGGACATAATGAGTCACCAGATTGAAAGAGATCAGACAATAACAGACAAAGTGACAAAGTGGTTTTGGTCCCCTGCTGTTCCAGGGCCCTTCAGAAGAAGGTGAGGAGGGTCCCTCGCAGAATGAGCCCTCGTCATCTCAGGTCCCAGCACAGGAGGAAGGGGAGTAGATAGGATGCCTTTCTACCTACCTCAAGGTTTGGCCTCAAACAAACAGGGGTACAATCTGACTCCTATTTGTGATGGGGATTCAGGAACACACCCACACACACAAAATCATTGCAGACAGTGGTTTCTTCTCCTCAACCATGGATTTGTTGGGTGAACATTTGATTTGATTTGATCTTTGGATAGGGCTTTTTTGTAGGGATTTAGTTTGACATTTTGGGTTATTTACTTTCTTGCAGGGGGCCAGATGAGAAGATTAATGCCACTCTTTTGTTTGTAAGATATATATGAAGCTATCACCAGCAGCCAGTTAGCTTAGTTTAGCAGAAAGCCTGGAAACAGAGGGAAACAGCTAGCCTGGCTGTGTCTAAATCTGTCTTCTAGCACCACTAAAGCTCAATAATTAACATGTTTTACCTTGCTTGTTTAATCCCTACAAAAAGTTAAAATGGCAATTTGTGGTTTTACAGGTGTTTTGTGCCTCTGAGCTTTAGAAATGCAGGCACCTTTTGACAGAGGCAGGCTAGCTATTCCCGCCTGTTTTCAGTCTTAACGCAATGCAAAACTAACTGTTTTTCATGGTATTAATATTCTTATCTCACTTTCAGTAAGAAAACAAAAAAGCAAATGACCCAAAATGTTGAACAGTTACTTTAAAGACGCACGCTTTCCTGAACCCCTCAGTGTGTATGTGTGTGTGGGGAGGGGGGAGGGTTTGCGGAGGGGGGACAGGGTTGCAGGCTAAAATGAGAGGGGGGTTAAGGAAAAAGGAACCAAACTGAACCGTTATATTGAAACATGTTTCTAAATCAGGTGTCATGAATCCTCACATGGGAGCAAGAAAGTGACATTTTTAGCAATGTTACAATATTATCATGGTGCGCTGAAGTCATTATAATGAAAGTAGATGTGAAAGATTTTATTCCAAAATGCAATATCCAATTTTTGGTGGGGAAAATGTTTGGGTTTTTTTTGCTCAGAAAAAAAATGCAAGGATTACATGAGCTAAAATGTCAAGAGTAATCAAATTGTTAATAACATCAGTGAAATTCATTTCCCCCCCTTTCCAACCAGCAGCTGTTTTAAGAAAAAGGAACCCAATGGTTTGAATGGATATCTTAATTTTGGAAAGAAACCCTTCATATCTACTTCAGTCAACAACAGCGTTGACGTGTCATTTTACCACACTCAGGATTTTACTATTACAGTGCTTTTACACCATAATGAAACCTCAGGTACAAAACTATTCAGGAACATGTTTTCAGTCTACTCAGTAATAATTATTGTGCTGTGTTTGTTGTGCATTTCTGATCTGTATTTGACATTACCAGTATGCCTTGACACAAAGACCTCATTTAAACCTCAGTTACCCTCAGTTTCTTAATCTCTCATTCTACCTCAGTAACGAAAAAAAAACAAAAGATCTCCAACAAAGTAATTCTTCTCCACTCCCTCAGCATTGGCAAAGACACTGTCTTACTGTACACACACATGTAAACATACAACACAGACAGGCAAAGGGTTTTTCAGGTCTACATACCAACACACGAACACACACAAGCGGACGTTACACTCCAGCAGAGGATTTTACTATTGGTGTACAAATAAAAGCATCGGTGTCATTTCTTTAAAAAAAAAAAAAAAAAAAAAAAAAACTGTATTTGTTAAAACCGAATTGAGACTTTGTTTGTTCTCCTGGGGAAAAAAATGCAGCAAATAGTTTACAACAACTTGATGAAATACTTGCTTTTTAGGGTGTAGTTCCTTATGAAATACTTGTTTTTTCTTTGGGTCTGTTACTCTTTTCTCATTTTTACTACATCATGTATTTTCTGATTCTTACACTGTACATTTTATGTGTGACACTCTTAATTCATGTGATTTGAAAAGAAGGGTAGCAAATAACGACACAGTGCTGAAGTACATGAAAATGATGGAAAACAGCGAGACTACATCACTAGTTACCATTAAAGCAACAGTTGATCAGTAGTGGTGTCTTTGAGAGAAAAAAGGACCCAGGTTTTTCTTTTGCTCTTTGGCTACTAAAAGTGAGACTGTGTAACTTTTGGTGAAAAGTGGAAAATGTGGCCACAAGTGACTATTATGGGGTAATGGTCAATGCTAGAATATATTGTAACAGTAACACAAATAAAAGTGACACTTAAAGTTTGCACAGATTAGTTACTAGGGCTGCAACTACTGGTTGATTAATCAATTAGTAGTACATGTAATGTCAGAAAATGGTGAAAAATCACTTTCTCAAAGCCCAAGTCTTCTTTTGTCCTGACAAACAGTCCAACATCATAGAGGACTTAAGAAACCAAAAAATATTCACAATAGACAAAATGGAATCAGATCTTTTTTTTTCTTAAAAAATTCCTCAAAACGATCAGACGATTATCAGAATAGTTGACAATTAATTTGATAGTTGGCAACTAATTAAATGACTAATCATTGCAGCTCTATCAGTTGCCATTAGCTGCTGGTCAAATCAGACCAAATACGGCTGTAGCAGCATAACCAACAGTGGGTAAACACATACATTTTCAAGTGCTAGGTAGCAAAAAAACTACACAAAAGAACAAAAGAGCACCTGCACACTGCTAAATTGTTCCTAAATTGTCCTTAATTCCATATTGATTTGACATTTTTTCGACCACTATGATACTTCTTCAGATTTAGCAGTGGAAGTCCTTGAGATTATTAAAGTTACATGGCTTTTAATTTTAACTTTTCATTTTTAAGAGAATGAATGTTACATCTTCTTCCAAAAGTTACATAGTCTCGCTTTAAAGGGTCATTTCACACACACATTACAAAACAAATATATTCTCTCACTTACATCTAGTAGGATGTCATGCAGACTCCAATACAAAGGTGTGAATGGAATTTTTGTGGTGTATACAACATTGAAAAACGACATTTAAAAAACTGATGAACAGTGTTTTTCAGAAAGTATGTCTTGATTACTCATTGCAAAGCTCACTGTGAACAGTTTCCAATGAAACTATTTTCTTTGAAGAAATACATGAAAACCCTTGACAATAAGTCTGTGGATCAACCAGAGTCATGGGGACATATTTTCTACAAGGACATGTTGAGTTTTTTAAATGTAATCTCTCAATAGTTTGGACACCACAGAGGAGATTCCACTTACCTCCACTGTACTGGAGTGGCAGCAGAAATCAGAAGAGGTGCATAGGTCAAAATCTACACATATAAAATCAAAACTACCTGGATGACAACATACCACTGGAGGTTAAGTGAAAAAATATATTTTTTGTAATTTGGGAAAACTGACACAAGTTTGAAACATAAAAAAAACATGCACTGTTTTGTCTGTATTGAGTCAAGTCATGGGTGGTGCAGTGGTTAACACTGTTGCCTCACAGCAAGAGGGTTCTGGGTTCAAACCCACTGGCCGGCTGGGGACCTTCTGTGTGGAGTTTGCATGTTCTCTCTGTGCCTGCAGGTTAGTTTAACTGGTGACTCTAAATTGCTGTATGGTCTGTCTCTGTATGTGATTGACTGGGGGCCTGTCAGCTGAGAATGGCTCCAGCTCCCTGTGACCTTCTAGTGGATAAGCAGTGAAGATGGATGGATGATTAAGTCATATAACAATAAAGGATATCAGTATTTTGGATATCTTTTCTTTATGGAGATATTTCTCCTATAGATGACCTATTTTTTGTGTCTTAAACATCAGAGTGAAGAAGTTTCCGGCCTCCAATCTGTTTTTACAAAAATGCCTTTGAGACTTTGTTAGTCGCTTAAAGATCCGCTGCAGATATGTTTACAAATGTGTATAAAATGCTCTACTTTGAATAATAATTTGTGTCTGATATGGTTTTTCCCCCAAACATTTAAATGATCATTAAAATCGTTAAAATTACACCTTTTCCTTCCCCCTCATTAAAAAATTCAGAATCCACAATTATGCAAATATATTTCATTTCAAATGTTCTTTACAGTGAAGTAGGAAACAACTTCTGTCATGTTCATTTTCACTATATGTGAACTGGAGGCTTCACGTTTCCAAATCACAATGTGTAAGTTGAATATTGGACCAAGATTAGTTTCCGAACTAGTTCTGATATCACAGATCAAGCTCGCAGGCCTGCCCCTTAAAATTTAATTTTCAGTGAGCACAGAGAAACTTTCCACTTTATTCGGATGAAAGTGAAAGCAGTCTTCAAGTGTCAAACTGCAACTAATTCTGCACAGTCAAGTTTAAACATCCAACTGTAGGAACAAGAAGAAAAACATATTTTTGAGTGGAGGAGAACTTTAAACTAACCGACAGCCTCAAGCCATTACTGCAAATGCTTCAAAGATTTAGTCCCACTGTCATCATCATGCGTGGTAGGCATTAAGTTATCCAACATGAACCACACATCACTTATGACTTGAATATATATCACGGATGATATGCTCTGTCTCAGTACTTTCATGTATTTCAGCATTGTTGACTAAATTGCTGCCAGAAGATCTTAATTCATTCACAGGAAGGTATGTTTTCTTGTTTAACTGCATTGACTTTACGTTTTTTTTGCCCTCTGGACTACCTCTGAAAACAAACAAGCCTGGGTCACCTCTGAGGAAATGTTTGGTTCGTTGTGCCTAACCTACTCAGACCTGCAGGTGATCTGGATCTGGCCCATATAATGTAGAAGGCTTGCAGGGGTCACGTTCCTCAAGAAATCTTGAAATAACTGTCAAACTAGTACTGTTGTAGTCCACTCATCTCATCTCACTACATCCATATCACCATAGTGAATGGTAGTCAGCCTGAAGGGTGCCTCCTAATTTAACTACATCTGAGTCAATGTTTGTTCTTTTACATGAGCTGTGTCTGGATATTTACTCTCTATATGGGGACGACGTTGTTCTGTGATCTTACTGATAGTGATGTAGTTACATGCAGTACTTGATCCATTTTCAACTATTGAAAAGTTGAAGTGTAACTTGAGAATCATCTTTTATGCCTTAACACCATTTTGTAGTTATGTTATTGATGTGTCCTCATCCACTTCATTAATACAACTCACCAACCTGTGATATATATTTTGTTATGATTCTTTACCATGTGATTTGTGTTATTCTGCTTCTTTATCGCTTATCAATAAAATATCACACCTATCAACTCTCTTTTGCAGATTTGTATAACAAAACACTTTTTTTGTTCAAAATTGGTTTAAATAGTTTTAATGTATACAGACAGAAACAATCCTTCATTGCTCAAGAAGAAACAAGATGGAGGGGGACAGTTCACTAAAGGATGGTAACACATCCAGTGTTCACGCTGGTCAGAGACATAAGATCATACAAGTAGTATAACACAAATTTACACTCCTCTCTTATCAAACATGAAAGTAGATAATGAAGCTCTCAAGAAACTTCACTGACAAGTTATCAGACGTTTTAACAGCAATGACAGAACATGATTTTAAGAAAAGTGCATCACACTGTATTTGTGCGACAAATGATAACAGTGCAAGATCATACATAATGCCTCCCGTTATTTTCCCTTATCATACATGCACCCCGACTCTTTTTTCATAATTTGAAAACCACTGTCATTTCACATACTACGTCATAGTAATGAAAATAATAACCAAAACTCCAGTTGTTCCAAAAATTAGTCCTTTTTTTCTCTTTGTTTACCTTCCTGAGCGACATACTGTATCTTAATGGAGGCAGCAGCCCCCCACAAACTGAAATCAACTAATGGAAGAGCTGTTAAGCATTGAGAGCTTTGGCTACATCTGTGAAGACCAGACGACTGGGCCTCTGCGTGGTCCCCTGGGAGGTTGTGAGAGTCTGCAGAGGAGATGGGCAGCAGGACAGAGAGGAGATAAAACTGTTAGAGACATGACGATCACGTGCTTTGAATTGTAAAAACCATATCTATGGTAATAACCACAGTAATAACAGCTGGTCATCCCTGTGTAACATGGCGGCATGTGCAACTTTATGTTTGGTTGATTTCTAGACCATCTAAACAGCTAAATCAATGATTAATATTTCAGAATTTAGAATATGATGGATTACTAAAAATGTGTTAGTACCAGAGGCCACATGTGTACAGCTGTAGAGTTGAAGGTATGTAGTAAATTCACAGATGCCAACATGCATTGATAGACCCAAATTGTCCCACAATGCAGTGCAAAAATGGAAATAGGGGTTTGACAAATATATTTACTTTAGATAGATAGATATTGCTGGAGCTTTCAAACACATCCCAAGGTCTTCATCAACAAATATAATCGTTTGCTCATTTGTAATAAATTTGGTTCACTTGTCATAATATGTGAGATGCAGTTGAGAGCTCCGGAAAAAGTTAGAAAGTGGACCTTGATCTGAATTACTTGAAGACCCAAAGTCAACAATGAATTTCCACACCCAATAAAATCGGGGTGTTTGCCAGCCACAGCCCAAGTTCAGAAACTTTTGGCTGCTGAACATAAAACACATGAATAATGTATAAAACACATAAAACAGCAGTTATTTATTATTTTTCTTTGGCAGTACTTGTCACCATATTCCCTCATATATATATTTTTAAACAAACACAAAAGGTGGTGTTTTGCATACTTTTTGTACTCATGTATTATTTATACAAACGGCCCCTAGAATACATTGTATGATGTGAAAAGATGAAGTTGTGGGAGTGCGAAGGAAAGGATGATAAAGATATGACAGATGTAGGTTCAAAAGTGTATACTTTGGTACAGATTGGTTAATATAAAAAAAAATGTTTTTAGTGTCTAAAATCAGTTACAAACATCTAACCTACTGCTTTTTGTTTGAGATATGATAAGGCTGATAGAAAAAATAGGGATAGTGTGGAAAAAAGAGGTTTCGAACGATGGTTCAAAAGACACACAGGTGATACTTTACCATGTTTGCCTTTTACCATTTTGCCATTGTCAAAACTTAAAGGAAATAAAAGAAATTAAAGTACATTATGACAGGAAAAAACTTTGCAGATAATAATTTACAGTAAACTTTGACAGTGTACCTAATCAGCAGCCTAAAATAAAGCACCCATATACAGTAATATGGCAAAAATATAAACCTCATCAAAATAACATGTAAAAATGGATAGACATATTTAAATCTACAGCAAACCCATTGAAAATAACAAGACTAACACAAGCCATAGTAACTTCTGCAACGCACCCAATTGGGGCAACATACGTTTACAATAAATGCTTGTTAATGGTGATGGAAAACATTGTTCAAGCCACTCTCAAAAATTTGTATTTCAAGTGTCAAAATAGAAATATGAAAGAATACAGAATATGTTCATCATGATTTTTGCAATCATCAGACCATGAATTTGAGCCCTTTCATTCCAGAAAGTTGTCAAAGAGATAAATGGTTTAATAACTGAGGATATATATATATTTTGAAAACTATTACACTTTGTATTGGACAATCTCCGGCCTACCTTGGCATTGGGACCTGTGAGGGTGCCATCCCGGCCGTGGTCCAGTAGTTCCTGTTCCAGCAGGTCATCTTGTTCTTCGGCCGGGTCAAAGTTATACATAGGCATGAGCTGGTGCCTCAGCTTCTCCAACCTGCACGACAAGAGATTTAGATGTGAGGAGAAACTGTTGTGATAAAGGGGTCTGATTAATCATTCACAGCCCTACGAACACTGTATTTTGTGCTAAAATGAGGAAAATGACCTGAACAGAAACAATGAAGTACAGTCGCATCAACAGTATGGTAAAAAAACAGGAATTTACACCTTGTGTGAATAAATTTTAAACAGACGTACCGCTTCCGTTTCCGAATATACAGCATCTAGTATAGAGAAAGACAGAAATGGGTTAGGGTTTCATTTACAAAAATATAGAGGTCTGAGTGAATGTCTGGGGTGTGTGAAGGCAAAACATAAATAATTTATAACAATATAACATAAAATAGGGTGCAGAGTAAATGAATTTCTTCTGAATTAAATGGAATACTAAAATAATTCCTTACTATTGCCACTGCTAAGCCAATGACAGTGATGATGCCAAAGGGTACAAGCACCATTCCCATTCCCGAGCCCTCTGTCACTGCCTCTGGAAATGTGGTGGCATTGAAGCTGGTCTCGTTTGTTGTTATAGTAACAGTCATTAAAGTTGTCCTCGAGGTGACATTGTCTCTTGCATCAGTGCCCGTCGAAAGGAAGGGGATTGTGGTTGTTGTGGCAGTTGTGGAGAGAAAACTTGCAGTTGTCTTTGCTGCAGTTACAGCCATGGTCAGGCGTAACTGTTTTGAATCTTTGAAAAGATGTTGCTATGTGTCTCAGTTTCTAGTGTGTCTCATAGTTGACACAGGTGTCTTTCCTCTGGTCTGGGGTCTGCTGCGGCATTGATGATGCTTTGGCCATGCGATCTTAAGAATGAAATAAAACAATGCAAAAATATTACATGATTAATAATACATATGATGTTAAAGGACAAAATACAATGTAGAAAGTATGTAAAAAATGAGGGGATTCTTCACCTCCAACAAAAATGCTTTTCTTCTTCTTATACTGATGATTTGCTGAAATCTTTGTTAAAAAAAATCAAACATTTCAGTGTTTGCACACCCTCGATTTCATTCAAACCCTGGCTGATGGTGCCAGCGGGGTTGTGGTAGGTGTTTTGGGCAGGATGTGGGTAGAAAAGGCACAGAAGGAAAGTGGCATAACAAACTTGATAAAATAGAGAGGAATACTAACCACTCCAACTGTAACATGCAATGTGAGGAAATGTGCTGGCAGTATGTTCAAACATCAAAATCAAACTTACACCCCCGCATACACACACGCATACACACACTCACACACAGGTTCCATAAATAACCACTGCATCCAAGTCTTGTAGCTCCCACCCACACATAAACTGTACACATCCCATGAGAGTGAAGAGCAATTTATCCTGATGATTTACATATAATAGGAGTTCTAAAACATGAATATAACATGGATTCCTCTCATGTTTGCTTTGAGGTTATATGGTTGACACAGGAGGGCGGTGAAAATAGACATATGATCCATTCCTCTCTCCTTAGTGCATCCTGTCTGCTTGTGCTTTTAATGAGGAACATGTGCAGCTGAAGCAAACAACCAATGAAAACCAAAGGCTGGATTCAGTCATTGCTGTTGTCCAGTTAACAATCCCTGCACTGCACAAAGGTAGAGCATGCAACATTTTAAAGGGTCATCTTTGCTTGAACCATTTTATGGACTTATTAGCACTGTGTGTTACTCATACATAACATGTTATTTTTAGTCAAGATGCACTGTATCTCAGCTGTCCTGTGCAAACAGCTGAGCTACTAATCCTGCCAACGTGACCACGTCCTACTGCATGTGTCCTCTCAGATTAGAGATGCATACGTACCTTAACATATAACATGCATGAGTTCAGAGGTGAGCTGCGGCAGGCCGGGGCTAGCTAGAGAGGGGAAAATTTCATTGGAAGAGGCAACATTTCCTCCAATGTCTGCCCCTCCTCCTCCTCCTCCTCCTCCTCCTCTGCTTCTCCCTTTAGCAATGCAGGTACTGCACACGCTGTTTACATTGAAAAAACAGCCATGTTCTCTGAAGATGGACTCCACACACTAAAGTAACCCTATCCCAGCAGGCAGCCTCCAAGAGATCCCCTTCCCGTTCTCCGATTGCCTCCCAGGATTTACTCCCCCCGTCTTGCCCTTTCTTGTATTTCACACAACAGAGGGTGCTCTAGGGATGCTGCAAACAGAGATCAGTGCGGCAAGCTCCCTCCCCCTTCACCCTGCAATTGGTCTAATGGCTTCAAGATGATAGATGCAGTTGGCTCCCTCAGCTGTCCATTTGGCTTTGCAGAGATGAGAATGGGATTTAATGGCTCTGCACACACCAGATGCTGTCAGGCCCATGTGAATGACTGCATCCGGGTGGCAGGGCTGAGGAAATTAACCCTATGATGTCTTTTCTCTAAGTCACAATGACCTGAATTCACTGTTTGTGTGTTTTTTAAACAAACATACAAGCAGAAAATAAAAATCACAGACAAATTATATATTTTATGATTTTTCACTTTAATGTGAAAGATTTTTACAATTATTCATAAAACACATAGATGTGTGGTTTCACACACTCAACAGTTCAACCAGAAATATGCTGAAAACTAAAATGACAGTTTTCCTGTTTTATAATCATGTATCGTTGGATCACATACACTAGTTTCACAACAGCGGCAAAATGTCCACGAGGTTTGAAGGGAGAGCAGTGTCTTTCATTGAGTCTTCAGCTCATTTTGAACAAGTCTCCGGTCATCATGGCTACAAATTCTGAAAGAGTTCAAATAAAAATAATATCATGTTTTTATCTTTAGTCTCATATTTTCTAATCCGAGGATTTTTTTTTATTGTAACAGAACTCTTCAAAACTCTGTAACTGAAATACAATCTTTGTTACGTAAGGCATAAAAATAAAAACCCAAAACAACAAGAACAAATAAACTAAAGAGAAAAAAAAAAACAAAACACCAACAACAAAACATAAACAAAACACAGATGTTTTCTGGAATCCCAATAAATGTCAAAGTGTGACAGATTAAATGAATTATGGAGTCAATCTGAAAAGTGACCTTTTCAAGCCTTTTTTAATATAATGAATGTTGCATTTATTCTTAAGAAATATATCAAATTTGTAGAAACATAATGGATTATCTTTATTTATTTATATGGATACTTTTCACAGAAAGATACAACCAGGAAGATTAAAAAGTAAGAATTTCTACATAAAAAAGTTATATTGTAATATCAATATTTTTTATTATGTTTTCAAACAAAGGATGGTAATATTCAAGTGGTTATGGCCTGTAATTGGCAATAACAGATACCTTCATAATCGATGGTTCCATCTCCATCTTTATCTGCCTCCTTCATCATCTGCTCTGCCTCAATCTCATTAAGCGGTTCCCCTGCATTCATTAGTACATATCTGGAAACAAATATTAAACATAAAGGAAACATTTAAAGTGTTACTAGAATAAAAAGTTTTAATAGTGTAATTAATTTATTATATATCAGTTTGGTAATTGTGCAATGGGTTAACATAAGGGCTAATAAAGAATTTCCTCATTCATAGAGGAAAAGTTCACATTTGTCTTTTTCTTGGAAATATTATTCTTACTTGAGTGTGTTCCAGTCAATATATCCTTTGGCCTCTTTGTCAAATACTTTAAAAGCAGCTCTGAGTTCAGCATCCTGGTTCTTGGTTCTTTCGTGGTACAGCGCCATTAAACCCAGAAAGCTGTCACAGTTAAATATCCCTTTACCTGAAATGTCACAAAAATAATCAGTACAAATAAAACAACATTATGAGTGTGCAGCACAGTAACGTTTGTTAATTAGATTTGTTGGGCAGACAGACACATACAGTAAATATAGACATACTGTTCAAAGAAAAATAGTACATTCAAGAGGATGTGATCTTTATATACAGTGAAGTGAAATGAAAGACATCACTCTTTAATGATAATTATCTAACAATAATTATCTACAATTATTTGCATCCTACTGTAGTGTATCTTTAAAAATGTCTTTATTTCCAGAATTGTCCTGGAAAAAAGTTTTTTTTTAGAAAGACAAATTATTGAGTGATGTTTTAGCATCTTCCATTTTCCAGGAAGGTGCTTTGTAAATATGCAAAAAAAACAATAACAAGCAAACAAACAAAAAAAACAAAACAACACTTTTCAGCTTAACTTTTAAAGCACCTAGATTCTTGTATTTGGGTGAAAACATGTATGTGAATGTGACTGAGACTCTGAGATTTTAAAATGTAACTATGTTTTACAGCTAGAACAAACTCAGCATTAATCACAATTTGCTCTGAAGGAAACATTCTTAAATTTCTGCAATACGACTTTGATGCCAAAATAGAATACATAAAAATGGAAGCATTATATTTGTTCTCTCAGTTCAGAGAGAGAGTAGAGAGAAGGTTAATAATAGGAACAGGAAACATAATAGAGGACACAAATAGCTGAAATCTGTTAGCTATGAAACTTGACTTAACATGGTGTGTAGATTTATATCAGAGAAAATCCATTTAAAAGAAGTCCATCTGAAATTAGCAGAAGGCAGATAGGCATGGCGCAGAAGTTCAGTACTTTGATGGAAGATACAGTCCTCCATTTCTGTTCTTTTATGACTTTTCTGCATGATTAATGTTTGCTGTTCAAATATGAATTCACAGCGATGGTAGGAAACTCTTTGTTATTATTAGGGCGTTGAATATTTGGCTTTTGCTAAAATTCAGGGAAAAAAATAGCAAATTTCGATTAGAGAAGAATACATATCAATAACACCTCTATTAAACAAATAAAGTAAGTTAAACTGGTCATATAAACTGTGTCCATCTGTCCAGTTTCCGGATGTTTAATTTCTTTCATGTTAAATTGCTTCTTAGTCTTTGTGTTACTGTTTGTTTGCGTGTTCGTGTTCAACCAGATAAATTAAATGCACTATCATCAGTCTTTTTATAGAATAAAGGCCACTTCACACAAATCACACATAGTGAAACACTGCCACCCAGTGATAATGGTGGATAGCTACAATATACAGAGCAGAATACTGCAGTGTTAGATAATGTTTTGTTTTGTTTTGTTTTTTTTACAGTATAATGAAATTTGGAAGATGTTATTGCCTTAAAAAGTTGCACATGGGTCTGCTTTATTTATTCTAAATCTGACTGGATTTAGAATTAAAATCTGGACTTGATCAGCTACAAAGACTACTTCCAAATACATCAAGATTCATTTGATCTTATAGACATCTATTTCATCCGCCTACCAGCACTTAAGCTAATGGTGATTGCCAACTCTGGCTAATGTGAATGGCCAGGCTATCATTACAGAACCTAAGTCAGCACTTTAATTGCTTACTTGGCTTAGGCTAAACTTGTGACAGATGAAGTTTCTTCTTTATCATCACTTCCACATGCAGCCAGGAATACATGCAAAGCATTGCTTAAAAGCATTTTAAAGGTACTGCCCATGTATGTAAATAGAACCATTTTACATTATAACACAGTTCAATGCACCACTATGGCCATATAACAGTCAATACACTGTCAATAAATTTCACAATGGCAGAATTCATAGCAGAACTGTACGTTTGATTTTTAAAGTTATACATACTAAAGTTGTAATTCAAGTTCCACTCATTGTAAGAACCTAATTAACTATGTTTATATTATCTAAAACTTAATGAATGATTTAGAAGTTCAAATAGCCAAGTTAAGAATAACTATTGTTGTGATTATAGTTAAGAGAATTTGTTTATTTGCTTCTATAATGTTGGGTGTTTACAGCTACAGCACGCTTATATTCACCATTTTTGTCCACATCTTTGGCCATCTGGCTGAGCTCTCTCTTTGTAGGATTGATTCCCATTAAACTCATCAGCCTCTCCAGCTCCTGAGTCTTCACATCTCCATTCCCGTCTTCGTCGAACATCTCAAAAACTCCTTTATACTCTGTGATCTGCTCTTGTGTTAACTTGCTGACCTGAAAGAAATTGAGGGAGAAATGAGAAATTTGCAGGGATAATTAAAACTTATGGAATTAGTTTATGTTGAGGATAATAGTGGTAATTAGATATCTAATGTGAAGTTATTCCCCAGGTCAATTCAAAAGGTACTCACCATTTTTTTCTGGTAATACAAACACGGCTGAGGACAAGCACTGTGTGCACCGACAAGAGTTATAAAATGAGAGGATGTCTTAACCTCATCACAACTACACCTCTAATGCTCTTTCCCCAGAGTTTAAGAGTGCTTGCTTCAAGACCTTTTATGGTGCTTAAAGGATGGACTAACTTAACACCCATGAGGAATATTTGGATACTGATCTCAAACAATATCTCAACAATAAATTGTCTACACCATATTGGAAATTGCAATTAGTTAAAAAAAAAAAAACCACACACACACTATTCGTTAAGTAAGGATGCAGAACGTGCTGAAGATAAGATAACAAAATATGTAAGCAATAAAATGTATTTTCTGTGACCTCAACATCACATGTTCCACTTATGGGAACTGCAATTAGCTTTCTGTGAACCATTAGCAGGTGTTTGTGAAGCCCCCAGTGGCTCTTATGAGAGCAGGCAACCAAATAAGGAGGCACTTATCTACAAGAAGTTATTTCCAACATTGCAATGGGAACATTAAGAATTTCACATTTGTCAGTCGAAGGGAAGAGCTAAGAATCTCTGTACGCTACATGGCTCCACTGACCCTGATGATGTGGGCTCATTGAGTCTGAAAGGAGATATGTAGAAAACCTAAAATAAAGAATGTAACATTTTAACTGACGGTATTGGGACTTTACATATACATTAGCTGATTATTGACAATTACATAATTATAATTACATATAATTATATAATATATGTAATTATAATTACATATAATTACAATATAATTACATAATGTATAAACTTTAAATTAAAATGTATTTTTTGTCAATACCATATTCTATTCTTGTACAGTCATGATGGACAGTTTACATACTGTTCATATTCTGATCCTTCATAGTTTGCGGTGGGTCATTTTTGACCCGGTTCAAATTTCCCTTTTACCAAATTATGAATGTATTTGGCATCAATATTATCTTATCAGTCACTGACAAATGGGTGATTTATCCTTCATTAATGTTTCAGAGAGCAGAGTGTTTTACTTTAACAATCACACCATATTATGATCTCATGTTATCTAAAACAGGAGAACAAAACAGTCATAATTATTTCTAGGAATTTTATTGAAAGTGAAGGATGCAACAACATTTTTGAATGGTATTATAGTACAATGGTCATTATAAACATTAAAACCATCAATCAACACTGCCCATGAACCACAAGCCCTCCTTTTCTGTCAGTTGTACACAATCATGTCAATTTATAGTTTCACTGTTTCAAGATCCCTGTATAACCACTCTTTACCTTGATTTGACCCTCTCTAGTGACTTTAAAAGCCCTTTGAATAAATATGGGTCAAATTTGACCCAGAACACTCTCATTGTGCAAATATTTATACCAGCCGCACAAAAATAAATAATTTTGAATTTTTCCCATATTTGTATATTCTGTGCCACTCCAGAAAGGTCATAAATCTTAAGGCTTAAAGAATGTCATTTATGGCATTTTTACTGCTTCAAATGTCAAATTTATCCCGAATAGTATATAAGGATTAAAATAGGCCGTTGTTTGACTGAACCTCAACTGAAGTCAGCCTCATCGAGTCAGTTACAAAATGTAGTTCCTTTTTGATACAGTAAAGTTTGGATCAACCTTGTGAAAAAAAGAATAAATAAATTACTATGCTGGTCAATTTCACAGGCTGGTACTCAAAATCAGGATACATTATTTAGGCTCTTCTGAACCTACACAACTCAGTGAAAAAGACACTATCTATCTATCTATCTATCTATATATATATATATATATATATATATATATTCATATATATGAAAGGGTTAGATATGTTTTTCGATGATGGTACATTGATGGTACATTTGTCTGCAATTTACATACAGCCGCAATGAGAATTTGTGTCTACAAAGCAATATTGTTTATGACCATGTAACACAATGCAGAAAAATATTTTTCTTCCTGCTTCAGCATCTTTACAACCCAACTGATTTGCATATGGTGGTTGAATTGTAACATCAAATTCTGTTGACAGGCCATGATAAAGATAGCGTGATTATCAGACTGAAAGGCCTTTTCGTTTCACTTCATGTGGGCTAGCCTTTATTTACCTTCTACACTGTGAAGAATATAGATCAACCATGTAGAAGAGGGTGGTCAAAAATACTGACAGTGCTTTAAAAAGTAGCCAATTACAATTACAGTTGTATAAAAATTTTGGAAATTCAAGGAAATTAAGTTTGGAGTAAATTCACTATAAACCAATACATGCATCCAAAGATGCTTCATTTATGTGCTGGATAAATTACTCAAAATCACTGTCTTATGCCTTCTAATGCTACTTTGTGCCTCATTATTAATTTAACCTTGAGAATATTTAGTTAACTACTGTTTCCATGGTCAAAAATACATTGTCAGTCTGAAATAAGAACATGCCAAAACATACAATGAAACATGAATAAAGCTTTTGTGACATAAGATAATATTGAATGGTGCGGATATGGATGTAAGAAAAGGGATGAAATTAGGATTAGGAGGAAGTTATCAGGTAGACTGGTCTGGGACAGATGAACAGGAGGCCAGGAAGACAGAGACTGGGGAGATTTGTCTCAGGTGTTGTGTCACTCGAATGCCTAACAGTATCTAAACAACAGAGAGATGGAAAAGATGTGCACAGGACTTAACGGCAGAAGTAAGATGGAGGAGATGCCAGGAGGGATGAAGGGACGAATGGGTTTGGAGAAGGACAGCAATGAATGAAGGGGCGAATCGATGTAGGTAAGGGATGGGAGGGTTGTTCAGAAAAACTGCAACAGGAGAGGATAGAATAACCAGGTAAAAGTGGATTTGACATAGATTAGAGGTGTGGTTAAAGTTACCTTTTGTTCTTGAGCATGGAGATCCATTCTTGACCTTGGAAACTTTTCTTCTTTTGATCAACACAAGTTCAAATTTAGTGGAAAATGTATCAATTCCTTTTCACATCACTTATCTGTAAGCATTTATAGTATGCTATAATATAGTTTTCGGTACAGACTGCAAACTATATACTAAATAAAAGTTAGTGTATAGCATATGGACAATTATTTTTATGCATTTCATGTGAAGGTATGTTTAACTGTGGCTGCATTGTGGTACAGAAGAACCAATAACTTAAGTGCAGAAGTCTCTCTTTCTTACATATTATCAACTATGTTCCTGTGAAACACACATTGACACATCACAAGAAAAGACCAAGTGTAAAATATTGTGCACATTTGTAACAACCACTGTTCTCTTAGTGCTTCTTCATGTTTCTTTGTCTTTTAACATCTCAGAACCATTTTTGGAAATAAGTGCTTTCACTTTAACATATTATCCCTTTTTGTTCTTTTTGTGTGTCTGGTAATCCATAAATAAAACAGATCAATCACTATTTCCTAATCAGCCACGTCCAGGAAAATGTTGTTGACAATGGTATTATTAGATGGAGTTCTGCTGAAATCACCACTTCCTACTTTAGTAGCTGAGCCGTGGCCTGACTGACGACTCAGCCTTTCAGTTAGGCTGGGGTTGCATTTAAACAGACCGAAAAAAAAACATGTTCTCCGGACTTTTCAATCCACTCATATATATAATGCATTTGTAGCTAATGTGAAGTGCTAAACATTGCTCAAAGTGATTGATAGCAGCAGCAGCGGCGGCGGCAGCAACATCATCTCCAGCTGTAGATAAAAAGAAGACACCAATCGACGGTTGTCTTCCCATCGCTGCTGCAGCGTGGGGTTTCCCAGCGCCGACTGCAGGGTTACCGCGCCCATCTCGTCGTTCGATGGCCGGGCGAGAGTGTTACTACGGAAAGGGCAGATGTTAAGTTTGGCAAAAGGGAGACAGTAGGCCGTCTTGTTGAATGAGGTATACTGACTTTATAGATTAGCCTTTTAGTCTGCCTGGGCAGTGTCTTCAGTACAAGGCTGGTGGGTGTGATCCCCCCCCCCCCCCCCCTCCTCCTCTTCCTCCCCTCCCCTCCCCTCTCCGGTTGGTTGACTGAGCTCCGTAGCTGTAGCCTGCGTTCGGGAAGGGCTGCTCCTCGGAAAACTAACGCTAGCTGGCTAGCTAGTTAGTGAGCTAGCGCTGTGGTGCTCGTTGATGCGTGGATCGGAGGTATACGCCGTCTTGTTGTTTTCCAGTCAATGCCAAAACGCAAAAACAAACGCAAATTAAACCAGGTAAGGTGAAATAAAGCGACGATCATGCTGCTTTCACATCTTTTTTCACAGTAGCCGTTAATACCAATAGCTGATGAATTGTTGGCGGAATTGAACTGCCCGGGGGTGGGGTAGCGATAGCTGCTGTTAGCTAACGTTAAGTTGGCTATTTTTTTTTTAATCATAAGCAAAGACAAATAGCTACAAGAGTGTCCGCAGCGGTGGATGAGCAGATTTACTACAAAACTTATTTCCGCGGGACTGACTCATGTATTCAGTCAGCTGAGTAAACTATTACTGTTAATGTTACGAAAGCTTGTGGCTGCCGTTGAAGTAACGTTAACGTTGGCCGGTGAGACTGGATGTCAGTGACGGCCCAGCGGAGGTGTTTCTCGGCCTAAAAACACGGTACTTTGGGAATGCTGGGCAGTTAACAGCCAGAAGGTAATTGGACAACTGTGGTGATAATGTTTTAGAGCTCATTTCAAGCTTCATAGTATTTGGTTTGTGTTGTAACGTTACTCGCTGTGTTACATTTAAAGATGTTGCTGTCAGTTGATGATGACAGACTGGGTTGGGCTGGAACAATAAACGTCCCGTAAACAAATTAACCGCAAATATTGGTTATTGGCGGTAGCAGAGCAGGCAGCATCACTGGTTAACTTAAAAAATGCCCACTGTGTATATATAACAGCTACACTTTAATAACGTGAGTTGTAGCCGCGTTAACACCCTTTTTTTTTTTTTTACAAGCCGAACTAATAAGTTAGCATATTACTGCCTCTGCAACGAAACGGCCGCGCCGGTGCACCGCCTTTGATCGGTAACGTTAAGATACTGTCCACAGTTAGCTAACAGGCATTTCTGCGGCGATGGATCGTAGATTGTCTAATACTTGGTGAAAAAATAACCAGCATCTGTTTTTGCATTTGTTGCTCACTGAAGTCAAACAGGCCATCGCCGCCCGACCTTGCAGTTTTTTACAGGCTCGGGTCCACTACTGGATTAGAGATCCAAATAAATATACCGATACGTCGTAATTAAATCAACTGGGCACTGTCTGTTTTAACGAGATTGTTAGTATGTGAGTAAGTGGATTTCTGGAGGCCGAACAACCAGCGAGTTTCTCGGTTTACCCACTCTGTTGGCTTAAAAGCTAAATACATAGCACTCCGTGTAATTGCGGAAGAGCAGCTGAGTGTACTCTGAAGTGGCTGTGGTTACGTTATTTTGCATTAGATGCTATTAGCTATTTGTTTAATCTGTTATGAAATTCAGCGAGTCTGAAGTTGGATCGTTTTTTCGCTTGTCTACCGGGCATTTCTTCAATCACAAGTGTAATCGTTACTAATAAAGTGACTGAGTACATTGCTTTCTGGAGTATTAGCTCTGCCCTGCCTGCAGGCCTACACTTAAAAGCCTGCTAGCAAGCTAACTAGCGGACAGCAGTCTGCAAGATGGCGTTTAGCTGCATCTTCTCAGATTTCCATCAGTGCAAGTCATATTGTCATTACATTGTGCAGCGGACAGTAAATGTAGGAATTTGATTAGATTAGTTCGATACTAATTGTTTAATACTAACCGTTACATAAGGGGGCAAATTTTATCTTGTAAAAAGTGTAGAGTCTTCGTAGACCAGCCTTCTAAACAAATTAGAGAAACAAACTGAGTAAAACCGCTATCCGGCAGCCATTCAAATACAATGCAAACTATGTTACTGTTGTAGGCAAATCACTGAACTGCACTAAGTCAACTATCAGTACACTGCACACACAGCTAGGTAAACCTGTGGACACAAATCACTTAGACAAGGTATGTAATGTATGGATTGCAATGCAATCTTAAATATTAATGCCACACAGTAGCTCAGTTATTTCTGTTAGTTACTTTTAACTGTCCCAATAGTATGAGAAAAATATTTTCTGAAAATGTAACTTAATTCCAGTTTATTAAAGCAAGAGTGGTATTAATTGTACAGTATCAGTATCTGGTCAAACTGGACACATGGAAAAGATGGACTGTATTAGACTTGTGATATCAGTGGCAATGTGTAAATCCAGGCACTTGCTATAATCATGTTGTGTGTAAAAAGAATTAAGATTAAACTCATCCTTTTATGATTGGGAAAACATATTTCTAATGCCTGGGCTGGCTTTGCCAGCTGTTTATGTTAGTGGACATGGATAGGATTAGAGCCTCGTTGACTGAGGATTTTAGCTTTTAGGATTATAGAGTTGCTCAGTGATATTGCTGGTTATGGTCTTTTTCCATGATCCAGCTTAAGACTGTGAAACATTGCATTATCATCTTTTAACAGAACAGATCGAATGTTGCGTCCTTTTTTAAGAACAGATGTATAGCTACCTATTGCAGAGAAAGACACACTTTTAAACTTTTAACTAGAGATTTAGGAGACACGTTTGACTTCAGAGAGTAGCAGGCACAGACTGCCCTTAAGGGACCTGAGAACAGCTAGTGAGCTACAACTCCAGGCTGTTTGCCACTGCTCATTGTTTATCAAGCAGTCAGCTGACCCTGATCAGGCGCTTGGAAAGGAGAAGTGATGAGGCAGAGGAACTCCTTAACTGTAAGCATCCATAGAGGTCAATAGGAAATAATATTTCTTAATGTGGAATATTTAAAACTTAGATGTATAATATCACTCCTAGCTATTTTATTTCCTGATTTAATGTTGCCGTTTTAGACTTGCCTATAAAAATGGTCAAAAATTACAAGAAATTGCATCTTGTAACAGTTTGTGAATTTTGCCGATTATCACTGAAGAGCATTTTCACATGAACAACAAAAGCCTTTAAATTTGAACTCAAAAGCCTTTATTTTAATTTAAGTCATAACTGAAACTAAAAGTAAAGTATTGACCTCCTTATAAGTAGAATTATTTTGTTGTATGTGAGTCAATTAATCATTATTGAAACATTATGTGCAAAAGAAATTGCACATAACTGCCTAAACCCAAATGAAAAGATGTTTTTATATATTAATGTTTAATATATTTATCATGTTAAACGTAAAGAGAAAATGCACAAAACATTAATCATATGTTACAGTGAGCTGAAAATATAATTCAGCACAAATGATATAACTTGATTTTCATTGTCTCATGCAAAAATAATTTACATCAGCTTGAGAAAAGTAAAGAATATAGTTTTAAAATAGCAACTATATTATCAGAGGTTTTCAAGGTGAGAACGGCATTTTGCTGTCCCTTGATGATACTGCATAATAATTGCATTCCATGACACGTTTATTATAAGATTAATGAGCGTAAGAGGATAACCTGTGTTAAAAAGGTCAGCCAATCAGAGGGCCTATAGGATACCGTAGTCAGGTACAGAAGATTTTCACTCTGGTCCTGAAACCTGCAGTGACATAGGCCTACTGACTGAAATACACCAGGTAAGGTAGCTAGGAAGGCAAGTTTAGTTAAAGTGAATTCATTTCTATCTGCAATCTGTGTTAAATTTGCATTGAATTTTAGTTTTCTTTAGTCACTTAGTTTATCGAGTCTCATTTTTTTGATATCATAATGTTGATCTGTTACATGCGTAATGCAGATATCTGTAATAGTGGGCTTTGATGAAGATAAAAGGGCCAATTAGTTATTCATAGAAGGCAGCTTGCATTAGATTGTAGTTTTTATAGATATCCTTAGACAGTTGCCTTTGAAAAGAAGTTTGCCCCCCCCCCGCCCCCTTTTTTTTTTTTTAAACAATCCTGATGTTACATTTGGTCAAAATTGCATGCATGCTAAATTTTTTTTGTTTGTTGAGCAGTTTTCTTGGTGTTGTCAGAAATGGTGTTGCGTCCGATTCAGTTTCATAGGGGAAAAAAACAAACAAAACTTAAGTACCATTTTACACATTCACATTTCAACATTATTATTACAAGACATGTGTTTTGTGTGTACTTCTGTTTGACACTTTTGAATAATTAATTAGTTGGATCTTTCCAGGATAACTAGAGTTGGTAGTTCACAAACTAAGTCCAACTACTGACCTCGTTCAGATTACGACACTATATATCATCATGTTGCCACCATATTGTTGCTTTGCAAAAAACTGCTTTTTATTGCCAAAAATGATCAGACTTAGACTGTGTGTATGCCATCAAAGCAGTCGGAGGCCATACACGTCACAATATGCTGCAAAGTTTGATATGAAATGCTTTAAGTTAACATCATCGGATACTACCCTTAATTTTCCCATTTTTCCTTTTCTGTTTTCGTCAATTCAAAAATGCTGAATATATGAAGTGTTGTTTTGTCGAGTAATTGTCTAAATCGGTCTTTACAGTTCTCGCAAATGAAGCCAGTGTCTTGTTGAGGAGGAACTGTCCTGTCATCTGCGTCTTATCTGCTGTGATTTTTTTTTTCTGGCTTCCCTAAAATAACTTGTCTCGAAATGACTTGAAAGAATGTATCAGTTTGCTATGATTAACGAGGCTGGATGTAGTTCAAGGTATGTTTTATTATATTTGGAGCATGCCACTCGATCACGACTTTGAGTTTTTAAAAAGTATTTTATGAGATGAACTTTTGAGAGTGCCTCGAGGCTTTGTATTAATATAAGTGGCTTATTGATCACTTGGCTAAAATTCTGAGTATCCCAGGGATTGAGGTCAACAGGATAATGACTGCTTTTCGGATCATTGGAAAGTCATGCCTTAACAGGATTTGTCTGGCAATCTAAATTGTGTGTCAGGATTATGTTAGTGACATTGAGGTGGGATACTAAGGTTGAACCATGAATTGTACATATTATATATTGTATGTAAACAGTTAAGTTGATTGGCAACGAGCTGGCTGAAAAGGCTCTTCGACCAGCGACTCCCGGTTGTCTCCGAGTTGGGCTCTTTGCTTAAAAAAAAATATTACCTTGAAATTAAAATGAAGATTTGTGTCTTTGATTAAAGTGCTTGTCTCTATTCTTTTTCTTTTTAGATCAACAAGTGCCCCGGTAGCTGGAGAAAAGTAATTGAAAAAGCGGAATAAAATGAGTGAACTGGACCAGTTACGCCAAGAGGCAGAGCAGCTCAAAAATCAGATCAGAGTGAGTAACAACTAACTTAAAACACTTTCTCATATGTTCTATCATCAAGTATCATTAAAAATGTCATTTACAAATGACTTTTGTCCAAGTTAAGCCTGTAGAAGAAAGATAATGGAGAATTTTTGCCCTAATGATTTGACTTTTCTTCTTTCAGGATGCCAGGAAAGCATGTGCAGATGCCACACTATCACAGGTAACACTCGACTAAACAATCTGTCTCTTTGGTTTAAAAGGGGTTTGCTCTTAATTCATGGTCAATGTTTGCACCTAATTTTGATTTGTTTTAGTCCTGGTTTTAGTTTTAGTTTTATTAAAATTAGAAAAAGACTCACCTAGTTTTCGTCAGTGACAGCTAATCTAAATAATAAATAATCTAATTTTTGTGATGCAATTTTATTCATTTTTTAAAATCTGCCGAGCATTTTGAGGCTACAGCTGTCTCAATCTTTGTTGTGTATAGTTACCATGGTTACATGTGTTATTCTCATCTGTTGTGAGGTTAGTGGAAAAGGCACCATTCACTTGTTCGCACACACACACACACACACACATACACACACTCACACACTGTCTGTGTCACTTTGCTCTACAGTAATTGAACGGACTGACTCTCTTCAGTGAATCCAGTTGTCACTTCCAAATTTTGTCCCTTTTTTGAACAGAAGAGCTCGCTCTGTCGCTTCCTGCTAACCTAGCTTACCATAGCGAACTGCGCTCTCCATTGCGGAGCAGCTCAAATCATTCAGAAGCTGGATTCACTCACTTGTTCACTAAAGTAGTGGTCACTGTTCACTGTTCGAACAACTAGGAGGGAAATTCAGATGGTCTACCACCGACATTTATGCTGGAATTTACTCATTCCTTCTGATAGCAACGCAGACTAAAGTAATGTTCATTTTACATCAGGCTTACCTTTTTATAAATATCGGTGGGCTGGCTGCATGTTTTTGCTCTCTTTTTAGTTTTAGTCTTGTTTTTGTTGTGGAGGGAAAAAAGGTTGCCATCAAATATCCTTCGTCATAGCTTTTGTTGACAAGATTAACACAGTCAGAAATTAACCAGAGTACATAATGTTTTCCAGATCACAGCTAATATTGACCCCGTTGGACGAATCCAGATGCGTACAAGACGAACGCTGCGGGGTCATCTGGCTAAAATCTATGCCATGCATTGGGGAACAGATTCCAGGTAAATATAATGACAGAATTTATGGCGTGTAAGAACATTTTGTTTACATTGTTTCATTCTGTTTGCGCTTTATATCAAATGTGCAAAGTCCAAATGTTAGATGCTGCCTAAACATAGCAGTTGTTATAGTGATGCGGTTAATACTTGAAAACAGCTGTTTGGCAGACATCTTTATCCTGTAGTCCTCATTCCTTGTTTTTTTTCTCTTAAGATTCTAGATACAAATAGATTTTTTTTTTCAATGATTTGGATGTTGCAGAGGTTTAATATATTGCTTCTCTCATTTTGGTAGGCTCTTGGTCAGTGCCTCTCAAGATGGCAAACTCATTATTTGGGACAGTTATACCACAAATAAGGTAAGTCATATGTTTTGAGGAGGATTAATGTAGTAGTAGTTAAATCTGCACTGTTTACAATCAGCTTGTTGAGATAGATCAAAGCTTGTATAGTAATTTAGACATGTGGTGAAGGTGCATCACTATTGTCCTCTACATGCAGTAAAATAAATTAAACTGCTACATTTTCACAACTTGAAACACTTGCCAGCAATGTAGATGCCAGATCTTGTAAAATTGTAAAAAAGCTTTTTCATATTGTTCCTGAATGCAACTATTCTCGTGGATCTCATTAGGTTATAGTAGGATTAGGAGGAGGGAAACTAACTCCTCCCAGGTTGCGTTCATTTGGAACAAATTAAAAAATCGGTTGCAGTTCAGCTGAGGGGGAAAAAAAAGGTATTTGTGGAAGTTGTGCTCAGTTTGCATGCCCATAAACAATTTGGCCCTCTCCACCACAGACAGGACATTTTAAAATACTTCAAGTTCTAATATATTTAAGCAGCTTTTTTAATGGCACGGAAAAAATTGAATTGAACTTGACGAGGGGATATCAGGGGACTTAAAAGATTAAAGGGTCGTCCTTCCATTGTATCTGTACACCTGCTGAGAGGATTGCAGGATAGATTGAGGTCAGAATCGTATATCGGATACCTTAATGCATATAATGCCTCACAAAGAGAAAGACTGCTAGTTCCAGCCGTCGTTAAATAAGGCTACCACACTTCAGTTGTCTGTGAGTGGCACTAAGTAGCAGCTCATTGATTGATATGTACGATCAGGTTTCCATCACAATGGAAAAGATACAACAAAAAAGTACAAGTTTGCGTTCTCATGTTTCTTGGGTCTTTGGTGACCCGATGTGGATGTCACTCTGACTTTAGTTTGGTGGCATAATAACAGTGGGCTTCATAATAAGAAACATTAGAATTAGTGAGAACTTGAAATACATATATCAGACTCTAGTACCTTCAGGTATGACACTGTTCATGGCATCCTGGTTTTAGAGAATTTCTATAGTGCTTAAATGGAGTCATTTAACATTTTTACTGATGACTTTTTCAAAAAGGCTGCACTTAAACATTTGTTTCAGCACCAGAATAGTAAAAGTGGCTACTCTAACTTCTAATTTTTCTTAATTTTCTTTGACAGAAATGAATGATGTAAATTAATGTATTTTTTGTGTGTGTTTTTACCTTTTGTTATAGGTTCACGCCATTCCACTTCGATCTTCCTGGGTCATGACTTGCGCATATGCACCTTCAGGAAATTATGTGGCCTGTGGTGGTTTAGACAACATCTGCTCCATTTACAACCTGAAAACACGTGAGGGGAATGTACGTGTGAGCCGTGAGCTCGCTGGACATACAGGTATATGATTTACTCTCTCGTTTTTATATCATCCGTCACATAATATCTTGGTTAAATTACAAAGAGACTGGTTCTCACTTGTAGTCAGTTGAAATGGATTGCACAACTAGAGGCTCGACTCCCTATGCCATATATAACATATCCCATTATAACATTCAGATAAAACAATGCTATTGTAAAGTGTACTCAGCATTCTGAGGCTACACTGATTGGGAGCCTAGAGATGGATAAAGTAGATAAAGTCACTCAGAAACATGTGCCTAGAAAATGCAGAACTACTGCTGGCAGTACAGATGCTTATCTGAGCAAGATGGTGCTTCAAAAACCAGTTAATACTGTTACTAATGCTGATGATACATATTTGTACAAATATGAGAGTTCACTACTAATTATGTGTTGTGACATACAGTTACATATTGATAACTCACCTATGGTTTCGTTCATTATCAGGATACCTGTCCTGTTGTCGCTTTCTTGATGACAACCAGATTGTTACAAGCTCTGGCGATACCACTTGGTGAGTAAAAGGATCGCCTACATGCAGATTCATTACGGAGTTATTATCAAATTAGCATATTTATGCCAAAAGCTATGAAGTTGTGAGAAAGGGCTTATCTTGATCCTGTATTTTGTTTTGTTTTTTATAGTGCACTTTGGGACATTGAGACTGGCCAGCAGACAACCACATTTGCTGGACACACAGGTGATGTCATGAGCCTGTCACTGGCCCCTGACGCACGGTTATTCGTCTCTGGTGCTTGCGATGCCTCCGCTAAACTCTGGGATGTTCGAGAGGGCATGTGCAGACAGACATTTACTGGCCACGAGTCTGACATTAATGCCATCTGTGTAAGTTACTCAAAAAAAAACCCATCAAAATTGAATTTGAGCAGATTTTTTTGTTTGAATTTCACTTTGTGTATTCCTTTTTTATTGTGAATTAATGATTTCTCTTCTGTAATTTTCAGTTCTTCCCTAACGGCAACGCCTTTGCCACTGGCTCTGATGATGCCACCTGCAGGCTGTTTGATCTGCGTGCTGATCAGGAATTAATGATCTACTCTCATGACAATATCATATGTGGCATCACCTCTGTTGCATTCTCGAAGAGTGGCCGTCTTCTCCTGGCAGGATATGATGACTTCAACTGTAACGTGTGGGACACACTAAAAGCTGACCGTGCTGGTTAGTAGTTGAAGCATGCAGTTGAATAACTAACCTCATTTCCTTCATGTTACAAAAATAATCTTGGGTGAATAATTAGATGTAAAATGGTTACATATACTGAACATGAAAAGATATAAATGATTGATCATTAACCTGTTTGCTTGCTTTTTTTTTTTTTTTTTTTTTTAAGCCCTGTAGACTAAATTACAACTGTGCTACTCTTCTAGGTGTGTTGGCTGGACATGACAACCGTGTTAGCTGCCTGGGTGTTACTGATGATGGCATGGCAGTTGCAACAGGATCCTGGGACAGTTTTCTGAAGATCTGGAATTGAAGCCTGAAGGTTACATTTCTTTTTAATTGTTTCACATTTTCTTACATTCACACCAAAGGCTGTTCCTGGCAAAAACCCTGTAGTTGCACTTCTGCTACAGCCTCATTTATGTCTTGGCTGGAGCGGTCACCAGTGTGCTCTCGCACTACTTGTGTCCGCTTGTAGCTTCACAAGTTGTGTATCCGATGAAATGTCTTTCTGTTTTATTAGTCTTTTGCTGTGCTGCTAGCTTGAATGGATCTTTACTTTCTCTTTTGACTTATGAAATCAACATTTTCTGTTATATTTTCAGTAGACACACTTCAGGAGGGTAGCTTTTTCTAGCATTTGTTTAGCTGTTTTTTTTAAAATTTTTATTTATTTATCTATTTTTTTAAGGGGTTCGTGCATTGGTCAATTTGTGCACCACAGTAATTTTCAATCTCTTAAAATGGACTGATTTGCCTCAGAGAAAGAAACCATTCCACAACTTCACTTCAACGAATACTTCTTTAAAATTCAACACAAAACAGCTTTTGCTGGCATAAAAATGTAGAAATATCCCTTTATAGAAACTGTATGTTTTGTTAAACTTTGACACTGAATTCCCTTGAGAGAACTTGAGGATTTGATTTGGTAAAAATAAAGAAACAAAAGCTCAATTTGTAGCCTATATGTGTATATATATTTAACAGTAGCCCCCTCCCTATATTCTTAAATTAGTGTGTGTGATTACATATGATAAGCTTTTTGTTCAATCTGACTTTTCCCATTATGGTCTTAAATTTACACTTGACAGGAGGTTAAATTGGTAAAGTTGTAGATCAGGATAGGTTCGTTAAATTCTAAATTTCAGTCTCTTTGTTTCCCAGATGTTCTTTTAACTCCAAAGTTGACTGGAAGACCATTACAACTTCAGAATGTTCACAGCATCTTCTTCAACACTGTTTAAACTGACTTGGACACCACAAAAACGAAGGGAAACCAATGCCTTTCCTACACAAAGAAGAGCACAATTGTTTATCACCTAGTTAAGAAAGGATCTCCTGTGGTATCAAATCAGAAACTTGTGCATTCCTTCTTGGACCATTTTATGTTACCTTGAAAGAAAAAAAACAACACTATCATCCCATGCAAATGTGTGCGTCTTGAAAGCAAATGTTGGAGTGTAATTGTACAAATTATTTAACTTTTTTTTTTCTTTTTTCTTTTTTTTTTTTTAAAGAATTCTATTCTGATGGTTTGTTATCTTTTGATGGCTTTCTTTTTTTGTCATATTTCTTTAGTGGTTTTAGATATGTTTGAATTACAGCTTGTCTTTCTAATCCGGTTAAATCATATAAAAACAGATGAGAGAAAACATGCAGAAGTAAAAAAGCTTGGATCATATTACACGAGCAGCTTTCAAAATGTCCATGATGTATTTATATACTAGCTGTTTTTGTTTCATCACAGCCTTTGCACATGAAGAAGCTTTGCCTCTCAACTAATACTATGTTAACTAACCAAGCACATGCTATAAGTTATGAATGCTCATTCCAGTACAAAAGGAGTTATTACGAGTAACTTAACCAGTTAACCCCCTTAATTCTTGTACATGCCTTTTGGGTGGGAAGGGGTGGGGTAGCAAGGTAGGTGCTGAGATAATTGGGGCATGGCTGGATTTTATTATATGGATGGGGGATTGTGTTTAGTATCCACTTTGAGTGAAACACCTCACCTGACTAAATAGACACTTCCTTTGCTTGGGACTGCAGTTGCAACTCTGTGAATGAAATGTACAAATCAATGTCTGAAAATAATGGTCTGATGTTTTAAGTTAAGACATTTAATTTTGTCTGCCATGAGTTAATTTAGATGTGCATGCTGTAGACTTGCTTTCAATGGTGCAAAAATCCTAGATTTTTTTTTCCTTTTTTTTGTTTGTTTTTTTTTCTTTTTTGGTTTCTGAAAAGGAGAGTAACCTATTGATTGAACTTAATAGAAGCCAATTTTTTTTGGCTCAAACTCTGCATACAACATGTACTAATACTGGTAACGCTATGCACCAGAGTGAGCAAGAATGGAGAAAGACTTAATATTGACTGCATACTTAGTGTAAATGATGCTTACCAGTTCTATTGATGCCAATTTTTGTAATAATTATAACAATCATTGTGAGAATTCTATCCTTGACAAGTCCTTTTCTCTCCTTCAAATCTTCACACTCAATGGAACAAAAACATCCTCACAAACTGTCCATACTAAAAACTTTTGTACATTTTTTTTCCTTGGTCTTAAATTGAAAATCAGAGCATCTGAATGACAACATTTCACTGTATACAGAAGCACTTTTGTTAACGTTGTGACATATTTTCACTTTTCTTTTTTCTGCGATGATGTACAATAAATGTGATGTATTCGTGTGTGGCCACAAGTGAAAATGCAATTCAACTGAGATGGATTCCCTTTTCTCTTTCCATTAATATTATAGAGCTCTGCACCCTTATGTACCTTTTCACTTTTTGTATTTCATTTCAGTCTGTTGGTGTTCCACGGTGAGCTGGATGCAAGATAGATACTGTACTAAATTGTACTGTTATTGATTGGAAAATGTAATAAAAAGCTGTTTGAGATCGCTCTTGTTGTTGAGTTAAGTCCAAAATGTTTTTTGTAAATGTATGATTGGCCAGTGCAGCCCAAACTTAACCTCTCAATCTTTTAGGGGCACTGTCTTTGAAGTGAATAGATAATACCAGTTGATTCTAAATATTTGGTATAAATGGACTTATTATAGATTCTGAGATTTCCTAATAATTGTGGATGGGCTTTCTCATAAAACACTTTGTCAGCTCATTCATTGACATTGCATTTGTTCAGGTCTAACTCATCCATACAAGTTACTTAAGTTGTAGATAATTATTTGTTTGCTAGTGTTGGTTTCTACATAGATAGAGCAACTCACATATTTTACTACCATATATATTTTACACCAAAGTGTATGACTGTCAGAACAAGCTGCTCTTTTATGTATTTGTAGAAATCATTGGTATATTTTAACTTAGATTTCCATTCTCATGATGCCTTAACAGTTTATTGTTGATGGCACTGGAACATTAACCAATGTTTAACCAATATAGATGCCTTGATAACGTTTTTTCACCGTTAAATTGATAAAATCCTAAATCAACCAGTTATTTACCATCCTTGAGTCCTGTAACACGCAACGTAACCCTTAAACAAATGTTTCTGCTACTTCTGCACATTACTGGGAATCTTGTGAACAACAGCAAAATTTTGTGTGATGTTGGTAACTCTTACATATCAAGTTGTCTTCTTTTCAGTTAAAACTAACTGACCAAATCGACTGACTCGGCAGCACAGCAATGCATGTTTACATAAACGTAATTTCCTAGCAGGCAGTTTGTTCTGAAACACCGCGGCAGTTGAGTCGATATAATGGTGATCATAATACGATATAGATAAATGCAGAAGAAATTAAAAGAAATTATAAATTGTAATCCGAGACATTTCACTTCATGGAATCAAGCCCCCAATTTTTTACGTGTCATTTGTTTATTTTAAAGTTAGGATAGCTGAACAAGACCGCCATCTTGCCATCTCTTTCTAACCATGGATCCGACGGTGTTGTTTTTTTTCCTTCACCCGCATTCTGCGAAGACCCACCCCTTCCCTGTCTCTGATTGGCTCTGGCCCTCCAACCATAACAAGTTCACGCCTCCTTTCTAAATTTAACCAATCCAACCAAGGAAGACAACAAGTACTAGCCAATCAGAGATAGAGTAGGGCAGGTCTTCGATTAATGCGGGTGGGGAAAAGAAAGGTACAATACCAACGAACGGAAGCCGTTCTTGTTGGACCTCCTATATTCCGCTACGGGAGGGGGACAGTAAATTAAAATAGTTTAGTAACAATTATATTTCTCAAGAAGTTTTACACTTTGTATAAAATAAGCGCATGCTGTATTAAAAATATCGTTTTTTGAAATGTTAGGCTTCCAAATGACTGGTTACTGCCTAATTTAACGACAAACACTTTGAAGGGTTAACCGCCGTTAAATGAACCCGCCCAATCAAATGACGTATTTCCTCCTTCGCTTAGATAATGCCATTTTCGAAGGCCTTACATGGTGGCTTCAGTTTTTTTTGCCTCGTGTAAAGAAATATTCCTGTAAGCTATATTTCTAACTTTGCATTTTGAGGTGAGACAAGCTTTTTTGTTGAATATCTCTAACATCTTAGGCGAGCGTATGCGTTTCTGAAGGAATCGTTTTTTTTGTCATATTAGTTAGCGGGGAACCGTACGCAGTTTTCTTTAAGAGGCACGTTTGCTCGGTCGTCGTCCGGTGTTGACGACACAGATCTCCCCGTCTGGTCCCAACGAACAAAGGAACAGTGAGGCCGATGCACTCTCGTTAGCGCAATCGCAGCTAAGTATTATGTTTAATTGTATTTAAATGTAAACGCACCGTAAAGGCAATTTTTTGATATTTTAGTTTAATTCAGGGCGTACTTGCCTGAATATTTAACTAACCTATTAGCCCGACTCATTCAGTTCTGTTAGCAACATCAGCTAAGGTTAGCTGCACTACAACTGCTAACATTAGCACTGTTTAGATTCGAGCGAGAAGTTTTTTCTTTTTTTTGTGAAAAATGGCCGAAGTGTATATTCGAGTGGCAGAGGAGGAAAATGAGGAGCCCATGGAGATCCCGTCCGAGGACGACGGCACTGTCCTGCTCTCAACGGTGGCAGCTCAGTTTCCAGGGGCGTGCGGCCTGCGGTTCAGGAGCCCCGTGTCTCAGTGCATGCGGGGAGTGCGTCTAGTGGAGGGGGTCCTACACGCTCCGGAGAACGGATGGGGAAACGTCGTGTATGTGGTGAACTACCCAAAAGGTACGCAGAGACACTAAATACTTTCCCAATACTTTTATGATAGGATAACTAGAGGGAACGTTATTTATAATTTATGATGTAGCTTAGCTTCAACATGCTGAAAATAGACGATATGACATGACGCGTAGTTTGCCCACGCCCACAAATGAGTGCTTTGAGGCGCTAAAGCCATTCACAAAATTACATCTTTTGTTTACACTTAGTTGCCTGTTTTTTTATTTTTTTAAATCTAACTAAATCTCATGCTGGAATAAATTAAAACTATCAGTATTCTAATAAAATTATTGATTCAACCGCTCATTTTAGAGGATGTAATTTGTTGTGCTGCTGAATCATATTGTGTTATAATGAAGTGTTTCTAATATATAATCCATCTCACTTAGCCTATCTCATTAGAGCTGAAATAATCAATTTGTCTGACAACTACTAATTTTGATAAGCAGTTAACAATCAGTCATAATTTAAGCAAACATTAATTGGTTCCAGCTTCTCAATTGTATTTGAAGCTCATTACTGTCAAATATGATGGTTGACTGAATACTTTTGGGTTTTGGACTGTTAAGTCAGACAAATCAATATTTCAATATGGAAACATGGGATTTTCGAAATTGTGATGGGCACTTCCCAATATTTTCTGGCAGATTAAGTAATGATGGAAATGATCTTTAATTGCATTTTTACACTTCATTGTAATCCAACTCAACAACACTACAGATTTTGGTTTTCAAAAATGAAGTTGAATCAATATCTCTAAAATTCAAACAAAAGTATAACATTAAAAATTTAAAATGTTAATTGTGAAACTGTCAAACGAGTTTGCATTAGTTTTAACCAGATGTACTTCAACTGGCAACTGAGTGTAGCTGCTTAACAACTGTAGGACCATTAAAATTCATTGAATTATTTAATATGAATGTCAATACCCCCCTTTGACTAAGTTCCCCAGAGACATAGTCACATTACACATACTGCAAAAATAATTTATTAAAGGAACAGCAGAAAAAATGTTGTTGTTTTTTTTTTTTAATTTTGCTGACTGTGAATGGAAGTTTGTTCTTGTTATACGTAGTCTGCTGCTGTTGGTCAGTTTTTCTTGATGAAAAGTGATGCCTGACGGCTGTTTGTCTGGTTAAAATACTAATTAATTTCTCTGCATTGATCCCACTTTAGACAACAAAAGGAAGATGGATGAAATTGATGCCTCCTCTGCTGTGAAAATGAAGAGAGGGGATATGAAGACATCTGACCTGATCGTATTGGGTCTTCCTTGGAAAACAACTGAACAGGACCTGAAAGACTACTTTAGCACTTTTGGAGAAGTCATCATGGTTCAGGTATGACATTCAATAAATTACATATTTGCACTGGGGGGTGTGTGTGTGTGTGTGTGTGTGTTGACAATTGACCTTCAAACATTGGATTTTTTTTCTTTTTCTTCCTTCAGGTAAAACGAGATGCCAAAACTGGAAACTCTAAAGGATTCGGCTTTGTGAGGTTCACAGAGTATGAGGCTCAAGAAAAAGTAATCTCCCAGCGCCATATGATTGACGGAAGATGGTGTGACTGCAAGCTCCCTAACTCGAAGGTGAATATGGTAATGTCCATGCATATACCCACATATCATGTGAATGAACAGTGTTAATGGTGTGTTTAACATTATATAACCTATCCTATCCTATTTTTTCACAGCAGGGCCCGGATGAGCCTCTGAGGAGCCGGAAAGTGTTTGTAGGCCGTTGCACAGAGGACATGACCACAGACGACCTACGACAGTTCTTTATGCAGTATGGAGAAGTCACAGATGTCTTCATCCCCAAACCATTCCGTGCTTTTGCCTTCGTCACATTTGCAGATGATCAGGTATAGTAATTATACATGTAGACATTGGCTTCCTGTTTTTAGCGGTACAAGTGCTCAACTGATCTGATTCATGTCTTTGTCCTCACAGGTTGCCCAGGGTCTCTGTGGAGAGGACCTAATTGTCAAAGGCGTCAGCGTTCACATCTCAAATGCTGAACCCAAACATGGCAATAGGCAGTTTGACCGTACAGCACGATTTGGGAATGGTTTTGGAGCTCAAGCATTTGGTAGCAGCCGTAGTGGGTTAGGAAGCAGCACTAACAGTAGTCTGGCAAATTTTGGTTCCTTTAGTCTGAACCCTGCTATGATGGCTGCTGCTCAAGCTGCTCTGCAAAGTAGTTGGGGGATGATGGGCATGCTGGCTAGTCAGCAGCAGACATCCACCTCAGGCAGCACCTCCAGCGGAACAAGCTCTAGTAGAGACCAGAGTCAGTCTTTCAGTACAGGCAACAGCAACTATGGCACCAGCTCAGCCAGTCTTGGCTGGGGAACAGGGTCAAACTCTACAACCAGTGGTAGTGGGTTTAGTTCAGGTTTTGGGTCCAGTATGGAGTCAAAGTCATCTGGGTGGGGTATGTAAGTTAAGTGTTTGTATGGTAAGTATTGTGAGAAAGATGAGTCTTTTCAAAAATTTATTTCTGGTGTTAATGCGTATCTGAAAACTTAACACTTTTGTGGAAGATGTTTTGTACATTTGGAAAAAAATGCTAAAGATTTAATTTAGAAAGTGTTGAAGTGAATTGTTTACCAGGATGTCTGACTAAAGTGCTATTTTTGATGTCTCATTTGTTTGTATCCATTTCAACTGGATTCTCTAATGCATGTATTGTGAAATGTGATATAATCATTTTGAAACTGCATGAATGTTTGTGTGGTTCACCATTATCCGGCTTTGTCATCTACTTTTAAAAGGCAATCTTGCATTGGGAAGAATCTGGTTGAAACCTAAATGTTTTAAGTGCAACTTTATTTGCAGTCAAGTTCTGTGGAAAAGCCTTCATTGAAATCTCTTCTGCAGTTCACCTCTCTTCCATTTTCCTGTGAGGAAGCTCCTCTTTGGCAGCATTCTTGGGGTGATATCGGTATCATTCTCCCTCTTCCCACCTGTAAATGCTATGCCATCAAAGAACGGCTTCACTCCGCATGTTCTAAGAGACGGTGGGTGTTTTCACTTTTATCCACTTTTAAAACAAAACAAAAAAAATGGAGAGAACTGCGCAACTGACATTTTAAGAACTGATGAGTGCGATTGAGGATGGCTTGTGGCGAAGAGTGAAGCGATGAGTGAGCGAACGGAGAGACGCGTGAAACGGACTGGTTGTGCGGTGAAAGAGCCCAATTTGACTGCTTTCTGAGTGTGTGAGTGGAAGCTGCAGATGCTACGAGCGCCTCCTCTAACATGGACATTCTTTAATTAGTACTTCAAGATTTTTTTTTAATCTTTGCAAGTTTTTCCTTACTCTTAAGTATGTCGATCAAATGCAGAAATATCAAAATGTAGTGGAATGTTGTGATTATTTGTATTGCTTATATTATCTGATTTGAATGCTGTATGGTGTGTGCTTTCATGTTATTGAACTGATCTGTAAGTATGTACTTGATGTGGATGACACCTGCTGAAGACTCTGGGGGACGCGAGTGCTAGTGTGAGAACGTGGAGTGGTGTGTCCAATGGTTCCCAGTAGCTCTTTGATGTTTGTGAGGTGTTTTAAAAACATGTCAAAATTAAGGGAGTTCTAATAAAGTTCATTTGAATAGATGCTTAGTTGATATTACTTGAGTCAATTTAAAAAACGATCTAATTCGATTCACATATCTAGGGACCTTGGGCTCTGCTGGTCGAGGTCTCCGTTTGAACCCTGACTGAAGTCTGTTCTGAAGGACGAAGACGGAAGTTCCAACACTTTCAGTGTGTGGCCTTCTCAGACATGACATGGGGTAGTACCTGTCTTTTTGCTGCTTGTGATGGCTTGTCAGAGTGAATTATCCCTTTTTGATTTTTCACACCTGCTTATAAGGTTAAAGGGAAGTTCTTGTCTTGATTTTTTTTTTTTTTTCTCCTTTCTTTTTTAAATGTCAGTGGACAAACTCTGCAATGTGGCATCACCTTTTCAAACTGTCCCCCAATTTGGCTAAAATAATAAGGAAACTGCCACATTGCTGAGTCTTGGAATAGGTGAAAGTTTTTTTTTTTTTTAGTTAACCTTATGTTATTGGTAGTTTTCCTGACAGTCAACCTGACTTTTACCTAAATGTAAAACACATTTAGATAAACTTAACACATTTGGAGAAACTTGGCAGGTAGATCAGTCTTAAGCAATCCAAGATTTTGACGTTGTCTTCAAAGTTTTTGATCACTTTTGTTGTATGTCAAACCTGTGCCAAATGCACTATAATTTGACATTGCATCAGCAGGTCCAAGGACCGATAAGGTTAGAAAGTTATCCCAGTACATAATATACACTGTAATATGACATAAAGCAAGATCTCATGCTGTAGACTTGAAATGCATAATTACCATAAAATGACTGTGGCACTTTTGAAGACACTTAACTCATTGTCATGTGTTAATCAGCCTTTGTTTATTTGAATGTTGGGTACAAGTGAGACACTACGGGCCTGCCTGTGTCTTGTCCTTATTCTCTGCTCTCCTCCTCAGTCTCTCTGCTCTTCCTCTTCCCAGTATTCTTCTTTTTCAAATCCCTCTGCTCCTGGTTGATTTCTTCACTCTTCTTTTGTATGTAGATGGACTGAAATAAATAAAGGGAAATTAAACATTACATTTTCTGTCTGATGTAGAATATATGCCCCCTACACAGATAAAGTATACTGCATTACTGGATGGAAATCATTGTTTTTGATATGATTTTTGACTTATTGGCTAAAGATGGCATACATAATTAACTGATACATAATGACTTTCTGACACTTCAGTGAAAATAACTCACCAATGCAGTACTGCGGCGGGCTGTGAGCTTTACATCTTCAGCAGACACTGTGCCTCTTTTAGCATGCCTGAAATCAAACTCGACATTGTAAATCAGATGTAATTTGACAAATACTAGTTTGGATAAAGATAGAAAAAGAGCAGGTATTAAAGCTAAATTAAAAGAACAGTGGTGATTCACTTGTTAATATAATAAACATTTTTACCTTGCAAAGGCCTCCAAGTCTTTAGCAAATGTATCTGAAAAACAAGAGACAACTGCAGGATGTTGAGTTTATATTGACCTGTTGAAATTATGAAACAATCAAGATTTTTACTCTTATTTCATCTACATCTGAATGTTACTTTTTTTTTTTAAAGATCTTTAAAAATTGGTTACTCATTTCTCAATACTGTGTTCATTTTTTGTAGATACGTTTTTAACGCTTCAACACAAAATCCATTTAATTCATCTTTTGAAAAACCAGTGTGTAAGATTTAGTGGCATCTGGTGGTGAGTTTGAAGATTGCAACTAACTGAATACCCCTCCTCTCCAAGCATGTAACCTACAGTGGCCATGAAAAACATGAAAGGCCCTCTCTATAGCCAGTGTTTGGTTTGTCCATTCTCAGCTACTGTACAAACATGGGGGGCTCTGTGGAAGAGGACCCACTGCCCATGTAGATATAAAGGACTCATTCGTTCTAACAAAAACACAATTCTCATTTTCAGGTGATTATACACAAATTAAAAAATACTTATTATATTCCATTGCCAAGTCTGTTTCACCATATGCCACTAAATTCTACACACTGCACCTTTAAAATCCATAAATTACCAAAAGAAAATGTTCTACATATACATAAAAAAACAAACATAAAACACCAATTGATTAAGGCAAGTACAAATCTTTGGTTTACATATTGGGGGGGTGGGGCCTCCAGTCATACACAAAGATGTGACTGACAGAGGAAGAAGAGTGGCCAGGAGATGAAGGTAGATGTGTGGCGAAGGATACCTGGACATATCTGCAGAAGATGGCCAGGGAGGGATCGAATATGCAAACACACTGCATGGGAGGACACGTGGTGTGGATGACGACTTGTGGTCAAATGCAGAAATGCATTTGTTGTATAAAAATACATTAGTAGCTATCCTTTACATGGATGTATAATGTATATGCACATTCATTGTATTATATTATTGGAGTTATACTCAAATGTCATTTTCTAATCACTTCAAAACTGCAGAGTTTCTGACAGACTTCTGTCACGTCAATGAATGGCAGCACATCCAGTAGAGTTGCCAGACTTGTTTTGTAATGAAACATTGGCAAAAGAACCAACAGGTCACTGTGTTAGAAGTAACAAAGTACTCTTAAGTGGGGTTTTTTTTTGCCATTATTAGATACAGATAAGTAGAAAGCTGACAGGAAATGAGGGGGGAGACTTGCAACAACGTTCCCTGGCTGGACTCCAACCAGGTCATTGTGTTTACATGGTCAGCATATTTTTGGGGGGGACAAAGTGTGTTAAGAGTTATGATAGAATGGGTTGATGCTGAGACAAATATGAATTTCCGGGTGCAAGATTAAATGCTGACAAGTTGAATGCTGATAAGGAGAATTAAAACAACAGTCAGATACCCAAATGAATATTCAAACAGGTTTTTCTTGCCATAATCATTCCCCCTACTGGACATCAGAAGATCCCTTCATAACACACTTTCAATCTAAGTGATGGAGGCCAAAATCCACAAGCCTCCTTCTGTGCAAAACTATTTAAAAGTTTGTCTGAAGCTAATATGAAGCTTCAGGCATCCAAATGAGTTAAATCAAGTAGAAATCTTTCAATGTAACAGTGTTTTTAGTGCCAGTGGTTTTTACGATATTTCCACTGCAGCTCAACAGGCAAACACTGTCCAAGGAAACACAAAAAGGGAAGTTGATCCTAAAAAGACAAAATGTGGCAGATATCCACTTGATATGACTAACTCAGACTGCTGAAGCCTCATATTACCTAATGAACTGCATATATATAAAACCTCTAGACTCTTTTTGAATTGGATAGATACCACTAAATGTTTTACTGAACACATCAAATTACATATATATACATATTTATTATCAAGTTTTAATCATAAAGTTTTGTTGGCACCCACCACATTGTCTGAATGTTGTTTCAGCTATCGCCGCTATGACTTGTCGACTGAACTCTCTTCGGTGATCCTCTCCGATTTTCTGACACAGTAGACCCACAGTATAATGCACTGCAGCCTTTAACCTCTGAAATTCAAGTGATTTTATCAGATAAAAACATAAAATACTGCTGCAGACATCCACGTTATGATGCTTTAACAGTTTTTTTTTAAACCTAACGTAACTGCTGCTCTGTTGTTGTCTAGTTACAAACGTTAAACCAGAGCTAACTGACACATAGCTAATTTAAGCTAACGTTATATTAACGGTAAAAACATAGGTTAGCGTTAAATACTGTTATTACCTGTTGGCTTTCGTCTTTGTCAACTGACATTTTTCTTCTGTTGAAACTTTTCACCAACCAGCTGAACAAACAGGATTATCACGGCGGCAGCAAGTGACAAAGTTAGTAAAAAAGACAAATCCTCACAAAATCACGACATGACAAAAACCGCATTCAGTTTATTTCAAGTTGTTTGAAATCAGTCGACCACAGAAGGAAAACTCGCGGCATAAATCCACAACAAGCAAACCAACAACTCTGTAGTGCTTTTCTTTTTTTTTCTTTTTTGGAAGTAAAAGTTTTACAGCACCATCCTGTGGTGCGGAGGAAGTAAACTACTATAACCCCGAATACATGAATCCAAACACACATTTTATTCAAATTACACGCTCCTCATACAGTACAGTAGCTGCATTATGTGGCTTATAGCTCGTTTCATGGAAATGCAATAACTGTTAAATGAAGTTCTCTGCAGTCTGAAATTGTTTTAACGGACATGAACAATTTACAGAGTCCTTTTATAAACTTGCTTGCAGATTATATCCTCACAAGTGAGTTCCTGGAAAGAGACAAGCATAAAGTTTCCACTGTACATTAGTGTCAAGCTGTAAAAGTGAGAGTAATATTGAATGAATTAGGTTGTATTATTTTTATGGAGCAATATAGATTCTTGTGTGCACTCATTCATTAAATAACATATGCTTTTTAAATGTGGACGTTAAAAAAAAAGTAAGATGTTGAATGAATCCACAAAATACTGAATACAGATTTCTGAATTTTCACAAAGTAAAGTCTAGTACCAAATGGAGCTCGTCTCCCTCGATCCAGTGAGTCCACCCTCTGTTCTTCTTCTCTCCTTTCTGAACACACACCAGCTTGTCATTTTCCCAGTTGACCACAGTCTGATAGAGAACAGAAATTAAATCAAAAAACAACATTTAAATATGACTTTAGGTAATGATGCTGCCACAGAAAGCAGTCTGGAGTGTGAGTATGTATCAAAGACTTAATTTTATCTTCTTATAGGCACTAGTGTTGATCACAGAAGCATTTTACTCAGGTTAACTTTGTGACTACATAACAGTTAAAAGTCATCACCTGGCATGACCGGTTGTCCATTCCTTGAGTCACCTCGTGGTATTCCTCCCCGACTTTGAACGAACATTCATAATTTCTGAAGCTAGTGAGTGTTCTGATTGAGAAACAGTCTCCTTCTTGCTTAATTACTTTCTGGGGCTTCAACATGGCTGCAATCTTGCGGGTTGCAAAATCAATGCCTGTATGTCAAAAGGAGAGTAATTTGTTTGAATAAAGTTTCTTTTTTTCATTCATCAGAACATTAACTCGCTCTACACTCTTCTCTTTTTAACCACTCATCATGCTCTGATCAGAAAATACCTACCTGAACATTTCACTTGACTGAAACACACACTGATGCCTTAAACTAAGTATATTTCCATTTGTTTTAAATGAAGGAAACTAAAATATTCAGAGCAGCTACTCAGTTCACTGTACATACGGATTTTTTAAACCATTTTGTAATTTAAGATTTATAACACTCAAATTAAATTCAAGTATGTATTGTCGCAAATCATTTCTTCAAAGAACCAAAGCACTTACCAAGCACGACCATGTATTTCTCAAAATTGACATTGCTGACCATGTCCCAGGTCCCACTGTAGTCGACAGGCATCTTGGATGTTTGTGCGGCTCTCTGGACATGACTACCAGGAGCGTACGAATTTAAAGCTCTTGGGTGGGATGTTTCATTGTGTGTCAATATAGGGTAGGGGTGATATGGTGCCTGCTGCAGCTATTTTAGACACGTACAAAGGAGGTGGAAGGAGCATTGGAGGGCGGAACAAGACTTTTTACACATAATATGAAGCAATTATTGGCTTCCTGTTATGCAGAGAGGGTTTTAAATCACACAGACATACTACATATTTGTACCGCTCTGGCGTTGCTGAAGCCTGCCGTGAGCAAAAAAAAAAAAAAGACATGATCTTCAAACTTTATTGATTTATGTGTAGAATTTGAGCTTTTAGAAAATACAACATGGAGCAGAGGTTTCTGTGCTTGTGCTGTGTGAAACACAATCCTTCCTCCTGCTCACCTTTGGAGCTGTTGGCAGTTCTTCAGCAGGACACATCCATCCACCAGGAATTGTGTTACAGTGCATATATCCGCCTGAACATCCATGTTTTTCTACACGCTTATTTTCATGGCGTATCACAGCTGCAGATGGATACCGAGGCATAAGAGGTTAAAATTGTAAGTTGCTGTTTTGGTTGTTTTTGCAACATTTGATAAAAAAATACATTAATATTGATTCAGTCATTGCCAGGTGTTTTTATTATTCATATTTTGTCAATGTTTCATTTGCAGTCAAATAGTAAACGCAGTGTTCGCGACCCTTGTTCTGGTTCCCCAGTTCTACGTCATGGGAAGGTACCTAGTACATAGGGTGATGGCATCAAGCCATAAAAATACATTTGTGTAAGAAGGGATGTGGCATGAAAATGGTGTCTGTTTTGTTTTTAAGGCCAAAATCCTCAAGATACTGCAGGCAGCCTCTTCTGAACAACCTGTCAGCCTCCATCGCCTTGTCCTTCATAGCTTCAGGTGAACCTCGCCACATCATAACATAGTGTTTCACATACTATCAAAAAGGCACAAGACTGTACAGACAGGATGATTCAATCCTCTGAAACATTTAAGTTTTTTTCTCTCTCTGGGTTCAACTCTTTTTATAGGTTTTGCAGTGATATTCACATTAATAGATCCAGTTCCCCAGGGCTTGTGGGCGTCCTATCATGTGTTTGGGCTGATGTCATTTGGACACGGTGCATGCACTGCCATCCTTACCCTGACAGCAGCAGCATGTGTAAGGAAAAGACTGTAACAAGTAATAAAATTAAGTTCTATTGAGAAACTGAAGCTTCAAAATAACGTTTTTTTTCCGCAGGCTAAAACCACACCTGAGCTGTACTACATGTCCCTTATTCTAACAGTCGCCTCCATTTTCAGTACAGGTGAAGTAAATTTTTTATAAATATACAAATGCTGCATGGTGCCATTCATACACAGAATCTTCAGTTCAAAGGAATAACACCTGCTTGTGTCTGTTCAGGGTTTTTCATGGTCAGAGGAGGACTCTGGTTGATTAACAGGCTGCCTGTGACTGAGCAGAAACAATGAACGATAAAACAGTCCAGCTGTCCCACGTTGACATCTGATACTCCACATATTAAGATTTCATGTGGTTTCCATGCCACAGGCGGCTGGTAACTTTAAACCATGGGAACAAAAAAAAAAAAGGGAAAGTGACTTAATCCTTCTCACGTTTTAATGCTCTCTTCAGCAAAGCAGATGTTTTTTTTTATTTTGTTGAAGGATTGTTTACATTTGTTTCATGTAACAACTGGTCATTAATATGTACTTCACCTCAATTCTGTGTGTAATTATACAAATAAAAATAGATGTAAAATCTGTATACAGTACTGAAAATGGTGTTCAGCTCACAAAGTAAAAGTAAAGCTGCATTGAGGAGATTACAGTAGGAAAATTAAAAGGAAATGTTTTACGATTGAAGAAGCAAGAATGTAGCATTAAAAAGTACAGATGCCGTATTGAAAAATAGGTTTCATTTCCACAAAGCAGTTCACTTTTTCATACAATGAGAATTCATTTTGCACTTCAGATATTTATTCACCAGAAATCCATATGTAAAAATTTAAGTTGTCAAACTATAAAACAACTGGAATATTATTAACTTATGGAAAACACATTATGTGTAGAAAACCATATTAAAGTCCAGATAAAACATTTGAAAGTATCTAACTTCTGTATTGTGACATATTTCTGAGTGAAACAGGATAGACAGCCGGGACGTAACGTTGGGAGGAATTTGATTTGAACATTGAAGTGTTTGTGTCATAATGAATCTTAGCTCTGTGCTGCTGAAAGTTGAAGATTGATTGATGGGTGGATGTCATGATATAATTGGTTGGTTCAAGGCTACATGAGCACGTCTTTGTTTTACAGGAAGAAAAAATAATTGGATTTTGATAGAAGCATACTAAGAAATTGATTTTTTTGTATTTCTTGGCATATATTGTGGACAATATGACCAGTGCCGGTGATCTACAAGGGTTAAAAAGACATTTTTAAGTTCATCTTGACTTTAATGTGGTCACATCATGTGGTGCTAATGTGATGAATGGAAGTGCTCTGCATACAGTACATTTTGTATTTGTACTGTACATCATAGCTGCTTTTTCAGTGTCTGTCCCAACATATCCTTTAAAGACAGATGACAGAGTTGACTGCTGAAATTCAGTAGCAATGCACTTTAATTTGAAGAAAGTCTTCAACCACAAATTTACAAATTGATTGATCAACCTCAAACTGTTATAAAGATACACTTATTTGGAATCATTCTTTAATAAAGAAAGAATAAATCATGTAAGGTCACAAATATTGAATAAATCATGATGGAATGTGTTCAGGTTAGGGATGTGAAGCAGCAAATATTTCACATTACCTGAAAGATATTTATTACAAATGTATGTTTTCTTTTACTTGTATATGAACAAAATATATATTTGCTTTTGTGGGATGAGTTTCATTTTCAGCCCTTATGTTAAAGGATAAGACTGGTGATTTTCTGTATTTTTTTTTATTGTCTCATGTGCAAAGCCAAACCAACAATGGAATTAACTACTTACAAGTGTCTGATATATCGTAGACATCCATTGTTGTCCAAAAACTATTAAAAACACATTAATGAGCCAAGGAATTCACCAGCCATATCCTTTAACTAATTGATGGAATTTAAGGTGGGTCACTGCTACTCCACAATAAAAATATACAATCAAGAAAAGCAGACTACACAGTAAACTGTATGTCTGCAAATTCACCTGAGATTTTATATGATTCACACGCAGAAACAGCCTGGGTCGTAATACGTAAATGAATCTTTGTGTTTGTTGGAATTGGTTTATGCACCAGATGTTTAAAACATCAGATATTCATATAGTGCTCGATACCCTGCACTTTGTGAACTGCAGACATTTACACTTCATATATTTGTATAGATTTTCACTCATTTCATATTAGGCTTAGATAAACCACACACACGGAAAAAGATTTTTCCAATGATGTTTTACCATTAGATATATATTAAAAATAACCCCACCAGTTCTTCTAACCTATTAACTACAGTTAAATACTTGACATTACTGCCACCAGTTTTAAAGCTTTTGTTTTGACTGATTACCTACCTTCTCAGCAGCCAGCCATTGGATTCAGTTCATTTCAGTATGTTCCTTATGCTAGAAGAATCAATTTACAAAGAGTGGAAACTTGTGAGGTAGCTAATCCATCACATAAATCATTACAGTGAGCCGCCAACTCTTTAAGTTTAGTTGTCATCACATTCAATTGCAGTTGCAAAAGAGACAACTTTCTTGTTGGTTCACTGAACTTCACATAATCAAGGTTTAATTTCTGTAAATACTGGAATATAGGCAGTGATGTTATGTATTTTATCTGTATTTAATAAGCTTAAACATGTAAAACCACTGGTCCTTCAAGTGCTGGCTTAGACATTCTTTTCCACCAACCAGCTGTCCAATTAAAGCAGCTCCAAAGACATTTGTCTGATTGAAAGTTAGAAATATGTTCCCTATCCTAAAAGTGCATCATAGTCAATGTACCAAACAAGCCTGCCATCAGCAGGCTTCACCCCGGTGACTGGCCATTTCTTTAGGTTGTCCTTCGTTCGGCTCAGCTGGGTGATCATCTCATGTTTGCCTTTACCCATAACTAAAAGAGCAATCTGGTGGGCTCGGTTAATAGCATTGAATGTGAGGCTCATACGCTGGTGAGGCTTGACAGGACTCTCAGTGAGGGCCACCAGACTCTTCTCAAGGCCATCCATTTTACTACCAGGGAAGAGAGAGGCTGTGTGGCCGTCATAGCCGACTCCCAACAGAACAAAGTGGAACCTGGAGCCATTGACCATGTTGCTAATCTCTTTCTCGTACAGCAGTGCTGCTCCATCCTCCTCCACACATAACCGCTGGTTGAGCTGCACTGGCATGGGGTGGATGTTGTAATAGGGTATCCGCACGTGTTGTAGTAGATGGTCATGCAAGCTGTGGAAGTTAGACTCCGGTTCAGTGAGTGGCACGCAGCGCTCATCCACCATCCACACATGGGTGTTCCTCCAGGGGAAGGAGAAGTGGTGCAGGGCCAGCCTGTGGAAGAGAGCGAGAGGTGTGGACCCGCCAGAGAGGGCAAGATGGAAAACACCACCCTCACGCACAGCTGCCTCCGCAGCTTCCTGCATGTCTCCAGCCAACCTCTCGATCAGCTCCTCAGTCCACGCCGACACCATATCTGCACTACGAAATTTACCTTGCATCACTTGGAAACCATTTGCTGACGTGCCACCCACCTGATCAGAGCTGATTATTACCACCTCACTGATGTAGCTTATGTCGTTGCCTTTCAGATGGATGTCCAGCAGGTCTTCATTGTCGGCACCTCCAGGGTAGATGCGAGGAAATGAGCTGGCTAGGGAATTAAGCAGCGGTGTCCATAAGCCCCAGGAAGCCAGGAGGTTTTCAGTACTAATGAAACTATTTTTGCATCCAGCAAAAATGTGAGAAATAAGTTCTGCATAAGCTTCCCTCTGCACTGTTGGAGTTTGCACATAGTAGTCCGAAATAGGCAAACCTAGTATACTGACATCTTTATGCTCTGTCACTTCCCTCCATTCATCCATTAGAGTTGGCTTGAATAAATTCTTACTTACAAGAATTGCTGGATATTGAAGGCTGCCATGCCCAAAGTAGAGAACTATCTGTTTGGGCTTGCAGTGAATGCTGTTGTGGTTCTGAAGACAAAAGATATCATTCTTGAAAAGAATACGTGCGTATCCCACTCGTTCATCTAACATCTTCCCTGAGATCAAAAGAATTGGTACACCATCATACCGGGCGTCATCGATATGTGCCAACACAGCTGAAACACACAACAAGGACCATTAATTAGCATAAATACATTTATTGTATTGCAACTTTTCTACCACTCAGCTGATAAGAATATATTGAGTAAATAAATTCAGCAAAACAAACCAAAAATAAGCATTCAAAACTCACCTGCAAATGTTGGTGTGACACTGACATGATCCTTTGTCTTATTCAGCTCCTGCTGAACTTCTGTTTTGTATGCTTGGTACTGGCCTATCACAGCTTGATTCTTTCCTAAAGGCAGTAGGGAGCTGAAGATCTTCAGCTTGTTCTGGGTAACTTCTTCACTGCTGCTTAGATTCAGGGGAAGCGTCATGGTCAACAGTGTCATGACCTCAGTCAGGTGGTTCTGTATCACATCTCTGATCACCCCATACTGGTCGTAGAAGGGAATACGACCTTTGAGAGAAAAAAGACAAAAGGGGACATGAACCAAGAATTCTGCTACTACTACATATTACTTAGTTAGTTCATACAAGTTATTGCATATTTACAGCTCTATATTTATATTCTGGGGCTCTACTGGCATATCTTTGCATGATTTACACTTCCCAAAACTCCTTATTTATCTTATACTGACTCTTTATGCAGCCCCTAAATTTAGCTTTAGGTCATTTTAGCTCCTGTCTCTTTATGGCCCCCCTCCCGATAAACGTAAAAAGTAATAGCAGGATTTCACTTCTTTTTATCATTCTTTACTTGAAATATAAACTTCTCAAATAAATCTGTACATGTTTGAGCGGAAATCTGATCCGAAATCTGTTAGTGGACAACATGAACAACCCTGGAAAAACTTTAGCAAGCAACTGTCAGCTTTTTATGTGTGCACTCAAACAATATTATGCCAATGTGATGTCACTTACTGAAGAAGCAGAGATAACTTTGCAAACTGAGGTTTCAGGGCAGGCTATTGACTTGAAGGTGTCATCTTCACCTCATGTTTTGGAACTTTGACTATGTTTAACATAGACATCTGATTTACTTTGGTATATAACTGACAGAAAATCACAAAAAGCATGTTATGTCCCATGCCAAGAGTGCTGATGCAATTTTTAAATCACCTTTAACGTCCAGGGTCTCTTTCAAAACAATCTCCACTCTCTCGATGTGGTTCTTGTTCCAGATGGGATCCAGAAACTTCTTGTTCTCTATCCTGAATGGAAGTATCTTTGAAACCACCTTATCACAAAAGCAGAAGAACATACCATGAAATCAAACATCTCATATCATGAGTCATGAGTGCAAGACATAGTGTGTAGGATTTCCTTACCTGCTTCCCCAAGTAGTGATCAATTCTGTACATTTCTTCTTCCTTCAAAGAGTTCCCAAGCTGAGATGCGAGAACCTGAGCACTCCTGAAGTCATGTCCAAAAGGTTTCTCTAGCACTACCCTGAGCCATGCCCCACTGGTCGGCCTGCAACTGTTATTGATCTTCTCAGCAATATCTGCATAGGCAAATGCTGGCACTGAGAGGTAGAAGAGCCTCCCTGCTTCTGTCATTCCTTCTTCCTTAAGTTGTTTTTCAATGTGCTTGGCCAGCTCCTGGTAGTCCTCAAGGGTCTTCAGCTGCCGATACTGAGCGAGCCGCAGGAATTGCTCTTTCAGCACAGCACAGCGCTCCTCAGATACGTGCTTCAAACAGAACACCGCCTTTAGGATCTCAAAGAGGACCGGTGTGGCCTGGTCCTCAGGTGACAGTCCTCCGGCGACGAAGGAAAAGGTGTTTCCGCTACTGACTTGGTTAACGTACAGCTCGAAGAAGCCCTGCCAGAGATACTTCTTTGCCAAGTCACCTGTGCCTCCCACTATCACCACCGAAACATGGCCGGGTCTCTGCGCCTCCACTTTCTCTTCGCCATGTCCTCCCTGGGCACACAGCGTGACCAGAAGCAGTAACACAGTCACAAACATGCTGTGTTCCTAAACCGTCCAAACCCCTGTAAGAAAACAGCAATGAGAGACGTCTTACGTATGTAGGCAATTACCACTGAGCAATTAAGGCATCATATTGAAAATAAATATATGATTGACACCAATATAAGAAATAACAATGAAAATGTTTGTAGGGACGCAACTAACAATTAATCTACCAATTAGTTTTGTCTTATTTATAGTCCAGGACAAATATATTCAGGTTATCATCACATATAACAAAGAAAAGCATAAAACCTTCACAATCTTCAACTAATCTTTTCAGCTCCAAATGTTTGTGATAAAGGAAAAATTACAACATAAAAGTTCTTCTGTCTCCAGAACTGAATGTAATTAAATGAAAATAATTGTTTGCACTAAGCCTTGTTGATGCCACATAGCTGAAAATCTGGAACTGAGAAATGAACAAACAATTCAAACAATGTACACATGCAATGGACACTGCTGTATTTGTCCTGGTAAAGACAAAATCCCAATTTCTTCAGAGATACAAATCACAAATAGGAAGTAAACCTAAAAGTCAAATTTAAACATATAAGAGCCAACACAAATGAATAATTTGAACATCAAATGCACTGAAACCTACCTAAATCTCCAACAATCAAAAGAAATAAATTACTTAGCAAGGTCTCTGCTCCAGCTTTTTTTTTTAAGTCACTTGAGAGCCAGTGCTGTGATGCTGTTTTACTGTCATGAGTGTAGTGATCAGTGGATACTAGCTGAGCAGTGGCATAGACTTTGCACTTTGCCCAAGGCCATCAAGCTTACAATAGTTCTGCTGTTGATAGTGGTCCAGGAAAATCCAACCAACTTGCTGATGATTTTGCAAGAACCTAAAATTATTTATTTAGCAAGACGGGAAGTGAAAAATCAATATACAGGATGAGTCATACCGTTTATTTATTCTAACTGCTATCTGACCCTTTTTCATTTTTTAACATTTTCATTTTAACATGCAGCAACTACTGAGGATCTTAGTAACTTTGAAGCAATAAAATACCTGAACATATTTCATGCTTTGTATGTCATTTAAAGAAAGAAAATCTATTCTCTATCTGACAAGCAACCAGTGCACAGAGGCCAGTACAGAAGCAGGAAAAGTGGACACTGACCAACGCTTGTAAGGATAATGCTAATTGATCAGAGTTAATTTTAAAGATTTTCAGCCTAAACTACATGGACAATCTGGTCATGAATATACTTAAAAGAAAACATAGTATATACACAAAAGTCTGGAAAAGCACTGAGTAAAAATAAAACTGCTACCAAGTCAAATCAATAATTTAATAATTTATATATATATCATAGGCCTAGATGTTACAAAACAGACTCATGACAGCGAACATCTGCACATGGTGAATAGAACACCTACAGTATAAAGCTCATTTTCTTTAACAGTGTGTAACATCTGGAATCCCTGCACTCCGTAATCATGTTTACACAGTGACAACGCAAACAGCAAAGGCCACATCATTGTTTCAACAACAGCTAACTTTCAGTTCTGATTTACCTTGTTAGGTCACTGCAGTCAAAAAAGTAGACTTTTAGAGTTCAAACGTCCAAGATGAACTGGCTCAGACAATTGTGTACATGACGCACTTACACAAATGTTTCCAATCTATTTTATCTGTCATAATTTGATACTGATCTATTTTCTTATGTTGCTCTGTTGCAACAGCATGCTGCTTGTATTCTACATATCTTTTTCTCTGCTGTCTTCTTGACTTGTACATTTTCTGCCAATTTCCCCACAGAAATCAGTAAAGTAGCATATCATCAAGACACTATCTTCATTCAGGTTTTGACTTCAGTCCTGTGCAACGCTGCCCTGGAATTTAAAAGTTCACTCCAACACATGATTCATCCTCAGTCACAAGCTACTTTCAATTTCAGTCAGCATAGAAAAATCTTCCCTCACACCACATTCATACTCTAAATCAACTCATCTTTCCCTCAAATTTGTCATGCGTCATGAGCAAAAAGCACATCAACCAGAGGGAACTGCCCAAATGTATAATGAGGACTTGTCTTATGATAACTGGTCAGTTTTGTTCATGAGTGGAGAAAGCGCTGCAGAGATATGGCTGTATCCTGTTTGCATCTAAGTGCTTTGTCACAGCGTGGTGGTCGTCAGTAAATAATCATAACAATTAATGAGCCTACTCAGCTGCCCCATTTTACAGCTAATAACCAAGTCATTAGCCTTCATGTCAGAGTGAATGCTCTTCTTTCAGTTACGTCTCTGTTTTTGTTACCTGCCTAGGAACTACAGATGTAAATGAGCATTTTTTGCTAACTCTAGCATGTTTTCATCTTGTATTGTACACTGATGTTCATTAATGTGCTCAGTCCATGTCAAATAAACAAATACAATAAATAAATACAATAAATGTCCACTGTTTCTTTGTTTTTTCTGGCAATAATCATGAAGATCTGTGATGTCTTGAACATGTGTTAGCAGTGTGACTGAAACATTGTCATCTAACTGATGTCAACTTGAGAAAGATTTTCCATGTGATCATCAGGAACAGTATGTGAATAAGAAAGACATCTAACAGACACTTTATTTCACATTGTGTAGAGAAAGAATAACATTGAAAAGACTTAATAAAACAACCAAAGATGGCTGGTTGACTTAAATAGCCATTTACTCCCATCAACTTAAAATGACCTTAACATGTCCCTGGAATCAGCTTTGTCCACTTATGGAAATGCTGCTCTTGGTTCAGCGGCAATAGTCCAATGTACTAAAGAAGTGGATAAGAGTAAATGCAAATGTAACCAACGGTCAAATTGACGGCCCTGAATGATTTATGCTTTACACTTTGTACTAATGGTTTTCTCAAATAATAAACCCAATTAAAAAAAAAAATTGGCATTTTCAGACATTACCAGCATTTCGGTACATTTTTAACCCACTTCACAAGGTGCAACTCTATTTTTTTTATTATTATTTTTATTATTATTAGTTTATTTGTCAGGGACAATGCAGAAAAACATTGCAACAAGTTAAAACAACATGACACAGATGCATTGCATAAAGGGTTTCTAGCCAAGGCTAATTTGCAACCCCTGTCCCTGGTTAGGCTTTTCTATTTACAATGGGTATAAACATCAATATCAGAAATACATTAAATGAATAAAAGCTCGTAATAAATAGTGACATTCTCGATAACAGCAGTATTTCTATTACAATAACAATCAATTTACATGTGTTGTATATGTATGCATGTGTGAGTTCCTTGATTAACAGCAATAATGTAATATTTAACAGTGTGTGTATCCATGTAAGTACATGCAAAATCTGTGATGATGCATGTACGTATTTCTGTATGTACCTATTTCTCTATCTATATGTACATGCACGTGGACATGATCATTGGTCAATGATCGCAGGTTTGGTTTTGTTTCAGCCAGTGTTTCACCTTTCCATTAAATGTTTTCAGATCAGTTTATTATTATATTATTATTAATTATTATTATTATTATATTAGTTTATTTCTGTTGGTAGGGCATTCCAAAGATGGATTCCTATTACTGAAAACGATGACTGACCAAAAGCAGTTCTGCGCTGTGCCACCCTGCAGTTACCATTTGCTGATCCCCTTGTAGTTATTCTGTTAGTGTTTATTTTTGTCACATATGGACAGAGTACAGCTGGAGCAAGATTATTCAAACATTTAAAAATCAATTTGATAAAGGAAAACTTGATAAAACTGTCATAACTAAGCAGCTTGTATTTTCTCAGTATTATGCAGTGATGCCATTTCATTTGTTTTTGATCCATTATTTTCAGTGCTTGCTTGTATAATGATTTAATTGGTTTAACAGTTGACTCTGAGGCCTGGCTCCATACAGTTACACAATAGGATAAATGTGAAAATATCATGGCGTGCATAAATATTTGAGCTGCCTTAAGGGGTATGTGATGTCTTATCATTCTAAAACAATTCAGGTTTGTCTTGACTTTCTTGCATAACTTTTTAACATGTTTATCAAATCTGAGTTGGGAGTCCAAAATAACACCTAAAAATTTGAAGTCACTGACTTCCTTTATTTCCTCTCGATCTATTTTAATTATAAACTTGTCATTTGCTTTCCTTCTCATGGAGAAACACATTGACACAGTCTTCTTTAGATTCAGCGTTAGATGATTGTTTTTGAGCCATTGGGATACACCCTCCATTTCATTTGTTAATATTTCTGCTGCAACAGAAGGAGTTTTAGCTGGTACATAAATGATTGTATCATCAGCATACATTTGACAACTAGTTCTTTTACAGCTTATTGGCAAATCATTTATGTATAAGCTGAAAAGCAGAGGCCCCAAAATCGAGCCTTGTGGAACACCCATTTTGGATTGTCGGGGGATTGATAATTTTGCATTCATTCTAACATGTTGCTCTCTACATTCAAGATATGATGCAAACCAACCAATTGCTTGCCCAGAAAAATTAAAGGTGCTAAGTTTGTTCAGAAGTATGTCATGGTTCACAGTGTCAAAAGCCTTTTTGAGGTCTAAAAACACTGCTCCCACTACATTAGCCTTGTCTAATGCGCTCTTGATGTTTTCGGTGAGGTAGCAATTTGCCATTTCTGTTGAGTACCCTGACCGAAATCCAAACTGTTTAGGATAAATTAGGTGCAACTCTATTTTTTGGTGAACTGAATGTTTACTATAGTTGATTTACTTGTATAATATTTACAAATAACTCATTCATATTTTTTATGACACACAAAACAAGCAAGGAGATCAGGGATAAAACTACACCTTATGAAAAGGGTCGAGAAACACAAACCGGCGCAGGTCTGTGCTTGCTGTTGGCCTAGTGTTTGTATATACACCACTGCTCCAGTTCACTTGTTGTGAAAGCACAAACGCACATATGTTGTCCTAGACTTACATAAATTTTCTGGAGACTTACCTTAACCACTGACCCCAAAAACACTTTTTTCTCAAATGGGGACAGAGCTTTTGTCCCCATTTGAAGCCATCCCCGATCTTGCTTTTAATTTGACAAACTTATATTATTAATTTCTAGTTGACATTGTGGGTGTATGTGATGTGCTATTGTGTATAGCTTTGTATTTTGTATAATGTGTCCTGTGTTTTTTTTTTTTTTTTGCTTTGTACTGTTGTTATAATGCTGTTATATGTTTTAATTGTGACCTGCCTAAGGGACTACAAATAAAAATTAGCTATAAACTAATTCTGGTAGAATAACAGCGCACACACACTCTCACACACACGCGCACACACAGACTCATTTCCCGGTTTAAACAAATCCTGCTTCTCAGATCCTGCTGCACACGTGTCCTGCTAAATTCTGCGCCCCCTTCAAACTGTGCTCCTTCCTGCTACTGTAGTCGCCTCGATTTCACGCCAGCACGGAAACAAAAACATCACATAAACAGTTAAATGTAGGAGGAGGAGGGGGTCACTTCCCTGTTACAGGCTTTGCAAACACGACGTTAGCAACAAAGTATGAACAATAACCAACCGCTGCTGCCTCATAACGTACATTAAAGATTTTTTTATTGATCTACTTTAGCAGAGCCAACCTCCTGGTATGTCATTTCCACGTAGTCGTTCACTTGTGCGATCATTCAACGACAGATGAGTGATGGAAAACACGTTGAACTCTATCACGAGTCCACCTGCTAGCTGTCAAACTTGACTACAAACACACACACACAAAGCACTACAATCCTCCTGTTAAATATGCAGCGACGCTATCGCCCAAAACCATTTCGAAGACTAGAAACTACAAAGATGCTGATGTGAAGACAACCGACAAACTATGTATGGACAGTTAATTGGATACTAACCTGTCCGGTGGTGACATGAGAGACTCGCTGCAGCGTCAGGGCAAGCTTCCTACATGAGTCACGTGACACGGTCCAGCTGCTGATGGAGGTGATGAAGGTGTTTTTTTTTTTTTTTTTGATTGTTTGTTTTTTTCCACTCAGGTTTCTGATCGGTCTGCTTTTGAATCACTTAATTTAAAAATCGGAGTGGAATTTTGTCAGAAAGGAAAAAAAGATCCTTTTTAGGTTTTGAAACACGAGGATGGATTACTAACCCAGTGGAGTGGTGGAGTAACTAAGTACATTTACTCAAGTAGCCTACTGTAGCCTACTCAGATTTGAGGTAGGTCTACTTATACTACTTTGTTCTTCCTACTCCAAAACATTTCAGGGGGAAATATTGTACTTTTTACTCCAATACATTTATAATTAATTATAATGTATAATTATGCATTTATAGTTACTAGTTACCTTTCAGACTAAGATTTTACGTAAAATAACATATTCTAATATTCTAACTGTTGTCTGCTCTTTTAAAAAAATGTATGCATTTTTAAATTTAGTGTGTAAAAGGTGTTATATAAATAAAGTGTATTATTATTATTATTATTATTATTATTATTAATAATAATAATAATAATAATAATAATAATAATAATAATAATAATAACTAGAAAATTCCTGCAGCAGAAATTTTGAGAGTGACACGGGCCGGTGCCGGTGGGTCATGTGTGAGGAGCCCCAGCAGCTGATGGGGAACACTTATCAGGGAGGAGCTGATGGTATTTGTGTCACCTTAGACCAACAGTTGTTTTTCATGTGTTTATTTATATGACAATCTGCCCTTTCACCCTCAAATGTGATTAGAGAAACTGCCCCATAAAAACCTTTTACATGGACAAAATGAAAGAAACTTTAGGAGGAGCAGCAGAAGTGAGATGTCTCTTATGGGACAGACAGAGACAGACGGAGGGAAATTTGGCTGTAAGGTGATCGTCTTGCATGTTCTCTGAAAATACACAAAAACAAAGAAATCAGTAAGACAGACAACATTATGGTAGCATGAATTAAGTCAAATTAAACTCATCCTCATGGATACATTTATAAATGCTCATTACTTGTCTATATATATATATATATATATATATATATATATATATATATATATATATATATATATATATATACATACATATATTCAACCAGCAAGTTTTTTCTTGATGTGAAATGACACAGGCATCTATCAGAAGATAATAAGAGGATGTAAAAAAGGCATCGTGTGGAAATAAATATTTCTCAGCTTTTATTTTCCAGTCAAAATAATATGCTTGAATAAAAGTAACTTTAAGACAAAATTCGCGCAAGGGGTATGAATCATTTCAGGCTTGACTGTATGTATATAGTCCAATAGATAGTAGAATATAGATATGAAGCAATATATACGTAGTTCTCCGGGTGTGTAATTTTAAGTCGGGTGTTTATATGAACAGTAAAAGAAGGTTTTTTTCTCATAGCGGACTTTTATTTGTAATAAAATAATCTGAATACTTCTTCAACCAACAGCATTATGTTACTACACTAACAGTATTTACAGCACGAAGGTCAGTTTTAATCTGTGATATCATCTACCTGTTTGGTCAGTGAGCCTCACTGCCGTTCAAATACACCAGACTCCTTTGACAGAAAGACTAAATTTACTTAGCAGAGCACAGATCTACCACACAGTCTCTTTTTTGGCGTTAATGTGAGGTACTTTGCTTCACGAAGGGATCTGATAACTTCTTCAACCGCTGAAACTCACCCAGTCACTCACACAGACTGAGCAGCTAGCTGCGCTACAGCAGCACCTCCCGTTACCTTACCATCTTAAATGTGTGTTTTTTTCAAATGAGTCTGGCGCTGCTATATAGCGCGGCTATTTTCGGTTAACGTAAACAAAACGGACCTTACTTTTCAACAGAGACGGTCTATCTCGATACAAATCATATTAATGATGTCCTCAAACACTTTTCACATCACTCTGAAAGTGACAGAAGCAAACTCAGCACTTTAATGGACGTTGACAGCACACTGAGTCACAGTTTAGCTATATGTATAGTGTTCTTGCTCAGCACCAACTGTATATTTTTTGTACATATTAATAATTTATTCCAAAAAATATGAGAGAATAATGTCTAGATTCAAGAATAATGTAGGCTAATGCTACTAAGATAACAAAGTTGAAGAGAAAAATATTCAATTACCTCAATCAGATGACTGATGACTTTGTGGTTGGTAGCAGCGCCCTCTGATTCAGGCAGATTAGCTAGCGCACATAGCTCCGTGCACATAGCTTCGCACACACCGGGACACTCACACGCACGCCCGCAGGCACGCCCACACGCAGCCCCACACACATACATGGAGATTTACTCTGCTTCCCATGGCAACCCGTGCATGTGTGCGTCCTCGTACGCGTGCGTGTGTGTTGGTGTGTAAATTTGTCAAAGTAGCTAAAAATGTTAGCTCCGTGAGCCTGTCAAAAAAGGCATTTTTGTGAAGGAACCGTAAATCCTATCAGAAATCTGAGCAGACCAGGAGCACCGCAAGATCTTTCTGCACAATATTGGTGATCTTCAAGTCCCTAGACTCAAAAATGTTGACAGGAGAGCGAGAGAAAAAAGGGTGTCGGTTCAACTCTCTGGGAAATTTCTCGCAGTTTTTCACGACTTACGTCGCGAAAAATTTCAATATCTTCACCAAAAGTCATAGCACACCATTCTCGAACGAGCCACACGTTTTGATGTATAATTCGCATGGGTTTTCTCAAAGCTGCGGGACAAGTTACGCGCCGAAATTTTGTACGGAAGAGGAATAATAAGAAGTGGAAGAAACATGACGAATAACAATAGTGCGTAGTGACTCGGGCTACACTACGCTCCATTGCTATTGCATAGCTATGGAGCGTAGTGACTCGTGCAATACCCCGTGTCACTAAATATGTATGTTGGTCTTGAATATAAGGGAATATATGACCATACAAGGTGAAAAAAAGATGTAAAGACATTTTTTTCTTTGTAGTGGTGTGGTGATACCACATATTCTGGTTCTGATCTTCCTACAACAGCTGTTGTGTTGTAAAATAACCTTAATGTGTACTGTCCCAAATAAGATACAGATGTGGAAAACCCAACACATTTTTGGATATTCTTTCATTATGGTCAGTTAACACAACCTTAAAAATACATTTATGCTGTAGAATCACCATCTTTTCACACAATCTTTTAAAAAAATAACTTCAGTGTATTTCCTGCTAACACAATAGAGTAAATACAGCCATTTGGAATCATTTGGCCTGTCTATCACTTTTGTGGCATTAAAAGTATTTTTACAAATGCAACACATGTAAAAATACATTCATGTTGTACGATCATCTGCATTTGTAAAGGAAAGCCTTGCATTTCTTCTTTTTCATTCTGAAATTTGTAAATGTAAAATTCAATTCTTGGTGGTTTTTACAAACAAAACCTTTACCCTATTTTTAAAGGATATATTGACAGTTTTCATGGAATTAAAAATCTAAAGTCAACCATTAACTGTAAATTTATATACACTCAACAGTATTCTTTATAAATGTGAAATGTGTGCATAAATTATGTTAATTCTTACCTAACATTGTATGCAAATTTACTTCTTTAATACTTTAATACTTTACTTCTTTAGTAGTGCAGATTATATGTCTGATTGAACTACTGATCTTTGTAAACATTATCTTGGTGTAAAGTCGTGGACTGAGGTCGTCTGTATAAAGTCGTTTAATAATTTATTTATTCTTGATTCTCAGAACTTGAAGTCTTGCTTTTCAGTTAATTTCAGAGGAAATAAAAAAACACATACACACTTCCTTGAACAAAAACGCCACGTGTAATTTCACAATTTAAGTTCCTTCTGACTACTGCTGAAGACATCATGGGTCAGACAATTTGATGATCAAATATTATAAAAAAATGTGCCCAAGCAATACGTAAACAGAACAGATGAACTCACTGCTCTATGTTGTTGATGAATAACTCACAATCTTCTATCCGAGGCTTTGATCAGCTGTAGTTTGCGTCCTTGGCTGTTGTCTGTCACTTGGGGGCAGCTGTAGACTGCAGTGTTTTGTCCAAACAAGAGGGACCCCTGCTGGTCTCTGTGTAGTATAGCCGTTTTCTACTCTAGTCCCACATTTTTCAAATTCTGGAGCTCCTTTTGCCATCATTGGTCAAATGCTTCATCTCAAATTAAAACATAAGCAGCACCCTTCAGCCTGCTGCATGTTTGCAATTTTAAAAATAGAAATGATAAATCTGCATAATAAAAACTGCTGACTTCAAGTGGATAAACATTGGCTCCTGTTTGCTCTGCATTGTTCAGCTGTGTCATGTCATCACCCTCTGAATCCTGCAGGCCTACCTCAAACAAAGCAGGTGCCCTTTTGGCCAAATAATGATCTGATTGTTGTGGACCACACTGCCAGTCACCCCTTCTGGTCCTCCCTTTTCCTTTTCTGAACAGTTGTGGTCGTTACAGGGCAGACCTTGACTCAGCAGCTCCACGGTCCTGACTAACATAATGTGTGTTAGCAGCTGAGATTAGACAACTTAACCTCTCAGAAATATCCTTCAAATTTTAGGACTGCAAATGGTGTACTCTGTTTTTGGATGTTTTGGTATTGTTTGGGTGTTGATGTTTCTTCGTGAGCGAAGAAAAGGAGAAATATGAGCACATAGTGGCCAAACTTTTTTATAGTCGATGAAAATTTCCCACCACAAAGTCTATTAGTAGCTTTTTTTTTCTTTTTCTTTTGGAGCTTTCAAGCTTTTCACATGCTCTTTCCAAGGTCAGGAATGAACTTTCAATCTGTACTTTTAAACTAACATGGATGAAAACTCCTTAAAATGCTCAGAAATATGAAAACTACAATTTAACTCATATTGAGGAGGATATGTGCAATATGATCAAAAGCTCCACAAACAGCTCCAAAATGGACTTGATGGTGATATTCTGTCAGCTGCTGTTTACAAAGTCAAGAATAAACTTTCAATCTCAACAAGTTGTTATAGTTTAATCCCAAATCACACACACACACACATTTGTACCGTCCACACCACTACCTTACAAACAGCTGTAATGCCTGTGTGTGATCACACTATAGAGCCCTCCCAAGTTGGCCAGCCACTGTGAAATGCAAACAGTAAACAGGATGGAGCATCCTGTGTGTGTGTGCGGGTGTGTGTGTGTGTCACAGACTGTATGTGTGTGTGTGGAGGGAAGGGGAGGGGAGGAGACGGGAGGGGAGGGGAAGGGTTGGCTGCTAAAGAGAGAATGAGCCCATGCAGAGTGTGCTAGCCCAGCTGTCACTGCTATAACTTCAGACTTGAGAAACCATAGGATGCAAGCTGGAGGGCAACTGTGTGTGTTTTAGTGTTTGTGTGTGTGTGTGTGTGTTGTCGCCCCTACACCCCCAGGCTTTCTGCTCAGCCCCTGGCTTCCTTCCTCCCCTTTGTTAAGCCTTGCGAGGCAGACTTCGTCAAGCTGAGCACACAAACGAATGCATATGAATGTGTGCTGTCATCTTTATTAGGCCCCTTTACCAACACCCATTACATTTAACACGGGTCTTTACTGGAGATTTCACTTTCAGTCGTGCCCCCATTCTACTTGCCAGACGAGGAGGATTATAGTGACCTCGGCCTGGAATAAATCTGAATACACAACCTGTTACATACTAATAAGAGAACATAATACAGAACGATGAACAAAGAGTCATTTTTAAATGACTCTTTGTTCCTCTGAGTTGTGTTATGGTTAGTTATATGATATGTAACTTTAAAGGAAAAGGTAATTTGTGGCGGTTTTACATTTCAAAGATCAGAGAATGTTGTCAACTTTCTTTCTTTGGATCCTTTTTAAAGTATCTTTCTTTCTAACTTCAGCTGCTCCGTGGAGCATGAGGTCAGTGCCAATGCAGGCGGCGATGACTGATCGGGGCGAAGCCACTAATAGACTTCACCCATGTATGTATGAGTAATGCATGTGTTTTTAACCGCATTCTCACATTTCTTCTCTTCTTAATAACTTGCCAGAGCATGTTCTCTCTTTTGTTTCTGAACGCTACGCTGCACACAGCACAGACCCACCTAGACAACACAAACCCACCCCGAAATTCCAGTAAAGAGGTGATGTTTTCAGAGGTGGCATGTGGGACTTTTTAGACTGAAATAACTTAGAGCTTAGAGAGAGAAAAAATGCACAGGCTACAGGCAACAGAGCACGTTATGCCTTGGTGAAGAATAAAGAAAGTTAACGTCCATCCCTTATTTGTGAGGAACATAAAAGAATGGTGGGTTGAAACTAGTTATGTACTGAGATACATGCAGAGATTAGTGAAATCTTAGTTTCTGCTGCCATTTATTTGTGCAGGTCTTATCAGTACGTTGTATAATATTGTGTCATTCAAGTCTGAAGTGAACGATTCATCGCATGTTTACCTCACAGTCCCTTGAACAATGCTGTGGTTGTTGAGAGGTATCTCATCACATCTGGTTGTTTTGTAAAACATTCCTCATGCATTGTGTGATTTTTTTTTTTATTTTTGGTCATCAGAAAAGTTGAGGGATCTCTGTGGGTTGAAAATTCCTACCTTGCAGACTCATAAAACCCTTTTAAAGCCCATAGGATTATCTCAAAAACACAATGTCACCCACAGTCTGATTCCAGAGCTCTGAATCAAGACGCACACAATTTTTTCAGTTATTCAAATTCAGTCTGCAGAAAACACTTCATTATCCTATTGTACGCAAACTCTCAGATGCTGTGATTTCTATCACAATAAATGTTAGAGTACATTGCTACTTCCAACTCTGTGGCACACCTTTTTTTTGCTTTGTTAAAAATGTATCAAATTGTGATACATGCATCATAAATTGAGACAAGCAGAGACATTTTTTAACACCTAATTTGAACAATGAGCACAAATATGTGGATAAAATTCAAGATAAAAAACTGAAAAAATAAAGACAAGCATGCAGAGGTGTGTGTAGCCACTGAAATGTAAAAACAAAGGCGAGAATCCATCATTTCTTAACAAGGGTTTTGGGGGCCCCAACTGTGAGAGTGGTGGAAAACAGTAGGTGCATTTTATGTTGGCAGTACACAAAAACTCCCCAGTGCTTTCAGTAGTGTTCCACCTCTGTGTTTGCTGATACCACAAGAAGTGTGAGGAAAGCGGGGGTGTGAGCGGAGCAGGTCTGAATGACATGGCGTTGCTGCTTCGGCCGTTGTTCACTGACCCACAAAATGCAGGTCCAGCCCCCAGTGTGAAGTACTTTTGTGTTGTCATCGCCCTCAGAAGCCGGTGACCAGAGGGGAGGGGGAGCATTTGGGCTCCCAGAGGGCTAAGCGTTGTGAGGCCGCAGTCCGCACTCCAGCAGGACGCATGCTCTGTTTGGTGAATAAAAAGAAGCCTGTATTGTAATGAAAGCATTTGCATACTTGTGTGTTAGAGAGGGTGTTAACCTTTGACACCTTCGAGAACTGGATGACAACAGAAACCACTTCTCGGAGTCTAAGCATTAACGCACTTGAAAATAACACCTTAGCGTTCCTCAGTGTGTATCAAAACCAAAAAATAGAGGAGAGAAAGAGCTGCTTGAGTACTTAAGATGGAAGTTTCCTTCGAGTGGCAGTTCACACTCAAAACAAAGTGTGTCGGGTAATTTGAAAGTGAGGGATATCTGGAAGGGATCTTAACGCATTGGTGTTGTTTTTTGTGAGAATGAAACTCAGATTGTGACTTTTTCCCCTCAGACATACAACTAATTTTGATTATTAAAAAAATGGTACTTGAACGATAAACAACATCTGTGGAGGCTGAAATTGACAAACTGTAATAGAAAGATAATTTAAACAGACTTTTTTCTGCTTAAAGAGTTGTGCAAACATGTAGAGCAAAATGATTGCAAAGTGAAATTTATCAGTTCATTTTTTAAAAAAGCATAAACATTTGCATTTACTGATCTTTAACAGTAAATTCAAAAAAATGATAATAAAAATGAATACAAAAGGACTTCAGTTTCCTTAACTGTCCTGTTGCAATGATACTGATCATGTTAAACTACAATTTGTGTTTGTAAGCAATTGAAGTCATTGTCATCTGAAGGTCAGAAAGCCATAATTCAACCCACACTTAACTTGTTAATCTATTTTTTTTTCCACCAACATCTTTCACTCTGTCTGTTGTATGATTAATGTCCGTGTATGGTAACGTTGGACAAGACAATGTCCGCCTCTTCACTTGATTTTTTGGGGGGTCTTTGTCAGGCTTGCCGTCTGTGTTTGGCTCTCAGATTGAGGGGCTCTTCTTTCCAAGTACATGTCGCTTCACAGAAAAGACTTGACTCTGAAATTCCTCCAGATAAGAGTTGCTAGGTGATGCTATTGTCAGATCTTCTTTGTGGTCACATATTCATACCCAAATTGTAAGGTTCTTTTTGAGAACCCTCTCATTAGTAGTCATATATTCATACCAGACCACCCCCCCACTTGACCCCTCCTTTACCAGTCGTGGGAAAGACAAGTCCTGGATGAGATGTGGAGGATTCGGGCAATTACTTGGAAGATGGTTAAAAAAGATTGTCCAATTTAAACACTTTCATTTTGAAACACTACAAAAGCCCAAAAAATATTTGTATTGAATTATTGACACCTTGAAACATTAGAACACTGAAAGAAACCCGAACTTTATATTCCAGCACAGATAAAACATCCAAGAAAGGTGTCTAAATGTGTACTTAAACACCAAGTTCAAATGGTTCAAATGTACCAAAGCAGGACTAGAATCTAAGATCCTTCCTTTTGTGTTTGTTTACATCCATGCTGTGGCATTGCTCCATCTTTAATTAAATTCCTATGCCATGTGCAAGACAGGACACCAAAGCTACACTGGACAAAGAAGCAAAGAAACTCAAGAATGTGAAGCGATAACTGAACAATTTTAGAAAAAAAGAAAAAATTCAAATGACATGTTGTAATTATTGCCTCATTTAAAGATGCTTAAAGCTCACCATTTTAATACTGAATTATGTTAAATTCAAATGTATTCACATCAATTCTCCTTGTAGCCAGGTCCATTAGAACAGTCCTAAAAACACGCAAAAGTACGATAAAATAGCACAGAACATGCTTACAAGCTAGTTTTAACCTTAGTGGGTAGAAATAGGTATAAATATTTAAGTTACCAGTTGTGGAAAGTGATAGACATTTATTCAAGTACTGTACTGAAAGACATTTTTTGGTATTCATGTTTCACTTGAGTGTTGTGAATTCTCTCAGGCCATTTTATGCTACTTTGTGGTTCAACTCTGCTACAATTTAGCAAGCATGTATTTCAAAGCTGTACCTACTAGTTACTGATTTATGTATTCTTTCATACAAAACATCTGCTTATCTTAGAAAATATGATGCATTGTTATAGATTAAACCACTCAAAACTATAGAAAGTAGTTAAAATGACGCTGAGCAACTATGACAACTTTGCTCATACACATTAAGACATCAGTAAAAGTAAACTATAACAAATACATACAATGATGGAAATCAATTACATTTACTAGTATACTTACTTAGGTACAAAATTTAAGGTACCTTTACCTTAACTAAGTGCTTCCACTTCATACAACTAAAAGTTATACTGCACTGCATTTCATTTACTCCACTATATTTATTTCACAGCTGTGGGCATTAGTTTGCTGATTTTATGTGCAAAATGTTTGATCAACTACTAAAATATGATATTAATCTACCTAACCAAAAGTACTTAACACCTTATAACACTTAACACACTATAGATATTAATCAATAAACAGTATAAAACACAGTGAAAAGAACCATTCCTCATAGATTGTTGATACTTGAGTTTGGTGATAATGCTGATGCACTATTGGTTAAATGACATTTTGAATGCAATACTTAGGTGTAACAAAGTATTATGCGTTGTGGTAGTTGGACTATTTGCATTAAGTCAGTTGTCCTTTTTTTAAACATACATAAGCTAGGAATTAATATAAACATGTATGGTGTGTGATATAATAGAAAAGTTTGATTTCTTTAAATTAATCAAACAAACAAGCCAGAGGACCTTACAGACTGAAACAACCTAGGACACAGAGAAAAAAAAAACCTTGCAGGCTTTTCAGCAAAGAAGAGGCAACAGAGCACGTTACGCCTTGGTGAAGAATAAACAAAAACTTAACATCCATCCCTCATTTGTCAGGAACACAAAAGAATGGTGGTTTGAAACTGGTCATGTACTGAGATACATGCAGAGATTAGTGAAATCATAGTTTCTGCTGTAGTTTATTTGTGCAGGTCTTATCAGTATGTTGTATAATATTGTGTCATTCAAGTCTGAAGTGAACGATTCATCGCATGTTTACCTCACAGTCTTTGTTGGTATCTCATCACATCTGGTTGATGATAATAGGTTACTGTACTTTTATTTAGGCTAAATACAATTTTGAATGTAGGACTTTTACTTGTAGTTGAATATGTTTGTTATTGCTACTTTTACTTAGACCCACATATGCAGTCTGTCTGTCACAATGCTTGGACTATTGGCATTCAGTCAGGTTTTCTTTTTTAACATACGTCTGCTAGGACTTAATATAAACATGTATGATGTGTGATATAAAAGAAAAGTTTGGTTTGACTTCTTTAAATGAACCAAAGAAACCAATACAAACAAACCAATACAAATGACAGTGCAGTAAATAAAAGCCAACATCTTTCTCAATGAAACAGGTGCGGTCACACTGTTCTGGCCCCGCCCCCATGGATACCATATTTGGAGCTGTTCCGCATTCCAGGGGGCGGGGCGATGACGCCAGCTGTTCTCAATGGGCTGTGGGCTCGTGCTCACTCACTCAGCCGGTTAGTGGCGTGAAGACTTTGGAGTCGGTGGGACGGAGGAGCGCAGAGAATTTGGGATACGAAACTACGACTTTATAAACAAACAAACAAAAAAGTTGTGTGGAATCATGGAGCTCCGTCGGATCAACGTCTTCTTCTTTTTATTTATTAACCACATATTTATCAGCCTCCAATCGAAAGAACGTAAGTACCTTTTAAACATATATAGAAAGGTTTACCACACCTCATGAGTCAGGAAGTTGGAATTTGATAGCCTGCTTTAAGTTTGTAACTTTTGCTGCTGTGTTTGTTTTTTGTCTTTGTCAAGTTAAAGTCCAACGAAGTTTTAAAATTGTGTTGTTTTTTTCAATATCACAAAAAAAGAAGCAGGTGTGGTAAATGTCTTTTATTATTATTATTATTTTAAATTTTTTATCGTATCCATTTACAGTTTGAACTAAACAATTTAAATTTGATGATTTGAATCATCAAACATCTCATATTATCAGGTTTTTTATTATATATCAGGCTTTTTAAATGAATTATTTATTTGTAATTAGCCTACTGGCCTTTGTTAACCACAGGGCCAATAAAAGCCACCTGTAAGATGCCCAGACATGTCGACTCTTTCATTTGTGGTGCTGATTCATGTATTTCTCTTGTCATGGCAATTTAACTGCCCACGCCTTTCTCAGACATTATTTGTCCTGTACCCTGGACCTGAAGGACACGGTCAATGAAGTCTTGAATCACACCGACATGCTTGATTAAATTGTCAAAGCATGGCATGTGCCCCCCATAAAGCTGTTGGCCCTTGAGATCAAAGTGGAAGAGTTCATTGTACAGTCAAAACATAGTCATTTATAATTATTTAACAACCCAATAAACAGATAGGATACTGTTTATATTCCAGTGCCTGTGCCAAAAGCATTTTAGGGCTGTAAAATTATACAGACATTTTATTGGTCTTTTATACACAGATAGTGACACCCTTTAATAAGTTAATGCTTTTTTTTTACATTGTATAAACTACTTACATGTGATGCATCAAGTGTCATTAGTTGCTTCTGTGCTTGTTATAACTGATATGTTTTTGTGTTTTTCCCTGTAGAAGTATTGCTGGATATGAGAGCTTCAGGAGGAGAGTTGGGGTGGTTGACATTGCCAAATGAGGACGGAGTGAGTATTTATACCTCAACAGGCATTTTTAAGACTTCAGGTTCAGGACTTGAAACTGCCTCTCTCTTTACAGGAAAGCAATTAAGTAAAAGGCAGCTGAGGAATAGTTGATGTGAGAATTTGAATGTTGTTTGGTAACAATAACAGAGGCCTCTTTTCCTCTTATTTCACTCTACTAAAAATGGGAGAGATGGAATGAGTGGCAGCTAGATGAGGTTTGGCAGTGCTCTTGCTACCCTTTCATGTAGACCTTATGAGTTCCATTAAAATGTCAAGGTTCACCAGACATTTAAATTTACAGTACTTAAGTGCATTTTACACAATCATAGTAGATTTTCATTCCAGCACTAAAGCATAAAACTCAACAACTGCTGATTGTTTTTCTCATGATTCCTCTTTGAACTGAGCGATAACAGCAAGGGAGATGATCTGTACGGTTGTGAGAAGACATGTTAAGAGTGAGACATTGTAAAAAAGACATAGAAAGGCTGGTCCATGTGTGGAGAACCATCCCTCTATCTATAGTTCAGTGGTTTTCCATCTAAAAAAAGCAACAGGACATGGCCACTTCCACTGTGTGGGCTTCGTTTCTTGTGTGTGACTGTTCTCAAAAGATCTGAGGATTCTTATTTCATCGGATAGGATTTCCCTTGTCTATCAAAGAAGTGCTTTTTTTCCTAACAAAGTTGCTCATGTGTAAAGTGTTTTTTTAACTGGGGATGACTGTAATATGTGGTCTTGGGCTCAGGAAACACATTTGAACAGTTTATTGCAGCAGTGGTAGACAATAGAATAACAACTGGAAAGTAATATAGTGTCTGACTATGAAAACCACAGAATTAAATGTCCTTCTATGCTTCATAAAGTGCTAATTTAATATAATGGCACCAATTGCACTTTTTGAAATAATGGAGGTCTTATCTTTTCTTACAACAGTTAAAGTCATGTACATTCAAGCTTTGATTTACTCTCTAAAACACACCAGTACTGCTAACATATGCGGTGTTAAATTTTATATGTTAAATGGAGGCTTTTAATCTTTCTACTAGTCATTGCTTCCCCCTCTTTAATTGCTGCCAATTCTGCTGCCATTTGCCTTTGCACTGTGCTTATAAAGCTCATCTAACTGCCATAAATGTTAGTTGGGTGTACTGTAGTATTTGCTGGATTTATGTATGTCTCTCTCACACAGACACACACACACACACACAGACACACAGACACACAGACCCTTGTGTGTCAGTGGGAAACCACACACGTTGCAAGCGCAGCACATGCTCAGGCCAATAATCCTATAATGTGTGGAAAAAAAAGCTCCAGCTCACTTCTGCGCTTTATGAGCTTCTTACTCAGCTTGAGAGAAGTGGTGTCTCATCAATAAACCTTGTTCGTGGCAAGAACAAAGCCTCTGAACTCTATACTTATTTCCCTAATTTCTCCTTTCATTTCATTATTGTAGCTTGTAACAGTGACTTTTGCCCTTTTAATTGATCCCTCTCGTCTCTCTTTATCTTTTTCTGTTTCAGTGGGAGATAGTCCAGACGGTGGTGAACGGCTCCCTTTTCTATACCTACAGTGTATGTAGCATAGACTCTACTGAACAGGATAACTGGTTACGGACAACATTCATTCAGGGGCACCCGGGGACAACACGGGTCTCTGTAGAGCTCAGTTTTGTCGTGCGAGACTGCAACACCTTTGGTGGTGCTTCAGTGTCCTGCAAAGAAACCTTCAACCTTTTCATCTCAGAGGCTGATGCCGACGTGGGAACCAATTTCCGTAAAGGGCAGTTCCGCAAGGTGGCCACCATCGCTCCTGATGAGGTGACACGGGGCCGCGTGCTGAAGGTCAACACAGAGACAAGGACTGTGGGGCCTCTATCAAAAAAAGGCTTCTACCTGGCTTTTCAGGACATGGGCGCGTGTGTGGCCCTGCTCTCAGTCAGAGTGTACTACAAGACATGCCCGTCCACAGTGCAGAGCTTGGCGGCCTTCCCAGAGACGGTGGCGGACAATCTCAAAGAGGTGGAGGGAGCCTGTGTAGAGAATGCCATCAGTCAGGCCACCCCACGCATCTACTGCACAGCTGAGGGTGACTGGGTGGTGCCTGTAGGCCAATGCCAGTGTCTCCAAGGCTATGAAACCACCGGGGAGTCCTGCCAAGGTAAGCACTGCCATGAGCATGCCACGCACTCAACTGAAACATATTTGTGTTGCTATGTGAGTTACAGTGAATGAAACACCTCCAACCACTACTTTGGCAAGGTGTGAGGAATGAGTTCAGAGGAATGTTAATTGTATCTGGTTTGTTTGGAAACCTGAGACAAAAAACACTTCTTATCTGTCTTGAAGAAGGTTGAGTACAGCAGAATTGGCCATGGGAAAAGAGCGGAAAACGGGCAGATGTCTAAACCTGTTTGTTTTGTTTAGACATTGAGGCAACCATGGATTGCTCCATGAGGCACAGACGAAAACCTCCGTGTAGATTTGGAAAGTCTCCCATCAATGCATCACCGTCTCGTCACCTGTTTGCCAATAGCACATTCTTTCATTTCTCTCAGTACACAGGAATGGGGCTTAGCTGGGGCACTGCTTTATAGATAGGTTGATGGCTGCAGGTGATAAGAGTACAGTATAAAAATGAAACCAGTCTCATACCACATCCTACTTCTAAGTGGACTTTGAATATGTTGTTTGTTCACACCGGAAAGCTATCATAACCATATCATAATCATAAACCAATAACATTTATTATGAATACTATCATCTTTCGGTATACTTCAGTCAAACATCACCGTCCAACAATTCAGTAGAAATGAAAGCATAGAAATAAGTAAGCAGTACCTTTCCAAAAGTCGCCTTTCGATAAACATACACAAGCACACGTCTTATGTCATTTCCTATTAACACACAATACAGTGCATTTATTTAAAGAAAGTAAATGCAAAATTTAGCAATTTACATACAGTAATTCAGATATTTATAGAAATATAATTTTGCATAAACAAATTTACAAAACAAAGACACGTCTAGTTTTGAAATTATGGGGAATTTGGAAACACAGTTTGTGTCTTTGTTTATTTGTCTACGTGACACAGAATGAGGTTAAGTATGTAAAAACTTTGAGCTATGTAACGCCCTTAAGGAAGACCTGTGAGTACATATCTACGAAGTCAATAAAAAAAAAAAGTGTACAGTAAACGACACAGCTGTGGTATTCATACTGTATGTGCGCTTAGTGTTTGTGTGCAAGCTGGTCTGTCTTTGGCATTTCTGGGGTGTGGTGTGTTGAACTGTCTGGAGGAAACGTGGGAGGACAGAGGGTACAGAGAGAAGAGGAAGGAGGGAGGAAGGGCACAGTATGGTGCAGGGATTTTCTGAAAGGAATTCTTTTACCCTCGCGTCACCTACAGCAGTGATTGACTAAAGGAAGGGCCGTGTGAATGTGTCAGAATGACTACCTGAGCCTGTGTGTCTTCTTCTCACAAGTATTTGTTTGCGTCAGTTGCCAAGGCGACAGTAACCACAGATTACAGGGAATGGGTTGACACACCTATCAGAGGTTAGACTCTCAGTCGTTCTGCGGTTTATGACTCCTGTTGGGTGCGAGTCACCTTAACTGGCAGAGTTTCGTCCCCTTGTTGGAAACTATATAAGTTTATGTAATATAAGTTAAGAGATCACTCATACCGATGATAGATAATTACAAAGCACTGCGCTTCAAAGAGTGAAACTAGTAGCGAGGTTGTAAAAAAAATGAAGGCAGGATAAGTGAGAAAGGCGGGGAGGAAGTCAAGGCAGAGGAATGTTTTAGTCTTTGAGGTTCCTGACCGCTGGCGGATTCGAGCTGAGCACCTGAAACGGAAGTTGGCAGAGAGCTGTGGAGAGGAAGACAGGAAATATTTATGACGGGGAAAAACTCTGATTCCAAAGTCTGGAGAATGACCTGATCAATAGGATGCAGGAAACATCTTTTATTATATAAGAATGCAATGTTGTAGTTTGTTCCAGACAACTTATTAATGTCAGAAACACCAGCAACCAATCATTCCAGTTTTTAAGGTTTATTAAAGCGATATCCTTTGGAGCTCACAGACTGCATGTGGATTCCACTGAAGAGTCCAACTGTTGTGGGAAAAGGAAGTAAGCGAGATGAAGAGGAATGCTGATTGACACAAATAAGCAGGTTGTCCTTGGTTGGGTGGGGAGTGAGTCGACAGTTGGCGCATGAGGGTGGTTAGTTTCGTGGCTGCTTAGTTAGGTGTGGAGTGTAATTTAGTCAAGAGGATTAGTAGAGCAACAGGACAGCTGTTAGCCAATGACATGCCCCGCTTTGCCTCTCTTTGCTCTTTCATCCGGTTGTTAACACACGCAACGAGCTCCCTAATCCATGTTCCCACTCATTAGAACAATGGGTCGGCCCAAAGAGCAGAAAACAGATTCAATTAACAGATGCACCGGTGCGTAGCATAAGTCCTTTTCACATGTGTGCTGCAGTCAAAAGGAGTGTGGGACAATTAAGTTTCAATCAACAAGTGAAAATAAAAGTTTGTTAAATGAATCAAAGTTTGGGATTACAAATTGTCAGTTAACAAAATTAAACCTGAAGCTAAAATCTTTGCTAAAAGATGAGATTCATTATTTGCCAAAATTAGCTTTCACAATGTTTTTATTCAAGCATTGCACACATGCCGCCATTTGCGAGCTGTAATGAGTACTGCAACATATTTATGGCACCACTCTGTCCAATCTCAGAGACAATAGATGAATAGGGCTGGAGTTTCTTTGGTACGTGACAGAGGTCCTGCTGCTTCAGCTTAAGATGAAATGGGCTGGCCCCCTTTTCTTATGCGAAAAGACCTCAGCTACACCACCCCCCACCCCCACACCCGCCAAGTGACTCCCTAGAGAGAACTTCTGTTGGTGCTGCAGACCTTTGCCCCCATCCCCCATCAGTCCATCTATTCATCTTTATCCCTCCTTCTCAAACTCAACCTGCTCCTTCTCCTCTGCCGCGGCAGTACTTGGAGTGCAAAGGTCCTTCTGCCTTGGTGGCGAAGTAATGCGACCACATCTTCAATCCAGGGTTCACTCGACCTTTTCTCTCAGCCACCAGCACAGGGGCCACATGAAAGGCTGCTCCCTCGGGAGACAGCAGAATGAAAGCAGAGACAGGAGATCTTTCGTAAGATCTGTTCTTTTAAAAGTTTTTTTACTGTGCTCGGAGGCCCCAGAAAGTATGTGCATCTGTTTCCATAAACACACTGAAAACCACACTCGCCTCCAGCAGCTTTTCCTCTTCCTGATTCTCTTGTCCTTTAACTATTCAACCTTCCATTTTGTAATTTGTGACCGGTGTCAGGGGTTAGCGGAAGGAAGGAAGGAAGGAAGAAAGGGGAGGAAACATCAGTCTCGGACTAACTTGCAGCTCTTGCGTCCTGGTTTCTGTCCAGTCTGCATGTTCATTAACCTCACATGGCCTGGAAGGCTGTTTATCTTTGAGCTGATATGCCCATTGCAATACCCCACCAGTGTCCATGGTGCCATTTCCTTTGGCAAAAACATAAATATTATCTGCCAGAGGGCTTGGGCTGAGAGTTCACAGGGGAAAGGAAGATCAGATCACCTGATGGATTTAATGCTCCGGTGTCATCCGGTTGACACTAACAGTGTGACCTGAGATTAGGCCTCCAGGCGAAAAAGGCGAGTGGAGGCAGATCGTCAGGGAAATCCCTTTTCATTCCTCTGGATACAAAGACTCAGTGATTATAGGTTTTGCACTCAACAAATGCTTCCTGTCGGGTGGAAGGGGCTGGTATTACAGAGACAGCTTCATTGTTTGCGTTTTGATCAGTCATTCCTTCCTGTGTTTGTCAGACTTATTCATACAGTACGTGTCATAGTGAAACTAACAGATTCTTTCTTTCTCTCTCACAGCATGCAAACCAGGCTACTTCAAGTCATCTGTATCAGCTGACTTTTGTAAGGTTTGTCCTGATAACACCAAGCCCTCCGCAGCTGGCGCTAGTGAATGTCAGTGTGAGGAGGGTTTCTTCCGCTCCCCATCAGACCCTCTTACATCAGCTTGCTCTGGTAAGACCCCAACTCACTGTCTATATTACATCATATTACCAACAAAGTCAACTTTCAACTTAGTAGAGGCAGTTCAGAAGTTGGTGCTAACTCCTGTGTGTTGTCCACTTCCTCCTTAAGCTCCACCCAGTGCCCCTCGTGACTTGACGTCCACCACCCTGTCAGCAGAGGGCAAGATGCAGCTGTCCTGGAGTCCACCACTGGTGACCGGGGGCCGTAGCGACCTTACCTATAGCGTGGTGTGCGAGCTCTGTGACGGGGCCTCGTGCACCCCCTGTGGTGAGAAGATTCGGTTCGAGCCAGGTCCTACAGATCTGCAGGACACCACAGTCGTAGTTGGTGACCTGGATTCTCATCTTAACTACACGTTCACTGTGGAGGCCCACAGTGGCGTGTCCCAGTACAACACTGAGAGGCCCACCATTACCATCACCACTGCTCTGGACTATACTGGTGAGCTTTTGAGTTTTGCTTTGATTTTTCTCCTCGTTTTCATTGACATTGGCTTTACTTCTTCATCATTTGGGGTCCCACAGATCCAACTGCCGTCTGTGGAAAAATGATTATGATAATTGCCAAATCAACCTTTTTTTTTCTTTTGTTCTGTCCTTATTAAAACCCCAAAATGCAAACTAGTGGTAACCTTTCCCTTTGGCACAAACTACATTTGATTAAGATGACAAAATACAGAAATTACCATGAAAACATTGTTATTACACCAAATAATGAACTATTTAATGTTTTGTAAGTCATATGGGTTAACAAATATACAATATACACATATATATTAGTTTTGTTTGCCAAAAGAATTCACAAGCACAGATATGTACAGTATGTTGTCCTATAAACAGCCTACTGTAAGTAATGTCTGGAGTCATTTAGACCTCAGAGAGGTGTCATAAACAAATAAACAAATAGACTTTGGTTTGGGAAGGGTTGTCACCCATTACAGATACAGAGCATGTAAACATCATTTATAAACAGCTGTAAAACATGGTTTAATATAGTACACTCTTATAAAAATCAGTAGATAAACACATGATAAAACAATGTTATGTATTTGTTGAGTTGTTACAGAAGGTCTGATGTTTTAGAAAAGTTAAGAGTTAAGAGAGTGACAAAAACTTTTGTCCCTTTTTTCATGACATATTGTAGTAATCAGTAAGAACGTAAAAAAAGAAAGGCTTACTACACAAAGAGGAATCCACTCTGACCATCTGAATCATAAAGGCTTTCATTTCCAAATGTCCTTTCCAAAGTCTATGATTAGTCACTAACCATTATTTTGCTTTCTGTCTCTCCCCGACCGTTAGATCCCCCTAAGGTGACGTTTATCCAGCTGGATGATCGCAGCCCCACCAGTCTGTCTCTATCCTGGGCTGTGTCTCGCAGACCTCCAGCCCACATCAATCACCGCTATGAGCTTATGTACCGCAGAAAAGTAAGACAGAGTGCTTTGTGCTCTTTTGTGTTTCTTTCCTTCAAACAAAGTAAAGCTGCTGGAAGAATTTCAGAATTAAAAAAGCTCTTAAGCTGCCTTCTGCTTAACATAAAAATGATTCTAATCCATCCTCTTTTAATCTCTTCCTGTCAGGATGATGATGGCGTGCGCGATGTAACCACCTACATGGTCTTGATTTTGGAGAAAAACTCGGTCCAGATTAACGACCTCACCCCAGACACTACTTACATGTTCAGGGTCCAGGCACTGGGTCCTGAAGGCAACCCCGGCAGCTACAGCACGGATCATGAGTTCCAAACGTCACCTTTAGGTACCAGCGACCTTAAAATCTAAAGAAGATTAAATAGTTTCTCAAATGTCTATGTGTAACTTTTACTTGAGTCGATTAATTAATGTTTTCTTTCTTTTTCTGTGATTTGCACAGCCGAGTCTCAGATCCAGAACAATTCGACCATGGTGATGGGAGCTATCGTTGGAGTAGCGGTTATTCTGCTCGTCGTGGTGGCCGTCCTGCTGCTGCGTAAACGGTTGGTACAGTACTCTTCAGATCCACCTTCCGTTCAATGCCTGTGTCATTCAGATAAATGTTATCTACAGACCTGCAAATCGTGTGATTATGAGCCACAAGCTCAAGTAAATTAAGGATATTCTGGTGTGACAGCTCAGGGAGGGTTTATCTGTAATAACCAGTGCTGCTATTAAATACAGCTTCAGTCTTTTTCAGCTGAGACTGACCTGTAATTACACCAAAATCCAGTCTGTATTCTATGTAGTCCTATAGTGATTATTCATGTTTTCCTCTCAGGAGACTGAGCACTCGCGGCAGGGGAGGACCTGAGGATCCCTACTTTTCAACAGGTTAGAAATCCATACATGCAATAATAATTTAGTATTACTCATTGATGAAACGGCTTGTTAAGTTGTTATTTAGCCTAACATCCTGCTCATTATTTCCTCCCTCCTTAGATCAGCTGAAACCCCTCAAGACTTACGTTGATCCACACATGTATGAGGACCCTAACATTGCCATTCAGAAGTTTGTCACAGAGATTGACCCCAGCGCCATCAGCAAACAAAAAGTCATCGGTGTCGGTAAGTGGTTTTGAAAATCACCTGCTTTGCATTTATTTAAATCTGAGGGTTCAGTGTCTGACATTTCCTACTGCTGTCTGTCTGCTGATCAGGAGAGTTTGGGGAAGTGTTTTGGGGTGTGATGAAGTCTCCCGGAGGAGGAGAGGTGACTGTCGCGATCAAGACTTTGAAGCCGGGCTACTCCGAGAAGCAGAGGCAGGACTTCTTGAGCGAGGCCAGCATTATGGGGCAGTTTTCACACCCGAATATCATCCATCTGGAGGGAGTTGTCACCAAATGTGAGTATTTGCCTCAGACAGAAATCAAAACAGCCAGTCATAACATATTTATATAAAATCAACTGCTTGGGTACTTTTCTTTCACTAAACATAGTTTTTTGTTTTAATTTTCAGTCAAGCACGCCATGATAGTGACAGAATACATGGAGAATGGAGCTCTCGACACATATCTGAAGGTAGGTGTGAGAATCACACACATTTTGTGATCTTGTATTGTTTACATCCATGTTTACTTGCTAGCAATCTTCTTCTTTGCACATTACTGCTGTCAACTGTCAATCATGATTCACTGGGATCACATAAATAATTATTTTTCTACATATTTCCTGGTATTTGATTATCAATTAATCTTAGGATTCTTATTTTGATCAATTGACTAATTGTTTTGTCTATAAACATGAAAAAAATGTGAAAAAAGTCTTATTTTGTCCAACAAACAGTCCAAACCCTCCAAATGTTCAATTAACAATAATGTAAGATGAGGAAAATCAGCAAATTCTCCAAATATTTGGTCTTTATGTTTAAAAAAATTGCCTACATATAGTTAAAAGCTAAAAAGACAAAGGAAAGTTGTGCTTTACTGAAATTTCTGACACACTCAAAATCTTTTAACACTTAAAAAACTGAATAGAATTTAAGTAGTTATTTACTTTTTTTTTTTTTTTTTTAAATCTCTATAGGACCGTGATGGAGAGATTGCACCGTACCAGCTTGTGGGAATGCTGCGTGGAATAGCAGCTGGTATGAAATACCTCTCAGACATGAGCTACGTCCACCGTGACCTGGCAGCGAGGAACGTTCTGGTGAACAGCAACCTGGAGTGCAAAGTGTCAGACTTTGGCCTGTCTCGTGTGCTGGAGGATGATGCTGAAGGCACCTACACCACCAGAGTGAGTACAACTGCTACATTTCACAGCTGAAAAAAAAACCTTGTTTTTTTTTTAGTAACCAAAGCCAGACTGTTAACAGTATTTTCACTCCCAAGTGTCCAATCTAAACCGTTGGTCTTTCAGCACTTTGTGTCTCCACCGCCTTCATCCATTAAATATGATTTGTTAATGTTTCTCTTCTGTCAGGGAGGTAAAATCCCTATCCGCTGGACTGCCCCTGAGGCCATCGCATACAGGAAATTCACTTCAGCCAGCGACGTGTGGAGCTTCGGCATCGTGATGTGGGAAGTCATGGCGTTTGGAGAACGACCCTACTGGGACATGAGCAACCATGAGGTATGTTTCATCTGTCACAACCTCTTTCCATCTTTTATGATTGAAATGAAGGATTGTTTTAGCCTCTGTAGGTCAAACTTTAATGTGCATTACCTCTGAGAGTCTGTGCAATGTGGAATAGTGGTGATTGAAAGCGCAGTTTCCCACAATCCTCTTCAAATTAGCTGTTAATGTCAACATACGAGCACAGCACTTTCTCAGACTAATGCCTGTATAAACCCTTTGCCTGTCACTACAGCCGTAAATATACTTTAAATCTAAGCGTTGTCTCCACTCTGCTCCGTTCTCTTCTTCAGGTCATGAAGGCGATCAATGAGGCCTTCAGGCTTCCTGCTCCAATGGACTGCCCCTCCGCTATCTACCAGCTCATGCTCCAGTGTTGGCAGCATGACCGCTCCAAGCGACCTCGCTTCACAGACATTGTCAACATCCTGGACAAACTGCTACGAAGCCCAGAGTCTTTAAAAGCTATCGCTGACTTCGATCCACGGTATGTTTAGAAACACCAAGGAAACGTTATTATTAAAGAGATATAATCCTAATCACAGATGTTACATTTATAAACCCTTGTTACGTGCTCTTCTATTTGAATTCTTAAAGTCTTTTTCACATTTTTATTTAACCAGCACAGTATTAGATTTGTTATTTGCCGTGAGAAGATTGTTAATAAGTTATTGAAACATTTTGCAACTATCCCATCTGCAATATGTTGACAGTAAAACTGCCTCCCATCTGTTCAAACATCATCACATGTTCAGTATACATAAAGTAGCCATAAAAAATGAGTAATCCAATCTTCCTTTTGCTCCCCGCAGTGTGTCAATTCGCCTACCCAGCACCAGCGGCTGTGACGGCACCATGTTCCGGTCGGTGCCTGAGTGGCTGGAGTCCATCAAAATGAGCCAGTACAATGAAAGCTTCACCCGTGCGGGGATCACGACCATGGAGCAGGTGCTCGCCTTGAGGCATGAGTAAGTGCACACATGGCACAGGTGCAGCTTCGCCACTCTGCGCTGACGTTTCTGGCACCCTGCCACGTTTTGTGGTAACACAGAGAAAGTATTGAGCTCTCAGCTTGAACATTTGTTATCCAAATTGTGAATGCAGGAATACTTCACTCCGCCTCTGCCCATGTCATTCCTCGCATTCTCTACTGCCATACCCTCTGCAGCACTACTCCGCTGTCTTTATTTAAACACATTTTGTTTTTAGCGAAAGCTATAATTTATCTTTTTTCCCTTTCAGAGACATCAGGAATATTGGAGTGCGGTTGCCCGGTCACATGAAGAGGATAGCCTACAGCATCCTGGGGCTGAAAGACGAGACCAGCTCCCTCAGCGTGTTCTCAGTGTGATCCAAGCATTCCTTCAAATCAAAGTGCACTGACCGACCATGCCATTTCACTCATGGACGACGAGGACTGAAATGTTGCAGGGGTGAAACTGAGCTACACAGCAGTTTCATTTTTCCTGTTGCATGACTGAAGAGGTCCCTCTAAGCCACTCAGAAAAGGACTGAGATTTAAAAACACTTATGTACTGTATGATAACAAAAGAGAAATAATTTGTCATCATGTAAAAAAAAAATATTATATGTTGAACATAAGCAGTTTATGTGATGTAGTAAATAAAACAATTATCAAAGTAAATGCAAAATGTGAGACCATATGCGAGTGCTTGGGTTTATATTCACTGATGACTGAAATATTTAAGGCTCTTCTTATTAAGGGCTTTCTCTTTCAAGCACTCACTATTTCCTGCCAGTTTTTCTGGATCCTTAAAATTGTTTTTCTACGCTTTTTGTGATCGGCGAGACTTTGTTGTAAATTTGTAATGACTATTCCGCTCAGGGCAAAGAATCACACATTCTTATGTTTTGTAGTTCGTCTCTGGATCACATGATGCATTTTCCTCAAGCCAGTTTGTTTGTTTACATCATGTCTTAATACAACTGTCCATTTGTATTTAATATTTATTGTATTTTATATTTATGTCACTTGTTATGTGAGGAATAACTCTGTTCTGGTGCATGTTTGCCAGGGGCTTTATTTTTGTGTTTAAATAAAATCTGTTGCCTTGTGACTGGATCACTGTCTTGTACTCGGCAGTAGTCGTTGTGTATTTTTTATTTATTTAATTTTCTTGTACTAGCTGGGTTGTTTGAAAGCATGGCAATGTCCGTCCATCCAAAACTTTGGCCCAGACTGAAATATCTCAGAGACATTAATGGTTCCCAGATGATGGATCCTAATGTGTGGTTTGTGGTTCAGAGTAAAATAACTATTGGATGGATTACCATGAAATTTGGTGCAGACTTTCTTTGTGAATGTTGGTGATCTCCTGACTTTTGATCTTGTGCCATCACTGAGTCAGAATTTCACTTTTTCCAATACTTTATGGTTTATGGCTAAATACTTTTATACTGCCTTTCTAATGCCAAATTCTATGTTACGATCCCTCTGCTGCTGCTGAACAGGAAAACACTGTCCGCTGAGACACAAAGAGGGAATTTGTTTTACTAAAAAGACTGTAACTGTAGAAGATATCTGCTTTATTTGACTAACTCAGACCACTGAAGCCTCATGTAAGCTTTAGATAAACTTTTAAATACATTTTTGCCAGTGGCTTTTTCTACTTGTCCTGTAAAAATATATTCCAAAGTTTATCTGAAACTAACATGAGGTTTCAGCATGAGTTACTCAAATAAAGTGTAAATATCTTTCAAAGTAACTGTCTTTTTAGTGCAAAATTCCTTCTTTTTGTTATCGCCCCTCCATTGCAGCTCAACAGAGAAACAGAACAAGGGGAATTTAGTGCAAGACATCCTGTGGACTGTGGTTTTTGCCCCCATCACTTATATTGTAAACACATTTGGAGGGGATCTTCCAATGGCTAGTATGAACAGGAGGAATGATTACAGCGAGTGAAACCTGTTTTAATGTTTATATGGGCACTTGACAGACTTGAAAAATTATGAGCTTATCCTTTAATCACATTCCCGTCATCCTCAGCTTTACTTTGTGCCTATCAACAAATATTAGCATGCTAATGTGCTAAACTAAGATGGTAACAGTGATTGACTTTTAATTAAAAAACACTCTTCATGCTCAAACTGTGCAGAAATGACAACTAGTAACACATACTGTATAATAAATACATCCTGACTTCTCTGTATTTCTTTACATCTCTTTAGCTCATTTTTGCACATCTTTGCTAACCCAACATTACATACAGTATGATATCATAAAATCTCTCCAGTGACCTCACATGATGGCCTCTCTGCTGACACCATCTTCACATAAATATACGATTTAATACTGCCATACATCCCTCTTAACACCTTCACTCTCAGTTGCTAAAGACTCTCTTTCCAATTAGTGCATTTATTTCACGTTGACTGCTGAAGATGAGAAGCTAATACCTCAACTTTTATCCATCTATCGGTTCTTTACAATTAGCATTACAGCCTAACAGAGCTGTTCATGTGGCCACAGACTCTTTATTCTTGTATTTGGTGACGGCTGTCATCCAGATGCAGCTGATTAACCTCTGTGACTTTGCCAAGTTGGAGCAGAATCTCACACCTACACACAACTGTAGTCCATCATACCCCAATCACTCAGCCATGCTACATTCCTCCACCGAAAGGTTTTCACTGGAAATGCACTGAAAGTGTCATTTTTGTGACTGACAGCCTTCACAAAAAAAACCTAACTACATTATAAATGTAATCTAAAATCTACTTAAGGTGTCATATTGTGACTTTTATCGCTTAAATCTTGAGAGTCACAGCTCATTCAGTGTCACATCTTATAATTTCGGCTTATTCCTTCACACGGAAACATCTCCACACCCTTTCTCTCACACTCAAATGGTCCCAGTCAGGGGTGTGGCTGGAAATTTCGTACTGTGACAACAGTTCAACAACAGCTCTCACACATTAAATATCTGCAATCCATGTCATGGTCCTGTACAGCTGAATCATCCACATACACACCCAGTGGCCTATAAAAGACTCATATATAATGACACTTTTATCAGAGACAAGGGAGAAGTCGCTAGATTAGAATAACCGTTCTTGGATTGTGTTCACTCATACAGCCTACAAGAGAGAAAATCTACTTCCTCAGTCTGAATGGAGAAAGGTCGAAGTATTATCTCTGAAGCTCTGGGATCAGTTCCTCAGCAGAGCACTAGAGAGCAAAAATTTACAGGTTAGATGAACAGTGACTGACTGAGATAAGTTCAGTTTTTCCACTTTATATAGCTCTGCAGTGAACGTTTTATCTTAGCAAATCAAATGTTTGGAAATCTGTAATTTCTAATTTATGTCACACCGCCATCATGTTTTTTTATGAGCTGTAAATGACTGTTTCAGGTCATTCAAATCCTACGGGGAAGATCCAGGTCATTGGAGACATTTTCCAGTTCACGGTTGATGTGAGTGAATTTTCTCCAGAGGATGTTATCGTTACATCTTCCAACAACCTGATAGAGGTGCGTGCTGAGAAGGTGAGTCACCCTGGTTTAGAAAGAAAATGGCAAATGTAATTGGTGATAGCAACCACAAAACAGTATCCACGCTTGTTTTGGAAAAAGAAAAAGCAAAAAGAACACACACAACAACAACACAACGAGTGGTTAGACTATTGAATGAAACTTAAGTTCAATTTTAACTTTAATTATATGAAGTTGATAGATAAATATGCCAGGGTTGAATCTGACTGATTCTATATTTGTGTGAGTCAGGGCCTGAAATTTAAGTCTGAATTATAATAAAATAATAATAAAATAATAATAATAAAATGATTAAAATAATAAAATGATTAAAATAATAAAAATAATAAATTAATTAAAATAATAAAAGAATAGTAGGGCAGTAAGTAGAGAAGGGGAATGGAAAATGTCATATTTTAATAATGTGCTCTTGACAGATCTTGACTTACTACTGAATATTTGAGTTTTATCTTTGTTCACAATGTAAAGAAAGGTACAAAAGTAAAAAAAAAAAAAAGTGTAAATTTCAAACCAGAAAGTTATTTCTGCCTTCTTATCGGTCATAATTTTCGTTCTTGCCATGCAGCTAGGAGAAGACGGCATCGCCACAAACACTTTTTCCCACCAATGCAAACTTCCAGCAGATGTGGACCCTGAATCTGTCAAAATGACCGTGGAGAGCTGCGGGGTCCTGACTGTCAGAGCTCACAGGGTATTATTACACAATATATCATTTTTGTTCCCTGCATATTACATTTCTATTAAAAATAGACTTTTAAAAAAAACAACAACAAAAAAACAAAAAACAAACGCACTTTTATTGCCCCGTGTTTCTCCAGATGTAATCTCAGCGTCCAGCCTGTGAAACGCGGACTTTAGTGACATCTAGTGGTGGACTAAGGAATCAACAATGCATCATTCAAGACTATCGGAAATATGTCAAGCTCCAGCTCAGTGCACTTCTTGAACCATTTTAAAAAAAATGTACAGTCTATGACATAAACCAAACAATACTGCAAATAGCCTACTACTGAAAAGTGCTTTTCTATGATACTTCTGTTACCGTGATGTAACTTTTACGGCCATAAAGCGGCGGACCGCACACACAGCCTACCTGTAAATAAATGTTTGAATAAATGTTTTTAATAGATCAATTGAAACATTATCAGCATGTCTACTGCAACTCTGTGAGGTTTAATGTGTAAATTGTTCTGACATCTGTAACTGCTTTAAGATGTAGAAAAATCTTGAAGGCAACACCTCTGACGACAAGGACCGCCGGAAGTGACGAAAGCGGTTGTCAAGGGATGTTTTAGTTTACGGAAGTTTTCAACCGTTGGCTGCACTTTCAGACTTAAACAATGCAATTTACTGAACAGTTATTATTATTAAAGTGCTTTATGGTAGGAAAGACTTCTTTGCAGTATTATTAACATAGGTTTCAGAATCCCCTGCTCTGTCTAGTTTTGTACAAACCGAGCTCAGTGTGATGCTAAGTTAGCTTAGCTTCACAACCAACACGATGACCCAAGTGCCTCCTCCCGGTTCAATCGTAGCAGCTGACTGGCATCGATGTAAAGAAAGTAAAGAGTATTTCAGCAAAATCCTTCGCAAGAAGAGACGCAAGAACTTCGGTATGACAAATAAAAAAAAAAATACACTTCCTGGTTGAATAACATCCATTTGTGCAGCGAGTTTGTGCGACTGAATGGAGATTCACTGCTGCCACTTTTCAGATTTACCACAAACATTTCATCACATACTGAACAACACTTATGAATTTCCAACATCACTACCAGAGAAAGTGTTCCTTTGTAAACCCCCAGGTTATTCTTTGTAGTGCTACTTGTTGAACATTTTAAAAGAAATATAGTTGATTTTGTCATTATGGGAAAGAATGTAAAGAAAATGACATGTTACAAGCTTGACTCAAACTGTATTAGTTTTATGTTTTTAACCAGATAATCAACATGATATCACAATAAAACATCAACTGACTTAACTGGTGTTGGAGCTACTTGCATCATGTAAAGTGTAAACACAAATGTCATTTTCAAATTCATTAGAATTTGAAGACCTGATAGTGATGTCAGTGGCCAAAAAGGTTAAGAAAAATATTAATTGGCCAGAAAATATTTAGAAACTAGAAATAAAGCTGAAAGGTCGATGAATGTCTAATTGTGATAGTTTTGAGAAACCAAACAGAAAGACTGAGTCATTTTTTCGTTGTTGGTTCAGTCATTTTCTTGGTAGTAAAAGTACAGTGAAAAGTATGAAAGTACATTTAGTTAGGCAATACATCACACAGCCAATTAAAATCCTAGTGATCCTTTTAATAATTTGCTTTACAGGCCTGTTGGAGTCTCCAGTGATGCCCCCACATGTAGCGGTGGACACAGTTCACTATAAGATCTTCATCTCGGGCAAGAGTGGAGTCGGGAAAACGGCTCTCGCTGCACGTCTTGCTGGCCTGAATATTCCTAACATGCACTATGAAACCACAGGTACTGTAGGTCCCCGTTCACTGACGAGACACCTCAGACTGACAGCGACAGTTGAACTTTAATTGTCTTACCATGTTAATTAGGGATGGGAGGGTTTGTTGAGGTTTCTTATGTGGAAATGGATAATTTTCTACATTTGTATAGAATCAGTGAGCTTTGACTGAATGTTTTTTTTAAAAGCTATTTATACAATTAAAGTTAATGGAGGTCACACTAATATTAGTCTGATTATAATTTCTTGTTCAAGGTATTGAGACGACAGTGGTGTACTGGCCTGTGAAGTTGAGGAAAAGCGGCAGAGTGCTTTTCTTCCGTCTGCAGCTGTGGGACTGTGGAGAAAACGCCTTGCGGAGATTTGATCATTTACTTCCGGTATGTATGAATTAACACATGTTGAGTCAGGGCTTAGTAACAGATGCAGTGTTTGCTTTGTGTTAAAAAAAACTCAAGATCTTTTTTTAAATCATTCCTTGTGTGTTCCAGTCCTGTAAGGAGCAGGTGGACGCCGTTCTCTTCCTGTTTTCCTTTACAGACAGGACATCCTTTGATGATCTGTCAAATCAAATGACAAAGTGGACTGAGCCATCTGTGGGCCGAGTTGTGAAAATGGTGGTTGGCACCAAGTATCCTTTTGTAAACGTGTGTACTGTAATGTTGCCTACATGAAACACTTCAAGTTCAGGGATGTTTCCTTTAAGCTTTTAGGAACAATGATAAGAAGAAAGTTCAGCTTTGAGTTTTCTGAATGGATTTGCTGAAATTTAAAAAAAAAATCTTTAAAAAAAAAAAAAAAAAAAAAGATAAATCTGGTGTTATTCTATGCTCATTGTCAACAAATCACACAAAAAGACCAAAACCATTAGTCTAATTCTCAGTATTTTCTGACAGAACATCAGCCATTGCAGTTGTTTTGCTCATTGATGTGTCTTCAAGACATAGAATATATTCAGTCTTATACTTTAATTCAATACAAATAACAAGGAACTAGTTTGCATGTCAGCTTCTTACTGTATATAAAAACTAAGAACATTGCTGAGCTAAAAAACATGCTCATCACCTCCCCAATAATTCTACACAAATCCTCACTTTAAGTCACTACAAAGACGAGCATTTGCCTTTAATATTTTTATTCAGATTTGACCTTTTCATGCACTGTGATGTGACGGAGAGAGATGTGAGAGACTTGCAGGAGACATGGAGCTTACCGGTGCTGCGTACGGGTGGGGAGGTCTGTGACGGCCTGGGTGATGTAGCCCCGATCCTCAACTGCCTGGCAGAGAACCTGTGGCATCAGGACTGTGTCACAGCTGGATCAGCCGGCCACCATTCACAGCAGGAGGCAGGGACTCTACTTTGAGCCTGAGGAGGTTTTTTTTTTTTTTTTTAAAAAAAGAAAGTTGGCTGGCTGGTTGTCTGTCTTTGAGGGATGGCACTTAGCAGCTGGTTTGGGAGGACGCTGCTGTTGAGATCTGTTCTGTTTAATGAATCATCACATCAAATGTCTTGAAGTCCCATCACATTTCATCTGGGTGTTGAATAACGATACAAGCTGAAGTATTGTCTGGGATTGGGGTTGTCTGTTGAAAGTGGAAAGTTTCTCTGCACTTATCAGCCTACGAGCATCCTTTGTGACATCATAATTAATTTGGAGCCAATTGTGGTTACAGTATGCATCTTCCACAAGTGTGATGTGGAAACTTGAAACCTCCATTACACAAACACAGAGTGGACTTGTGTGAAACGGGTACATTTTTGAGATGGAAAAACATTTTTATATTTATATTCATAGATTATCTTCCAGTGGGGGAGGAGTTGTAGATGCTAGTTTAGATTTTATTTTTAACTTTTGTGTGCACAAGTTATTCAGAGTGGAGTATTTATGCCTTAAAAACATGTCTGAAGTGGATCTTTTAACTATAATCTCAAAGCACCAATACTCAGTTAAACTATTGTTTAACAAGTATTTAATCAATTATCTGTTAATAGTTATTAAATATTTTGTCATTCTTTCACAGTGAGAAAAATCAGGTCTGGTTTTGTCAAGTTGTCTTATTACCATCTTTTAGTGGAGAATTGGTTATTGCATCAGGTTGATTTGATATGGTAAAAAAGATATTTATTTATTTTATGTAGGAAAATAGTGTACATGGCTTAAAAGAGCTTAGCATTTTAAGACAGGTAAACACATGTATTCTCAGTAATAAAAACATCTGTTTACTAACTGTGTCTGTGTTCAGTGCTGCATGTGTCATACAATGCTTAAAGAGTGCCTTTATCAAGAACAGTATAAAGTACACAGTCCAGTGAAGATAATCTTAGAGTGAATTATTAAATTTAAGTTGTGTAATCATCAAAATGTACATTTGTGAGAGAGTTAAAAAGTTTGATTCATAAAATCCAAACAGAACCTTTCAGTCACCCTTTAGATGACAGCACCTTCATCCAGGTCTCTTTATCTGACCTGCAATAAATGAATAAATAAATTAAAAAAAAAAAAAAAAAAAAGAGGAATCAAAAGATTGACTGACTGATCAAGCAGATTTAGAAGTTAAGTTATTATTATTAAAAAAGGACCTAAAGATGACGTCCTCTTGTACCTTGTGTATGTAACAAGTATCATGGCGGTTGGACGTCCAGTTTGACTTTGAGAGAGATGTAGCAGGAAGGAGTCTGGAGGTAAACCCAGGACTTTAGTCTTCAGAAGCTCTACATGCACATGTGTGGGGAAGTCAGCATGATCCTCCACTACGAACCGCTGATCCCTGACATGATGCAGAGAGAGAAAACATCAGCTGGTTTAATTGCTCACTACAAAGTAAAGACAACTGAGTGTATTACTAAATAGGGCTGAAATGACTGAAATGATGTGGATCATGTATTTGATAATCAATAATAGATACAAACATTTGACTGCTGGACAGACTATAAGTACTTTATATTGCTTGTGTTGAATATTTGGCAAAAAAAAAAAGTGATAGTGGTTCTGTATTGCAGTAATGAGTGCAGGTCAAATACTTTTTCGAGGAGATGATCAAAAGGTCATTGAAGAGGTGAAGATGGATGCTGATGAATGATGTTCTTGAGCTGTAAGTGTTCTCCACAGTCAGCTGTTTCACGGGACCCTGGTGCACCAGAAAACGCCCGCTTACCACCAGAGGGACTGACTGGATGGAGGAAAAGGCAGTCTGTTAGAGTTTACTGCCATCTGCAGGTTGCATAACACAATCTGTCTGTTAAATAAAAGTCTGTTAAAAATCTTCACAGTGAGAATAATAATAATAATAATAATAATAATAATAATAATAATAACAATAATAATAACAATAACAATAACAATAACAATAACAATAACAAAAAGTAGAAACCTTCATTTTGCCAAAATCCAGCAGCATTTCCAGGCAGACCAGCTCCTCTATTTGTTTCATTTTTTTGACCCCCTTATCACACTCGGTCACTATCTGGTCAGAGGAAAACATCAAGGATGTCATTTCTGAATTTTTAAAAGTTGTCTTTTTAAGCCGTTTCAGAGGCAATTCAGAGTTTTTTCCCCCCCTCCAAATTCAGTCTCAGCATGATTATACTGATCAACACTTGGAAATAAAACAGTATTACCTCATGAATGGCTTCTATTGCCTTTTCAAGATATGAAACTGAGTCAGAGTCTGGTTTAGTCAGTTTCAGGATGCTCTGAAATACAAAAAATCCCTTATGACTTCTGAGACACGTCATACCAAGATAAAAATTATATATATTAAATGCTTTAATTTATAATCTAATCGAGAGCTTACCTCCAGGATGAGTTTAATACGAGTAATTCTCTGGAAGGGGAGGACAAGGAATGACTTGAGGCTCTGTCTTTGACACACTGGGTCACTCTCGAGCTTCTTGAGTGAAAACAGAAAGTCTCTGTTCTGCTGCCTTTAAAAGGAAGAGATGCGTCTGAATGTGACTCATGAAAGTTGGTGTTGTGGAACATAACCTGTGATATCAGAGCCCAAACTTACAGCAGCTGGTTGACAAGGGCCTCCTGGTACATCATGTTAGTCACATATGGCACATAGAGAGTGCGAAACACTGGGCAGTGCTGGAGGACAATGTCTCCAACTTGAGATATTACAACGCTCTCCCCCAGTCGAATTTCCAGATCCATAAGAAACCTCGAAGATACAGAACAGCAGATCAGCAAAAAACACAAATACTGAAAAATTTGAAGATGTGCAGTTGTGTGGAGCTCTCACTTCTCACTGGCTGCCTTCACACAACGGATGTTGGAGAACAAAATGTGATGCTCCATTTGAGACAGGATCTGCTTCAGTGGCTTCGACGCATAGAAATGATCGACGGCGACTCCGAGACTCCTCAAGTAAGATGCCTCAGAGCCGATCAACTCAAACATCGTCTTCAGAGAAAGAAAACAAGATAGAGCAGACATTAATGACTTTCCTACTGTCACACTAAACCTCTATTTAAGTCCAGATTAGTTTAAACTATTGATTGTAGCTCGTCATGTCTGAAGTGTAGAACATTTTCACACCTCCTGAAGGCGAATCTCTCTGCTACTCAAACTGCTGACCAGGCCCGCTGCCTTCACCTCATCTAGATCTTGCCAGAGGGTACATGGGATCACCCTAATAAGATGAGGTGAGGATGGAGTTGCTTCTTGGAGGCTCCGTTGAAGAGATGGAGCCTCTGAACGACAGAGAAGGCTGAGACGGGACTGCAGGCCTTGCAGGTACTCTGGGGTTATCAGTTCAGACACAGAACTGTTGCTAAGGCTGTGCAGATCATCTTTTACCGCCTGCAGACAGTAGTCCTGATACAGTGGGACTGCAGATTTAAAAAAAGAAAAAAAGGGGGAAATGGAGATGAGGCTCTTTACGTTGCTATAATAGTTACACTATCAAATGACTGAAAACAGGCCTCAAGGACAGAAAGGAAACTTACAAATATGAATGTATTTGGAGTGGAATGATATACTCAGTGCTTCCTCTTTAGTTGGACCATCTTCCCTGAGTTTGAATTAAAAGAAAAAAATCCACCTTTAGTTGAAAGCAAATGTTTTGCCAAGATTTAAAAGATTCATAACCTCTCTTACTCTTCTGAGCTTGTATCTTGATCATCTAATGGGGACAAAGGTGAGTCTTCTTCCACAAGAACTTCAGAGAACAGTTTTGGCACTGTTAAGGGCATTTTTCCAAAATCCCACGTGCCCATTAAGGCAACTGATCTGAGTGCTGAAGATATGTCTATAGGAGGACTAGAATATGACAAAGACATTTCAACAACATAATCCCACATAAGAAGTTTTCTACATGCATCACGTGGTTCTTACCTGCAATCCTCAGGCTGGTTCAGGCAGTCGTTGCTCTCATCAGGACTTCCAGCCTCCTCTACACTGCTGCTTTCCAGAGGAGGAAATCCTGAAGGAGGCTGCTCCGTTGTCCCCACGATTTGTGAGATCAAATAGTTCACTGGATCACTGTTATCAAAGTGTAGATTAGCAACAACGCTCCTGCTCAAGCAGTGGTTGTTTTCATCTCCGCAATCGAATTGAGCCATAATACACAAGTTCTGTCACACAAGGCTGCCACCAAAAACTCTTTGATTTTAAAACTCTGCCTAACATGAAACTTCAGATGTGTTTAGTTTACTGCATCATCCTCCATCAGCCTCACAATCATTCAGATCAAATGGTTGATGCAGTCTGAGCTTATCTGAACTAAGCAGCAATCACAAAAACTCGAGCCAGGTGTGGTTGTTTCTCAGGTTTCTGCCAAACTCTGCATCCCAACTCCAGTTTCAATTCCAATCTTTTTCAGAGATGAAACACATAACTGGTTAAGTGATTTATCAATCGACAGAAAGTTAATCAGCAGCAGTTTGGAAAATCGATAAGTCATTTTTAACCCTCCTATTGTGTTCGGGTCAAATTTTTACAATGTCCTACTGAATACAATAAAACAGATTTTGATAATTGTTCTTTCTTTCTTTCTTTCTTTCTTTCTTTCTTTTTTGTTTTTTAAATGGCTATAAAAAAACAGTTACATCTGTTGTGTTATGGTTCAAATTTGACCTGGTAGTAATTATGGGTTGTTTATGCACAGAAATACATAGCTAATGTTGCCAAACCATCATGAATAATAAAAATGACAACAAAAGTAATAGTAATGAAATTCTATTAAAAAAAAGTATAATAATATTGTGTAATAATATTAAAATTATGTTTTAATATTATTAAAACATAAATATATATATATATTTTATCTCTCTTTCACTCACAGCCCATGGACACAAACACACATCTCTTGTCCTATATGTATATATTTATATATCTATATAGGTTGCAGCTTTCTTACACTTTATTTCTCACATCTCACCACACGCCTGGCACAACACACACACACATGTTGACCTAGGTTTCTTTTGGGGACATTAGGTATATTTACATTAATATCCTGGGGAATTACCCTAACCATAACCTTAACCGCTGACCCATAAATCAGCTTTTTCCCCATTTGAGGACACAGCTGTCCCCAATTAACTGGTATTTTGTCTGAAATTTGTCCCCCAAATGTCACAGACACAGATACACATCCCTAGCTGTCTGGCAGGCTGGGGGTTTCTTGCACTTTATTTCTCACAGCTCACTGCACACTTGGCAGAGCATGCACATTTTTAACACGTAAGAAAATGTGAACAATTAATTTGGTGTCACGGTCTTATTTGCCTGTCCTGTTCATCATAAGCAATAAAATAAATAAATTGTACCTACTATACACTAAAAACGATTTGTACATTGTAAGTTAAATGTGGTCTAAGGTTCATAAAATATCAAAGTAAGTATAAATATATACTATGGTTATTAATAAAAAGTCACTTAGCAAGTAAAACATTTTATTTTAATTCAAACACTAAAGGTTTAAACTCTTTTCTAACACATTAGGAGGGTTAAAGAAAAAAAAACATTCACTGGTTCTTCCTCCTCAAATTTGAATATTTATTGGTCTTCTTCTTCTATGGTAGTAAACTTTTTTACAGATGCAATTTACAGATGTCACCTTCTTAATTTTACTATTTGCTGACAATAAACATTTAATCAATTACATTATCAGCAGATGAATCAGAACCAGGTTTATTGGTTTGCGCATACAATCAATACTGAAAATAATTGTTAGCTGTAGCCAAAGCAAGGTGTGAGTAAGTAGTACGCAAACACTTAAAAAAGGAGTTAAAAACCTTCAGTATGCATAATAATAAACACTTAACACTAAAGGAAATTCTGGCTTTGTGAACACCCTACAAAACAAAAAATAACTATTAAATCTTTGGAAAAACATTTGCTATCTATGTTTAGGGTTATTTAATTGGCAGCAACTTGCCAAAGTCACAGTTTGATTTACATGCATTGGTGCTCATATTGTAGTTTTTGTATACTACCTTCAAAAAATGATAGACTAGATCAATTAACATGTAGTGAAACTGACACACTAACTGATTTACACATTAATTATGTGCTGAATCATGTTTCCAGCAATAGTATAAAAATAAAAAAAATTCTGATGACAGACCAGCTTTATTATTAAAAATCAGCCCCTAACAGACACTGCATTTATTTACACAAAAGAATAAATCCACACACAAAAAGGTATACAAATACTAGTTCCATTTTATTTGCAATTTAAAATTTCATACAAGATAAAAGTAAATAATTCTGCCTGAACATTGTTGGTAGATGACTCAAATAAAGCCATTAAAATCCTTGATATATGCTGTACTGACAAAACATCTGACAGCCGCGGATGGCCATATTCATAACAGATTACAAAAAGAAAAAGGGTGTTTTTTTGTTGTTGTTGTTGTTTTTTTTTTTTTTTTTTTTTAAAAGGTATGAACACACACTATGATGATTTGACACAAAATAAAAAGGATTTTTCTGAACAGGAGCTACAAACTGTTTTGTAATCTACATATGGCAAAGCTTTCAGGATAATGATACATACAGTACAAGATACCTTCTTTAATACACTGAATCACAAAATGCCTTCTATGATCATACCTCAACAAACACTTGTGGCTCACTTGATATCTTTGTGATAATGAGTGTGAATCATGGGGCTTGTAGGAATTATTTGTAAACTTGATAAAAAAAAAAAAAAAAAGATAAATCCTTCTGAACTGCAGCAGTTCCCACAAAAATGGATTTTTCATCAGTGGGTTCACACTTTTAATTGAAGTGGTTACAAACAAATGCTGACTGACAGAGTTAATCTGGCACAGGGAGTGGCAGTAATGCTACTCCAGTTTGAGATTATTATTATTTTTTTTATTGATGCTCCACAACTTAAACTCTTACACAATAGTTTTTTGAGATATCAAAAGGGGGAAATTATAATGTTTAATGGTTCAGGATTCAATCATACACTGGGCATTTAATTATATGTCAATGTTGGACAACAAAACAAGAAGAAGAAGAAGAAAAAAAAAACAATCTAGCATACCAAATATCTAAAAACCAATGAAATGGGTGGGCACCCAAAACACCTGCATGCAAACACACCTCACATATCTGTTATATCCAGAAAAGTGTTACCAGTTGTCCTGTTTGTTCTTAGATATTCTGTATGACAAACCAAGAGACAGCATTTCCCTGTGTTATTACGTGCTCCCTGCTGAGAAGGGACTGAGACATCTGGATCAGTAACAAGGTATAAATCAGGCAGATGCTGAGTTGGGAGGTCGGGGACTCGTGTGACTGGTTATGAGTCTAGGTGGGCACAGTGATACTGCGGGCTAGTAGTGCCAGCAGAGCTAGCTCCACAACCCCGTGGGCTTGTTCCAGTGCCTCCGCAGCCTCCCTGGCAGAAAACCCTGCTGCCTGGATTCTCTGGATGTGCTCAGCTGGAAATTGTTCTGTAAAGGGATTTGGAGAAGGGAGAAGAAGGGCTGGAGATGTAGGGTGGGGAGCTTGAGGGGCAGAGGGAGATGAGGTGCTAGAGACTTCCTCAGGCGAGCCCACTGCCATCGACAGAGGGCTGAGAAAAGTGTGCTCAGTCTGGAGGCCGAGAGTGTCTGGGGTGTTTGTGCCAGAGGCTCTTCCATCTGCGACCCCTCTCCCCTGCTGCCCCTCCGGAGGTTCCCTGATCTCCAAGTCCCCGGCAGGATCAGGAGGAACCTCTGGCTCAGGCTGAGAAATGCTGATGTTACTGGCTTCATCTTGTCCACACTGATCCGCCCTCCTCTCCCCAGAGCTGTCTAGACATTGCGGCGGTCCTTGTCCCTCCACAGTCTGCGCTGTATCTCCACCCAGATGCTCATCCTGGCCAGAGAGCTCGGGCACAAGACACTTAGATGGTTCCTCATCAGACACAGCAGCAGCATGGTCGGCTTTGGCATCGCTTGGTTCTACACCGGCTGTAATGGCAGTAGAGGGGGTAGACTGGGTGATTTCGGGTGTCGGGGTGCGTGGCTCGGGGGCTACTTCGTCTGTGTCCTGTCTGAACGGATGTGAGGGGGAGCAGGAGGTGCTGCGGTTTTGGGACTGACAGTTGTTGGACACCAGCAGCTCGTGCAGCTCCATCAGAGCGGCTGCCAGCGAGGGGATGCTGTCGGAGCTGGAGCAGCGCTCTCCTTCAGGCTGGTCTCTCTCGGACGACACCAAACCCTGGGAGGCAGTCGGGGACTCCATTTCAACTGAGTCAGACTGGCTAGGAGCGCTCACACCGTCTTCCGTGGCCTCAGCTGTGTCGGACTCAGCCGCCTCCTGCTCCATTGGCTGAATGGGGGAAAGTTCCTCTGGATGGGGGAGCATGGAGCTGTTCGCCACCTCATCTGATTCAGCATCCCCCTCTGCGGCTCTAGAAAGTGCACCACCCTCTGGATACTGGAGGTCCGGACTGCCACTTGCAGTCACATCTGCAGGAGGAGTACATGAAGGGAGGGCGTCTGTTGAGGGGCCGGGTGCTGGGGGCACTTCAGAGATGCTATGATCTGGCAGAGGGTGAGGGTGGACCTGATGTGGTGCAGAACCAGCATCCTCTGCCGGGGATGATGATACAGGAGGCCCCTGGAAGCCAGGTTGGTCCTGGCGCTGCTCTGATGCTGAGGCCTGCTCCATGGCGGCCGGGGCAGACTGAGAGCGATCCAGGGTCGGGTTCTGGGGCTGGCCAGAGGAAGGACTTTGGGAAGGGGAGGTGGATGAGGACATTTGGTCTAAGGTTCTGGGTAATGTAAATGGTGGGGGCTGCGGTGAGGTAGTTTGTCCATCTGCAGTGTCTATCGTAAGAGAAAATATAATTAAGAATTAAACAGCTGGAGTTTGTGTGATTCCTGCTCGGGAACATTACTTTGGATGATTTTGTATTTCGTCTTTTGCATTTTCATAGTAGCTGAAGGTCCAAAACACCAATTTCCTCGATGAAACTCTTGTAAAATGTTTGATTATCCTTTTGAACTAATTATATGTATTTATAACAAATATAAGAATAAATAAAAACAAAAGTGTAACATCAATTAACAGATCCAGCGGCAAAATAATAGCAAAATAAAAGAAATAAATAGCAATGGGACTTAGCACTGGCAATGGACTTGTGAATTTGCAGTACCTGGTTGGTAGGGCCCTCTCCAGCTGTCTCCAAATGCATCAGTGCTGTCCTGCTCAGGGGGTTAGGGGGGCACACACCACACACATCATGCAAAGGGACGGAGAAAGTTAGCAGTCACACACAGAGCATGCACCAACCTATCACTCTTTTCACACACACAGATGTGAAAAGCGTCATCCAAAAAACAACTCGAGCCTACGTCATGGCAGAGAGGTCACAGCGGAATCACGTACCCTGTCCCTGAACCTCAGGAAGCTCAATCGAGGTCACATGAGAAGGATATTTGATGTAAATCACTTAATAAGTTTTGTTTCAACTGTCAGATGATTGATGCCCTAGAGGAGGATTGCTTCTTTTCAAAACATTGCTGCCCCCTCTGAGCCTGAATTTAACTCAGGTCCGCTGTTGCTTCTTGATTCGTTTTCCATTTACAATCTGCAGCAATTACTGGCCAATAGATGATAAACAACTAAATAGACATTAAAGGGAAACACTTACATGTCTAACTGACATGTGCAGATGAACACAATTTTTATGTTACAAACGATTCTTAAATGTGAGGAAACTTATTTTTATTTATGGAATGTCACAATTTGATCGCCATGAATATGCCAATGCTACCTGATTTAATTAGCTCAATGTAACTTAGGCTTTTGGGAGTTGTTGAGGTCCCTTAGTAAGGTTGATGGTATTATTATTAGTATGTCAACACTGCACACATTGTTAGTCATTGTCACACACACTAAAAGACACTCATAATAATACATACAAATCTTACAGTTGTGAGACAATGTTCTCGTATTTATGAGATGCTATGTCACAATAAAATATTAATTCATACAGAAATCATAATAACGAGAACATTTCTGATATTTTTCTTTGAAATGCAGGTCTCTAGTGCTAGTGCGCTAACATCTTGAATCTGAAATGGTCTATGTAACATCCTCTGGCTCACAGTCAACCACCTACGTCTCTGTTAGCAATAGATGTTCCTTTTGTCTTTGTAGGTGGCTTCAAGTGGCGTCCTCACACTCCTTCAGAGATCCATCTGCACTGTTGTCCACAACAGAATTCACTGAAAGTGCTCTGTACTGTTGCTGATGGCTTTTTTGGGCTAAATCTGTTCCTCTGAATATACAGTAGGTATAGGATAGGAGGGATTCAAAGACATACAGAGGACTGCTCTGTGGTGTGTCTGCTAAAGGGAGAGTGGCCTGATAAAATCATGTGACATAAAGGTTGCTAATTAAGCGTTAGCTCAATCACTATCGCATAAAAATCAAGTTTCACATCATGAGTGTTTCCCTTTAAAAGCCCGATGTCAGCAACATTCTCATTTATCTCATATGTAGTTTTTTTCTTTACCGACAATCAGCTCTCGATTTCCTGACCTCATCTTAATCTAAAGCACATTTAATTTGCTGAGGTGATGACATGAAGTGATTATGTGACTGAAAATTCAGATGACTGCATAAAATGGGGTTGAGAAGCATTGAGTGGCACATGCAAATGTATTTCTAACTGAGCTGAAAAAAGCCCAATGAAAAACAGGCTGAAGTGCAGAGATGAGAGACTGTTCTTACCACTTTCCTGTATGGATCTCTGAAGCGCCTCTGCCAGTTCTCTGTCAGCCATCTCGTCTGGACGGGCGTCTTCACGCCCCTCTGCCCCATATGCCAGTCGGGCACACTCTGGCAGCTCTGCCTCAGACAGGAAGCGAGTTTCAGTGCCTGTGGTGCCTATTAGAAGCACGCTCTTCTTCAGGTCGATCGAACACTATGAGAAAAACAGGACAAGTAATGTAACCAGATCATCTTCACCTTTCCAGTACATTCAGTATGCAGTGAACCAAAAAATTGAAACTCCTGAATGAAATTCATTCCAGTCCAATGAGGTGCTGAATACTGGGATCAGATAAAAGGGGCTCACACCTGGTGTCTCTTCAGCATATCCAGGCCAAGCAGCATGTCCATCGGCTGGTCCTCCAAGATGGAGAAAGAGCAAGGTAGAAAGTCCCCCTCTATCTGGACCTGAGCTAGATGGACAACACAAATTTAACTACTTTGACATGTCATGCACACACTTAAATATGGATGCAGTTGAAGGGAGTTTTTTTCCCTGCCAATCCAGAGACACACAGTCTCTGATGTCTTTTTATATCTCTGTGTGCAGTTCTAAACATTAAACTACCATCGACAATGTTCCTTACAAAGTCCTTTCATGGGAAACATACAAAATCCAGCACTTAAATAATCATGGGTGCATGTAAATAGAAGGTGAACTTGATGTTTGACGTTTGGCTCAATTACAGGATGTCCTGTAGACATCCTGTAATTGAGTTAAGCAGAGTTATCTCACCACTAGGCATATATCCTAAAACTGAACGCAGACACATATAAAAAGGCAATCTATGAATTTGACTCTGTAGGAAGTGAGTGGGATCGGCACGAGTTAAGTGCTGTTCAAACAAAATACTTGAAAAAGGTTGACACCCACCCAAATGAACTCTGCCGATGATCTTTTGGGTGCCCACTCCCTTGGCGATCCCTGCCCAGCGTCGGTCCACCAGGCGCATGATGTTACAGCGTTCGGCGCATGCTTGACTCATGATGGTCATCTGGGCTCCTGAAAACAAGGGTCAGGAGCAGGTACAAGGAACCAGTGGGTATGACAAAAAAAAAAAAAAAAAAAAAAAAGAGGAACATCATGCTCTATGAAATCCTACATATACTGTATGTCCTGTGCATTGAAGAGGGGAATACACTCAGTGTTTCCCTTATATTCATTATATATTAGGAGTGGCGCTGCAGAAGTTTCACACAATCATTAACATCAGCTACTACTTATGATTGTCTAATGACTTGCATGCTATGTGACCCTGCGTTATCGTGAAATTGTTGTGAGTCATTGACTAGTGCATCAAATCCCAGAATTTAAGGACATCTAAGTGAAAGGTATTATTATACGAGTAGTGTAGCTCCCTCAGGGCGGTGTGTAAAATGTGTGGTTGAGTGAGTAGAGCGAGCAGCAGAAAAGTGACGCTGAATATGAGCAGAGCAGAGGAAAAGGTTAGCAGTAATTTGTCTTATCTGGCACTACACGTAAATGCCACCCCCCTAAAAGCAGGCTATGTAAGGGAAACACTGACAATGCTTCGTAAATCCAAATGCTTCCCGATGTATCAGATGTCTGTGGTCAGCGCTGAGGTTTTTATTCCTCGTCTTTGCTGAGTCACACTGCTCTTGTAAGGATCGTAAGGGGAATGAGATCATGCTTACAAGCAACTGAGATTGGTTTCTTTTACAGGGTGTCTGGGCTCAGATTAGAACCTGTGGAAAGGAGATTCGGATGCCTCTGTTCTGCTGATTTGTGTCCTTTTTTCCCCAATTGAATTTGCAGCTGACTTACAGGTTTATAAAGCTATGGAGAGGTAGTTTGAGGAGGAAATGTTGTAGATACCCCCCCGCCCCCTTGTGTGTGTGTGACAGAGGCTAACTGATACGACTACACTGAGAGCTGCACATCTGCTCATCATAAAAATAGTGACTGAAGTTCAAGTACTCTTCTAATGTGAACCAGTTCATTATCTGAGTACAACATAAGCAGATATTGATACATCTGCAAATCATTGAACTAAACCAAACAACCACTATGTGACACACGTGCACCAACATTTTAGTACAACTGCAGCTCATGGCTGCATCAGGATCAGGATTTTATACTCATTACCTGAGTCAACAAAAGCTTTCACGGGATGCCCATTGACTTTGCAGTTAATGTAGAGCATAACCACCTGTCCAAAGCTTTCTGGAGCCTCCTCCATTGCAATGGTCATATTTTCTTCCACATTGTGCTGCCTGGAATATGTAAAAAACCAAAAGGTGAGAAAAAAACATGCTTTCTAACTGTGGTAAACAGGTTTTCCCTTATTTGCTCAAATTCATGAAAATCACAAATGGTAATTGAAACTGTGGCTGTACAATGCTGAGGATGAGGAGTAGCATGTGTTGGGTTATGAATATTCACAAGTAGTAAACAAACTATTGCAACAGTGCCATGATGTTGAACTGCTCCAAAAATCTCGAGGCCGTACCTGATGTCCTCCTCAATCTTTGCTTGCGCTTCCAGATCAAAAGGATCAGCAGTCAGAAGTCTGATTCTCTCTTGCTCCCTCTTGGCTCGATCCTGCTGTTGCTCTAGCAGCACTTTGGTGAAACGCTCTGAGGAAACAGACAGTTACACTAACATTACCTGACCGATATCTGATGGAAAGGAAAAGACATGTGGACGTCAGTTTGTCTTTTTGTTCACCTAAGTCTCCACTCAGCAGGGCCTCAGCGAGTGGTGGGTTTCGCTCCTTGAGGAGTGACAGCTCGTGTGGATTGGATAACAGCATCTGCTGGAGTAAGGCAGGATCATCTAGCCCCTGAGGAGAGGGGCCGCGAAAGGCCGTTGGCGTGGAAGGTTGCGCAGCACGCTGTGGTGGCGTCTGCTGCGGCGCTGGCTGTGAGGCCTGTTGCTGTGGTCTTATGGCACCGCGTTGACTGGTTGAAGAAGAGGTGCCCGGAACTGTGATGGAACGAAAATCGATATGGGGCAGACCTGAGAAGTAAAGAGGATAAAGGGTGAGAAGTTAGCATATTGCATGCGCAAAAACCTTGTTTGTAAGTAGATGTTCTTTTAATATCAGGTAAAATGACATCATGGTTACTTTTTGTCCCTGGGGGTACAACTAGTGACTGTCCCAGTCAGCAAGGCATATTTACCCCTTCCTGTAAACTGCACTTACTTTCCTCATACTTTCAGTGACTTTTGTTATTTAGAAGCAGCTAACCCCTCCCATGATATAAAACCTGCAGATCCACCTCGCTAACTAGAAGCAGCAGCAATAACACAGGTCAGATGTTTTTCTTTGTGTGTGAAAAAACACTGTGCAGCAGGTCCCTGTAATGAATGACTGTTACTCATTAACATCCATTTTGAACTTTTTGTCCTGCCTACTTCTGAACTCTTAAATCAAGTCTGTCTCAAACCCATCATCCCGTAGACTACAATCAATAGCCGTTACCTGGGAAGGGCGGCTGAGTCGGCGGTGGCCTTCTGTCTGCTTGCCTGAGAACCACCACATCTCCATCCTTTACACCATAAGTCCCCAAGGCACGAGTGGGGTCTTTTAGGGGTTGTTCTACATATGTGATCTGAATATGGAGACAAAAAACAAAACACAAAATGTAACAATATATCATCACACAGAAGATTCACAACTCCTTACTCCCAATGTATTCAATGTGTATATTAGATTATAAACATCATGTGACAGAACAAATTAAGCGTGTTTGACACAAGTTGTTTGATTAGATCAAATTATACAGTTGTCATAACAGTCATTTGGTGGTTCTTCCTTTGGCAAACACTTTCTTTTCGGTGAGTAAACCAGACTGCAAAGATGTCCTTATTTACTTTCACTTGATAGTTACTTTACAGTGGCAATAGTAAGGCTCCCAAATGAGCACTGAAAGAGGTTTTTTCTTGCCATAATCATTCCTCCTGTTCACAGTTCCTCCTTCTGTGCAAAAGTGTATTTAAAAGTTGATCTGAAGCTAATATGAAGCAAATTGGTCAAGTAGAGTAGATATCTTTCAACGTTAGAGTCTTTTTAGTGCCTAATAACCATGTAAACGCTTGATTCGATCATTTCTCTCTGGTTGGATAAATATGTTCTTTCTGGGCATGTTTGCCTCACGTGGGGGTTACATTAGGCGACTTGAACAAGTTTCAGAGAGACAGAGACATGGCATAATGTGCCGTAAAGGTCCTCTTGCTCTCTCCCCCCTGTTTGAGGATTGCAGGAGAAGTATGTGATGATGTGATTGCTGCTTAATTAGAAGGAACAGCAGAAACTCTAATATTGTTCCCAGGACACAATGGTGGTCCATCTTGAAAATAGATGGAACAACTTCTTCTTCTCTTATCTTTCTGGCTGATTAGATGCTTCACAGCAGAACCACTGTGCACATGTAGAGAAAGGTTATATTTTGATTAAAAGGCTTTGGGGCACATCTCATCAGATCACTTTATTAAGTGTCCATGTAAACAGTTAAGTTGGGGAACAGTATCAGGTTGAAGAAATATTGTCCATGTAACTGCAGCTAGTGTTCATACAGGCACCAGGCTGTTGTTTTAATACATACTTGGAAAAACTGCAAACGTATCCTTTAAGCCTATAACTCACCATTAATCAATTAATCCACCAATTGTTTCCTATATTCAATATCCACATTACTATTACACAGGGCAAATAAAGGCAACACTGTCTCACTGTTTAGAAGCTGGAATAAAAAAAAAAGTGTTTCGCTTAAAAAGTGAAACTGAAACGCTAAATAAACCATCAAAAGAACAGCTTTATTTTCTGCCTATTATAATCTCCTAATCGCTTCAGGTGTATATTCAGCTACATGCTATACTGTCCTAATTCAACATTAACTAACCATCTTCTGGTCTGACAACATGTTAGCCTACTTAGTTAACTTATGAGGTTTACTTTCGGTTATGTTAACGTCACCCATAGACAAAGCAGACTGTATGTAACCATTATTATCCGTTGGGGTCAACAGTCGGTAAGTTAAGTTTGTCTGTTGTTGATGACTGCAAATGTTATTACCCATTGGGGCTTACAATCGGTACGTTTATCTGTTGTTGATAACTACAAATGTTGTTAACCGTTGGGGCTAACAGTCGATACGTTTGACTAACGTTATTGTTAACAGTAAACGTTATTAACTGTTGGGGCTAACAGTCGTTACGTTTGTCTGTTGTTGATAACAGGAAACCTTATTAACCGTTAGGGCTTACAGTCGTAACGTTAGTCTCTCGGCGATAAGTGAAGTTTCGCAACACCTCGTCCGTCAAAACAGCAAAAGTCAGATTCATGCTAGCAAAGCCAGCTAACTAACTAGCTATTAGCTGCGTTAGCTTTCCGGCTATAGCTAGCTGGGGTCTCACCTGAATTTCCCCAGCTGGGATTCCTGATTCCAGTTCACAAAGTGCTACAAAGTCTCTCAGCTCCAGCTCTGGAGACACATCGAGGGCGAAGGTGGTTTCTGGGCGATCCCTCGGTGCGCAGAAAACGGTGACCAGCATCGCTTTTTTGGGGGGCAAGATCCCTGGACAAACCCGCTGTAACAGAATGCGGTTAGTGTAGTTCCTTGTTTGTCAGAGGGAAAAAAACTCCCCCAATGTTCATTTGGATTAAACCCACGATACAGCTGTATTTCAACAGATAAAAGTGTCAAAGGGGAGAATAATATTACACCCGAAGACAGTGACTGTTTGGCACTTACTGAATAGAAGCCTGATGTGACAGTTTTCTCGTTTTATCAACAACTCCACAACATCAAGTATTGCTCAGTAATGCCGCATTTCAGCCATGGATGTCAGCCAGCTTGTTTTCGACATGTCGCATTACAGAATTTGCAGTCGTGAGTAGTTTCTTCTTCGAGTTTAAGTTACACTAAGAGTTAATGTCTCATTACCACCACCTACTGGATTCTTTAAAAATTACACACATTTAAGACAAGGCATCTGGGTATGAACATTGATCCATAAGATAGGTATAGGTTTTCCCCTTCATCGTCGTCCTCCTCCTCCTCCTCCTCGTTCTCCTTCTTTGATGTTTAACGGCAGTTGGCATCCATATTTTTGCATTAATGCCATCTTCTGAAGTCAATTAACTGCTACAGTGTCCTGATAATTACACTTTTCTTCTCAGCCCTGTTCAGATCCAGCATCTTCTATCCTGCCCACTAGGAACCCACTCCAGTACACTCCTGTACTCAGAACACATTCTCTTCAGGCTTGAGCTTGTCCTCAGGATCATCATCATCATTCAAATAATCAGGTATTGGGAACAAGTCTGTGTCCCCTAACAGTCCTTGGACCACTGGGTGCATGTGAGTTATTTGTCCAGTTGTCCATTTGCCAGTGCATTTGCCATCCGATCTCCCTGCAGGCCCATCATCATGTCCGTCTGTCTGCCCATCGCTTGCAGACACTGTCTTCTCACCATGGGAATGATGCAACAAGCCAAAAGAGAAATCAGGACTAGAACTATGGCAGCACTCATGGCTGCCTTGGCCAAAACGACTCCCCATTTTCCTAAAATTTGATCTAGCCAATCCAGAGACAGACTACCTCCCCCACCAGCATTTCCCTTCATTTCTATTTTTAGCTTTTGCAGTTTTATCATGGCCATTGTGAATGATCCGTCAGCATTAGTATTATTTGGAATATAAGTACAACAATTTCCCAAACATTTGACAAACACCATTCCAACACTTGTCTGTTTTGCCAAGCTAGACTAGTAGTAGCATGTAACTGTTCTCCTAAAGCTCTGAACAACTCACTACTATAATTAACATACCTCTGCTGATTGTAGTAAATGTAATTTATCAAGGCTACATTCTTGTTAATTGTAATCCAGGGCAATATGGAGTTTATGATAGTTTATGATAACATGTTCTGCAGCTTCTGATACGTGATAATGTTCACTAAGACCAGTTGGTTGCTAATCTGTAACATACTCTTAATCTTGTTATTAAGACCTCCTCATTTGTGTTTCCTGTTTTGAATTGAGTGCAAATGTCTCCCCATTTTCTCTTGATCCCAGTGCTGTTGCCAGTCTTTATTGATATTTTCCTATCAATTCCTTTTCCCTCTGATTTTGATAATAGAATATTGATTTCAACAATTCCTTTTTTTGACTGCTTCGTTTGCCAGTTTGTCAGATCTCTTATTTAATCCTATAAACCAGATCATAATGAAACTTTTTTTAATCAAAAACCGCAACTTTCATACTTACAGCCTGTATGTAATGCAAATGAAACTATCGTTTGTTATGTTATGTGTAAGCTATAGTTACTATAGTACTCAATGAAACAACACAGCCCAGAAGTAAAGTTGCAGTAAGCCAATAAGCCTTTGCGGAGCAGATCACTTTCATAGTAAAGTTATGTCATTTAATTGTTTTTTTGTTTTTTGGAGCTGGAATTTTTACCTCGTCACTCTGACAGCAATGGACAGAGAAACCACAAAACAATTAAAACTAAATAAATGCAGATGAGAAGACTAGCCAAGTTTATTTGGTACACAGACACAGACACAATTACATAATGCATTGAACAGGAAATGATGATGAAGACAATGAAATGTAAATTAAGAAGATAGAAAGTATTTAAAAAGAATTTTAGAAATGAAAAACTAACCTGCTGGAAATATAAAAATACCTGGATATGAATTCTCTGATTCTTGGTTTTCTGTTCTTTATTTGATGCAGTTGTTTGTGTTGATGTTGTTGATTTCTGACATGGATTTTGGTTTCAAAAACACAGATTCAAGATGAATCTCAGCTGTTCTTTTGCTGTGAAGACGTTGGAAGGCATGATGGTAAAACTACTCATTCTTGATAAAAGTTACATGTGGCATCTATTATCTGTCAGTGGTGGAAGAAGTATTTAGATCTTTAGTAGCAAAAGTAGCAGTGTACAATAAAATATATCAGAATAATATATATATATATATACATATATTACTAGATTATAATTATTAGTGCATTAATGTGTAAGCATTATTAATGTTGCAGCTGGTTGCAGCTGGTTTTAGCAGATTTACAGTACATACTGCTGCTTAGCTCAATCTATAAAAATACATCAGAATGTGTTGATCATATTTTTCATTAATAATCTGAATCTGCAAAGTAACTAGCAATGATAGCTGTGAAATAAATGTAGTGGAGTGAAAAGTATATTTGTCTTCAAACTGTAATGAAGTAGAAGTACCTCAAACTTAAGTACAGTAGGCTACCTCAGTAAATGTATGCACCACTGCTGGCTGCTTTTATCAGATGCATCTAAAAAGATTCAATCTGACAGTTGTAGCTACGTAATGAACAGTCAAATTACTCTTCTATTGACTTAAAATCCAGAGGTTACTGGTATCATAATGAGTATACCATCAAACTGCAGGAAAATAAGTGATGCACATGCAATTACCGTACTTTGCTTAGTAAACACAAACACATGACATTTCCAGTGCTGTGGTATTTTTGCACCGTATGTATACCTCCACAAACCTTTATTGTGGTGTCTATTTCTTTGTATTTGTCAGTCTGAGTTTTTCTACACACACCAACTATCATAAAAAATTCTGGTATCACAGACCTCTATGGTATTTAGTTCACATTAATGTGGTCAGAGCTGCAAGACACAGAAATCAGATCACATCCGTTGTACAATCTAACTGAAATCTGGTGAAAAAAAATAAAAGACAGCAAAAGCTTCACTAAAAGATCACAGAAATTTGTTTGAAATAAAAACGCTTTAGAGTTTTACTTTCTCTGCGGTCTTTTCACAGTGGCGCCGCTGAGTGTTGTGTCATAACAGTGATCTTGCATGACAACCTTTATCAATTATCAATCATATTAGGGATTTCAGAAAGATGCAGTTAAAAAAAAACAATAAAAATCCCTCAGCTACTTAGCAGCAGAAACTTTACACAAATACTTTCTATTCTAGTGAGCATGAAACTGCCTTCTGTGACACTAACAAGTCAAAAAAGTACCATGTGTGTTAGCCCATGAGCAATGGAAAACTTTATTAATATTGCCTAAAATAATTTATGTGAGCGTTAATCCTTAGTTTCCAGTAGTCTGCTACATACAACAAATGGTCTCCTACAGAAACTTAAAAATATACTGTAAAGCACATTCAACAAAACTTTTAATGATAGTTAAATACTACAGACTACTACTATAAATGTGAGAATGAATGAATGTGAGAATTGATGACTTGATGAATCATGTCCTGCAGCCACACACACACACACACACACACACACACACACACACACATAAATATATATATATATATATATATATGTGTGTGTGTGTATAGAGAGAGAGAGAGAGAGAGAGAGCAGCAGACCTGAACGGCAGCCACACAGCAGCAGCTACTCTGCATTTGCATAGCTACTGATCCATCTGTGTTAATCTGCATCTGGTGCAGTCCCACTATCTTCACGGTCGGTTTTCTTGTTTTTGCAAGAGGAGATTAGATGAGGTTGACTCATCTATGCCGATATTTCTTAGTCTCAGTGTTGAGTTGTTCCTTCTCTGAAAACTTTTTTCAACTCTTATTCCTCTTAGCTGTGTGGACCTCCGCAGAAGACATTCATTCCTCAAATGCTTCATCTTGCTGCTAAATTATGATGACGCAAAAGTGTATGTTCATCTGAAAGCACATAGCGTGTGTGTTAAACTTTAACAGTTGTACTCAGATCAGATGTGCCATTTATAACGCACTCTTTAACGGTTAACCTCTGGTATAACCGGGACATCAAAATACGACTGTTTGACTACATGTGCTCAACTGTAACAAAGAGAACATGAATATAATATATGAAATAAAAACTATAATAATAACTGATAAATTACAAATATTACTACTTTATATCACGTCAATGTTGCTTCACATCACAGCACGTTCTTAACCTCACTACTTTTGGACAGATGCAGATGACAGATGTTTGCCAAAATTACCACCAACAATATTCAAAATTTAATTTGTTTGGAAATTTTCAACTGGGAGAGAAAAGAATCCCTGTACTCCAAAAACAACTCTCTTGCAGTTAGAAACCAAAGAAATAACGGCCTGATTAAAACATCCTCTGATGTCAGAACGAGATAAACAATGTACTACTCAGCTGATAAATCTTTGCACATAGAGAGTTTTGGCTTTGAGCTTTTGTTGGCCACCAAATTAACTTTTCAGAGTAGTGATGACAGCTCTGTCTCATGGCAGACTTATTCCTTTTCACTTTTTTCACTGTGTTAAATTGGTTTATGTTAAGATTGCATAAAGATCTTAACCAGTCAGTTCTGTGATGCTCTAATTAAATGTTTATTATCTGTCTCTGAATGACAGCCTGCAAAAACCTGAGCGGAGGTGTGTTGTCGACATCCGTTTTAAAGAACAAAGCCTAGCATCTGTGTGGTTGTATCTTGCAGATTAATCAAGAATATGTGGTTGTTTCCATCTGCTTTTGAGTCCATGTGCATAGGTACTGTCTTGTTTTTACTGGCAAAACAGCATAAGGTTGCATAGTTTCCGATGGTTAACCCATCTTACCTATTTTCCTGAAAGAAAACAAAAACCCAGATAAAGGTTATGCTGAAATCACCCTGTATTTTGTTCTATTTCAGTCTGTTTCCTAAAATAACTTTTATTATGGAGAAGGAGTTTGCACGGATGGAAAATGATTATCACTTATGAATAAAGTGCATCCTGAAAAATGTATTTAAATTCATTTTGTGATTATTAATTTCACATTAATCAGAATAACTCGGTAGAATTTATGATTGGTTGAGCATCATCAACAACCTATATTTTAATGAATCATTGTGTCAGAAACATAAAGCCTGTTTGAACTAAAGCATTACTGAATAATTAACAACAGTGGAGTCTACCACAGTGCCCGTGAAAAAGTGACACATGAACATCTTAACTTACAGAAAAGCAGAAAGCTTGATAGAATTCTTAGAAAACCCACAATGAGCTCATAGGAAGAGGTACAAATGATTGCTATGAAAACACCTGACTGTCATATGAAACGTTTTATAGAAATATGAAATTGATGTTTGAGTAACTTAACTTACATTGTTTACTCTTAAGCAAAACCACTGCTATTGTAAAAACTACGTGGCAAATAAGAACAATAAAATATTAACATGAAAGTTCATCCTTGACCCAAACTGAAGTTTCACAAACAACTCAAGGTCCTTTTTAACTAGCTTTTTCCAGAGCTTTCAACCACATCTCCATGAGAAGTGACATTATTATCCACTGTGAGGAAGCTTTTTAGTAAAAAGTTTTCTTTTTAACACAAAAGCATTTGGTGGAATTTCTTTAAATTGTCCTTGACATTTCTTAATTATATTGATTTTGTTTATATTGATATATTGTTTTGCGTAAGGAAGAGACAACACAGATCTTTATGCTGCAAGATTAAGAGACAGTCAGGTGCCCAAATGAACATTGAAATAGGTTTTTCTTACCATAATTATTCATTTTGTTCATACTGATCATGAGAAGATGTCTTCATAATGCACTCACTATGTAGGTGGTCCTCTTTTTGTTACTGTACTTCAACCGCAGCTCAAGACTTTTTTTTTTTTAAACAAATTTAGAAATCCTAAAAAACATAACACAGACAGATAACACGAACACAGAAGAATGTATGGTAGCTGCAAAGTGCTAACTTGCTATTATTATCCTTATTATTTTAATAATACTTAAGCTTTGAATTTATTAGGACTGTTACTTTTGTGTATTAAACATTAACATAAGCATTTAAACATTTAAACATAACATATCCAGCTGTTGTTGGCTGCTGTTATATGATACACCCATATGGTGGGTGTTACCCATTCAGAGCTGGTAATTCCCTGTCTGCTGTGCTTCTTCTTCTCACATTCAGCGGGGTGTCGGGCAGGAAACACTCAGTGGTTCTTGTCAGCACTGAAATATCGACTATGGTTCTGCTTAAACTGCTCATATTTACTCTAACTTTTTATAAACTCATTGCTCCTTTGGATGCGAAATGTCCGAAAGGTAAAATTTGACTTTCTTTTATTATACTGTAATTTTACTTAGTGCTGTGTTTTGGCTTTACAACTTACTCTCATTTTTCACATGTTCTAAGTATGTGATTAAAATAGATTGTCTCTTTTGATGCTGTGATTGAAAAAAAGGTCAGAAAGTATCCAACAACAAAGGTTGTGAAGCCTGTCATGATGGATATTTCCAGCCTGAAGAAAATGATTCCAAATCGTGCAGAGTATGTCAAGAATGTGACAAAAGTAAGTATTGAATCTTATGGTGTATTTCATAAAAAGCTGTATTGTATGCAATATGTGATCAAACCTACTGTATGTGTTATTTCACACACTAATTACTAATGAATTTGCTGATAGAGCCAAAACATCGAATTGGGTTGTAAAAATGTAGTCTGCGTTGTCTAAGAGGACAGCTACTTTTTCTATCCAAATTTCTAGTCCAAACCTCAACCTGCATCTAATTAACAGATGTTTTTGTTGTTATTGTTTTAGAAAGTGCGACTGTAGATGAAAAGTGCACGAAAGTGACAAACACAAAATGTAAGTGCCGTGAAGGATTTGTTCGCTGGCCAAGGGATACTGCCTCTTGCTACTGTCCTGAGGGGTCTGAACTAAAAGGGGGAAGTATGTAGATGCATCACACAACACCAAATGCAATATCTTCGGAGGATATATAAGTAATCTTAAAGTAATGAATGAAATGGTCTTTTTTTAAATGATTAATTTGTTCGTTTGTTTTTCTTGGCAGAACCATTCACATGTTCAAAATGTGAACATGGATTTTTCAGCACAAAGAAGGATTCATCCTGTCAAAAATGGAAAGAGTATGTCAACTCTACTTTAGTGTTTTAACACATGCATTACAATATAAAAATGATCTTAACAAATTCTAAAGTAGTTATCTGTTGATTACAGTGTTTATTTTTTATCCTCCATCCTAGATGCAAATCAAGTGAGAATCAAGTTGACGGCACCGACACAAAAGATGCCGTCTGTGTTGAGAAGTATAATAATGTTGCCACTACAGCCTCCACATCAAACAAAATTACCTCTTTGATCAAACACTTGCAAACCACGCGTCCACATGAGGGGGCTCAAACTCAGGAGATGAATCAGGTTACTACCACCACCACAGCTACTACACGGCGCACCTCCTCAGGTACCGGGTTGAATCCTAGCGAGCCTTCCATCACAGGAAACCAAACCGGTAAAACATTTCCTACTTCCGTTTAACCACCTCAAATTTAAAAGTAATATTAAGTAACATGTAGCTTGCCTCTTCTTTAGGTATGACCCTTCTCCTGTTTGGAATTGTTGGACTGCTTATTCTGACTGCTGTGACCTGTAGGCTTCACATCACTCCTTGCATGCAGAGAAAGCCAGCGGTGCAAGGTATGTCACAGAATTAAAGGTGATTCTGTACTTTCAGCGTCAGCTCTGGGAAAATACCCTGCTTTGCTCTCTTGCTGAAAGACAGCTAAGATTGATACCACTCTCTCATGTTTTCACAGTAAATATGACACAGTTACTGCAGATCACCACATGTAACCACATGTAACACCACAACGTGTTGTTTTTACACTTCAGTTTTTTAATAAATTACAGAAACAAGATAATAATATGTGAAGTGGTGAGTTTCAGAGATGCTGGTAGACAGGTGTTGTTATCTTTTGGCAGAGCCCTTCTAAAAGCTGTTTGCGGCCCTTGTGCTAAGCTAAGCTAAGCTCATCAGTTTTTGGCAGTTACTTTATATTTGACATAAAAGCACAATCTTCTCATCTAACTCTTGGCAAGAAGGCAAATAAGCATTCCTAATTTCTACACATATGAATGTTTTCCATTGTTGTAGGAAGCATTTATTTTTGTTCTTTTGTCATGGTTCACATTATATCTATACTAGTAAATGTGACAACTATCTTTTAAAATAGCAAGAATGCAAGGGATATGGATATTAATTATGGATATACAGTAGTCTACTTCATAAATATTGACATTTGCTTTAATTTTTTTTTTCCAGCAAATGACCCATTGTGTCGGAGGCCAGTTGAGGAAAGTGGCGATGACAGTCTGTATCCTCTCAAACTGAATCCAGGGAAGCCCTGAGGTGAAACTAAATCTAAACTGTCTGTGAAATATGGATCAGATCATTATTATATCAATAATTTCAGACTGATCACACATATATTTACCTTATATTATAATATTGTTGTTACATTAGAAAATACAGCATTCTAAAAGTAACCTATTTAGCCTACTGTTTCTGTTTTGCAGCAGGCATATTCAGTCTGTGGTGTGGTCAATATTTGACTTTTGTTTGTTCTGTTATAATAGAATATTGGTGAATTATCTCGACGATTTGTGTGCATCATACCTCACTTTTGTCACTTAACTGGAAATCAGTAATATAAGGTAGCTTTACTTAAAAGCTGTTATACCTATTTTAATAAGTTAATCTTACTCAAAACATTTTTTGCTTTCTGTGTTATCTTAATATTTATTACATTCCACAATTTGGATACAGATTTATGTTCAATGACCTGAGCATTTTTTCTTCTAAATACCCTGTTACCCCTGTTACTTTGCTAAAATACACACACATTATATACAGTACATGTATTTTACTGCTTTTTAACTCTTATGATGTTGTATAATGTAATATCGTTTAATAGGGGCATGACAAGTTTCTGAGAAACAAACTTTATGACCAGTGTTGTAGTTAAGGTAATAACAATCATTACCAATATTTTATTCTCTGACGTTTTTCTGTCTCTGTTATTGTCATGATTTGTTTGTTAGCACTGATCTTTTGGTGGTAGCTCTGTTAACCTGAAAACAGTAATGGTAAAAAAAAAAAAACTTTCAGTGGTATGCAGAGTTGGGGGAGTTTCCCTTGTGGAGACATATGTGCCCTTTTTTCCCACTGATAGATACGTCCTGTCATGCAAGTTTTCAGTTCAGCCTTTGGAAACACTGATGTTATAAATGTGAGGAGTTTCATACTCTTTATATCTCACTGGAGACTTTCCCGAGATCAGTATAGTCAGAGGAGTCATGAAAACATGCCCTCAATGTTTCTTATTGATTAATGTTTTGCTAACAAATCTGATACTGAAGCCTTCAGATCACATGTGCTTTGGTGTGTAGCTGGCTGGTTTTATGTGACTAGTAGGGTTTACTTGGAAAAAGCTTGGTTGTAACTCATTAGACAGCGCCCTCTGTCGGAATACTTATTCATAGTTATTGGAGTTAGAGTTATTTGTTACTTTGAAAGGCAAATTAGTTGTTATCTGACTCCCATTGTAGCACGTACAAACCAGTGGGTTTTCTTTTTGTTTTTTTGTTGTTGTTGTTTTTTTGTTGTACTTTTTGTCTCCAATATTTTTTTTCTCTATTGTCAAGTGCACTGTGATGTCCAGAGAGTGTATGAATAAATATTTTCTAAATAAACTTGACTTTTTATGCAACTAAACTAACTAACTGAACACATGGCACAGTAGTAGAACATGCAAGTACACTGGAAACAGTCCCTGCATATACTTTCAGTAAATGTCAGTGATCCAGGAAGTCAGTGTGGGGTTTCAAAGAAATACACAGAAGTTTAACCAAACCTTCTCTGAAAATAGCTGCTGTTGTAAAGTACAGCAACTTTACTCAGTGATTAACAAGAACAAATGCTACCAACTGTAATAGTAAACAACACACATCCTTTGTACACACATACATTTATATGTGAAACACCATGTAAATGTTTATGTATTTTTAAGCAAGCAGCAATTGTGAAACAATTCTGTAAAGCTGATTATAATTTACAATTTGATTGTTTTTTTTAATGTTATATACATGTTGGGGAGTAGTGATGTTCATCCTTCAGACACCCAACGCAGCTCATTTTGTCAAATCTTTTGCGTGAAAACAGTGCACCCATATAAACCTAATGTTGTTTCATTTTAGTGCTTAAAAAACATTCTTACAAAGTTGCTTTGTAAGAATTTTATAGAGATCTGTTTTCACTTCATCTGCATTATTCTGTTATTCACTGTAAAAAAAAAAAGCCACATTAAATCTACTTTGATTAAATGACGGAAGACAATAAAACATGAAATTTCCCATGGTAGGATGAATACTTTTTTATAGGCGGCGTATTTTCCATATAAAGGTCTGTTTATTCAGTGATTGTCAGACTTCACAGGGACAGAAAGATCATCAGTGCTGGGGTTTAGGTGCTACTGTCTGTGTTCAGTGCCATCAAAATGTCATACTTTAACCTTCAGTAAGCTGTGTACTGTATTGAACTGTTGAAGGCTCTGCATATTTCCTCCACCCACCCTCACCACAACAAAAACAGGGTGGGTGACACTTGTGCAGTTAAAAAGGAAAATCCAGATACTGCAGTGTTATATGGCCCTACATGGCTATATGATGATGCTTCACAAGTAAGTACATCTATGGTTATGTAACATCCTGAGGGATGTTTCAAGCAATGAGAGCAGGTGGTTGTACGTATATGTAAAGGGGTGAGAGTGACAGAGAAGGAAGTAAATGTCGCATGTGATGACATTTTGATGGTGAGGATTTCAGACGGGGGACGTCACTTATACATTTACTAAAACACATAATGTAACATGACCAGTCATCTATAGAATCCATGCGCATGAAAACCACAGTAAACATTAGGCTTCACTATACCACGTTTACAGGACTACCATCAGGTGTCAATATGTCACTTTCACAAGCTTTCAGGATGAGTTAGTTTGGACACAAACAGTTATCAAGGGGGCTTCTGGATTCATTAGTGTTTCACTGAAAGCCAAAACACCTTGATGAGACTCAATAGAGCTGCAACTAATGAGTTTTTTGTTATAGATTAGTCTTTTGATTATTTTATGATTCATCAGTTAGTTGAGTGGCATGACAGGCTTCCTGAGCCCATGGAAATGTCTCCAGATTGTTTGTTTTGTGCAGTCAGCAGTATGAAACCCAAAGATATTCAATAACATTAAATTGAGATAAACAACAAATCTTTAAATTTCATGATTTGCACCTAACATATGTTTGGCATGTTTGCTTGATAAATGACTTCAATCATTAACTGATTTTCACAATCCTTGGTGATTTATTTTCTTTCATTTGAACAATTTAATTCATTTATACTCCACTTCAACAAACCAAATCACACTACGCCTACACTTAGCTGCATCATATACTTACAAGCTGCATCCTCATCCTGGAAAATAACATGTTTACATTTAACCATCCAGGGTTAATATCTTTAAATTACTCACAGGATATGACACTTTAAGATTTGTTTGGATATAAATATTTCCTCTTTTGTTCTAACCCATACTCACAGAATGATCTTTACCTTAGGTTTTTTTGGGGATGTTGCTAAAAAGTCAATAAAAACTCAATATATATTTACTGCAGTTGTAATCTTGTACTAGATTCATTTATATTATATAGGTGTTGCTTTTACTGTGTACACACTCTGTAGGCTTTGGGTTTTCCAGCAACCACACTGAGTCACCCTCAGAAGTTTGCAATTGTCTTTCAGTCTATTGGCCTCTTAAAGCCATGACTCACTCATTAACGCTGTAGGCGCTATCAATTAATTAATTGTGTCTACTCTATATTTGACTAATCGACTTTGTATCCAAAAAAAATACTTTTAATTTGAATGAAAAAGGAAATGTATCACAGCTGATTTGTTTGTAAAACATAATATCCTATGTTACAAACTATGACTTGACCACACAAGGGACCGCACCGCAGTGCGTTATTATTTCCAGAGAAAAGAAAAGGAACAGAAAAAAAGAAATGGGAAGCTTTTGTCAGCATACTGTCCAATCATAACATATACCTGTAAATAAAGGCCTGAATGCTTGACCCCTACAGTGAGGGGATCTGGTGACTCTGTTATGCTGTGGGGGGCATTTTGCTGGCATGGTTTGGGTCCACTTGTCCCCTTAGAGGGAAGGGTCAATGTAAAATCAATACAAAGTTGTTCTGAGTAATCACCTTTATCCTATGATGAAACATTTCTGTCCTTGTGGGAGTGATCTCCTCCAGGATCACAATGTCCCTATTCATAGGGCACATTCAATCAATCAGTGGGTCACTGAATGGTTTGATGAGCGTGAAAATGATGTGACTCATATGCTATGGCCTTTACAGTCACCAGATCTCAACCCAATTGAACACCTATGGGAGATTTTGGACTGACATGTCATACACCATTCTTCAAAAAGATATTCCCTCATTTGGTGTTTTGATTATACGCTGTCTAACATGTCAGTCCAAAATCTCTCATAGATGTTCAGTTGGGTTGAGACCTGGTGAGTGCTATCTATAAACTGACCCTTTAACAAGATTGGCAAGACACTTTAAAACAGTTTTTTTGGATCTGAAATTGAACGTTCTATGGGAATAATAATAATACCATTATTTCTTCAGCATAACACACAAGATTAGATTTTCAATATATATATAACCAAACCTGAAACTTCTGGACTCAATTTTAAAGGGAAACAAAAAACAAAAAAAGCTGTAAGAGTTTGGTAATGTTCCGTTGTGCAGCTTGAATGAATCAAAAGGACTTCACACGCTTAAAGTGTGATACAGTTGTCACAGGGTGTGAAAGCGCAACCCAAGAGAAACACAAGCCAACACATTCATACTGTGCATATATATGATCTAGCATTAAAATGACATGCAATAAACTCATACTGCTGAAAACAAAAACAAAACAAAATATATTAGAATAAAGTAGTTACTTTTGTCATTCTGTTTTACTGTTCAATCATCGACTGTGCACAACCATTTCTGGTGGACTTTCACTTCCTGGACAACTCTAGATGTCTCACAATGCGTCTTGCTGTGCTAACCACACTGACAATGACGTCAGGATACAGCTAATATAAAACCCTGACTACATGAGCAGAACACTGGCCATAATGATTTCTCTGTACTGTCCCTTGGTGGTTATATATGCATTGAGTATTTGTACTTCTGGATATGCTGCAGCCTGCCAACATCCACAGACTAAAATCAATGGAAGGTGCTGTGACATGTGTCCCCCAGGTAAAACATGTGAAAGAATAACTAACCTTTAAAATAAGAGTACAACGTTTTTATTTTTTTTTTTAATATAAATCTGTTGTATCATGTATTCAATCTAATTACAATATTGTGTTTATAGGTGAGAGATTGCATCCAAGGTACTATATGCTGTTATTTCATTTGTTTCTTATTTTAAAGGAACATATCTAAAGGAGTTCTGCTCTGAGCACCGACAAACGGTCTGCAGTCCCTGTGAGGATGGCCTCTTCTCCAACACATATAACATCTTTGACAGATGTGAGGAATGCCAGTCATGCCAACAAGGTAAGATAGAAAATAATAATAAATAAAAATGGTAGCCCTGGTCTGAGAATCTCCCATGAAACATTTGACAATTATGTTGATAGTGTATTTCGCACAGTGGAAGAGAAATTAACCAGTTATCACTCGAAAGTCCGTGGTTTGAATTCTTATCTCCTTACAGAGTATGCTGAGAAATGTACACCGACCACAAATGCAAACTGTTCATGCTTCTCTGGTTTCCTGTGTTCCAACAATATGTGCACAAAATGTGAGGAAAACAAATGTGTCATAGGGGAGAAACCGATGAGAACAGGTAAGAATGGACATACTTGTGATCCAAAAGATATAAGCTGTGATGGCATTTTGTTGTTAGTTTCAAAATGATATGCTGTTGGCACAAATCTGGTTTGATTATTTGAAAATGTCAATTACTGTTTTGTTTGTTATGATTGTGGATGAGTGTCAGGGGGTGTCAAGGTTCATGAATATAGCCCAGTGGAAACAATTATTGTTATTGTTTTACAACCTTTTTGGCTTTTGACTTCTTACAAAAAGCAGTGCGTAGTCGAATACACATTTCAGATGTCTATGAGTAGTTAACAGCTCCACCAAATAGTGTTTGTTTTCTCACATGGTTTAATTTCAATAAATGTTGAAATGATCCAATAGAAAAAGCCCAAAAACCTGAAAACAGATTTGTGTATCAGAACTTTGTTTTTTCTTCTTTCCTCTCCCATTAATCATTTCATCAAATCATTTCTCTGGTGACACTTTGGCAGAGCTCGACACCGTCTCTGATGTAGAGATGATTGAATATTCTTACCAGTGTACTCCAGTATGCACTGATAAAGAATATTATAATGCAAAAGAGGATATCTGCATGCCACTGACAAAGTAAGACCCAAGAGTTCAGCTATAGTGATAATTGAAACACTGTGAAACACCAAATGACAGTAACATTAATGATTCCTGGTCAACAGCTGCAGAACATTTGGACTTAAGGAACGGTTTCCAGGGAACAAAACCCATGACTCAATATGCGATAGAAATGGTATGTAGACACAAATATTTTATTGACATAAACTGTAACCTGTTGTTGTATGTGAATGCAGTATGCAATAATATTTTTGTTAGTCTGTCCACCAGCACACAATGACAGGTCAGTGTTGTTGAAGTAACTTGACTATGTGTTGATTTTTCACCAGAGATTTCCATTGACGGAGGATTCATTCAGTGGATTCTTGGTTTTGGCTTTATTTTGCTTTCTCTCACTCTTTTCATGGCTGTATCTTATGTCTGTATAAAGAGCGTAAGGAAGCACAAAGCAGGTACGTGGGCTTCAATTGAAATACTGTAGATATATATATATATAAAAAATTAGATGATGGAACTTTTTTCAGAAAAACTACTACTGCTACTACTACTACTACTAGGGCTACTATAATACTCAGCTACTCATCTTTAAAAAAACAACAACTACAACAACAGATTTCCATTAAACTACAAAGTAAATGGTAAATAAAGATAAACGTTACTTGTACAGTGCCTATAAAAAGTATTCAACCCCCCTACAACAGTGAATCAACGTAAATTAAATGTGGCTTTTTTTTTTGACAATGTCAACAACAACAACGAAAAAAGATCCTTCTCAAAATGAAAATTGATATCTCTAAAGTGATAGGGAAAATCTTGTACTTGTTGAATACTTGTTGAAGAGACTCAACAGGCTCTGGTCGATGCTTACTTAAATATATGAAATTTATTGAAAACAAATATCTGATGTCAGAGACGCTTTTGGCACAGCGTACACATGGATACAGTCACACCAAAAGCTTAGCACAAACAGGAAAACAATCACTTCTTATAGAGTTGCTCAGTTCATGCCACTGGGGACGGGAGAAACAAGGACACTTGGTGTCGGAATTAACTCTAATTGGAGAACAATGCGGGCAGCTGTTGTCACCCATCCAAGGTTACCACCTTATCTCCCAGCCTGGTGCCGTGAACCTGAAACATCTCTCATATGAGACCTTGGAGGCCAGAGTGAGGCCCTGTAGATGAAAAGGTTTAGCTCATAAGTTGAACATTTCCATAAATTGAACACTGAACATCTCTCCTTCACAAATGAGCATTTTTTTTTTACCTTCACAGTGATCAAATTAATCACAAATATAAAATACAAAATGTTTGCATAAGTACTCACTTCCATTTAAAAAAACACACCTAAATCATCACTGGTGCCGTTACTTGGTTTTAGAAGTCACAAGTTCACCTGTAGATAGTGAAAGGGTTTCGGTTTATTATAAACACATCTGTATACTTCATCATAAAATGCTACATTTCTGCTGTAAGAATCTTATAAGCTACCTGTTACTCATTTCAAAACGCTGCTTTTGCGATTACTTTCTCTGTTTCAGATAACAATCCTATTGACATCATAGCAGTCTCTACCAACACCACTGACTTTCATCTGTCAAAGGAGGAAAGCGGGCTCCAGCTCATCTTCCAGGATGAATCCAAAGATACCAATAATAAGGACCTCTGCAGCTGTGGAGAGTCAACACTTTAAAGTAAAAAGAAGTAGGATGACTGTAATTTACTGTAATGCTGAGTTAATGGTAGAAAGCATCTTGCTCAGTGTCAGCATACATTTGAAGGTTAGAGATGTGGGCCTGTGAACGAAAGGTCCTTGTTTCAAACTCCAGACCAGCAGGATAGATCTTAGCTGGAAGGTGAACCAGTATTTGTACCTTGATCATTACCACTGTTGAGGTGTCTTTGAGCAAGGCACTTACCTTCCTTCTATTCTGGTAGAGCTCAGAGGTGAACAGATAAGACAACAGCTGCAACTTCCATGTTTGAATGTGTGCAACTGTGAGCGCAGAGTGTAAAAATAGAAGTACAATATAGTAATTAATGTAAAAATCTAAAGGATTGACTGTTTAGTTACTGCTTAAAATTGCTTCTGGTAGGACTGGGATGTGACTGTAAAGCTATGTTTGTAAATCTACTGAAATGACATGAGTAACCAAATGTTTGTACATTTCCAAAGATCTTAACCCTTTTGTCCACATGTTGAAGTGGGCAAGACGCTTATCACTTCCAATGTGTGTGTATGTGGAGGAAAATATGTTATAATAAAAATATATTTTTATTTGTTTTTTTATTTAAAATTTTAAAATGAGTTCTCTGGTCTATTTTCTATCTACTTTATTCTGCAATGAAAACTGAGTGACCATCCATTTCAGGCATCTAGTCCTGATTACTCGTTCCTCAGTGGTATATATTTTGCATGTTATAAGATTAATTTGATTCATTTTGTTGACAACTAAAACAAATATTTTTGTACACAAGTATTATCTCAAGAATTAAAACGGAGCTTTACAACCATGGCAATAGTATAAAGAGTTAAAAACATTTTATGACCATATTTTGACTAGTTGTGTAGTTTCTTTTTCTTCTTTTTCCTTTCTCCTCCAGTCAGTCTCTGCTTATGATAGAGAACTCCATTCTTAGCTTTATCCTTCCACCACCATGAGAACAAATCTGCTCAATTTCTCATTATGAGGAGAAATACTTTAATTATTATTAACTTCATTTTATAATATATTGTTACAGCATCACAACAGCTTGTTTTATAACAAGGCCTTAAACTCAGGCTGGATATCTATTAATTAATGTGAATGTTTCTTGGTAATACCGAATATATTAAAGTAAGATGAGAAAAGTTTGAGGGAAAGTCATTATAAGGACAAAAACACATCATTATCGGTTCTATATCCAGGATTTTAGATACAGTTGGTAAGTAATAAATGCAGCATTTTGGGATAAGAATTGTTTGATTTAGTTAGAAAATGACTAACCAGAAGGCTTATGGTTATACTATTTGATCATTTCTGGACATATTTATTAAAAAGTGACTGAATACTGTATATTTTAATGTAAATACTGAGTGTAAATACTGACAAATTACATTGTATACGGAAGCAAAGAAAGCAGGTCTGTGTTTTAACAGGGTATATTGTACAGTGCACTAGAGGTGTAAATGTATTTATGAGCTAATCTATAACTTAATCAATTCTCCAAACCACATCTAAAAAAGACAAAACCATTGATATACAAGATATATACACCACAGGATATGACACTGGTGTTGGCTCACATATATTACTACAAAAACCACATCACTGAAAATACAGAGGGGAAGACCTCAGTGCCCCCCTTTTAAGTAAGCTGTGTCATTCTTCCATAGTAAACAATTTTCATCAGTAAAAAAACAAATAGTCAAATGAATACCTCTGCACATAATCTAATAATTGCAGTGCTAACTAACAAGGTATGTTTTTTTAAGCTATGTGTCTTATTTATTATCATATTATATTTTAAAGATCCCTTCCAGTATATGTTTATATAAAAGACTGATTTGAATAATAATTTGTGTCTAGTATGATTTTTCCATTTTAAAAAATATTTAGAATGACATCTCCTCCTCCATCATTAGAACTCCATTATTCTGCTTTGTAACGGTCAAATGTCTGACTTCAAAAGTCTCCCTCCGCTCAAAAATGTGCTTTTCATCTTGTTCCTTCGGTCGGATGTTTGTGCTTCACTGTGCAGAACGATGTGTGTGCAGAGTTGGACACTTGAAGGCTGTTCTCACTTTCATCTGCTGAAAGTGGAAAGTTTCTCTGTGCTCAGCTTTTCTCAGGTGTGAACCTTCGAGCATGATTTGTCACACCAAGTACTTTGGAAGCCAATCTTGGTCCAATATTCAACTCACACAAGTCTCATGTGGAAACTTGAAACCATCAGTGTACAAACACTGAGACTGGTCTTTACAGTGAGGTAGGAGACATCTTTGTGTCCAGCAGTTAAACTACTGAAATTAACATTTACATTTTCATAGAATTTTTAATAAGGGAGAAAGAGGAGATGCAATTTTTTAACAAGATAATTTAACTTTTTTGTGGAAAAAACACAACAATTCAAAGTGGAGGTTTTTTATATAAATGTCTTAAAACATGTCTGAAGGAGATATTTTAACATTTTCATCAATAAAAACCAATCCAAGCAGTCTGTTGGCTTGGCGTGTGAGTAGTTGTAGTTCCTCTCTATGGCATTGGGGGCGCTGTCAGGCAAATTTCTGCAGATTGATCATATGACAGCTGCCTGCGTCCCACTTCCCTTCCCCGCTGGAAAACGCCACATCTGACAGGGAGGTAGAAACAGACACAACCACAGAGGAGTGTGAACACCGACCTCAAGATGCTGGCACTAATAAACCGGCTTTTGGACTGGTTCAGGTCTCTGTTTTGGAAGGATGAAATGGAGCTGACGCTGGTCGGCCTCCAGTACTCGGGAAAAACAACATTTGTAAACGTGATCGCTGTAAGTCTTCAGCTGCTAGCCACCTTTGCTAGTGTAGTGCTAAAGCCATTAGCGCTAATAATGGGATAACAGTTACCAAGCTAGGTCTGATGTTAATGATATGATTGTAACGTTGCTCCGCTGGGACATCAGCATCCATAAAAACAAACCCGCCAACTGAGTCAGGTTGTTTATCTTGTGTCAACAAGTCAGCTGAGCTAAGTGTTTTGCTTGTCGGCCAGTTGTTATGATTATTTAGCATGCTAAAACCAAACGCAGCATACATGTTGGTGCTTAGTTTTAACTTAAAAGTGATCCCTTTAAAACTGTGGGGTCATTTCTCATTGAGTTCAAGGCAGTGAGCTGTTTTTATAGCCATCAGATGTTCACTAAAAAAAAACTGACTATTACAACAAGTAGCTGAGGTGCAGCCCAACAGGCTTGATCACACACAGAGATGTTCATATTGCAGCACAGGTACACAGTTTTGCAACAAAGTGAAGCTGACATCATCTCTAACACAAACATATAATATTCTTCTGATTTTAGGAGTTTGTTACATAGAGATAAAACTGGAGCTGTCTTACTAACAATGCATAGGGACAAGAACATTTTTAATTTTGTATATCTATTTGAAGGAAGGAACATCTGCATCTCTCTCAGTTATTGTGTAAGAGTGACAAGTTCCTTAAACACACAAGAAGTGACTAAAACTGAACATGTAAAGAGAAGTCAACGCTTTACTTTTGTGAACATGTGAAATAGCAACTACTGCAGTTGCTGTAGATGCAAAATTTAGATAATTGAAATTACACAGAACAGATTGTATCTTCTGCTTTGACCTCCTGTCACTGAGGCTGAAGTGCATCTGCTCTTTTTTTTTTTGGCAGAACATTTCCCTTGTGCAACTTTGCAGAGATTTCACAAAACCAGTGTTTGGTGTTGGTGGAGCAATTTTCATTGGCTAACCTCTAGACAACAACTGAGTTTTTTGGGTATTAGAGACGTTACAGGTTTGCAGAGGTGACGGTTCTCGCAACATTTTGCACACGCGCCTTTTAGTCCTCTCTCTGATGACTAAGCAAATTGAACTTCACTGTTTGTCGGATCAGTCTGACTGTGTTTGATTGGTACAAAGCATTCCAGCTTAGAGTAAAAATATTCCCTGCTTAATTTGATATGGTAAGGAATAATATCGATAACTAATGGACCTTCAAAGTGGGTGATACTAAAGATATGTATGGAATCTATATACATACAGTCTGCTGTGTCCTGTTGGATGCTGTGATCTGGACACAGTTATGCTGCTTTTGAAGCATTTTTAACTAGATTGATAGGATTTCAGGTTTGATTTGACATCAATGGCAAAAGAGCTGAAACAAAATTAATACATTGGTGAACAAGAAATCATATCTACAACTATATAGATAATTGATTAATTGTTATTATCAATAATTACAAATAATCATTGGTTCCAGCTTCTCAGTTGTGAGGATTTGCAGCTTTTCTATGTTTTATATGATTGACTATCTTTATGTTTTGGACTGTTTGTTGTTTGAATGTTTGAAGTCATCTTGGGCTTTAGGAAACTGACAGGATTTTTCTACTATTGTCAGACCTGTTATAGACCCACTAATTAATACATCAGTTAATTGATCAAGAGGATAATCAGCAGGTTAATTGATTAAAAAAAATAATTGTTGGTTGCAGCCCCGATCTCCACAGATAGTCATTTAAAGAAACACAGAATCCTTGTGACAGTTTGCACAGTCAACTGAACAACAGGTGTAAGTTTTACTTGTCAGCATCTGTTGAGCACTTGAGCACAAGTGCTGATGGAAGGAAGTGTTGTTCATCTAATTCAAGCACAGGAGGAATCAAATCAGAAGTGCATATTTTACTGTGCATTGCAGTTTGTTTGTTCGTTTTTTTTTGTTTTTTTTTTAAAAGCCAACGTATTTACAGAATTCCACAAATTGGATTTCAGTGGGCGGGTGGCTGAGGAGGAAGTTTGGTTTGGGGATGAACCACAACTGGCACTAAAACAGATGAGACAGTGAATGCCAGCCAGTGACACAGAGTTTTGAGTGAGTGAATGGGTTGTAGTGTGGGTGGTTCCTCTTTCCTCCTTCAGTCATAAGACCGTCGCATTCATTTCCACTTAGCTTCATCAGGTGACTCTGTCAAGTCATGTGCTGTGAAATGTGCACACACCGCATGGTGCATGCTCTCGGCTTTACCAAAGGAGGCCAGCGAGAGGGAATATAAACAGCTTGTGTTTGGTGTGAATGCTACACATTCTGTATGCTAATGTGTTGGGTTTTTTTTCAGTTCTTTTTTTAAAATAATGAACTGTTACTATTAACAGAACCAAACTTTGTTACACATAAAGTAGATTTCTAGAGCCATGTATTGTTATACATTATAACATTTTATTATCACTACTTCATCTGCAATAAAACAGTTACTTTAATTACTCTCATGCTTGTATAACGGTTAATGAATTACTTAAAAACAAGCAGTAAAACTCAAATCTGGCTTTATATTTTATTTCAAGATCATGAGGAGACCACCATGTTTTTACTTTTTTTATGAATAATTTATGAACAGATTTTTTATGAATGGATTTTTTTTTTTTTTAAATTAACAGAGTTTTTATGAACACACAATTGTACATGTGACTTGCTATGACTCACTGTTTTCTTACTGGAAACCTACTTAAATACGTGTGCATGATGCAAATGAGTGACAACTCACCCGTGTGTGTGTGTGTAAAGTAGCTACTTTATTATACTTTGGGGTGAGTAACTGTAGTTCAGTGTGCACAATTGATTAGTTGCCAACTATTAAATTAATCGACAACTATTTTGATAATTTGAAATGATCAAAATAGTAACATGCATGTATACTTATCTTAACTAAGACATATACTCTACATTAAATTGTGATATTTTCAGCAAATGTCACAGAATTTTATAAGAAATTACTTTAAAAGTGTGTATGCGTTTCCTTTCAGTCTGGGCATTTCAGTGAAGACATGATCCCTACGGTTGGGTTCAATATGAGGAAGGTCACTAAAGGAAACGTCACCATCAAGGTAGATATTTTAATCTTCTTGCTGCAATAACTGCAATTAGTCTGTAAAGTCAGTGAAATGACGCCAGCACACTGGCTTTATGAGGAGACAGCGCTGTAATTGCAATGTTAATGACACTTCAAACTGGAATATCATGTGATAATGTGCCCTTGATTCTGTAGATCTGGGATATAGGAGGGCAGCCAAGGTTCAGGAGCATGTGGGAGCGGTACTGTCGGGGAGTTAATGCAATCGTGTGAGTAAACATGTTCTGGCAGTAAAGCTTACTAGACAAATAAATGGAACAATCATTTGTTTTTGGTGTTGGACTGGACATACTGTAAGTGTATGTAAAACACATCCTACTAATTGTTTCAATGTTACTCATTTTCAGGTACATGGTTGATGCTGCAGATCGAGAAAAGGTGGAGGCGTCTAGAAATGAGCTTCATAATTTATTAGATAAACCGCAGTTACAAGGAATTCCTGTAAGTCTTCTCCTGAAACCGGTTTTAAGATTGGTGTGATTTCTGCGCATCAGTGATGCACTGCATTGCAGTAATGTGGTTTCTGTCAGTTACTACTTGTTGCAGTTCCATATAAGAGTCGCTGCTGATTGATTGTATTTATTGTGATGCGTTTTTAGGTTTTGGTACTCGGTAACAAAAGGGATCTTCCCAGTGCTTTAGATGAAAAGCAGCTCATTGAGAAAATGTAAGTATGAGAAATTGTGGTGTATTCAATTAGATTACATGACACTTCGTGGTTTTATATTCATTTTATACCTACAGCATGAAAATCATGAAATCAAAGTCATGAATATTGTCTTATTTATTCTCCAGTTTTACTGGAGGAATAATTTAGGATTTAATATTAGAAAAATATTCATTTTTTCAACTTTTACTTTCAACTCTACTTTTACCTGATTTAGTTTTTTAATCCCATATCAGCTGAACCACATTTATGCTAACCACATGTTTAGAAAATCAAGGGCATTTCTCCTTCACTTCTTTCTTTCTTTCTTTCTTTCTTGTGTGCTAGCAGTGGTGTGTATTCTTTCTTTCTTTCTTTTTTTTTTTTTAAATGAAAACTGGAGCTGTGTTTAGCTCTGGTATATTGTGAAGAATTGGCTCCCTCTGCTGTCATGTGGATGCATGTGCTGAGAGTTGTGGTCATCTCTTAAACTGCACACACTATCACATAATCACTTGCAGGATGCATATTATTTTGTTCATATTAATCTTTTCTTTCATAGGAATCTAGCAGCTATTCAGGACAGAGAGATATGTTGCTACTCCATTTCTTGCAAAGAGAAAGACAACATTGGTGAGTTGCAGTTGAAGATTGTGGTATAATTTTTGTTTTAAATCAATTTCACTTTTTAAAAATCATACCACACTCATACTATTATTATTTCAGTGAGATTACTCACTAAAATATCTCCAAACAGTATCCTTTAACTCAGTGTTTTTCAAACTTTTTTTCTTTGGAAAAATCTTGAGGCACACCACCAGCTGAAAATGTTGAAAAATTTAAACTCTGTAGCCTATATTGACAATATAAAGTCATTCTCATCAAAGTTTCTTCAATAGGAATCAAATAAACACAAAGAATTTTTTTTAACTTTCTTGTTTTGAAATGAAGGGTGTTTTGTTTGGAGATGGTGTTTAAGCTTACTTGGGACCATACCACTGTTGGATAGCTTTTCACCACACACCTGGCACAACGGTAACGGTGTAGTTGCATCCTAGGTGAAAGTAAATCCAAATGAAAGGTAGCGTTCGTTGTATTTGCACACACGCCGTCTTTGTTTTCTTTTAACCTCCACTCATATTTGGTCCTTCATCCATGTCAGAATATTGTCCAGGGTCCAGTTCGGAGTTGGCATTTTTCATTTTCAAAAACTTTTCCATCACTGTCAGTCTTGCTAATCACCGCCACCTGTTACCATCCATGCCTCACTAATTCTCTTGTCTCAAAGTTCAGTGCAATCAACGTTAGCTAACTACTGCCGTCTACTGGCGAGGAGTAGGCTATTTATTACATGATTACTCTGTCACCACATTGCTCTCACAGCAGACAGCGGCGCATTATTGGCAGATAATCATTAATTTGCTTTCAAAAAAATGTTTTTTAGACCTATTAGATGAAATTGGATAATTTCCCACGGCAAACCTATATCTCATGGAACACTAGTGTGCCGCGGCACAGTGGTTGAAAAACACTGCTTTAACTATCCAGCCCCAAAAATCAAGATGAGAGAGGACAGTCTGATTTAAAAAATGTTGATTTGTTCATCTGAATTTGCAAGAGCTCAAGCTTAATAAGCATTAACTTTTTTTTGCCCCTGAGTTTTGCCTCTCAGGCTACAGATAGCTAGCAGTGGTGTGTATCCTCATGGCACTAGTTAAGGCTGAAAAAGCACCTCCACTTCTTGTAGATATTTTTAAAATACATTAATTTTTTTATTTTACTATTTTTAGGAAAACACAATACATTATTTCATCTTTTTTTCATTGAATGACTTCTGGTTTCCCCTCTTCTGAAACCAAACCTGCACCCTTGTGTTAACCTACTGTGTAAGTGAGGGGAATCATTATTGTACATTATGGTATTTGATTGTATACAATCATGTTGCTGTGTTGCTACAGAGTTGAAAAAAAAATCCTAAATCATGAACCAATTGTCAGACTGACTCTGTGTGTTTCTTTGGTTGCAGATATCACACTTCAGTGGCTCATCCAGCACTCAAAATCCCGAAGGAGCTGAAAATGCAGGAGTTGCTGTGTTTGCCATGTTACCGTCATGCCACACCCTCATCACTCTGCGATGATGTACAGTCATATCGTCAACTCACATGCTGCACTGTTCTGCTCGTGTCACACTTTTTTCTCTCCCCCTCCCCCCTTTTTTTCACCCTGTGATTGTTTCACAAACCCTGAGAATGCACTACCGAAAGCATAATTCTGATACCAAATTTAAGGAATGTAATTGGCATTAATCTTCTTGTAAAGCTATACTTAAAGTTGAAGTTAGAACCTAATTTGGGATCTACCTTTTTACTCTGAAGGCATTACCCTGTTGAACATACCCAGTGATTTATAACACTAATCTCGGGTATACAATGACATCCTGTGGAAGGAAGGTTTATTCTGTCAAACAGGCCTCACATTACAACAGATGTTCTCCACACAGTCGGATATGATGCTAGGAGACGGCTGATGTGGACATACAGGTTTTCCCATTTCTGTCGAGCTCTCTGATTGTTTATGAGGACTGACACCGTTCGCCTGATCGGGTTTTCCTCTTTCAAGGACATGTCTATTGTTTTAGAAAATTGTGCATTTAAGCAAGTCAGTTTAAGCAGGTCTGTACAAATATCAAGCTAGTATGATTTTTACTGATGTGAGATATGCGTGTATGAATATATGATTCTATTTAAAGTCTGAATGTACTAAAAGTAAAGCTGTACGGGGTTGTGTGGTGCATATTGGCTTCCGTTTGTAAGTAGCCTCAGTGGAATGATGTCCTTTGTGCTGCCTTGAAGCTGAGAGAGTGGCAGAATTTAAAAAGTGCCTTGTGCAATGTCTCATCTCTGAAGCAAAGCGGTATGCAAGGTGTGCCTACCTGGGTAGAGGAAAAAACACCACTTCAATATATTCAAGAAATAAAAAAAGGCATGCTTTTTAATTTAGACATTGTCCTGTTATTTTTTTATTTATTTTTTTATTTTCTCATAAGTTTTGCGATGTAATGCGAAGGACCTGCACACCCGCACAAGTGTTTTCAATGACCTTGCTGATGAGGTTAATGTTAAGTGAAGCGATCCTGGGAATTAGGTCACCAAACCCCATGTACAAACAGGTGTAACAAAATTTACAGTACAGTCAGTATGTACACACCCACACACTCCTGAGAAGAGGTCTAATCTGGCAAAGTGACAACACTTGTGTTGGTCTTTTTTTTGATGCATTTTAAAAACAAAAAGGTAAATTTCAAAGTGTTCTGTAAAGCAGTACTTTAGTGATTCAAAGGTGTCTCTCATTATTTAGGTTTTGCATTCGAAATCTTAATCTGCAAAATAATTAGTAACAAAAGAATCAGATTAATGTGATCAAGTAAGAAAACACAAGTTATAAAATTCATTCAGAATTCTGTTAAAAACCCTCTGAAAATCCCAAGTATATGAGTAAAAGTACTGCTTTAAGTTTCATCTCAGTCCATGTCATCTGATATACCAGTATGACTTTCTAATGAGGGCAGCCTTTCATAAAGGCTTATAAGTATGGCTTTATTAATGGGTGTGAGCATACTTAAATATGCTTTATAGACCATGAATAAAAACAAATGTTGGGATGCATCCTTGTGATTTTTCACAACCTTTGGCTCATGTGTATGCCAGCTTGCAATAATGCAGTGATATTTCTATGTATAAAACGTTAATCTAGTATTATTCTACTGCCCAGCCCCAATCAAGCCTCAACTCATAAACAAATCATTAATAAAGGGGTTTTACATTATCCGGTCTGCCAGTGTAAATATGAATTATAATTTTTCAATTTAAAGTTCCTCTGCATCCCCTCTCCAGATGGTAAATGCAACCAGTCAAATTTTTGTTATAAATTACTTAAAACTGATTTACACAGCTTTAGTACAGGCTATGTGTTATTAATCATCAATAAATCCAGCACATTTAACGTTGGAGCCTTACTAGAAAGACGTACCAATATTTCCAATGATGCAGACTAAAAAATCTACTTTATCTATTTTGTGTTTTATTTGTGTTTATTCGGCAGCTTTTCTAACTTTGTATGTCATTTAACTAAACCACGCTTCGGACCTCTGAAGGTTTCACTCTTGTGGCTGTTTTCTATTGGCGCAGAAGTTCATTTAAGACACGTCAGGGATGCCACGAAACGCAGCTGGGAAATTGACAGCTCGTCGACCAATCGCTGCAGGATCTCGCTTCACTCTATATGACGACACAGCGGCAGAACCAATCACAGCTCAGGACCTGGGAGGGGCCGGTTTGTTGACAGGAAGCGTGTGAGGCGGAATCACTACAACGTCTTTATCTCTATGTGTGCTTGTAGTTTAGCCTGACAAGCAGGAATTTACAGTCGTTCACTCACTTGGAAGTGTGAGGACTTAAAATTATGCGCTTTAAGATCGAGCCGGGGCAAAGATGCAATGGAGGTCACTAGTAGTTGGTCTGGTCGTACTGAGACTCTCGCTCGGCTGTGTGCTGTGGCTAGCCTTCGGACTGGGACCTAGCTGGGGGTTCAACTTCCCCCTCAGTTTTAATTTGCACAAACTAGATTTGTTATTTAGGGAGGAAAAAGCCGCAGACTCAGGGAGTAACTCGTGGTCTAAGCGTATACACGGCCACAGATATGAAGAGGAGGCGACGACCTGTGCAAAGGTTGGAGACGAGTCACCCAAGAGGTCCTACCTGAGCCTCTACGATGGCAACAAGGACGAGTACGTGCGGAGGTACAGCTCCTTCCCGGACACTCTGAGGGCGAAAATGAAGGACATGGCCAAAGAAATGTTCTATTTCGGATATGACAATTACATGAAACATGCTTTTCCCGAGGACGAGCTGAACCCCATTGACTGTGAAGGGAGGGGACCAGACGTGCTAAACCCGTGAGTCATTCAAAGCTGCCCTAGCTATTCTGAGCAGGTACCTGCCGGTACCCAGTTACAACTTAACTGTCCTCTGCAAACTGAGCTATTTGCATGTAGTTTATAATCAAATTAGCTGCTGCTCTCAGTGCTGCCCGCTGCTGCTCAGTAGTGAAAGGGTTTATGGGTTCAGACCAGTTCAGACATCCTCTGGGTTGGACAAAACAGGTGGTACCAAATAACTGGGACGTGGTTTCAGGGGGTTTCTATAGTGTTTAATACCTTTTATCACTCAATTCGTTCGGAATCAGGATACAATGGAAATATGTAATCCAGTGAAGGTAGGGGAGAACACGGTAGGGCTGTATTGTCAATTAATCTGCTTATTAGTTAATCAATGAACTGTTTGGTCTGTTAAAATGGTGAAAATGCCCATTTTTCCAGAGCCTGAACTGGCACATGAAGTCTATCAGTTTTTTGTTTTCACAAGAGACTGAGAAATCCAACAAATCTTCACGTGACAAGCTGGAAGCTGCTTGAAAATTACTTTAAAAAATGACTTGAATAAGGCTGCAGCAAACGATTATTTTCATTATCGATTAATCTGTTGATTTTTTTTTTTTTATTCGTTGTTTTGTCAAAAATGTTGATCACCTTTTCACAAAGCTTAAGATGCAACCTCACATGTCATTCTGGTTTAGTTTACTATCATAGACGACTAAAGAATTTCAGCTAAGCCTTTTTTTCAGTGCTGTTGTATAGTTGACATGCATTTTATTCCCCATTTTATTTATGCTGAAGATGGAAACATGAAAAGGCCAGAATTAGAAGAGTATTCTTATTGATTTGAACACTTCGTCAATGTCTTAGACTTTCAGGGTCAGCTGTTGTCCATTTGTTTTGCAAAGCCATACTAGTAATAATGCAGTAGTTGAAGACAAAAAAATAAGACGGCTGAGATTAAGATGTGTTAAATAGGTTAAATTCATAACGGAAGCAAATTTGCCATGTCATCTTAAAGCAGGTCTTGATGTTTTAAGAGGTCAGTTCACTCAAATTACAGGGAAACACTCAGCCATAGCGGTATCTATTCATGCAGGTAGTTTTTATTTTATGTGCCAATGTTTTGAGATATGTGCTTCTGTGGTCTCTGCTGCCACCCAAATATAATGAAGGAGAATGGATTTATTCAGTGGTGCTAAACACATTGAAAATGACTGTCATTGAATTAACACTGGAAGTACTTTCTACTGAAGAAAGAGACATCAGATATATGTTGCAGGCAGATTATTCTATAGCTTTGGTGGCTTTTGATGGCAAAAACCCTATTGTCAGCCAAACTAAATTCTTTTTAGATGCAGCACAGAAGTGCGTTTTGGGGTTACTGAGGTTGCCCAGGACAACATTTAAGTGAAATGTGTGTCTATTGGCAAATGTCTGACAAATCTATTTCTTTGACAACTGCAGCTGTTGAGTGAACAGAGTTATCCAACAACATTCCTTTCAGTCACACAATGGAAAAGGCACTTTTGAAATATGTAACAGGGTTTGTGTTCACTTTAAATATTAGCTACATAAACACTTGGAGTTCTGTAAATGTGGCTTTTGTTTTGTAATCTGTTTCTGCCACTCATGCATTAATGAAGCACTGTTGGGTTTGTGTCACTTCTTGTTTTTCAGGTCAAACATCAACATAAATGATGTTTTAGGGAACTATTCCTTAACACTCATTGACACGTTAGACACTCTACTGGTAAGTTGTTTCATACTCAATTTCTGGGTCTTTATATCACACAGACTTCTGCAAAATCCTGCTTTTTCTTTTTTCTCAAAAAAACAGGAAATACAAAAATAGAATAAGTGCAGAATTGATTGTAGAGAAGTGGTTTAGCTTCTTGTTAGTGCTGCACCTAACTGTAAACATGGGATTTGTAAGGAGTGAGGTTTTATAACACCACCCATTTTGCACTACATTCACAGTGTTAAGCATTTCCTGTGATGTTAGTTGTGGGTTTCCTCCAACATCTCTAAATTTCTTCTGACATGGCATCGGGTGGAGCAGAGTTTCTACATTTCCTGTCAGTATGAATGTGAATGTGTTATGTTGATAGTCAAGAGCATCTCCTTAGAAAAGCCAAAGGTTACCTGTATATTAGGTGCCTTCATGGAGAATGTTGTACTTTTTTGTTTAACTAATTTATGTTGTACTTCATTCCTGCAAGATGTTATTGCTATGTTATGAGTCAATACAAATCTGCATTTGAATCTGAAAAGTTAAATCCCTAAAATGATTTTTGTACAAAAGCAAATGACAGTTATTTATTTCACCAGACTCTTCCTTTTAAGGAAAATGTAAGCGGATGGTTCAGATTACTAAATATAGCTGATTTACAATAACTATCTTCTACTATATAAAGATAAAATTGAATTTGATAGGAAGCCATACAGTGGTTATAATGTGGTGTTTTGTCTTCAGGTGCTTGGCAATGTGACGGAATTCCAGAAAGCTGTCAAGCTGGTCATAGATACTGTATCTTTTGACAAGGACTCAACTGTGCAAGTTTTTGAGGCAAACATCAGGTATAAATGTTGCAACTTGTTTTCAGAATTGTACTCAAGTTGAAACTGTCCAGCTTGCTTTAGATACAACCACTAATGTAGCTGAATTTTGAAGTTAATATTGAAACAGATGCAATTAAAGGCTTGTTATCATGGTTTGGATGGAGTGATATTTCATTAGTAGGTATTTGGTCATGTATTTCAATAAACAACATTGTTAAAATTCTTCAATATTTTGAATTGACAGATAACTGCATTCACTGCAACCCTCCATAAACTTACACTATAAATACAGTCACTTCAGGTGTACACATATTTCAATTAAAAACAAGCACAGAAGGCCGACCCTCAATCAACAAACCATCAGTATTGTTACTGATCAAATTTAATTGTTAAAGCCAAAATCTTGATTGTGATCATTATTCCTCTGTAGCCCTAATTATGACGCACACTTTTGTCTCTGAATCAATCAGTTGCAAAGTCAGATTGAAAATTATTTTTGAATTAATTAAGCATACCTTTCATGAATGTTTCAAGTTAACTGGCTGTTACAGTGGAGTCAAAAATGACAAACAATTTGACCTGTGATTTCCTGTACATACACAGATATGATCCTGAATACGATCTATGTCTGGTTGGAATCTCAGTTTTATGTTTCTCTTTTCTTCGAAGGATCTTGGGAAGCCTTATCTCGGCTCACATTCTGCTGACTGATCCAAAACACCCATTTGGCAAGGTGGGCTTTGAGGGTTACGATAATGAGTTGCTTCACTTGGCTCATGACTTGGCTGTCCGCTTACTACCGGCCTTTGAGAACACCAGCACGGGCATTCCCTACCCCAGGGTGAGTGAGACTATTGTGTCCACAGATTAGAAGTTAATTATTTTTATGCATGGTATTCAAACAGCCATTGTCCTACCTAATTATCATGTGAGTATGGATGTATGCCTTTCAACAAACTGTACTGTAATGTTTGTTTCTTAAATGTAGGTGAACCTGAAGACTGGAGTCCCTCCTGACAGCATCAATGAGACTTGTACTGCAGGAGCCGGCTCCCTGCTGGTGGAGTTTGGGATTTTGAGCCGCTTGATTGGAGATTCCACTTTTGAGTGGGTAGCCAGACGAGCTGTCAGAGCTCTTTGGAATCTGAGGAGCAACGAAACCGGTCTGTTAGGTAAGTACAACTGTGTAGTAATGCGAAAAGACTCTTTTTTTTTTTTTCTTTCTTCCTTGATTTCTGTTTTATTTACTTTCTTTCTTTTTATTTTCTCTTTATGTAAGCTGCCAATCTGGTAAAGGCTGCAACATGTTAATATGATGCCAATGGTTATCAAAAGATTTGAAGCAACTTTCTGTGTTTTTCTGTGTTTAGGGAATGTAGTTAACATCCAAACAGGCCAGTGGGTTAGCAAGCAGAGTGGTCTCGGAGCTGGTATGGACTCCTTCTATGAGTATTTGCTCAAATCATACATCCTTTTCGGTGAGAAAGAGGACTACAAGATGTTCCAAGCTGCTTATGAGAGCATACAGAGCCATCTGAGGAGAGGGTGAGTCCAGCAGGGACAGGGTGTGACGCAGAAGATTGAGTGCATTTGGGTGCAAATAACTGGGTGTGTTGGCCTCATAAGGCAGCTTCACATGAGCTTGTGCCCCACCTGGAACATGAAACCATCGCAGCTGTGTAAATGAATATCCATCAGACAAAGATGAATTGCCACTGTTATTTTTCTTATTGAAGAATGTGAAGTAGAAAGCAGAATTTAGAGGCTTGCGGCTGTTATGAGACGCCTGATGGGCCATCTACAGTCAATCAGCAAACGCTGATATGTTGCCTTTGAGCAAAGCACCAACTATTCTTGGTCAGTGGCCAACAGCACAGTGGTCATTTCTCTATGTGAATGTGTGACTATGATAGGATGGTACTGGAAAAAAAACCCCAAAAACGAGCACACTTGATTTTTCCTGCTACACACACTGAATAGTATTTTTAGTTTTGTAAAACCTGTTCTGCTTGTGTTTACTTTTCAGGAGGGAGTCATGTAATGAAGGGGAGGGTGACCCACCTCTCTATGTTAATGTGAACATGTTCAGTGGTGAGATAATGAACACCTGGATAGACTCGCTTCAGGCCTTCTTTCCCGGGCTGCAGGTTAGGTTATGTCCCTAAAGCTTAGTGAAAGTGTAGAAATGTGCTGCGGTGTTATATTAAAGTTAGATTCTACCACTCTAGGTGCTAAATGGCGATGTAGACAATGCCATTTGCCTTCACGCCTTCTACTATGCCATCTGGAAGCGCTTTGGAGCTTTGCCAGAGAGATACAACTGGCAACTGCAGGCTCCTGATGTGCTCTTCTACCCCTTGAGACCAGAGCTGGTGGAGTCAACCTATCTACTGTACCAGGTAACATTACTCATCTGTTGTAACACAGCGCTGGTGGTGGTGGTTGTTGGAGAGTGTTATCTTTTACTCAGGAGCCATTTTTCTTCTTCTTCACTTTCCACAGGCGACCAAAAATCCTTTCTATTTACATGTTGGAATGGATATTCTTCAGAGCCTTGAGAAAAATGCCAAAGTCAGGTGGGCATCATGTACTGAGTATTTTTTGGGGAGTTTTACAGTGCTTTAATGTGTCTTCTTTGATCTGAGCCCAGCTGTGTTATTTGCAGATGTGGGTATGCCACTCTCCACCACGTCGTAGACAAATCCAAAGAGGATCGCATGGAGAGCTTCTTCCTCAGTGAGACCTGCAAATACCTTTACCTGGTAAGTTACAACCTCAGCTTGTCTATACTGTGTATGCTATATAGATATGCTACCATAATATGAGACCTATATACTGTAGGAAATTCTGATCGTCCAAATAGCCCAAATATTAAAGACTCAAATGCAGTTAACTAGTAATAATTTTAAAAACTACCCTATCACCCCATGTCACAAAATGTTTTTGTTAAAATGATTAAATCAAAAATATCATCTTATTTGATTTGATCTAATAACGCTTCTTTGTTTTCTCAATACTGTTATATAACTATAACATTTGCTTTGAATTGCAGCTATTTGATGAGGACAACCCGCTTCACAAATCAGATAACAAGTACATCTTCACTACAGAGGGCCATGTTGTGCCTACAGACAAACGCTTCAGGGAGAAACAGTGGCCCGACCTGTTTCCTTGTGAAGAGGGAGCGCTAGCAGAAAGAGATCTGAACAACCGACCTCCTAGCAATGTCAGCAATGTAAGGCCACTATCTTCTGCCAGCCCGACACACCGGCTTGATTTCCAGTACCATATGTAACTTTTTATAATGGGACAAAATTTCTAATTTTACAGGTTTTGATATTTTAGTTAGGGGTTGCCATTTCCCTTCATAAAATGACATTCTTTCTTCCTATTATCTAATTCTGCAGTGCAACAGGATCCCAGAGGAGCGACGGTATGCTCTGCCATTAAAGAGTGTTTACATGAGGCAGATCGATCACATGGTGGGACTGTTCTGAATGAGACGACGCATGTGGTGACACTGACATGAACAGGTCTTAAGGACACTCCCTCAGGTGCAGATGCAGTGAGGTTTGAAAGGATCCACTATTGGTCAAATTCCTTGTCCCCATGTGCTCAGGATCCAGACAGGAAACTCTGATACTGAGAAAGCAGTTTGATTACTTACTGTATTAATTAAAATGTGTGTGCGGGTGAGCGTGTAGTCAACAAAGGCGAACAACTTTTCTGATGGACAATGACGAGTCATGCTTATTACTTTTTGTCTGGAAGTGATTTTAGAATAAGTGATGTCTTTGTGTGGAGAAAAAAAATGTCTGTTCAGGTATGTTTGCGTGTGTTTTTGTTACCTCATTGGGACGTTTTCCGGTATAAACACTGACCTTGTCAGGACCAGTAGTCCTCATGGAGACCAAAGCCCGGTCCTGATGAGGCAAAACATCATTTCTGAGGTCCTGGTTAAGGTGTGAATTGAGGTTAATGTTTGGGTTAGGCTGTCCACAATGAATTGAAGTTATTGCAATGTCCTAATGGGGATAGCTGCGCAAACTTGTGTGTGTGTGATTGTGTGGGTGTGTGTGCGTATGTGTGTGTGTGTATGCATCTTGAAATTACAGCTGAGCTGTGATTCATAATATTGTGTTTATGGGAACAGTGCCATCTAGCCGCACATATGTAAAATGTATAGCCTATAAAAACACTCACCTCTCCAAGAAAATCTCACTAAACATGATGATTAGTGCCTCTTTATAGTTGATTCACATAACTAGATCAGTGCTTTTCCATAAGGGCTGCACATTAACAGATAATAAAAGGTGATGACTTATGCACATACTGTAAAAACCCTGTTTGCTGTGAGCTTGTACCATGTCTTAGATTGTGCCTGAAGGAAATTTGTTGGTCTTCTGTAGGTTTGAGGATGTTCCAAAATGTTGAAACTGTTGTCTGTTAAAACCAATAAGTTTCACCACACACCATTTTCTTCATAAGTAGTATTAACTATGTTGGGGCAATTTTAAAGTGGCTTTTGTCTTACTTTTGTTTTGCACATTTGTCAAGTAAAACTTCAGCCAAGGCTAGATATTTGCTATCCAGGGAGAAACAGATAAACCCAAACTGCTTCCTGCCTGTTAGCTGTTTAACATTTCTGATAAAACAGAAGAAAACAGAAGCATTCATCTCTCAGGCTTCTAGCTACTCAATGTCTTACAAAGGGTGAACAGATGTGCTGTGACTTTGTGTGAGAGAGAGGTTCACTTGTGCTGTTTTAAAGTGCCTTAAATCTTGGTCCTTTTGGATGCTGTACAGTGCATATTAGTAATGGATAACATTGTCAAGTATGTTGTTTTTGTTTTTTTTAAAGGCCACTGTTGAGATGTCAGAATAGGTGTCATTCCATGTGTATGTACAGTTTTACACTCATAACATGAAACTCCTTTTTTTTTTTTTTTTTTTTTTTAGACATGATGAAACAAGCCATAAATGTAATTTTTAATGTTAATGAGTGAAAACACATTTGTCTTCCATCATTTTTCTGTCAGATGTATTTCATACTCAGATTCTCCTACATATTGATTTATTCTTGTTTAGAGTAGATTAAGTCAGTCCACATGAAAGTCTCATTTGCTGTTTCTCTTTCACATAATTGCACATCAACATATCTATTAATTGTCTTGTGGCGAGAACTCAGGGTTTAAAGGAAAAACAAAAATCAATGAATGCTTTCATATGAAAATAAAACTTTCTTGAAATGTTATTGCCTACAATGCCTTGGGGTAGCTTTAGGGTATTTATATTGCAAAAGTTACTTCTTTATCTGAGGTTAAAGAACAGCCACACTGAATTTGAGTACAGTTGTATTGTGAATGTTCATTATTGTTCCACACAGACATAAAAGTGTATGAAACTGATGTTTGATTCATGTATGGGTCTACTGAGGTACATTTTCTAACTGGTTTATCTTTTACCAAACATTGTTAAGTGTCCATAAAACTCAACAGAGCTTTAGGGTTCATGGCTCAATGACATCACAACATACAGTATATAGGCTGCTTCTTTGGCTTTGTGAGACAGCAGTTTAGATGATAATATGAAGAGTTATATTATCAAGTGTTCTCTAAACTGCTCCAAGCCATTGAAATTACATACATTTTCAAATTTGCTGACATTCCCCCAACCTTTTTGTCTCAGGTTATCTTTAAAGAAATAGTTTGACATTTTGGGAAATTCACCATATGCTTACTTGCCTAGATTTAGATGAACAGATATTGCTTGATACCAGTCAGGGGTCTGTTTCACATATTCAAGGTGTGAGCACTCAGATTGCAAATTGTGGCAGCATCAAGTTTCACAAATGTTTGCCACTCAGAAATGACAGATACATTTGCAAATGCTGCAGGGCTCTCACATGCTCGAATGTGGATCAATGGGAATTATGTTGTAAAGCATGTCATGATTAACTGGTGAAGGAAATGATCTCTTACTGTAAATCATAGCTTGCACAAACTTGGTGCAACATCCTTCAGTACAGTAAATATGAAACTTCCTCCAGTAGTCAGTTAGCTATGTTAGCACGTAGACAGGTAGCAGAGAGAAACAGCTAGCCTGGCCCTGCCTACCAGCACCTCCAAAGCTCCCCAATTAGCATGTTATATCTTGTTTGTTGAATCCATACATCCATACTTATAAGCAGATTTTGTTACCTTTGGACAGAGCCAGGCTGTTTCCCCATTAAGATAACTTGCTATTTGTGGTGGCTTCATATTTACTGTGCAGACAGCGGTATCCATCTTCTTGTCCAACTCTCGGCGAAAATATTTCCCAAAATATCAAGCTCTTCCTTTAATCTGTTTGAGATTAAAGGTGAAGGCTGTTCAGTCCACTGGTCTCATAACGCTATAAAGGCAACCTGAAATATTCTGTGAAATTAATAAATGACAGATTATGAACAAGACATTGCTGTGTTGCTTTTTATTTGTGAAAAATGGAAAAGTACTCAGTTTTCTACAGAAGCTTTAATGGTTAGTCAAGGTTTACAATGATAGATTTCTGTACAGGATTGTTGGCTCAGAGGCCTCTTAACGTTTTTATAAATTGAAGTACATTACATCTACCACTCAACAGTATTACAGATCAACATGGTATCACCACACTTCACAAACTGTCCAATAGAAATTAGTTTAATTATATACACTGGCCCTTTTCAACTATTGCAAAAAGTTACATCTTCTAACAATGACACTTTCCATAAAAATTCACTTCTATTACCTGTTTGTACTACTGTACGTCTCAGCTTTTATGTGGTGTTACTCATTTCAGTACATAAAAACCATTTCTAGTGACAAGTTCTCATTAAATCTCTAACAGAGGTTGAAGTGCTTTTGCAGGTGGTGAGGCCATCTTGTTTGCTTTTTGGCTGCACTGACCGGTTACTGGTGCATAAAAACGGCGCATTAGCCTTGACATCTATTCATGAGTACATGTGAGAAGAACTCACTTTATGCTGACAGAAGCTTTTGATGTCTTAACTACAGATTGCATAGCCCTCCAAAGACAAGTTCAAAGAGGCTCAAGAGAAAAGTTAGCTTGACTAAAATTCAACTCATCTGAAATCTGTACAGGATTTTCTGACATAGGAGCTGTCTTCTGGTCTCAGTTGACCCAAAGTTTTTGGTCAAAGCTACAACTTAGTTTTGAACACAACAAATAGATTTTTTCTTTTTTTTTGCGTTCGCCTATTTGAGAATGGCTGTTTGGGGGGACAGTTTCTCATCTTGGGTCCTCAGTGGATGTCACAGTTTGAATAGAGGAGGGATTTTTGGAATGTGACAGGGCTACAACAGCACCCTGTAAAAAAGAAAGAAAAAAGGAACAGTCATACTGGTTAGCTGTTTATACAAAAGTTAGTCATAATTGTCATGACAGTTATTTTTACTCACCTTCTTTGGGTTTCTCGGCATGGTTCTTAGAAGAGACCACAATCTTTCAGGTTTTCTTTGATGATGATGTCGGTTACGGCGTCAAACACAAACTTGACGTTCTCTGTGTCTGTGGCACAGGTCATGTGAGAGTAGATTTCTTTGACATCTCGGCGCATGTTCAGGTCCAAGAACTGCATTTTGATGTAGTTACCAGCATCCTCGTAAGTATTGGGGCCTTAACGAAAAGATAAAGGAGAAACTCTAATTTGTTTGTCCAAAATCTTTAAATCTGCTGCAATTTATGTGCTTTGAGAACCTCACCATCATATTCAGGGAAGCACATGCTGAGATGAGCTTTCTTGATCTTCTCAACGAACACATCTTTCTTGTTCAAGAAGAGTACAATGGAGGTGGTGGCAAAGTAACGGTGGTTGCAGATACTGTTGAACAAGTGCAGACTCTCGTGCATTCGATTCTGAAAGGAATCCCAATGAAAAGGATAAGGCACAAACAGTACAGAATATTAAGTGAAAAGCAGTTAACTTGTCATTTTAATTTCATACCACTTCGTCATCCTCCACCAACACCATGTCGTAGGCGCTCAAAGCAGCAATGAAGATGATACAGGTCACACCTTCGAAACAATGAATCCACTTCTTCCTCTCTGACCTCTGGCCACCCACATCAAACATTCTGTGTTGAAACAGAAGCAGGATTTCCTTTATTACTGCCATTAGGCAATGAAATAGGAACTTTGTCGACGCTGTTGAGTTATTGGTGCCTTCAAATATGGCAGTGATTCATGTTTTATCACCTGAAATTGAGATCTTTGAAGGAAAACTGAGTCTCAATGATACCAGTGGTCTTCACTCTTGATCGCAGCACATCCTGCTCAGTGGGCACATAGCCTGGCTGGATCAGTCGCTCCAAGTCATTCAGGTAGCTGAAAGAGAATAAAATTAATTAATTAACAAACACTAATATGAGACCTTATAACAATTTGTTTGGAGGTTTCAGAGGATGATTTCTTACTATCCAGCAGAGTCGTTGAGTTGGTACTCTGAGGCCCTGTCAAAGCACGCCTGTATGCCAGAATCCTTCCACAGGCGCAAAATAATGTCTGACATTTCTTTGGGCATGGTGCCTTCTTCAATGGTGTCTGCAAGATGCATGAGTTTCCTGGCATCATCCTACAGGGAGGATGACACATACAAGTTATGTTTGGTAGTATATAGGAAGCTGATGCCACAAAAGTCTGTAGAAGTCTGTCCCAGCTGTCATTACCTGTTGATCGGCATGGCCATAGTTGATACTGAGTGTGGTCATGGCCTTCACAATGGCCATGATAGACTGTAGGGTGTTGCTGTAGATGATGGTAATGAACTCCAAGCACTCTTCAAGTGAGTAACCATCTTTGTGAATAATTCTGTTGAGGAAAAAATACTATTACTATGTGGTTTACACTTATGCATGACAAAAAATTAGGTATTGCTCATAAGAAAAGCAAAAGTTCTTACTTCATCTGTTTGACAATAGTGCTTTTGCCTGATTCTCCAGCACCTACATGAAAGAAGATAAATATATTTAATGTAGTTACATGCATAAAATAGGGAAAACTTTATTCCAAGTTTTATTTTTTCTTTCTTTATATCTTTTTTGAAGGATTTGAGAGAAAAATGACACTTCATTATTGCCATATACGAAAATAATGATGTCGTCATGGCATTTATCAGACAGAGGATCCCAATAGGTCATATGGTTCTTATTTCAGATCTAATCTTGTTCAAAGCTGATGTCAGGGGGAACTTTCCTATCCCTGACCTACATTGTCATGAGGATCAAGCTGCAATGGGATACAATATCTGTAACAACTTGACAGTTATTCAGAACAATAAATGCCTAATAATAACAGTATAGTCTTGTACTCAGCAGCAAATTCACCATTGTTTTATATAGTACAGACACATTTGGTGTACAGAATTTGCTAGTCCTTAAATAGAAAGGCACCTAAATACATAAATCTAATATTTTTTCATCTCACTCAGATAATAATAATAATAACATATTGTTTACAATGTATTAATATTTTGGTGTTTGAATGCCACTAGCTCTTTTACATTTGGGCTGCAGAGTATCTGCGTCCTTCAGTGTTAAGCCCTTGGTGTTGGAGGACCTGTTGTTTCAGGATTAACAAGGGATTGGCTTGAGTGATTATTATTGTGTCTTAGAAATTCAATGACACAGGTAATTAACTTCACTCAGACGTGTTGCTCGTTTTCATCACAGTTAATATAAAAGTACTGGCTCTTGAAATTATGCAATTTAGTAAATATTTTGTGGTTATTCAGATTAATTTGTTTTAATTAAGGTGATGTGTATCAAAGCTTAAAAGAGAGATAAAATGACTATTATTACAAGGGCTAAGTATTGGTATGAATACATTGTCCTCTCATCCCCAAACTTTTTACAAGAGACAGACTAATGCAACACTTTCAGTTTTGTCCATATAGACAGCTGGGTTAACTAACTGTCATAAAGGACCTAAGAAGCCTCATCACCTCTATGGGGCCTTATGGGGCCCCTAAAAATGTGTTACCAGATGATGAGGTTTCCAGTGAATACATCTAAGCCCCCAGTGAGCCATCTTGACTGAATTTACCTAGCAGCAGCAGCTTGACGGTTCTTGCATCCTTGTCGGCATCCTCCTTCAGCTTCTTCTCCAGCTCTCTGGAGCGTTTCTCCTCGGCGCTCGCTCCAGCCCCCATCCTACTTTTCCCCGGCTTGGGCCCCTCTGCTAAGCCAAATGTCAGGAAAAATTGGAAGTAGGTCCTAGCTGATCGCCTACAGTCTGGCCGGTGCCGTCAATTACGCAGCTGATGCGTCAACTGCCTGCAGCAAACACTGGAGAATGTTTGAGCATTTTCCTGTCTTAGGAAAGGATTTTGGGCATCCTCTGCCCACCTGACCAGGGACGGCCAATGGAGGACAAGGACAGGAGTCTTTTAGGGCAGGGGGAAAGGTGTGAGGAGAGACAGACATACATCAGTGTAGGAGTGATCTAACCTTTAGGGGGACTTTGCTGTGCTCAGCGGAAGATGAACATCGGCTCAAGTGCTTATCTCTCTATGCTGTTCTTAGGGGCCTTTAAAAGAGAAGCATGTAGAGCCAAATAGCTTGTTGGTTACCTAGATTCCACATCAGGACCAAATTAATAGTTAAATCTGATGTGAACCTTATGGTCTGGAATGTTATGTTATCTGCAAAGAAGTCTGTTATAAGGACAACAGCTTTACAGTCTCCATTAAAACTAAAGAATCAATACCTACTCCATACTGTACAACAACAGATAATTGGAGTCACTGAAATAAATAAAAAAAACATCAACTCCTGGTCTAAACATACAGGGAGACACTCATATTTCTTATAGGATACTGCAGACTGAAGGGTGAGCTCTGAAGTTCTTAAAGAGCTTTGCGGTTTCACCTGACAGATCTCATTGACCTCAATCTGAAGATAGTTAAGGATCCTAATCTACTCACTTTCAATTATGTATGCATGCATACACAGTATGTGTGTGTTCATGACCATTGAGCTTCATTTTCCTACACAGACATTATAGCTATCACTTGCTGTATGTTTCTATTTTTATTTTTAAAGAACTTAAAGAAAAATGATCAGTGAATAAAGTTTTTTTTTTATCACCTTAACTTTGTTATGCTCTCAGGCTATCAGGTACCTATGAACACTGAAACAAAGGTTTTTGCCATAATCATTCCTCCTGTTCATACTGACCATTAGAAGATCCCTGATGACCGCAAGTAAAATGTGTCATGTTTATATGGGCACCTGACTGTTGTTTTAAGACCGACTTGAAAAATAGTGAGCCTTTCCTTTAAGCTTATGAGTCATGACTGTGAATGAAAACGCTGCTGTAGTCAGTAAAACAATAAGCACTGAAATCAGTGAGTGCGTGCCTGTGCCCACCAATGGCAAACAGAATAGAACCTCTGTTATTATAAAATATAGAGCTTTAATTTATTAGTCAGCAACATTGATGGGGAAGAAAAGATAGTAATTTTTACAAGTCATTACAATAACATCAACTGTGCATTATATCATACATTACTTTACCTCAACGACCCAGAGACAAGTCTGCCAAACAGAGAAAATAAAACATGTACATGTTTGAAATATATGCAAATTTGTTTTGCAAAGTTTTGAGAACAAGAGAGAGAGAGAGAGAGAGAGAGAGAGAGAGAGAGAGAGAGAGAGAGAGAGAGAGAGTTCAAAACTACAATCTGACCTTTCTGTACTTTCAGTTTTTCCCACCCTAAAAGGTGTTAGCACTTTCTTTCTTGCACTGATAGTATTTCCATAGTCCTACGACGAGAAAGACATTCACCGACATCCACAGCAACGTAGCATTTTAGACAAATACCATATACATACACTGTACATGCCATGCACAATGAGAAGCCACCTTCTGAAGATTTTGGTACAGGTTTCTCCTCAGGTTCGGTGGTGATCAGTTTGTTAGTGGTTGTACTTGTGGCATTTTCTACTGTATGGAAGTTGCTCAGTACAAACAGTTTTATATGAAGTCTGTGGCACGTACTGTATGATAGCAGAATGGCTCTGAACGAGACTAAAAAAAAAAACTGCAGCAAAAGTTCTAAGCATCAGCCTATTTGTTGCTGTAATCTAATCAAAGTGTAGTCTTATTACATGGCCAAACACAATATTCACTTAGAAACCAATATTTAGCATGAAACTGGCAGGAATGCAAACTTTTGATCTGTACTCCAAGATGAGTTTGAGAGTAAAAAAAAAAAATCCTTATGTTCTCCCTTAGATGACTATACTGCATATGCCACAGATACAAGTATTTACTGTTTATCAAGATCACCAATTTGGCAACAAAAGGTGCTTTGTCTCTAATATATATTTTTTAAATCACAAACGGTCACAAACTCACATATAGCTGCCTGCTGGAATTTCTTATCTCCAAAGAGAAAAGAGAAGGCAATGTTATTTTCAGCTTTCGTGTTGTTAAAAGACCCTTTACCCCCCAAAAAACAGCTTATCACAAAGTTCACGTTTGTTAAGGATACAACATTGAGATGTGACATTCACATAGAAACAAAACAAACACTTGGCAGCAAATGATTTTGGAAGAATTTGGGTGGGTAATGTAACATCTTTACTCGAGGCCAGGCTGGACCGCAATCATGAAAGGAGAGATTTCTTGACCTGCCCCAAAGGGCCTTTCGTTCGTTCACATATGACTGGATGACCGTGACATATTGTCACAGCTGCAGTCTATGGGCATTTCTATCATCCTTGCATGTCCCATGAAATGCCATTTTTGTCTTCTTTCAACAGCTTATATCTTGCAGTAAAAAAACAACTGATATACAGTAGAGAGTTCTAGTGAGGAAGTTTAGGGAAGTTCGAGAATTTCACTGAACCAGTGACCCAACTTCTGGCTAAGAGACTGAATACTGCCAGCAGTCAAGAGATCCAACATGGTCTGAATACCGTCAGTCCTTGTCCATGTGTGGATACTCCCAATGTCCCATCTGGGTTATTTTTGCTGTTTCTTAAAAACACCAAACATAAAGATATTTTCAACATAATAACACATTGTAATAAACAATAACACTAACAATAATATTATAATAACAACAATATTTGCACAGATTTACCTATTCACAAAAAAAACATGTTTTCTAGATAGGTACAAAGAATTACTTTTTACAACCTACAATAAATATTGTGTTTTTTTTCCCAACAGTTACATAGAAACTGTTTGACGCTGTTACTTTTGGTTGCAGTATCAGTCTTGTCCTTTACAATAATTTTTCTATGATTTGACTGGAGTCATTCCTCAAAAATGGAGGGTTGCAGTGTTTAGGAGGTGGTGTGAAAAGGTAGACTGGGGGTGTTCGATAGGGTGTCCGTCCAGCTCCTCATGTCTCAGCAGGAGTTGTTTGCTCATCATGATGCCGACGGTTGCGGGGCTTCTTCTGTTCTTTCAGCTCCTTCAGGCTTTTGGCTTTGTTGTCCCCGAGGTTGCCGTCCCCAAGCTGCCAGTAATCCTGACAGTACTGGTTGATCAGGCCCATCTCTGGCTGGCTCAGGATGGTCAGCAGATCCTTATATTGGCCGGCACTTGGAGTCCAGGCGCTGGATTGCAGTGGAGGGAGGGCTGGGCTGCCAGTCTCCACCAACACGTTGTTAACTGTGCGGCTGGAAAGGACCACGAGCTGCAGTTTGACAAGTGTGTGTTTGAAGTTCTTCTCTGTGGATGTGCACTGGTAGATGCCGCTGTCAGAGGACTGCAAGGAGCGGATCAGAAGACCTTGTTCTGTTTTCAGAATGCGACCCTCTGAGCGAATCTGGAGGGAATAGGAGGACAGTGAAGAGGACAATTTTATTACTTAACTTATTATAACTTTATGGTTGTTAAAGGATAGATTCACATGACTTGTTTGCATACAGTTGCTTATTTACACATCCAGCAGATATGCAGTAACATTATAGCATTCATGTGGAGTCATGTTTCGGTCCACTTAATTAATGCAAGTCCAATATTCACTCTCTTTTTACTCTGTTTTGGTCTCCAACATCTGCTGAGGGAGGTATCTGGTTTTTGAGCTGCTAAATGCTCCAATATGTTCACCAGAAATGCACTAATTTTGTCTACTTGCAGTGTGGTGCTGAGCAAGTAGTGCAAAGTGGGTTTTTAAAGCTTTTTAGCACAAAACAGCTGCTTACTGCTGCTGGAAACGATGAGAGCAGTGAGAGCGAAACAAACATTAAAGTTAGGGGCTGTAAAATCAAAACAATGGCTTCAAAGTTGCTATAAATCTCTGGGAACTGCATGTTTGGATGATTTATTTCTTTGAGGGAGCAACTTGTCACTTACAAGTAGGCATATGATCCATTAATTGTAGCTGCTTTAAATGTACAATGTTTTTCTTCATTATTCAAAATACACTCATAAATTCACACATCACTTCTTGTTCCATAGAAATGATTATAAAGACAGATCCAGTTGGGGAGAAATAACTGCTTTAAGGTAACAGCTTTGCTCACCTCTTTCCTCCGGTCACTGTTTTCTCTCTGAAGGTGCCACTTGAGAGACACATGAGGAGACCTGGCCTGGCACTCCAAGAACGTCGTGCTGCCCTCCACCCCATACTGAACTGTCTCCAGTGTATTCTTATTGGCTATAAAGCAATAAGTAAAATACAAATGATGTGTTACTGCCAAAAAAAAAATTAACTACATAAACAAAATAGGTAGATACACTTAAAGAAGTAGGTAAGAAATGAATTGCAATAACAAACCTTTAACTGAAGCCTGAGACTGACACATCATTTCAATAATATTCTTATTTCTAGTGTACTGGCAGAATATTTGATTCAGGAATTGTGGGTTCCAGTGTACCGCATGTGCTGATGCTCACCATTAGAGTTATAACCTCTGCACTGGCGGATTGGGTTGCCGTACTTTACATCCTGCCGACGGCTACGTCTAGAGGGGTCAGATCAACAGTCGAAAATAAAGAGCTTAACTTCAGGACAAAAAAAAAAAAGCATCACATGGGCTAAAAGTAAGCAATCCACATGTAAGAATTCCTCATTTACATATTTAAGCATGCACACTGATACTCAGACTGTACCTATGCATATCTGTCTGCCTATACTATATTGATACTCACCTCTTCTGTGAAGCTGAGTATCTGGAGCAGGATTTGCCATCCCAGGCGCAGTACGGGTCCCTGGCCAGACAGCAGTCAGCACAGGCCTCCCCATACACATCACAGCGATGAATAGCCAGGTTGGTCACACCCAAGACTGATCCTACATAGAGTTGTTGCTATAGGAGAACACAGGTAAAGATTAGTACATATCAAATAGAGATATTGTAATTTTGTTAAAAATTATGAGACACCATACAGTCTAATAACTGGTTTCTTTGCTATAATGTACTCTAGTTGTTCCAGGCTAACTTACCCGTTTGGATGAAATCTTCATGGTGGTAATTGGAGTGGGAACCTGCAGTGAAACATTTAACAACAGCTTTAATTTTTGTCTCATATGACAAATAGATTAAACATAAAAGTTGAATGAGATACACAGAGAGGGCGGGTGAATAGACTACTGTATGGTGAGGTGACTAACCTTAAAGACCTCTACTTCCTCCAAAACCAGCTCCTCGGTCTGCAGGTCATCTCTGGGCAAGACAATCACTTTCTGAACTGTCCCCCGATCTGAGAGACACAGGAGAAAAAAAAATGTAACCCCAGCTCTGTTTACCTTTTGAGTTATTGACATTTGACCCTAACCTCCCAAAGAGGTTGCACTTATTTCTTCCTTCCTCTTAAACAGAGAACTGATTTGAGAAATCATTCAACCTGATCGATTTATGATTAAGAGACGAAGACAGATCTATTACCTGTGTGTGAATCCTCTCTTATATTTGATAATACAATTCAAACTGCACATTGATACAATTATATTAGTGGACAATCGTCACATAATGTGAATTAAGGCCTTTAAGTACTGACCTGTGCCCAGGAAGAGCACCTCATAGCTCCCATCAGCAGCTGTCACTTGGTCCACTGCAATTGTAGTAAACTCATAGTCCACGTTGGTTCTGACCACCAGGGGGTGCTTGTGCACTGGGTAAACGGCATTGTACATGGTGGGATGGTTTCTCATGAAGTTGATAACCTCATCTGGGTAATCCTTTGTGGATTTCATGTTGGGGGTGAATGTGCCTCCAGGACACTGTTAACAAATAAGAGATTTGACTGTTAATCCTATTCTTGTGCAATTTACCAAATACCTCTGCAGTAAAAAGATGGGTTTTTTTAATGGTTATAACTCACAGTGCCAGGTCGGGGATAGGGGATCTTCCCAGTGTAAGCCACCCACTGGTAGTTGGGCCCTTCTTTGTGGGCAAAAGGACCATTGAAGACCATACGGATGTCGGCCATAGAGTAGACGCACACTGCTGAGCCTTTAAACACAGATCTTGAGGAAGACAGAAGAGAAAGCGTGAATACAGAGACAGCCGCTGGAGGATACAGATGAACTCACTCCCTGAGATAATTACTGCGGGCGCTCTCTGCGACTGGTAGGATCTACTTCCTTCCCACGTACTCAGCCTGCCTCTTACAGGAACACACTAAAACATTATGACGCACAAACACACTCTCAAACCGACTCAACTAGAGTCAAGCTGTCTGACACACTGACATACAAACACCCACGTACTGCAGAGAATCGCCAGAGCACAGGCTCTCGTTGCCATGTGGTGGGTGTACTATGTTTGTAAGTCCTGTCATGGACCTCTATCATTAGCACTGCAAGTGTTTTTATCAGCTGGGTTTAAACGTGTCTGATGCCTAAGGAGAGAACGGAAACAATAACAGTATTTGTTTCTCAAATACATTAATCAAGCCATGTTTATTGTGACTCAGTGCGCACCTCTCCTTGCCTTGTGTGCAGCCAGAATCTCAATTTACATGTCTGGTTGGTCGTGTTTTCTCTTGAATTTTAATGCTGTGCTTTGGAAATGACAACTTGCTATCAAACCTGACCTTTGTGGAACTATAGGGCTCAGTCAGTCTCTCAGAGGAGCACGACTCCCTCTAGGCTCTAGATTCGCTGCCTAGTTTTGTCTTTGTAGCCTGAAACTGACAGGCCATACGCAACACAGCATTTCAATATCAGAAAGAGCTGACACCTTCAGGCTGAGTGAGAAATGAATAAAAAAAAACTGCAGGGAGAAACCAAAATACACCTTTCCCTCCCAACTGCATAAAAGTTGTAGAGTTTGAGAAAGCTGTCAGACACTTACCCTGAAACTGAGAAGACTCCATAGATGACAGGATTCTTTGTGTCTTGAGTTGGCTGGATATACACATCTCCTAATAGGGAAAGAAATAATTTAGAGTGATTAGTCACAGTAATAAACTATGAATAGGCAGCCTTTCTACAAGAGCACATTGACTACCAAATGATGAATGGTCAGACAAAGAAAACATGGTATATTAAGTAAATATTAGTGTCTGTGTCTCATATCAAACCATCTAAATGCTTAATTAGTTCCCAGATTCCACTTGGTTCCGACCCAAAGTTATTGTAATTGTGACATATGGAGACTTTTTGCTTCTTAGGAGGGAGACTTAAGGGAGAATTCCTCTCGCACTTTAGAGTCCGTGGTTACCAGAGCCTCTATGAGATCCTCAATCCAAAGTCTTCCGACACTGAAACTACAGTTCCTGAGTCTCAGCGGGGAATAGAAGTGAAATAGAGATCTCTGGTGAAACATGGCTTTAATAGGAGCCATATGCATCCAATGACTTTGGGGTTGAGGCAATTGCGAACCCTGCATATTCTCTGATGGCTTAATGAGAGAAAAGTGCAAGGAAAAACAATAAGGAAGAAAACTGAAATAAATTTGGTGGACAGGTTGAGTAGAATAACACTGCACCCACAGTTGAACACAAAGGTCCATTTAATCTTTTGTATCAATGGGAAACTAATTTTGTTTTAAATGGCCTTGAACAGAGAAAGACAACTGGAAAATACCAATAAGAGTGAAAAAGCATGACATCCTACCCTCTCCTTTATAACCCATTTTAAGATCTTTTTCATGGTTATCTATAAAATAAGTGGCGAGGCATTAATCTGACATGCCACAGCAAGAATGTAGAACCGCCCTCACAGATTTATCTCTCAGATCTCACCTGAATGAAGCAGCATATAAAATAAGCAAATGTTAAGCCACAATTATGCATGTGGAATTGAGGGTGAAATCTAATAACACATTGTTTGATTCTTGTGCCCTTGGCATTTTCTAGCACGCATAAAGTAAACAGGAGGAAACTTAAATCCACATGACTTGTACAGAAACATCATTTGCAAAATATGCAAAATCAACAAACTCAACTTTGATAATGAGTTTGAAATCTTTTCAGAAAAGAAAAATCTCCCCACATGCCAAGGTATGAAAATGACAGGTAATGGCTGCGTGCTAAAGGAAAAATTAACTTTTGGCAAACAAAGTAGAAATTCATAACCCATCTGACGCCAGTTTGACAGACCTCCTGGCTACAGAATGAGCGCAGCGAAAAGAGAAAAGAAATAAATCAGCAGAGAACTGGAACAAGTTGCGTCACTCTAACTTTTGTTTCTGATGTGTCAGATCAGACGGAGGCTTTGAGGCATTCTCAGCATCACATTAGCAGAGACACATCACTGACTGCTGCGAGCACAGAAAGAACACAAGCGAGTTGGGATAAATAAGGTGTTTTAAAAAGTAAAAACAAAAGAGAATGTAGATGTTGCAAGGAGGACTGTCAAATGACTACAGATAGTATATTGTTATCTTCTTAATACTCATTTTAAGGGACCTACACCTTAAAATATGTCCACTCAGAAAAAATACAGATATAGTAGAAAAACAAACATAAAAGCAAAAGCATAAATAAACAGTTTGTCCATCTCCAGAAAAATAACAGAGGGGTGTGTAGGGTGGACTACAGTGGCATCAAAAATAATTCAATGAAAAAACAATGTTTCACTCCATAATTACAATTCAGAAAGGGCAATAAAACTTTATCGTCTACACAGTCATTCTCATTATCGTCTGGCGGACATTTTTGTCTCTTGTGTCTGTGCTTCTCTTTCCCTCTGTCTTTATAATCCCTCTCTCTACCTCTAAAACACTAAACGCTTTCTCCTCTGTTAGTCTCAACTCTGGCTCACCATCTCAATCTACTCCGCTCTCTCCCCAGAGTCCTCATACAACCACTCTGATGCCTCTGTTGGGCTCCATAAGGACCAGTGGAGCTGGAGACAGAATACATTTCTACCAGACGCTTTGTGGTTGTGGGAAGGCTGACCGCAGAGCTGTGGGATGCTCCATTGTACCTCAGGACACACAATGACCTCACCAAGAGTGCTCATCTGCACTGAGACTACAATGACCTGCTGCTGCGCTGTGGATAGATGACTAAAAGTGCTGCAACACTTGCACTTGCAACACCGAGTGCTCTTAATGCAGAACATACATTTGCAATTTGCAAAGCCTCATCACAGCAGGAATAAGATGTTGCTACACATTCAGTTCATAACTGTGTTTGATGCACAGTCACTGCGTGAATTATTTAATACTGTCACACATACTGAATGTGCATGTTGTTGGCCATCATCTGTAGTCTATGTGGTGTGCTTGAGTGCTACTTTTAACAGGAAATGAAGGCTCATGTCTCTCAATGTCAGCCCTAGTTTTTTCAGATTAGCTTTGTGTTTACGGTTCATGTAGATCAGAGATTATGTTAATTTGGGTTTATTTTAAGATAATTATGGTATCATAGCTACACTTTGAATGAAAAGCAATGTTTTGAATTAAATATGAAACTTATGAGGTTAATTTTATACATGGAATGCAATTTGTACAATTTGACAGTTTGGACAAGAAAGGTGTGTAATGACACAAAATGCTCACCATATGTCAGAAAAGTTTTTTTTTTTTTTTTTTGTTACCCCAAATTCAGTTTTTCATTACATGGCTCACGACAGTGACTGTTGGTGCCCAAAGGCTTTTCTCCACAGAGGGCAGCCTTTGTTCTGTGTATTACTTTTTTTTTTGCCATTTACTAAAAAGCTTCCACACAGAAGACTTAACAACTTTATACCACAGTATTAATTGGAGTTGAGTCCATCTTGTCATCTGGGCTGGTGAGATGGCTCAAGGTAACGCAAGTTTAATCTTGCAGCTGAAATCAGTAAGCACGATATCTTTCTATCGTGAAATTTTGTGTAAATTTTGAGTTTCATTTGTAGTTAGAAAATGAATTTAGCAAAATCAGTGAAAAGTAGTGAAAGATTTGCTGCTCACACCACCAGTCATTACAATTTCAAGGATACTACAAATCCCTCCTTAATCCTGTCAGTCATGTGAATAACGGACAGGCCGGGGATGATCCACAGGGGGTCGGACTGATCCCAGCTGCTCATTATTTTGATTACTCTGTATGCGTGTGTGTATTTGATTCTTTATCTCTTGCTTTTTTTTTCTGTAAAAGTACAAATTCTCTGCTGATCCTGCGACTGGTGCTTGAAAGCAGAATGATCACAGCCTTACAGTAAGGACGTTACCTACAGGAGCCATGTTGATGTTCAAAGGAAAATACATGTCAAGCTTAACATGTATGAGTCTGTGATACCTTAATCTTCCCAGTATTGCTGTACATATGCAGAGACGTGTTAAGTGCTGAGTGTGTGTGTGTGTGCCTACAGTACAGTAAGCTGTTGGCCCCACACACTGCAGCAAAATCTGAGTACATGTGGATTAACACTGCAGCCCCTAAGACTGTAACATCATGGTGAAAGTATGCAAAGCAAATGGAGGGAAAAATGTGAGGCGAACTCTACAAATGGGAAAGTTGTTACTGAATCTGTCAACAAGAAGTCCATCTGGAGACCTTTGTTTTGCATTGTCGTGGTTACACTGTCACGTAAGAATTCTCACTTTCCCCTGCCAGTTTTTCTGTCAGGACATATTCATTATGTGCCTAACACTAACTCTAAGCAGATGGATTAAATCTTTCCTGAATCAGGGGAAACAATCTGTAAAAGCACATTGTAAGTATTTTAGACAGATTGTTGCCGTTTGTCTTTGTGCAGAAAAATAAGTGTTATTCCTCTTGGTTTTAAAATGTGCAAACTTTTAGAACATGCTGAGCAGAGTGTAAATCATCAACAGGTGGTGGATGCAGGAAACACTTGGCGAGGAGACGGGGTCTATGTTGTCCAGAGATGAAAGAAAGCACCATAGATGCTCTGAAAGGGTCATAAATTGAGAGTCTTAAAGAGGGAAATAATAATTCAAACTCACTTAGTTCATCAAAGTGAGTCTCAATGCCGTCAGCCCCGGGCACCGAGCAGATGAGACGGGCCTTCAGAAACGTGCTCCATTTGTTGACCAGACAGCAGTGTCCACCGTCGTCATTCTGTAAGTCAAAGGCACACACAGTAGTTATGCATCTACCTTGACGGGACGAGTTTGACCAATGTCTGACTGGTGGTGTTTCAGAAAAGGGTCCAAACTAACTGCGCCGGCTCTGTTGTTATTGGGCCAGTATGAATAAAGATCAGCTCTGTGTTTCAGCTTGGCCCATCTACACGGGAGGTCAGCCAACTTCTGACTACTAGTGAGGTAAAGAATCAAGCCTTGGGAAAATGATTCATGGGCTGGAACTCAACACATTTTACAGAGTCCAAAAGACTTGCAACACTGGAAGAAATACATTTTGTGTCTATCTTTATCTCCTGTAACATGGAGTGGGGAAGAATTCGGTGAAAGGGCAACATGTTTTAATATCCTTCAGACATAGATAGAAATGCTTTCTTTGCATTGTATAACATATTCTGCTCAAATCATACTTTAGGCAAGTATTCTACAAACACAAGAGAGTCTCTGGGGATAGTTTGTCCATGTAGGGATGTTTTGAAAGTTTGGGAAACATAATCATTATTTGCCTGTTTTTGGTGAAAAACTACGTTCCAGGCCACAGCACTACATCACTGAGTAAACATAGCTCTGGCTTTGTACAGATGTCTATGCATGTATACAGATGCGGACTTAAGTAAACTCTACCACTCAAACACTTCATCCAGAGGAACAAAAATAACAGAATTCTTTCCAAACTTAGCTCTAAAGGCAAACAGCAAAGATTTTGTTTTCTGACTGGTAATTGGTATGTTACAGTACAGCAATTACTGATGATCGACTTCCTTTCTGGGCCTCTAAGAGACTAAGGAACAGGCAACGGGGCTATAACTGACCATTATAGAGACATATAAACCTTTCAGTCTTGATGATCAACATGAGGTTTGCTGGACTGGTGTGATAACTCACCAGGCAGATCCGCCCTATCCTGGATTGGGTCATGGGACTCTGGCCCATCTCAGAGGCTTTTTCACGGAAGAAGAAGTAGAGCTTGTCATCATTCTTCTCGGCACTGTCTGGGATGAGGTGTGCATGGACGAATGTGGGATCTGTAGATGAGTTAAAAAGGCAGGAGTAGTATTACTAGCCTTGTAGTACATGTTGTTCTACACATAGGTTACACCCAAATGTTCAGACTTCACCGCATTTCAAAAGGCGCATATACCAGGAAATCTGTGAGTTCCCAGAGCTGTTCAAACCCACAATTCATCAAGTCTGCAAAGGGCTTCAAGCTGCTTCTTGGGGTGTAGATTTTACCACACATCACTTGAAATAATGAATATAATTCAAATCAATAGGGCTCTGACAATGTGAAAGAAATCAATAACATCATCCATCCAACTAAGAAAAAACAACCACCCATGCTGTGAGGATTCTCAGCTTAGACGTGATAATTCTCAAATAATCAAAGTAAAAGGAAAGTTTCATAAGTACATATAAACCTTTATTTTACTTTATTGATTTTAAGTTCTTTCTCATGTTGAATTTTAACCCCTTGTGGCTCAGATCCCTCACAGACATGTTGCGAAGGGAGGGCATTAAGATTCGGCCCCAGACATCATTTAAACTCTGACAGAGAAACTGAATGAGAAAGAGGTCTATTGAAAATTCTTCCCGCTATAACATGAATAATAGCTGCCTGGAGCCCAAAACAGCACTCAACTGTCCTAAAACCAGCTCTTTATTTCTTCCTAGTGACAATGCTCAATATGGCATCACAGTGCGCTCCCACTGGCTGACTTACTGGGTCACCACTGGACACGCAACAGAGGGTGCCCCTCCCCGCTGTGCCCAACCAGGGTCCCAAATGGGGACAAACCAAAACCAGAGAGGGGGGGTGACCAGGGACCATGTAATGGGGGAGGGGAAATATCCGAGGGATTCCACATGGCTGATTATCAGGACTCAGGTGTCCTGATTCAGTATACCACTATCAGGGGACTGTTGTCAGGGCAACAGGGTCAGAGGAAAATCTGGGAGCCAGGAACGCTGGGGGAGATCGTGATTGATTTGGCAACATCAACCAAAAGCATCCAACCAGCATTTATAATGCTATGACAATCATGGTTCATTAGAGAGTGGAGGCTACTCTGGGTCATTATTGACATTCAGTAATTTCCCCCCACTACCGACCTCGCTGTCAGGCTCTGCAGGCATGCAGTCAACAATTAGTGTTGGGAATTTTATGCTTTGAGTTAACTGATCACTGGGTCTTGTGGAGCAGACTGGAAAGATCAACAATCTAATTCCTAGAAGACTCCAGTAGTGGACGAATGTGTATGGTGGCGTCAAAGCTACATATGGAGACTTTACAGCAATGAACTTCAGGAACTGAGGAATAAATTAAAGGAATTAAAGGTCTGGAAAGAAATTGTGGTGGCTGCAGAACGAGCCGTGAGTTGAGACATTACCATTTAACCATCTGGAGTTGTACTGATCAGTCCTCATGGCTGTCTGCTTCCCCAGTGTACGGAAGATAGCAGAGTCTGTTCCCATGAAGTCAATGTAGACTCCTGCGTACAGCTCTCCATCTGTCAGTCAAAGGGAGAGAGAAGGAAGGGTGTTGCGGAGGTGAAGTCATGATGGATGAAAAAAAATATTCAGCTTAAAGTAAAGAACACGTCGTCTACTAGTCTGATCCAAATACGTCTTTGGCTAGTCGTTAAAAAGTTGCATCATCGTCCCTCAAATCTAATCTAAATCACATGAATAGCACGTACAGCAGCTGTGGTCGTTAGAAAATTTCACTCTGTTTGATGATTATAATGTCTTACAAAGAAACGGCGCCAAAATACATCATACTCAATCACTCATCAGTTCAGAGGTGTCTGAAATGTCACGTTCAGGTTAAAAATGTTGACCTCATAATTATATTGCAATCATACTTCATACTCATCATACTTATGAGGGCAATCAGTATAACTTGAAAGGACAGCTGGATTTACACAGTCAATTTAGTTTCAGCTGGAGCCATGGCGTAGAGGTTAGTGGTCAACCAAAGCTTAATATTAGACCTTCAGTATAGCCCCCCCCCCATCAGGCTTTTTAGTGCATTAATCCATTCAATTTTTTAAGTAAAAATTAGATGGGTAAAACCTAAGACACCGTATCTGATAGCAGATACTTCCTGATGAAAAGTCTGCACCATTTTCCATGCATGAAGAAGGTAAAACTGAGTCTGTACTCACTATTGTACTATAAAATACTATAGTATTTTCCTGTAGTGACATTTTAAGGAGATAGGTGAGAGATGGCAGGTCAAGTAGTAAGTGTAAAGAAAAAAGGTAATTCCAGCTTCTTCTGTTGTGTCAGTGTGGCATTTCTCTGCCTTTCCAGTTATGTAAGACAACCTGGAGCTGATTTTCTTGGTGTTACAGTTTTGCTCAGGTCAGCTGGTATTGAGCTGACATGGCGTAGCAAAAGAAGTCTCTGTCTCTTTCTCTCTCTCACACACACACACACACACACACACACACACACACACACACACACACACACACACACACACACACACACACACACACACACACACACACACACACACACACACACACACACACACAGGGCAGGAGGTCACTGACAAACAAAAAGACCACCCACTGACAAGAGAGAACACACAGCAGACTAACCACAGAAGAGGATACATTAATAAAATTACAGCTTTACAGTGTAGTGGTGTGATCTGACGTTGGAGTTGAGGTGTTTTAAAAACTGAGCAACATTTTCTTTAGGTGAAATATTTTACTTTATTTTCCCTAAAAGGATTTATTTGAAATCTATATTTTGGAATTACTGTACGGAGTACAAATAATCCTTGGGGGAATGCAGACTGGAAACTAAAGACACACTGTACGACAGATCTCTTTTGTTTTCCACAGATAGCTATTTAAAGCTGTCTGTACACGTTGTATGAAGGGGAAAAAAAGCAGGCACTTACTGATCAAAGCAGAGACGCTGTTAAGTTTGGGGTCATAAGGACATTTTCCTTTCCCAGAATCCACTTTTCCAGGTTCAAGACGGAAAATGTATTCCTGTTACAGTAAAGAAGTAGGAAAACATCATTAATAATATCTTACTTTTCTTTCTAATCTGGTAACATATTTATATATACATATACGTGTGTGTGTGTGTATGTGTTTGTGTGTGTGGGGTTGGGGGAGTTGTGGGGTTATTCCTTGAATGCAGCACGTACAAGGCACTTTGAGTATACTTAGTTGTTAAGGCAGTTTTAAATGCGACATTAGAATCAAACTAATAATGTGATCAGTTTGGAGACAGGGTAACAATGACGAGGTGTGAGGTGAACAACACGCCCTCTCACAGCACTATTGGAACTGCTGAGGGGAACAAAAAGCTCACAAAGCCAGTTATCAGTGAGATGGAGAGGTGGAGGAAAATGCTGAGAGCAATCCAAAACTCATCCACCATGCCTGTGATGTTAGTGGCTCGTAGAAGAATTCATTATTCCACAGTGCAAGAGGACATCTTGAACATCTGTGTCAACACTGGGTATGTGTCTACATGGAATTTTGTCGGGTACTTCAAAGCTGGTTGACAGGTGGGAAATATGTACGGGAAAGTAGGATAATGTCAAAGCTGCATTTGTAACCCACTCGTGAATATTTTTTCTTGTAACAAGATATAATATGATTTGAAAATGTGATGATTTGGTGGTGATTTGAAAAAAAAAAACCAATATAAACACCTATAAATCAACCTCAAGGTGATAACAACTGCTATGGTCAACAACTTTGGACTGAAATACTTTCATATTGTATTCTTAAAAGAAAAACAGAAAGTAGGCATTTAAGTCTCCACTGGCATGAGAATAGTACATTTACAAAGCACTCTTTTGTGCTGGGTGTTACTGGAGGAAGCATGTTTTCCACATTCATGTAGAACATTTTGGCAGTAGAGTTGTTTGAAGACTCGGCAGTTCAGTTAGCCACCTTAATAACCCAAGATATATATTTTTAAAGCCATGTTATCCCTACTCCAACTGAGACTGGAAATGTTCTCCAGGTGGGCATTAACCTTATACAAAACTCCCTTCAGCCCACCTTCGCCTCCAAAGGCTCTGATGTAGTACTGTAGTCTGCTGCCCGACTTGTTCTCCCTCCAGTTTGGGGTGCCTGTAGGTAGTGGGACCCCTAAAAACAGAGACATGGCACATTGGGCCATCTCATTACCGACATTCGACAGCCCAGAACAAAGTGAAATTATCCTGACGATGACCATGACATAAAGAGATAAGAAAAAAAGGAGAGTGCAAAAAGAATGACCACAGGCAAAAAGTAGACTTGGCGAAGATGAAGAATTCTAAAAAATAAAATAAAAAAAGAGAGAAAAAGTAGGTAGATCAAAGTGAAGGTCAAAGTAGACTGAAGACACCATCATTTAGTAACCATGTTGGATTAGACTCATCATCATGCAAACACAGCTGCAAATTTCATGCAGAAAACATGCAATGCCAGGAAAGAAAACAGAAGAGGAAGTACAGTAAAATGAATCAACCAACATTTGAAAAATGCATTATAGTAAATCCAGTAATGTCTAATAAAGTGACTGATAGAACTAATTTAGACAATTATTGTGATATCGAATGTAGTATTTCACAGAGTAAGATCATTATTATGAATCTTCAACCTACATGAACAAAGAAAACTCCTAAACTAAATATTCTTTTTCCCAAAAAAAAAATTTGATGTCGAACTTGACAGGCTGACAGAAACTGCAAAGGAAGCTCTGAAACAGCAGCAAAAAGGCACAAAGAGTGATGTAGTTATAAGGCAAAAGTTTGCAGTTAAAAGGAAAAGTTGAGAGTTTATTGAAGACTGAAAATGTGTGAAGCCATTCGTGTAACAAGCAGAAGAATTTCTGAACAAACGGTTTCTATTTACATCTACTCTTACTGGGGAAAATCTTTACAGCGTGAAGTAACATAGCTTTTGGGCCTTGGGGGAGAAGCTGAATGACAAGAGGTGGACTGACCTTTACATTGAAATCTGAACCCTCCCATTTGAACAGTGAGACTAAACAGGCAGAGTAGTGAATGTAAGTGCGTGGACTAGCCCGGCCGGCAGCTGCTGCAGCTCTGCGTGGCCATAGTGCTGGAGTGAGGGAGGGATGAAGGAAGGGACGGAGGGAAGGAGGGAGGGGGTGAGCTACAAGGCTGATGATGGATGAGAGACTCCATCAGTAATGATGGCCTTTCAGAGGCTCTCAGCCAGACAGAAAGACAGACCACAGGCTCTGCTGTGTATAAACAGGTGAGGGGGGAGGGAGGACTACAAGGAGGGAACACAGTGGTATTCGCTATAGATATACTGTCAACGTGCTATTCCCAGTGGTGAGAGAAGATTGGTGCCTCAATGGTCTGTGAGCGGTGGCAGTTAGGTACCTCACCGACAGCAATTTTGCAATAACAATGGAGATCTTGAGAGCACTGGCCATAAGCTTTTTTTTTTTTCTTCTTTGAGTCCTCCAGACCGTGAAACAGCGCAAATCGATGAAAACTAAGAGGCAGAAAATGATGGAAGAAAAGCAGAGCCCATGAAACTGAGGAGCAAGAGCAGAAGGAGGTTCTCTGACCTGAGACTGATTGACAGATATGGTTCTTAAAAGACGTGCAGAGTAAAAGGTCAAATGTCTCCACGGCTGCCCAGCCGTGTCTTTGGTTACCTGTGACCTGCGTCCTCGGTCCACATAGGTGCAGATTGGGTTGTACGCTCCTGTTCCACACACATACAGGTGGGTCCGGTTCCACGGCTCAATCAGACGGATGAAGTTACCACATTCCCCCTGAGGTAGAGCACAACAAAAATCAACAGCATTAAAGACTTTTCTCTTTAGTTTCCTCAAATGAAAAAAAAATCTGATCATGAAAATGCAATGGAAAAAAAAGGTTACATAATACATAATGCCCCACTGATGGTTAATAACCCCTCTGCCTGGCTTGAAACCATCACATCTATCATTTCCGCTGTTGGCTGGCTTGTGTTTGGCAGCTCTGTTCTCTGGCTCTGTGTGTCAGCCTGGCCCAGGCTTCAGATCAGACCACACTGTCAGTGGGAAAATGTTTCCAAACACCATAACTGTGCGGCAGAAACCAAGAAAAGCAGTGCATCTGAGCTGTGAAGAGTGTTTGCTATGGGTCTGAGGGTAACCCCATTCAATGTTCTGTCACACTTAACAACTTGAAAACATTTTGGTTAGACCAAACAAGAGTGTAGAGTCAAAATTTTGTTTTTTACAAAATCCAATTAGGGTTTTTTTTTTTTTGAAGAACACATAAAGACATGCTTGTTACTGTCAGCTTCTTAGAGGTACAGTGTGTGGAATTTAGTGGCATTTAGCGGAACGGACTTGGCAGAAATGCAATATAACATTCATAAGTATGTTTTCATTAGTGTATAATCATCTGAAAATAAGAATCATTGTGTTTTTGTTACCTTAGAATGAGCCCTTTATATATACAGCAGGTCCTCTTTCAAGGAGCCCACGATGTTGCACTGCTATGTTTCTACAGTAGCCCAGAACAGACAAACCAAACACTGGCTCTAGAGAGGGCCTTTCACATTTTGCAGCCACTGTAAATTCTACACATTGTTCCTTTAAATCTCAACACTGATATGGTTATTTAGAATTAAAATGATTTGAATGGTAGGACAATAATAGTGCCACCACAACACGTTCTTTTTTTCCCCCCGGAGTGCAGACAAAGAGGTGCTGCTGGTGAAAGCAGCACTGTGCTTTCGAGGTCTGCGGCTTTCTAATCTCTATTTGTCTGACCAGCTGTCTGCCTTCATGGTCTCAATCCACCCAAACCAAAACTCTAAATACAGAAATGTACAGGCTGATGATATCTGTTCAGATTTGTCCATCATGTCGGCTGCTAGTGACAGCTGGAGAAAAAAGAAAGGATAGAAAACAAAAAAAAAAAAATTGTATGCAGGATGGGGGGGGGGGGTGAGAGATTTTGGCAGATCTTAGCAACACGACAGATGCACAAGTCAGAGGTTTCAGAGGATGTGTTTTTGTGTGTGTGTTTACGCGTGTGGGGCTGTGTGCATTATTCAGTGCACAGTTGTGCTCCCCCACGGAAAGCACAGTGGGTATGATTGCCTTTGACCTCCTGCCTGAACCGACATCCCCTCTGAATTGCTTCTGAATTGTCATCATCTGTCATTCCCTAAAGAGCGGCCGGGATTGCCAAGTTCTCTCCCGGTAGCCAATTTTATTTCTTATTTTAGTGATGAAATTTCAAACCCACCTCTGACACACATAGAGAAGCTCATACGTGCACATACGAACATACAGAGGCCGCTCCGATGTAGCCAGAGGCGGTGAGAGGCGCGGGTCACCAAACACGCATAAATGAACATTCCAGTTGGATAAACAGCAGCCTGCGCTCTCTACCAACAGGGTTATTAGCTAGAGCCTCATCACTCCCTCGGTGCTCACCGCTTCTGCCAGCACTCACCCCTAACATGGGTGAGATGAGTGTGTATGTGGGGTGGGTGGGTGGGTGGGGGGGCACTGCATGTTTGAACAAAATCAAAAGGATCTGGTTTTTATATGAATTTCAATCACGAGTTTCCATCACATCCTTGTGTTTGAATGTCTGAATCGTATTAACACTTCAGACAGACCTGCAGCTTCCAGTGGCTAATGCATTTTGTCTGCTTGTCTGGACAACAAATAGTAAAATAATTATTATGGAAAAAGATAATGAGATTATGTTAAAAAAAATCTAATAGAAAAATCTGTAATATACATATGTTTGTGCATGGAATATATTTCCAGCACTCAATGAGGAGTATTTGCGTGTTGCACGTTCCAAGTTCCAGCTTGAGCTTAATTGGCGGCAGCTGTATGCAATCAGCAATCAGGGATGCAGAGACGGTAAATAAGAGCTTCACAGCTAGTGACACATTGGAAGAAGCTTGAAAATGTCCTGAATTGACCCCCGTGTCATATTCAAATCTCAAGTGTCGCCAAAAAGCCAGACTGAACACATACTCATGATTTTGCACCAGATAAAATTACATTTAAATGTGCAGCAGGTTAGTTGTGTTTTTAATAAAGGATATGAATTTGTGGAGAGCTAATGAACTATGCGCAAACTTGCATTAAAGTCTTTAAAATGGTTGCAAGATTACAAGCATAGAACTATGAATGAACCTTTTTCACAGCAGACATTTTGAATCGTCATACTAGGAAAAGCACAGGTGGAATTATTACCATTAACGATGTCTCTGTTGTATTCAAGTGTCCCAGTGAGCCAGCAGGCCCAGTACCAGCACCATAGCAAATAATTTTCTCTGGATTGATCAATTAATCAACTAATCATTTCAGCTCTACTTTAACTCTCATTATGTTCATTGAATACTTACGTTGGTGTCTTTTCCTGACAAGACACATTCAGTTTTCCTCTGGGGGGCAACAGGCCAGTGGATCTGACAGGGAGAGAGATCAACAAGCTGGTTAGATGCAGAACTTGTGTTGAGCCCATCCAGCTTAATGTTTGTGCGTGACATTTCTTACTATCAGTGGCTCCTTGTTGATGTCATGCAGATCCAGAGACAGGATGTAATCTTTGCTGCCCACATACATGCGGTCGTGGTCCTCATCCATGCGAAGGATCCGATAGTCAGTCGAGTTCAGCAAAAAGGAGAAGTGATGAGCAGTTCCGGTAGACTTTAACTCTATAAAGAAGCAAAAAGAGTGGGAAATAAATGGTTTTGTTCAAGCTGTGTGAATAATACTGTAGTAGAAAACCACACAATGAAACTGGGAAACACAAACCACAGACGTGGTCACAGGAGATGTGTGTAGGCTGCTCTTTTTTTGGCACAGAGATGCCCTTTGGTTTGCCAAAGTTGTTTTCTTACTTTCTTTGCCAGAGTTGATTTTCTCTCCATTTACAAATCTATACCACCCCCATGCGCATGTGCACACATATACAAACACAGACACACAGATATAATACTAATGATGATGGCATGATGCTAATGATGTGCCAAACCTACCCTCAGACTCTCCTAAATTAATTTATAAAAGCTGTTTATTCCTTTTTTCCCCCTCTACAGCAATGCCATTATGCGTTGCCATTATTAAAACTTCATAGCGTACATTTACTACAAAGGATGCAATAAAACATGCTTCACATGTAGATGAAAAATACATATAAAACACAGATACAAGAAATAGAAACCTTTAAAACATAGTTGAAAGGATTTTTTCTTTAAATTAACAGCAAATAAATAAAAATACTGTTTTTGATGACTGTAGGCAGCGAACAAGCATGAAAACTTGCAAAGACGTAGGAGCACTTTGACGGTTATGCAGAGTAGACTTTATTCCATAAGCTGACGTTTCAGCACAAGCGTGCCTTCTACAGAGCTTAAAGACTAAACCAAATCACATCATACATATAAAGCTTCTGAGGATGTGCAAGCCAGTTCAGTGCAAAAAAACAACAATTACTATGAATAAAATCTTCTGTAAACACTATAGTAAGGACGACTCATATTCCTCCAACCCCATGCAGTTTAATCTAGGGTTGACTTCCCACAGAGAAACCAACACCGCCATGAAAACACATTTTTAATTAAATGAGGGACAATGATTAACTTCAATATGAGTGCAACTAAAATGTGAAAGCACTCTCTTGTTTATCCTATGTAGTCCTTATGTGCCTGAACAGCTGGGTGAGGACATGCTGGATGCCGCTATTTGTCACATTTTCTGTTAAATCTTCTGTGCAAGTGACAGTCTTAATACATTTTTTCTCTGTATTTGACAAAATCAGGCAGTCATACATCATTCATTGCTGTATGGCCACTGTAAAGAGTCAACAAAACTCTAAACTCTAAATGACCCTTCATTTTGGCTACTTTTCCACACTGGGTCACTCTATGCTGGACTGTGACTGGCATCCTGAGCTGCAGTGACATGATGCTGACTCTTTACAAAAAGCCAGCTCTGTGCCAAAAAAGAGCAGCAGGGACCACACTGACCACTCCCTGGCTTAGTGTCTTATCATATCACACATAACACTGCAACATCCATCCCTCCGTATCACCATTAAAACTATTCTGGAATAAAACTGCTCTCAAATGGCTCACATACTGCTCTGGGCAAACCCACTGGTGTGTGAGTGTGAGTATAAGTTACACCCGGGGTGTGAGAGGAGATAAGTGGAGATCTGGTGTACGGAAAACAGCTTTTTCTCCCGGTCCTCCCATTACCTCCCGAGCTGTTAGTGAATCTGATAGGAGGTCTCTCTCTCTTTCTGTTGCCCTCTTTCAGACTACGCTTGGGAAAGTGGAGCTTGAGAAAGTTGAGCCCGCACTTGTGCAGTTCTATTTGCAGAGAAAACCACCAGAGGACCTGATAGAGGACCTGTTCATGTTCCACTTCAATGGGACCAGACAAACGCCCCTACTGTTCTCTGTAGCCAAGTCTAAGACTCACTGATGAAGAATAAGACTCTCTACAACAGCTACAACTTATTTCCTTGACCAGGAGAATGCAGAACGTCTTGTTACTTTACGTGGAATAAAAGACAGCACAACATCTTCCACCTGCAAAAAACATGTTGAAATACTGACATGAATCCTCTGCCAGGAAGCTTTTCAGCTCCTGGTACGCTGAGATCCTTCAGGAACTGTGAAACGCTGCTGTCACGGTGCAGCATCACAGCATGCAGTGAGGTGGATAAGGTAGTAAATAGGAAGAGACATGGCTGTCACCCAAGTAATTCTCATAAGTTACCTCCAAACACATATGCTTTAATACATGTTCTCAATCTCATGGACAGATTTATAGTAGTCCTCTGTGTTTATTGACTTTCAGTGGAATCGTATCGTGGCAACCATGTCTTGTTATTGTTTAACAAAATGTTCTGTCTTATCAAAAGTAATGAACCCAAACAAACGTTTAAACACTAAAAAACCAATAGTTTTTCTGTCATTTTTTGTCTGCTTAATTGCATTGAACATCAATTTTAATTTACATTTAAAGTAATAATAAATTGTTTAATGTATTTTCCTCTTTACAGTAGTTTACAATGTAGTAGCATTGTTGTTGGTAAAATCCATCATTCAAATTGCCTTAACACACAAGGGACTGAGGTGATAAATAGAAGAAGGAGCCACTGCAGTGAGCGAAGTGTTAGATGAAGAGCTGCAGGCGACAGGCTGCACACCACCAACTCCTCAACATGTTTACTGTAAGAAAACTTCTCACACATTGTGCAGCATTTAATCAAATTGCAGAACTCATGACATAATGGAGAAAATCTTAGGGATTAGAACTTTAATTGATATTGATTTCAGGCATATCTCCAAGCCCTAGTGCATGTAAAGTGAGGACAAATAGGTGCAGGTGGTGACAGCAACTTGATGATGAATCACCAGACCACTTGACACCCCATGTTAAGCATCTACACACACGCGCACACACACACACACACACACACACACACACACACATCTCAAAACAGTACATCTCCACTCTTCCTACATAAACATCACGGCTCGTTTTCCATCCTTGTCTGGTTGTCAACCGCACAGTCAGCCTGTTCGCTACTTCGACAGGGCCAGCAGTCGAACGATACTGGAGCTTCAGGGACACCAGCTGACATCCCACATTTATCACCTCTGCACTCAGATTCACACTCAGGGGCATCTGAACGGGAGCCTGCTGGAGCTGACTGGTTGTCACAAGTCCGACAGAGGTTAGGTCATCGCAAAGTTCAACGACAGAGGAGAGACAGGCAGACGAGACAGGGAGACAGACAGATAGCCTACAACATTACAAATAAACATCAATCAAACCACATTATCGGTTAACAGCAACTGATTTCAAGTGTCTGACAGCCAGTCATTTTTCTCCCTCTCTTCTAGTGTCCTGTCAGCGTTACATTCTGGATCACTAATTTTATCCTTATCTCACAGAGGCCACACGGATCATGAAAACCCAAAACCAGCAGGACATGAAGACCAAAGGATTTTCAACTCTTTATCAAAACTAAATGCTAACAAACACACGTTCGGGTTCTAAATTATGTTGGAATAAACTGTGAGAGACACTCCAAATTTGCAAGCTGGGAATTATATACGATTGAGGTTTGGACATCTTTTAATCATTTAACAGTTATCTTTAAACACACAGCTAACTGAGACAACACTGACACAAACGATTGTTGGTTGTTTTTGATATATAATTATATGAAAAGGAAGAAAAGAAACAATCTTTTCATGGAAGTCTGCATATTTCTGATTACTAATTGTATTGTACTGGTAATCACAGGAACAAGGACTGCCTAAAGCGTCAAAAACAGTCACAGGGGGATGCATGTATGCACATGCTTAGCTTACAAGTGCCAACCAGGACTGGATGTCACATTGTACTCATTCCAGAGCACATTTAGCCTACATGAAGACTAGATGTCCCTTCAGCTAAAATACAAAGACTTTAAAAAGGTTCATCTTGTCATTTGAATCTGTGAAAATCAAGTGCGGATCTTACAGTGAGGAGAAATATTACATCTTTGCGAGAGGAGACATGCTAAAACAGATTTTCTTTGAAATAATGCCTGTAGCGTGGTGAGATAAGGACTAAGGTATGATAACAGTCCACCTCAAAGCACTCATACACTGTACTGTCAGCAGAAATTCATCTTCTCAGAAACATTCCTGTCTGTTGTAGCTCAGCCTTTATAGCCCATGCCTCTAAAGCCAAGAAAAATGTTACAAAACAAAATACAGCCTTGACATCATGTTAAGCTGTTGAATTTACAACCAACTGGTAAATTCAGCAATGATAGGGCGCAAGTGTCTAACTATAAAGACCACAGGATCTGGTGTGTATCACAGAGTTTCCCAGCAAGGTCTTTGTAATCATTACCAGACATGCAGGCAGACAGAGCTAAACTCTTTCCTTTCTCATGTGCGCATGTGGAATGGTCTTTAGTTTGGTGCCGCTGGTGAAGATCCTTTTTGTTGGAGAAAACCCAATCTGTTCCTATTACTCTCCCACAATGTGAATGACATCTGCTGGTAAACTGAGCCGGTAGTCTGTCCACCTGCTGATATGATCCCTCTGCACTGTGGTCACTCTCTGCTCTGTTCTGTATCTGAGGCATGTAGTCCATTGGCGAGGCTTTGCAACATGGTGTGCTTTTCCTTGGTCACCCGCAAAGGCACATAAATGACCCCTATTTTGCATGTTTAAGGAGACAACGAAAGACGCAGCTCCCAGACACCACTGGCACTTCTTTTCATGTCACTATCAGCCTAGCAAATCTCCCCTTTGCTTTTCCTGCCCTGTGACTGCCCGCCAGAGTGTGTACTATATGTGTGTGTTTGGTTGAAAGATAAACGGGGGGTTTGAGGGAAGCAGGTAGCAAAAAAATCCCACATACCTGTCCAGGCATCCCCGGCATGTTGTCTGAAATCCCCTGATCTACTCATGTTCACATTCTCATAAAGTAGAGGTGTGGCCCCACCTTGCTGCAGCTTGTCTGCAGTTGTGCATGCACGGATGTGTCCCTAAATGGATTTTCTTTATCAAGTGAAGGACACATGTTTATATCGAGATTGTCTTCACCAGAAAAAGGACACTCAGACACTCAATACTGACCTATATTTGTGTTTTCCTGACACGTTTAGCTCTGCAATCAACAATGTTTCTTTGTAGCACAAGTAACATAGCCCTAATGTTGTTATACTATTGCAAAACCACTTAGGAAGGAGGTCAGGGTGAATGGTTGGGTCAATAAAGCATATGACTTTGAAATTGGAGACTGCGATTATGGTCTGTCTCCTAACAACAGTCAACATTGGTATTTTTCAAAGAATTGGAGTTAGATGAGAATAAGAATAGCACTCTCATGTCTGGACTGTAAAGTTGAAGCTCCTGCCAGTAGTTGTTTAGTTTAGGTTAGCATAAAGACAGGAACCAGTGGGAAACAGCTAGCCAGGCTCACAAATAAACATGTTATATCTAAAAAGTGAAGTTTTGTGTTTTTAATTTTGTATTTGCAGAATCTTTCCTGTAGACAGAGTCTTTGTGATTAGCTAAGCATACTTTCTGCTGGTTGTATCTTCACATTTACATACATGAGAGTGATGTTGATCTTCTAAATGACTGTTACTCTCAGCAAATCTGAAAACAAATATGCATATTTTCCCAAAATGTCAAACTATTGTCTATACACAGAGGTGGCAGATCAGAAAATGCTCATGAGTCGTCTGAACAATTCAAGTTCATACAGTTCATTTTGGAAGGCATTTTCAACATGTTCTGTCATTTCTTTCTGTCACCTTTTGATCTTTCTGTTTTCTGTAATTGCATATGAAGATTAAAAGTATATGTGTGTTCAGTGTAAATGCCATATGTAAATTGAATATGTGAGGCCAGTGTGTCTTTGTAAGTGCACAGTGACAGAGAGGTCAATGTGGATATCAGAAGGGTTGAACAGCAACGGGAAGCCTTATCAGCCCAACCTGTCGCAGCTCTGTTTGCCTCTGTTCAGCACCTCATAATCAGGCACTCACTAGGGCCAGGACTATTGACTCAGAACACATGTCACTGGAGCTGATTGCTGCTTACCTGTGCCTGTCAAGGAGAAATAATTGGCACCAGATTACGTCTTATCTCTGAGCTTCCGGATGCTGTCACTCAGATGCTCTTCACGCTTGTCTGCCACTGATACACTGTGTATGTGTGTGTACATAGAAATAGAAGTAGAGCTCTCTGATCCTCACATCAAATCAGGGACACCTGTCTTCCACCGCACAAATCAAGAGCAGAGAAAGATTGATTTAAGTAGTGAGTTCACTTCCTGAGTGGAAACGAAGAGATTATAACAAATCTATTTCTGCTGTTTCGGATGACAGGAAAGGTTAATTAAAGCATGAGGGAATTGAGGAGGATCGCTGGTTCAACCGACAGGAAAGGTCATTTAGTTTCCTTATTCCTCTGTCTCTGGTCTGCAAAACCTTCATTAAGTTCCCATTATACTGTACATATAGCAATCAGAACAGGATACAAAGAGATTAAGCGCAGCGAGAACAATATTTTTCATTTGTTTTTCATATATAATTCTACTGGCTTTCCATCCTTTATACAAAATGATTAACCATAATGACTCACATTCAATTGTTATGCTTCATTTTCAAGAAAATCAGTGAAGAAAAAAGATAACTTTCAGTAACAAATTATGAAAACTATTCTTATTTTTTGTGCATGTTGCTTTGGATAGATATAAACCCAGCATACACCAAATCAGTGTGACTGCTAAAAGCCTAAGGTTCCAGGGTGTTCATGCTTTTCTTTCAACACACACTGCCACGGACAGCTGCCCTCAATGGCCTTGCAGGGCCGCAGGTGAAAGGTTAGAGGTCACGAGGGGTCTGAGGGTGAAAGCTCATCCTGGCCCCTTTACACACTTCAGCATAATCAGGATTATCTCTGGGGGGGTCAGGCAGGGTGCCTACTCCAAGCCGGGTCAGGAGACAGAAGGGTGGTCATGATGATACTGGGGAGGGATGTTTGAGGAGAGCAAGGAGAGAAGAGAAAATGCACCTCCTAAGAAAGGACAATGTTGTAGTTGCAGCTGTTAAAAAAAAAAAAAAAAAAAAGGTCTAACCAGTTGAGATACATTCACTGTTGACTCTTCATAATCCTGTTTTCTGCTCTGTTACACATAAATAAGTGTAGTGGGATATGTTCAAGCTGCATAAAATATATACAATTTATCCAAGCATACTGTAAAAAAAAAAAGTTGGATTTTCCAAGAAACATATGAATGACGTGGCCCTGCCTCTTCAGATACCAGCATGCTCCTCTGCCTGACTCTTTTTCTCTTTTACACTAATCTCTGGATTCTGGAAAACATGAAAAACATGGGTTGGTACTTTATGTTGTTTACAAAACGCTCTATGCCAAGATGCTGTCTGGACCCATGGCTAGCTGTTGTAAGCACAAGTGTTTATGTGTGTGTCTGGGACTGGGGTCATGCAGATGCTGCAAGCTGCTGTAATGATGATGAAGCTGTGTTTGTTGTTGTAGCTGTGCTGTTGCTTGCAGCGGGCTGGTCAGGGCGGCGGCGGTGGTCAGTGGTGACAACGCAGGTTAGAGGGATTATGGGAAGGGCTGAATAATGAGACAGAGCTGGTGTGAATGAATGAAAAATCCTCCTCTCCCTCGCTGACCTCTGACCTGGCACTTAGAACAAACACTCTCCCTCTCTGTCAGCTGCACCAACACACACCCGGACACACAATGGTTCCTCAGAGGAATCCGTTCATTTTTATTTATCGATTTCTCCTAATCCTCTCTTTGGATTGGGACCGTTAAAATTAGTCTCAAACAGCGCCAAGTTGTCGATGAATCAGTTTCTCCCCACTGATTCTAACCAGACCTGAACAAAGCTCAATTTTAAGCGTGCCCTCTTATTTGCTGGTGTATCAAGGTCATGGCCAGTGTGTTGCTAGCTAGGGGCAATGAGAGGGGGGTAATTAGGAGGTAAATTTAGAGAGACCATTAGCAGCAAGTGTTGACTCAGAGTCCGCTGGGGACAACAGCCACCTCTACCCACTCTGGGTGTTCCACTCTCCAGTCCAGCACTGAGAATCTACTAAATTCCCCGTGGTCATTTTTCACCCACAACAGCAAATGGTGAGGTAGAGGAGGGAGATTCGAGGGAGGAGTCCCGAGGGGAGAGGAGCCTGACAGCGAACCTAAGAACTTCCATTTATCAAAGCAGGCAGGAGAGAGCCATGGAAACTCTGAGTCGAACTCTGAGAGAGCTCCTCTATATAGCCAATACCGAGAGGCTGAGATCGCCCTTTACTGCTTCTGGAGGGGCAAAAAACACAGCTCACAAAAGGGCTCTCTAACTTGAATTCTAATCATGAGTTGGACAGAGGACAAAATACCCTTATTGTGTGCCCAAATACACACAAAACACTGATTGAGACCTCGGCTGCCAGCTTAGGTAGAGAGCAGGAGTGGAAAAAGAGACGAGTGGAAGGAGTAATGAGCAAGCAAGATTGAGTGGTCAAGTGCTAATGTACATACAGATAGCACATAAATATTCTTCTATTATAAACATCCCAATTCAAAAGTTAAACAGCACATACCTGAATTTTACTGCATCACTAGATCATCACTAATGATTAAAACAAAGGACTGTTCTTTTGGCTTCTCCAAGTTTTCCTTGCAGCTTTTGATGCATCAACTACCAAATTCCTAACCAAACACTGAGATGATGTTGGAGGTGCAAAAAGCACAAAAATTGCAGCAGATGCATGAAGTGGCATGTGTAAGTAGGCTGGAAGAAGCAGTCCAGACCAGGCCTGTTAGGTTCAAGTTAAAGCAGTAATGGAAGGGAGTTTTGAGGATTCTAATAGCCTTGGGGAACTGTAACCCGATGGTACTGTTTGAGATGCTCTGGAAATCTTCTTTGAGATGGAATGGGGGCAAACTGTCATAAGGAGGGAGTGTTAGCTATGCTGGACAGACTGTCCTCTCAGCGAAAATGACACGATCAGTAAAGTGAATGCAAAAAAGTGACGTGTTTATATTGAAGTGACAAAGCTCTTTAGCTGCTGTGGGAATTAGGACTCTTTTCGTTGGGAGTAAAGGAGGAAACAGTGTGACATTGAAATCCACAAAGTCTGCAAAAGGACAAGGTCTGGGTGAATGGCTTGAACAACAGTGTGAACAGTGTTCAAGTGTTGAACGACATGGGAGAGTGCTGTTCATTCCCTGTTTCCTACTGACATTCATGGCTGTTTCTTTTCACCGTGACTGTGGCTTATGTTACAAGGGTTCAATCCTCCAAATATTAATCATCAAGATAATGTTAAACAATGTCTGATATTGTGATGTGTCTGCAGTTAAAAAGCTCTCCAATGTTCAACAGGCCAAAACATTATCTTGCATTTTGTCATTTCAAATAAACCATTATTTTGGATGACAAAATAAAACATACTTATCTCTCAGTGAAGAGTGAGGAGGAAACAAATATCTCAATATCAGTTATCATTTTTCTGTCCTGCATCAACCTCTTCAGACTGTTTGAACATTTCTGCCAGATTCTTCTGCAGATTCTTTAATGTTGTTTTCATGGCAGCTTTACTGATCTATCCTAAATCTCCCTCTCAACGCCCAGTTAATGATGTTTTGATTTATCACCTTCGTCTTTCCTATGACACATTTCCTTTTCGTTTGGCTTGTCTGATCCTGCCAGCATCTTCTACCCACTGTCTGCATACCAACCCATTGAGATAACACATGCCTCTTTTTCTGTTGATTCCTTCACTCCTTTCTTTAGCACCCAGCATGCCACAGGTGGAAGAACTAGGGTGATGGGGGAAAATGCATGCATGGTGTGTACAGTGATGATGTATTAAGCTATAACTGTCAGCCTCACACTTCATCCATTAAGTATTTCACTCCAGCATGAAGAAAGAGGATTGTGAGAAGTGACATGTCTAATGAGATTCAACAATTATGGTTCCCATGAAATGCTGTACAAGTTTTAAGCACATCTCGGAAAGTTAAAATAAAATGCTTGTGGTTGTGTGGTTCCATCAGTTAATGCAGAACATTACTCAAGAGGATGAGACATGAAGACATATTAAAACCAGCTTCAATAACTGATACATTATGGCTTTATTGCTGTTTCCCAGCTAAGATGGCATTTACTGTATGTTATTTTAATAAATGACTCTTGTGTCTGCTCAGACCATGTGGTGTTTTTGTCTGCCACCCCAGACACACAGATGCTGAACTGGGAATGTTGCATATTATGTGTCCTAAACTACCAGGCCACCTGAAAAGACCAGAATAACTTTGTTTGCTTTATCTTTTAGAATTTATGGTGCTTTTAATCACTTTACTTTTTAAATGCAGATATTAAAAATGTGCATTAAAACGAATGGAAATGCACTTCATGCGCTCAGCTGGTAGCCACTGTTCAATGCACTGCATTACTCAGGACATGCCTTGTATGAGTCTTATCCTGTATTTGGCGTGAAATGAGACGGTCAATTAGAGGTCTTTGAAGTGAATATAAACCTGCCCTTGGTCCCAAATAGCCAGCGAGGGCAGTCAGTCGATCTCCGGGGTCACCAACATCTGTGAAGTTATCATACTACAAGCCACTAATGGGCGAGTGCCAGAAGCCCATCTGCCTCTGCACGGTCCACATAATACTGCATACCCTGCTGCTGCACACACCCACTTGACCCCACGTCGCTGCTAGACAAAGGCAGGGTTACCCCCGACCAGGTACGTGTCAGCGCAGACCCCGGGTCGAGTCTCGTGCGCTAATGCCACATGACAGGCAGAGGACAACCGGATAATGCTTAACAATCAGGCGGCTGGTTGTTGAGCAGCGTGGCGTGGTCCTCAGATGGGGTGGCGGAGTCACGTCTGCAGTGAGGACCTGCTCATTTGTCTGACAGGCTTTGTGCTCAGTTAACTGCGAGTGGAAGCTTTGCCACAAAGACTGAGACAGGCATACAAACCCATCAGACATCAATGTCCTTTTCAAACCAGCTCAATTTACCTCCTAAAGGAATATCCTTCCAATTTTATTTCTGCTGCTTCTTGAGATGAGATGAAACCTTTGGAGAATTTTTGTCTCAATATATAATTCCTACTCTGACAAGTGCAAAAGAGATATCCAACAAAATATAAATATTTGGGCCAGTAGTTGCCACTACAAATCCTAGTTGACTGACACATGAACATACATAGAAGATCAAGATTCCTCAAAACATGCTCTCTCAAGAGAAGTTCTTTGCAAACAGATCAAACATAACATTCCTCTAGTAATCCATTCCATTAGTGGGCAGCTGTGCAGCAGTGAAGCAACAGATCAATATGGCATTGACCTCAGAAGATGATTCTTAAGGTAATTACACTGGGAGCACAAACTCTGCCTTTCCCGTCTTTTAAGCTCTGCAACCACAAGCTTGCAGAAAAACAAATTAACCGGCAGCGTCCTCAGACAGTTTCTGAGCATATTCTCAAACAAAAACACACTGATATTCCCTTTACAAGTTATTACAGGTAACTCCGGAGCTGTTATTTCTTGGGAGCAGCCCAGGAACAATATTATGTTCACTTCTTGGCCTGGGTGAGAGCAGCTTGAGCCCCACAAATGTTTTGTTTCTTGGATTTAGGCCCGACATTGGCGCTGCTTACACTAAGTCTCCTCTATCACTGAATCCTTCCCAGAACAGGCTAAAATGAAGCAGCAGCTTTATTTGTGTGTCTTTGAGACTGTTGTTCTGTATGTCTGCGATCCAGTAGTCCTCTCTTTAATGATTCTTTGGAGGCTAGAAGCCATCTGCCTCTTCTCATGACAACCATCTTTCTTTGTCTCCCTTTCAACAGTGACTGTTTTTTATTTTTGTACATTTACAAGTACGGGAGGGGCATCTAATACATCCTCAAATTAATATCCACACAAAAAAACAGACACAAACACATTCACACACAGAGAGATTTGATCCAAACATTCAATGGAACACAGCAGGCAAGTTTGATGAGTGCTGTGGGAGGAGAGGAAAGTAGGAAGACCAACTGGTGAGAATTAGCTGACTGGATGCTGTGATTGACAGAGCATCCATGTTAACGTGTCCATTTACTGTCTGTGTGTCTGCTTTGCTTTGGCATAAAATGGGAGGAGAGGAGTGGAGAAACAAAGTGGGGGATGATGACCGTCAGTCAAGGGCATTCATCTTTTCTTAGTAAAGAGTGGCTCTATGATGAATATGATAGTAGTGGGATGGGAGGGAGTTGAAGCAAAAAGGGAGAAGGGGTAGAAGTGGGGGAAGGGTGGCACAAAGGAATGTGGGAATGCTATAGAACATTGTTATGGAAATAGTTGGGTTTGGGGACATATTTTCAAACTGTAAGGACAGTAAAAAAAAGAGAGAATATGAAGTCACATCCTTGTTCCAGTGAAGCACAGATCTTATAGCTTTCATAGCTCCTTTTTTACATTTTTTTTACTTTTGCACTTCTATCATCACATGCCACCCGTCTTGATTCTATGTCAGAAGGTCTCTCTGTGAAGATGAGAATTCGAAAAGGTGAAAGCTGAGCTCATCAGAGGTGTGAAGCAAGACATACATCACAAAGCTGCAGAAAAAAAGCAAACAGACAGCATAATGAAGTGTAATCTCACAGGGCAGCAGTCAACTTAGACCACCTTAGTGCCATCAGCTTTGGAATGAGAAGTACAAAGTTCAGTATGTGACCGAAGGAAAGTTGCACGTGATAATCTTTCCCAACATGAGAATGGCCTGAATTATTTAAAAATGAGTTGGCTTCACAGAAAATAATTACAGGCTAAAAACAACCGTTTACATTCCAATAGGTTAAATATGTGCTTTGAAAGCAAGAAAAAGTCATTCAAGATGAAACATGTAGGCAGCCATTACATCTTTAATGGATAATGTGAATTGTCTGCTAAAGGTGGGCCCCGATCTTTCATCCCAGCCTGCAATTAAAGCAAAGCTACCCAAGGTCAGGCTGACTGACAGGCTGACAGACCTATAGATTACTGTCTGTCTGTGTAATCCACAGCCTTTTTACTCCCCTCGCTGACTGACATACTCACCCCTCCCATTTAAAACACCAGAGCCTGTTGATTTGGCGGCTTTCATGTTTGATGGACAGATGGGACATCCTACCCTGTGACCTTGTGACTTTTTTCTCACCCGTGATCATAATGGTCAGTGTGCAGTGTGCGGCTGTTTTAGGGGCAGTTCAGAAGGGCTTTTGAATGGCTCTAGTTTGTGTTGAATTCATATGAATAAGTTTTTCCCAAATTTAGATGGTATGTTTTAGAAGTCAAAAGAGGCACAAGTGGCAAAACTAATAAAAAGAGCCAGGAAGAGAGTAACAGATGGACAAATGCATACAAGTTAGCATGTCTGAACTACACAAACCACATCAAGGCCTCTGATTCACATAAACGCTTGATGTCAGTATTGCACACTAATTACTGTACACCAAGCATGACATGGGCAAACTCGATTGCCCCCTATTCAGATTACAGGCTTTATCAATGACATGCAGCAAGTGGAACAAAACTCGATATGTTGTGATTTCTCATGTTATTGTTGGCCGTTCTGCTAAGTGAGATTTAGTATGCACACAAAAGGAGATAGACAAGCAATGCTGAAATGACCTTTCCAACAGGTTAACAGTCATGATGCAATGCATTAATAACCATAGCGGTAGCGTCTCATAACCTGCCTATTACAGTAAGACTCAGCAAACCGTAGCTATTTAGCTTTAGGCTCACACGCACTGAAAGCAACACATCTGTTCTCAAACCCCCAGGTGGGAGATGCTCAGACAGGCTTGACAAAAGAAAGTATTAGCTGGAAGTACCTGTTTTGATTGGAGAATGAGCGAGAGATGGCAAGATATAAAGAGAAATAGAGAGGAAGGCAAGAGTCTTATCAGTTGGGAGGAAGGCAACATGCGTGACAGTGGCAAATCTTGGTCACATAGTCCCTCCATCCCCTGCACACATGGGGTGTTGAAGAAGGCCGGTGATTGCACAGACACATGGAGGCTAAAAACATGCTTATCTTACACTGTCATACCTTCTCATAAATCAGTGCTTAGCCATCCATTCTGCACAGATAAGGCAACCAAACACAGACTGATCCAGCCCAGGAATGGAGAGAGAGAGAGAGACTTTTCCTCTTTTATGAGTGGCCTCTCTAGGTCTCTCTCACACTCCCTTCCCTATCTTCGTTATCTGTTTTTCATTCATCAGATCTGAAAAGCAGAGAAGTTATTTTTTTCCCCTGCTTGGAGCTTGTTTGTTTGCACCCTGCCATATTTTCCCTTGTAGCTTTTCCAGCAGTCTGGTTATGATCATCTGAAGAACTTGTGAATCATTTGCAACATTCATACAAGAATGAGTTGGGAGTGCTAGGGAATGGTGTTTTGATGTCCTGCTAAAAAAAAAAGAAAAAAAAAGAAAAGAGAGAAAAAAAGTAGGGATAAGGCTTTCATTTAAACTGAATCTGCCAGCCAGGTGGATGTCACTGAACTTTGCCTACTGTACTCTCTCGTGATACAAAAGAGTGTTCAAATGCTCATGTCAAACCTAGAATTTATCTCCACAGCTGCTTCCTTATCTTAACAGATTTTATGGAGTTTTGCGGATTGATGATGAGAATAATCTGTGTTTATAGCAAATTGATGATGCTTCACCTTCAACCTTCACAAATCATCACTTTTTAATGGTTTAAAAAGAAAAAGAGATACATAAGCAGTCTTTCCCAAAGTTGGACTTTAAACTGATGTGATTCACATTGAGCAATGTGGGACAGTGTGGAAAGCAGCTAACATAGCTCCACCAAAAGTGAAAAAATACACTTTTACAACTCCCTGTATTATTTGCATTTCTTGTGTATTGTATACATTTTAGGAGCAGTTACATATATGGAGGTGTAGTATTTAATGATATCATTAACAAAACCTGAGTAACTTCACATCTGATGTAGCTGGAAATGAATAAATGATAGATTGTCAAGAAGTAAGTCAAACAGGGTAGATACAAGACTAATCTGTGGAACTATAGCATGCACTACTAACAAAATGTGTTAACAAAACAATTTTAGTGACAAATCAATTCAGTGAAACACTGAAGCGTGCAGTGCAGTGTAGCAACTCAAATAACTGTTCCTGTCGTTTTTATAGTCTAATTTGCTCATAATGCATTGCAATGCTTTGTGACTAATTAATCATGCATAGATAGTTTAATAGGACAGTGTAATCCGGTCACAGTAGTGAAAAGGTAAATTTCATGCTGTGCACCAATCCTATATGTGATTATCATGTGTGTTAAAAAGCAAAAGCCATAGACTAATGAATTTTGAGCTTTTCACACTCTAAATGTGATTAGACTTAAACAAAGCATTGTTTAGTTGGGAGATCTTTCCTATGTCAAAAGACATTTCTTTGTTTCTTCTGTGTGATTCTCAGCTGAGGCGACCACATTAAAACTACATCTGTCAGCCATGGAAAAAAGTTCGTGCCTCGGTGTTTGTGCCAGGATGTGCTGCTTCCTATAAGCTCTCAGAGGGGCTGCCTGTGGTCTTCCATCATTGTAGTGCGGCGAAGCACATGGTCCAGAGGAGCACATCAATTCATCAAACATGAAATCCTACAGAACATGAAAGCCCAGGATCACAGCCAAGCTTTGAGTGATGACTGTTTCAACATTTGTGCCAAGAGGAGGAAAAGTGAGAGATGAGAATGACGAGAGACAGAGAGAGAGAGCGAGCGGAGAGAGGTAAAGGACGGACAGAGATGCTTTGAGTGTTAATGCCATGCCAGTGTTGTATGCTACTACCTCTCCGCTTCCCCAGGGACATGAATGAAGTAAATGAATGATGGACCCAGCCCACACAAACGCCCCTCTTCTATTGAGACCAAGCAGTCCATTCACGGGGATGAGTGAGGCGTCGACACCAACAACAACAAAAACAACAGCAACATAGGAGGCCCTTACTCCTATTTCTCATTCATACATATGTATGCAGTCACACAGACACACACATATGGCAAAGATACCATGGACAACACTGCCAACATACCATTAGGGACACCTAGAGAGGGTTCCTGAGAACAGGGCTGACTAACAAAGCTTGGAGGCAAAGGGGCGTGAACGGGGCAGGCATGGAGAAAATCTTGGCATCACGTCAATGCAACCGCCACAATGATTGGGGATGAGAGGCCATCTCCTCCTCTCCACAATCAGCACATTATCAGCCACGCAGGAAGCCCATCAGTGCATGAACCCAGAAAACAAGGCCTGGAAACCTCATGTTCCACCACATTCTGTCCTTCCTCCTCCACTCGGCTCCTCTCTGTTGTTCTTCCAGGACCAGATGGGTTCAGGGGGTTCTCGCCCACACAGGGGTGATCTCACTCAGAGGTCTGACCTTCAAATTCAGGCATTACTTGCCTGAAGCCACAGCAGCTAATGGAACATGGGGAATAGAAATTCAATTGAAGCAAGATCAATCTGACAAGGAGGGCTTTGCTATTTACCAAGCATTTAGATCTAAAACCTTGAAGGTGGGCTTTGTAATGATGTTAGCATCTGACTGGGGCTCAGTTTTCACCAATTAAGCATCCGGCAAAGAGACTGTATGCAGAGTGTATGAAAGTAAGAGAGGGCTGCAGCTAAAACATGAAATACAGCTCTGACAGGAACAGGAGGACAAGAAGGAATGTTCCGGCTTTTTTAATCCAATAGTGAGACACAACTACTGCAACCTCCCACAGGATCATGGTCAGGCTCAACCACAGGCCTCATTTCTCCTATAATCACATAGACAGCAACTTGGTGCACATCCAACGTATACACAAGGGCTTGATAGACTACACTCTGAATCTCCCACACCTGAGAAATTTCATGAGCCTGTGGGTGTTTGAGGTTACCCAGCTTCTTACTGAATGCAAAAACAACTCTGACATTTCATTTAGAAGTGAAAAAAGAGAGGGAAACATTTCTTATAAAACTTTGCCAAACTGACACAGTGCGAGTGACTTTGATCGCTTTAAACACTCAGCAAAAAGAAATATTTGTACTAGTTTGTACTTTGGCTTCACATCATTTTGTACCATCAGTGAATAGATATATGGTTCAAAACGTGCTATGGGCTTCCCTCCAAATGTTCTGCCATGCCAAATTACTTACAACACTTCCTCTAAGACAATCTGTATGGCAATATGTAAGTGTGAAGAAAGTCGGCAGTTTTCACTGACTCTAACATCGGACCTTGCAGTGTGAGGTTGGTCAGGACACTGGCACACAGCTGAACTGTGGAGGCAGTCCGAACAGTCATAGGCTGAGGTAAACCATCTCAACCAACACTCATACACGGCTAATGGGAAACAGACACACAATTTGTCCTGAGTATGCCTTTGTGCACCCACACTCCTCTCTTCTTTCTCATTCTCAAATCCCTCCATCTATCCATGCTCTGGCTGAGATAGCAAACCTGACACTGATGCCCTGTAGTCCATTAGCACTCTCAGAGCCCTGTCTGAGTCTGCTCTATTGCTCCCTTCACATTTTCCTCCACTCACCCTATCTCCCTGACAGTCCTCGCTTCTCCTCTCTCACCCCTTATCTGACTCTCTACTCTGTCTCTCCATCTCCCTCGCCTCCTCCTTTCCTCCTGCACGTTATGTGAGTTGGAACAAGAAGAGCTCCTCAAGTTCAAGACGTCAGTCTCTGACCATAGGGAGGACTACAAGCCTATAGTCACTCATGTGAAATTTAGATACGATGGGGCTGCAGAAAATCTCCTTAGACAGTAGGCGTGGGACAAAAAAAAAAATATATAGCAACATAATATTTCCACTTGTATTAATACATTTAAAAAAAAAAAAAAGGACCACTCAGAATAGACTCAGCTTCTTCGTCTTACCACTACCAGAGTGCCACTACCCTCCTCCTCCTTATGGAGGCGCTGAACAGACTGGTGACGGTCAGTTAGATGGTAATTGTAGGTGACAACGAAGAAGAAATGTAAGCAAAATGAATGGCAATGAGCAGCTGACAAAGAGTCTTGACAGTCACTAGAAGCACATTCATCCCCTTGTAAAAGTTCCTATGTGATACCTGTGTTGTGGGGGAGTGTCAATATGTAGCTGTGGCCCTGTTTATACTCTGTTTATTATGTTAACATTTCAGTTGCCACTCTTCAGCATATCTTGTGAAGTTCTAAATAAAGCACAAATGGGTCTCAGGATTTTTAAAGTATAAATTCACATTTCAATATTTAATGGATGCAAATAATTATTTCCATGATCAAATAATCAATTACTTTTAGTCAAATCATTTTATCTATACAATTTCAGAAAACTGTGGAGAATCCCAAAACTCATGGTGATAAAGTATCTTCTGACTGCTTTTGTGGTGACCAACAATCCAAAACCTAAAAGTATTTAATTTATAGTGATACAAAACAGAAACAGCAAATCTTCACCTTTGAGAAACTGGTATTAGCAAATGTTTTGCATTATTGTTGATAAGTGGCTTGAACAATTGATCCATTCTTAAATTGTTGTCTATGATGGTTCATCTCTATCATGCAAATGGGGTGAAATCTGGAGGAAGTTGAATCCAAATCACACAAGTGGAGTTTTAATTTAAAAGATATTTTGTGTTTCATATTACGAGCTTAAATAGACAGAATTAAAATTGCTATTGATTCATTTTCTTTCATTCAAATAATGAATTAAGTTACTAATGTTAAGTACTGTTTAAAACACACCAACGCACATGTATATTTTCAAAAAGTCGATTTCCAAAATGGCCACCATGTGTACGAGGTCAATGGCACTGCAGTAACAAGATCCCAACACTGACAGACAAATGATAATGAATGATAGCTGTCTGAGTAAACAAGTGAAGGGGTGCCCTTGACCCGCTGTCTCCTTAATTTCAGTCCGGGGCTGCGAACCCCCTGAGGACTTCCAAGGCTCGGCCACATCTGGAAAGCAAGTCCGCTTGGGTGGAGAAACTAATGCTTCACTTTCTCGCTCACAAAACTGTCCAACCCTCCACAGCAACTTCACAACATCACACCTCAGTCTCATCAAAGCCAATTGTTTTAGCAAATTTAGTTTCTCATTTATCTTAACTAAGCCTTGAAGCCTTGACGCAGCTTTACTTCAGGATTTCCTGTGAGCACACAAGACAGCAGACACCAGGGGAAATAAGCACAATGCTGTGATTACATCCCACCTCTCTTCTGTGGAGAGAATTATTTGAACCTGATTCGGTTTGTGAGGAGTGACAGGTAGACGCTGCTATGGCAACCAAACCAAAGCAGTGTCATATATAACTCTTTACAGAAGCACTGCAAGCATGTGTGCTCTCTCTCTCTTTCTCACACACACACACACACACACACACTCACAAAAAAAAACGCAGACAACCACATGGACTTGACATGAATATTAAAAGACTCCCTCCCATTCCTCTCTGTCACTTTGAATCTTGAAGAAAACCTCCTCTTGTAAAAGCCATTACCATCTCGCTCCCTAACTCTGTCTCTAACTGTCTTCAACTCCCTCGCCCTCCTGCTCTTCTTCTGCAGGTGGTTAGGGTTGATCACAGCCTTGCATGTTAATCTGCATCTAATAATGTTTAAAATCACCATCTCAAGAATAATGGGCTCTGTAAAGTACTCGCGGGCCCAACAGATAACAATTACAAATGCTACGCTAACCACTTAAACTACACGAGCCAATCAAATCAAGTTCCTAAAACATTAAAAAAAAATTAAAAAATGTTCAGCCTGATGTACCACTGTGGCTCACGCCTATTTTTATCCTGTCTGCCACATTTCGATCTAAAAAAAAAAATTGGCTGCAGCAGGGACCAAGACACACAAACACACACCAGCATGAACACATGCACGCACTGTCTATCACGCACTCACCTACACACACACACACACACACACGCACACACATCACAGTGCGGCTGTCTTTCACCCCCCGCTGAGTGTTGCCCCCCTTTACACAGCAGACAGAGAGATGGAAGGGCTATTTATCAAGCCTGCCAAAGCATCCCCTACACTCAGACAACTATCATTTACATACAGAAGATCTGACTAAAGACAATTAACAAGAAAAGTCCACTCCTGAAAACCAATACGTGGTAGATTTGCAAGGTTCTTCAAGACACAAATGATGAGTGGAAGATAATGATTTGAAGACATTAAGAAGTTTAAATCAGTTAAGTTTCAGACTCTGCATCAGTGTTAGATATATTCAGCTACAATGGAGCTGTGTTTTGTTTCCCAGTTGCAATGACAAAGCAGCTTCTTCTCTGTAGCAATGCTGATGGATTCTCATGATCATTGTAGTATTTAGAGCCATTTGTCATATCAAACAAAAACCATGATTTCTAAGAAAAAAAGAGAAATAATTACATTTGATGACCAGATATTAAACTTGTTATTATCCGGGAGACTACTGTGTTTTGATGTTGAGGAAATCTACAATTGTTAACATTTGGTGGAGAAGTTAAGGAGGGAATACATTTCGCAAGAAGCATTCACAAAAAAATATAAATTATTTAAGTAAATTTCATCGTCTTATGCTGTCACTATCAGTGACTCTGGGAGTTACAAGGTAATTGGGATGAAAAGTAAAATGTGAACAAAACACAGGAGTTAAAACAAACTGACTACTGTATATTAGATTAAGAATGTGTCTTTATACTGTAGTAACAAGGCAGTTAATTGTACCAACAGCAAACCTCATCTCTTCTGTTCACAGCAGAAAGTTTCAGCTGGGGTCCTGAAGCAACCTTGCACACTGTTGTCAAGCTATCTTCATCATTACTCAACTCAAATATATACAGGCATTGAGCTTCCACTTTGCATGTTGGTTTGGAGCTTCACCAAAAGACGGCTGAATGAGTAGATCCGCTCTTCCCCCAGTACAAATATTTAAATCTATAATTAAAATGCCTAACAGCCAAAGACTGGAATAATAAATAGCAGAGTGATTATGGTTTCATTTAGATGTTGTGCATTTATATCACCACAGGGGGAGATCCCAGCATTAATAAGTGCTTCAGCATGGGCTCTGCTTGCTCAGCTCAGAAGACATATTCAATATAGTGCCTTTCACTAGAAGCAATGACTTGTATTCCTCTTTGTGACATCATTAAAGGGTGGAGAGCCAGTAGTTTAAAGAGCGAAAATTACTAAAAAAGGGCTGAATATGCAATGGAGACATTATTTCCTTTCAACTACATGTTAGCTGGTATGCAAAACCTTTCAATGCTTTTAGATGCATATGTTCACCCACATCACCCTTATACATTTCCCTGCTCCCTTGCAGTTGTGCCCTCGATGCACCCTCTCACCCTCGTCTCAAGAAAAGTCCAGGCACTTTAGAGACCCCCCTCTCCCCTTTTACCTTTGAGTGTGCTAAAACAGTGCGCCCCTGCTGTGGGCGGCATACTGGGTTCTCTCCTCCCTCAGCTCACACTGCCAACCTCTTATCAACAAGCAAATAGAGAGAGTATGAGTGTAGAGTAACGGGAGAGGAGGAGGACGACGACGAGGCAGAGGAGGACAGGGAGATAAAAAGAGAAAGAAACAGACAGGAAGGACACTATATTTAGCACTGGAGCTGTCGCCTTCTGTTTTTCTCTCCTGAATAATCATAGTTTGACAGCATGTATCCTGCAGAGCAGAGGTTGCTGGGATGCAGTACCCCTCTCCCCTCCTCCACCAGCAACATCTCTGGAGAGAAAGTAGCAAAGTATTGTAATAATCGCTGCGGGCTTGCGTGCCACAGCCACCAAATATTACTCTGTGGAAACATTTTTTGTGGCCTGACATTCTCTAATGGAGATAATAGGGAAGGGAGGCTGTTTTGGATGACTGACTGTTGCCAACAGGTACAATGTTGCATGCGTGATGCATACCAGGAGAGCAAACTGCATTCAAGAACTGTATGTACGAATGAGCAGCAACATGACTAAAAGACATTCATAAAAGCCTTTTATCTCCCACAGTTTCTCAGAAATTTGAATACAGTTACAGTGCAATAGGACAGGGAAAGTAAAAGGCTGTGACAAACTTGTCACCATCATGTACCAATGACATTTATCCACTGGGAAAGAAAGTACACAAGCACAGCTGGTAGGTAGAAGGGCACAGAGGATGTGAATTAGATGAATGCTGTATGTGAGGCGTTTAAATTGTGTACGATGGACGGAGATGGTGCAAAAAGCTTTTTTTGCTTTCGTAGAAGTAGCAGACCAGTTTCTGTTGTTTCTCAAAAAAACCACATCACTCATCATTTATTTTATAGGTAATGTTGCTACTTAATGTCTTTTCCCTTGTTATGCTATTTTTCTTTCGCAACATTTCTTGTCATTATTCTCTTCTATCTTTGAAAATTCTGCCCCTCTAGCTGATGACGGAAAATCAAATAGATTCCTAATGCTCTTTGATCTTGGCTCAAAGACATCAGAGTAGTAGGAATATGTCCTTCCAGGCAGTGCTTGCTTAACATTTATGCCATTTCTCATACAAGCTTGTTTCAAATGACAGTAACTGATTCTGCCAAAATGATGAAGAGGATGTGGATGTTGCAGTTTTTAAAGAATTATAAAAAGTGAAAACTCTTCATTAGGCGATGTAATAACATTAGCACCTCAAACTATATACGATTATTATCATTATTAACTATTACAAATGTATTAATTCATTACTACTTTCCTGATTACACTGAGGCAATCTACTAAATATGTTCCACTATGCAATGCATGTCTCATTATGTTGAACATCTGTTGAGGCATGTAATATAGTGTGATGCATGTAATATAATACACTGTAATGAGCAATGTGGTCTGTTGATACAGCTAATTAATGACATTTTTGTAGCTAAGCAGCAGGAGGGTTTCTGGGTTATGAGAACAACGTACTCGCAGACTGACTGCATTTGCTGTCTCCCCAGTGATTAGACAATCACAGCAGTTGGTTTAACGCAGCCTGTTCACCTTTGTTTGAAGGAGACAGATCAAGACAATTGAAGCTGCTAGTAGATATGTGGGAGCATGGCAAGAAAGCACCTGTCAGGTTTGTCTGGACTTCAACTGGCCAGACTCAATATGTATACCCAAGTGTAGCCGGGGGTCATCTGCTAGCAGACAGGTTAGCAGTGCATAAGCTCTAAGGAGCTCATTGATTGCAGCAAGGCTCTGCTGAGGCACTTAGCTCTTGTCTCCAGTGTCACAATTACAGGTAGAAGAAGAAGGGTGGGAGAAGTGCAAGGATATAACCTTTGCGTTCTAACAATCTCTGGGAAAGGTGTAACACCTCATGGAATGACAAGACTTATTATTGCAACTTTCTCTTTCACCAAAGAAGGCAAAAGGACACCAACGGCAAAGGACCACCTACATAGAGGGGATGTCATACTGATATAACTTAAGGAAGACAAAAGGCCCCTCTCATGTATTCTATATACATAAATCTGCCTAATAGAACATAATCTGTGGAGGATGAGGGTCTATTGTTGTAGAGTCAGAAATAGAACAAGTTCAAACTCAGTAGCAGCTCCTAGTTATTCAAAGAATAAAGGTGGAGGACATCTTGCATTTCTGATCTTAACCCTGAAAATTGTCAGGAGAGATGAGGCGATAGTAAAGTCTTTGTTCAGGTGACAATCAACGACCCGTTACGTGGGACAAAAAGACTGTGGAGAGTGCAAAGGCAGAGGTAACCCTTCAGATTGTCCCTGAGAATTAGTCCAATTACAGGACTGCCCGGCTTTGTCTTTTTCTCTCCAGGCTTTCTTCCCAGACCTAACCTTACACCCAGGTGTTCCCCCGTGGACTTAAGAAGCAGAAGAAATAACAAAGTTAAATACTTTCAAATGTGCCTGAGGATTAGAGTAACAAGCTATTACTTGTTAATATGGTGCCATTCTCCCATAGTTTGAGGGCAGTTAACCTCGGGTGTGACTGGCTTCTGTTTGAAGGGTCACAACCTTGCAGAGCTCCTCGCACTAAAATAGCATGTGATTACAGACCCTGTTAAAAAGTAAATATAGGAGTTCACAGCAGCTGATCTAAGCCAGGCTCGTCCAGTCTTTATGTGAGAGAATATGCACATGTGACATTTGCTATTGTTCTCAGAGCTTTAATAATTGACAGTCTCATTTGAAAAAGTTATGTCCATAAGCTCATCCTATAACTCTGATTTAACGTACTAATGAGGAAAAGGTTGCAGAGTAGAGTACAAAATGTTGTGGGTGTTTAATTCTACTTTTTATTTTAACACACAATCCTTATTTTCAGAGATACATTGCTGCCTGGTGTCTTGTTTTTTTTTACGTGTGTGTGTCTGTGTATGTGTGTGCTATTTCTCAACTTGTTTGAAGTCTGGGTTGATGATCTATCCCAAACTCTTTGAATGGACATTCCTTTGGTCTTAGCCCCTGTTTGCTCTCTTGGTCCTTATCACAGTTAACAACTCAGCCTGAACTAACACACTCAGTAGCTACTTTAGGAACCTCAAAAGACAAAATTATCAGCTTAGGTTTCAAATGGCAGTTTACATTGTAAACATTTGTTTTTACAAAAACTGGTAGTAAAAACTTACCAGATTATTGTTTTTTTGTTTTTTTTTTAAAGTGGAGATAAATGTTGAACAAGAATGAACATAACAAATGCAGAAAATTCACAGATGTATTTAATGTGATTATTGGATAAAATAGAACAAAGAAACAATTCATATTAATTAAAATATACCAGAAAATACAAATCCAGAGTGCTGGCTTGTCTTGGTCTCTCAGAAATTGAGCTGTCACTGCTGTGATATTACATGTGATCAACATTTGGTCAGTGTGAAAATCCTTTAGTTTTTAGACATGCTGAGCTTCAGGAAAATTGACATGATATAAAACTCACAGAACAAAATAGACGCATCTTAAAAGTCGAGATTAATATATTGTAGTGTATAGTAATCAGACTTATATTGGAATGTCAACATAAGCATTTCTGAGAAGATGGAAATGAGTCTCAGTACTGTATACTGTATATACCAAACAAGATATTATCATTTTTCTTTAGATAATATATTTTCTCTCATCCACTCTTTCTCTCTCTCGTTGTGTGTGTATATGTATATAACCCAATGTTTGTTGCTTTGACAGAGGGCAATGATTTGAAAAGCAAAGTCTACGTTTTGGATTTCAGCCAAAAGCAGCTAAATATCTTCTACCAGCCTCATAATATGCAAATAATCAGTGGAAAGTGATACTGTGTAACCTTTATGGATAAACATGTGAGGCTGGGTCATAGACAGAAGCAAACTCAACAGTGTAGTAAAAGACAAAACAGATTCAATTAACTTCCACACTTGGCAACCGACATTTGTAGCTTGTCTTCTTTTGTTTAATCATCAAAATTGAATTGCTTATTAAAAATTAGCTGGATTATTATGTTATCATGAGATATTTATTACAACTAAACCAAATCAGTACACCAGCACAAGACTGATATTATGAAACATAAAGCCTATTATTTGGTTAAGCACACTTTGCACATAAAAAATTAATAAAAACACATTTAAAGAGCTATTCCCAGCAGAGCAGTGCAAAACCAATACAATCAGGGAATGCATAGCTTATGTGCATTTCAGGTCTCCAGCTATCTCAAGTTGCTCCGTGAGGCATGAAGTAACCTCCAAATCTAATTAAAAACAAAAAGGAACTCGATTAAAAGAAATAGAAAATAAATGAACTCTTTTCTAAAAAAGTAAATGTGAGACCAGTGGAGTGTTAAATCCAACTCGATTAGAGACAGAGAGAAAGAGATGGGATTCGAGGGAGGAAGAGGTGGAAAACAAACAAGTAAGCAAAAATGTCTGAGGAGGAGGGAGAGACTGAGAGGGAGCAAATCTTCATTGACAAAGCCCTTCAATTTAGAGGTTTTATCAGCTCAACAGAAGATCAGGACGTGAGGTAAAAAAAAGCAACAAATGAAAGCAAATAAGTCATTTCTGCTGTTCTAGGATTGAATAGATGTGAGGTTGTTCTGACAAAAAAAACGGAAACTCTTTACAGATTATCATAAAAGAAGCATAATTTTCCACATGAGAATTCATTATTCATACATGAAACAATGCTATGACTTGCAGAGAAACCTCCAGTTCCCATTCAACTGTCCTAACTACTCCTAACTTTTGGCATAGAGCTGAGATTTGAAGCGTGGCGATCTCATGAAAACTAAGGGATCTGAACCTTTCCGAGGCTTATGAAAGTCAAAGGTAGGTATCATAAACCTCAAGAGCTTTACATGGACACGATGGCTACGCCGGCGCTGGAATGACTGAACACCGCAGACTGCACCACCGAGACCTATTTTAACAGGACAGTTCAACACATAGAGGGTCTCATGTGGCACTGGCAAACATTCATACCGTGCTGGATCTGGGCCTGGGTGTGTGCGCAGCCAAGTGTTAAATCTGACTTGATTTCAGAAGGGAGCCGAGGTCACACAAAGGCCTGTTTGGGGAACTAATAGCAGCCAGGCGATTAAATGAAGACATATTCTCTGAGCCTGAATAGTCAGGACAATCAGCAGCATCTCCTCATCCCTCTCATCACGCCTCTCACACCGACACACAATCAAACTCTCTGTTAAGCACTGAGGGCACAAATGCCAGGCTTGCCAAGCCTTGAATTCAGCTGGTGCCAATAGTTTACCCATTCCAGTTATCGAACAAGACCAAGAAATCAAAGACTAATGACAGAGGTAAGTGTTACACCGGCAATCAAATCGACATGTCTTTAGAGAAACACAAACTGGGTCACAGACAGACGCAGTAGTATTTCGAGCCAACAGTGCGAGAGTGCCTTACCTTTGAAGGACAAGAAGATCCTGGGAGCAGAGAGCGGCTCATTGGAGGTGGGCAGCGTCCCGGATGATAAGGCCAACAGGGCCAGCAGCCAGCACAGTTTGTCCCACAACATGTCCCTCTATTTGTTAACAGAGGAGAAGAAGAGTCCTGAAGCTGAGGGACAGAGAGGGATGAACGTCAAACAATGAGCAGACACTTCCACCACACACAGCAAACTGCAGAACTCGAGTCTCAGGCACTGAGCTGCAGTAATAATGCAAGATATAGTGCAGTCTTGGTATACAGTAGCTCTTTAGTACTGAAGTCTACATTAATCACAATGAGAAGACAGAAAACCAAGCAGGGACAGAGACACAAAGCTGAAAACTGGATCTTTCTTTTATAGACTTCTATGTCTGTTGTGTATATTGTGTGGCTATTTTTATGAGGGAATCAGAATGCTTAAAATCCTAAACAGGTAGTTTAATTTAGTTGTGCAATACAGACGATCATTTCTGCTGAGGAACTTAACTTGAACCAATCTGGAGTTCTTTCTGGAGTCTGGAAAGAAATCCTGCTGGTTCAGAATCTAGTTTTCAACATTGCTGCGGCTGGATTTTTCTGGCGAACCTCTCATTGTAACACACATTTCCTAACCATCCACATTATTCTTGCTGGGGGTTTGCCTATTTGTGCTACACGGCAACAGTCTGAATGGACGGAGTCTCCTTCCAGCTGGGAGAGCCAGAAGGAGCCTGCGCTGCTGCCAGCACCACCGCACCACTCTCTACAGATCGGATCCTCATTTTCCACACTATTATACTATTGAAACAACAAGTGTCTGAGATTAATATGTATCGAGAGTTAAAGGATTATTATTACTCCTTGCAGCAAATGCTGAATTTCACCAGTAGCACACGGAGCTGCCCGTTGAGCCGTGGCGCACACCGTGTGCTCGCAGATTGAATCACAAAGCGCATCAACATGCTGTTATCCGCCACAAAGGGAGCTGGAGATAATAATACTCCCATAAAAGGATCTGAGGACTCAAGTTATCAGTGTGCGGCTGAGGTTGTACAACTGTGGTTATTGAAAGCACAACTTTGTCTCGAAGAAAATAAATAACTGTGTCAAATGATTTGGAGACAATAAAACAACTTAAGCGCGCGGTGCTTTGCTGTGATTATCCATGCATGGCATTGATCTACTTGTAAACGTGGATTTGAGTCTGGGGTCAAGCTGTCAGTCAGGGTTTAAGATCAAGTTCCACATTGAGCCCGAAGGCAAAACTCCAAAGCAGGCCGTTAACGAAAATAAAGCGTGACTGGGCTCTGAGTTATGAAGACATGCATGAACCACGTGTCATTTATAGGCTGAAGGTACCTGGAATTAAACAAATATGAAAAGTACTGAGGACTATTGTGTCAAACATATCTTCAAGTAGCCTACAGCATCAATATGCAGCAAAAACTTTCAGTACCCCAAAACACACACACACACACACACACACACACACACACACACACACACACACACCTACCTATTGCAGTATTTAAAAATGTTTTAAAAATCTGTATTTGTGAGAGTAACTCATTTAAAAACTACCTGCCAGAGAAAACAAACCTACTCATAAATATAAATACCGATGCCTGTTGCTTAAAATAAACCATTCAAAATATTCAAGGCTAAATTAACAAATCAATCAATAAACAGGCCTACTGAACTTTTAAAATATAGATAATTTATTAGAGCTTTCTATCCTGCACATGCCGCGCACGCATTATTTCTTTTTGCTCGACCCACGTCTCATGTGGCTTCCTATACTGGTGTATGAACACATCTGTCTCAACAGAAATCATTAATTTGACTTGTCATGTATTAAAAACGACACTTGCATTATGAACCTACCTTCTAGTTACGTCCTGTGAAGATTGTGATAAAGCTGGTCAACATTTAAAACCATCCACCCAGATCCTTTGAGCTCCTCTGTCCGCACGCAGGAGTGCCAGTGAATCCGCTGCAGATCCTGCACGATTATCCCAGAGCCAAACAAAGCTTGGATTGAAATTAACTTGACGCAGCCGCCTTAACTTGAAGTGCTCTCTAAATCGCATCAACAGATTCTGTACTTTCCACTGGAGGAGGTCGGAAACAAAGAGTTGTTCCTGGAGATGAGTAGCGGTGGGGGGTCAGCCGTGCGCAGTGGCGCTCAAGTGTATAGTGTAGAGAAGAGGCTTCTGCAGGTGGATAGATTGAGGTCTCCCGGCAGTGGACACACCCATGGGGGAGGGAACCTACCTTAGCATCCCTGCGCTCCGTCCCCGCCCAAAAATGAAAGATAAAACAAGTCTGCGGTGCTCTCCAGGGGGGCTACAGAGGTAAACTCGATTAAAACAGTGGAGAACAAACTGTACAAGTGGTGTAATGAGCTGCAGCAGGACGGGATGTGAAAGTGATTTCCTTCAAGAGGAGGAGGAGGAGGCGTTGTCCAAAAATGTTTGCTAAAATCACAAATATATTTTACCTTAAAAAGATTGTTCAAGTCTCCTTAAACACACCTTTAAAACCTTCTCTTTTTTGTATATTTGTGCATGCACTCAAGTCTCTGTGATCAGTAATTATCATACCACATCTCTCATACCTTCAGACTTTTCTGGATATTTGGGATTTCATAGTTTCCAATAAAGCGTGGGAACACAGTTGCATTCAAGCTACTGCTATGTCACTTTGATTTGTTACCCTGAACTTGATGCAAAGTGTTGAAATGAAACGCTGAAATGAAACCTAAAGCCTTCAGTATGCTAAAATTCTGTCATTTGTTATCATTTGTTTTTAGCATTTGTCTTTGTCATGAAAAAACAGATGTGATAAAGATTAAGATAAAGATAAATTAAGATTAAAAAAACTTGTTCAAGTTCAATTTTTCTGTAGAATTTAAAAACAGTAACATTTCCAAGTCAAATATCCCTATAATGATTTCATTGTAGAATACACATACTGTCTGTAATACAGGACTCATGGGAACTTGTCTTAAAATGATGTAGGCTTTATTTTATCTGACGGAGGCAATATATTTTGCTATGACAAATTCACAACCATGCAATGTGCTTCCAAATTGCAACATGAAGCACTGAACTCAGATGTTACAGAGCCATTGGGGATGTTTTTTAGAGGGAGAACTGTTATATTAGATGTCCAGAGAAAGCTTGCCTCACATGGCCATACTTAAGTCAAAATAAGGCTGAGATCATTTCACAACTTGATTAGCCTGTGACTGCCAGCTACTGATTTTTTATTTGCTTGACTTCAGAGCCACAGAGAGTTGTGCTGACAAGCTTTCAGATGCCAGGTCTGAGCCAAACCATTGTTCAGTATCTTCTGGTGTTGGCACTCTCACAGTATGTGGAGCAGCGTTTGCCTTTTGCATGAAGTATGAATCACTTACTATATTTTGACTCGGGCGGAGAAGAAAGAAAATCAAGCCGCCAACAGTTGAAGATGAGTCGAAGTGTTTTTATTTGATACTAACAGCTGCTGCATAGCAGGAATGCGGCTGCACTTTCACATAAGAAACTGTTGAAAAGTGGCCAGATGCAGATAAGGCAGATTTCCTCCAACACCTCAACGACCTGACAGAGGAACACTGGCTCTGGCCTCAGATAGGCATCAGATATTCATGGGCAAATGGAGCCTTAAATCTTTTAATCTCACTCGATCCCTCCCCTGATCATACTGGCTTATTTTGCTTCTTATCCAGTCAACGCACAGCGCAGCTGACGCCCTGTGTGCATGCTTATTATTCCATAAATGTTAAATACAGTAGCTTAGGTTTCATGCAGTCGTAGAGACATTACAATTGCAATGTATAAAATCAGATAGGAATTTGGAGGATACTTCTTTCATTTAATCATGGCTATAGAGTTGATTTACTGCTTTGTCTGTGTTTGTTAGCTCACTGGGAGGATATTATTACAGTGACAGGCTGTGTACTCCATTTAAAATAACCACTGTAATCTCAATATTTGCATATTTATTTTGTATTTTTTAAGTCAAACAGTGGATCTCTGGCTGTGACTTTGAGTTTTCTGTCCTTTGAAAGATGTCTAGGAAAGACAATTATTACATTAGTCTATGCAAAAGAGGTTTCGCAGTGAGAGTCCACGCTTTGATGCTCATAGTAGAGAAAGGAAGAGAGCTCAGCATCAGCATTTGCCATTAAAAGTGTTAAATTTCCCTTGATACCAGCAAAGAGCTCTGGGAAACAATTACCCCCACACTTATAGGCTAACGCACACAGGGGTTAGAGGAAGAAGATAGTGATGCGTTCTCACTCTATCTGAATCTTCAGAAATCATCAAACTCTCATTCTTGCAAACAAACACAAAGACGCACGCAGCACAACATATGCAGGTGGGCGTTCGTGTTTGAAGGGTGGTCTGAGCACCAGACTGTACAGATCCAAGTAAATAACAACTTTCACAAATATCTGGAACACAACTCCCAATCCCTCGGGACTCAGTGAGAATAAATCAGTCAAACAATAAAATCTCTTTTTCCCAAACTTCACATCTCAGCAGTTCAAACAACCTCCAGTCAAACAGAGGGTGGACGAGCCAAGTTTCATTGTGTCGTTATTGATACTCTCTTTTGTTTCCAGCCCACTATCTATGCCTATTTTCTCCCTTTTCTCTTTCTTTTTGTCTTTCCTCCTCTGTCTCATAGCCAACAGCTGCATGTTGTTTCCTATATTTCTTTTTAATCAACAATATTATTCCCATCTTCAGGCCTCTGGTGGCCTCACCATCTGTCACTTGCGTGAGACAAGAGGAAAGCAATTATTGAATCCTGGCTTTGAGAAGTGCCCGCCTTCATAAAAGTCCCCTTTGCTTTCCAGTTTTTTTCCTCTAACATTGCTTTCTCCAGCAGCTATCTGAGGGGTAAAATTTGAAAAATGATGTTGAAACCAAAGATCACCTGTGGGTGCCAGACCACAGAGGCAACACATTTAGAGGAGTTCTGTGAAATAAGTGAAATTAAGGCCTTTTGTTCTGCAGAGGAGATGCCAGGTTTATAAATCTGATTGTTGCTGATGGGAGACTTTCTTCTTTCTCTTGAGAAGTTTTATTTTTGTTTCATCACTTTGCTTTAAATGCTTTTCTTTTATCAGCCAGATTAAACTTGCCAGTTTTAACACTGTGGCTTTGACTCCAAGTTGAACATATCTATTTAAAAATGTTGTCATTTTCCTGGAGGACATGAAGGTAACACTGCATAGAAGATTGTTATTATCACTCTGAGCTCTGGAGATTGTTCAACCATTTTACATGTATTTATCCACTGTAAATTCGGTGACAGGCACATAATGCACAATGACACTAACATCTAAAATACAGACACTGGTGGTTTTCATGGAAACAGGTGCCAATGGGGAATTCAAATCCAGGCAGTACGAGAGCATTTGAGGGTTATCCTCTCATATGAGTTTCATTACATTCAATGAATTTTCCTCTAACCTTTTGCCATCAATGACTACACCAGCCGTGGAAAGTAATTATTAACAGACTGTGGCAACCTTAACCTCTGTCTGCAGACTTCACCACATGATGGGGAGGCAATTAACAGCTGTTCATTACTGATGAGGTGAAGAAATCAGTGCACCTGCACACTGCATGTGCGGACACATCGAAATGCAATGGACAGATGTGAGTACAACACGCATTCTCACACAATTGACCATGCACAGTACACTAGCAACACGCTGAGGATGCCTTGACACACAGAACGGCCCTCAGCGCTCTTTGAGGGACACGTCGTTTGTGTCGAATTTAATGAGGGAACATGTACTCATCCCTCCACCTCACCGGGAGTGCTGTTACCTTTTGGTGTGATAAGATATTAAAAATTCACACTGTTTCTGTGGCGCTTTGACTAGTACGGCAGCACGCTCATTAGCATTTAAATGGGAAAAAGATAACGCTGTACTTCCCAGAGTCATACCTCCATCGCAAAGCTGGCAGACAGAGAAGAAAACTTATATCTGGCCCTGAAAACTTTGGCTGTTTTTATATACCTCAGAAATAGCTTTTCTGGTCATTATGTGTTTTACTGTATGTTGCTTTTATCTACTATAACTATAACAATCAAAATATTATAGCAGGTCATAACATGTTGCAGTGATGTAGTAATGTCCACTTGGAGAAGCTTGTGAAAAATCTAATTTCACATGACAGTGATTTATTAGGAATTAGAGGACCTTTGCCCGTTCATGTACTCGGTAGCAAAACAATAAAAAAGCGTTAAAAACTCAAATGAAAATGCTAACTATGGTGTCAGTCTTTAACTTGCTGTTTTTGGAACAGATTCGGGCATTTCTTGTCAATATTAAACTCACAATTAAGCATTTATTTTAATAAATACACCAATATTTGTCTATTATTCTACAAGTACATTTATGCCTGCAGGGGAGTCATTCACTGCTCCCATTCAAACTACATATTGTTAGTTTGTAAGTGAACCCAAACTAGAAAAATACTTTGAATTCTTGCTATTTTTATTGGCCTGCCCGATGCTTAAAATGTTGACTTTAACAATTAAAGAGTCAAGACATTGTAAAGCTAAAACAGTCTTTCTGTAATTCTAGAGGATAATGTTATTGCTTACTGAATCAGTAATTAGCCACACATTTATGCTGCTTAGAGTGTACTTTTCTTCTTTCGATTACTCACACATGACATGTCTTTTCATGCACAGAAAAAGCATGATTGAGGATTGAGCTGTACTCTAAAGATTAATGGCACTCTTTTCTCCATGCATATTTTTTCCCATCCAGATCTTGCTGTGTTTGGCTGATTGTCATTTTTCTGCTCGTATTTGTTCCTCAGTCTTTTGTCACAGGAGCTGACTATGACTCAGCTGGAGCTTTGCGAGGCTAAAAGTGGGACAGCTGCCTTTTTTTTAAAATGACACAAGTTTGTCTCATTGTATCTGGCTCACACGTCTCCTCCCTGGGAACGAAAGGAGGAGGGCAGCTGTGGTGGGATGATTTGGTATGAATTAAAGCTGTTTCCTAACAGGCTCCACAGGGTCTGATCCTGTCCCCTGTTTGTCTGGCGGACCCCCTTCACCAGTATCAACCCGAGAAGAGCATGTATTATGTTACATCAGCTCTTTTTACCCCTTGTCCTTTTGTTTTTCACAGCAAAATGTTCTTCAAACAATAACACTGGTTGTATATTTAGCATGACTTTGCGGCTGAAGGTGCCCCAGCCATACTACCTGTGGTTGGTTGCGGGGGAGTTGTTTAATAGTTTTCCCATGCAGCGTCGTTGACATGGGCCTCCTGAGGGTCCGGTCTGTCAGTGTTATTCATCGTCGGCATCCAGCCGCAGGTCTCTGGCCAGAAGGAGAGACTGATGGCAGCGAGAGGAAATCACTATGCTTTTTGTTCTACGCAGTACTCACTGGGCAGGAAGTGGTCAGCATTTGTAGTTGAAGTCAATCTAATGTAGTCTGTGGTCTGATAGGGGAATACATGGGACTTTTGGGTGTTTTGTTATAGCAAAGCTCTTTAATAAATTACAGAGTGAAACATGTAATTTCGAGTTGTGTTTTTCCCCTTTTTCAGCTGAAACACTCAGAAAATGAAGTGTTGGCTTATAAAACAGGACTTCGCTGCTATAACAAAATAATGTTACACAACTCATCCAGCTCCTCCTCCTTCATCATCTCCTCTTTTTCACCTTCCTTTTTCTCCTTTCCTTCTGATTTTTATGGAAAGAAACTAATGTTAAATATAAATAAGAAGGTACTATACTATATAAATTTAGAAGGTACTGTATGTAGGACGATGCATTTTTATCCAGTGAAATCTTGGCCTCTCTCTTATTTTTAATCTACAGCCAACAGGGACAGAATTGTGTGTGCTCAACACAATACAATATTTAAAATATATATTGTATAATGCCTGTATTTAATGTACCCTCCTTTTGCAACGCCTCTGGCTGGACTATGCAGAGTCCCTTGTCCTTCACCCTTCTCTTCAGGCTCTCCTCCCCCCTCTCTCCCCATCTCATCCTCCTGTCATCACTCGCTCTGATGAGGCCGTGAAACAGGTGGCTTGAGAATTCAAAATGACATAGGAGAGATGGAGACCAAACAGTTGTGTGTGTGTGTGTGTGTGTGTGTGTGTGTGTGTGTGTGTGCGCGCGCGCATGTTAGAAAGAGAGAAAACAGAGAAAGATAGTGTATACGTGACACAAGAAGAAAGTGAGAGGCCACCCCTCCAAAAACAATAACAAACAAAATGCAAATTTAGTTACTTTTTGTTTTTGTTAACATTTCTCTGGCTGATAATCTCTGTAACCTACAACCACATTTCTTTATACAATATTATAGAGTTATTTTGTAAGATTACTCCTTTAGCGTAGATTCTTAGCCTGTTGTCAGAACACACCTAAATTAAATTAAAGTTAATCAAATCCATGTTGATACAAAGCCCAGGCTCTAAAGTATCACAGACGAAGAGCTGGGAGCAGTGACAGATTGGATGTTTTATACAAGACAAAAGCATTCATGACTGTGGCTTTGTATTGTTCAGCTAAAAAAGATATAGTGACTTGCAATGATAAGAAAGAATCTTTTCTATATAACATATAAAAATCTGTTTAAACATATCTAACAATGACCTAGATGAAAAGTCTTCTCAGCTCTGCAGAAAGAGAGCAAATCTGCTCAGGCATCTGTTCCCAGAATTTCCGGCAGCAGTTGTGTTGCAAAAGATCCTCTAGTAAGTTGTCTGGAGACAGCATGTCACATCAAGCACATATTCTAAACTATGTCTTTCTTTGTGGCTTAGTTCTCAATGTAATTAACTGTTGGTGGCTCCCTGGTCAATCCCTGAAGAGTGTCCTTTAGTCTTATCACCGTCTGCTTTCCCATCAGCACTCCCTCCTCTCTAACCCTCGAGTTACCGATTGGTCTCACACATTTCACAAAAATTCTGTTTGCGTCACTGTTATATTGTTAGTCAGCTGTGGTTTATTTAAGTCTGGCAGCAAAACAGAAATAAAACATAGTCATCAGAGCACCCTGTGCTCTAAAAGTTACCACAAATTGTAAAAGGAGACTTATCATGCTTTTTGTGAATTTCTGTTATTCTTACATTGTTATGATGTTGGATGTAAATGTTAAACATGGTCAAAGTGCCAAGAACTGAGGTGAATGTATTTAGAAATGTTGCCTGCAAGTCCAAAGACAGGGCTTCATGCTTAGTTTGTAAAGTTACCTCTTCCTCCTCCTCATAGTGACGTCACATTGTTCGCACTAAGGTCATTCCACCTATTGTCTGCATTGTCCACTTGCATATTTTGGATCTGATTTGGGCTTGAACATGTGTGGATATTTGAGAAGTTTCCATTTTGAGTAAAGAACGTGAGAAACAAGTGAAATCCTACTACTATGGTTTGTTCAGGTAGCATTCAAAGCTGCAGGAAGTCTGCTGAGGGGCTGACAGAGACTGAACTCAGGGGTTTCATAAAAGGCTGGTATAAAATAAATAAGGATTTTTTGAACTGTAAATCATGCAAAAAAAAAAACTCCAGTAGAGCCACAGAATATAAATATAGATCTGGAAATGTGCATGATGTCCCCTTCAATATAATGGTTGTCAGTTTGTTTTGATATACAGTGAAACGTAAGTGAAAACAATTTCAATAAAACTTTTTCGATATTATATTAAAAACTTTACAAACATTATATCCAAATTCTACCACAGTTTACAGTTTTATAGTCAATCGCTGGGGACAGTGTCCAGCTTCAGACAGCTGCCTTAAATGGTACATCTGGCTCCTAATTCTGCAGCCCTCAGTCAAAAGTTGTGCCAGCAATTGCCAGCCAAAGAAAGCTAATCTCATGTTCCCTGTGTGAATCTGTCAGCCAGATAATTTGTTTCTATATAAACTTTCAGATCTGCTGCTATGCTGTCCCCTGCATTGAAGAGGACTGACGCTGTATTTGTCATTGTGGAATGAAGGTTCCTTATGTTGCGTATAACTTACAGAGAGCAGACACAGTTATTCTATTGTCTCGGACCACATGGATACCAGCTTTCAGATTGTGTAATAATTACAGAATAGATTGGGCAATACCGGAGGAACCAAAAATCACAGACTCAACATGTCTCTCCTGTTTTAGCTCACATAAATATGTAGGACTTCATTGTTCCTTCTCTCTCTGAATCTGAGGATTTTTTAAAGACGTGTGGCAGAGGTTGCACAACCCCTCATCTAGATGTGTTTTTGATACAAACCAACAGGCCAAGACAGTTCAGCCAAGGCTTAGATGCTCCAGCAGTTTTCTTCTGAGCATAAGATGGATGTTGGCCTGCACACATAAATTCCACATTAGCACATGCAGTCTAAAGAAAGGTTGACAGATTCAACTGTTGAGTAAATACTCTCGCCTCCACAAACGTAGAGCAAGTTTTTGCTGTTACACAATGTAAACTCTTCAGTATCTCTAGGATGTGAGAGTTTTGTTACGTGCTGTTATACAAAGTTGACAATCTCATCTTCAGTAAAATGAGCTGTTACTCAAAATACTTCACTCAAAGTCTGGTGTCTGACAGGAGCAACTGACAGGCAGGTTTTGAGTTTGACATGTTCATTCAGTTTTTGTTAGAGGTCTTAACATCACTTGATTTTCTGTGTTTGAGACATTTAACACACACACTGAGAAGCATACCCTAAACACACACACACACACCCACGTGTATGTACTCACAGACACATAAACACACTATGTACGTAAAGCAGCAACACATGTAGTCAGCAATCTGGTTGGAACAGAGGAGGCGATCAGACAGACAGCCCAAGGAGAGGTGGCGCCTGTCATGTGGAATGGATCTCATTAAAAGTATGCCCCAGGTCACACTTTGATGGACAGGGAGACGTCAGTCATCTGCCAACTAGATTAACGGAGACTGAAGCCCCCGTCCTTCCTCTCTGCCCCTTGAGAGCCTGCAGCATACCAAGTGGGTCCAGGCAGACTCTTATGTGTGCCCCGCAGCCTCCGTCAAACCTCTCACCTCTGGCTTGCCAATCACAAATGAGCACATTCACCTTAAATCCAAAGGAAAGAAAATCCCACCTGCTGTGTCAAAAGGCAGGTGGTAGGAGACCTTTTCTTTTCCACCTTTTCCCTGGTGTATGAGGTTGTTTTGCAGTCTCAAAGGCCAGCTCTCCCCTGCCCTGTACTGCTACATTTGTATTTAAAAGAGCCTGTATAATACAAACACTGAGAGTTGAACGTGCTTTTGTCAAAACCTGACATCATAATTCACATACTGCACTACTAAAATGTGAGGCTTGCATTCCTACAGGTTTAAATTAGGGTACTGCGCCTTGCACTTTCATGCACAGCAAATCTGCAGCTCATTTGGATCTCTGTATCACTAATTCATTCAACTCATACACAGTTTGATACATTTTTGGTGAGGTCCTCCTTGCACAAGGGAAGTGATGCATTTTACATTTCTGGCAGCAGAAACAATGATTTATATATAACAAATAGAGGAAGAACTCTAAGCGCAACAAGAAAAATATGGCTGAACAAATAAAGAAAAGATCAGTTCCAACTCCAACAAAAGAAAATAGAATAAAAACACTGATGTAGTGGTGACACAAAGATGTTTTAAAATAGAAAGAAAAAACCCTATAATTTTATATTTAAAGTAATAGCTCAACATTGGGAAATATCTTTATTCACTTTCTCTCCTTTTTGCTAGCAGCCAGTTAGCGTAGCTTAGCATAGAGAATCTGTTCAAAATCCACATACCAGCACCCCTAAAGGTCAACAGTCAACATATTATACTATCTAGTTTGTTTAACTCATACAAAAATGGTAGTGAAAGAAAAATACTAGCTTAACAACCTCAACAGGACCTGCAGGAAGGCACAGATTGTTGTTTTTGCACTTTGGTTTTGGTAGGGATTTAATGACAGAAAACACAATGAGGCTTGCTGTTTACAGATGTTTCCAGTCTTTATGCTGAACTAAGCTGGCTGTAGTTTATATTTAGTTTGTATAATACTAAGCACGCAAACATTAGGTTGGTAGTGATCTCTTCATCTAATTCTGAGCAAGAAAGTGAATAAATGTATTTCCAAAAATGTTTGACTACTCTTTTAAAGATAACTGGAATTCTTCACCAGTAATATAACCATCAGCGATATAACTGTGAAAATGCAAATGACTGCTGACATTTAAGGACAGGTTCACAATTTTCAAATCTTTTGTAAAATAATAGTCAGGTGCCAAAATCATTTTTTCTTTTTCCATGATTATTCCTGCGGTTCATACTGGCCATTAGAAAATCCCTTGATAACGCACTTTCAATGTAAATGATGGTGGCCAAAATCCTCATGCCTGCTTCTGTGCAAAATGTATTTAAAAGTTTACTTGAAGTTAATATGAAGCTTCAGCCATCCATATTAGTTAAGTCAAGTAGATAGCTTTCAACATTACAGTCTTCTTAGTGTCACATGAAAACACTGTTCGAGGAAACACAAACAGAGAATGGTGCTAAAAAGAAATGTGGCAGATATCCACTTGATATAACTAACTCAGACTGCTGAAGCCTCATATAAACTTCAGATTAACTTTTAAGTGCATTTTTGCACAAAATAACTGTGTGGACACACTGTGGACAGCACCATCACTTACATTGAAAGAACATTTGAAGGGGATCTTTTAATAGTCAGTATGAACAGGAGGAATGATTACAGCGAGGAAAAACTCTTTCGGTGTTCATATGGGCATCTGACTGTTGTTGACAAACTTGAAAAATTGTGAACCTCTCTATCTCTAATCATTTAAGTTAACTAAAACTTGCCAAAACCCATAACCCAAACCCATATTTTCCCCATAAAATCAAGTATTGTTATCTACGGTTTTGTTTTGGTAGTTTTTTTTTTAATAAATGGAATTCGGGCACAATCTCATTGATTGCAACATATAAGATATGAATAAAACATACTTTGCATGACTTTAATGTGCAATATACTTACACCTTTTTTCTTGTTTTCTTTCTATTTTCAGGGTTGTTGTCTTACAGGAAAAAGGACATGCACTGTAATCATACAGTGACCTACTGTTTATCCCAACATTCCCAAGAGTTCATGTCTCCAGCAATAGACCTGTGGCATGACGCCCAGGACAGGGGCCATGGATGGTTCACTTTGACAAGCATGCTAGTCAAGGCTATGCTAGCTTCACTCAAAGCAGATCAGGATTCCCAGCCATCTCTGACACGCTGGTTGTTTGACGTAATACAAAGTCCATTTGAATTACGTCTAAATCTGGGGATGATAAAATTGAGAAATAGTTTTGGCAAAAGATGGAAATAATTGGCCTATTTACAGAGCTGAGGATGGGAGTGGAGAAATGTGTCAGTGTTTAATAACCCTCATCAGCAATGCAATTTGTGACAACCCGCGCAGATATATGAAGTATCCCACATTTAATCCATGCTGGAGTCAGACTGGCATGCAGTATGTCATGCTTCATGCATCTGTGCTGATAAAGGCCAAAGGTAGTCAAGACAGTTATGTGGTATCACCTTATATCAAGACAGATCTAAGGCGATGCCGTCTCCGCTCTGTGCCCAGCAGCTTCTGTTGAGAGGTCACCATTCTTGAGCACGAACATGTCAATGGATCCATGACTGTAAATTCACCACAAGCTGGTAATTGATGCTATATATTTTTTTAAAGGGGGCACAACATGCTCTTTGTGTGATTTAACATTTATATACTGTTTTGATGTTGAATGCCTATGTTAAACATGGTCAAAGTTACAAAACTTGAGGTAAATGTATAAAAACGCTCCCTGCAAGACAAAAGCTCACATTTCATCCTGCCCTGAACCCTTCATTTGGAATGTTTTGTTTTTTTTAATTTCCCATTGGGATGTTGTCAGCTCATTGTCCATAAACGGCCGACTGTTCCATAATCTTTGTTGCTGAAGTTGTTTGCGTTGTCCACTCTCATGGTGAGAATCGGACTCAGACTTGAACATTTTGGATGCATTTGAGAAGGTGCCATTTCGAATAAAGAATGAGAATAAGAAGAGAAGGCATGCTACTGTTTTTAGTTTATGTATCCTCCAGAGTTCATGGAAGTTTGACGAGGGAGCGTCCTGAAGCTGGCCAATTAGAACAGAGTGGGCTCATCAGAGCTTAAAGAGACCGGACCGAAAACAGCCTGTTTCAGACAGAGTCTGAACTGAAGGGCTGGTATAAGTTAAATTAAAGAGTTTTTGGAACAGTAAACAATGTAAATATGGCATATTTCAGTAGAGCCCCAGAACCGAAACATAGACCCGGAAATGTGCATTATATGTCCCTTTTAAACTGAGAATCAGCAGATAGTTTTTAGAGCAAACTAGAGAAAAACTGGCATGCTTTAAGTCACTGGAGGAAAATAAAGGCCATTGACTTAGGGGTCAGAAGGGCTCAGAAGTGGATGTGATATTAGCCTCTTTTTTCTGAAGGATTATGACATCTTTGCAATATGAGCTACCCCTGAGTGCCATGGAGGGACTTCCCTCCAGAGGCTTCCTTGACCAAGGTCACCAGGCTTTGACATGACCCCTCACCTCTCCAGTGCTTACTTGCCTAACCAATGTTATGTAAACTGATATGTATGGGAAATGTTAAATGGCATGTGTGCTTTGTTGTTTTGAAGATTGGGTGAAGCTTGTCAATTTGTGTACAACATGGTAATTAATTAGTTGAGGTTATTAGTATGATATGGATTAAATTCAAATGAGAGCCTTCAGGGGCTGAGATTCCTGAGGAAGCATAGACCTTGGTGCTTTCTGTACAGCAAGAGATAATGAAGGGAGGTTGAACACAATGCAGCGGTAATCACAATAAATGTACTAATCCCTTCCTGAAAACAGTAGGAGAAAACCCCACATGCAGTTCTCCCTGGGGCACAAAGACTCGCAGCAGCCAGATTTCTTTGGTCCCTTCTAGACTGACATGCCAGCAGTAAGGTTTGGGGGGATGTTGGTGGAAACCCCTTATTATCCAAACAATGACATTCAGACCTTTAAATGTCAGGAAACCGCTATTTGACAGAGAGAAAGAGGAAAGAAGGATGGTGGGATGCGTTTAGCAAATCAACAAATTAGCCTACCTCACACTGCATTCAGGTTAAGAGTGTGTGTTAAGTCAGTATGGCTTTAAGTGTCTATTGTGATAGACCCCATATATAACTAGAATCTACGTAGAGACGAGGGGACCAATAAGCTGTGGCATTAGCCTCATACAAATAAGCAAACAGCAGACTTTAAATCCAGACACTGATGAGACATAATGGCATTGTGCAGTTTGTGACACCGTGGTTAATTGTTCATTTATATAAGATATGAGGTGCTTAAATGTCACACACTAATACTGAAATGCCAACAGCAAAAAAAAAAAAGCCACAAGTCTATAAATGGCACAGTCTCCTGATTTCTCAGAGGTGCTAAGTGTTGTTTTCTACACCACTGCATAGATAATAACACATTTTAGGTATAGCAATGAATTAAACAGCATGATAATGCCAGATTCTTTCAACAAGTAATTTTTTTCTAGTGCTATTAGATACTCAGTTGGACTATCTATATCTGCATCTTTTTCTCATTAAAATTTGCTGGGGAGCCTGCATGTATTCACAGCAGCAGAGAGGGAGCGATCAAGTAATCAAGCTCCTGCCTCTTGCAGGTTGTTGCCATACTCGCGTTCCCCTCATTTGACTGTCACTCAGCGAGATACCGCTTTCTGCCTCCCCCTTTAATCATCTGTCATCCCTGCTAATGCAAAGCGACTGCCAGGGCCATGTAGGAAATCAGCCACATCTTTAGTGTCACTTCTCATTAACATAGAAAGTCAGGTGAGAGAGGAGCACACTCATTTACTGTATATCCACAGGGACCCGGCTAAACCTCTGACAGGGAATTTTTCTACTCTCAGTAAAATTGCAGTAAAATGATGGGCATTTCTTGTGGCATGGCATTTTTTCAAAATTAACCTAAAATAATGTCCTGTGTGTGACAGTTGGAGCCTCTGGCTGTTCTGTAATTGGATCCTTGTCTTGACAGTTGCTAGCTGCAAAGATTGTTCCTGCACCTTCCCTTGTCCTTCCCTGTCCCTGTCGTTTTGCAGATCTTTCTCTCCGTTTCTCTCCACACAGCTGGAGAAGAGCTTTCCTGCCTCACCCGCAACCAGCTCTCAGGCACAGCTGTGCTCACTGCCTGCTGGTGGGTTCAATTTTTAATATTAATGAAGCCTTAGCAGATTCAAGCCTGACGCTCACCTGCAGTGCAGCGTACGAGCAAGAGGAAAGGAGGGAGACCTCGTTCATGTCTGACAGCCCACCGTGGAGAGAGAGCTGCTGACACACTGATGTTTTCAGCCTAAGTCTCTATCTCATCAACCCTACATGTATGTCGCCCCTCTGTGCAGCAGCAATGGTTGAAAGCTTGACATGTCAGAGCATCAGAACCCATGTGAAGTGATGCATTCTCACCTGTGGCAACATTTGAATCTACTGTACATGCGTGATCATGCTTTCCTCTCTCCAGTCCCAATTGAGTTCTGTTACCATGGCGACATAAACTGTATAACACTCTCTGGGATGCCTTTCTAGCAGCGAGTCTACAGGCACAGCACGATCACACAGACGCATGGGCTCTGGGGGCATATGGAGAAAGCATGCGTCTAAAGTGGATTCATATTCTTCAATCATTATGCTGCAAGTGTTTTAAGAGAGCATAGTGTTAGACTTACTGCTGCACTTTTGCAACAAGTGAAGGCTAACCCAGCTGGCATGATGAACTCTGAACTCATGCCCCAACATGAAATCTGTCAGCATGCCATGCCTTTTTAACTCCAACCCATGCCCATGACATTAAGAATGCCCTACATATTAAACTGGTCACGCTCTGAATTGGGGTTATCCCTGCACCCACTCCACCAGACCACCCTCTGGTTGTCTCTCCTTATGTGCACAAACAACCCTATTTGTTGTGGTAACAAGGCTATTTACAAAGAGGTCGACTAATCCACTGTGGTCTCATCCCTGCTGTGCTGGCATACATATGAAATGCCTCAGGACACTTTCAACTGTCTGGTCATGCCTTTGCATCCAAGCATTTCTTTATATCTGAGTACCTTCTTGGCCCATTAAACTAACAAGCAGACAGCCATCACTTCCTTGACTTTCACTCACTGGCATTAGCTTGTGTCACCAGTCAACTTCATGGGTGCGTGTGAACATGCTCATCACGTTATTCTGATAATCCTGCAGTAATTTGACCCAAATATAGCATTAACTCAAACAGAAATTATCAGTCACATATACAAATAGCCATATTAATATAGTTTACATTTAAAATAAATAGATTTTCTGTTTCTTTAATGATTCTCTTTTTTTCTCCACTATAACATAAAACTCACAAAATCACAAGATATTAAAAATACATCTTATACTGGTCCAAACAGTAGTAGATAATTTCTCCTCTCTGGGACCTCCTGATATATCATTCCCCATGGAGCATTTGAATAAGATGATACATAAAACAGCCGCATTCATCTTTTTAAGAGTGTAATAATTCAGATGAGTGTGTTGATATGATTCTGCAAAGGACTGAGCTACCTACAACATGAGTCGGAGGTATGAGGATGTCACTGGCCAGAGGCAGCTGACATGTCCTGTCAATGTGACCTGGCACCGTCCTGCCTCCCGAGACACAGCTAAGCCTCACTGCAATCACAGCCAAAGTCCTACACTTCCCAGCCAACACAGGAAGCACAGCTAAAACACACCCACACCCACACACACACACGAACACACACACACACACACACACACACACACACACACACACACACACACACACACACACACACACACACACACACACGCACACATACACATACATACACATTCCTAGATATACATGCAGAGTGGTAGCCTGTTAGTTCCCCAAACCTTCCCCTTTCGGAATAATGTCACCTGTTTAGTGTTTCCATGGAGACCAACCAGACTAATGAGGTAGGGTGTGTGTTTCTGTGTGCTAATATGCATATGTGTTTATATGCAGGGGGGCAGGTGTCATTAGGTAGGGGCAGGTGATGGGAAACAGCTTAGTGGGTTATTACAGCTGGGTTTGTCCTCCCTGCAAGACTGGCTTCATCTGTTGCAGAGCAGATGAGAATCTAAATCCACTAATGATAAAAAAAAAAAAAAAAAAAAAATGCACACCAAAATGTTAATATTACATGTGCATATTAGTTAGTTCACTACAAGGTGAACTTTTAAGATATTTGTTCATAACCAAAAAAGTAAATTACATTTGTTACTGTCATTGTGACGTCAGATGTGACAAATCGTGTATCCAGAGAGGTGGGATAAATGAGGGAAACATCGTGAAATCATGCAAACCTGCATCCAATTAATAGTGGAGATATAGCAGATGGCTCATTTGGCTGCTAAAAAAGGATTCCCATGACTTTGAGAACTTGCTGCCTTGTCAAAATGGAAACACCTCTGATGATTCAATTTTTTATTGCTCACCAGAGATATAGATATTTATTTGAGAAGTGAATAAGAATGCAGTATATGTGAAACATCATCAAAAAATAATAGTCATTTTGGAATTAGCTAGCACTATTTGTAATACCCATTGAAAGGGTGTTTGAACAATGGTAATGATTATTCATAGTTTACATATTGTGCCTCTTGGTAATCTAAATTCCACAGTCATGTGTTTGTGTTCATGTTCTAACAAGGGCATGAGTTTGTCACCTAGAGGTGTTGACAATGACATGTGGGAGTGGATTAGGGGAGTGGATCAATGGAATAAAACAACACATGTTAATCTAATGGCCTCCGGAGAGTATGAAGAGAACAGTAAATGTAACGAAGTGTTGGATCAATGACCCAGTTTATCTGTACTGAATAAATAAATGTTGCTGTCTGATATTCACTAAAGCAGATGAAGAGGCTTTTATATACTGACACTTCAGCAAACTAGCCAACAAATGCATATGTAGAGGTTTTATCTTCATTGGATAAATACGAACAAAAATTGCATGCATCAGAGAGACTGTTGTCTACATTCCACACCTTTCTCTGAAACCAGGTCATGTAATCAAAAACCTGGAGCAGAAAGCCCACGGCCCACATCAGCTCTGCCATCTGTGAAATGGAGGCCCTCTTCCAAAGCAGGATGACCAGACCCCAGGTGCAGTGGCCACACCACTGAAAACCATATCTCTCCTGTTTGGAAAAAAGTCTATTTTGTTCAATACAGTTTGTGTGTGTGTCTGTGTATGTGGAATGAACTTCCCCTTTTCAGTCAGTCAGACACCCATAGGATTTATGCTCAATAAACTCTCTGCCCTTTGCACTTTAAAGGAAGTCCATCTGCTCTGGAGAGTGTTGAGCAGCCTCAAGGCAGCTTGTGAGATGCGTGCGTGCTGTATGGCTCACCTCTGACGAATGTGCAGAGATTTCCACTTCCTAAGCGGCACGTTCTTCTTTTCCAGATCCACTCAGGCTCTGTGACATGTTTAGCATTGCCTGAAATTAATGTCTGAGGCGCTGCAACAAGAAGCTTCAGGTAAAGGTCATGAGACCTCAGGGGGAATAAGCAACAGCTGAGGAAAAAGATGATCCACATCTGCTGGACTACTTTAGAATCTATTTGAGTTTAAACACAATGAAAAATCCCATAATTCTTACATTGTTTGGAATTAACATCTGTGGCCGTGTAGCTACTGTGCAGGTCATCACCAATGTCTTATTTTCTTTCACACCAGCTTACAGCAGCTTATGTTGGTAGGTAAGTTTGCTGTTTGCTGCAACACAACTAAAGGGAACAAGTGTGAGCAATTCATGGACAGCTACAGCTCCATAGGAGATGTAGACAGCTTAACATGGCTGTCAACATGATGGCATATTATTTGGTGTTCCTAGCATCCCATAATCCCTCTGAATCCTTCAACACACAGCCTGGTGGGGGAATAGCAGGGGAGGCAGTGTTGGCATACTGGAGCTTGTCAAGGTTCTTTTACTGTACATTTGATGCTAAAATACGTTCTGTATCAGTTACTTAAATACCAAATATACCATTTGGAGAATACATCCTGCACCCTGCATGACGACAGGGCATACATGAATAAACAATGAAATTTAGCATCTGTCTATTGTGTCCATTGGTTATTTGAAAATAAAACTTCACTATAACCGAAATGAATATAAAGCTTTTGTGAATTCATATGAAAAAAAGATGCACATATAAGACTTACTACAGTGAGACATCTTTGTCTTATGATATTTATTTACATCAGTGCTTACAGCTGATTACAGTGTTGGACTTTTGGTATAATTTTGTCACATTTGGTCTTCCATACAATGTCCTACTGAAACGGAACTTTCAACTTAAACAAATCTATATTTTCTTCAGATTTTAACCACCATGTAATTTTAGTTTTACCAGAGGAAAGACTAATTTATCAGACATAGTGCTAATCTAAGTAATATTACTCACTGAAAACAACATTACATGCAGTATACTGGCAATATTGAACACCGAAGCTTCTGATCAGTTATGTACATATTCCCTGCCTGTAGACATATTTATGAATAAATGCTTATTTAAGCAGAAAATAAATATTATTTCAATTAAAAAAAACAACAACCAAAAGACAAAATGGGAAATCAGTTAGCATTAGTATACATTACATTATTTCAGCTGCTGGAATATTTGTATTGTACATAGCTATTTCAGCTATTTCAATACACACAGGTCTGGAATAAAGCTCATTTAAAGTGTTATAAAACTTCATCAACTTCAAACTTGAAGCTGGAATGAATAATTTTATTTTCCATCCAGAACATGCAGGCTGTTGTGGTACCAGAATATCTGCTACTCTCTTCTTCCTCTGTCCCAAAGAGAGTAAGACCGTAAATCAAAGCCTGACGAGCTGCCTCATGCTTTTAAGGAGACCACTGATGACATTGTTTCACTATTTACTCTCTTTGGGCTGGGTGTCATGGAACAAAAGATTAATGGGATTACCCAGGGTCTGTCTCCCATGTGTCTCTGAGAAAAGAATGGCCTGTCTGCACCAACTCTACCTGCAGGTCTGGACCTTGTAATCAGCTGGCTGAGGGCGAGTAGCACACTGTTGACGTCTGTTGCCTTAGGAATCAGTGTTGCAATGCAAAGAAGCTTTGACTGTTGTTTATAGCAATGTTCTGTATTATCCTGTAGTGCAGTTTAAAATATGGACACACACACACACACACACACACACTGTATATACAATTTATACATTTAGTACATATTACAGTATATTTAAAAAAAATATATATATTTTTAGGTGGATCATTCAGGCTTATGCACAGACACTAGGTGTTCTGAAAGAGTTGGGCCAATAGTCCATGTCAAGTTTGAGTTGATCAGTCTCTCTTGCATAGTTTCTAACTGAATATTCTAAATTGAAAAAGGAAGTAATACCCAGACTAGTAGTTTAATGTAGCTTTACCACAGTTGGTGTTAGCCAGACCCACTACACACGTGGCGACCTTCGATTTGCTCTTAAAATTCAATTGCTGTAGCCCAGCCTAACAGACACATTTTCGTTTCCCAAATGCACATTTCATACAATAACCCATATTCTAAAGAATTCAGTAGGCTTGAAACAAACACGTTTCTACAACGTGTCTGCATCTGCATCCCACCAGGTCTAAATGCAAAAGCATTCATATTTGTTCTGAATGGCTGTGCGCACAGGTCGTCATAGCTTTCTCCTGCCTGCATCCCTCTGCCTCACGGTGTCTTTACTGTCTTTGCAGTCTCAACATAATTAATTGTACAACATGCAGACGCTGTTAGACATTCCATTAGGCACTGCATTTGAAGCATAATGAGGTCTTATAAACAATAAAGGAGGCCATCCTTGACCTTAGTCTATAATAGGAATGTGACCATAATTGTTTCTCCATTAAAACACACACACACACACACACACACACACACACACACACACACACACACACACACACACACACACACACACATTAACAGTTATCACATTGCCACAGGTTTATATTTTCACAATAGCAGCTTTATTGCAATAAGCTGCTCTAAGTGGGAACACCTCTTACAATCTTCCACTCACTCAGTAGACAAACATTGTACACTGAGACATTACTTATAATGCGGTTTACCTTATTTAATTGCAAAAGACATAATACCTTATATTCTATTGTGGAGGAGTCTGTGATTTTGAACTCATTATTTTGTGGAAATTATTGTTGATTAAAATAGTTTAGTTTTTAGTTTTAATTTTGAAAAAGTTGTACACTATGTTATAGTATGTTAAAGTTACAAAAAAAACCACCTTGCTTATGCTCAGCCTGTTATTATTCAAGGCCCTTTCAAACACAAGTTTCAGTACTGTTCTGATATATTAGGAGAGACAGACTTGTTTCACAGCCATCAAGCTAAAAGGATACTTTCACAGGGGAAAGGTGACCGGTTTAAATGCTCTCCAAGCCCCTGCACATGTGTGGTAAAATATATCACCGCTGCAAGAGAACTGTCAACCTGTGTCAGAATTAATCAACCTTAGTGACACAGACCCAGTCACCCGCACACATAAATCTGCACATGCATGAAATTCAAACAAACACTTTTGCTGATGGAAGTCCTTGTAGATGGGACCAGTATTTTTTGTAACGTAGGAAAATGCTATTCAAAAATGAGAAAACTGCCAAGACAGCAATAGCTCATGTACATTTAAAACAAGCGTCTCTACCAGAAGGGCCGCAATGTTTACTGTAGCACTTTTAATACACTGGCAGGAGTCTAAAGGAGAGGGATATTCTTCGGAAGTGTTTACAGCTTTACTTACTTCTCCCCCTGCGCATCGAGGGTCTCTAATTACAGAGTCCTTCGCATACTGTCCATGCTTACCCCTCACGCTTCAAACATGATGCGCCATTCACACACAGTCTCTGTGAGCTGAAAGCATAGCAGCCACAGCTGTCGCAGTGTCATCATAGGCTCATCCAGCAGCATGAGGTCAAAGGTCAAATACAGCTAAGTTTATGTTTACATGAACATGCCAGATAATGTCATTCAGTTTAATTATAAAGAGAATCACATTGTTCAGTATATGACCAAAAGTATCTGCCTACAAACATTTAGGTATTCTGGTCTGGGGCTCTTTATAGTTTAGGTTAGATACATTAGTTCTATTCAAGAAAAATCTGTTAACTACATCATATACTGATATTTTAAACAATAGTGCGCTTCCAACTTTGCAATAAGTTTTTTTGTTTCAACTTTGTTTCAAGTAGCACTTTATAAGTGTTCATAGTTCAGGAATGAGTAGTCATAGGTGTAACGTACGGGTGATTTGTGAAAAATAATAGTATTTTCAACACGATGGATAATATGCAATTAATAATTTTGACAAATATGTTGTCACAAAACTATTTTAATCATCTGGTACGTGTGATTTGGTGGGTGGTGTGATAACCTCTCCTTGGGGGAGTCAGGAGGAAAAATATGGCTGCTCTGGCTGATCCAAACATTGGTGATGTCGGATCATGTGTTCTTGTTTTTCTTTTTTTTTTCTTTTTTTTTCATGACAGAAAGCCTGTCACACAAAAGTTGCTCCAAAGTCCCAGGAGAATTCTCTCAAAATGAATAACATTTCTCTCTTGAACTTTGACTCTCTGACACGCTCAGTTGTGATTGTTTTGCCCTTGTTGGAGTATGATTACACAAGGCTCTTGATTTTAACAGGCCTCCACTTTATTTTCAGACACACCGCTGGGGATGAGGAGATGAAGTGTGGGGAATGTTAAACCTCAGGAGTATACTACTCTTGCAGCTCCCTTCCTAACCATCGCACTTAGGTCTGTAAAGTCATGACACCAAACAAGAGCGTTCATAATGATATACTGTAGCTGCCTCTGGGTGAGTATTTGTAATCTGAGGGAGCTTCATAAAATTAGATTTTGTTGCAAAGCTGCAGTGGTTTGCTAAGAACTGAGAACAGAGAATGCCTGTTGGAACCTTGACGTACTGTTTCCCAGTGGAAAATAAAATTAAGGCAATTGGATTAGTACAATAAAGCCAATGGTTATCATGGTTCAGCCTTTTAACTACTCAATTATGCTTGAAACATGAAATGTCTGCTTAATAGAAATGGCTGGGTGTTGCCTCAATTGAATACATGTTTCAACATTTTTAGCAAGCTGAAGCAGAAGTGAGGTCAGGAGATCTACTGTGGCAGCAAAAGACTAGTTTTCTTAAAATAATTTTAGTGTAAAATTAATATTTTTGGAAGATAATCACTCTAAACCCACTTTCAACTCAGAATACATGTGCATTTATTAGAAATTTAGCACTCTAAAATCAAGATTTTTGATGACAATTGATGCAAAATGATCTAATTTGGAGAAAAACATTTGTAATGTAACTTTGGTATCCATGAAAATAATTATTACTTAAACTTTGAAATCTGTAGAGAGATCCATAATGTCAAACTATGGTTCCACGGTTGTTATGATCCTATGAAACGAAGAAGTTTTTAACTCTTGAAAGGAAATCACATGGTCTGCTCTACCTCACCAGTGACCTTTTAGTTGTGTTCACTTGCAGATATCCAGAGCTATCTCCAGTTTCCAGAGCAGAAGCCGATCATGTCTGTGTACTTGTCTGTTAAAATGGTTGACCTTTGACCGCTGCAGTAAACAGACTTATTGGGTTATGTCTGTGCCTCCTACAAGTAAAGGGGTCTTAGAGTCTGAGGACGCCACTGACGAGACAGCAAGGGGTCAGGAATTAGCAGACAGGGCAGTGGTACTCACAGCAGAAAAATGCTGCTCTTTAAGGTGATAAAAGCATAGATCCCTCTTTGAAGGTGAACAGGATACTCCAAATGAAATAAGGCATTATTACGCAAGCAAAATTAGAATTTTTCAAATTCACCATCCATAAGCTGGCCAGCTGAATTCGTCTAGTCAGGCAACAATGTGATCTGATTGTTTGAAATTGTGAAGAAGTATGTCTGTGACTATGTACATCTTTTTTTGAGGTGGTTGCTAGTGGGGTCTGCTCCTCATTGGAATGGCAAGCTCCTCCAGCTGAAATGGCTGCTATTAAACAAATAGTCAAGTAGAAAGGCATTTGTTTGCAGAAGCATATCCAACAGCAGTTCATTAGCCTTGGAGAACCTGCCAAATTCTTTTTTGTTTGGAGTATACAGCTGGCCTAATTTGATCATCAAAACAAAGATTTAGATCAAATTCCACACCCATATATCCAGAGGACGAAGATGACGGTGCAGCTAATGTAAGGGCCAAATAAACTCACAAATTAAGGGCTGCAATCATGAATGATTAATTTAGAAACGAAACCCGAAGCTGACTGACTGAATAAAGGTTTTATAGGAAACAGAGTCATCAATTGTGGCCAAGCATTTAGTTCTAATTTCTGTCAGAGCTCCAGTAAGAGCACCAGTCCTCTTAGCATCCCTGGGGGGACCTTCAGCTCATGTCTACACTAATTGCTCATTGATACAGATTGTGATTATCTGTGCTTACAGGGTAATTATGTAGTGTCAGAGTCACTAAATCAGGGTTGAAATGAGGCTATCACAGTGTTGGCTCTCTTGGGATTAGATGGGGTATGTCTGGGCCACTGCCTTATCTCGATTCCACTCCTGTCCTTATCTCCAGAGCGTGAGCCTGGAGAGAAACAACAGCCGGGCTACAGCCAAAGCAGACAGATAGTTAGAGTGCCAGGCATGCAATGTAAAGACACAGAGTGAGAGAATGATCCAGACAACACACACACACACACACACACACACACACACACACAGACACAAGTGCATGGCTCGTTTTGTTGTTTTTGTATTCACCAGTATGAACAAACGCTATTCCACACTGAAAGATGAAAATTTCCTTGTGAAGAAAAAACAATTTAAATGGAACAAATTAATTAAAATTCGGCTGTGAATTCAACTCCAGCATCTCATCTGCCCTGTTATTTTTTATATGCTTCACCAGGCTTTTATACACAGTCCAAGAAATACTGACTAAACTGGTGGTCGAACCATTTTATGGCTGAGTGTTGTGACATCATATCATGTGGTGTTATATAGAGCCTGTGTGGCCACAAAACCAGACCAAGATTGACAGAGAGCCACAATTGTTTTAGCCTCCATTTGTGAAACTGAATGAGAGCCCACAGCCCAAAACAACACCAGCACAAAGACTGCAGAGAAATCATTACACAATAAAAAGTCACTTTGTGCACTTTTGTTTATTTCAGTGGATAGATAAAATGATATATTTAAAATGACCCAAATGTCACTTAGTAATCTGTTTATAAAGGCGACCACAGTTTTGATATACTGTTTATGAAAAATGAACATTACATCCATTACAATATGCTCTTTGTATACCATCCCTCAGTGTGTGTGTTGTGTTGGCTCTACCAGTTCACTGTCTGCAGGGGTGCCTGTCACTCAGAGCAATGGTAAGTGAACCGAAGCCTCCACATAGAAATTACAAGTGATAATTATTCAGAGGCAAAAGGTTTGCCTCTAATTGAATTTCCTAGTGACATTCAACATGGATTTTCTAAATCGAGAGTGTGTTTTTTTTTTTTTTTTTAATCATGAATACCCTCTTTCATTTGAATCTTATATCTGTGTGGTTTATTCCTCTCTCTGTTTCATACCACCATGAAGGGCTTACTGCTAACAATGTTGGCATACAGCACATTGCATTTTGTATTATTGTTAGTCTTAACCTTTTCTTTCTTCTGCATCTGAGAATAAAGAGAGAAAAACATTTTGATCAATATAAACCATTGTGGTTTATTAGTTTTTCACCTGTCTGTTTCAAGTTGGTATGTGCATATTGTGCAGCAATATGGAGTCCAATCGCCTTTTTAAATATTTCTGTTTCAAAAGTTGCTTGCTGATGCCATCCAAAAGTTTTTCTTTTCATGAGAACCTATCAGATGAAGACTTGCGTTATTTAATTAGGTGCAGTATAGAATCTTTGCAAAATGTGGCAATATGATAAATGCTGAAATTATGTCTGAACTCTGCAAATCCCCAGATTAAGTTCTTTCGTTTTTTTTTCATTCAATGCTTTATAATTCTTGCTTTCTACAATATTTGTGCTTGGCAACTACAGTATAGTAATGTACGGGTAAGATGGTGGTTATGTCATATATATAGTCTGACAAGCCATTTGGTTGGAGCATACATACTGACACTTTTACAGTACATAAAAGATAAACTACTCTTAAGTTTGGTTTTAGAGATAAAGGTGAGGTACAGAATCTTTCAATATTAATGTAATTTCTAAGGGTACTGGGTTACAAAAACTGAGTTGCAATAAAACATATAACAACAGCATAAAATTAATAGATTCCCAAATATTTTGCAAGTTGGAAATCAAAAAGAGGGTCAAAACTATGCACTCATGGTGAAACTAATATGGATTCCATATGTCAGATGAAGTCACAACGTTCTTTCAAATGAAGTCAGAATGTTTCTCATCATTAAAATATAGAAGGTTTTTATGTACAAGGGAATTTTTCATAGAATAACAATCCTCAAGACTGTGAATATAACTCTGTATGCCCTTAAATGATTCTGTCTCTGCATCTGCACAGTGTTACAGCTACATCTTCTCTTGACAACTTTCAAGTTCTAAAGCATCTGCTTAGCGATGATAGAGACTTCCCACGACCCTGTATCCATTCTTCAAATACTCTCTTCCTCTTTCTTCTCTTTGAGGTCTTCCTTCCATTTTAGAGCATTAAGAAAGATGATTTTTATCTGGCGTTAGCTCTCTCTCATGTCTCTGGCAACAGTTGTTCAGCTTTAATGGGAATCTTGAGAATAGAATAACATTGCAGAAACCTATAATGTCACTTGGAGCACATCCTCTTGGCTTGGGACATTACATGTAAAATTTTGTAATATGTTAAGGGACCTGCACTTGAAGAATTTATACTCAAACCTCCCATATCGCTCATGGCTTCATACTGGAAGTTTAAAAATCAACACATGGCTCCTATGATATCAATGCAGATTAAACTCACTTTTGCTCAACATTGGCCACAATGACTATAAAGGGATAGTCATCAAAATAGAGTAACATAATCATTACATCAACATAATAACTCATCAAGATTATCCTATTCTCAAGTTTGTTAACATTAGTTTACATCAGCTAGGGATGAATATGAGTAATAGATTAATCAATTGCTAATCAGATACCCACCCCTTTTGTTCTTTTTTCCTTTAGTATATATGAATTGTCAAGTTTCTTCAACTCTGTTTATAGTGTGTTTTAGAGTTACTCAGCGCTTCAGGAAGCCCAGTTCAACCTACAGGAGTTTCTGACGGCTCATGTAACATGTTTTACTGCCACGAAGGAAACAAATTCCTGACAAGTGAATAAGTGGAAATCAACTGCAGAAACATGCCGAGGACCAAACTGTCTGTCAAGCAGCCAAGAACTGCTGGTGCCACAGATGTTGAGGAACTCAAAAAGACAGTATGAAAAATGCTAACAGTCAGAGAAAATAGTTTTGACAACTTAAAAGAGCCTGACAGGAGAGTGTGTTTGATGGATAGGGACTGTGGGATTCATATTCTGCTTTGATGGAAATACATTTATTTCATCACAATCGGGGTCATCGGATATATGGATCAATGCGTTCAATTTCTTTTCTGTGCATTAACTTGATCTGGAATTCAGTATATAACATGAATATTCAATCGGTGAAAACTTGAGAATCAACATCACTAAAGTTAGCCATCATAAGCTACAGGTCACACGAGAGTAAGGCAGGGTATAGAAAATTTCCGAAAAACTCCAGATTTTATTACATTCAACTTTTCATTTGTAAGCGGAAAATTGTGTTATTTCTTCTTTCAAAAGTTAAACAGTCTTGCTTTAGGTGCTGGCCTTGTGATTTGCATTACTGGACCACAGAGAGGTGATAACTGCCCTACTTATGTTTAAATTATTTTATAAAATCAGAAAGAATATGCAAATTGGGCATTTAAGGATGTATATGTAGGTTTTTAGAAGTGGGAGCTATGATTAGTCTAAAATTCCAGGTTTCATAGAATACAAATGAAAACGACTCAGCCTTTCAGTGGTTCACCAGTTCCCCAAACATGTTACAATTAACATCAACCCTTATTTAGAGTGACATTTAGAGTTGGGGCCTGTAACCTTCCAGCTCCCCATACAGCCCATTAAAGCCATCTATAGAAAACAAGTACTATATATAACCGCACTGACAGGACCAATAACCCATGTTGAATGTATTGGAGTACCTCGCAAATTGGATTGTGAGTGCACTCACAGTAGTAGTAGTAAACAAAATATTGTTGTTCTTTGCCTTTGGTGCCTTAGATTATGATTATGGTTTTATCTCATTTGATCATTTCTGGACTCAATGTTGATGTGTACGATGCCATTGCTGTTCCTGAAGTCTTTGCACGCTATTTGCTTCACGGGTGTTGCTGGACTCTCATCCTTCCTCTTTCTGATCTGACTTTGTTATCTCCCACTTCAAACAAAAGTCACTCTCCCCCCACCAAAACACTGTCTAACTCCAGCTAAAGATGCTCCTGCTGCTTTCAACTCACTTGTCGCTCCCCCACCTCCCTTTCACTGTCAATGCACGGAATACAGATTATCAGCAGAGCATCCCTTTGTTGTTGCATGGAGGGGATGGGGGTATTTGAGTTAGATCTCCTGGATAACATTCGAAGCACCCAGATTTCATTTCACGCAAATCTCTTTCATGCTGACAGAGTTGCTTATACTGGGATGTTGATATGGTTATTATTATTTTTGAGAAAGTTAAAGAGGAAAACTTCAAACTCTCAATTGGGAAAGCTTAAAAATGTGATAACAAAAAGACTGTATGAACATTTTCTCTATCACAGGCTCCCAAGGTCTCTGAGATTCTTTACTGGAAGAGGAACTGGGAGGCAGGCAGAAAGCAGACTCCTGCAGACACACAGCTCAGTGATGTTGCTTTTTAAGGCATGATGGACTGGTCTTATCAGTGGCCATTCTGCCAAAGCTGACAGTCTAAAAAAGAAGATCTGATCTGGGTTTTGTTTTCATTTCCTCAGACTTCTTATCTGCGAGCGAGTTGGGTGGAATCCAGCTCCAGACGTAACGTCCAGAGAAGAGACGACACGCTATGGTTACAGGTTATCATCTCCCCTCTGTCACGCTTGACCCACCTTGGCACCAACTCCTGCATCTGTCGTCAGGGTTACCTTTTGAAACTGCTCGCATGCTAAGGTGGCATGTTGGTCTGTCTATCCACTGTGATACCTTGTTTACTCTTCATTCATGTTTTGGTTATAAATACTTTTACAGTTTCTCTTGATTCATTAAAAACAAATCATTTGGATTAACTGCATAATATGTAATTTCTGTTGGAAAGCAGGAGCCAAATTATCTGCAGAGGTCTCCTCCTCTCCAAAACAAACGTACACAGGGAATAAAACTGTAAAAACACCGAATAAAGCAGTTTCATGTTAAAAATCTGGGTTTCTCCAACACCGATTTTTCTAGCTGCTTCCCCGTTTCCAGACTTCATGCTAAGCTAAGTTAGCCAACTGCTTGCCTTTTTCCCCTGTTTCAAAACCTTTACGATAAGCTTAAGAATTAATCTTTCCATGTAACTCATTTAACTCTCCGCAACAAATAGTGTTTTTTTTAACTATTCCTTAAATATACAGAAGTATACAGATATCCTGAATTTTACTGGTCACTCAGATGACACAGTCTGAAGCGAGCCACATGAATGAAAATAAGATTTAACAGGAGGTGGAAACATTTGGTAAAAACTCATCACCTAACAAGTGAGTGACTGTGAGGTTCTAGTATCTGCTGTATTCACATTACCAGCCTCACATTGCATAAACCAATAGCTCTCACCTCCATGTGTAAACATCTTTAAAGCAATATTTACAACATCTGAACTACATCTCCAAATGAAGATCATTTACTGTGGATTACTTTAAAGAGAGTTTACCAAGCTTCCTGTCAGAGATGCTGTCAGACATGAGAGGATTGTTTACAAGAGTAGAGGGGGCTCTTCAGAGCTATATAGGGCATCTGTGAATGCATTTGTCTTCAGATAAAACTTTTAATAGTCCTTATTAATAAATTTTCCATTTCATCTTGTTAATACAAATGGGATATTTGGGCTTTGGGTGCCTGGTACAACTGATAACATAATATACCCCAATAAGACAGGATGGGTCAGACTATACTATATCAAGTTTAGTTCATGGAATGTCCATATCTTGCTTATTCCAGCTTTCCCTGGGGAGAAGATGGGTCATTTATTAAGACTTATCCTCACACTTAAAACAAAGCTCATCCATCTCCCACTATCAGAACATGCCTCGCTGAGAGGCAAAAGAAAAACAGCTCATATCCAGTGTGAGCTTATATACAGTGAGGCATCATTGGGATACTCACTTCATAATGAAACCAGACTCCGAGATGAGACATTCACTTAAGCAAATGTACAATAATGAAATTATAATAATAATAATGTCATTGAGGGGCAAAGGAGGAAGTAGTGTAATGTTGTTGAATAGCTATAAAGTCCGTAAATGGAGGTGGTTGGGGAGGTTGGATGGGTCAATCAAACATTGCACTTTCACACAGCAGACCATTGTTTGTTTCTTTTAACCATGATCGTTCCGTAACCTTACCAGAGTAGTTATTATTGTAACCATGATGGTCTTTACCTTAACTAAGTAGTAATTTTAACCCAAACCACCATGTTTCCCTTACAATAAACAAGTAGTTATTTTAATCCAAACCATGATCTTTCCCAAACCCAAACCAAGATGTTTTTGTACCTAACCTTAACTATAGATGTATCAGATCAGAAAGCAGTTTTATCTCTGCAATACTGGTTTGTAATGTTTTTTTTTTTTTAAGGAAGTTATTCTTGGGGGGGGGGGGGGGGGGGGGGATTACTACCTTTCCTTTATTGTGTTGATGACTCTTGTGCCCTAACATGAGCAATCTGTCTGTTTCATTTTGTATTTATCTTATTTTCATAATGCCACTGTAAACACAGCTAGTGCTTTTGTTTGTTTATGCCAAGTCGCCCATGGAGATATGACTCGTCAGGACACCTCTGCCATTGCCAGAAGGCGCCTCTTGTCTTTCCCTCAGTGCAGGTTGTAGGTTGATAATGAGTTAGAATGAGAGTATCATTCAGGGAATAGATGACTAACAGTCAATAGATTCAAGAGTAAAGTGTTTTCCATTATATTCACCTGCCATTTTAATCCAACCACAAATGGAGATATATCTTATCATCCCCATTTATCTGGAGAGATAAAGTAAGCTTACTCCGACCTGAGAGACATTGATAGTAGGGAGCCAGATGGGTGGTAGAGGGAGGAGGTACAAGTTCAATCAGAGTAAAGGAGACTACTACACTGTCATAGTAGACGGGGACAGATTGTGTTACATGCAGAGATGAGGAGAGTGTCAGAAGTAGCGGCAACCTCCTCTTAGAAGTGGCAATGTCCTCCTCTCTTTCTCCAGAGCATTCCAAACACACCAAGTCCAGGGAGCGGCCTACGTCAGACGATCCTCTTTCTACTTCATACACCACCGACAGGGCTGTCGTCAGAGGGCTTTACCAGCGGTGTCTGTGAAACCTGAGAGTTGCTGGACAGGCTTCACACTGAGGGGCAAGAGGTGAGGGAGGTATGGTTTAGCACTGTTGAAGAGGTAATGCACACCCCAAGTAGTGGGGGAACCGTGGCTTGGTGGCTAGCCACAGGGCTGCCTAAGTGTGAGGAAAGCCAACTCTAAGAGGATCAAATTTCCTCACAACTTGTTGCCCGATGCTATATAAACTCTGGCATGCGGTGCTGACACCTGATCTGGACTAAAAGGGCCGCTGAAGAGATTCTCTGCACCCATCATGTGACCTGCTCTTTCAAGTCCGCTGCCCCCTACTGCTGCCTAGACCAACCCACTGGCATGGTCACCCTCAATGGGGCCCAGAGTGGACCTCCATCACACAGCTCCTACTCAGCCTCAGTCATCACTGCTCTGCTAATGAGGGTCTGGAGGGACAGTCACACAAACAAGGACCCTTGTGGGACCAGGGAGTTCCCTTTAACTATTGTGAAGAGGGGACCTCCCTCCTCCAGTTCATAGTGTGAACTTACATGTGACAGCTGTCCATCTGCTCTGCCAACACACTCCAAACCTAAACTGAAAGAGAGACTTAATGTTGTGTTTGCCAACAGAAATGGGCTCACACCCAATGGCAAAAGATTATTGTGGCCCTGAAAAGAGATTTAATCAATTTTAGACATCAAACTGTGTTTACTTGACATAGTGAGCCCTATTAAGTTTGTGAAAACAGTTGTATAATGTGTTCTTTGTCTCTGAAAGGAGTACTTTTTTTGGAAGGAAAGAGGTGAGGACGTTATAACCTAGAAATGTGAATTTTGAAAGATGTGGACATACCAAATGTAAATGAAAGATGCTATTGAATTGCATTTTGGGAAATGTGGTATTTTTGCAGCATGACTCAAAGTCAGAACATCCTTGGCATCAACTCTGTTCTATTTTTATAATAGTCAGATGCCCATATGAACATTGAAACTGGTTTTGCTTGTAGTAATCATTCCTCTTGTTCATACAGGTCATTAAGAGACCCTTTCCTACTGTAAGACATGGGGGACAAAATCCATAGTCCTTGTTCTGTGTGAAGCTGCAAAAGTTTCTTTGAAGCAGTTAGTCAGATGAGGTAGATTTCTTCCAAAGTTATAGTGTTGTATTGCCCTGAACAGCGTTGTTTAGCTGTTGAACAATAGCTACAAAAAGTCAAAGTCAAGTTATCCCACATTGATAAAAAACATTAAACCTTCAAATGCATGTCTGTGGAATAAATAAATAAACATGATTTGCACAAATGGTGAATGATAGAAGTTATCTTTATCACCTTGTAAATATACAGTAGTCACTAGTATGTCACTAGTGCAAACAACCAGCTGAATTAACCAAAGCCATTAAAAACTTTGATAGCCATTACAGCAGTAAACAACTTGAGGTTGGTAGTTCTATGAAACCTGGATGGAGTAATGAGTGCTACTAGCATCAATTATTCAACTTTATTGAGTAGGATATGAGTTTTCTACTCTTGTTACATCAGAAACCTGATGAGCTGGCAGTCTCTGAGAGAGGTCTAGAGCCCACCATAAATTTATTATAACACAGAAATGTAGTAATCAATATCACATACTTCTGTGAAGATAAAGCTAATGCACATGGTTGGAGAGATGGAGGAGAGATTGAGTATGAAGAGGAAACAGAAAAACAATAAATGGCTTCATCCTGGACTAAATCCAGATGTGCAACACACCAGCAGTGCCCATTAATCTGGCTCTCTCTACATTCAGAAAAAGTCCTCAAATTAATAACAGGAGGTTTTTCTCTGCTTAAACAGATCATTTAATCACAGTTTAGGAACTCAAAAGAGTGGTGTGAAATGAAGGTTTTAGAGGACTCCTAGTATGAGGAACACAGGATTCAACTGAACTCATCTGGCGTATAACGTATGTATAACATTTCAAGTGATTTTCTTCCACTTGTGCATTTGCAGCTTTGGTTTAGAATCACACTGCTATATGCTGCATTGGGCCTCTGGTTGTTGTGTCAGTGTCAGCTTAAACAATCCTGCTTGTGACCTCTGAGATGCCTTAAGCTCTTTGGAGAGTCACTTCATGAGGATTAGGTCTGGGTGTAGAAGAAGAATTCAGCAACAGGAGACAGCTCTTTTTGTTTCAGCGAGGAGGGAAATGGAAAACGACCACATATTTCTCCGAAAGCTGCAAAGAAGCAGAGCAAGAAAGGAAAAAAGAGAGATTAAAGATCTCCTCTTTCTCTGCTCAGGATGTTGTTTTTGTTGTTGACAGGCCTTTTAACCTCCCTAAGCTCATTCAGTTGGGTCTCTTTGGGAGCTCGCTTTGGGTTTGTAGCCTGTGGAGTCTCCATTCAGCCTGTATCCAGTCAAGCAAGTTGCATTATTTATGAGTGCTGTGGTTGTTATTCTGACTCCTTTATTGAGATTGTGCATAGCTCATCATGGAACAAAAATAATGAGGGGACAATAAATTAAAGTGCTGTCAACAGCCACTTGAGTGAACAACATGTCAGGTTTCTCTCCCCCAGATCCTGATGACATCAGATCCTTCTCTGCGTGCGATATGTTTTCCTTTTGGACAGATCCGATGGATTGGCCTCAAGGCCCATTTCACACTGGATTAGTTTCCATTTCAAGCACTATCCCAACCCCACCTCCTATATCGGAGACTATGGTTAAATCCTCAGAAAGTCTTTTTCATCTTATGTCATGGGTCTAAAACCAATGTGACAGAAGTTTGCTTTCAGTACATAAATTATGTTGGGTTAGGCCAAAAACAGACTCTAATCCAATTGTTTGAAATGGATCTGAGTGTGAGATTGTAAATTACAGAAAGTATTGTGCTTGAATAAACTGGTAGAGGATGCAATCTCATGCTAAGGCTTTACTGCTGCATGTAAACTGTTAGCAATACTCCACCAACCACCAAGACCACCAACGTACAGTGCAGTACATTCCTCACTTCTCTCTCATCAACGTACTTTCTTTCACTCAGTGTACACACAAATAAACAAGCATGTTCAAGCACATGCCTAAATACACATTGCAAAAATTAAAGAACATATGCGCACAAGCACACACCTGCCTCACTTTGCAGACAGACTTTAAGGCACATTTCTTGTAAGCAAAGTGTTTTAAGAAGACGGCTGTACATGCATAAGCCACAAGCTCCTCACCAGCGAGTGTACTTCCAGATGTGAACACAAATCAGTCACTCGGAGCTGTCTCACTCATGTGCACAGAGCAAAATGGGTGTTTGTATCAGGGGAAATCATAACAGGAAAGAACCAAAGGGGAGCATTATCCAAGCCGTAGGAAAGTTCCAGCACATCTCAGGCTCTGGACAGACACCTTATTACCATCTGTCCTTGCAGCATCTGTAAATGACAGAGAACCATTGCACCCAACCAGTCATCTGACCACATGTTAGTGGTAATGACATTACTGACATGACATTACACAAAGAGCATAGAAATATGATGGCTTGTAAGTATGTTGAAATACATGAGCGAGTTGGGAAGAATCATGGTAGCATTGTTACAAAATATCAACTTCTAATTATCATATTCTGTTATCAATTAGCTTTTTTACCCTCTCGCTGAATTGACTTTAACTCTTGTCCTGTAACACCTCATCACAATAACCTTCCACTCACACTACATAAGCCATTCCTCAATGAGGCCAGTCTTGGGAGTAAAACCACTCCGCTCTGACCCTTTGACTCCAGTTCATGCATCCTTCACATACTGTCACTTCTTTTGCAGTGCATGCTAACAGACCAGAAAGCAACATAAAACACTCAACTCTGAGATAGGGCATGTTTCTCACGTCAGATGGGATTATCTGCATCTTTCCTAACAAGTGTAAGATAGTAATAAATCATGTTGATTTACTTTTACATGGCTTGCCTAAATACAAATAAATCACTTTTGTTTGTTTAATTAACAAACAGCAGACTGCTGATAGGTTGGTTATTACAAACCCAAGCTGTGCAAACAAGTTTTGTTCAAACAAACAGAATTGTATTTTAAATTTGGTTGAGATCATAGTCTGTATATAAAGATGGATGCAGTGAGATCTGATGTCACCCATTGGTTGTTCCCTTTTATACTCTGGAAACACGGATTCAGACTGAAATGAACGCTATCTTACTGGGAAGACCAAGTAATGCACACTTGGGCTAATATTAGCTACTTTAGCTAAATTGTGCTGACAAGGCAGATATCATAATAAAGTAACATTAAACTTACAAAATATTGTGACAGTATTCCAACTCAGTGTGATTCCAGGAGCCAGGGAGAGTAGCAGGTGAGCCAACTGTTAATCATTGCCAACACAGCAGACATCAAAGCTACTATAAGTCTTCAAATCTAATTAACTGGGCATTAATTTCCAAAATGGCCACCCACATATTTATTAGAGGGCTCAAATTTAGTGATTGAGACCATAATGATTAATTGAAAAAGATTATTGACTTAGTATTTCTAGAGAGAAGTTGAGGCTTTTTGAATGGGAGTCAGTTGGATCAGATTTATTTTTTCTGTCAGTGCATTGCACCTTTAAGGTATTTCTGCATTGGCTTCAAGCCGTGGTAGTTTCCACTTGGCAACTACCATCTGACATCTGAATATGTCAGGTTGAATTCTGGGGAAATGTGTATAAAATTATGTCCAAGGCAACTACAATATTTCCACTTGACGGAATGGTACATTGAAAAACTTGTAGTTTTGGGTTTGAATATCTCAATCAGTGTAAACATCACATACCTTCAATGGCGAGCTGCAACAAGCTAATACACAATCTATATGACACTGTCATACAGTGTGGAATAAGATATTTCCTGCCTTAAAGATTCTTAAGAGGAAATAAAAAGGAAACCTTTAAGTTAAGGGGTTAATTTGAATCCATGTACTATGAGTCTGTAAACAGGAACTCTTCAGTTTGTTCCTTTGACATAGAAGTGACACAGTGACACTTCTCCTGCTGCATTTTGATCAGCATCATTCTGAGGAAAGTAATAACTGAGGGGGTGCATTTCTCATTAACAGTGGTTTTGCTTTGGGCTTGTCCATGGCACTGCCTGCAGGGACTTTGTAACAAGCACAAGGACCCTCTTAATCCAGCTCTCCTGCAGAGTGACATGTGGATGACTTTGCCACAAAAACCCAAGGGGTCCTGCTGGCCAGCCTGGCTTCATTAGCAAAGTTAACCTTCAAAATGTACTGCTGCCTCCTGCTCTGCCCTCGGGTCTGTTTTGACTAAGAGGAAGTAGGAGCAAGACTTGTGTCAAATATACTGTCAACGCGCTAAACAGGACCAGCTTTGACACAGCCAAGTGGCAAACAAGTCCCGCTGAGTAGAGAAAAGTTTGCTAAATAGTACAGGAAGTTAAGTGCCTCTCTTTCAAATAAAACTGCCTCCTGTTTGTAAGAAAATGTCTGTGTCAAGAAAAAAACTTTTATTTGCTCACATGTAGCTAAACTGAATAAGGACCAAATTCACCAGGAAGAGAACTTAGCTGTGGTAATAATGGAGCCTAATGCTTCTATTGAGTGAATGGTAGTGTTTATAGGACATCTCTGTAAGGTAATGTACCAGCAGACTCTGATCATGGTTTCACAATGCAATTTTAGGATTAGTGGTCACTGGATCCAAATACCATTTGCAATGTGGCATGGATGATATCACTACATGAAAGAAGAAAATGGCTATCCTAAATGTATTAAGTATACTTAGTAATCATAATGGCCTTCTTCCATCTTGCAATGGTTGACCTATCCATTTAGACCAGACTCTCACTCTGAAATATGGGACGTATTATATGACCTGAAACTAACTCAAAGAAGCTGTGGAATTTGTCAACATGGGTATGTATTGATGTGAAATGATAGAGGCTGGTTTGAATCAGTCTTTTGGAGTCAATACATACAAAGAAGACCAGCACCAAATAAAAGTCAGTCCTTTCGCATCGCATAATATTGTAACTCACACATACTCTAGATCCCTTTTTTATTGATATACACACTCCGTTTAAAAAAAAAAAAGAAAAGCTATTGTGACTTTGAGATGAGTCTCCTCTCATCTGGATGAACTTAAACAGAAAATGAAGTGAGACCTGTAAGGTGAGGCTGCCTCACCCAGGTGTCACACCTTTGTTTCCTTAATTTCCTCTGCAAAGCACCCTTGTGCTCTGTGTGAGGCTGTTTCACGCCTCCCCCTCTGCTGGCCAGAGGCCTGATGAGGTCCAGATGTGGTCCAGATGAGGCCCATGTCTGATGCTGGGACCTGAGAGGAGCTGTAAACTCAGAGGACTCCACCAAATTGCTAAAGGTTCTGCTTAGATTGATGTCTGACATGGAGGTTCATGTTGTACCTTAGATTCATTGCTTTAGTGCTGTTAAAAAAGAGCTTGTTTGGTTGAAATGTGTATTTATATTGCAACAGACATGTAATAATGCATAACTGTTTGAAAAGGATGATCCAAACATTTATTCCATTATAAACCACTTATAATCCTTTTTATAATCAGTTTTTTAAAATAAGATTTATAATGTAAATGCTTCTGCTGATTACATTCTGTGGTCAGGGTAGTTATGTGAGGTTTGTTGCTTCATAACAAAGCACAGAACCAATGAAGGTGCCACTTAATGAAATGACAAGCAACTTTATAAAGTGTTTGACTGCCATATAATGCTATATTCAGTATATTAGTCATATGATAACCCTTTTTTTCTGGACTGATCACAGTGTACATGTAAAGAGGACATCCAATCCAATTTTAGTCACCCTCTTATCACTGGTGGTATAGTTGGACTTAGATCACTTAGATCAATTTGATCTGCAAGACACAGATAGTTTAGACTCCTGAAGCAAGTAATGACGTTATGTCATTTAATTGATGGTACCAACCATGTAAAGGTTTTGCACTTTAAGTTTGAAATCTTCAGCTTTTCTTTTGTGTTTGCACATACAGTATCTTATGGGACTGGTAACAGTGTGAAACTGTGACGATGCTACAATGCAGGCAAATCTCATTCCTAGCAGGGAGGGCTCCCCATGGCAACAGCTGCATGATGTCAAATGTTGAGCACAGATTGGACAGATGTGGTGATTTGAAGTATCCTGGAGATTAAGCCTGTAGTCTACAGAGAAATCAGAAATGAATGTACGGTGGTACAGCAATATAATTTAGGCGCTTATTTTTGAGCTTAATAGGAAGATAAAGCAAATTGAAAAAACAAGGGGAAAATGGCTTAGTGAATATACAATTCATTAATCATGTTATCAACTCAGTGAAACTTCACAAGAAACAATCATTCATCTTCTATTTTAAAGTTCACACACAGACCATATGAATCCTCGCAGGCTGAGGCCACAGCATCTGTGGGAACCTCCACTGACAGTCAGGATTAGAGAGACAGCGATATGGCTAATTGCTTATAATTTCTGTGTGTTGATTGTATGTGTCTCAAGCTGCTTCGTCAGTGAAATGGATCCAAGACAAAAAGATATTTTTACAGACCTGAGGATTATCCAACACATCAGGGAGAAAAGCAGCCTGTTTTATCCAGTTATTCTTCATTAAAATGCTTTTCATGAGCCTCAGGTTAAAGCAATGAGACAAAGAGAACATGGCAGCTCTTGTCTTGTACAGAGTCGTGCAATTTTTTAGCCAGGTCTTGAGATATCTACATCTGAGATTTCTACTGTCACACCAACATAATAGAGGGGAGTGGGATTTCCTTTGTGGAGCCTAAAACATTGAAAAATTACATTTTGAAAACCTCAATAGCAGTGTGTCTTTCCAGAAACAATGCCCTAGTTAGTGAGCATAAACCACAGACCACACTGTGAACAGTTTTCTTTGGAACTACTCTCTATGGAAGAAAAATGCCGAATGAAAAACAAATGTTCACAGCAAGGTGTCTGCAGTAGTTATTTCGTTTTAAGTTTAGCCTTGCATTACAGTAGTTTCTTAGTAATGCAGATAATGTATGTACATTTGTACAGTTGACATATTCATGAGAAGGGATCATCCCATATAACAAAATATGTAATATTATAAGCTTGTGTTTAACATTGTGCTTTCAGTGTCACTTCTAGTCAGAGGTACATTGAAGTTAAAGTGGGATTATGACCAGTGAACCATGGTGGAGGGTTGTGAGCTCCCTTGCTGGTACAATAGTGAGATCGTCTGGCTCACTTTGCTCTGGCATAAATGTCAAGACACTTCAACAATCAAAACCAGCATTTTGGCTGACGTGATAGCACGACTGCTTCCAGACTTGCTGCCTATGACATTATTCATGATAGTTCCTGAAGGTGTTTGATATGAATAGGTTTGGAGTATGCACGTTTACTTTTTTCTTTCTCAGTGATGGATAATATCACTGTGATAGGTCTGTCAGATGTTTTCAGAGATACTTCATGGCATTAAAGTTTCCAGCACTGGCTGCTTCCACTTGTGTTTAGAGAGTGCAAGCAGTGAGGCAAATATTTAATGCAGTGTTGAACTTCAAGGAACAAGCCTACATGAGTTTACAACTAATGGGCATTAAGGTAAGCTGTTCTTCAACATTAAACTGTAGGCTGCATAATCGTGTTTTTGCCTTTATAGGGAGATTATAAATGCTGTCCAAAGCTTATCGTCTCTGTCTCCTCTTAATGCACCAAAGTTTAGCTCACACACAGATGAAGCATTTTGTTTTGTGCACAGAAATGTCCTGAAAAACACACAGTACACCCAATAACATTGTTATAAAAATAAAGAAAATATAAAGAAAAAACAACATGGAAATGTGACCTAAACAAAAGTGACAAAAATCAGTTACAAAGCTAAAATTAAGTACATTATTATATTATGACTACACTGAATTAACCTTTCATTTAAAAAAATAATCAAAAGTTAAATGGAAGAGTGTGTTGTTATTTGAGAAGTAACGCTGCAGATTTCTAGTCATTAAATGCAATCAGCCTGGTAGAGTATATGACCACAACACGTGCTTTCTCTTGTGTGGAACACTGTACAGTTTGTTAAATGTTAAATACATACATTTTTCCTGCATTCATGATGCACAAAGTTGCAGGTGCATGAATGTGGTGCTGTTTCTTTGTCCTTTGGTTTTTGGACCTGATGCACAGATCCAGATACTTAATCCTAGGATGCTATTTTATCTGATCTGAGAAAAAGAAAATGACCTGTTTCCTTTAGGGCAAAAGTTTGGGGGAAATTTCAGAGCCATTGTATTAACAACTTGCGGCAGTTCAGTTTAAGGGAATACTTCATTCAACTATACAGCTACTATATCAATCACATACCTTATTACCCAACACCTCAAAGCGGGTCAGATAACTGCCTCTTTTCACTTCTCAGTAAGAAGCTCTAAAATCATATCAGCACCTACAGTATAATGTAGTCCATCTTTATCAGCACTGTCTCCAATATCAAAGCGTGTATTGTGATTGAATACCCAGAGAATCCAGGTACATTTCGAAAGCAGAGGAAGGGAGAGACAAAAAGTACTGATAATTAATGGCTGTCACAGGATACAGAGTGGATGCAGCACGATTACAGATGACATATAAATTGCTGTGTAATTTCAGATGCTAGGCGTTTTCTGTTGGGAGCAGGTCTCCTCTTGTACTGCCTGACAGATGATATTCAAATAGAAGTCGAGGCCGGGGGGATAACATGCCGTTGTGGAACCATTTGATATGCCAAAGATATATAATGGTCCAGGCCACATAGAGAACAGCAGATCAAACACCTTCTAGGGTTTCAGGAGAACGCAGTGTAACACAAAACAAGCTCTTGGAAAAGACCTATTGTACTCTAGTGGGGAAGTTCACATTATAGTATCAGGTCATAGAAACATTCTCACATGATTTAAACCATTGGCTTGTTTGGTGTTGACAAATGAGTGTGTTAGGCACGTAAAGATTAAAATATTTTGATTTATGAAAGAAAACAATCCAGTTTGAGGACATTTATGGTCACTGATTAGTCAAATATGTCCACATTTGATTTATGCTGGAGCAGCTGCAGAGGTGGCATGCACCCCAGCCACAAATGCAACATAAATGTGGGTGCGTTTTCTGGCTTTGTAACACAATCTCCCCTCTGTCAGCCACCCTTGATACAGTTTAATGATCTATGTAGGTGATTAGGTTCACATCATAGAGAAGAAATGCAAGGCACTGGAAGTCAAAGCTTGTTGGAGATGATCCAAGCAACTGATGATCTCTGTATTCCTGGATCATGAGCTCAGGAAACCATGACTATCATAACATTTTGATCAATGTCAGAGAAACCTGCTACCATAGCTGAACAGGATCGTACATATCCATGAAAGTGATGGCTGTTGTAAAGATCATATCTGAAGCGACCCTAATGTAAACCTCAAGACAATTTCAGGCTTGTATTTAGGCCATGTGGGAAAAATATTGAGAGAGAAAATCATAGAATGGGTTTAGCTGCGTGTATCAGTACATCAGAGTACCATTGATTATGAAGAAAATATTTAATCTAGCAACAATCAGCACCACTATCAGAAATGTAGAAATGTACAATACTATCCAACATACCATACTACCATAATGGGGTTACAGTTCTCAGAAAACATCAGCCTTATTAAAAGTAACAATCAAACCCCAGATGTGACTGTGAGAAATGTGTGGGGTTTTGTGCAATCCTGAAACTCTCAATGTATTAACATGTGCACAAACATCTAATCTAATCACAGTGCAATCACGGCAGTCCAGTTTTGAACTTTTGTAAAAGATTCCCACACATGATATGATGGATGCACCCTCTGTTTTACAGTTCTCTAGGATTTGTATATTCTGTATGCACGGAATTGGCACAGCGGTAGCCACATGAGATCTTGGACATTAGATTTCATACGAAAAATTATCCCACAAGATTATCACTAACATCTACATCAATGATCAATGTACTCTGGTTACGCTACCTAAAAAGACCAGAGTAGCAGACAAAGGGAAATGGCAGTCCTCATCACCACTCCTGGCCACTTTGCCTCTGCACTGTGAGTCCATCTGTCAGGCCTTGCTGACAGTAATCATTCACTGTTCAGGGCTCTTGAAGCTCTTTACAGGTAGAAGCCATGTAGGCTCTGATAGGACCATCTGTGGGCGTGGCAACATGTGGCAGCTCCTGTTGAGATTGAAGTTGGTAGACTCGTTTCTGAACTCACCAGCTCTACAGACACCCCGTCTTTCATTTCTGCTTTGTGACATTTCAAAGTGAAGAGATTCACCAATTTGACGAGTAGAAGAGAGCTTAAAAGAACATGTGGAAGGATGAGAGGCAAGAGTCCGTGTGTTGACACTAATTAGCGAGTGAAAGAACTGGAAAGGGCTTTGAAAAAGTCTGGAATTTCAAAGGTAAAATGCACCCATCAGATGTAACGGGACAGAAACAACTTGAAAGAAGCTCTAAGTGCACTTACAGATCTGGATGCCAACATTCTGAGCAAAGATATTCAAAGACAGAGAGCTGGGCAAGCAACAGATGGCTAAAGTTCACTGTAGGTGAGCACTACTTTATTGACTATTGATCATCATAAACAATTAGAACTGATGACTAATTGATAGATTGCTGTCAGACATTGTAGAAGAAGATAATTTGCTTTCATTACAATTTATCATCAATATCACATCACTCACAATATGAGTAGTAATACAAGTTCACTACAATCTCATCTTTCTCATAGGTCTCACTTCATTTGTCATTGTTTGACTTTTGCATGACTCAGTAATCAAATTCAGATTGCCAGAATTGGGCTGCTTATTACTCCAACCACAAAACTCTTACTTTCACTATTCCTTTGCCAGATGCCTACCTGTTTCTACTCGTGTCTCCCTAACACATTTTTGTGCAGTCATACTTCCTGAGGTACTACTGAGATATAGAAGGCAAAGTCAATATAACTTGTGTGTGATTGTTTATCTCTATAAATTAGTTGCCATTTCTTCTAGATCGTGTGTTTTGTAAAACACTTCCAATTTGTCTCGTTGTACATGCTCCTTGTGAGCTACAATCCTCTTAAATGTCTGCATTGAAGTGTTCTACATACCATACTTAAAGGACAAGAATATCACTGCAGAGTGTAGTGAACTATTAATAGACACAACAACTATAAACATTTAAAATAACTATGTCAGCTGTATTAATTCAATTTTACTTCTGTACTTATGTAAATTGCAGGGTTTTTTTGTTTTTTAAAAAAGCCTTACAATGGGAATTCTTTTCTCCTGAACATGAGAAAATTGCAAGAAATTAGACCACTGCTTACATACATGTAGATGCTCTGCCACACTTGAGGTTTAACAGGCTTCCCATTAAGACACACACATTACAGCACTTTTCTCTTTGCTCTCACACCTACGCAACATTCAGGGGCCGACTGCCCCAAATGACTGTGTTATTGTCAGCACTCTCTCCTGGGAGGTAAAAGTGTCTCAGGTTGAGGCTTTCTCAGCTATCACTGTATGTGTTACAAAGCACTTACATGGGTAACAGAGAGAAAGGAATTTAAAGACAAAAAAGATTAAATCATTTAACATAGAGCTATTTAGATGCTGTTTAAATGTCCTTTGAAAAATCTTACACATGGAGGCATTTTATCTGACATGATTTGGAGTTTTACATACTTGGTATAATGTACTGGTTGAAGTTTCTGAAAGAGAAAAGGTGATTTATTGCCTCCGTTTGTCATCCACAGGGCCTCAAGCACTTCAGTGGAAGACAAATGACATTAACAAGACACAAAGACTTCTGCCTCTTTCTAATATGTTCTAATTTCGTTCAATTGACTTTCCCCTATACAGTATTTCATAAATTAAGTTAAAAGTGCAGTGGGTAGCTTCTCATTGCTAATAGTGCAGCAAATGTAGTCCTGATATTTCCCTCTCGCACAGACATAAACATTAAACCTGCCCTGGTTTTCAAACCCCATTACATAGATAAGCACAAATGGGGACTTACCTATCACAATGAATATCAAGAAAAATGAATGAGAATTTCTGAGCTCAGACTGTAGCCAATAACATTTGCATGTTTCCCACCAGCCGTATCCATTCTCATTTGTGTATGAGTGCAGGCAACATTACAGATTGCTATAATCCCTCAAAGCTGACAATCGTGATATGGCTGTTAATGTTGTCACTGTACTGGTTTGTGCCTCCAGGACAATGAATAATTTGTACAGTCATTTTCACTCCAGGAATTGGCTACAGTGCAGGTGATTGTGTTACAACAATGCCATCATATAAAAAAGCACTGAATGTTATAAAGCCAAGAACTGGAATTAAAATATCCTGAAGCCAGTTTTGAGGGGATCAAGTTGTAATGTTGGGCCAATGAGAAAAGGCAGCAACACTACATCTTCATCTGTTTTCCAACACTGTGCTGATAGGTTTATCAGCTGAGGAAAACTAACGTAAACCTACCGCTGATGAAACTAGCCATGTGTTCTCTGGTTCCTCACACACTCGGAAGACGAGGTAAACGAGAGCTTTTGTACCGGGGCAAAAAGCTGGTGTTGCAAGCACCTTTCAGCACCCTCTGATTTGGTGCACATTTGCAGGGCCCCACTACAAAGGTATTGCTCTGTAAAAAGGTTGAAACGCACAGGCATGTTTCTGTCGTCAGGGGTCTGTAACCGGGATCTGTGTTCCAGCTGTTACAATGCATACTTGCCATGTAAAGCATTTGTCATATCCTGAGAAATACAGGTAACACAGCAGCAGGGGGATGTTCATTCTTGCTTGTAAGTTTCCAGAAGTATTGGTTATTGGAGGTTGTAGTTGTGAATTTCAAAGCAGGAAAGGAAAGTAGCAGGGAGTCAGGATAGGAAAGGTGAGACTGTTCTGCCACCATACCTTTAAATCAGTGTGATCCAGCTACCAGATGTATAGACTAATCCTTTCTGTGTCTGCAGTGGGCTAAAACAACTCCTCTGCTGTAGTACAACATCACAATATAAAAATTAAATTCAGAATGTTAATGTTTGAGGATTTGACCTGTCTGGCAATCATGCACAATGAGATTAATATGTCCTCTAACAGCACACAGTTGGTCACTCAACCTTTTAAATAAAATGTAAAATGTCCTTAACATATCAGATAAGATGACCATTAATGTACAGTGATGCAACTGCTGACGATTAAACTGGATGAAGAAATAACCAAGAGAAAACAATCCAGGACCAAGAAGGAGATGATGCAAATATGGTATTAAAATGGACGATGAGGGGTAATATTGTAATGCACAATGTAGCAATGATGGGTGATTGCAAGGATGGTTGTTTCCACTTCATGTGACTTGCAATAATAAACTGAGGTGGGGAATTGACCTGAAATAATATTTTGTCCATATGGCCGCGATGTTAAAGTCATCAAAAATATTCCCACGGGTTATCATTACAACTATAAAATGTTAACATCAGTACCAGGTATTTCCAACAAAATGAAAAAATCATAAAAAGAAAAAGCCAAAATAATTATACAGCTTCCCTCCAACCAAACAGACATGCTACCCGAACATGCTAGCTATCATAAATTGTACAAACTTCATTCCCCTCTGCTAATATTGATACTGTATATTATTGTTTCTTCCCTCAATGTTATGGTCCCTCGGCCCTATGCTCACTCAACCTTTTATCGCATTAAAAATTAAAAGGGCCATTAATAATATACGTCGCTGAAAATCTAAATATCTGAGTGCTCGAACTCCATGACCATGAGAAATCTTATTAGTCCAACAGAATCCGGTTATGAGAAAACACACACTTCAGGGTCAGGTTATCAAAATTATTTTCTTACTAACCCCTGGTGATATCTCGCAATGTGGACAGTTTTCTGTTTTTATTCGGGTTTTCAGAAATTCACTGTTGTTACTTTGGGGAGACTAGAAATTTTGGTTGTGTTGCTGAAACCACTGAAAAAACTGATGATCTACTGATTTTGGTTTAGACAATTTTCAGTGTTTTTCAAAATTTTGGAAGAAAATAGTTCTTAATTAATTTGTTTAAAACTAGAACTAGCTCTTTGCTGGTTATCTGAATAAGTATTTGACTTAAGATGAAGTTGACTGCAAATGCGCCAATAGTTTTAGGTATTTATGACTAGGCTGCCTAATTTAGCGAGTAGGCAGGGGGCTGACCTGGCCTTTGGGACCCTTTTTGAAGGATCTAGCTCCTGTAGGACACGCTGAATGTGAAATACTGTGTACTGTAACCTGGCAACACTAACTTAGTTTTTATTGCCTATGTTGCAGGGGGATTATTCTGCTGCATACAGGCAAATACAATGCTTCCTGATTATACACATTTGACTTTATAGTCAAAGAATCCTCCTGGTCCCCACCTCAATACAATTAGAATAAATACTCATGTTTCTTAGTACATTTGTGTCTGGTCAAAAGGTCAAGATACAGTTGGTGGAATATACATAAACTCTGTGACGGTTTTACACTGCATACACAAGATTGCCACATCAAGGACAAATTCCCATTTCCTTGTGATGCACAATTATGTATTTTTCTGTTTCTGATTAGAGCCTATGAATATCTTACAATCTTTTCAATTTAATATTCCATTGTTCAGAAATGCATGATCTTTTAATTCCAAATTGGTAAACTCAGCAAGTGACTGAGGTTTTTGAAGATTTCAGTGGTTGTGACATTGCTGGAATAAAAACATTGTATTTTATTTTAATCACAAACTAGTCTAGAAAATTAGCTTAAAGTAAACAGCAAAACCAGTGTTGTTTTGGCAAGAAGATATATAAATAAATATAAAAAAGTTACACTTTTGATAAAGGCTCACAATGTGCAGACTAATTTTTACCATTGTACACATGTATTTTTTGTACTAATGGTATAACAATACACTACAGATACATACTTGTAGGCTCATGGAGCAAGATGGTAAGTCAAGAAATAATCTGGTAATTTAAAAAGAATTTATACTGTAGGTATTTTTTTTAACTAACAGGTACCTATTCTAATATTATAGGGGAGAATATCAACATCTGGTACACCATTAGTAAAAAAAAAAAAAAAAAAATTACACAGTAAATTGGGAATAATAACAGCTGTGCATTGGCCGTAATTTAAAACTTAACCAAATACTGTAAACTGATGTTAAGGTTTATAATTTGTCAAGTAGTGCAAGTGTGCATTTGTGAGAAGATAATAATGATTCACAGAACATTCAAGCAACTGCCAAGCTTCATGATGACTTATATAAAATGATGCAGAACATAACTTTTAACTTTATGGCAGGAGAATTACAGTACAATGAGATTTATATTTTTGTCTCACAAAAGCCTGTATAGTTCAGTTATGCTTCATAAATCTCTGACAGTTTTTACAGGGAGTGCAGCGATAATTAAGTGAGACAACTGTAAATTATACAAAATGTGGTAGAAACTTTCTTTTCAGAATCAGAAAAGAGCAAGAACACAGGGAAACATTCCAACTTGCTGTTTTATTACTTTACAGCGATCAGTCCTGTCATTGCTCAGTCAGTGCTGGAGTGCAGAGCCATGACATCATTTCCAAATGTTTTCAATGTCTATAATGTTCTCAGTGACAGGTCTGCCAGTGCAATTGGTTCTGCTACAAGCAACAGTCCACATTTTCTGAACATAAACTGTACTCAGAAGCATGTTCCATGCTTGACAATCATGAGGACATTTTCAAGATGATGTTACAGATAAGCAATCAATAACAGACATCATTTTTCAACTTGCACTTGAAAGGATAAGCCAGATGGTGAAATCGCTCAGACAAGCATGATTTTCCTACAAGCTTGTGATGCTACAGTCTCTTTGTTTGCATGGGGTGACCACGAACACATGCTACTCCTTAAGGGAAGTCATTCTACATGGGATATGTTTTTGATCATTTGTCATAATGGACAAAGAGGAGATTTGAGATAACCACACACATGTAGGCATATTGAAAAATAATCCATTTCATCTTTAATACTACATGGATTTAATTTCATACAAAAATCAGCCCTTTCAGAGGTTTCTTTAAAAAGAAAAAAGAAACTGAAAAACTAGCTGGTATCTAGTGAACTGCCTGTCAGTAGGTTTGTTAAAAATTTCCTAAATGCACATAAATGTAATATGTTGTTGTTATTTTTACAACATTTAGAGTGTCTTTGTCTGCTTCTGCAACATGCTTTGCATCACACTTCCTTTAAAAGCAATAAAATGATGTGTTTCCCTCCTCTTCTTGCCCCTATGGACTGACAGCACATCTCAACATCTAAGAGTCCTGCTGACTATGTTCTTCTTTTCTGTCTCGTCCCCAGACTGCTGCTCCACCTGCTAAGAGCTGTCCAGCTGGGATAATTGGCCCCCCTGTCCACCTCTCCTGCCATTCATGCTGCCTGAAAGCTCTCCTTCATACAAACAGGGGATACTAACATGGCAGCTCTCCGTGCTCTACCTCTCTTGTTTGGCCTCTCATCCCCACAGACTAACTGCACATTAATTTTCATGCCATAGACTGTTAGGCCTGGATAATGATGACATCTGTCAGTGGGAGCTGAAGGTGTCTTTGGGATCTTGTGACAGAATGGAGAAAAGAGGAATGGAAATTAGTCTACATAAAATAATAGAAAATAGTCAGAGATCCTTCCTCCAAATGTCCTCCTTCTGCCATTGGGGGGGGGGTTAATCCCTAAACCAGTGACTTTATTTGAGATGTTTGCAAAAATGCTAAGATATACCTGCACATTTTTATTTTATTTCATTTTTTTATTTTTTATTTTAGATCTTGGTGTTACTGTGTCCTAGGCATCAGCAAAGACGGGAAAATCAGTACTCCACCAAAGACTGGAATCTTATTTGTATTTTATTCTTCTCTATGATAACACCATTTATTTAATTTGAAGTCTAGGTTATGGAGTAAGTCAGAGAAGTACATGAAACCTAAGTCCATGTGGATCTTGGTGATAAATACTCCATTTATATGCAAATACACAGATTCTGGGCTTAAGTCTGTTGCACTGAAAAATGTATTCATGTGATTGGTGCCATGGGATATAGTGACCTACATGAAATGAAAATATGTGATCATTTCAACCTACCAGCAGGATAGAAGGAGAAAAAAACAGCTGAAAATATGGAAGTAATTTGACGACCTTCCAACATCTAAAGATGTGATCAAACCTTTGATTTCAGCAGACATGCAAGCAGTCCATTATTCCAAGGACACAAAAATGGAGTGACCCCTAAAATGCTTTGAAGACAAATGTGTTTCCTTATTTGCGGCAGTGAACATAGAACCTATTTTCATTGTATTATAGCAAAATCTGCTCCATTGTATGTGTAACAAGAGAGCGCACATTTATTGCTGTACAAAGATGTCTACTGTTTGTTATAACTTGTGTGGTTTGAATCATGCAGCAGTGCAAGAATATGACATGACATCACATATTAACTTTCACATTTTAAAGTTAGTATGTGAGAAGTTGTAAAAAACTTTATGAGTGTCTTTAAACTAGATCAATAATAAATCAAGGTACCAAAGTAGAAAAAACAGCTGAGCTCAAGCTTGAACTCAATACAAACATGATGTACTCTCCTGAGGGAAGGGTGTGATACAGTTTGAAAGTATGGTGGCAAATTTACAAGATGTGATTCAGATAAGAACAAGCTCAAACAAAGAAGGATAGTTTCTTTTTTCTTTCTTTCTTTCCCCTTTACAAGCACTGGTGGTTGGCTGCTTGTTCAATTCAGCCCTAATGGCAAAACAAAATGTAGTGTTGTTACAAACTCTTTAATACAAATGTGGATTTCTGAAGTACATATTAAAGTTGAGCAAAGGTTATGGCAGGTTGATATGTCAGGGTTTCATCTGAACCTGAGATAATCACTGTGGTGTTGTTTATTGTGCTTTCCTGTTTTGTTGCCAAGCCACGAAACAAGGTTTACACTGATTGAAATGTGAGGATTTGTTAACATGTTGCCCTGTTTAATCAGACAGAGAGACTCCATCTACTGTCAGACACTATCAAAAAGAAATGTTCACTTTTGCCACTACTTGTAAATATTGAGGAGAGAGACCAACCCTGGGAGACATGGAAGCAAAATGCAAACTAAGTATCTGCAAAATAAGTTGGTCAGGTCTAAACATCTTTTATGCAGTGTCTGTTTTGGTTACTTGCCAAAAGTAAACACACAGTAAGAAGCATGATTTCTCTAGCACCAATGAAAAGGTGTTGGCTTCCTCCCAGCACTAGTCAGTGTTTCTGCTGTTTGTCATTGACTGCAGTTCCCCAGTGTTCTTGTTACTGCTCTCAGAGGACTACTATGTCAGCACACTAAACCCATGCAAGCCTCAACAATTCAATGAACCACAGCCATAAGCACAGTGAGGGCTGGTTCCTTCATATGAGTAAAGGTCAGAGGGGAGGCTTCATGTTCTAAGTCCTGCAATGCACAACTGGGGAACATTAAAGCTGCATCTACTGACAACTAAACTTGCTGTCCAGTTGAGCTTTCTTTTTTCTCAAGCATGGTAAATATATAAAATGTATAGTGAAGATCTAATTCAGCAAACTTGCTCAGACACTTCCGTTTTGTCATTAAAGAGTAATATTTTACGTCGGCACAGAAAACATGGGAGCTTACTGCCCCCTAGTGGACATGACATGTATGCACTGTGACAGACTTCAGCAGGACTTCAACTGCAGAATTAAAGGTATACTATGCAGGATTTGTCTGTTGGCATTTGTAAACACATAACATTGAAAGTTGATCCCTCCTCCCTGTTCCACAAGCTAAAGGGAGAAAGAGTTAGAAGAGAGAAAGAGCAGCAGTGGTCAAGTTAGAGAGTGAAAGAATAGAGTGAGTGGTGCTGGCAACAACAAAGCCGTGAATCCGATAAACAAAATGTTATTTCTCTAATTGTTTCACAGTGGTTATGTTCTGAAGCACAAATAAACACACCCACACCTCTGCGCAACCCTCCGGGACGGTGCTACATTTTGTATGAATGCAGAGCTTCATCCTCTCTGCTCTGCATGTGTGTAGCTCAGCCCTGCCCTTTGTCAAGTAGACACAGACCTGCAGCTCTTTATACATCCATGAAACAGAGAGCAGAGAAAAGAGACGCAGTGATGTGACTTGTTCACCATGCTATGAGTCCTGACCTCATACCCTGCATGCAGTTATTGGCTGGTGGTTACACAGGTCGCCACCCAGAAGCTTCCTGAACACTGCAAAGTAATAGGAAAATAAGAAAATAGAAGCATAGGGCAGGGTCTCTGCAGATAAATGCACCACCACACACTTCTACTGGGTCATAATTGAGGGGGATTACTTTTGTATGAGTCTATACATATAAAAATCCTGGATAGTATACCTTGAAGCTACAAATGTGAGCAGATTGAACACAAGGTAAACAAACACCTTTGAACCAGAAAGGTTAGATCATAGTTTTTACTTAAAAATGTGTACATACAATATTAATTCCAAATGAAAGTGTAAAAAATACTTTAGTTTTAAAACAAAATTTTACCATGACCAGTGTGACAGTATCATTTCAAAAAGACAACCTGGACACATTTCACAATTCTACACAGGCCACACATAAAACATGGGCAAAAATATTCAAATTAACGGGATGAATGAACATTTTCTATACAACATCCATCGTTGAGGACATCAATCAGTTCTTGTTTTTGATTTGTTGTAGCCATGTAATATGCCACATTATTTTTCATTTCATTTCAGTGTAGAAAACTCCAAAGTGTAATAATGTCCAAGGCAGAGAAACAGTGAAGACAGTCGAAGGGATTTCTCATGCCGAGGCGTGAAAGCATGTCCGAGTAACTCTTCACATAAAAGTGAGGATGTGTTCAGATCAGATCACTCGAGTTCTTTAAACCGTGCAAACATGGCCTTGCGCACTGCTTGTTTGTAGGTGGCGTGGTCCCAAACGACTGGCTCTTTCTTTTTCCTCTTCTAAAGAGAAAAAGTGCATTGAAAGGTTTAATAAACTAACAATAAACAACTTATGAAATTTAGTAATAAAGTAAAGCTTCACACCTACCGGGACAGGTTCTGCTCCTAAACCAGGCCTCTCACTGACTTTATTCATCTCCCTGAGCGTAGAAAAAAAATGTTAGGCAGAATCTACAGCAGATATCCCCAATAAAATCCATTAAATGCTACTTTGTTTTCCTTTTTTTTTTTTTTAACCATCTCAGTAACACATTCTGTTTGAGTGCACCTACCTAGAACTTCCAGCCCAGGTATTATGATGCTGTGGCTGTTGGTGATGGTGTTTTCTCCTTTTCTGTTCTGGTGACCTGGAAACTTCTCTGGCATTCAGCTGTGAAGGACACATGGCACCCTTAGGAATCAACGGACAACATGATAAGCTTGGCAGCATATTTTCCCATCCCATTAATTTCACTTACTTCTTTTTCCTGATTCTCTAGAGCCTCTAGCTCCTTCTTTGACCTCTTGATCTTAAGGTGAATCTCCATATTTTGCTGTTGAGACAATAATACATGAAGTATTAGGGGCTCTATCTATAGGGTCATTGTCAACTATAGTGCATGCAAATATTAACAGGCAAGTACTTTGTGCAGGTCTGAAAGCTGTTGGTGGCGTATCAGAGCATCCTTATTGGGGAACTGTCTCCTACACAGCAGACAGGCCATCTTCTTCCAATCTGTCAGCTTGTCTTCCTTGTCTTCTGACTGGCTGCCCTGGCTGCCCTTTGCTGCCTCTTCCTTGTCCTCTTCCACCTCTTCGTCACTTCCAGCTGCATAGTCTGATGCCAGCAGACCAAGGGAGCCCATTGGACGCTGGGATTTAAACCAGACAAATGTTAAAGACATAGTGCAGTTACATTCATGGAGCATGCAAAGTAGACTGAACATTAGAGTTCTTACCTTTGACTTTTCATCTTTCTTAGGGGGAGCAAGGGGCTTTTTAAACAGATCGTCTCCACCTGAGATCTGAGGATGTAGACAAAGATCAAAAATAATTAAAAGACTACAGAATTGTTATTATATCTACATTCATGTAAAAAATCCATGTTCAGAAAAAAAATTGATGGATGGTTGTTGGAGGTGGATTCCTAACCTTCCTCTCGAAAATAGCAAAACCAGCGTCAGCCGACTTAGATTGCCTCCTCTCATCGTCCATTCCGGTCTTCAGCAATGGTGATGGGGAGCGGACGCTTTCCTTTTGACGATTCTGGATCTTTGCCCAGCGCTCCATGTCTTTCATAATCTGCGTACAGCAACAAGTATTTACTACCTTCCCTTTACACGTATGCATTTCAAACTATGTGCACTGGTACTGTGAACGAAACGCTACCTTGACAGCAGCAAGACTTCTTGGCTTCTCCTCTTTGTTGTCTTTGTCCTTTTTAACAGTCTCGTCGTCTTCTTTCTTCTCAGCAGTCCCTGTAGCACTCGCGACAGACTCTGGAACAGAGCCGACAGGAGCAGGAGCTGCTGTGGTGTGTGAAGGCAGTGATGGTTTCTTCATTTCCAGGGGAGCATCTGCCGCTGGGTTAGAAAGAATGGCTTGGTCTTCGGCGGTCATCGACACAGGTTGGGCCTCTGCAGAGTTCCCTCCTGGCACTGGGATGTAGGTCTTTGACACTGCGTCCCAGTACAAATACTCTTGGTTCTGAGCATTGTAGAAGTACTATACACAAAAATGATAGGAAAAAGAAAGATAGAAATAGACTTAATGCCAACCACAGTCACCCATTTGGGACCCATATGTGTTGGCAACCAGCTGAGGACTATCACATTTTATTAGCACCATTTAACTGTAACTACTGCCTTTTACATTGATTAGTAACTTAAACAAAGTATGAGGAAATCATACAAATCATATGTGTAACACCTCTATTATAGATGTACATAGTGACTCCTTTACTTAGACACACAAAGTCCCTGTCCTCGAGAAAGTAATTCATAAATATACTCTGAACTATGACAACAGTCCCAGCAGGAGGAAGTACCCTTGTTACCAAAATAATATTTGGAGTTAATGGGTACATGTTATGAGTGTGGATGAAACCACAAAGTCACAGCTGTTACACACAACTTTTAGGAAAAACATTCACATCTTACAACACAGTTTGCAAGATCAATAACTCTTCATTTTTGTCAGACAATAAGGTTTAATGTTGGTCAATGAATATATTTTATTAGGTGATAGCTTACCTTTGGCAGATCAGTATTGGTTGTACATATTGATTATTCTCTGGTACAGCATATAAATAACTCTTGATAAATAATATTACAACAATGTTTCTCTACAGCCTCTCTTTTGTCTAATTATAGGCCAGAGAAAGCATTAGATCACTGTGGTCTCCTGTATACTCACTCTAGAGCTTGGGTCGTAGTACAGCGTTGTCTCAGGATCGTAGTAGAAGCCTGATGTGGCATCGTACAGGTAGTTGGACACATCTGGAGTCTCAGAGCCTTTAGGTATTACAGCACATAGATATGACAACAAAAATATAGGAGATATTAAAGAGCACTGGTCTTTTACAGTAGGTCATGAAATTAACTAACATTTGAGAAACACTAATAATCTGAAAGTTATGTGAGTATTTACAATTATAGCTGACAATCTAAAATAGGTAGGGAAAAATTGAACTAAAGATGACTCCCACACTGTACTTTTAACTTAAATAAGTCTTCCAACCTAATAAGCAATTATAAATCCTTATTTATACATTTAAGACATCTTCTCTGAGGGTCTTATTTAGCTAAAATATTAGATTTAAGTTAAATGGAAGTGCAGAAATCCCACAGGTGTTTGTCACACCTTTTACTACTGGTAATACACAATACAGAGCTCCACTGGATTCATTTACTACAATGTTCCACCAAAACTGATGGCAGATGACCAAAGACGTTACTGGCTTTAAATGCTCAGTCTGTTTCTTACCTAACATGTAGGCCTGTGATCCATCTGCAACAGCTGACATCCCAGCTGAGTCTGTGGGCACGTGAGGTCCAACGGCCTGGTATGATGGATCTAAAGTTGGAGTCTCACCGTATCCAACTCCCTATAAGGCATTATTGTAAATGTACAGTTATCTGCCCAGCTTTGGAACAAAATAGCCATATGTTTGCCCTTTGCTTTGCAACCTACCTGGCTAATGCTGGGGTCTGATGATAGAGATGGATTAATACTACCAGTCATCAAATTACCTGGTCACAAAAATGAGAGAATACTTAAGACCATTTTATGTTCAATTTTAGTAATAATGAACAGTGCACAGGGACAAAGATACCAGGATACGTGTATGAGGAAGAAGTCCCACCTTGCATTACAACAGGAGCACCATTTGGTGGCGGCAGTGCTTGCAAGAATGGTGGTGGTTGTGAGTACTGCTGCTGCTGAAATGCCAGGGACAAAAAGCACAGGTCATCTGTGAGCTCTGATCATACACTTTTTTTTTTTTTTTAAACAGTTTGGTGAAGCAGTACAAAAAGACCACAATTTACCCCCATCATGCTGGCCTCTGGTGGATACCCAAGGATAGAATTATTTGGTTTATCAAAATCTCTTCTGAAACTGAAAAAGACAGAAAAACATCAGGAGATGGCAATTCTCTTTTAGAAATGGCTGATAAGAAAGTCCTTGCAACATGACTTACTTTTGGTTCTTTAGGGGTTTGGCAACCTCAGCATAAACCCTGACTCCATCAATATATAGGGGTCTGGGTTTAGTGAGGAGCTCAACCAGACGTGTCACTTGCTAAAAAAGAAGACAATAATAAGGGCTGGAAAATAAGAAGGAAACACTGGAGAAAGACTGTACTAATAAACTCAGTCAGAATATGTAAAGTATAATCAACAGCAAACTAGGTTCATTAATATTTTAGGTACCTCATGGGAGTCCATGTCAACAAAGCAGAAGCACTTTGCTCCAGGTGGCTTGGCTTTAACTAGACGGACATTTCTCTCATCAAGATATGCAAAAGGATCCAAGGCTTTCAGGATAGTCTCTACTGTGGTTGTCGGCTTCACATTTTTTATTATCATGGCTGCACAATGACACAAGGGAAAAAAAACAGTTCACTCAACTCTTATTTGTAAAAACAGTAGATGAATGAACAAATATGTCAATGGATTTCTAAAGTTTATTGCTATAAAATTAAATGAACCAGTAGCATTACTCAACATACTTTTACTGTCTTTAAAGACGGAGTCAGATTGGTGTGAACTGTGATGAGGAGGGTTGCGGTTGCCCCAAGACTCTGCTTGCTGCTCTCTTTCTTGCTGTTGGAGCTGTTGGTCCACTTGCTGCTGCCAGGCCTCTGGAGTCAGGTCAGAGCTACGCTGCCACTGGCTTTGGGACAATGGCTCCATAAGGCCTTTTGGTTTAGACCCATTCAGGTTGGTTTTCAACTCTTCTAATGGTTGATCAGGTCTGGGCAACTGGGGCTCCTGGAGTTGAGGTAGTTTGTGATCTGATTCCTAATTTATAAACACAGGAAAGGAAGGGACACTTAGCCACTTTGAAACTATCGTGGGGTTAACAATATGGTGTACTATATATATGGTGAATGGATACCATTAATACTCAAGTACTGGCTGGGCCTCAGCTAGAAGCCATTATCCAGGGCAGGCTAGATACAAGCCTTTGTTTTTAGTACAGTATTTTTTATTAACTACTACAGTATATTTTATTAACCATTTGTTTTTGCTGCTGTTTGATGTTTACACAAACCTTGTGCATCAGTACTTTGTTGTTAGTGTTGTATGTTTGTTCTGAAAAGAAGAACTGTGAAGAATTCATGAACCAACAAATACCAGTAATTTTGTTTAAGAAAGAAACAACTCTGAACCAATGGGGAATATGGTACGGTTATGTTGATGTACTGAAGGATTACTGTGGAATTCAAATTCATTATTTGTGAATTTATGGTAAATCATAAAGAAAATGATAAATAATATTTTCCTTTCATTACACTCACATGAACGCCTCTTTCACGCTCATCTGGCTGGAAGTACTTCATGGAAACTGTTCTAGTGCCAACCTTTAGGGATCCCTGAAATAAGAACAGAAAAGATCAGTCAGCATAATACTACACAGGTGACGATATCTAAAATAATACCAATGACACCCAGCATGCACTCTGGCAGGTTTAGCCCTCCTCTTCACTGCTGAAGATAGAATGGGCAAATACTTATAGTGGTGTGCAAACCCCAGATCCAGGATCATGCTTAATACAGGCCATTTGCCCCCATTCTATGCTACATAGTTTCAAGGGAACTAGAAATTAGGGCTACATCTACCAATTATTTTCCATTCTCGATTAATCTGCCAATTAGTCTATCAATTTATAGAGAAATCGTCTGGTTAAAAAAATGCCAGAAAATAGTGAAAAAAAGTCTAAAACAATTCCCTTAAGCCCAAAGTGGCATCCACAAATTGGTTGTTTTGTCAGTCCATCAGTTAAAACCCCCAAAATATGCAATTTTCTATCACACAAGTCATAGAAAAGCAGAGAATCCTCATAACCGAGAAGCTGGAACTATGACAAGTTTCCCATATTTGCTTGAAAACAGAGTGAAACAAAAGTTGTAAAACTGATTATCAAAACAGTTGCTGGTTAACATTCCGTCTATGATTGCAGTTCTGCTCCATATACATCAGACTCTTGTTAAGAGGAAGATTCGCTCCATAGAATAATATCCAAAAGAAATCAACAGGCCTTTGTAGAGCCAAATAAGAGCCACACTCTCAGAAGGTAAGGTGTACAAACCAAACTATGCCATCATAAATACCATATTTTCACTAAACTGCACTTGTAAAAGAGAGATGAGTTGTTTCAAAGGAAAGCTCACAGCACACATAAAAGTGCTCTGCAAACTGTCCGTCCATAACACCCACATTTTTGATGTAGGTTTAGCAGGTCAAACATGGATTAACACTGGTTCATTTCAGAGTCTCATTTGTACAAAACTAAATTAAGCATTAAAGCCATTCATAAAACCACACCAAGCAAAAAACTAAATCCATCCTTATCTTTCATGGTAGCTTTCATTTGGATCTTTAATGTCATTAAAGTTATTGACCACACAACCATCTGCATCATCTAGTTTTTAAACTGAGCTACTTCATGCTGCAGAATATGGGCCAAAAATGAAAAATAAAGTTGTTGCAATAACAGAACCAAACAAACTCCTACGCATTTCAGCAATGATTCAACTGATCCTAATCTATCACAAGATAAGGTGCTTCTCCATAGTTTGAGACATGATAAAAGCACAACAATCCTGGCCAATGCTGAAGATTGCACTGACCATGCCACGATGATAACTTGATTCAGAAATCTGCCCAAAGCAATCAAAAGAAAGTTGAAATCCCAGTGGCGACAAGTTCAAGAGAATACCATCAAGAGGATATGAACTTTTCCTGAGGTGTCAAATTATTAGAAATGACTTGAATTAGTGTAAGAAATGTACCACAGTGTCACTGAAACCTGAGGACAACAAGACTTGGGTGCTTTCACACCTGCCTGGTTTAGTTCAGTTGAATTGAACTCTGGTGTGAACACAGCAATCGCACTTGGGTGCTGACCGAGACCTTGAGGTGGTCTCAATCCTGTTACAAAGGAACTCTGGTACGGTTCGTTTGTGGTATGAACAAGATCCAACCTACACCCCACCCAGCCGGAGGAAGCATTGCGCATTTGTTGGATTAAACCAGCTCCTGTCGCCAGCTGCACTGTGCATTACACTCCCTCTTCCTCTTCAGCCAACTGAAGGCAGCACGTCTTCACATTGTTCTCTTGATGTAGCCTTGAAGTGCGTTCAAATGTGTCATTCTGCTTGCATATTTTGGCTTGGTATATGGCCCAAAGGCTGAGACAGATTATCCATATATCGAGTGAATGCCCAGGGGCAACAGTCAATTTGCCGTCCTGAGGGCACCAATGTGGAGAAAAAAAAAAAGAAAGAAAAAGAAAAACGTAAATAGTTTGTGGTCAGAAACAGCAGATACACCATTTATATAGCACTTGATTTAGCTTTTACTTATCATTATTCTTTTTATTAAGAATATGGATAAGAAAAAGAGAACAGTTGAAAAGTAGCTGCTGCTGTGCGTCTTTCTGCAGCAGCACAGAGACAAGGAGAGAGAGATGCTGTTTATTTCAATAACAACAACAACAACAACAGTAATCTATTGCTGATGGAAAATATGTTATAAGACCATCTCACTAGCCTAATCCACCCTACTGTGTGAAACAAGTACACCTTCATATCCCTGAGTGCTATGGTTCATACATTACATTTGTTCTCCGTTTTATAAACGCAAGAAAGAATCAAGTCCTTTATAAATGTTGGAGTACCCTATCTGTTGTTTCTGAAAAACAAACTCCTTTCCCCATCTGCCAACCCCACGAGATTTCTGACCAATGAACAGATTGACAGTTCTCACATGGCTTTTGTTGATACATTTTGGTTTGTTTAAAATTTTGCCATGTGAAACCAAACCGAACCAAAGGGGAAAAAAAAACAAAACTCAACTCATCCACTGATTCGGACCAACGCAAACAAACTATAGATGTGAAAACATTCGAAGAGTCTACAGCCATGCTAGCAGCTCTGTAAGGCTGTAATGCTCATTGTAAAGAAAAACAAACTGTAAAATGGATAAACCAAAGTATTTGACAAATAAAAAGTACCTTCAGATATAAAGTCAGGGAATCAAAGTTCACAAAAACCACAAATGTCTAATTGCATGGTAATCCATTAAACAGCTGTTGAGAAATTTCACTTGGAATCACAATAGTCAACCTGCTTGTTGCACTACGGAAAAAGTATCACCGAAAGGTACATGGTACAAAGGACCAAAGATATTAGGACACATCCACTAGGAGCCATGAACACCTGAACCAAATTTTGTGCCAATCCATGTGATAGATGTAGAGGATGGATAGATATTTCACTAAATAAGTGAATATTTTGACCTGCTGGTCACACTAGATGACATGTTATGGAATTATCAAAGTCATTAGGATTCATCCTCTGGAGACCATGAATGTTTGGTAAAAGTTCCATTCAAAAATCTATTCAATTCATGATGAGATCCTTCAGTCTGGACCAAAGTGGGAGATCAACTGACCTTGTCACCCGTAGTCACACAGCTAGTGTAGCTAAAAACTCTCAAAGCAATGTACACCCATACATGTCTGGGAAAAATAACGCTAAAAGTTGGGATCACTGCAATGCTTTAACTGCCCTAAGATTAGAACAGATTTTTTTCCAAGGTAATCTCAAATATGGCAACTTTCTCCTCTGAAGTAGGCAAGCAAAAACATGTACTGTATGTTACCAGTTAAACCACAACCACAGGGTTCTCAGTAATAAGGATGTGTTCAGACCAAGTTAAGCCCTGTGTGAAAAAAAGCAGCACACTCATTGATTGGAATGAGGCTAGTCCACAGGGCTGCAAACACAGAGTGCTCTGGCAAAAACACGCAGGGTTGTTCAGCAAAAAAAGTTAAATCTGGCCTCAACTTTTGCCAGATTGCAATACGGTCATTCAGCAAGGCACTATCTCTAACATAACAGTCATAGCAGCTTTTATGTTAACTTTCAAGAGTTATAAAATGTTTTGTCAGTGTATCATACAATGCTGTGTTTTGTCATCTGATAAGCCTTCAAATTTATGGACCTGTTACTTAAATTAGATTTCCTGGAACCCAATTTTATGTCTTACTGGTACCTGAAAAACATGCCCCCACCAACCAGCCTTACTATGTTTTAACACAGGGTTGTTTTCAGTCTGAATGCCCACTAATTGGCAATGGTTAAGAAAATGTTCTGTTGTGATAAGAGAAACTTCGCAGGCTGCTCAAAGCAAAGAGGAAACCTTTTTTTTCCCCCCCAAACGCAAAGACTTAAGAGTGCTGGTAGTGGTAAAAATTCCTTTTCATCCTCTTCCTTTACAAAAGCCTAATCAAACATGAACAAAACGTTAGCTAAGTACAGAAGCTTCACTGTCAACATTGTTGTTAAGTCATCCTAAAATGATGAAACCTCTTAATTGTGAAGACTATCTCATCTAAAGACAATTTTTTTTTCTCTCCAAACTTCTGTATTTTCTGGTAAATCCAGGGTTAGGCAGTTTGGGGTCAAAATGTGAAAATTTCAAAAACATTTCGGGCTAGAAAACAAAGGAAGGTTAACCTATGTCTATCTCTGCATATACACAAAATTTTAAGTAAATATTTTCTGTAAAAGGGCTAAACAAGTTACCTGTAATACTATTATCTCTTTGCTGATTAGTATTTAGAATTATTTTTATATAAAATAAGGACCACCTGTCAGGGTTTAAAATGTTAGCATCAATAAATGCCAACAACTGATATCTCCATTTCCTTAACCAAATCAAGTTCACTGAAATTGCAGAAACCCCCTCCCAGGTTCTTTTCCTCCCCCATCTACTAAATGCCCTCTCAACCCCTCGTAATCCTGATGGGAGAGGCGGCCTTCGTAGAGTGACGAGGATAGGCCACCTTGTTGGACTCCATGAAGTGGACTGCATCCTCGAGGTTTAAAAACTCCACATAGGCGGTATCGTAGCTGTAACCTGGGGACAGCATTTGAAATACAGATGGGTTTTTGTTAGTCAATTCCAGTAACGACACCCATTAAAACATAAAAGACAGTTCGTGAATACATCGAGATCAATGAGCATTTTTCTGTGAGCGAAGTTTTACACCTTTACTGACATACATACCTTTTCAGGAAAACAATTTTTTTGTTTGATTTTTTGATCTGCCTTCTGATGATATCAGACTTTGCCATGAAAGGCTTTGATAAAACCAAGCCTTAACAGAGAGATATTCCAGACCAGTGACAGTGAACGACTGCATGGTTTTCACCGTGAAAGCAGAAAAATGTAATATTCATGTTTATATCAAATACAAAAAAGGCACCTCACAACTTTTTCTGTGATGTCATTTTGATATATTTTTGCAAAACGAATGGCCTTCAAAACATAATCTTCAAAAAGAAAAAAAAAAAAAAGGCTTGGCATGATGTAAAACAATGTCTACAGCAATCCACTATGGAAAACTTTCACTCTAATGCAGATGTTTAGATCAGTAGGTTGAACAAAGCACTAACAAGGCGGTCTCCATTTCAGTTTGTTGACATTCTTTTTTTCCCAAATCAGAGAACTTGGATAAATCGTCTCTGAAGGACACATTCAGTGAGTCACATATCACTGATCTTTTGTGACCATCATTGGATATGACTCTCCAAAGCTGCCAATATTAAATCCTTGGTAAATCCTCAAACTGCTGCCAATGCCCCTCATCCTCAGACACGAAAAAGGATGGCATAACAGAACCCCCCTCCCCCCCATTCTTTTTTATTGAGCAGGTTCACACAGGGCAAGAACAACAAAAGCAACCAAGGAGCTTTAAAAGAAAGAATGCGAAGGTTCGAAACGTCGGAAGAGCGAAATGTCGAGGGACATGTTAGCGATCGACTGCCCCAAACAGTTCCACAAAGAAACTTAATTCTTACCTGGCACAACATTTTTGATTTTCATCCCCTGCATTGGCACACCATCTCGGACTGCAAAGGCACCAAGAATCTGCAAAAGAACGTATTAAAATAAATGAGTCTGTTAAAAGTTAAGCCAAGGCTGTCTATGCCCACTACAAAAAAAACTATGGTCTGGTAACCATAATAACTAACACACATAGTTGCTTTTCTGTTTGGTTATTACCTGTTCCATTGTAGCAGTCTTTGGAATACCAATTATGGATATTGTATTTGAAACTTTGTCCTCCACTGCTGCATTCCTATAATCTTGATCCTTTCACAGAAATTTTGATTAAAATTCCAGTTATCAAACATCAAAATATCACAAAATGCAAACATTATCTTTTTACAAATACTAGCGATAAAAAAATACACCTACCTGAGAACCAGACTCACTAAATTTTGAAGGTGTGATTGGTTTAGATTCTTTGATGAATTTCTCTGGCACATGGAGCTCCTCACGTTTGTAATCAAAAGCCCTACCAGAGCCTGTTCTGTAATCGATGTCCCTGTAGTCTTGGTCTCTTGTCTGTTCTGTGCTGCTGCTTTGGAAATCACGTTCTGCCCCCATCTTACTCCTGGCAGGTCCTTGATTGTGTGGAATATCTTTCAGTCCTTTAAAACAATCGTTTGGCTCTTGAGTCTCATTTGAGGGGTGATTCTTCTCTTGATGGTAAGGAGGCCTTTCATCTCGATTTGATTTATTCTGACTGTGCTTTGGGTCACTTTCTCCAAGCCAATGTTTATTCTCATTTTCTCTGACAAGAGGGCCAGCAAGGGGACTTATTTCTGGAAGTGGACGGCCTTGTGGAGCTTTGTTGCCAATTGATGGTAGATTCATAGAAGCAAAGTGGTCACTGTGTGGAAAGCCAGCATCTTTTCCTGGGAATTCAGCAGAGGGCCTGTCCCTTTCTTGAAATGGTGATGGATCTCTAACATTCATGTCTCTGCCAAAACCTCCAGGGAAGCTGGGTTCAGGTACACCACCCACTCCTTCATTCATGTTTGAGAAAGGGTTTTTATCCTTTCGACGATTCTTCCATTCTTCTGCAAGAGTCATCTCTTCACCACTCCTATAATCCATAAGGGGACTATTACTTGAATCTGGATAATCCCTCTCTCTGAGTGGGTCTTCTGCACCCATAAACTCTGATCTTTGGGGCCCACTAACATCTGGAGGCATGTCAGATCTCACCCTGTCCACTGGAGGGACATCACTGTTTCCAAATCTTAAGGGAGAGCGCTCCCTACCTCTAAATTCAGCTGATGGCCCAGGACGATTTCTGAAATCCATATCAGAGTCAAATCCTCCTCTAGGGTTGAAAGGTGGTCCTCCTCTTCTGTCAGTGTCTATCATTCTCCTTTCACGGGGAGGTACGTCCATATCATAACGATCAGTGTTGCCAATGCCCATTGGGGGCCTATCTCGCATGTCCCTAAATCCATCATTTCGCTCCATTCGGTCCATGGGAAACCCTCTTCTTCCATCCATATTGGGATTGTTGAATCGTGGCATGTCGTAATGAAATGTGTCTCTGTCTCTCATGTCCATAAATCTGCTGTTTGGTTCTCGCGGTGGCATTCCTCTCCCTCCCATGTCTGCAGAGTTCCTGCCGGGTCCCGGGAAACCAGATGAATTCATCAGTTTGTCTCTGATGGCCGCTTCATACTGTCTTCTGAGACTGAAGTCTGGCTCTTCTCCAGGTCTTAAAAAATCTCTGTTCGGCTCTCTACCACGCATATCACGTGGGTCCATATCCCTTGGAACCATATCACGCCCCCTCATTGGTGGCCCGTCCATCCTCCTCATGTCCATAGGTGGTAGATCTAGGGGTCTCGGTCCCATATGACCCATATTCATCCCCTCTCTACCTCTATAATCAGGCATGGGACGATCTCTACGCCCAAATGTGTCTCCACGATGATCACCGCTGGAATGTACATTCATATTTTTCAAATTAGATTAACGATTTTTTTTAAATGCATATTATCAAAAAATAAAGCTTTCAACAAAATAATGAGGGGGAGAAAAATCAGTTCATTTTCAAATTTACATCCAGTCACAATATAGACAAAGTAGGCCTATGTAATATGATTATAAATAATGTGATGAGACGGGGCTGGGTACCGAACTTCGATAATTGGCACCGACCAAATTGCTTTGAAACTATCAAGTATCGTAAAATGCCTTGTCATTTGGTACCAAATTTCCATAACTAAGGAGTGCGCAGTCGAGCGGCTCTGTTCTTACTAATAACACTGTCTTGACCCACAGTGGCAGGCAAGCATTGTTGTGGACACATAGCATCCACCTCTGGTTTTCCCCCATATCACCTTGGTGAATAGGCAGCAAAAGATTGAGCGGCTAACCCCTCCAGCAACCTCCTCTACCACTGTTAGCTCTGCAACCTTTACAGCTCAGCCACTTCTGTGTTTACATGTGACATCGGAGGTGGGAGACGCATACATGCTATTTTGACTAGCCTTACAACTATGAGGGAAGAGGGCAAAGTATAGTTCAGGAAACAATATCAAAGTAAAGGTATCAAATCAGTACTGAAAATTTTTGAATGATACCCAGCCCTATTTGTTTCATTCGTCAATACATGACTGTTAACCTCATCTCATGTGGTATTATGCCAGTGTGGGAATATTTTTAGTTATTGAGCAAGACCTCTTAAGGGCAACTTCAGATTTACATAGCTTTTGTCAGGTATTTACTTCAAACAATTTTTTGTCTATCTAAAAAAAAAATGCTGTGATAGCAGATTTTGCCCACCCCTTACATACTACAATACAGACAAACATAGCAATTATTGTGTAAAAAACAAAAAAAACATATATAAAATATATACATAAAAACTGGTCTTAAATCTATAAGTGAATGATGCTTGCTTACCGAAAGGGTGGTCCTCCCCTTGGTCCTTGCCCTGGCCCTGGTCCATCCCACATGTTTGTAGACAATATTTTATCTATAGGCAAAGGGTAGATGTTTGCATCACAGTATGAAAGGCATATAAATGTACCACTTTTGGCTTGAATAGGGCAGGCATATCCATAATAATAAAGCTCTGTCTCAGAAGTAGACTTTGATCGAACACTCTGAGTAAACTGGGTGAGTTGTTTGGTCATTCTTATGTTGTTTGCCATGTTATTTCCGTGCTACAGTGAAGCTACTTAGAAGATGGCTGCATATGTAAAACCTGAGGCAAGTAACACTGTGTGGTGTGATTGCTAATGATGGTCCACAGTAGATGGGCCGCTAATTAGAGCTATCGCCAGGCCTTCCATATCTACGCCACATCATAAACAAATATTGTTAGTGTTGAAAATGATTGCATGGTAATAAACAAAGAAATTCAAATCAACGACAGCATTATAGTGGCAACAGTAGTGTGATTGAATAAGCCAGCTAAAGCCCATTATAACTTACCTTTACCCAAGAGACCAGTCACAGGGTGACGCTATCGAAGCTAACTTAGCTAGAGCTAGCATTCACGTTAAGAAAGCCGGGCTCTTTGCGATAGCTTGCAGCTAGGCAGCATAAAGCAACAGCTTTCGAAAAACACAACAACTACACTGACTATATAAACACTAAACACTACACTGACTATATACTTCACCATTGGAGCGTAGATGTTTCTATACCCACCTTGGTTGTTCTTCGTGCTTAGTGTTAATATTGCGGAGGTTTGTCGCGCAGGTCGTCGATGGCTTCTATGTACTAAGCTAATGCAAAAATGGAGGCGAGCATTCTTCTTCGGCTGCTGCAGCGGACGCCGAGCCTCCACTTCTTCTTCTTCAATTCCCAGATACTCTACATGCCTTAGGGCAGGTTGCTGCCACCTAGCTGTTATTAAATACAACTGGTATATTCAATTTTATTCAGGGGCAAGGCCAGGACATCACATCCTGATTTACCATTCAAACATCATTATGTTTGGCTGAAAGACTTTCTTAATCATCTGGCAGCCTGATCTACTAGCTTCTTCCTTGCAACCCCTACTTGCTCAGGAGCCACATAAAATTCCATGATTTTGTGTTTTCAATAGGTCTAAGTGGCCTATACCTCTTTATCAATATTGCAGCAATACTGTCAGGATCACTACTGGTGACTTCACAAAATATTTACACAATGAGATTTTTGATAAATAATCATCAGTAATGTGGATATAATGACTAAGTGGGTAAAGGCAAATAATAGAACAGTCTCCTTTTGAAAGTGTTGACCAATATTTGTAATGAGAAATATAGAATAGTAAAGTAAATTTGTTAAATTTCAATAATATTTCTTTAAAGTAAAATCTCTGATTGAAGAAAAAAAATTGTAATGTTTTTGCATGAACAGTGTGAAAAAGTGAAGGTGAGGGACAACTTGAGAAAAAAATCACAGTTTCAGCAATATTAGTATTGCTCATTTTATTCATTCACAAGCATTGTAGCAACCTGTTAGCTCAGCTAAATGTTGCTAAATACACAAAGATAAAAAACTACATATGTACACAATGCAAGTATACATATGTAGTGGTGCAGTATATGGACTGAGCTATAAACTCTGAATTATACTAAGTGACAACACAACAACAACAGCTAAAACAACACTCCACATAGAATTATGTAATCAGGTTTTCTCTTTAAAATAAGAGTGAAAATGGAGAGAACACACAAATCAATACAGCAGCTCACCCTTTACAGAAGAGCAAAGGAAAACAGCTAAAACATTTCAAAGAAATCAGTAAAGCAGTTATAATCAAGCTGTTTTTTGAAACATTTCAGTACATTACTGCAACAAATATTAAGGCACTTTAACTTAAAAAAACAAAACAAAAACGCTTTCTTACTGCCTTAAAATTGTAAGTTGGCTGAAGTTGTACTGCACTGAAACCAGAAATATCTACTCAGGGTGTCCAGTTGAATCCATTAAGTGAAGATCTGTATCTGATTGTTACGCAATCTTTCACAAGAACATTTTAGATACAGTCATCAGTGTGTCACAGGTATTACACAATTCTCAGTGTAGCTAAAATAATTTAAGTTTTACTTCTTTTTAATTATAAATTGACTTGAAATTCACTCAAGACACACAAATAATGAGTTCATAACTTCTTGTAACTGTTTTCCAGTTAGTTTTCTGACGCATGAACTCAAATATGTGTGCTGCAAAGTATTTGAATCCATTTTCATTTTAAAAAATAAATCTTTATATGATCAATTTACCAAATCTTTCAACTCATAATTTTAAGTCACAAGACATGAAGAATTGTAGTGATAACTACCCATTTGTTGAAACAGACAAATACATCTATATACAATGAGATGACTTATAAAGATGCATGGATTTCACTAAATTACAATTTGCTTTTTTTTTTTTTTTTTTTTTTACAGTTTTCAGGGAAAAGGGAAACAACAGTAAGAGCTACTTTTTAACTAGCTTTAAAGGGACTTGTACACAAAATAACGAGGGAGAGAGAGTGGAGAACACTATTCAATAGACCAATCAGTACAGAAGGCAAAAATGATGAAATGCATGGTGTAATAACTCAGCACTGAAAATGCAAACTGGTGGGATAATCAAACAACATATACACCGTATCATTGTGCCAAATTTATTGGCTGTACTGCTCATGTGCTTGTTGGTTGGCAAGGGTCCTCTTCTTGTTTTTCATTGATGCCTAGTCTCCCTTTCTTTGTGGCAACATTTGGAGAACATCACCATTGCACCGTGCTTGTGGTTGCTCTTCCTGTCTGGCTGCACTAGGCAGAGGGAGTGCAGAAATGGTGGCAGTCTGTGTGTCAGGAGCCTTCTCACTTAAAGCAGCCTTTATGCTGGCATCAACACTGTTGCTGCCGCCAGCTGGAGGAGCAGAGGCGCCGCTGGGTGTGTTGGGGTCAGTGGCAGCCCCTGCCGCAAGACCTGAGGCTCCAGAATCGCCCTGCTCAGAAGCTCGAAGTCTCTTCATGAGGGTGGTCACTCTAACAGCTTTCTGTGAGTAAGAAAAATATATGGTTACTTATTGATCCTTATGGCAAAAAATTGGTCATTACAGCATCAGAAAGCAACAGAATGCTCAGGATGAAGGCTCTGAGGAAAACCTGATTGATTGTGTGAGGGAAGCATGAGGAAAACATATGTAAAGCAAACTGTTGCTGCACTTGATTGCAGCGAATTCAGTATGTATAGAAATATTTATTCAGTTTAAAATATTGGTAATATTATAAACACAAGATTAGTCTTCTAAGCTGAATGTAGCCAATACCAAGCATTTTGCTATTCACTGCAGTACAGTCCTCCTAGTTGGAGACTTGATCATAAATGTAAGATAATCATTTCATTTAACAGGTGGAATAAGTAATGATATACAAGTCAAATGATACCTTCCACTTGGCTTTGGCAAAGTTCTTTTCTATTTGAGCACAAACTCCATCCTTGATGTTCTTGTCTGAGGCAGCATTTCCAGAAATCCTGAGAGAAGGGACAAGACAGCTATTTTCTCCCAAGCATTACTAGATTTGTGTTACCTAAAATGCAAAATGCATAACTTCAGTTTTGTTGGTGGGACCATTCATATTTTAATTTTTTACCATTCATGGGCAATGGCTTCTTGTGCAGTCAATCGTTGATCTTGGTCCACTTCCATTAAAGTTGCCACTAAGTTTTTGGCTGCAAAACACAAGAAAATACTTATAACAGTGAACTTGATTCAACACTCAGAATTTGAATACATCATCTGAGATGTACACAATGAAATTACACTGACATTTTTATAAATGAGTTATCTCTTACCAGAATCTGAAATGTCATCCCAGTATGGTGAATCAAATTCATAGTCCCCTGACAAAATCTTAAGGAAAAGATTCTTATCACGATTATCAGAGTCGTCTTCAGCATCATCATAGAAAGGAGGGTTCCCAGACAAACTATTGAGTTGGCAGAATCAGAGCATTTTAGGACAAGACATTCTTATTTTAAAGCTTATCTAAAAAAAAAAATACCCTTAAGTAAAACAAATATAGTATATTTGTACTTACAGTATATACATGATGACTCCTATGGCCCAACAATCCACAGGTCTTCCATATCTTTGCCTCCCAACCACCTCAGGAGCTGAAAGCAAAAACAACCTTTAAGCGTTTTCTTGTTATTATGTGGCTTCTGTGGATAAAAATGTGTCCCTATTGTATAATGACAACATAGTTAGCTCCACCCACCAAGATATTCTGGAGTCCCACATGGATCCTTAATTAGTCCATTTTCCAGTTTTGCCAACTGGAAGTCACTGATAACAATTTTGGAGTGTTTCAAACGATTAAAGTACACCAAGTTCTCCAGCTGTATGAATAAACAAATAAACGTTTATTAAGCATTTCATCTGAATATATTTCATGTTTGTAAAGGGCAGATCTTCATACATAGCTTATTTAGTAGGTGTTGAAATGCTACTATTTTTCACTAGGTGTCAGCAGTGCAGTATACCTTAAGATTTCTGTGGACGATTTTAAGAGAGTGCAGGTAAGCTACGGCCTCCAACACCTGCCTCATAACATTGCTGGTGTCCCTCTCGGAATAGTAGCCTTGATCTAAGATCCAATCAAAGACCTCTCTGCCTGTAGCACTGGAGAGATGGTACATCCAAATCACATACGTGTCACTTGTTGATGACAGAAATGTAAAAATGTTTCACAAGTCGAATAAATCACTGGTTTCATAAAGAAGCACATTGCACACCAGTCTGCGCCAACATTTTTCTCAAGTGCCTCCAATAATACTCACAGCTCCAGAAAAAGGAAGTACTCTTTTTTAGTTTCAAAAGCGTCAACCAGCTGGAGGATGTTATGATGTTTTACCCTTTGAAAAGAGGAAAAGGGAGGAAGAGAGTAATATGAGGAGGAGAATAGAAGGATGTGAGATTGGTTAAAATGAAGAAGAAACAGTAGTTCGTAAGAGTCTGTAAGTAGTGCAAGGCAGCTATAGAGTCTCCATGCCAGACAACTCCAGGACAGTTCAAGTAAAGCTGATAAGCTGTGTATACAGCAAGAATTTTTTCACACCCTTTTAAAATTACTAGTATTACAGCACAACAATCTAACTCATCTGAGGATGAAGGTTTAAAACACCTAAGCAAGCAAGTTACTCATCAGTATAATAATGTGTAATTTCCAGCTTTTTCAAAGTAATAATGCTTAATAATTATTGTCCTATATTGATTAATGATTTAATTGGTGTTGGGCTTTATTATGAATTGTTCTTGATGCAAATATGAATAAATTTCAGTAAAAATTAATTCCCAAGACCTGACCATACCTAATATTATGACATGGTGCCTCAATGTCTGTCACAAAACACACTTTTAACACAGAGTAGTGATATACAACATGTTTGTTATTGTCAACAAATCATGAAAAGACCAAAACCAACAATGTGTAGTTCATCAATATTTTCTGACTTACCACAGGGAAGGTTGTATGATAATAAAACCAGATAATCTTCTGAAGTTGTCTCAAATAGGAGTACATAGTGTATTTGTATGACTTTTAGTTGCAGATTTGGTGTGCTAATAAGTATTCACAGCATGTGTGTGAGACTGAAAATAAACAACAATGTCCATATTCATGACAATAAAGGACTATATCACTCGGTGCAACTGTGTGGTTGACTGATGTGTTTTTAATGGAAGTCTACAACACAGAGATTAAGCTACACAGACTTTGGCTTAACAAGTAGCTCTTGTTTATATCAATTTATTGTTAGCTTTAGACTTTTCATTGTATTTGTTGATTGTAAGAAAAATATAGATTATATATATCACCGGATTTGTCATTTACAGAGTCTCACTCAAAACAAAAAAGACAGAAATGGAATAAAAGAGTACTGAGAGTACTAGAGCATAACTAAGTGTACTAATATGTGTTATTATTATTATTATATATCACATAATTATGCATTTTAGAATGTGCAAAGGCAAAATTTAAGGATGTTGGGCAGGTTTTCATGAGCTTTTGCATCACACTTTGCTGTGTCTTTGGCTTAAGCTGAGTAAAGTATTTTGCTAATCATTGTGATTACACTAAGGACAGTAGCTCAGATATAATATAAGCTCTATAATGAAGAGTTGCAAACTTCACTTACATCTTTAAGATCATTATCTCATTCTTGGCAGCTTTCCTCACTTTCCTTCCATCCTTTTTGTGGAACTTTTTACAGGTGTACATTTTCAAGTTGTTCCTATCCTTTGCCCGAAATATCTCACAAAACTCCTCTCTGTGAAAGAGAGGGAAGAGAGGAAAAGGGAGCATACATTATATTTTGAATCAGGTCCTTCAGGAGTGTTTATACACTAAAAAGCATGACAACATACTAGGTACTCACGATTTGACAATTTGTCCAAGGTCATATTTGTCAGTCACTTCTGAGGGATTGTTGTAATCCTTCTTCTCCCCGAGTGTCAGACAACCAAATGGCATGGCAGCTCCTGCCCTATAGCCAGGGAAAGTCCTGCCACAATACAACCTGTCAACAATATGCAGAATGTTAGATTTGTGTGAAGTATAGTACAGTATCATTTCGGGAGATCCACAATACAATATACAAAGTAGATCTGAACAAGGGTGAAATCTGAATCAGAATCTGGAGATTTTGTCTCATTGCTGAGTAAAAGAAAACCAAACCACTGTAAATGTATTGTTGTGAGAGCGCTTAACACCATATGAATGCTGTAAATCAGTACACACATTTATAGGGAGCAGTCTGGAAAGAAACCTTTTTGGTCACACACCTGAGGATAGGAAAATGTTATTTAGTTTGTGGGAGCAAATGATTTATCAAGATCACAAGAGGGACACAATATAAAAATAAAATTTCACAATAACAGAATCTTCATCACTGAACTCCATCAGACTACTAGGCTTGTTTCTTTCCACTCTGCAGTGAGTCAGCTCTGTACTGCAGCAACAGGAGCTTTATTCATCTGTCTGCTTTCCATAGTAAGAATATTCAGATGAGCTTGACCCTGAAATGGCTCTAACTTTTTTTAACCTTTCTAAAATATTTTGAAAGACTCTTGAAAGTTGAGAAAACTGTCACCTTGCCAACTCTGGAGGATGAAGCGTAGAAGAATTTTGTGTTTTAATTTCTGCGAGCAAGTCTGTGACAGATGAAACTGTGACTTTAATGACATACAGAGTGTACTTTAGACTAGTCCACAGCCTCTGTACCGAGGCACATCTTCACAGTCCAGCAAGAACCTTACATTAATGAAGTGGATTTGGGAGGGAATTTTTTAATAATGGAATCAGTATAACAACTTTAAGGAATCATAAAGTGCTTGATTGCATAACAGATCCTTTGATTAATATACAGTACAATCAAGCTCAATAGTTTTCTTGTAACATATGTAAAACAAGTGCTAAAATTTCATAATATCAGGGTGAACAAAATAGATATAGTAAAATTTCTTATTAATCTCTTGGGGAACTTATTTAAACAGAGATTTCTGTCCAATATTACCATAGAGCAGTGCTGCTCATTGATTTGCAATAATTCCCACAATGGCCTAACACAACAAGAGATAACAAAGGCACAGATAGTGCAGTTTGGAAAAATCTCTGATGGAAGATTTCTCAGTATATATCATCATATCATCCAACCCTAAACCAATAATATCTTAAATTAGCAGCAGTGTGACTCACTGCTGACCAAGGTAACACAACTAATAACTACTGTATATCTGATACCGTAAATAACTGTAGATAATTCATTGCATTTCATGTACCATTTATAACTGTTGACCAACATAAAAGCCCAATAAATGAATCCGTACAAAGTCCTTAACACATTTCTATGCCAATTTCACAGGCTTGGAATAAATAAATAAATAAATGAATAAATAAACTGGCTTCATAAGCCTGCTTACTTCTTTAACCATGAAAACCGGAGAGCTATCATGGACACAGGGTGATCTAACTCTGGCCAATTTGCTATAAGATGCTTTTCTAACAAAGCTTGAGTATTCATGGTGAAGCATTTAGTGTTGTTTTGAAATATATGTCTTCTTTATTTAGTGACTTTTAAATGTGTTTTTGGTAAAAGTAGCTGGAAAGGATACTTCACAACCTGGCCCTGTTGTTGCAAAAAATGAACTGCAGGATTATAATATACAATTTCAAATGAGAGTGACTTGATTTGCTGCAGCTGCTCAACAGAAACAAATCCACAACTATCAACTAAATATGATAGGCGACATAGTATGCTTATATGGTAAACAGACTCAATTTTTTGGCAAGCTCAACAGTAGAAATGGCAGCCAGCACAGAAGAGTGGGAGTAAAAAAATTCAGACTGAGCTGCTGTCTGGACCCTATCGGAGGCACAGATTTCTCACAGCTGTAGCATCCAGTATTTAGTGGAACAAAGAGTGTTCTTATAAATGTAAAAATGGAAGAATGCACATGCTAGGAGGAATGTCTATATCAATGTGCTTTATTACTGTATATTACTTACAACCAGGTTGTGAATCAAGAGAAAGCCCTTTAGTTGAAGACAGTTACCTGAGTATAAAGTGGTGCTACTGTCCACAAGGAGACTCATTACTCTATGATCCAGACTCTGTAGATATCTACAGTGGAGCTGGCATAAAAATTGCTACCTTATGTAAATTGCTTGATTATTATCACAAAAGTCAGTCTGTTTCCACTAATGTTCCTGATTTTGGCCTCTTTATCAATACTGATTTAAGTAGAGATGATCTATCTTTGATCCATATACTGCAGGGAGGGAGGGGGATAATCCATTTGGATACAACCCTATATTTTGACAGGATATTAAAGTGCCACTATTCTCTGCACCCTTTTCTTTACATTCAGTACCTATGCAATATATAAAAAGACTAACAAATCTGTGTGATTGCCAGTGAGGTCATATTTGCTTTGGATTTGTTTTATTCAAATTTTAAATATTCTATGGAAGTTTTTTTTTTGATCCAACATTGACCTGTCAAACACTAACTGGTTACCATCTGTTAGTATGAAGTGTTGGAGCAACATGACAAAACTGAGTTCATGCAACTTTAGCTTCATGCTCAAGGGCAGGCATTTTATTGGCAAGAAGACTTGAGTTGAAATATTATCTTCTGCATCATCTCTTAAAATAACATAAACAAAACAGTTATGGTAACTATTTAGTCTAACTACACATAAAGAATGTAACATATGTAATGTAATCATGTCAGCTCTAACAAGTTATGTTAGTTGTCTCAGCCTGCTATACACAGATCCAGGTACTGCAGGTAACACTGTTTCGGTTACTGCTCAAAACATTTAAAGAGAGACTACCAAAGTCATTTAAGCTGTATATGGAAAGTTTCTCACTACATACAATATTAACAGCATTCTAGGAAATTCACATATATATATATATATCACAATATCAAACAGATGTCGAGCAAAACATTGTATGTTTAATCCAACATACAATTAATTACATTCCATTATATTAGATAGCAGTATCGAGACAAATCTGATTTATTTAACTGTGATCATGTCATCTATAAGGTGATAAAATAGACAGGATTAACCAGAAGTGGTGCAGGATGTTGTTAACTTTTGTGGCGATGTATGAGCGGACGAGCTCGAGCAGTATCTTTGTATTTCTATCATCTGTCGAGAGTTTATCAACCATAAAGCTAGCATTCAATGGTGGAAATGGTTCAATAGTTTGTATTTTAAATATGAAGTAAATCAACATTTTTTTATAAGACACTGATTTATTAATGCTGCAAGCACAAAGCACAGTGTTACCAGTATTTCCAAGTCTGTTTATGTACTAAAAAACAACTGCCACTCAGTTGTAGGTTAATTTGGAGTAGCCAAAGGGATAAGGTCTCCTCTATTCAACCATTATTCTTATTGTTTAAGTCTGTCCCAGATGCACTGCACTTAGAGCTGTTTTTTCTCCAAATGTATGAACAAGAAAATATTTCTCTAGGGTGAGTACAGAGGGACAGAGAATACTGTAAACTACTCAAACACACAGCCCATCTCTTGCTGCAGCGCAATTATGTATTTCAGCACGCCATTTGCCTGATCAAAATGCAGCGTACAATAGCATGCCCCATCTCTGTCCTAAAGGGGAGGGCTGTCTGTTCACCATTAGGCGAACAGATGATGATGAGCATTTTAGAGATATGCTCCAGCTAAATCAAATCCTCCACATGGATCCTGCAAGAATAATACCCAGAGTCACCATTGGTGTTTGCTAGCTCTCACCTAAATTCACACAATTGCGCTGCCTGTGTATATCAGAATTGTTTCTTTTTATAATACATGCCTCAATCCTGTGCCATGATACTCATTTAGCCCAATACAAGCACACAGATTTAAGACATCAAAATATTATGTTCTTTTCTTTTGTGAGGCATGACAACAGACAAGTAGACAAATCTGGTTTAAAATGGCTTGAACAAAATCTTCAATTCATTATATTATTTACTAAACAATGCATCTACGTATCAGGTCATGTCTGACTGGACTCTCAAGCAAAACTTCATTTAGAATGTGCCTCTATGGTACACTTTGATGGCCTCTGTCTTTTGAAATAACCACACCACCAATAGCCACATCACTAAGACAAACAATGTTGTGTATGCCAATCAGAATAATGGGGCGAGGCTGATGTCAGACCACTTAATGCAATCATTAGACCTCACAATGAATCATAGATCCACCTCTACACCTGTTCCTAGAAGCTTGACTCACAGTACCACTGTGCACCAGACACTAAATACTAAGTACTATAAGTCAGACAGAATTTTGCACACACTTATTTTTTTCCTCCTTTCAAAGCAATCTTCGAGATAAAAGGCTGCTCTCCTTCAACAGAGGAAGAGAAAGATAGAAGGCACTCAACTATTGCTGAATCAGATGTCTTTTATCTTTGCCTTTTGAAAGATCTAAATGAAGTGTTCTTCATTAATGGGAATGTAAATGTTCCAAATTCAGACTGTCGCAGAGCTTGGCATTGAGAAAACTTAGCTGTGGACACCCTTGGGGGATAATGACAAAGGCAGAGAGCTGTTGCTTTTGATAAACAGATTTCAAATCTGTGTCCAATTAATTTTCCAGTTGCATGACGCAGGTAAAGATAAAATTTTTTCCATTTAAATTATTTTGTTTTGAAGTCTTACCTGCCTTAATAATCAGCCTAGAGTCATAACAATGGGTTAGCTTGCTTGGTTTGTAATCAATATTTTTCAAAGAATGACTAATTGAATAGGTTTAATGAAAAAGTTTATGAAGAAAATAAGTTTTTTGATATAATGAGAGCAATAGCCACCATGGCTGAACAAATCAAGACAGTAATAGAAAAAGAGCTTCTGTATAGGAGTACTCCGTTTCTAGGGATACAGAATAAAACCAGCTTTATGTACAATTTCTTTGAGACAGATTATTGCTTTCCCCAGGCCCACACATGGACTGGCAGGGATAGAGCCAATGATACACACTGAAAAAACAACAATTAAAATATATGTTTTATTGTCACATGTTCCATACACCATCCAATCGAGGCTTATTCAGTTGTTCATTAGCTGCAGTCACAGGTATCAAAGTTATATATGAGAAAGTATTCTTTGAAAATGGCTGCATAAAGCATAATGTTCACACCGTAAATAATGACGTGATTGAATCATTGATTAAGAATGTGATTTGGGGCTGAACAAATAAAACTGGAGTCGTGATTTCTTTCCAAAAAGTCACTTGTACTAAGGGAAAAACTATATTGTGAGACCAACTTTCTTAATACAAATTTGACTGGATTTGACTTGATTGTTTCCATGATTAAATATTGACAGGACATACTATCTTATATTATATGATTTGTTGTCTGGTGCAAAAACATTATGATGGCCTACAATCCTAAAAGGCTGTGAGATGATGAGACATTAATATCAGTGAAAAAATATGTCAGTTCATCATGAATGAGTGAATGAATGAATGAATGAATTCAGTCATTCATTTGTATATCAACCTGTAAAGTTTGATATCTCAGGTTGCATCTCAGACACCCATCACAGTTCTAATTTAACAGGATAAAAAAATGCATCTTCACACTGTGTGCAAGCTGTTGCAGATCTACACTGATTAGTCTGAAGGGAACGTTATAATTTAAGACAAAACGTGTTTAAAACTCACACATCACAAACACTATTGGTAAAACTTGGAGGGATGAGGCATATTGGCATTACATCTGTCATGTGTTGGCCTGATTTTGACAAGACTTGGCATTGAGAAAACTTGGGGGAAAAAATGCATTTTTGGGACTATGTTTTGGCAGTTAAAAAATGAAAAATGTAATTTGTGTCATGGTCTACAAGGCCCCATATAAATTTTTCCACATTTCAACTTACACATCCTCTACTAACCTTGGAAATTACACTAGTAAATTGCTTAATGAGGGTGTTATATTAAGAGATAACACTTTCAACTCAACAGTGTTCCAGCTATTGCAGAATACACTGCCTGGCTAAAGGGGAACATTATAATTAAAACTTAAATATGCTTAAAATATCTGAGACACTCCCACTCCCACTTTGCTGAAGAGAAGATGCATCTTGGCATTGTGTTCTGGCATTCATACTGATTGGCCAAACAGACGTGGTAAATTTAAATTTCTAAATTTAAAAAGACTGAACTTAAAGTTGGATGACATCAATCCACTGCCTGTATTTTAATTAATGTGTTAAATAATTATTAAAATAATCATGCTCAAAATCAATACTTTAAAAAAAAAAGATTTAGGTGTGCTCACTGAGAGATTCTTGTATCAATAATTAATAATTCATTGTAAAATTGACAAGAGGCTTCTCACTCCAATCAAGCTTTCAAACTTTCAAACATTGCAAGCTGAGTGGTGCTGACATACAAACATAAAAATTGGATGATGTGAATTATTTGCCCTAAAGTAGCTGCATCATTTTTATGAATGTTGTTCGCTGTTGCCTTGTTACAGTTTATTGTCGGTCTTATTAGCACACTTTGCCAATGTCCATGTAATGTGTGTGTGTGTGTGTGTGTGTGTGTGCGAATGTGTTCGTGTGTGTATGTATGTAGGAGGATATTTATGAAATACTTTCATAAATACTTTCTGGAGCATCATTTGGATGCAGTTTGGGGGCCACTGAGAATCACAGTGCAGCTCAATAAAAATGTTCTGTTAATTTGCTTAATGTTGTTATTATGTGTGATTTTCTTAAAGAGGTTTGTGTGCTACATTTTGTAGACATGGCTACATGTGAATACCTTTTTTATCAAATAATAATGTTACTATTTTAGAACTCAGGTTTTTTGGTCAAAGTCACGTCGGACAGTGGCAGCAGGCTAGAGCTGTGGATTTGGCAAAAGCCGAGCATCTTCAAAGGGAAAGGCTTGGTGACAGGGGGCAGATGGTCTTATGTTTGAGCCAAACTATAAGGCCTGTAACACTTCATTTAGGGTCTAAATGTCCTTCCTGCAATGTGTGAACACACACACACACACACACACACACACATTCACAAAATAACACTTTTATTATATCACACATGAACAGAAGCAGAGATGTGTGTTTGTTTTGCGGAGAGGGGATGAACAATTTGATGAGTATGAATCAGAGCCATCTTTTGTGCTTGGTTCTGCTGTGCATTGAGTCTACCATTCATCTCTTCTTCAGGCATCACCGACTCATCTGACCAGTTTCTTCTGATGTTGTTTTGTTGCCATGGTTACCAAGTACTACAGTATGCACCATTGGTACTGTCGGTACAGAACAGCTCTCTGCATACTCATCGACATTACTGCTCAAGACCATTGCCACTTGATGTGACGGATCATGAATTCAAACAGAGTTAACAAAACAAAAATCTCAAGAATATCAATCAAACTAATGATGAATAGTTACTATATTAACATTTATTTGACCAATTCAATCTGCAAACAATGTGTACTCCGCAGACAGCTACTTGAACTTAATTAACTGTAGCTGAATGTCCCAATCAAACACATCATGAAAACAGATAATACATTCAATTCCGTGTGAAGCCTGTTACATAAACAAAAGACCGCGACTCCATTCAAATGAGCCTTTTAAACATTCTATTCATTGATGAGTCTTTCGCGGCTTCTCAGAACCAGTGATCAAGGCTGAGAGGGGAGAGAGGAAAAAATACACCTGTAAAAAATAATGGTGTGTGGCAGTATTTCTGAAAAGCACTGAGACATACAGCAGCATACTGGAGCTCTACTTCAATTTATTTTTCAACATTTTTACTTCACAGTATACCTTAGATACATTTAACTTATAAATGTTGATCATTCATGAATAAGCCATAAATCTTTCCAATAGTGTCATTGCACCAACATACAAGTCTATTGTTTCCTGCTTAAAATCAACATGCTTTGCAGCAAGGCTCCCCTAACTTTTTCTGCTGAATTAATACAGTCGTTGAAGGCAACATGATGCATTTGATCCATATTTCTTTTACCCAAGGCTGAAATGTAACAACCTTGAGAAGTGTGCACGGCCCTCTGGAGTGTCCCTGGACCTCCCCACCACCACCACCACCACCATCTCTTCTGTGGTTTCTTTCTTTTCCTATTCTGTTGTGCCAGAGCACTCACCCTCCTTCTGGGGTGTACAGAGTGGTTTAAGCACTGGCAAAGTGGGTATTGCAATCACAGGCTCTTGGGTGTGAAATGATGACAAATAATGACAAGGAGGCAGGGACACCGCGCGAGACTGTGAGAATGTGAACTCAAGAAGTGCTGCAGTCTGAGTGCATCAGGAACATGCCTTGTGTAAATCTGAGGCTCAGTTTGTGCATGTCTTTATGAACAATAACTATACATCTTCTCTTAATGAACTTGTTTAGCTGACTATACTGACTAGCCTGTAAGCTTCAGCAGTAAAACAGGTTTCACCTATTATAGACTGAATCTTTTTTATTTTTATTTTTTTTATTTTTACTGAAAACCTAAGCAGCCCAAGCAGCTTGGCAGTTTAAATATACGGTATTTGCGCAACACCCAGGTGGACTGATATTGCATCTGAACAGATCACATGAAAAGTATCCTGCAGGTTTCTTAAATCATGTGAGTATGTCTGGTATTTGTACCGAAATCTTTTATTGGCATAAAAGTTTTGAGAAGAAATGCTGCGTCTTCCGTTTGGATATGTGAGATGAAAGACGACAGTTACAGAATAAATAAATGGAGAACATTTTTCACTTGTCGCGTTTTTGACAGCAGTGTTTTTTTTTTTGCAATATTATGGCGGTAAGCAAAACATTATACGCAAATTGCACTCACTTACCTTCAATGAAGTAAACTGGCAATAATGAATATCCAACCCTCTGTCTAATGCTTTAGTATTTTCCCGGTACGGCTTGAATTCACTTTTCCTTCCACTGTTTTTTTTTTTTTTTTTTTTTTTTTTACACCTAGTGTGCTTTCAGAGAGATTTTTAAAGATCCTCGAGCATTTCCAACAAGTCAGCTTGCGGGAGTAGGCTATTACGTGAACGTGTGATGGTAACAGCGGGCTATGATGCAGCGAAGAAGGAGGGGAGGTGTGCGCGATGCACGGTGCGCCTTACGTGTGTGTGTGTGAGAGAGTGTGTGTGTGAGCGCGCGCGCAGTGCACCAAATGTTTTTGATAACAGCGTCATTAATTGACTTACTCACTAATATGACTTTTAACTGTGAATGACCCTGCTGATGTTCCCACTGCTCAGCTTGTGGCTGCACGTCAGCTGCCCTGCACTCAGAAGCAACAGCAGGGTTAAAAGATGTTTATTTTTCTTACCCAAACTCCCCCCGGAAGTTGGTGCCACTCACTCAAGACCACTTTTTCCCCCAGAACAAGAACAGCTCTCTAGAAAATAACCTATTCCCTGCACGTCCACATGTCCATCTCTGATCTGACCTTCTGTAGAGGAAACAGCAATGGCACAGATGTTGTGTGACCCATAGATTTATTGAGATTTCCATAAGCTTACAGACATGACGTTTGAATCTTCATGCAAGACTCCACACCAACACCAGTTATTACATAATCTATAAGGAAAGATGAATCACAAAAGATTAACAGAGTAACTTTTATTTATATAGCCCAATATCACAAATCACAAATTTGCCTTTACAATCTGTACAACATATAACATCCTCCATCCACAGACCCTTCATTCAGATAAGGAAAAATACTTTAAAGGAGAAAAAAATGGAAAAAATCTCAGGAAGAGCAACAAAGGAGGGAGCCCTCTTCCAGGATGCAATAGAAGTTGTGTTCAACCCTGTTCAATAGCTGTCACAACCCACCAATCATGTTAATAAGCAAGCAACTGATGGCAGACAACTGTAAGATTCAGCTCTACTCTCTACTCCTGCTGACCTCTTCAAAGTGTAACGCCAACCCATAGAAAGGGAAAAAAATCCCACAGGGTACAAGTGAGACAAAACATGAGTGAACCAAGAGATCTCTAAATCCCTCAACCATTCACTGAGGTCAGTGCCAACAATGCTATGTCTAGAGACAAGGGAGATCTTCTTGAAGGGCTTGAATGGAAACTCCAGAGCACTTAATATGGCCTCTTGTTGTAAGTAATCTGTGTGCATCAATCCTTTGCTAGTTTGCAGCCTTTGCTGAAATAAACTAAAATCAGGGCTGTGATTTGCTAAATAACAATGTTACCTGTCTCTGTCATGTCTAAGCCATACAAATGACTTCCCTCTGTATGAAAATACAGTACAGTACAGCTGAGAAGTTTAAAGAGAAAACTGATCCGAACATTGGTAGCACTTTGCAATTACTGTATGTACAGGTATACAGAGGATCAGCAGGGATTTTAGCTGGTAGGCAGACTCTGACTGTCTGGCTTATGTAACAGGAGTGTCTCTTTCCTAAAATGAGTAACGCCGCTAAAAGGCCACTGGGATAACAGGAAAGAGAGTGGTGGAGCATCTTTAACCTGCTCCCCACCTACCCACAAAACCACCTACTCTCTCTATTCCGTCTCCCAGTATTACATGGCTCTCCAGAACCGTGGCTTTCTAAGCAATAGACAACCACAATATGGCAATGAGTGCCATATCACAAATGTAACTCCTGGAATCCCTTATATCAGTGTCATCATTTAACAGGGGGAGATTTCTAATCTCCCTCCAATCCTTCACCACAGGAGGGATTCAATCAGTGCATCAGCTGTCTAAGTTTAAGTCCAAAGTGTCTTTGAGACCTCAACCTGAGATATGACACTTGAATTTTAATGGGGAAAGCCAGAGTTTGAAATTGCTTATACCTAAAAGTACATTTGGAAATAGAAAATAAACTGCAGAGACACAGTAGCAACAGTGGAACAAAAGCATTTATACAGTAAAAGTAGTGAGGAGGTGGGGAGTTTATATAAAAATGGAGTTCAGGTACTTTCCAGATTCAGGTATTTTTTCAGATGAAAGGTCTCCATTTTAGGAGACAGCCCACAGTTTCTTAGATACAAACTATATCCATGAGCAAGTCATATATAATAAATGTGATGTGACAACATTAAGTCACAGCACTTTCCAGTGTCTTACCAAAAGGTTGGTCCCAAAAGGTTTTTCTCTGACCTAACTCGAATACACACTGCCTTTATTACTATTTTAAAGGGTCCTCTGTTGCCATTTACTAGGCACAGTTGTAATTCAGTTAATCTGTTTTTCTCAATATTTAAAGCTGTGCTGTGATGAGAAATCAGTTTAAATTGTCACAGTCACTTGTATTGCCAGTGCATTAGATTCATGTGGAATTAACCTTCAACAGACATTGTAGCTGACTGATTAATGAGAAACTGATTAAGCCAATATACTGCAGCAGTGGTGGCCAGGCTATATGCAGATCTCTATCACTCAAGTTATTTTTTGCCCAATATATTTCGAAGGAAGTTAAAATAGCTCATAAAATTGCTCTTCAGATCCTCCCATTGAAAAATAATGCTTCCCCATGCAGTATATTCCTTTAATATGATTTGTATCAGTTCTAATTATCCACAACAAGGCTTTCTAGTCTGTCATAGAAGCAAACGCAAAAGTGGAATCTGCGTCACAGAGCTCACAGGCAGTACCTCACTGTGCTTCTCTGAAACCACTCTATGCTCATCCCTATGTTACCATGGCTGCATCTAGTTAATCCAGCATTTGGAAGTCTATGAATGGACTCGAGTGACTATCCTGCTTCAACATGTCTATCTTCTTCTTGCCTGTATCAGAAATCCCTTACAGTTTCTTCATGAAAGAATTTTAAATTAAAGAAAGTGGGCTATATTTGTATCACATCTAATCTCTTTGCTGTTTCACAGGGATTTAAAGTAAGTAAAGGAGACAAAAAATGTCAACACTCACACAGCTGGTTTGTATACTACCTGCCAATCTCAATGTTAAGTCTTTCTTCCTTTGATTTAATATGTAAAGGTTTGTAAATAAGATTGTGCATCAAAACTCAGTCTCATATTTAGCCTTCAAGGTAAATTAAATAAAAATATGTAAAAATCAAATAAAACAGAACTCCTGCCAATCAGCATGAATTGATCCTTGTGCAGTTTTCTTTGTTTTAAAATATTCTAGAAATGGAGACTTGACACGAGACAGAGTAAGGCAAGTTATCACATAATCAATCTAATCTACTTGGCAGATTTTGTTTCACCAGTTAACAAAATATTTACATTTTTTTGCAGTGCAGTATTGGTCTGAAATCCTTTTCTGAACAAAATATTTTTTTTCTCCATAATTCTGTACTCATGCTTGTAAAAGATGAGTCAACTTATAGTTCAACTTAGTTGTCATAGAAACCAAAACCAATAGCCACAGGGTCTGTGATGGAAACCTTTGAAGGGCTGAAGGCATGCTTCTCACTGTCACGCCGTGGTGAGTTTTAGTTGGGGGTTTTTGTCCTGTCTCCATGTTGTCTCGTCACTTCCTGTTTTATTTTGAAAATTATCCCTCCTTGTCTCTGGTCACTTGCCCTTCCTCATGTGTCTGTGTAATTACCCCAAGTGTCTCCACCTGTTCCCCTCACCTGTTCCCCATTCCCTCGTCAGTTCTGTCTGTGTATTTAATCCCTGGTTTTCTGTTCTGTCCTGGTCGGTTCATTTTTGCTTCTGGTTCCTAGTAGCTTTTGTCATAGTCACAGTCATAGCCTTGCCATGCTTTGTTTTTGGAATTAAAATAAAGGATTTTTCACATGTCAAGACACCTCTGCATCTGGGCCCTGCTTCCTCGCTCGTTCGTGACAGAATGAACCGACCACATAGGGACCCAGCAGAGGTGGGCCGCAGGGAGGCTACACAGTCGGAGCGGATGTTCTCAGCTCTTTGGGCACGGGAAGCAATCCTCGCCCATCGGGAGGAGCAGTTGGCTGTGCTGGGCCAGGCAGTCCGGGGCCTTGCTCGTGGCCAGCAAGACTTCAGGCTTGCCTTAACCACACAGCTGGCTCAGTTTGCTGAGCAGCTGCAGCGGCTGCAAGTTCATCGGCTCAAGCCACAGCCACAGGCCAAGCCGGACCCCATGCCAGAGCCCAAGCCACAGCCGGACCCCACGTCCATGCCTCAGGCCAAGCCCAAGCCACAGCCGGACCCCACGTCCATGCCTCAGGCCAAGCCCAAGCCACAGCCGGACCCCACGTCCATGCCTCAGGCCAAGCCCAAGCCACAGCCGGACCCCACGTCCATGCCTCAGGCCAAGCCCAAGCCACAGCCGGACCCCACGTCCATGCCTCAGGCCAAGCCCAAGCCACAGCCGGACCCCACGTCCATGCCTCAGGCCAAGCCCAAGCCACAGCCGGACCCCACGTCCATGCCTCAGGCCAAGCCCAAGCCACAGCCGGACCCCACGTCCATGCCTCAGGCCAAGCCCAAGCCACAGCCGTACCCCACGTCCATGCCTCAGGCCAAGCCCAAGCCACAGCCGGACCCCGTGTCTGTCCCCAGGCCACACAGACGGCCTCCCGCCCGGCCCCCGGAGGGTGTCCGCCTCCGCCGCCGGCCTCCCGCCCGGCCCCCGGAGGGTGTCCGCCTCCGCCGCCGGCCTCCCGCCCGGCCCCCGGAGGGTGTCCGCCTCCGCCGCCGGCCTCCCGCCCGGCCCCCAGAGTGGTTACTCCCCACCTTGTGTGAATGTTTCTAGGGACGTCTGGGATTCGTCCCTTGAGGGGGGGGTTCTGTCACGCCGTGGTGAGTTTTAGTTGGGGGTTTTTGTCCTGTCTCCATGTTGTCTCGTCACTTCCTGTTTTATTTTGAAAATTATCCCTCCTTGTCTCTGGTCACTTGCCCTTCCTCATGTGTCTGTGTAATTACCCCAAGTGTCTCCACCTGTTCCCCTCACCTGTTCCCCATTCCCTCGTCAGTTCTGTCTGTGTATTTAATCCCTGGTTTTCTGTTCTGTCCTGGTCGGTTCATTTTTGCTTCTGGTTCCTAGTAGCTTTTGTCATAGTCACAGTCATAGCCTTGCCATGCTTTGTTTTTGGAATTAAAATAAAGGATTTTTCACATGTCAAGACACCTCTGCATCTGGGTCCTGCTTCCTCGCTCGTTCTTGACACTCACAGCCATCAATGGAGACCTTGACAGCTTTACAACACTTTCTAAGGAAATTTAAGAAAACTGTCAAAATTAGACTAACACAAAAGCAATGCTTAAAAAATATATATCATAGTGCAAATGAACATATAAAATCAATCAAGCAGAAAAAAAGGAAAAAGGGAGGGGGGGGGGGGGGGGGGGTCATGATACAATCCTGCAAAATATGGTTTTCAGTTGTGTAATATAAGAACATATTGAAAAGATAAAAATTGTTCCATATGTTCAAAAATATTTCCAAACATTTCAGAAATATTTTTTGGAACCACAACTTAACCAGCCAGAAGCAAGGTCCAGCAATGATGCTCCAACAACTACTGGCTTGAGCTTTCCTCCAACATACCATATAGGCGACATCAGGGGTATGTACAAGGGGCTCAAACAATGAACAAGTCCCTCTATCAAGAAAACAGTGCCAGTCAAATCCAAGTCTAGTGAGGTCATCAACGACTGCAGGAAGCAGATGGTGGGTTGGCTAGGCACTACATGGAGCTGTACACTACAAAGAACACAGTCTCAGAGGAGGCACTGAACAGCATTGCAAGCCTACCTGTGATGGAGGAGCTTGACGAGGAGCTCACACAGGAGGAGCTCGGCAAAGCCATTATAGCCTTGCTTGCAAGCCAGATGCTGACAGGATAAAACCTGACATCATCAAACTTGGGAAATCTTCCTTGTTACATCTTCACAACCTCCTCCGTCTGTAAACAAAGGAGCTGTCCCCCAGGACCTGGTGGACATGATCTTCACCCTTTGACAGCTGCAGGAGAAATGCTGTGAGCAGGGGAGACCCTTGTATCTCACCTTCGTTACCCTCACAAAGGCCTTTGACCTCATCAGTAGAAATGGTCTCTTCAAGGTTCTTGTGAAAATTGAATGCCCCCCAAAACTCCTTACCACTGTAAAATCACTCCCTGACAACATGCAGGGCTCAGTCTGCTGTGAAAGAGAAACTTCAGAGGCCTTCTCAATCTGCAGCAGAGTGAGGCAGGGCTGTGTTCTTGCACCAACCCTCTTCAGAATCTTTTCTCCCCTGCTGTCATTTGCATTTGGCTCATCTCCTTGAGGCACCTATGTACACTCTAGAGCTGATGGCAAACTCTTCAACCTTGCTCGCTTGTGGCTCAAGACCAAAGTGACCAGGGTGCTCCTGAGGGAAATGCTATTTGCACACAATGCAGCAGTAGCATTCTACACCAAGTCAGGGCTCCAGGGGCTGATAGAAAGGCTCTCACATGCTTGTAAAGAGTTCGCCTTCACCAATAGCATTAAGAAACCCAATGTCACATGCCAAAAAGTCAAACTCCCACCCTCCATTTCCATCGTCAACAAGACTCTTGACTTTGTTAACACATTCACATACCTCGAGTCCACAGTCTCCAGCAACCTGTCACTTGATGCGCAACTGAGCACCCATCTTGTGGGGGCTACCGCAGTGATGTCCAAGTTATCAAACAGATTGTGGTCCAACAAGAACTTACTTGTGCGCACAAAAGTCCTGGTCTACCAAGCCTGTGTCATCAGCATTCTGCTGTACAGCAGTGACCTGGACCTGAATGGCTGAACAGCTTCCACCTGCAATGCCTACAGCACATCCTGAGTATCACATGGCAGGAGAAAGTACCCAACACGGAGGTCCTGGAACATGCTCACTCCACCAGCATGTTTGCCATCCTCAGATGGCTTGGCCACGTCCATAGGATGGACCCCAGTCGGCTCTCCATAGCCATCCTGTATGGTGAGCTGTCAACAGACTACAGACGTGGTTTTCACCCATGGATGTGTTTCAAGAATAACTGCAAACACAACATGAAGCAGGCAGACATCGACCTCAACAGCTGGGAGGAAGCCACAAATGATCACAGCATTTTGAGACAGACTGTTGCTGCAGGAACTCACTGCATGGAGGAGAGGTGCACCTGCTAACTGCTGGAGAAGAGACAGGAGAGGAAACTGTGAGCAGCAGCCTTCACTCCTGTGCCAGGCCCCTCTCCATTCATCTGCGCCAACTGCAGAAGAGACTGCCACTCCAAAGTGGGGCCGCCTAACCACAATTGCCACTGCAACAAAAACTGACAGCCCTTCAGGTGCAAGCCATCGTCAACATTCATTTACCTCTTTTGTATTGGAATGGTGGAAGAAATCTCAGCGCAAATAAAGCCAAAACCATGTGGATATATTTTCTTTTTGTTTTAATTTGGTAAATCAACCCTTTTAGAGTAAATTATTTAGATAGTTGGGGAAGTCATTTGAATTTTTCACTGTTTTTGCCTCAGCACAGGGAAGGAGGCACAGTGTCACAGATGATACCCTCACACTTCAAGTAGAACATTTGGTGCTCTTTGAGGTTACCATAGTTACCACAACACAGCAAGACCGGATGCCCATAATGTTGATCAGAGCGTAACTGGTAGTACATCTGTGATTTCTGTTGTCAAAGCAAACACTCCATAACAATTCATTTCATAGTGCACATCACTGAAGAGAATTAGTTTGTAAGTTGAAAAATCTCAGCTCATATAACCTTATTAATTCAAGTGAAAGGAGTATAATTCAATAGTAACAATATTTTGTTTCATTTTGATATTGGGTCATAGTCTTGGGACCAAGCCTAACAATGAATAAATGTACTTTAAAGGTTTCATATCCTTGTAATTACTGTCTCTCTGCTTAAGTGGAAAGCTAATTTATCTCTGAGTTCTCTTGTGCTAATTCAGAGTTTATGAGGGCTGCCGTTTGGGTCTGCACTGACACTTAACTACTTTCATAAACAGTGGGACTCTGTTACCTAATTGTTGCAGGCAACATGGATACAGAACTGTTAGACCTCATACAGTCAGTTATTTAGTAGTAGTAAGTTTAGCAGATTTCTGCAAAATTATGATTTTTTTTGTCTAAAACATGATGGCTCAGTAAATCTTTAAATCAAGTGCACATGACAAAATGTGTATTTACATCATTTTACATAGGTATATAACAGTGTCATGCATATTTTTAAAATTATAATCCTGTCAGAAATAAGTAAAAAAAAAGTGAAGTAAACTGATCAGATTAATTTATATAAATTGACCATATTAACTGATTATATTGACATGATTTAATGGTCACCATCCACAGCTTGAAATATTCTTCAATCAATAAAGAGATTTCCAAAAGTGCAAAGGATTTGAATACACCTAATACTGAATTTTTATTTCTCTGATAAACATACACATATGGAGTAACATATTCCTTGTAGAAACAGTGATGATACTGGTTCTCATGAGAGATGAGGGTCACTACGTTATCTCCACAAAGAGAATGAATGCAAAATATTAAATTAGTGAAAGAAAAAAAATGCATTCAGTGTACTTTCCATAAAGTATTCACTTTGAGGCATATACAGTATAATAATCGTTGAATTAATCATGGGAATGAATATGACCCAGTGTTACTCAATACTTGAATGAGTGTTATTTTCTGGAGTATGTGTGTTGTTCTAAACTCATTTTGTTTATTCCCCTGACACAACACACATACATGAAAATTGTGAATAGATTATAAAACATGCATTAAACAGTTTGCTAATTTTCAACCATATCTTTCTGCCTTCCTACACACCACTGGTATCAAATGATGGTTGTCATGGCAACAGGCTCACAAGCCACAACAGGGCTTTTGGAAGACAAATACAGTTCAGCATAACAGAAAGTCTCCTTTCATCCGCATTTTCTGTCGACGAACCCTTCTATATCTCAATAACGAAAGCTAACAGGATTGATTGAGAATAGTCAGTTGCAATAACATCAACTTCCGTTGACACAGGCAACTTAATGACTGTCACTGCATAACATACCCTAACAGTATAGCTTTATGTACTATGTAAAGGAAGGGTGGATAGTAGATCAGTGGTTTACAACATGGCAAGACAGTCCTGTGTTTGAATGTGAGCTTTCTATGCAGAGGTGGCATATTCCCTCTGAGTCCATATGGGTTTCCTCAGAGTGTTCTGAAATCCCACAGGTCAGACAGACATAGATAACATAGTATGTTTGAACATATATAGCCAGAGTCATAAAGAACTATCTTCAGCGATGAGAACAAGGAGTCCTGCAACAGATGATATGGTCCTACAGAGCCCTGATCTCAACATCATGGAGTCAGTTTGGGATTACATGAGGAGACAAAAGCAACTGAGACAGCCTAAATCCACAGAAGAGCTGTGGCAAGTTCTTCAAGATACTTGGAACAACCGACCTGCCAAGTACCTTGAAAAACTGTGTGCAGGTGTACCAAGGCAAAGTGTTGCTGTTTTAAAGGCAAATATTGATTTCATTTAGATTTCTTCTGTTCACTGAACTTTAGATGAAGTTAATTGATAAATAAAAACTATTCATGGCATTAGTTTTGAAAGCATCCTCAATTTATTTTTAGTGTGTAAAACATTTGCACAGTACTTTATATAATCTCTGTTCAGTGTGCATGAAGCTATATGATATGTCACTGTAGAAGGCAATGGTATGATGTTTTGCCAGTCCCTTCACCACACACTGAAATCCATCACATACTGTTGAACTGCTTCCAAAGCTGGGCCATAGTATGAAACTAAAAACTTGACACAGTCCCAGCAACTGTTGAAGTGTAATTTTTACAATTTTGATGGAAATTATTACTGAATAAGATATGGCAAAGGAGGAATTACTTGAGCACTTGCTAGCAGGCATGAATGCATTAGCTGCTTAACAAGGCACACCTGCACCTAATTAACCACTCTGTATATTTGAGATCTCTCAGCACCGAGGATGTGATTTTTTCATTCACTCAGAATATCTCTTTTTCAGCATAATGACAAGTTAGTTCAGTTTAATTGAAAAATAGTTTCTATGTATTTCTATGTATTTCTATTGTGTTTCTGATACTAGAGTCAGATAAGCTAGTTAAAAGTCTGTTTTTGAGGTAAGTAGTGAAATAGAAATAGAAATATGATTAAAATATGAATCTTTGACACCTACAGTATTGCAATAAACAATACTGTAGGTGTCAAAGATTGTTTATGTGTTTGAATTTGTAACTGTGGTTTTCTTCTCTATCTTGATCATCCACAATATTCCAGGTTGGAAAGCAAGTATAGTTTGTTAACTTGCAACTGTGTTTGTTAAAAGCTGATTAAATATGACTAAATATAGTCATACCTAAGATAAGTGAGAGCCCAACACATAATATGGTTGAAGTGAAAATGTATCTTTGTTTCCATGCATTAATACCAGCTGTTCATGAAACTGTATTGCAATGTATTAAATGCACAGATTTTTGTCAATGTACAATGTTTTGCTAGCAAGAGAAGTGATACAATCCTTGACTGAAGAAATAAATTTTGCCTTGTCAGTACATCTTACCTCCACCTACCCTATTTACTGGTGTGTGTAAATAATTAAATAAAATTAAAAATCGACCAGCTTCAGCCACAGTAAAGAAGAAAAAGCCATGGACAGCCCATACAGTATGTTATACAGTAGGCCAGCACATACCACACAATTACAGTATATATCTGAAAGAATGGTTAATAGCCAATTAGTTTTTGAATAGTCTTGCATGTGCTAATGAGACCAATACAGTGATATCTTCTGGTCTTTTATTTTCAGATTCAGAGAAAGTCTTGGATTAGATCTGATGGAGAGATCAGCTGTGGTCCAACAGTCATTAGAATGGGCCAAATGGCCAAAGTATGAAGAATGGTTTTATCAGGGTTTTATCAAGTTCCAGACAAGAGTGTCCACTTTCACCTTTACTTTTCAACTTCCTCTTTGGCCCACATGCTCTCTTTATTCCAAACAACATTTTAATATAACAAATCAAGAAAGACATTCCTCCATACATTCTATGCCAATCTATGCAGATAATATGCTAATGTTTCCATCTGACTTTAGGAGTTCCTTAACAAATACGATTGCATTTATTTAAAACTTTGAAACACTGTCAGTGCTAATATATGATATACGCTGTCCTGGGTGGCTAAATCAAGGAAGACTTTCATAAATCTGGAGCTTATGTCAATGAACAAACTAGTGATATATAATATTGAGGGAGGTTAGTGGTGGACGTTGATTTGTGTAGTTGTACTACTTTGCTGAGCAACAGTAATGATTGAATGTATGCTGCTGCTGTCCTCCTATTTTCAGGTAATCAGTAAGAACCAGCATCGGCAAACAACCAATCTGAATGGATGGGGAGAGAGCATAGCTAGCACAGAGGATGCCAACACATGAGACACAAGTGTGCAAGTAAAACCTAGTTTATCTCCATTATTGGTACACATATGCATACACTGAAAAATCGAATTGTTCTACTGCAGTCTCTATGTCTCTATGTCCCTTGCTGCCATTTCTCCACCAGTCCTCCAGAGGCTCTCAGCCTTTTATTCCTTTTTGTTTGGACTGGACTGAGTGGGAGAGAGATGATTTAAATTGTGCATTTAGAAGACTATTTTGTATAATAATTGTTTGCTGTTTCCTTTTTTGGTTGGTCTGTCTTTGTTTTCACTGCAGTCTGAACTTGCACAGCATATACTTTGTCTCAATGATAAAGAGGATTGTGTGGATTTTGAATGTATATTTCTGCATATAAGGCAAGAGAGGAATGCTGGCAGAAAATTGCCGATAATGTAAATTTGTTAATTAAAAAAGTCATTAATAATCAGTTAATATACTTATTTTACCACTCAATGCACTCTGTGCCTCCAACTTCAAGAGGACCTAAACTTTAAACTTGATGCAACAGATTTAAACATTATACTCAAGAAATGCATTCAGATCTGACTCTGTCCCATAATGAAGGATAAGTGGTAATCACTTTAGTTTTGTCCAAATCAAAGTTAAATTAATATTATATAATAAATATTACCTGTGATAAATTCCAATAGACTAATCAAATTTATTTATTTATTTTGTTCCAAGTCTTTTTTCATTGCTTTTAGTTTTATTAGTTATACAGTTATATATACATAGTTTTACAACTTGAAATACAGTTTGATATATTGTAACAAAATCCCATCCCACAAGTACCCCTAACCTATTGCACCATTACAAATTTACAAGGTGACATATTAAATCAATGGCAAGCATGATGAAAAAGATACAGTTGCAGTACCAGCAGTGTTAAATGGCAGCACTTTGTATTGCTGATTTAAGCTGAAACTCGGAACATAATCCAGACCAGGTTAAGTTTTCAACCATGGTGATCTAGCCAGGTTAAAAGAGAGTCACCTTTGTGACATTGAAAACCCTGGCTTTAGGCTCAACATACCTTGCTAACCCACCAATCTCACTTTGTAGTACATCCCTCAGGGTTTTCTTTAGTTTTATCTCTTGTCAGTTGGTAACCATTTGTGTTGTGATGTGTTCCTTATTGTGTCCCTGTCCAGCCTGCTTTCCCCTGTTCAGCTGGCCTGTGTTAGCCTTGTCAGTTTTACCCTGTGTTTTTTGTGCCACACCCTCCTAATCATGTTGTTACCCAATCAATTCCTCTTTAATCTGGTCCCTGCTCACCCCTGCTGTGCCTTGTTATGTGATTAGTTCCCTGTGTATATATACCTGTCTGTTCTCCTAATTGTTTGTCAGATTGTTGTCTATGTTTAAGCCTGCCTATATTTCTTGTTTCATGCCAGCATATTACCTGACAGCTGAACTCTAAGTAAAGATCTTAAATCAGTAATTTTTCCTCGGTCTCTGCATTTTGGTCCACCTGCTCTGCAACTTGTGACACTAACAATCAATATGAAAGGAAGATTAAACAATGCATTTGTTTTGCAATGCAAGTTGTTTTATAACCATTTTGTTTCATTTGTTTTTTTCTTTATGTGCCATTATAATGTATCTTTTGTAAATGAATTTCATTGCCATGTCATCACTCTGTTACTTTTCTGTTATCCAAAGCCTAGTACAGAAATGAAAACAAAAACAAACCAAACAAAAAAAACTATGTATTTACATTCTTACCATAGAATCACCATAACACCATTCACATGTGTATAGGTAGAATTACAAGATTTACCTCCAATAAGAGAAGAAGAATCATGCAATCAGGTTTGCATAGTTTATTGTTTCTTCTTTGTGTAACCAAACATAGGTTGTGGGTGGACATAAACATGGATGATTTCTGCATTATTTATAATAACTAAAATTAACTCTGATCTGTAGGAAAAAAATCCAGACTACATGTATACATGTGTGGTGTAATGAGGCATAAACAGTGTACAGTATATTCACAGAATTAGTAGTTTTATACAACATTAAGAGGGAAACAGACTTTTTCTAACAGTATTGTGTGTGAATATACTTTTTTGTGGCTATGTGTGCAGTTTAATGGTACTACATTAAAATTTAATAAGCATGGGTGTTGACAAAATCCGTTTCATGATTTATGCAGAAGTAACTATAAGTCAAAAACTAGAGCAAGGGTGAAATGCAGTAGCAGGTCACTATATAGTCAACATATAGTCTGAAAGTCACACTTATTTGCACTATTGTGGCTATCTTGATAACATTATACATTCTCTGCAGCAACAGAGTGTGCATTTTAAGCCACAAAATACCCTGGCACATTGGAACATGGCCTAAGATGGATGATGAAAAAAACTCTTAACAAGTACACTTAGCTATGTGCCTGGCATGGCCTTGTGCTTCTAAAGTGCTTTCATTGCTCTGCAAATTTGTGTTTGCCTTTCAATATAATCCCATCTGTGGAGACATTCACTCAAAGCACGGAAACTGGAACAAACACTTCTCTCCATCTGTGACCTCCCAGCTCCTCATCTTCCATCTGAATGCAATGCAATAATGGAGAAGCGCAAAGGAGAGGGAAGGAGATTGCTTTGCTATTCAGGTATCTACTGATGGTAGACAATCTCAAGGATAACAGATTCAATTCAGAGAACAAATGAGTGAGAAATGCTACAAATCCACTTGCAATATATTTTTCACAGGACGTTTGACTTTTGAGATGGAAAGAATTCAGTCCATTATAATTAAGAAATAATTATTATTATAATTAAGAAAAATGGTCATTTAAAAAGGATATTAATATGAGTATTGAAAAGATACTTGTCATGCTTTAGTTTTCTCACAATCAACAAACTTGGTAAAATAAGGATGGTAACATTAGTAGTTTAAATGTATTTTGTATACACATTTTCACTATAACTTCTTCATTATTAAGAAAAGCACAAAAATAGTGAGGAATATAGAATCATGTTGTTAAATTGATATTATTGCATACAAAGGTACAAAAGGAGAAACCAAACAAAACTGTGTATATACAGTATGTTTTAGGGAACTAATCAAATATGCATTCTCTTGTTCTCTCATCATACTTTCTCTTCTCTCCCTCCTTGGTCTCAGGAACATCTTTAAAAACTGAGAGACCTTGAGCAATGTTGAAAAACCTCAAAGTTTGACTGCATACACAGCCTAGTTTAAAACTCAGACAAGGTATTTTTCTTAATAGTCACAGGCCATTTTATACAAAGTGCTGCAGTGCAGAATATCTGATGCCAGGAACTTTTGTTTAAGGCCAAACGCTCACTATATAGTGGGATTATACCTGTCGAGTTGAATCCCAGACGAGCTGTGGGAATGGACATGTCAGCAGAGCTTCATCACTATTCTGCTGTGAGAAGGTCAGTGTCACACTGCTTCCAAGCTCACAACCTTGTCTGGGACATCCAGATTCTTTTCAAACATCCCTGATATTTTGTTACTGATTGTTTTTCTGTGGGTCAGTGACCTCTCAGCAGTGTTTCTGACGAGTCAAGAGAAAGGAAAAGAGTGATTACAACCTGAACTAAATGTAAAATTTACTTAGCCACATAAAAATTGAGTTAACATCAGGCTCAAAATGCACATTGAGAATGCTAAAACTCACTCAGCTCATTATTTGCTAATCCAAATTGGCAGCTGTGATGTCTGTCATTTTAAAAGCAGTGGTCCATTTAGGATGTTGGCTCTTCATTGATACCTTACTGTTCCCGATAAGGAAAAAATGGCATGTATGTACAGGAGGAGGTGACTCTGAGCCCTTTTCCACTTCACTTGAGTCCCCAAACAATATTATTTCACTAATAACAAACGATGTGTATCTTTGCAAGCCCAAAACACATACTTAAACACACTTCTGCACATGCATTAACTGATTAGATGCAAATAGCACCTCTAGTTAAAGTTAATATTTTGGTTAACTGACTGAATATTTTTTCTTCTGTTCACCAGTTTAGCATGTGGGACAAATTTGTCTAAATCTCAACAGGAAACAGCTAGCCACAGTTTTTATTTTTTTTAATTAATTTATTTATTTTTTGCTCGTCCAGTTTGTCATGAATCACACAACAGCTGCTGTATGATATTTGCAGTTTCGCAGATTTCAGCCAAAACCCTGTTTCAAAACCAGGGCAGTGTGAAATAAAAGTGTAAAAAATGTATAAATATATACACTTGAAGACAACAAAAGGAATTTTAGACCAGACACTTCAGGGGTCTGCTCTCAGCTTTTTCAGTGCAGCTATTCCCCCTCAAGTGTATGTGTGTGTGTAATGAGAGAGGAACATATCTGGTGCTCCTGAAAAACAGACCAAACTGAAACTTGTGTATTTGATCTTTCAGTAGGTGCACAGTCAGTGAAAATCGTTGAATAATGTCTTCTGTGGCTCAGAGGAGTCTGAGAATATAAATATTGGAGTTGCTGGTTTCTAACTTGTAAATAGAGCCACTCAACATGGATTTTTCTGACTTGGCATGAAGTGGATGAAATGGCAAACAAACATGAAAGCCTCATCAGCAACATATGATTAATCACAGCCACTCAAGGTTATGTTTAGTTAATTAAGAACAAAGTGCAAATATATTGTAAATGCACATGAACACTTAAAATTCTTAAGAATCTTTCTTTTTCCCCCATTCTACTAGAGACTATAAGCCGAGGTGCTTCTGCTGCTTCAGTTTTGAAAATTATTTTTAAAATCTCATGCAGGTCCCTAAGCTTTGTAGAACTGCAATACTAAATTGTGGACTACCCCTTTAAGCTTTGCAGCGACCAGGAACTACCTTGATGATTTTTTTTCCTTTTATCTGAGTGACTAAATCAAGAAATTACTGAATATTTTTTAAGTATAAAGTCAACAATTTGCCCCATCCCAATCCTCCACCTGTGTCTATTGACACTTGTTAATCTATAGAAAGTTGACTGTGTATGCTTAGTTTCTCCCTCAACACCCTACTTCATGTTTACAGTATATCTGTTCACAGGGTCACATCTGGCAGTTGCCCTGTAAATGAGTCCTTAGAATCAGTCAGAATGCAAATAAATAAATAGATAAATATGAGCAAAACTGAGCAAAACTATTTTTAATCTTCTGTGTTATTCAAACAGCTTTTTTGATGCCAGGAGACTTTTTTTCAGTTCCAATGCTGATGCCATTCTTCCCTTTTTCATTTCCTTGCCTCATGCCGAATTTTATTTGAAATGCCAATGGCTTCATACAATCCCAGAGGCTGCATTGGTCAGTTAATTACAAGATTACTCTGCAAGCTAACACTATAATGAGGATAAATCTATACAGAAATCAACTGAGAGACTTGCTTTAAAGTTATGGTTATTTCATGGCATCTCGGAGCCTTTATAGAACTTGACAGAACTGTTTGGTTGTTATACCGTGCTGAGGTGCAGGCACATGCTGTGTCTCATAATATTTATTGCATGTCTAACCCTCTGTTTTCCCCATTGCACCAGTTCTTCTTCACTGTGTGCCGTCTATAAATACGCTTTTATAAACAATCTGGACTGAATCAGTGGTAGCCAGATCTTTTTTTTTCTTAGTGCTGATAAAACTGAAAGAGCAGATAATCCTGTTGGACTTTACATGACTTAAATAAAAGCAACTCTCTCATCATTATTCACAGCAAAAAATATCCATAATTTTGGCTTTCTGTTCAGTCAGTAGCTTGAAATATAACCTCATTTTCAAATCCTGCTCCATCTGAACACAACTAGAGCTTCATTATTACTGCCACCTTTTCAGTACCTGAAGGCAAGGGATAAAAAAATAAAAAAAATATCTTTTTTTAGACCCATAAATTATTCATAGAGAGTATTACAAATGCTAGATACACAGATTAGGTGGAAGCATGCGGTTTTCACTCTGGTTGAGCTGACATAATTCAGACCTCTAACCGTGTGTGTTTTTCATCTCCTCCACCTGGCAGAGGACAAGGACGAACTCAGAGCTACTGCCTGCGACCTGTGTCTTTACACTCAGCGTCTTTTTTCTTCAGCAAATTTGATGATCCTCCTTTGTGACTATTCTTGCTGTAGTGATTTGCATTCCCCCATTACACCATTAAAATAGTAAAGAATAATATTTTAGGTGAGGTTTTCAGGTAGAACTGTCTCGTTTGTTCATGTGCAGCAGAATTTTTTTTCTTAGTGTTCATTCAGAATTAGGCAATAAAAAAAGTATAGGGAGACATTTGACATGCTTATGTGCAACCATTTATCTGTATAAAAACACTCTTTACAGTGCAACCTACAGTACAGCAAAGCAACATCATTTTGATCTTGGATGGAAAAAGAATAAATGTAGCAATAACAAAATATATCAAGTATAGATTTGGTAGAGAGATTGTTGAATGACATATACTATTTCTTTGGTTGGTTTAACCACACTGCATTGTCAGTCTGAAAGTTGAAAAAATCAGTGCATACATTATTAAATGCTTTGTCTAATCAGCTGTGGAGATCATTTTAATTAAATACAAGAAACTGTACAATTTCCCAAATTGTGCATTATGAACAATTACAAACAACAATGTAATGCTATGTTGATTGATTTAACCTTGTTACATTTTCTCAGTGGAAGAGCAAGTGTGGAAGTCTGAGATTCAGGTGAACGGTGTGTGTAACACCTGCTTGTGTTGTGGGGTTTGCTGTAGTGCAGAGCGTCACTGCAGCAGCAAGTGTGTACACTTTAGAGGGATGCCTCGGGTGCCCTCTAGTGATAATGACAGGTACCTAGTGAAAAGAATACTGGCTGTGTTTCCAAGCCTCAGCTGCAATGTGCACAGCACATACACCCCACTGTATAATTTAAAAGGTGCAGAGATTTTTGATTATCCATAGCTCTAAATTTGAGTAGATTGGGTTCATCTACTGATTTCATATGCATTTAGAAAAATATGTCCAAAAAAAAGAGAAAAAATGTTGACCCCTGAGCTCAGTGTTCATTAATCCCATGTTTAACAGTCTAAAATGCAGACTTAGAGACATATTTATGTATAAACAAAAACACATTCTACATTCATTTTGTCTCATTCACACTTGTGCATGATGATTTCTAAAAACCTTCCATCTACATACCATGTATGTTTTGCTACAAATAATATGTAATAACAGGATAGAGAACTTCAAGGGTGATATGTCTCAGTGTCTTCAGTAGCCAAACCTAGTAGCCAAAACTTCCATGCACTCAGGTTTGTAGATGTGATCAAGAAGGTATGTCACATATAAACGGATCCAGGGCTAGCTGTCCATCTTTCTGTATGCTTTGACCAGGATCCTGTAATCCTATCAGAGAGTCTTAGGGCTTCTAGACCCTCAACTGGCAGCATAACTGTCCGTGTCATAGTTTGAATCCTCGGCCTCATCTGCAGATCCAGTCAGTGAAGGATAAGGCCTTGGCTGGTCTAAGTTGACATAGGTAACCCTCAGACTGATGTAGTGCTCTCCTTCCAGACAGGACAGAATGTGTTGTACTTCTGTAACAAGGCTATGGAAGGTAGGTCTGCACTCAGGTTCTGGGTCCCAACATGTCAGCATGATAGAATAGCTGAGGAATGATTCAATGTGTAAATGAGTCACTGAGGAAGTACATTAGTAAATATGTAAGCTGGTAAGTAAACTATTAAATGATGGCCACTGTGAACTTCAGAATAAAATATTAAACTGAGATAAAAACTGAAAAATAACATAGAAATTAATCTCCTGAAGATGCTGAAGCAAATTTGATACTTACAGAGTATCAGGGCAAAACTGTGGCTGTAGAAGCCGACGTCCTTTCAACAGGTAGTGTGTGATGTCATAGGGGTCCACATTTGGATATGGGCTGGCACCTCTGGTCAACAACTCCCACATCAAGACACCATATGACCACTGTAAAACAGACAAGCAATGTAAGCCAATAGTATAAATATACAAAATATATAATAAACATATATCAGTCGACTGGAATATGTACACTCACCACATCGGACTTAGTAGTGAACTTCTGTGTTTGCAGGCTCTCAATGGCCATCCATTTCACTGGTAGCTTTGCCCGTTTTTGATCTTGAATGCTGTAGTACTCCTTATCATAGATGTCTCTCGCCATGCCAAAGTCAGCTACCTTCACTGTGAAGGTTTCATCCAGCCTGAAAAGAGAAGGAAGATCATCTTAAAGGATCTTAAAGGAAGATGATCTCCTAGCCAGCTCCTGTTCAGACAATGCATATCCTCAAGAGGATCCAGATAAGTTTTAATTTAGGCCAATTTGAAAAATCAAATGTGTTATTCCATCAGAGATCTGACAAGCACAGGTGGGATGCAGAAAAAGTGAAAAATCAGAAAATGAGAATGGTATCCATTGTATTTTCCAATTGCATCCAAAAAAGGCTGCTAAGTTTGTTTCTCAAAATATCAACCTATTCCTTTAATATGCACAGACAAGTGAACAGATCACAAAATCACCATTGTCTAAAAAAATGTGGTTCCATGTGAAATGACATTAATAAAATAAAATTTAAAAATTCACCAATTACTGTCATACTTTTTATCTGGTGGGATTGTTTGAGTTGAAAATACTTAGGTCAAAACAAATGTTTAATCATGATAACAACAAATACAAAGTGCAACAAAAACACTGCAACTTAAATACATACATACATTTGATAATTTGACTGCACCTTTATGATACACCACCAAGATGACACATCAATTTTACAGCAGACCATGAAATGGCCTCTTGTAGGTGAGACCAGACTTGTCATGGACCAGTAATCAGTGTATGATTCACACTCACATGCAGTTACGTGCAGCCAGGTCTCTGTGGACAAATTTCTTTTGGGCTAAATACTCCATCCCCTTGGCAACCTGCAGCCCAAAGCCGATCAGGTCTTTTACTGTTGGATTCTGTGGGAACAACAAAGAAATAGTAAAACATCTGACCAGCTCAAAGCATGTGTGTTGAAATACTAAAAGCCTTCATCAGGTGAACAGAGCAAATATTTATGGTCATGGCCCAACTGGTCCAGAGAGTTTCATTGCGTAATTTTACCCTTTTGTCAGAGCGGATGAAATGACGCACATCCCCATGTTTCATATATGGCAGAACCACCAGAGGGAGCCCTTCTTTAGGCAGCATGATGCCTAGCAGGGACAGGATGTTGGGGTGGTGGAAACCTTTCATGATGATGCCCTCTCTGAGAAACTGGTCCACTTCTCCTACATCTGTGATCCCTTTTAATACAAAACATTTTGTTATACAACTGGCAAGAGCTCCTATAATGATCATTTCCATTATAAAATAAAACTTTAACATACTGTTCAATGATTTAACAGCACAGTGCATTTCTTGCTTATTGCTGTCTATCAGGTATCCGTGGTAAACTGTCCCAAAGTGACCTGAATATGAGGAAGGGAAAAAAAGTGGTTGTAAGGATTATTTTGTGCAAAAAGAAAGAAAGAAAGAAACAAAGAAAGGAACAACATTAAAGCCAAGAGGCTCACCTTTGCCAATAACCTGGCTGTCCTCAATTCGAAGCATCTCAGCAGGGATCAGGACATCTTTGACCTCTTCAAGGAGTTCAGAGCTTAAACTGACCATTGAGATATTGTCCCGTGGCATTAGAGGAATGGTCAGATGATCATAGCTGGCAGCGTACAGTAAACCATGGAATGTCATTCCTCCTGAACCTGATGTTTGACCGGTCAGATCAACTGGAACACAACGAAAAACATACAAAGAAGAAATAACTGAGCTGGACTTTATAAAAAAAAGACATGTGTGATCAGTATTTTCTAGGTCTCTTAAATTGTTTGTTGAATTCAAAAATTCATAACCAACAGAGTATAGAATATTTGGTGACAGATCTTCACCTATGTTTTTTATGCATGTATTTATTTAAAAGTCTCTGTATAATAGTACAGTAATCTATAAAATGTATGCAGTATAAATATACATATATATTACTTCCAAGGGCTACTGCAGTGATACTGATAACAGATGGAGAAGAGGGAAGGGAATGGATAGATGGAAGAACTGATTTACATTTAGAATATGGATTGATGAATGAACAAATTAATGAAATTGGGATGCCTTACCCCGTCTGTAGTCACCTGTTGGTGAATAATCCTGATTGCTGCCCATGTGGTTCCGTGAAAACATAGTTGATAACCGATTCTCTATGCTGGCTAAAAGGACACATTTGATCAATGAAAATCGCTGAACAATAAACTACACAAATACATTATTAGAGGAAAAAGTCAAAGTTTGTTAGGTTAATAATAAGCAGACTGTGGCAAAGAATGAGCCCTTTTTTTCTTACAGATTATTATCACAGTTGCAAGTTTAGTAAAATATATCAAGATTGAATTTTACTCACCTCTCTTTTTCCTCCTCAAATGGATCATCACAAGTAATGCGAGTCCAGCGCCTGCAACCAAGGCGGCAAGGATGCCCAGCACAATGCCCACAATAACTGTGCTGCTGTTGCTCTCATCAGGGACTACAATGCCCACATCAGAAACATCCCCGTTCACAGACACCTGCAGTTGTGGAGTGGAAACAGCAATAGCTCATGTTAAATGCAATGATTTAATTACAGTATAAAAGTAGATTATTTAAAAGTAAATTTTCTCACCTTGACAGGCAATCCCTCACTGGGGATAACAAGGCCTTTAGGAATCCTGCAGGTCAGTTCATTTGACAGAACCTTGACATTACAGTTCACACCCCCAATGGTCATTGTGATGTTCATACATGAGCTCACAGTACTCAGTTTCTCATGCTGTTGTGTGGGTGAGAAAGAAGTTTAAACATTAAAAGGCAATTTGTAGATTTTGTGTTGAAGATATTTTGAGATTTTAATGCAAATGTGTTGCAAATTAAATTGTATAAATAGATGTGGGGAGAAAAACATACATGCAGTGAAACCTCAGTCTCTCCTGGTTTTAGAAGTAAAACCTTGTCATCACTTTCAAAGGGAATGACTTTGGCATCAGGATGGTAGTCAAAACGTTGCCGCAGGATTTCTGTTTTTTCCATGTATATAAAAATCTGTCCTACATCTGTCTTTTCCTCTAACACGTCGAGTGGAATAACAGGGGTCCAGCACTCCATGTGAGTGGCATTTGCCTTGCTGTCGCAGACCTGAAGGGAAATCAGCACATGAAATACTGTTTGGCATAATAAGAATGCAATATTCAGAGAGTACTGTAGTAGTATTGTGTCTATAAAGTGTTTCACAAGGATAAAGTCGAAGAGCAAACTTACTCGTTCGTAAGGTACCGCTTTTTTGGAAGTATACTGGACCACAGTTTTGTGGGCAGAGTCAAGATTCTGACCCTCTATCACCAGCTTGGAGCCACTGTATGACAGTATAAATGAGCATTGTTAAATTTATCATTGATGCAATGCAATTGAGGCAATGGAGGGTATTTTCTTCCAGTTCAATTAATTTGTGTCCTACCTTCTGAAACTGCAGTGAGGATGTATAGACTTTATAACAGGGTTGTTCTTGTAGAGGAACATCTTAGTGGTAGTCACTTGAAGGTTGTCAATGTCTATTTTCACAGGTACCTCCCCAACAGTCTTTCTATTCGCTGTGAGGCAGACAATCGAAGAAGTCCCATTTCCGTCATGAGCACTGAAAAGAATCAAGATCACAATAACCAAATGCGTCCTACACTAAATCTCTTGATTAAGTGACATTAAGTGACACAGTGACATTAATGTGGTGTTGACCATAGCCATGAGTTAACATGAAAGCAGGAACTAGTCCTCTGTGTTGCTCACCTTTGAATGTTACACTTTTTGTCAGAAATGAAGACATCTCTTTTTACCCCACAATTAAGATATGTGCCCATCAGTGTAACCAGTGTTCCTCCAGATAGGGGTCCATAGTCAGGCATGATCTTTGTTATTTTAGGCTCCTGATTTGACAGAGGTGATTATTTTATCACTTTACAATATAACATGACAGTCCACATATTATTATATCATTTTTTTATAAATAAACATGTATTTATACATAATTTCAAAATTGTTTCAATGACAAAAGTTATCATTCTCACCACAAAAGAGAAGCCATGCTTCTGAGCTGTGCCTTCAATTGAATAGGCGCCCTCCACGTCCCCCTCGTGAACTTGCACAGTGATCGTGAGGTTCTGGTGTGTTATTTTTTCCTGAATCTTGCAAACAAGCCTGTATTAACGATACAAGGGATGATGTGTCTATGAACTTTGTAGCTGGAAATATTCCAGTGAGCCAGCAGCTTGACAGAAATGAATAGTAACAAATGTGGCTACTTCACAAAAACATTTACACAATACACAAAAATGTTTCTACCATACACAAGAAAATGCTACAACTGCTGTGTATGTCCAGTTCTTGATACTCTACGGTACAAAGATGTCTGTAAATGCTGCATTTTGATTTAAATGGAACATTTGCAAATTCCATAATTTAGTCCAAATTTTGAATTTTTCAGATGAATTGAAAGATAAGGAATATTTATCCTTACACTATGAGAATGTTCTCTTCCCTCCTAAGTTTCATAAATTATTAAACAACCTGATTTTACTATCTTAAAAATTGTCACAAATGTGAAAACAGCTGGGGGGGTTTTAGCTCATGAAATGTTGGCATTTGAAGAAAGAAAGATATGTGGTTGGATTTATATGGTTTTCACAAGACAGTTAAACAAATCTGAACCTTTTCACCATACTGATGCCCTCAATTATTATCAGTACAGGACACTATAATATTTAAATTTCTAGTGTCTTCAGATCTGTCTGCAAGCCACAAATTATACAACAGAAAAAGTGACATTTGTTAGATGGACTGATTTGCCCAGAAGAGGACTGGATGTGCCTGTCAGTTGTTGCCTCTATCCCAATATTAGTGTGAGAGCAGTGTTTCTGCATCAGCACTTGAGTCAAAAGAAAAACAACATATCAACACTGGTAACATTATTTAAGTTAGAGTAATCAATGTGACTATATCACTAATCAATATATCACCCCAGCAGTTCATTTGACAGCTTGTGGCCAGAAGTGTCCAGGACTCTCAACATAATTGATTAACTGTGTGCTACTCACACTTCACTACTGCTCTTTTCAGGCAGGACAGTGCACACAGTCCTTAAGCCCACTGTGATGATGTGAGTTTGTCCACTGATGATGGCTGGTCGCAATGGAGACTGAAACTCCCAGCCGCATAGTGTCAGCTCTGTTTCACTACCAGCAGGTGTCGTTTTGGGGAAAAACTGCAGAGAAAAAATATCATATCCAGAACAGTGTTTCAATACAATCAGTGATTAAAGGTGTTTAAACTTCATGCATTTGCATCAGTTACACCGAGGAGCAGATCTACCTCTGTTATGACAGGTGCGCAAGACTTTTTGTTCCACTGCGAGGTGCACTCATGTTGCCTCAAGCACTTTCCCGAACACCAGCCACAGTTCATGAAGCCTGGAGCCGACAAACATGTGGAGCATGTCATAAAATGTTCACAACCCGGTCCTACAGATGGCACCCTGAACATCTTGATAAGAGGAAGAGGAAGACAAGGATTAAGTAAAAAATTTTTTTTAAAAAAGAGTCAAAATGAGCTGAGATGTTAAAAAAAAACAAAAAGAGAAGAGCTAAAAGAGAAGTATAAGCTGCAGTGGATTTTACACAAAATGTACCTTATTTCCAACTACAAAAAGAAGTGAATCCTCTGAGTACACAGCAGATGTCCTGGATACTTGGGTCTCTCCAAGAGAATAGTTGGCAAAAACAATAGGCCTGAACGTCGTCAGAATGACCTAAACCAGAGAAATTATGCCCCATGAATATTAACGTTTTTGGAGTCTTGTACAAAAGGTTAGTTTATTAAATTAACACACAACATAATGACTCTATATTCTAAGTCACAATTTTCTTTACTATTTCCCCCCAGGCATCTTGCTACCTGCAGTATCCTGCCATCTGAAGTACCAAAGTGGCCCAGTGTGTGATTCCCAATTGTGGTGACCAGGACAGTGGTGAAGAGGACATCTTTCATCTTCCTGTTGAAAAAGTCTAGTCTGTAGTACGGCTTTGACACCAGAGTGGGCTTGTTACTGCATGTGTCGTTGCCCTCAGAGCTCTGCACAAGCAAGGGAGACACATAAAGAAGTGTTGGTACATAGTTAGAAATGGGTCTCTGTCAGCATCAGTCTCCTGCTGGGAACACATAAATACATGCATACTCTTGTGCGTGAGAAGAAGAGGGGTAGAAGCAGAGAGAATTTTAATTTATCCATCTAGAGAGGAAGTGCTCTAGCCTCAGTACAAGATGTGAGGAGAACAGGGTCATAAAACAGCAGTGACTCTAGCTCCATATGTTGACTTGGTGACTGTTTCTCAGTGCAGTGTTCACTACTGAAACTGGATCTTTCATATTTTTGTACATGTGAAGCACTGAATGATAGATGGGTGTGGACGGCTGGCAGAGTATGAGTCACAGTAGTTGATAAAAAGTAATTATTCAAAAAAGACAGGATGCGTTAAACTAATGGTAAACATTCCACTGCAAAGCAATTTAACTAACCTGCCCCAACATGTCCCTGTTAGTTTCCCACTATTTGAATGCCGTAAATTCAGGTCATTTGATCTTTTCAGTCACTTTGTACTTTGGAATTTTTAAGCCTGAGTACATAATGTATACAAGTAAAACATGAAATACACTACTTGAACTCAAGGAGTAGTACTTTAGTACCCTGCCCCTCACTTCTTCAATAGTTTTCCTATTTCCTGCTCAAATAAAATAAAAATGTAAGCTAGCCATGGTCTAACGCCGTCCCTCCCCTTCAAATTCCACCTTTTTATCAGCAGGATTTATAACTTGTGTTTGTTGGCACACATTCCTGTAGGTATACACATGGCTCAAAGGACAGTTTAAACTCTATAAAAGGAAAAGACCACACCTTTATTATTTTGTTGGGAACCACAGCCAAATGCTCTATTCCTTGAAGGTCTTTTTGAAAATAAACTTTGCATGTTTTTCTTGGATTTAACCCGCCAAGCTGCATTTACCTTCCGTTTACATTTCTCCTCTGATTGCACATCAATTCTGACACATTTGAACACATTTTTAAAAAATGACACCACAGCAGTTGATTTCATGTAAGTGCAGTTATTAAATGATAATAATATCATATATAATAATAATAATAATAATAATAATAATACATTATTTGGTGTTATCTTAAAATACATAACTGATGAAACAGTATTCATATCAGAGGTCTGTGCTATGAATATCTGCCACTCTTTCATTGAGAAAGAAACTTAACAGAGCAGAGAAACAGTGTGGCAATATGCAGGTCGCACTACTGACTCATCCACCCCTCCTAGTTCTCTCATCTGGCCCTGCTCTCTCTCTCTACACACCTTCGTACAATGTTGTAGTAGTCAAGATTTACTGTATGTATTTACCGTAGTGCTAATCAATAGCATTACAATGACAAACTTTACTGTTCCGATCCCAGGTGACTTAATTACACACTGTTTGTCTGAATAGGTCACTTCCTGTCTGGGCACAGGACGACCTTTGTACTGTTCCTGTGTTCAGACGACAGCCAAGCTTAAAAAAACAGTTACTCACCTCATGTGGGCAGTTCTCGCACGGCTGGAAGTGACAGAGACCTCTAGAGAGCTGCTCTGGACCTGACTCGCAGCACGCCTCGACGCCTTTATCAATTGCATGGTCTACTTTAGTCAAAGGGAAGGCGCACAGGGCTGAGTTCTTCCGAGGTTCACCTTGTTCATTCACCTCTGCAAAAACCCCATACAGGATGTCCTCTGTCTCGGCCACTCTCAGTTCGTTAGCCAAGTCCTTCCCTGCTTGCCCAAAGTAGGCTGCCTGTAGCCCGTTATACACAATGTCCCTGAAGCTCTCCCTTCTTCTCCTCCTGCGCTTTGGTTCAAACCGGCACTCCAGGACCACCTCTCTGTACATCCAGGTCTCGGGACTTGATATCGGCAGTCGTCCCAGATGAGTCTGAAAAGCTGACTTGCTATCTGAGGGATTTTCCCTCTGCAGGGACAGAAAGTACACATACTCCTTGGTGGAGAAGCTGTAGATGTAATCAATACTGTAAGACTCTCGTAGACTGGGGAGCACTGTCAAGCCATTCATGACCATGTGAAAGCCATCTTCAGTCGCAAGCGGCCTAAACACTGATATTGACCTCCTTGGAAACCTCTGTGTGACTTTGTCATTAACAGAGGCTGCAACAAAGAAGAGTGATGTGGCTCCCTGTTCAACGATAGTGACCTTGGTGCCAAGTGGGCTGGCCAGACAGTCGGGACAGACAGATGGAGAGTTTTGCTCTTTTTTATATAAACACTGAGGCTCAGGCTGTGGATAGCCAGTTTCAATAAAGTAACAGATCCCATGCTGAGTGTTTCCACAAAAATACAGGTATGGTGAGGGAAATACATTGGGATCCAAAAGCAAAACCTCATTGTCGGTGTCCACTGAATCCCCAGGATCTGTCCCTATGTCACACAGCTGACAGGTTTTACAATCAGGACTGCCAACAGGTCCAGTTTTCACTTCCCATATTTTTTTCAGGTTGTCATTCACAGCCTCTATCACATTCTGTGATGCAACATACACCTCTTGTGACTCCAAGTTCACTGCTATGTTCTGTATAGGTTTTCCTGTTTGGAAGTTGGGGAGGGAGTAATTCACAGTGAAATCCACTACCGTGCGAGGAGTAGTTGGACATTTGAGCTGTCCTGAAGCAGTTTGTGTTTGTATCCATATGCATACTGTCAGCAAGGCGGCCCACGTGACCATCTCAACGTCACAGTCCACTGTGATTATGTGCTACCTATAAGATACTTTCTTCAGTGAGAACATTCTGGAGAACCAGCGGGACCTCTGTGAAGGGAGACAGAGAAGGAATGTTGAGATTTTACAGACAGAGCAGTAACAGTGACAGATTCACTGCTTTTCAAAAGGACGTGGACATTGTAAACACTCAAGCTTGTTTGAAGAAATGCAGCATGAGGAACTGAGGAAAGAGGAAAATTATCAGCTGTTTGTTCTTTCCAAGCCTTGTGATTTAGTAGTTGCTGCTTTTTTTAAAATCCACAATTTGAGATATATAACATTTGATATGCACAGATATGGAGTAGTTGTGAAACTTATTGAGATATAAAGGCAGTGGAAAAATAAGTGAGTCAAGATAAAAAATTTGTGGGCAAGACATGACTTGCTGTAACATGTAGTGCAACTATGGAACTGTTCATCCCACCAGAGCTATACACAACATAAACACAGAGTAACAACTACAATTAAACCCAATTTTGTCAAAAATTCAAAATTTCTTAATTAATTCATACCGGCAAATGGTCCAGTAATCACTCTGTATTCCCAATGTTAATACACCACTGTAACTGCTTCAAACGTTTCAAAACAGAGTAATGTAGCTCTGCAAGTCGAGAACATTAAACTAGAGATAATTCCGATCAATAGCATCTTTAATGGCATCTCCTACAATGCAAGAAAACGCCACTGAGCTGATGAACTGTGCTTTACAGCGAGAGTACATGTTCAGTCATTCATAGAATTAGACCAACAGCTACCCATCTAGACACCATATCCTCGTAAAAAAAAAAACATGTTAAACAATCTTACCTAGCTTTGAAAATGGGAATGTTGTTATCGTCTGTTCAACAGTCTCAAAATCTGAATTCTTTGTCAGTTAGGTGTCCTGTTTTATAGCCGCTCCACTCCCTGACCTGCAGAAGCGCACCCAGCTGACGTCGGACCAGTATCAGTCTAACACTGACTTTACACTGACGGTCAACTACATGAAGCCAGTGAGGTAAGTTGCAGTCAGTGGACAACAACAGGATGTTACACTCACCTTCAACATTAAAGCACGCCATGACGAGCCGTCATGGTGGGAGTGCAACGATAAAGAAGAGCAAACATCTGTAAGCAGCTGTCAAACATCCAATGTGTTTTAATAATTTTAAAGCAGACCTACGCTAGGCTAAGTGCGCACTGAAAGTATAATTTAAATAGAATCAAAATAAACACTGGATCATTATATGTGGCAGAGACATTAATACATGTCAGATACTGATAATACCTGCACTTCAGGACAGAAACAACAGAGATGACACAAATCGTCAGAAACCAGGAAAAGTTATAACAGGGACGTGTGTGTATGTGAAGGTGCTAATCGACAGACTACATTATGTTGATGACATGACACAGACCAGAATCTAAGTGAAGTTGAATGAAGTGTAATTGATCTAAAATATATTATTATAATTATTTAGCAATAAAGAGATCAAAAAGGAGATCTGTCCCCTCATGGGCACCTGGTCAAAATGTCCAGAAACAGCCCTTATTAAACCCTCATTTAATTCAGTTTTGATGCTTTAAGCAAGAATGTGATGTATTATCAAATCTGACATTGCTTATTTATATTTAGATAGGAAAGAAACAAGAAGACTAGGCCTATATTTGTCCAAAGATTGTAAATTCACATCATACAGCAATACAAAAGAAAATAACTGTTTAATAAAATAAAATAAGAGATTGAGGATATTACATTCAAAAGCTATCTACAAAATACATCGGGGAGATATGCCCCTGTGAGTTGTGCATTGTACAAATAGCTAGTGCAAATGCATGTTGTAACAGCAGAATGGAGGTAAAACTATAGACCTATGTAATAATTATTTATACTATAACAATAAAACACTTTCAATAAGACTTTACAGTTCAAGTTAAGGTTTATTGAAGACACACCCTTGAATTTAAGCAGAACTGTATATGCTTAGTTTTACAGAAGTAGCCTGTTCTTTTCACCCCCTGATACTGTCTTTGCAACATAACTTACAAATTGTTTCTCTTTTTTTTTAATCACACCTATTGAAATTCCATTTCTTCCATATTTCGGATCCAGGAAAAGGTGCATCGCGTTCTCGTGGAAGACATTTATTTTGAAAGTTGAGGACTTGAAATTCTAGCGTCATCCAGACAAGCTTGACTCTGATATTCCTCAAGTGGGGTGCTGTCACGTAAAGCCGCGCCCTCAACAAGGAAGCATAAAGTAGTTGCGAAATCCAACCACCGCAAAAATATCTTCTCCGTTTCCTCCCTTTAGAGTCATAATATATCCCCAAACTGCAACTGTTTTCCACTCAGGCGTCACTGTGCCAAATTTAGTGGAAAAAGTTTCTCAGCAGTTGAATCCGTCTTGTCTATCTGCGCCTGTAGGCTTTCTGCCAAAAATGCATTGCTTTCAGATGAGGAAAGATGTTTCTTTTCAGATAAACGCATCTCCAGACAGGACGTTATGAGAGGAATGCATCCGGTCAGACCACCTGGTTTTAAAGTGATATTAATAATAAACTTTATTTAAATAACACTTTTCTTATAAAGTGCTCAACAGAAAAAAGAAGAAAAACAAACAAACAAGAAAAACAGACCATAAAACAGGGAAATAAAATGAAGTTAAATAAAAATATAAACAATCAGAAGTGGGATAATAAAACACAGCAACATATGAAACTAGTAAATTGACTGTCTGGTATGTAATTTATTTATAGCAACTGGCAGAAGTAGCTACATCGCTTCTTGTGAAAATATGGTGATTCCTCACAAAACATGTCCTTTTTCCCCCTATAATAAGCCCTGGATTAGCAAATCGCTTCAACATGCTCTCAATCAGAAAAAGCTGTCATTATGAGGGAGGTAATAAGGTATAAATGGAAAGTGGAGGGGGAGCTAAATAAAAGCTACTCAAGGTTGGGTTGGAAAGGAACCAAGTCCATGGTTGGGATGCAGGACAAGAAGCCTGATGCTGAATTGGCAGAAGAGTTAAACAAATTCTGCTCTAGGTTTGATATTTATGATTTCAATGATGAGTTTTCTAATTCTAGAAATTTGCCTACAAGCTGTAAGATTAAAATTGATGAGGTGGTTGTGTGTAAATCTTTTTGGTCATATTAAAGAGAGGAAAAGCCATGCTCCTGATGGCATAGGGGGGAAATTATTGAAGTGTTGTGCCTGGAAACTGTGTGTTATTTTTTCATTTGTTTTCCAGGCCTCCATAGAACAACAAAAAGTTTCTAGCATGTGGAAGGAATCTATTGTGGTGCCAATGGCGAAGGTTCCTAAGGGACTGTGGCTCTTCCGTCTCTTGTTATGAAAATATTTGAACATATTTTCAAATCTGAAATCCTACACACAGTGGATGATATGTTGGAGCCCTTACAGTTTTCTTTCAGGGCAAGGAGGGGAGTAAAGGATGCTGTAGCTACTCTTTAAGCTCTTAAATCTTGTACTGAGGCACCTGAAGGGAAATAAGAACCATACATGTTTGCATTTTATTGACTTTTCTTCCGTTTTTAATTGTATTCAACCACATGTCATGCTCACAGGCTCTTATCTAATGTTATTAGGGATTTTAGTACAGTATTTTGGCTCACTGACTTCTTAACAAGCACATCTCAGAGGATCCAAAATAATGGAACCCTGTCCAGTAAATACTCCCCTTTCACTGGAAAAGCTCACTGCTTTTATTAGTTTTATATACAAAGTGTCAGAGCAATCATCGTGTATCAAGATTTGCTGATGACTCAGCAATTGTGAGTCTGCTGCAGGGTGTGGAGCAAGACCATAGCCCAGTTCTTGATGAATTTCTTAACTGTTGTGATCAGTCTTTCCTAAAAATAAATGTGGCTAAAACCAAAGAAATTCCCCTGCGCCATACGTGATTAAGGATGAGCCAGTGGCAGCAACACAACAATGTAGGTATTTGGTAACTGTCCTAGACCAGAAGCTTAAATCTGATGCAAATACAGATGCTATAGGTATAAAAGGCAACAGTTGTTCTTTTCAAGGCAATTGCAAAGTTTTAATGTGGACATGACGCCGATGAGAGTCTGTCCTTTCTTTTTCTATGATTTGCTGGTTTGGCATTGTTAGTCTTAAAAATAGAAATACTGGGAGAAAAAAGTCAAGCTGTGCTGTAAGATTACTGGTGATACCCTTGACCTTCAGCACCTGTATGAAGTGATGGTCATCTCAGAGGCACAGACTATTGTTTTGGACCCTCAACATCCTTAATATGTTGAGTTCCAGATGTTTCCATCAGGGCGGAGGTTTAGTCTCTCCAAAGTTAGCACTAACAGATACAGATTGTCCTTCTGTTCTGATTAATCTGTTTTTTTAAACAAACTTTAACCCAAGAAGTATTAGCTTCTTTCTTTCTTTTTCCATGATTCATTGTGACAGTGTCAGAGATATGGATCTTGTGCTGTGTTGTGTATGACGTATTGTATGTATTTGTGTTGGACTACTGTCTGTAAAGCAAATTGCTCCTCAGAGATATTAAAATCTTTTGAATCTTGAACTCATATCTGAAACTCATTAGGCTTTATAAAATTGGCTGTTCAATCAGTAACATTGTATGACATCATACAGTGTCCCAATAGTAATGTTATCACCGACACAATAAAGCTAATCCGAAAGTTAAACATCTACCATTGAATCCAAAGTTCAGTAATGCCAGCTGTTTGAAAACTGTGTTACCATATTGTTCCAAAAGTAAATGCACAGTGTCTGTCTACACCACAAGTATCACAAAGATCAATTATCATTTGTCTTACTGCAATAGAGCATAGTTTGTATGTAATACTGTAGAAGTACTGCAGTTGCATGAAACCAACAAGGTTGTTTTGATTGGAGCTCAATAAGGACTCTCTCAAGTGACGTCATAGATATCTAGAGATTAATCAAACAAACAGTCAAAAACAACAGTGTTAAGGACATCACATCCAGAACTCAAATTTGCATTTGTCCCTGTCTAACTAATGGCAACTTGAGACATGAAAAGTCAAACAAATATACATAAATTTAGAACACTGGGCCATGCAACATAGATTTAGATTTTGTCCATACAAGGGATATTTTGTGTTGTTATTGAGCAGAGGCATCTCCAGAGATACATTAATGTCTGAGAGCTAATTCCCAGGACAGGTTTTTCAATTAAACTGCCATAAAACTATTATTTTCAGTACATTGACTATAAGATTACAATCACAACTTGTTCTAAAATGTTGTCTTCGTCATGATGTGAAGCAATAATTTCAGTTATTGAAACTGATTTTAGGTTCTTTTTTTCTGTTCCTCAAACTTACCTAATAATGAGTATAGTGATATGTCATCTTATGGACTCTGTTGAAACGTAATGATGAATCATTTCAGATCACTCCTGATCAGACAGCACTTTCTTCTGCATGGGATTTTCTTCGGCTTTACACCAGACTGAGATTGTTGAAATGAATGACAAACACATTCGGCAATTCTAGGGTGAATCACTGTTAGTGTCACCATGGAAATGATCCCTTCCAGACATGCTTTTCGACATATAGAAATAATCTACTATTATTAATAGCTTTTGGCTGATATTTTTTTTTCTCTGCAGATAAAGTTCTGTTAACATTTCATAAGAGCACAGCTATTTCTTCTCACTCATGTAAAAATCCAGAATAACATGCAAATATTCATTTCAAAAGCTGAACAACTGGACACAAGATGTCTCCTACGTCTCAATGTAAGTGAGCTGGATATTTCAAGTTTCAACATTGTTGACATCATTTCGACATCATTTAGGCCAACAGACACTTACAATAATGCAAAAATGTTATTATTGTTGTTGTTGTTATTATTATTATGATTATTGCGTTTTTCCCACCCTAATCCTCCAGTTCGACGTACAGTCAAAAACATACATTTTTATAGTCCCCCTCAACTTAAAAAAAGTGTTTATCTGACACTAGAAGGCTATTTTCACATTCATCTGATGTAGGAGGAAAGGTGGTCTGAGCTCAGCTCAGTCTGTTCAAGTTCTGTTCAATTAGGAGTAGTTGTCATTATACACATTTTAATAAAGAATTGCCCTTTAAAAAACATATTTAACGCATATTTTCCTTCAAAGTTAAGTATTTGTATATGTCTGGACAGGATCTTTAACCAGAATACTGAAGATTTTCAAAGGAGCAGTAGAAACTGTTGACACAAGATAAGCGGCTCTTAGTCGCCATCTAGTGGCCACATCAGAAAATATTTATTGGCACGATAACGATGATGTAGGGAATCTCCTGAAACGAAAGTGAAATGACTTAAAGTTCTCATCATATATATCAGCCGGCTTGCTTTCTCTTTCTTGTTTGGTCTGCTCGGTTGTTGAACGGTTAGGTGTATTCTGATCCCTGAGTTCAAACTGATCAAATTCGAGACAGTTACTAAAAAAACACTGCAAGTGCAACATGTCAAAGATGGGTGAAATCGATGAAGGATACTACTCTCGACAGCTGTAAGTACAACTAGCAATTTAAAGTTAAAAATTGACTGTATAGACCGCCGGCCCACACACTTACTCGACCTTTTGCCTGTACAGGTATGTTCTGGGTCATGAGGCTATGCACCGGATGGGTACTGCCAACGTCCTCATTGCAGGCATGCGTGGTCTTGGAGTAGAAATCGCCAAAAATGTAATCCTGTCCGGAGTGAATTCTGTCACTGTGCAGGATGAAGGCCAGACAACTTGGACTGACCTGTCCTCCCAGGTACCAGTCTAATCCTGTGGTGTTCATCTGTAAATAATAAATACATGAATAAATAAATTAATATCTTCGGATATATACTGTATGTGTAAAATGTATGTCACAGACTGATTTAAGACTTCCTGTTAAAGCAACTTCCTGTTAAAGCAAGGGCTGACAATTAGGAAAACAATGATATAATGATCCTGGTACAGTGATTTTTTTTCAATCTTAAAAGCATATTTAAAGGCAATGGCAAAAAATTATACATTATTACGTATTTTAAAAGGGTTTAATATTCAACTTTTAAAAATACCTCTATGACATTAGTAATTATGTAATTGTCTGTAACAGTATAATAGTTTAAAATGTACATAATCATTCAGACACATTAATGACTTTTATATGTGGAAAAAGAAGTTGCATGTGTAGCAACATATTTGTTGGTAATTTGTAAGATTTTTAAAGGAAAATTAAGTGGGCTATTAAATGGGGGCTATTAAAGTATTAAAGAGGCTACTGATAGCTGCTATGGTCCCCAATTATATAAAACAATTATATATAACAATCTATCAAACAATGTGTCAACATGTCTTTTCATATCTGAATTACTGTGTGGAGGTGTGGGGTGACACATACAAAACCAACTTACACTCATTATGCATTGTACAAAAAAGAGCCATAAGGATAGTTCACATGTTTTGAAGTTTATAGATCTTGTAGAATTTAAGACAGCACAAATAATGTATAAAGCAAGAAACAATTTACTTTGGGGTAACACACAAAAAATGTTCCTGGACAGAGAGAGGGGTTATAATATAAGAGAAAAATTTTAATTGAAAAAAAACCCCACTGTGTTCATACCACTCTGAAGACTAGGTATATTTCAATTTGCGGAGTAGATTTGTGGAATGGTTTGGATAGAACTCAAGCAAAGCCCAAATATAAATCAATTCAAGAATATGTACAAAGAAATAATTTTTAAGAGGTATAATGACGAGGAAGGGTTGGTAGGATGAACTCTGAGATTATTATTTAATTTATATCTGATTGACACCGAGTGGATATTTGGGTTGTACATAATTGAATTGGGGTAGTTGGGGTTGTGAGTTGTATATATGATAAACATTGAGTTAATTGTTTGAGTTCTGGAGAAGGTGTAGGAACATATACTGTAAGTGTATACTGCTTTTTGTACTTTAAATATTTATTTGTGTTGTTTATTTATGTTGTTTTTGAGAATTTGTTCATTGAGAGTGTGCAGTATATTTTTACTGTTCATTTTATTTCTTATTCTTGGTTTGTTTTTGTTGTGTGTGTGTTTTTTTATTTGTTTCTAGGGCTGTGTGATACGACCAAAATCTCATATCCCATTATAGGTAATTTCATATCCCAATAACGATACATATCCCGATATAGCACATTTTTTGTAAATTCAATTAATAAATAGTTTTTGGTCCAACCTTTGTGTGGATTAAATTAAATTACTCTTCTTGGCTTTTTCAACACGAAGCTACACCTACGATAACGTAACGAGTGTAGTTTTTGTCAACTCAAGTAGCCTACCTGGTTCACTGTCTCTCCTCTGCTCACACGGAGAGCCATCCATGGTGGAGCACGGAGAGCAGAGGAAACCAGCGCGACCATAAATGACAGCAAAACACAGCAGAGACTCTCACGCTTGAAATGAAACGAGTGCGCATACATTTGGTAAATAACTCAAATAAGGACACTCTCTAGTGCGCTTTGCTTTCGTTTGTAGTCGCTGTCTCGCTGTTTCTCTTTCCTCTCCTTGGCTCTTTCTCAGCGAGGGCGGGGCTCAGTCCTCTGCGTGTGCAGCGCAGCATAGAGGAGACAGATAGAAGTGCAATAAAAGCTTTGAGAGTAAAAAGCCAAGTAGAGTCATTTATCAATGTAATCCGCGCAAATAGAGAGAGAGTCCAAATGAAAAATATTACTGTAAGGTCTAATTTTCGACATAAGAAAATAAACATTAGAGCATAATATGAAACGATAGGCGTTTTTCTTTTGTCACACTATATCGTCATATCATACCGCCCTATTTGTTACATTTTCAAAATAAACATAAACATAATAACTGCAAACTACATCTGCTGATGAAGCAGGTTAGTGGACTTAAAGTTGAGATAGGTTTGTTAGCCTGTGACTTATTTTCCCAACAGTTTTTCCTAAAGGAGTCCCATATTGGTGAGAACCGAGCTACGTGTTCCCTACCACAGCTGTCTGCCTTAAACCCGCATGTGCGTGTGTCTGCCCACACAAGACCACTGGATGAGGACCTGCTTCTACAATTTCAGGTACCTCATAATAATACTTAACAATGGCTAAATGTTTCATGTTTATATGTATTAAAAAAAACATTTTCTCAATTAGTTTCTTACTATCAGTGATGGAGTCCTATATGGACTCATAATTTTCTGCCAAAGTGAGAACAGGTTTGGTTTATTTCACATGACAAATTTCTGCATTCCCATTTTTGTCTCTGTTTGAAAATAAGGTGAGTGCAGAGAAACTTTCCTGCTTCAGGAGATGAATGTGAAAACAGTGTGTCAAACTCTGCACGTGTCAGTCTGCACAGTGAAGCTCAGACACAGAAGTGAAGAAACAATAAGCAGACCATATTTTTGAGTGGAAGGGGACTTTAATTTTTCAGGTGGTGGTCCTTACTGGCTCCTCACTGGATGATCAGAAGCGTTTTGGTGAGTTCTGCCATTCACAAGGAATCAAGTTAATTGTAGCAGACACCAAAGGACTCTGTGGGTAAGTAGGCAAGACAAACTGTCAAAAACTGATTGCATGCACTTAATAGTGTATAGAATACAGAATTTAAATCCTTGTGATTCATTTGCAGTCAGTTGTTTTGTGACTTTGGGGATCATTTTGAGGTCTTGGACACTGATGGAGAGATGCCTGTATCGGCAATGATTCAAAGTATCTCTAAGGTAATACCTTCCATGTATTTTATGTTATTGGCATGCTACAAGTCTCTCTAATCCATACATGCATTCATTCATGCACTCATCCATTTTTAAAACTTGTATCCCACTTGTGTTGGGAAACATTAACACCTACAGGCAGTTTAGAGTTGCCAGTTTAGCTAACCTGCACAGGAAGTACATGAAAACTCCACACAGAAGGCCCCTCTGATCTTTCTGGGTACATTTTAGAACCTGAACATTATTGCTAGAATATTTCTTTCACATTTGAAGATGTTTCATATTTTAGGGGAATCCCGGAGTCGTGGTCTGCACAGATGACAGGAAGCACGAATTTTCCGATGGCTGTCATGTCTCTTTCTCTGAAATCCAAGGCATGACGGAGCTCAACAACATCGCCCCTGTGGAGATCAAAGTTCGTGGTTAGTATTATTTTGCCATGAGTCACAACACGCAGTGTAGTCATGAGCCACTCTCAAGCCTTCAATATAGTGTTCAGCATTTTCAACTTTCAGTTTTATAGCTGTGATGAGAGTGATTATGTATCTCACAAGCTGTATGCAATTTCTAACCTCTACCACTAGGCCAGTACTCTTTCAGCATTGGTGACACCTCAAACTTCTCTCAGTATGAACGTGGTGGTGTAGTGACTGAGGTTAAACAGTCCTCAGTGTTCAGTTTTGTAAGTACCAGCATTTTGTTTTCACTGTCTTGATTTGTAATTTTATTTAATTTTATTTTTTTAAATTACTATTGATTAAATAATACAACATTAATTGCAGAAACCAATCAGTGAGGCTTTGCTGGACTATGAGCTGCTGAAAATGAACGATTTTGGAAAAATATCAAGGCACAAGACCCTGCACTTGGTTTTCCAAGCCCTTCATAGCTTTGTGAAGAAAGAACAGCGACTCCCTCGTCCTCGGTGTCAGGTCAGTGCAGTCTTCAGGATATTATAGTCAGTGTTCTTTTTAAAATATGAAACAGGCACTGGTGTTAATGTGATCATTAAAGCAGTTTGCAGGAATGTCTTGTCTAATTTGTTGGTTGTTAATCCTGTACAGTCAGATGCAGATGCCCTGCTTGACACAGTGAGAGAGCTGAATTCGGTCGCACAGCTGGAGCAGCTGGATGAAGCTGCGGTGCGAATCCTGTCCTACACAGCTCAAGGTGACTTGGCTCCTCTCAATGCTTTCATAGGAGGCCTGGCTGCTCAGGAAGTTATTAAGGTGAGGTCAGAGGTCAATATGTGTTTATGAATTTAGTTTTTGGTGAAGAATATTAATACTGCTTTTGAAGCTTTCTACATATCTATCTGTATATTTAATGTGCATGAATTGACACTTATTGCTGTATTTGGCTCTGCACTTTATAACATTCTTGCAGGCATGTAGCAGGAAATTCACACCCCTTCGGCAGTGGCTATATTTTGATGCACTGGAGTGCCTCCCTGAAGATGAGGACCAACTGGCAGAGTGCTCCTTTTCAGCCGTATGTTAACAGATTCCTCAATTTAAGTATCTCACATATATCAACCAGGAAGAGTCCATCAGAACAATGGTAGCCATTTTTGGATCTGTGTAAATTAAACATTGTTGTTTTCCTCTCCAACAGAAAAGCACGAGGTATGATGGACAGATTGCCGTGTTTGGGGAGAAGTTCCAGGAGAAGCTTTCAAATCTCAAGTATTTCTTGGTGAGGACAGGTTTAATATTTATCCAGCAGGTGGCACACTGTGCACTGGAAAACAGGAGCTACATCTGTGTTTTGCTCTGATCTTGTCTGGTGTTAATGATGGCACATGCAGCACATGCAGGAAACGGCTGTGATTCAGGCGGCATTTCCTGCCACCGTTAACCTCTTGTGCAGGGGCTGTACAAAAGTGCCAAGCCCTTTCTCTGTTTCCTTTAAATGTGTTATTTTTTACTGTTGTTTGTTGGGTGAGTGTGTGTGTGTGTGTGTGTGTGTGTGTGTGTGTGTGTGTGTGTGTGTGTGTGTGTGTGTGTGTGTGTGTGAGAGAGAGAGAGAGTACATGGATGTGTTTATTCTAACACGTTGAGTCATGACAGACAACACCTTGCTAGTTTAAGGAACAAGGTGGTAAAGAAACTAAGAAAAGCAAAGGGAGATTTTTTTCTTGACTATAATAGAAAAGGCAAGAGGTAACTCAAAAATCACCTGGAACCAATTAAAAAAACTAACAGGGCATCACAATAAAGAAAGGAAACTGCTTGAACTTAAAGTAAATTGAATGCTTATAAACAATCCTGTGGAAGTAGCGGAAGCTCTTAACCACTACTTTATTAATTCTGTAGCTACCATTGCACAATGTTTTTCACCTGAGTACACAAACGTTTATCCAGTCAATAAAATGGAAGCGGCTTTCAGCATAAGGAATGTCACTGAATGAGAGGTTGCCAGAATGATTAGATCTTTTAAGCCATCCAGAGCAAATGATATATTTGGTATGGATGCAGTTATGCTCAAAGAGCTCAGTACAACACTAACTAATCCTGTTACCAAAATTATTAACCTCCCGATTTCTCAGGGAATGTGTCAGAGTGTTTGGAATTCAGCTGTTGTTGTCCATAAATTTAAATGTGGGGATCCCCATTCCACCAGCAATTACAGACCTATCAGTATCCTACCTACAGTATCAAAGGTTGCAGAGATAGTAGTAGCTGGACAAATCACCTGCCATTTGAACACTAGCTCATTTCCTCTGCACCCAATGCAATTTGGTTTCAGAGCCAATTATTCAACTGAAACAGCCAACTGTTTTTTCATAGAAAAATCAAATCTCTATTGGATAAAAGTGATGTTGTTGGAGCTGTGTTTGTTGATCTCAAGAAGGTACTTGATACCTTCATAGAATTCTCATGTCTAGGTTATCTAGTTTCAATTTTTGTTCACATATACTTAAGTAGATAGAATCTTATTTGTTAAATCGATCTCAGTCTGTCCAAGTACAAAATCATCAATCAGCTGCCCTTTGTCTGTCCACAGGAGTCCCACAAGGATCCATCCTGGGGCCATTGCTATTTACATTATATATCAATGATTTCCCATCTGTATGTCTTGACACCAACATCCAAATGTATGCTGATGACACAGTAATTTATGTACATGGTGGTAGCATGACACAAGTTGCTAATGAACTCACAAACTGCATGGCTCATGTAACAGCATGGTTAAAGCAATGCTGTTTGCACCTTAACGTGTGTAAACAGTATGTATGTATGTATGTATGGGAGAGGCTACAGATACAGAATACAAGTACCTTGGTGTTTTGATTGACTCCAAACTTTCACTCAAGGCTCAGGTTATCCAGGTCTATAACCGGGTCATATTTCAATCTTTCAAATTTCAGGTTCATTCGAGATTATATGTCAACAGAGATGGCTAAGATGTACATACATTCCATGGTCATTTCCCATATAATTTACTGTTTAACAACCTGGTCGCAGACTAGCAACACTACTCTAAAACCAGTAGAGTCTCTCTATAAATGAACACTTAAAATCTGTGACAAGAAACCAGTACATTTTCATCATTGCCCAATATTAACAAAATATAACTTGTTGAGTTGGTAAAACTTGATTAAATATGTAGATGTTTGTCTTATGTACAAGATTATATATGGTTTGACCTCTTCCTCAAACTCTCAGACAGTTTATCGACACAAGAACAACTGCATATGGATTCATAAGAGGTGCAGCAAGAGGGGATTGCATCATACCATTCAGAAAAAGTCTGCATTCTCTGTTAAAGCTGCACTAGAATGGATCTCCATCCCAGCAACTACTAGAGAACTGGACAGTTCATTTAGAGCTCATTTAAAGAAGTGGTTAATTAGTACTCAGCTCTGTCAGCACTGTGCTGAACTTCCCTTGCTACTGTCACCTTTCGCTATCTTGCTACTGCCAGTGGTTTTGCTTTTATTGTGTCAGACTAATTTATGCATTTTACATACTGTGCATGTTTTTGGTATCTGTACTTCTGCTTTGTATGCTCTAGTTAGTGTCTAACAATGCAGATTAATGCAGTCTTATTCATTCAACTTTTTATGTCTCTGTGTTTTAAGGATGTCCTGTTTTTTTTATTAATATTATATATGATCTTCTTTCTTCATTTTATTAATTGTTCTGCATGCTTATAAATGACCTCAGTAACTTTGTAATTTCAATCTCATTTTCATATTCTTTTTTTATTGGACTTTGTAAGATCTGTCCAGGGACTGCAGCTGAAAAATAGCCTCTTGGCTAACTCTGGCACATTTACAGCAATGTTTATTGTGCACTGTCCATGTTAAATAAACAAACAAATAAACACTGTGGAAATGTCGCGCAAAGAATTAGGAAGTGAAAGAAGTAATGTGCAACAATAGATTAATACTTTTCTGCTACACTGTAAGAGACAAACTCTTTTTCTTTACCAATAAACTGTAGCTTTAATTTGGGGATAATGTTTACATGAACTACTTTTACTGTAACACACCCTTATTTGTAATTTTTTAAGGTTGGGGCTGGTGCTATTGGCTGCGAGCTTCTTAAGAATTTTGCCCTCATCGGGCTCGGTGCTGGAGAAAAAGGGCACATCACCTTAACAGACATGGACTTCATAGAGAGATCCAACTTGAACCGCCAGTTTCTGTTCAGGACTCCAGATATTGGGGTGAGAAAATGCAGTACAACATATCACAACCTCCTCTGGGTGATGAGGAATCTCACATGCCATCATAGCTCACTGGTTCTTGTTCAACTGGGTTAAGTGGAAGTGTTACAGAGCTTCACTAATGGGACAGGATGGTGGTGAAGGTATTGTGGCAGTCTGAGGTGGCTTGTGTTAGATTACACAGAGTTGCCACATTCCATCATTTGTGAGTGTTTTGTTTTGCAGTTTGTTTTAGGAGTATATTAGACAGATCTCTTGTGTTTGAGTAAACAACCACCACTATCTAAACAATTTACATAACACAGAGCTGAGTGCATTTTGTGAATATGTTGACATCTACTGTTATATTAAAGAGAAGCAGTGAGACACTCAGAATACAGTGATATTATAGTAAAAACATTTATTATTAATGATCAAGATATGTTCTTTAGATGTAACAAATTGCTGAATGTTTGCAATAGTTTCACAAAAAGATCCAACAATAAATCTGCACAATGATTTTGTATCACATTTAGAACAAACAAAATGCAGAATCACCTTCAGTGTGCATATACAGTATATCCATATAACACCCTTTTTTATTTCCATCCCACATTACCACTTTTGTTTTTGTTTGATTTTGCCCATTTGCTCACTTTTATATTAACAGAAACCAAAATCTGAAGTTGCAGCTAAGGCTGTGCAAGTGATGAACCCACAGATAAACATCACCGCTCACCAGAATCGTCTGGACCCCGACAGCGAACAAGTATATGATTACAAGTTCTTCATGGGTCTGAATGGAGTGGCTGCAGCCCTGGATAATGTGGAAGCCAGTGAGGATGCTACTTTGTACACACAACACCAGCACAATGCAGTTTCCACCACAAATACTTACTGTTGTTATTATATTAAGTTTTCTTGATCACAGTGACTTTACAAGAGCACTTAAAGTACATATTTGGGTACAAAGTGTCAGAAAATGTAAGCGTTTCATCTCTCTTTGCTGCCTAGGGGTCTATCTTGATAGCCGCTGTGTTCAACACCAGAAGCCAATGCTGGAGGGGGGAACTCTAGGAAGCAAAGGTCATACTCTGGTGGTGGTGCCTCACCTGACAGAGTCTTACGGACTGGCAAAATCAAGCTCTGATAACGCCTTCCCACTGTGCACTCTCAAGAACTTCCCTCACCGCATTGAGCACACCCTGCAGGTACAATGTGGACCTCTAAGTTCTCCAGTTTTTTGTTCATCCTTGCAATAAAGGAAACAAGTTACATGGATTGTTTCCTTCCTCTGCTTAATTTTACTTCATTTTGCTGCATAAACTACAGTGAATGACCAGAAAAATAGAAAAGCCATGTTACTACCTTACTTGAAATGTTTAAAATGTTCAGTTTTTGTCAAGACTGCTAGTTAGTTCTTTTTTGGGTAGACTCAATTCTGTAGTAATTTATGGTAGTGTTGAGTTTGACTGCACTATAATTAAATGTGTTATATTTTATACCTCATTTACATATTCAGAGGGGCAAAACATTGGAAATATATTTTAATACAATTCATATATTGCAATCCAAAAAATATCTTGGAGTTAAATCAACATGTCTCTAACAGTTTTACTTATTAAAAAAGTATGACTCTTGTATTAAAATATATACTGTAGGAATTTCTGTTTTTCTGATCAGTCTGTGTATTGTCATGGCTTACAAACATTTGAGATACATTTAATTAGGGTTTTCTTTACAATTCTTTCAGTGGGCCAGAGACCAGTTTGAGGGGATGTTCAAACAATCTCCTGGAAATGTGAATCTTTTTCTCAGGTAAGTGGCAAGCATTGCCTCCAACAAATGTGAGAATAAGAGCCAATGTGCTTTAAATCTGCTGGCACCTAATGACCACTAGTTGCAAGTTTTACAATGTTTTTTTTCCACTCTCTTACAAGGCATTCCAGCTAGCCTACAAAAGTTAATGAACTGGTCCAAGCTCATTATTATGTTTTATAAACAGGAAAACATGTGGTTGGCTTTCAGCAGTGAGCCCTTGTAAAACATGAATTGCACTCTGGCTGCACTCTGTCTTATCCCAATAATAGATAAATTCTAAAGACAGCTTAGATTGATGCATAAAAACATGTCAGTAAAACATGATATACTGTACATGTGATATTTAATGCAGGAGACTGAAAACACTGAGCTAACCACAAAGCATTGACCTAATTATATATATAACGAGATGCCAGTGACAGATGCAACTTTCAAGGTCCAAACTGTGTCTGAGCTTTGAGCCTCGGAGCCATACTAATCCAGCCATGTTCTGAGATATCTCTCTGTTTGTTTTGGTGAGATTTGATGTAATCCCCCTTATTGTAAAGTACTTACATGCTTTCTTGTGTCTTTACAGAGAAGCAAAAATCATGACTAAGGCAGGAATTGTTCTTACCAGTCCACACATCCATTAAGCCTCTCACGTTACGCGTTTAGGAGTATGAACTTGTATTATGCCTTTAGGAATACTCTAATTACCACTTTTTCCTCTGAAACGCCTCTTTGTAGTGCAATCAGAAAGGAAAACCTTTCTGGCAGGTCAGCTACATGTTTTAGTCCAGTAAATTTTATGACATGGTAATAAGGTCATGGAAAGGTCCAGTCATATTTTGTTGTGTTTTCCACCTGGGCAACTCCATGAATGACTCTTAAAGTTCATGTTCAGACCTGTTTGAGTGTAGCTGTATGAGAGGAGGCATATATTTGTTTGTTTATTTCACAACGCGTACTGTGGTGCACTGTGAGCTGGCACGAGAGTATGGTGCAAGACCTATCCAGACATCGACCAGCACACTCAAGCTTACTAAACACTTCCTTCCCCCTCCTATGAGTCCTCAGCCAAGCATCAAAGGAATACCCTCTGAGTCATCAACAAGACTACACCCTAATTTACAAAGATCTTTTTAGTTATTCTTGTCTGTACTTGATACATGTAAGGGCAACGAAATTGATGTTTCATTGAGGACATTCCCCATTTTCACTTTCGAGATAAATGTTGTTCCCAAAGTTCAGCTGCTAGAAGAGTAGCAGTCAGAGCTTTTTTTTTCTGGAAGTTAGACATAGAGAATTATACAAGGAAGCCTTAAGACAATACCTGTCTTGTCTTGTCTTGGCAGTAATTATTACATACTGTACTCTATATGCCTGTCATTTAATCAAAAGTAATTGCTACACTGCTTTCTTCAGGGACCCAGAGTTTGTAGATCGGACTCTGGGCCATGGAGATGCTGAGGCCTTGGAGGTGTTTGGGGATGTGTGTAGCAGCCTGGTGGACATGAAAGCTGGAGGACAACGTCCGACAAGCTGGGAAGACTGTGTGAGCTGGGCACGTTGCAAGTGGGAGACACTCTATAACAATGATATCTGTCAGCTCCTGCACTGTTTTCCACGTGAACAGGTAAAATCAATCTAAAGGACAAACAACTTTAAACCTGTCATTGTAATCTGTTGACAGAGGAGGGCAGTGTTGCACATGAAGCTTAAGTTCTCCTTATCCAGTGAAAGGTCTTTGCATACCAATTAAACACTGCAAAGTGGTATTAGCACATTAGCGAGTGATTGCCATCCAGTATTTCATTTTTCACATTTCACTTCAGTAAGTGATGAGTAATGCAGCATATTTCCCCAGGCTCAGAGGCCACTATTACCCTTGTTTGAAACCTGAACCACTGAAAACCACTGCTGATAAATATCTCTGAGCAGCTCTGAGAGTTTGTAATCTGGTGAAGCATGCAGACAGAGTGATGTCACATGTTGCTGTCACACCTGGGGGGGCACAGATCAGTAACAACCCAAACAGACCCTCTCTAACCCCTGCCAGCAACTGGCCATTTCTACCATAAGCAAATATCCCTGTATGAGGGGTTATACTGTAGAAATCCCTCTGGCCTAGAATGATTTCCCTCCATTTATGTCTGCTTAAATATTTATTAGTTACTGAATTCCCTCTACAGCTCTGGAGAGAAACATTACTTTTTGTTCTATTATGACTTACCCTGATATGTTTACCTAGTTCTCGTTATAAATAAATTATAATTCCAGAAAATGTCCAAACCTTTTTGTGTGGCCTACTAATCATAACAGGCTGTAGATAAACTCTGTGTCAGTTGATATTTTAAATGTTGGTTCTCTTTTTTCTTCCACATTTCTCTTTGACCTAGTAGAGTTGTGGCTTCATTGTCTCCATGTAAAGGCACTTTCTACCACATTTCTGAGGAACTATGATAAGGCCACACATTTCAGTTAACAGTCACAACCTAACCTGACAAATACCAGTACACAAGCATGACACATGACCACACATTTGACATAACAGCTACTTTGCTGGGTGTCAGCCTTGGCATATATGTGAGTGTGGTGCTGCATGTGTGTTTAACATAGAACAATGACTGGATCTGACCCAAAGACAAAACAGGAGCATTTCTATAATGTACTGACCTGAGAAAGAAAGAAAAGTAGAATGAGAGACTCATCAGTGTAAGATATATTGTAGATGTAGCTAAAATGACACCAGAGATTAAAAGCCTTATATTATAAATGTAAATAAATAGTGTTTGTATATATCTACTGTTTTTACCTTTTAGCCTATTCATTATAGTGAGTGGTACATTAACTGCTCATAAAACTACAGCAATTAAAGACTATAGAGGAGGGTTAAAACTAGTGGTTATGCAGTCAATTAATTTAAGACATTTTTAAAAAATCATTCATTAACTATTTAAGTCAGTGATGATTTGCTGTTTTTGTCTGTTTCATAAAAATGTAAATTGTTAGTTGTTTTTTTATAACAGTTAACAAAATAAGACATTTTAAGACAAATATCTGTGATTTTTTATTTATTTATAGATACAAATGTGCCTCAAAGGGCCTCACAATCTGTACAGAATATGACAACCTGACCTTGACCCTTGATTTTAATTTTTTTTAATGTGAATGAAAGGAAGAAACTGCAGAAAGTGCAACCAACGAGGATTCCCTTTTACAGGCAGACGAACATGCAATAGATGTCAACATACGTAGATGTAGACGTTACACTAAGAAATAGTCAATAATAAAAAAATATTTCTTACTGCCCCTCTTCTCATAAAGGAAAAAAATCATATACTGTTTGTAGAGAAGTTGAGACTCTAGTTGTGACTTTTTTCTGCTCTGGGCTGTAAGAACACCATATAAATTCTGAAAGGGGTGTCCCCCTCTTTGAGGATAAAGCATCATTGATGCCATGTTCTGCCCCTGAGCCATCTGAAGCCTGATTCTGAAAGGGAGACTGTTGTTGATGCCTTTTGGCTGCTATAGAAAGTACCCCTGCAGTGAAAACTGGCACCACCAATAGGAGACTCTCTCTTTCCCAGCATATGGACCATTTGGCAACATCAAAGCTCTCAGTCCCTTTGTTCCTTTATCAGACATACAAATTGTGTGGTCAACACACAACTGATAACAATATTAGTCTGACTGTGCCATGGGAAGGTTGTGGGGGAAGCTTCCTGCTGTGACAGAAGAGGCTAAGAGGGGAAAACATCAAGAAATGACTATATATTAAAGACCAACACGTTGGAGATCCCCTTGTGATTTTTCAGCTGTTGATCACTATTAAGAGATTCCCTTCTGTTTCACTTTAGGTGACTAAGACTGGATTACCCTTCTGGTCTGGAACCAAGAGATGCCCTCATCCATTGATCTTTGACCCCAACAATGTGAGTCCTATCAAGCTGTCTGTCTTCCTCATGCAGTAGTAATTCCAGCAAAGATCGTAAAACAGAAGACAGGAATGAATGAAAAATGCCTCTGTATTTGGTGATGACCGCTCGCATTCTTTCTTTATCTGGTCTGATAAAGGCTCTTGCTCAGATGGACCATATACTGGGTTCTTATCTGAACTGTGAATGCCACTTAACCTGCATATGGACAATGAAAGGCAGATTCTAATCTGCTCTCTACACATGTTCACATCCTACCCATTACTTATCCATTTCAACATACAACATATATACATTCAAATTAAGGAATACAATAAGTACTAAGCTGACAATACTGTAACTCAGAGGTTATAATTGTGCACTGATAGCAGTGAGAAATTGACGATGTCCAATTGTCTCTTAAAGATGATTTTGAAGTGATATTCTGTTCTCCTCTCTCCCCAAATCAGTTTACATCACCTTTTACATTATGTCTGCACACTCAGTGTTTGTCCACTGCATTTTATTTAATCTTCAGTTATTTGCCTTTTTTTCCTTTTCAACATCTTCTAGTCCTCCTACATGTATGAAATGTATTAAATATTGTTTCACACTGTTTTAGAGAAATCTTATGTTTTTAAGGTACCTTTGACAGACAATGCTAAAATTACAAATGCCAGTCTCAATTTTCACTTTTCTAGAGGCTGTTTGGCAGAGGTCAGATAAGAGATAAGAGATAAGAGATATTATAAGATACTGATACAAAACTAAAAATGACCAGTAATATAATCTTCTTATCTGTTCCTTGTGTATTTTTAAAACATCAAAGGTAACTATTGCTGTAGATCAGTCTATATTACAGGTTTAAATGTTCAGTATCAGAAGGTTCAATTTATGCATTGTCATTTTAAGTATGCAGTGTTATCACTACCTGCAATTCTATGAATCAGTGAATTAAATATTGTTTCACACTGTTTTAGGGAAATTAAATAGCTGTAAAATGTGAATTGCTGCCACACAATGACTGCCACAAGATACAATGTGTGTGACAGAGAAATTGATTGAGAGAGCTATTGTTATAGCTACCTGTTCTGTTCAGAGAAGTAATTTGGCCTTAATGAACTACCCTTTTTTCATACTGACTACCCTCTAAAGTATGGCCTCCAAGCATGGTTTCCTATTGTTTAATATAGATATGTCTTTTCTGTGCATATGGAATAAATGTCCTCTGATATGATGACATATTTAGTCTGTATTTCTTTTATTGTGGAACAGAACATATGATAGTTATTTTTATTCAGACATTGTGTGCTTTGTTAAACCATGATGAAACATGTTTATTACTATGACCAGTTTATATGTTGATGCTGTCTTTTAGACTACCCATTTGGAGTATGTGATGGCAGCGGCTAATCTGTATGGGCAAATCTATGGGATCAAAGGGACAAGAGACTGCGCTTCTGTACGAAAAATCTTAGAGAAAGTCCATGTACAGTCTTTCACTCCGAAGTCCTCTGTGAAGATTCATCTCACTGACAAGGAGATGGAAGAAGATAAAAAAAAGGAAAGCAATGACACTGGTGAGTTATTTTAACTTATTTTCTGCCATTACCTCACTTTCTTCCAGGATTTCTTTGCTTTACTATCTCTGTGTCTCGGTACCAGAAAAAGCTCAACTTGAGGAACTGAAAGGAAAGTTGGCCTCTCTGAAAAGCTCAGCCATGCAGATGTACCCCATGGAATTTGAGAAGGTAAGAAAAGAGCACAGTGACACCTCTGTTGGCACATGCTGCAAAGACCATAGACAGAGTGGCGGCTGAGCCTTAGCAGGGAGCTCCACTCGGATCTATAGATGCTTTCAGAATGTCTTTTTTTCAGTTTTCCTCAGTGACCCAAATCTGTACTATCCCCTGACATGTTCATGAAACAGAGCTTGCTTTTATTCGATGTTCACTGTCACAACACCTTGGGGTTGGATATATACTGTATATACATGCTGTTTGTAAATACTTCTGAGTTGGCTGACAGTTCAGTCAGCCAACTCCTGTGGAACTAATTTATTTCTTTATGGGCCTATGTGAGAGCTGCAGAAGGTCACTTTTAGTGAAATGGAGTGCACTCAGCAACTAAAGATAGAGACATACTGTCTGCAATCGTGTCGAACCAAGTGTTTGAAGTGGCACAATCTGACCCCTGAAGACAGATTTCCCTCTATAGCATGTCAATTGTGCATCTAATAAACGTCACAGTCTCTCACTCTCTTTCATTCCACCTTTCAACAAGTTATCACTCTCTCTGTGAACGTTAAATCAGGTTTAGCGCTTGGTTGATATCTGTCTGCGGCTAGGTGTAGGAAGTGTAAAGGTCTATCTTTTCTAGGAAGGTATGTAAGACAGCAGACTACAGTATACATTCTTTTCCTCAACAAATTCCCAAAGGCATTTCCTCACAGTCAGTCATATTGTGAACAAGACAGATTTATTGGCTGGAAAGTAATTTTCAGTGTTTTGGGACTGAAGTGGGAACAACCCTGACACCCCATATTCTTTCACATGACACTTTGGGGACCATGGACTCAAAACAAATGTATATAAGATTAGAACATCTCATAACACATCAGTTATAAAGTGGAAGTTAGTCCTTTGAACCCCCATAGCTTATGGGTTAAGACAGGCTGTATTCATGGGCACTTGACTATTGTTTTAAGACACAATTGAAAAATTATGAATTGTGTGTTTTTGGACTTTTTTATCCATGAATTGTGCATCATGAATTAAAGGTCAATGTTGATAGAACCAGTCAGAGTAAATACTAACAATGTTGTAGATGTTGTGTCACACCTTCTAGACACTTTCTAGACACTCGTAAGCACTGACCTATCACCAAATTGAAATGTCACCAAATGAAGTTTTAGGTTACACTTCATTAACTCCTGGGAGAAAATTTGTCCTCTGCATCTGACCTAATTAGCTGTTGATTTTTTGTCCCTGAAATGAGTACCTGTGTTTCCTGGGGAACATTGTAAAAGGACTGAAATCATTTAAATTCTCCCCTCTAAACAAGCAGAGGTTGGGGGTGTGAGATTGCAACAAACTCTCTTCAAAACCTTTAATATGGAAGTGGTGAAAAGAAGCAGTGGCTAATGGGCATTCTTTTGTATCATGGAGACCACTGTATGAAAACCTTTATTTCAGGCATGTGGTACTCCAGGCTCAACAAAGAACTATGAGCAGGCCAATCATAGTGTAGTTGCTGACTTTAGAGAGGCGAGATAGAAAATGACTTCTAGGCAGCTTGAATGAGGTTCTGCTGAAACATTCAGTGACTCTGGAGAAGAAGTAATGATGGTCTATGAGGTAAATCAGGTACCTATCAAATGTCATCTTGAATAAGAATGAGATCCCCAAACTACCACGCTCCCCGTTCTCTTCATTTTTATCCCTGCGTGCCCAGGTCATGCTGCGGATAGATGGAATGTGTGTAGGAGGGTTTCAGAGGCATCAGGTTGCCAGCTTGGAGCTTCCTCACAAACCCTAAAGCCATCCCTGAATGACAGTCACCTTGCTAGCCTTTGTAGAGCTGCAGAAGAGAAGGCATGACCTCACTGGCCATGTCGATCACAACAGAAATCTGATTTTCACTGCATACTGATGGGGTGACCAAGTCACGTATTAGGGTGATTAAAGTGACAGAACAACAAAGCCTTCAAAGCTCAAAGCTGGCCGACTGGGCATCATATCACTGGGGAAGTCACTTGGCATGAACGTGGATATTACCTAGCTTCTTAGTAATTTGTTCCATAATACATATGGTCATGAATGTGGAGTTACAAACTTTCTTGTGTATGAATGACATATTTTTCACATCTCACCTGGCACAGGACGATGACAGTAACTTCCACATGGACTACATTGTTGCTGCTTCTAACCTGAGGGCGGAGAATTATGACATCCCTGCAGTCGATCGGCACCAGGTTAACATTTTTATTATCATCTAATTAAATCCCTTTGAAGGACAGGAAAATCTGAGGGATGAAGCTGAGGGTGAGGGGCGGTACAGATAAGAAAAAGCGTGAAAACACAGCAGACTACTACTCTTCCCTCAGGGTTGTGTTTTTAGTGGGTGCTGCACACACCTGCCCTAAAGCCACAGAAACAGCCTCCTCACCTATTGTTCCTGGAGCAGAACTAATCACAGCACTTTACCTGTCGCCTAGGAGGTGACACCTGAGCTGGTCCTTGTACCAGCAACTACTGCAGACACACACAGCCAAGACAGATGGATGGTGGGGGGATGGTTATTGCTGAGCAAAGGGGAGACAAAAGATGGTCACCCTTGTGTAATCATATGGAGATTTCCACATGTTGTGTCTTGTTTGGGAATAAGTTTATCCTTACTCACCATTTAATCCTGTTCACATATGTTTTTTTTTTCTAAAAAAAATTACAGTATATCAGCCATCCAAACCCTGCACAAGAGCTAGATGATTTGTCAATGTAAATATTAGAATAAGTGTACAAAATCATAAAATAATCAAATTAAGTTATGATGCAATTAACTGTTATGCTATTCATTAAAACAGAAAAAACTCTTTACATGTGTAAAACAAAAACCTAAGTGATTCATTTTCTTAGTGTTTGGTTATGATTTGCTAGAGATCAGAATTTTTGCATTGGCAGAAGAAATATTCAGATATTTTACTTAACCAAGAGTTGAAATACTTCAAGGTAAAAAGTCCTTCATTCAAAATAGTATAAATGTACTGGCAGCAAAATGTGACCTTTGTCAGTTATATATTATATTATTGGAAACATTGATTACTGATTCATTACTGTGTATATGTCTCTAGGCAACAATGATTCAAAGGCAACTGGACTTAGATTTGTCTTATGAAGACGTTTCGCCTCTTATCCAAGCGGCTTCATGAGTTCGTAACGCATCGGTCTTACTAGTCCCCACTAGTCTGACGTTATGTTGCACTGCAGTACATTTTAAAAAACAAGTTTTCTCTTTCCCCTTCACAGAGTAAGGGCATTGCTGGGAGAATCATCCCAGCCATAGCTACCACAACAGCAGCAGTGGCGGGCCTGATGTGCCTTGAGCTGTATAAACTGGTGCAGGGCCACCAGAAAATCAGCTCATACCGCACAGCTTACATCAACCTGGCTGTCCAGTACTTTGTTCTGTCCCAGCCGAGTCGGCCCCAGTCCTTCGAAGTGAGTAACAGCTTTATACACCCACAGTCATCTTTAGTTACACTTAGTAATTTGGGGGGGGGGGTTGACAAAGCGTTCCATCACATACAGGACCTAAGAAAGGTACTTTATACAGCCTGACAGCCCCTTACTGTATATACATTTATAATTTAAGCATGTCTACTTTGGGGATAAATCTGTTGCGTTCTTAGATTTACGTCCTTCCTCTCTAGCTGGCGAGCATTAAGTCATGAATGAGTGCTCTCAGAGTAAGAGACCATTACTAACTGTCAATCTCTTGCATAAAAGCCATATTTTAGCCAACTCAGTATAATCCACAGGGCTTAGCAGTGCAGGTAAGGCAGCAGGTCAATTCACATGTACATGTCTGCTTCTGTGTTTGCAAAAATTAAAGTAAATTTAAGGCAACTGTTGCTCAAAGAAAAAGAAAGGAGCTCATTCTCTTAAGACAGAGTTCTTTTTAAGATCAAATCCACCCTAATGTTTGAGCTTATACCAGGTTATGCTTTGTTCATTTTGCTGTATGGGCCAAGCTTTAAAACACAAACACATAATGGCTACCAGCCAGATTTAAAGCAAAGCAACTCTTGAGGTCATTTTTAGGTCTATCCCATCAAATAACCTTGCTTCCCTCAGACAGGCTCGGCTGCTTGTCCTTCGATAGCTCACCTCAGGAGGGAATCAGATATTGGCGCCATTCTTGCCAGTTTTCTCACTCAAAGCATTGAAGCTTCAACAGACAGAGGTCATTGGGGGTCAGCAAGTGGGGTAACTCTGACCCGAGGGACGTGAGGCAGCAGTGACAGGGGGCTCTGAGACAGTGTAGGTCTGGTTTCAGCTTTGGTTACAGGCAAAAATGCTGCAGCTGCATAAAAGAGTGCTGTGATGACAGAGGCAGCTGTGACTTTCTGTGCTGTGCTGAAGTTCAATGCAGACCCTGATGTTCTCACAAGTGTTGTCTGTAAACTTGGTCAATCAAAGTGTTTTTTCTTTCTTTTAAAATGTATTGACCTAGATACAACATTGCCCAAGCAGCATGGAACGTTGGATAATGCTATGTGATTGATTGCAAACAGTCACACAGGCAGAGTACCTGACATCATCATAGCCAGAGGGTGGGTATACTGTATATTCAAGTGTTGAATCATTTAGCCAGAGGAATGGGGAGACATTAGATTTTCCAGACCCAGGCTCTTTCAGCAAGGATTAAAAAGTGTTGCAGCATCAGCACATTAGTTTTGCTTTATTCAGCAGAGGAGCCACAGCAGAGACACAGCACTGACAGGAAAAAAGGCTTTGCTGAGGTTCTGGGTTAGCATTTTGAGGGTTAGGGACAAGTCTTAGAGAACTGAATATTGGAAGGTATTACATGAGGTACACACATGCTCCCATAGACAGAGAGAGAGAGAGAGAGAGAGAGAGAGAGAGAGAGAGAGAGAGAGAGAGAGAGAGAGAGAGAGAGGTGGTTAGCTACCAAATCTTCGGTCATATGCGTGGGAGATGCTTTAATGTTTGCCAAAGAAACATTTAAGTCTTAAGTATTCATGATTACTTAAAACTGTCTGATACCATTTAGTGACTCCTTGAACAGTAATGGTAGGTAGGAGTCTTTTCTCAAACATATTCATCTTCTTCCAGCCTATGATCCAATTTAAATGTGTGCTCTCATTCTGGATAGCATCAGCTTATGCACTTTATATAGTCACTCATTGTAAAAGTGGTACCAACATCGGTGAAATACTGTTAATGTCCATATTGACTCAACTGATTAACACATGTATAAATGTATAAATGCAATAAAACAGTATGCATACATGTAATGATCCTCACCAAACAACTGGACTTCAACTTCTAGGATGATCTTTAAATCTTTGATACAAAATGTATATCTTCTCTGACACCCCCTGTTTCTGACTTGTGGTGTAGACATTATCTCATAAGATAAAGGGGTAACATAGCATTTAAAATAAAGGAGAACTGTTCATGATTCTTGACACATTTTGAGCCCTGCAACTTTAGGACTTGGTATGTCTGAGTGAAACTGACGTGTCAATGTGTAAATGGAAATTGAGGGTGTATTGAAGTTATTTGAAATACCCCACAGCAATGAAAGCAGAAACAAAAACATCACACATATTAATATTCTCTCATCTCTCTAATCTTTCCAGGATTATAGAGGGTTTTATTAGGCAGCTTTTGAAGCAACTGCAGACATGCAGCTGTTAAATATCACTGATCAGACATGCAGTATCAAGAGCTCGGCTTACTTTTACAATGACTTAGACCTCACCCCTCACGAGATCAGTCTCAGTTCATTACTATCAAGTAACAACACTCACATCTCACTAGTAGCACTGGTGGCCCACCCAGTGATCATCCAAAGTGGAATGTATTTTAACCACCACAGCATTACCAGATGTTTGGTAGTCATCAGAGATCAGCATAAGTTGCACTGTCCCAACTCAGAAAAGGAAAAATAAGATAGTGAGATGATTGTTTTGTAAAAGGTGTTTTAGATGTGCTTGTGCACCACTCTGTCATCCATAACTGTTTTACTAGAACCAAAATAAATGGCTGTTCATTTTCACACTGTGCTGAACCTTTTCCAGAAATTGTTGCTTTAAAGCAGCTGTTTCCCAAAATAGGAAGTCCCCTGGCTTTCCCCCGCTGCTGCTGTCCTCTGTATGGAGGCAGAAATATGTAAACAAATGGGAGGTCGTCCTTGTCTGCTCAACACTGTAACTCTTTAGTATCATTTTCCTCTTTGTGTTTATGTTTTTCAGTCTGGGGGCCCAAGGCACAAGATGTTAAAAGAGCAGTAAGTTTGGCAAGCTCACAGAGAAGACAGCTAGAAATACTTTTACTATATTTCAGAGTATCTCACTCTACCTGCAGCGCCTTACTTGTCATTGTGCTCATGCCAGTGTTAAGTATATGTACTGAAACATCTTGAACTCATGAAATTTCCCAGCTAATATAAAATAACAGAAAAATACAGAATGAATTTTGAACTTTATTAAGTGGTAATATGTCAGTGTTGTGTTTTAAGCTTGTTTGTCTGCCCCTAAGTGGCCAAGATTATTGAAGTATATTACAATTTTACCCTTAGTTGTTGTACAATACTGTGAGTAGTTAAGAGGAGCTGTACAGTAAGTAGGCCTGAGTTCACCTCAGATCTCAGACAGTGTAAACAGTGCAAGACTTGTTATTGTAGAAAACAAAACCACACATGACATTAAAGGATGTTTCAAGATAAAAAAGATTAATGAGAGCTGTGCTCCTGCAGCTGTAACCAAGCTGCAGCCTCAGTAAAGCCATAAAGCAGAGAAACATCACCCAAGGCCTGGACAGAGGTGGACGTGTTTCAGCTAGTATTGAGTCATTCAGTATCGTTCCATCCTCAACCCCTCCAGCCACTTGGCCAGCACTCTGCACCAGTGTATGTTGTCCTGACTTGTCTCCTAGGCTGCCTGCTGGTTGTGTGCCATGAAAATACTCCTTCTTCCATGTCTCTGCACACATCCTCCACACCCTGGTCTTAACTCCCTGCCCTTTCACACTCCCTTTGTGCCCCTCTTCCCCAGCTTACCCTTTCTATCTCTAATTGAATTAGCAGTGTTGGAGGCAAGGCTGAGATCAGGAGGCAAGGCTCCTGATCTCAGGGAAGCCACTGCAAGGTCAATGCTCACACTGGTTCTTTGTTAATTGCCTGCAGAAATGACAGCTATTTCCTGCCTTTACAGGAAGCAATGTATTGAAACCAGATTTCCCAGAGAGCACTACGTGATCTCGCTGTATGGTCTGTAGAGCAGCAGGGACAGACATTGATTTTGCGTTCTAGAAGAAGAAAGAATATTTGGACTTTTGTTGAGTAGTCACTCTATACAGGTTGGCTGTATTGTGTTGTTATACATGAAAAAAGCAAAACCTGCAGCCACTTGATTTGTGATTTGAGCACATATGTAATTGAAGGTCACACATCTGTCACACAAATAACAGGGACTGGCTGAAAGAGAAAGAAAACAACAAAGGGGAAGATTTACCTCACATGTGGTTAAATCTGTCTTGAACTCCTTGGACTGTGTCAGTAAAGAAACAGGGTGAACACGATCCAAGGCCCTCAGTATTCCTAAGGGAGCGCCGGCATTGTGCAGTTTGTAACTCAAGACCCAGACATGAATAGTGCTCACAGGATAATGAGTAATCTGTGATCAACATAGCAGGCTTGTGCCTTCTGTTGTTTTCCAGGGGTTTTTTTGGTTTCATTTTGTAGGTGGCGGTATCATGTGGTTGACCTTATGTTGTTAAGTCATCTGTTGTTTTATGTGGATTGTTCTGTTACTGCTGTAGTTCCCCAAAGATCATTGCCTTCCCATTTCATGTCATCAACAATAATATTATGTCTGTACTCTTTAGAGCATCAGACGTCAGACAGATTATATCAGATGAGTATACAAACAGTTAAAAAGAGGCTATAGCAGACAGGAGATTTTAAAAAGCCTCCTTAAAGTATGTATCCTGATATTTTATTTAGTAGCATATGTGGTAGAGCTCATAGACTCAGCATGCATGCTCCCCATTTAGCAAAACTGAAAAAGCCAGAGGCATTAGCAGCTTTTTCAAATCATCCTCAATCAAATCTCCTCATCTCATACATATTTAAGCCAGAGGCCAAAGTCTTCAGTGAGAAACACAATAACACTGAAAGACTGCCGTCCAACTAGCTGACTTTTGTGTCTGCATGGAGAACTTATAGAAGAGAATGAATTACTATTTATTCAGGCTACACTCAGTGGATGTTTTTACCTGAAATTTACAACAGGATTTATTTTAAAACCTTCACAAATATCTGAAGCTGATTTTAATCAAGTGATTTCAAGGTTTATGATGAGAGTTTAATACTTCTACCGTAAGGTTGTCTGTTTTTTATACATGAAAAGACTATGAAGGTTGTAAATGTCTTTTATAGTCAGTGAGAAAAACACAAAACAGCAGTGACTTTATGTGTCAACAATAATACTTTCCATCCTTGCATCTATCTCTTTATTGTATTATTATTTGTCCCCAATGTTTACCACATGACTTATTTTCTTCAGGCCTGTTGGAGTCAGTGGAAGCACCATGTGGACGTTATTAGAGGTTTCTGTCCTCCTGTTTCATTATTCTGTCATTAAAGTACCAGTGTTGGCAGGAGATGGGCTGCAGGTTTCTCATTAGTAACATTAAGTTTAGTCTGCAGGCTGTTGTCATGTCATGATGTCATTAGTTTACTCATTTACTCCGAACAACATGTGTACTACATGTCCATTTCATGCCCTTTTTTATTTCTTTTTTTTCTACTTCTCATATAACAAACAAACCATTAACTCATACATAGACACAAAGACTCCACTTCTGTGTAATAACGTCACAGATGGTCCGTGACACTGGTAGATTGTGTCCTCTGCTCTACAAGGCACTGTGGCTGTAGATTATTAATGGCTCATAATAAGTGTTTGTCATGGAGTTTATGCCAATGTTATGCTTTACAAGCAAATTAATGATTTTACCTCACTTTTCTTTATGATGAAAGAGGCAGGAACTTGAATGCTAGCAACAGTCAATAAAGTTTTGAATGGGAAGAATGAATAATAATATTGAAAGAAGAGAGGTAAAATAGAGATCGTAGAAAGAAGGAATAGATATAATAAAACAGAAACTTGTCTTTATTTTAAAAAATGAATTTTACAACTTTGTAATCCTGAAATCCAGGGAGGTTCACAGTTCAGTAGCTCCAAGTGTGAAGGCTCAGTCAACTTTAAGCTGGCAGTTAAAATCACAAATTGCAATGTTATACCATGTTTACAGCCAAAAGATACCCTGTATTGCACCTTCACCATTGCAAAGAGCACAGGCCTCCAGTAAGTAAGCTGTGTGGGAGGCTGTGGTCATGGCCGGTCTATGCAGCAAAGCTGTTCCATGATGTAGATACCATACTCTGGAAATTCTATATTTCATAATCTTTTAAAAACAAAATACACATTTTTCACACAAACTATAATATCAGACAAAAAGCCAGATGTAGTTGAGTTAATTACAATTGTTGTTTTTTGCTCACAGCCAAGAGTATAGCTAATGAAGCTTGTCATGCACAGAGTTTGTGCAGATATTCATCTGAACAGGCTCAAAATATCACTTCACCTCTTACCCAGAAAAGGCTGGATTATTCCCTCATTATGTTATGTATTGTTCTACCTTGTCAGCAAAGGTTTTACTTCCCCTTGCATCTTGCTTGGTCTCATTTGATGTAGCAGTGCCTGCCTGTATAGGAGAGGAGCTGAAGTAGTAAAAATGTCAGTATGCTTCAACTGAAATTCTTCTTGGAATCAGATGTCACAACTGAGGAGGTTTTATCCAGTAATTTGTGTTACTTTCCAAAACAGTCAATCCGACATTCACTACCACTTCACGCAGTGACTTGAGTGAGAAAGTAAGCAGGGTTTGAACTTCCCCCTCAAGCTCCAATTTTCACCATAATTACTTCCGTCACTTTTCATGTGTAAGCCAAGTATAATACTGTGGAAGTATTTAAAATAGGTTATAACGGCAAGCTTTTGAGTGTCAATATTTGGAACACCAATGAACACTTTTCCTTTCAGACTTATTTGGATATGTCACACAAAAGTTTCATGTTCCTTCCAAGCATACTGACACCACAAGACTAGACTGATATTAAGTAAATACAAGAAAGGCTAGTGTAAATAGTTGTTATTTTCATTTTTAATTTAGTTAAGTAATTGTGGTATCTCAATACACTTTCTTTTCAAAGTGTGTAAAAGCAGTTAGGATGGGGGGTAAATCTGTGATCACACTCTAAAGCAAGTGATATCTCTTCTGCTTTATCTGAGTTGATGCTGGTAAATTGTAAGCCCCTTGTGAGCTGTATGGGAGTCTCATGTGTCTCATTTGTTCGAGTCCAACATCAGTTAAGCTTGCAGCTTATTAACTGCTGACAAGAACTAGACATCATATTGAGCCACGGATATCAATGACTCGCCTTCCATGTATTGGTCTCCAATGACCAATACATGGTAGAATTACATCATTCTATACTGCATTACACCACGTAACCAAAGAGTGTGACCTTTGATTACTAAAACAGTTGATCAATGCTACAAGCCAGGATGTAACAGTTTATGTTCAGAGCTGTACTTTGCTGAATAGATAGTATGTGCTATAGTATAATGTTTTCTAGTTAGTATACAAGAATTTACTTCACCATTTTATACAGGAAACTCTCAAACCATTTCAATGATGAATTCATAGCTTCACTACAGCATACAGACACTTTTGCTAGTGTCTCTGCAGGCTCCAACGTGTCAGTGGCCCATTTGGAAAGGAGTGTTTTATTGACTCAGCCCTTCTGCCCCAGGTCATTTTCAGTCAGGTGGAGTGCTGCTATCTCCTCATTTAAAAGACAATCTGAGATTCTGTTTGCTGTTTTACACGTCAATGGAAGCCTTTCAAAAGCAACAGGCTGCTTTTAGTCTGTGTGTCAAACTCGGCACTCTCCTGAGAAGTGTCTGTGTGCTTCTGAGCTGCCACTCCCACTCCTCCTCCACTACATCAGAAGTCATCATTCAAAACATGCAGTGTACGATCTTGAATATAAAGTATCTTTAATATCTATTGTTCAATTTTTAATCTCTCTCTTATGTAGGCAATGTGTAGGCTGGTATCCTGTCAATTCTCTGGGGTCTCGGGCAGATAATTGCAGTGGGCTGAGTGATCAGCTGGAGGTCTCAGCCATCTGTTTCTTTATTGCAATCCAAAGGGAGTGATGATCAATGGTGATCAGGTAGCAGATGACACTCCCGATTAGACAAAAGGCACATTTTACATAACAGTGCTCTTGTCCCTTTGTAAAAAGGCCATACAGGAAAACATAGACAAACATGCTCTTGAAGATATACTTTAGGGTAGTTGTTCTTGAACCAGCATAACCTCAAACCAGGTTTCACATATAATGTCTGTATCTGGTCTTTGTTGATTTAGTCTACATTGAATAAGACACAAGAGGTTATTTTCCAGTTGAAGATGATGGTGGCCTCAATTTGAGAGCAGAAAGATTGTAGCTTTTGAAAAGAATTATTTACAGAAATGACACGTTTACTAAAGCTACTAACAAACTAACATTGTGTATAAACCATGGGTGTCCAATTATTGATCTAACAGGCTGCTCTGGGTTTTCTCTTTAAACAACATAAATTGCAACCTTCATTCTCTGGTTTTTATATTCAGACATAATATGAACACATTTGAGTCGAATAATTTCTCTTTTTTCCACATTTTTTTTACAAGTTAGTGAGTAATTTCATGCTCCTGAAAAATGATAACACATCACACAAGGCTGCAAAGTTTTTATTGTTTTCCATATTACTCTTTAAAGAGCACAAATGCACAATTACATACAGACAGATACATTAGCACTCTGGTGACCTTGCTGTACAGCTGTGGGCTTAAATTGATGATCTGATGACATTGGCGGCATTATTGACATATCACCACTGGCTCTGTGCTGTAGGTATGACGTAAAGGAAGGCGTATCATGGGTGAAGTCAATATAAAAAAAGAGGAAATTGATCATCCACTTGCGTTTCCAGTTGGTGTAGTGGCCAACTGAAATATGAAATATATTTCCTGGATTTAATATTGTTTCCTTTGTTATGGAAATGTTTTAAAGACTCCATATAATGCATTTTTTGAGACTCCAGTTGCGTAGAGGCAGTAATACATATTGTAGTGATTTTCAGTGTGAAGAAGAAAACGTGCCTGTACTTCTTTGTATAATTAGGTTAACATTATGTAAAGGATTTTGAATCCAAGATTACTTTAAACACTGCAGAAAACACAAACTCATCAGCTTAAAAAAGACAGAACTGCTATCCACCATTTTACATTTTTGTCCATTATATCTGAAGTAACCTTTGTGCATACCAGCACATACACCAATATACTGCACATACAGTCGTCAGCAGCATCATATATTCAAACATGAAACGCTGCTTGACTGTAAAGCTCAGGCTACAGGATTTAAGTAGGACATAAGACCTCAGTGAAAAGTAACCAGATTGTCTACAAAAAGAGAGCAAATGGGAGCTAAAAGAGATTAAGATGAGAATATGATCAAAAAGACCACACAGATCCTCCATCTGCCTCTCCTAAAGCTCACTTTGAAGCCCTGCAAAGGGAAAGAGTTGCCTTTGATGAAACAAGCCTCTAGCCACGGCGGGTTGTAAAAAATGTTTCCACTGTTGGGATTGTGGCCAGATAATGAAGCCGAGGTAGGAGCGTGCCTCAGTAGTGCTATTTCTTGTGGTAGACTGCAGGGAAGAGGAGGAGGACTTATCAAGGTTTCTCTACTGATCCCAGCTTCCTGCCTCCAAAGAAATGCCCCATTGTCTTAAAGGGCAAGATTGAGATGAAAACTCACATTATGATTTCACTCCAAATGCAATGACCTGTGCAAAATGACCAGTGCGATTGTGCTCCCTGAGGAGAATCACAATCAAACTGGGATTCATTCTGCCTCCTTATCAGGTTCACAAGCTGAACTTCCTCCGGCTGCTCTACATTCCCATGGCCTCACGTATATCTGCAGTTGGAGGCGTCTATTTTTGGGTTCCATCAATCAGTAGCCCTTGTTATCATAAAAAAGATTATTGTGTATCAGGTCCTGTGTTGTTAAACTGCCCTAGTGAGGTCTCTCCATTTTCTGCTTTCCTGAAAACATTACAAATCTTTTAAAAGAAATAGGGGGGGGGGGGGGGGGGGGGGGACTATGAACACAAAGCTGTGGAAACATTAAAAAAAGTAAACTATAGAAAGAAACTAATTTATATTCCCTAACGTCCTTTGTGAGATTGTTTGATCATTTGAGATTGTTTGAGAAACAACAATTTTTGATAAAGCCAGATCCTTTTGACCTATTGATAATGTAATTCTATAAAGTGAACCATACAGCCAACCAGTGTAAGGATGTGTGACTGGAGGGTGATTTTCTTTAAGCTCTTTGAGCTAAATGCTATATCCCAGATAGCATACTGAAGTGGGCCACTTCAGGCAATGATACAGCACTGCTGGCCTTCTTCTGGCCTGAATAAAATGGATGTGATCCTGAAATGGCCCATGTGTAAAATGGCAGATATGGCCCAAATATCCCAAATCAAACATGGGCCTTTTTTGGTAAAGATGTGGTGCTTTTGCTGGATGTGGGCCAGTTCTGCTTTATCTGGTTTGTTCATGGTTGACATATGGCTTTGCTATGGCTTGGTTGTGGCCCAGATCTGGGAAACAGGAGTGGACCACCTAAGTGCCATGTGGGCCAGATGAAAGTGCTGAAAGTGTCAGGTGTGGGCCATATTTGGACCACAGCAATTTTGTTATCTGGGTATGTAGCAAATTCAGGTATTTTATAAGAATGTAGAAGTTTTTACAATCTTATAGTCAAAATAAATTAAAAAAAAAAGTTAATTCTGTTATTATTATCAAGTACAAGATAACTTTTTTTGTTTTCTCTGAATTTGCATAGCAGACACATATGTTGCATTTCAGTCAACAATCACGTTTTGTGTCTTTTTTTCATATCTAGTCCTAAGGGTTTTAGGACCAGAAAGTGTGTGTGTGTATGTGTGTGTGTTTGATATGTGGCTTGTGCTTGTGATAAGATTATTTTCATTTTTTCCTGGAAGCCTTTACTGTCTACAGTATTTTTCAGGAAGAGCAAAGGAGCTCAGCTGGCTTCCTGTCAACAGCAGGAAGTAGCCTGAAGTTTTGACTGTTCATGTCAAATGTGGGGAACTTCATATTTGAACAGGCCGCGTATGGAGAGACTATATATATATATATATATATATATATATATATATATATATATATATATAGTATCTAATAAGGCCAGAAATACTGATAGAAGGTTTAGGTGTACTATGGAGAATTTAGTCTCATGTCAAAAATATATGTACATTATGTAAAGAACAATGGGAGCATTTGAATTAGAAGAGGATTGTAAGAAGAAAGAATTGAAGTATTAAAGTAATGAGCATTAAAATGATGTATTTAGCTGTTACATAAGAAGCATATCATCAGTGAAAATACGATGAGTGTAGTGATGAAGTGAGAGGCAGTTTAAAATGTGAAATGACATTGTGTTCTTTTATTGTTTCAGAGACCAGCTGTGTCGTGTTTTAGGGGGAAGTTCAAAGCCCCACTTATAATTCAGACTATGATATGTGGAAAGCAGATGAGAGCTTTGGCTGTCCTCCAACAACAGAGCAGACAGAATATAAACTTATATGTCCCCCCCTCGTGGCTTTATTCCACTTGGGCTCATGAAGTGGCTGTTTATCTCGTCCTCATCCTCTGAAAACAAACTCAACCACCCAGAATCCTGACTCCCAGCTCTGCTTTATGTCCAAACAGTCCTCCTGATCCTCAGACACCAAAAGCAGTAGAACATTGCTTGAATACTACACAATTATAGCCAATATTGAATAAGTGAAAAAGGCCTTTCTCGAGGTAGACTAAATTGTCAAGTAGGGGAATATTTTGTGTCACTGTGTGGTTACCTATTTTTTATGTTCAGTGCCAGACCCATCAGAAACCTTGTTTTTAATGCATTTAGCCTGAGCCCACTCAAAAATCCCAACCTCGACATTCCAACCATGAGACCGTATTTGATCTTGTGCAGCTGTGATTAGACAGAACTTAACAGGTTACCTCTCAGACAATAATTCTATGTGCTAACCTCAAGCCAACCTCGCCCAACATTAATTGGGTTGACTTATGCTACTTTATGGACTATAAGTATAGTAGCTCTTCCTCTTAATTGGTCTTTCTACAGCGTCCACCGTGAACATAGTCAAAAAACCAGTGGAGAAAGGTGTGTAGAGATGCCGTGATTGGTCTATTAATTGACTAGACATTCAAAAGAAAATTAATCATTCATCAACCATTTTAATGAATGATTCATTGTTTCAGTGATTTTCAAGCAAAAAATGCCAAATATTTGCTAGTTCTACTTCTTAGTGAGGTTTTTATTTAACATACTGTAAAAGATGATCAGTTTAATATCTTGGAGTTTTGGTCAGACAAAAAAGACATTTAGAGATGTCATTTTGGGCTCTGTCTAATTGTAAGTGACATTTTTCACTTTTTTAACATCTTAAATGGCCAATTAATTAATTAATAAATCAAATCTTCTGACTAATCGGTAATGAAAACAGAAAAATCATTAGCTACAACACTATACAGATACATTACAGAGTACAGAGAATTTCATGTGGGCTCTCAATAACACAGATGTTGTGATATTTTCCACACTGGCAATTTGGTCAGATGTCGCTCTGAGAGAAAAACAATAACGCTCTGATTCACATTTCTTCTCTTTCCCCAGAGATAACTGTTTTTTGTTGGGACTTTTAGTTTTTTATTGTTCCATGACAAAAAGATAGTTGTACTTGTGGGAAGCATTTATAATTGTTTCCAGCAGCCAGTTTGGTTCCAGCGTTCTTGCTTATTTTCTCTGTCCTGCTGTAGTGCTGAATAGTTGACGTCACTCTACATACATACTGATGGGGTAGTTGATTGGCTTCAGGTTCCTGCCAGAGTTGTGTGACAGATATGAGAGAGGGGAAGGGAGTGGGAGAGGGAATAAAAATAGCCTGCATGCCTGCTTTGCATTGTGTAAAATAAGCATCTACAGTACACACAAAAGCACTCAACTCTGGCATGGGACCTCTGAAGAAGGAGGGCCATTTTAAAGTCCAACAATGACTTTGCATTTGCAAGATTTAAAAAGAATGCTCTTTTGTACTAAATGTGCGTTTCAAACTCTAGTTCTGCTGTGCCAGTGGGGCATTTGAGGTTGTACTGATTCTTCAAAAAATGGCTAAAATAGCCAGGGGTAAGATGTGCAACTTGCTAACAAAATGTGCTTTGTCTGAAAACTGGGACAAAGGACCTAGACACCCCGTCAGACTTGAGAAGAAGTATGCCTCGAGTGTGTCTCCATAACCCCAAACCCCATAAGTGGTGGGAGTAGTGAGGGCTAGTCGAAAAGTTCCCCTTGGCTGCTGGTGCAGAGATAATTGGACCCAGGTTTAGCTGGAGCTTTGGTATTCACATCTCGAGCCAAGTTTTGATCTTCACAACTTCTCTTACCAGACGGTAGGGTCGTCTAACTAAGTGACATATTTTGACAATTTTCTGCATGTGAGGAATCTTGGCCTATTTCACGTCAGGTGATGTTTTGCTCTTGTCTAACACGTGTGGATTATGATATTTTTGGTAAACACGTGGTGTCATGTGATGATCAACGTATGTCCAGTGACAGCAGTGTCTATGTGTGTAAGGGGGTTAAATTGATCTGTCTGTGTGTCAAGACTCTTTATTCTGTCTTTGTTTTGAGGTCAAAGGTCGATCCTATAGGAACAGGACTTAAAGGATGCCGGGTTGCTATGGGGTCACCAGTCCTAAAATCTGATCTCATGAGATGTGAGGGGTATGACAGTGGTGCTGAAGCGTGACCCTAACCCTGAAGCAGGCTAAATGTGTTTTAACTGTTTGTGAAGTTTTCTCAATGAATGATTGTGTTTGTTAAGTTTAATTTAGACTCACGAGACTCTCATCACGTTTCTCTTGTCATATGGTCTTGATATATCAAATGCATTCCAGCTATTGACGGAAAAACATCATCCTTTTGATGGTATGCGTTACCCTGCAATGTAAAACAACACGGTCACAGTAGAAGTCCTCTCATTTTTCTTACATGCATGTTAGAATGCAACAAACGATTATTTACACTATCAATTATCTGATCAAAGAATCAGTAAACAAGATTTTAGCTTTCACTAGTGGAGAAGTTTTTCAGTGCTACAGATTTTGGTTGGTACAAAAATTGGGCTGTTATGCAACCTCATTATCAAAATAGTAAGAGATTAATTTTCTGCTGATTAACTTAATGATTAATGGGATAATTTCTTCAGGATTATGTTCATATATCAGTGAAAGAGAACAGCTGCTATTATAGACAGACTACAATCCCCTATTTAAACAGTTAAAGCCTGATTTTAAGTGTGTCTCTTTAACAGAGAATACTCAAAGAACTACAAGAAATTCAGAGAGAAAATGGCCCCTCACAGCTTGAACTTTGATGTGCAGTCTGGCAAGATGTCTGGAAAAATTCCTGTGTTTTTATTTCACAGCCTAGAGCATCACATTTATATTCACAAAGCTGCAGGTATTATTAGCAGGTCTATATTCTCAATACACTAATATCATCTTTCCCAAAAATACACTGACTCTGCACTCACATGACTATGTGCATAGATTTTTTATTAGTGCAGGAGAAGTAAGTATGTTTCATAGATGAAAACTTGAGAAAAACATGTGAGTCACTTCATCATATACAAGGAAGCACCTTCTTGACCTCATCGGAGGTTGTTTGAGTCTAAGCTGAAGCTTTCCAAGAGCTGCTGATTGTTCTCAGCTGCTTTATAACTCAGTGATGAAAAATGCAACCTCTCTTGTTATGAACCCAAACATTTTCTGCACATCCTTCGCATCGAGTGGTGCTTCATCTGTCAACTTTGTCTGTGTGTCTCTATGTGTGCGTGTGTGTGTGTGTGTGTGGGGTGTATGTAACTTGTCTATCGGCAGGTTGCAGGAAAGAAATACACCCAGTGGGATGACTTGACTGTTGAGGGCAGACGTAGCGGTCAGCAGGAAATGACCTTGGAAGATCTGTTCCAGTATGTCAAGGTACAGCCTCCTTATTCCTCTCAACAAGGAAATACACACCTTTCTTCACACCCGCTGCTACTGAGTGCATATTTTATGTTTTTTTTTCCCCTAAACTTGCTCGCCTTCCTCCAGTGCACACAATGCCCATTGTTTTAAATGATTGGCCACTTTACATCTACCATTCACAAAGTCAGGACTAGTGAAGGGCTGAGTTGTTGTTGACCTGTCAACTTTCTTCTGATGGCTGGACAATGACTAGAACCTTTTTCTCAATTTATATGTTCATCTATGTTCCCACTGAAAGAAAACACATCAAAACCAGAATATAGTTAGGTTTTTAGTGCTTTCCTTTAGCTACAAAAGAGATAATGTAATATTTGTGCTCTTGTTCTACTGACAAAGAGACTTATAAGCCTAATTAAATGTTTAGTTTATTTTACTCTCATTTTCACCTCAATCAATCCCAACATTATTCACAAATTCTGTCACTTATCCCCTTACAACCTAGATTTTGAGACATTTTGAAAGAAATGTACATAATCTTTAATTGCCATTTCAACCATATCCACATAAATATGCAATAAATGAGACGTTCCTCCCTGTGATGAAAACAAGTTAAGACTGTTTCAGTTTAATCTTGTCTGCATTACAATGTTGGGCAGGTAACATGAATTTAAATCTGATTTAATGTCTAACTTCTTGTTATTCCTGCTTTTTCTGTGATTATCCTTGACAGAAAACCCTTTACTTCTTAGCAACCTTGACTTTGACGCATTTCAACTTTGTCTTGTTTAGTTTCTTAGTTTCACCATATTATCGACAGTAATGATACTCAGTGTCTCATCTACTGTAATGAATGCCAAGCTGCCTCTTACACCATCACATTGTTGATCATTGTGTCATTAATCATAATATTTGTTTTTTTTGACTGCTGCATAACAGTATAAAAGTAATTTGCTCAGAAACTGAGTGATTGCACACCATATATCCCAGAATCAAATATTAATAACACATATAAAAGATACTTTACAACCCTGCTTTTAATTGGGATAATACACTTACCCTGTGGTTTAGTATCCTTGTCTTACTGTTCTTCTATATATATGTATTAACATCTATGCAAATACACATCACTTATGCTCAGACACTGTGATTATAATATATATTATATAGGTCTAACATTTCTCAACATATCAATCTCAGTCGGTTTTTAATGTACTTCTTGCTCTGAAAAGAGGTTCAGTAAATTGATTCTGCTGGAGTTTGTTTTGAGGAGGCAAAGGGAAAATAAATTGGCAAGTGTCCTTATTTGCTCCACGTTTTGTTTAACCTTTGGCTGGCCAGGTTTGCCTGGTTTGTTTGTGGAGACATTGCAGAGTTTCCTGAGCTGCTGAAGTCGTTTGAGGCCACAAGTCACTGTCAGACCTCAAGCTCTGCTGACTGCTGTCTTGCAGAAATTTACTCTGCATAATGCATGAAGGCATACTCCATTCTTATCTCTGTTTCTTATGTTTTGTTGTACTACAAATGTAATTGAATGACTTGTCTTTTTGCAGGAAAAATATGGCTTGACCGTCTGCGGCCTCTTCTATGGAACTGCTATGTTATACAATGATCACAAGGAGAGGCTCAAGCAGAGGTATGTCCAGTTAAGACAGAGATACAGTGCCGTTTTACAAATGCAAGGCTACACACGACATGCAACCCTGCACGCACAAACAGTGACAACCTCCATAAGCAACCTCCCTTTGTTTGTTTAGAGGCTAATGGCAGGATGAGGTGTTTCCTCTGAGTCCATGAGGAGAGAGCCTGTTGACACTCACATACACTCACATGCATCACTGAACACTGATGATTGAGACTGCTCCTCCTCAGGTTTCTTTGTTTGTTGTGAACGAGAGTTAAAGAGTTAAATTAGTGTGAACTTTTTTCTGCATCTGAGAAGCCACACTGTTCAGGCCTGTTCAGCATTGTAGATCATTAAAGTCACGTTTCATAAGCCCCAGGGTGTTAGAAATGAATCAGCTGTCCTTTGCTGTGAACTCTCCTCATCAGTTAAAAAGTTGGTGAGTCAGAGCAGAACATAGACCCTCAGGGATATTTTCACTCCAGTAGGAGGAAAACATGTTATAAATCAGGTTTTACTTCACAATTTTAGAGGTAATAGTTCATTGGCTGAATTGAAATATTAGTCATTCTTTTCTGATCATGATTAAATTTTACTGTTATCATGTTCATTTTGAAACAAACTATGTGATGCTAAAGTCTCTTGGGAGCTGGTGTTAGTGTTGTGGTTAGATTTAGCTACAGGGGGGAGAGGGGCAGAGTGCTGGTCATGTGGACAGCTGGCCCTACATGACAAATGCCCCCTCTAGTAGTCACTTCCTGTGCCTCTAACTGCCTGTGTTGGGCATGTGCATGGGGGTCTAAAAACATAGATGACATGAAAAGTTAGTAAATGATAAGGCTTTAAATATTCTATGTATTTTTATTGTAAAAAAGAAATCCCATAAAAAGATGAAAACCAACAATGTGTTAGTCTGTCAATACTTTCGGACTTCTACTCTGTCTGTGGCTCTCAGCCCCAAACCCATTTGTTCCTACTGAACACGTACATCTTCACTTCTACTTTAATTTTCAAAAAAGGCTAAATAATTTCCTGAAACTGCTGGGCACTGCAGATATTAGCAAATGTTATTCAAAGACAAGTAAATTCTGCATTTGTTGGACACAGTTTTTATCTACATAATGCACTAGTGAGTATTTCCAGCAGGAGGATTATGTATGTAAGATTGATTTTTGACAATTATGGAAGTCTATGGCACAATACTTAGTGAGATTGTTGCTCTGGTCTTTTTATGGAATTTGTTGATAATAAGAATAGGCAAATTGTGAAAGATTATTATCTCCTGGCAGAATATTTACATTGATGAAGAGACACATTTTAGAAGCTATATGAATTTAAATGTACATTATAATGACTTCACCCATACATAAAATGGATGCATTTTCAGTCATATTCTCCTACTATACAATGTTCATTTATATATAATACGCTTTTTTGCAGCGTGTCTGACGTGGTGAAGATGGTAACCAAGGCAGACATCCCTCCACACAAGAAGATGTTGGACCTCATCCCCTCATTTGCTGAAGATGAATACTGTGAGAAAGTCCCAACCATCAGATACCTGCTCCTGTGATGCCATCAACACCAAGTCTTCTCCAGTGAACAGTGAAAAGGCATCACATGGAACTGTTTCAAACTGATGAAGCAAATCCAGCACTCCTGGAAGCTCATGTTTAATCCTTGTTGTCTTTTAAATAGATGAAAGTTTTTTTTTTTCCTGTGTTATCTCTTTATCTATTCCTTTCCTTTCATTCCACAAATACTTTTGAATAAATGCACTGGCACACTGTGATAATTTTTACTGTTAATCACACTTTGATTATGCGAAATGAATAATAATAATGTTTTTCTTTTTTCTTTTTTGTTTTGATTTACATGTAAAATGTGTGTTTTTGAGATGTCAGGCTAAAGGGCTGTGGAGATGCTTGCCAGGACATATGGATTAGATGATCTCGGCCTGGTGGGGCAGTGCTGGACTGGTTTCAAGGTCTAATTCAGGTCAGGCTGAGTACAATGTTGAAGCGATGCAGGCAGGGCAGGTTGGCACAGTGGGTACAGTGCTTTGACGATTTGGGATGCTCTGCCATCTAGATACAGCTGTCATGTGTAAATCCCTCTCCCAACACATGTGCACTCCCCTCCCTCACTGAAGAATCCCTGAGCTGGTTGGGTGGAGAAGCTGGACTCATCTACAAGGCCTCCGTCTGTCCTCAGATGGCTTTTGTGCTTGTTCTGCTCTTTTCACAACCTCAGTGTGTTTCTCTTCACTCCCATAAATTCTGTCATTTTTAACATACTCTGCTCTCCTAGCTGGATGCATTTGAATCTTATATAGAATCCTCTTTGTAATTGTTACTGCAACTATTTATAGATAATGCAATAAATAAGTCTATGAGGAACCATGTTTTATCTGTTTACTTCACCAAGAGACTTCCGTTCCCTTACCGTCTTTTCAATTGTTCTGTTCACAAATAACACCACACCCAGTTTTACATCATCATCATCACCATTTACAGAAAATTTACTGGGTTTACAAAGCTTTAGTGTGTTTTCTGTGAGTATCTGTGTGAGTTTAGATGCTGATAAGTAAATAAATGAATAAATAATGATGATAAAATAATTTATTTGACAGAAAACATTCCTTAAATACAAAAAAACTTTATTTCAAAAGAATTGACATTGCAGACAATATCCAATTATGAAAACAGAATCATCTTAGTGATATTTGTGTCAAAAGGTTTGGTCCATAGTTACAGCCTCACTCAAATGTATCCAATGATGTCATTGCATATGATTGGTTGTCGGCTGCCTGTCTTCATGAGAGCGGTGAACTGGTGGAAGTCACTGTCCAGTTCATGTAATCCTGTGTGGGATTGGTGAAAGAAAGGTTTGAGAGCTTGGAGTCCCACAGGGCAGGACATCCGTTTTGGAGCCTCTGCCGCTCGGCTGACCCTTGTGGAGTCTGCTGGCCTCTGCCTCACCTCCACACCTTTAGACATCCCTGCCAGTCTCCTACGCATGTTGACCAAAATGTCTTTGGCAAGGCGCCGGCCCGCACTGGGCTTTAGTTCTGCTGGCTCAGGACACTCTGGTAGGTCCATCCAGTTCTTTATGAGGTCAGCAAAGCTGTTGTCCCCCAGAACCAGAGGCTGTCTGTTCCTGCTGCGGCTCAGCAGTGATGTCGTCCAGTCCTCTGGGTCACTGGCCTCAAAAGAGGTCCAGCGCTCCAGGCAAGCGTCTGAGGTTGATTTGGGCCGGATACGACCAGAGGGTCCTCTGTTTGTGCGGAGGCAGGCAGAAGAGGAGACTCGCACATTTCTGGTTCTCCTCAGCACCACACCTTCATCCTGCCAAGAGGCCTCAGAGTAACCTGAGTCGAAGTCCAGACTCTTTTCACTGCTGCGGGAGCCTTGTGCCAACCGCTCATGCTCTTCCTCCTCCTCCAGGTGGCTGGCCAGACAGCAGGCAGAGTCATAGGTGCTGGCTTCACTGGCTTCAGATACACGTAGACGAGTGAGTCGTTCCTGTTGTGCCCTCTGTTTGCAGAGCCGCGATACGGCAAAGGACCGAACACATGGTTCACTCAGTGGCCTCGGTTTGCTTATCTGCTTCAGGTCCTGCAAGGATCTCATCATGTACTGCATTTGGTCCCGGAGGCAGTCAGTGGAATCTCCTAAACACAGCTACACAAACAGAAAAAGAATAACACTTAGAATTTAGAAAAGTCTATTTCAGAACAACACTTCTGTCAAAACAACATAAAGTAAGAAAAATATGGTTGACCACCGCTGCAGACCACAGAGCAGTGAGGCTGTCTTCCAACATATCCCATCATGCCCTGGCCAGTCTAGCCGAGGCTTGAACAGTTCCCTGCGTTATTTCCAGAGCTGGGCCAATAAGATTTTTAACAGCTGAGATCACTCTGCACTATGACCATATAACAAGTGAGGCATTCCTGACAAACCTCAGAGCAGCTTTATGGAGACCATCCCATGCAGTATGATCCCAGAAAATGAAAAAGTCAGAGCTCTGAGAACAGGATGCACATTTTATACGGGGGAAAACTCTCCCTGTTTCCTCAAGCTAGAGGGGAAGTTTGAACAAAGTAGAGCTGAATCGTGGAGGAGTGCAGAGCCACATATCCTCTCTGGACTCCTCTAACCCACAGGATGTTGACTGGTCTGTATAATAAAGCCGGAAATGACAGCAAGATTTTGGAATTACCCAATGATCATGTATCATATATGAATCATACTATCATCCAGTCATCAGAGAATCTGAAATCAGTGAAATCCAACTGATGCAACATTGATTTGTACAGTTCCATCTACACGTGATCTTTATGAAAATTAAGGAACAAAATATTGGCATTTTACCAAGTTTACCACGTTTTTAAACTTTCCCTGATATACTTAAAAGGTTAACTTTTTTGATATCATAGTTATTAAAGTGTCTTTGTTAAACCTCTCTCTCTGCCCTGCCAGCGTTTGCCTTGGGGTACTAAGGACACCACAATGCCAAGATGTTATCACAGCTGTGGGTGCTGAACCATTTGGCCCCAGGGGGAGACTTATCTGACATACAGAGACATCCTCAGTGGGACTCTCTATGGACAGTCTTGTACCATTTAAAATGCCCTGTTCTCCTCGGCTGCCTTCACACAACAGGGAGAAGCGATTCACCCAGTTGTATGCTTTCAGCAAGAACAGTTTGATTTGAATTAACTGTTACTTGGGGGATTAAAACACAGTAGTTCTACAAAAACTTTTCAAAGAACAATCATGAAAAGAAAAACATTGAGAAACAGTACAACAGGCTGCAATGCATCCACAAAACTGTCCAAATATATGAAAGTGAAGGGAAAAAAGTGTGGGAGGGGAGTTACCATTGTTTAAGAGTAAGTGTCTGCAGTGACGTTAAAGTCCCAGTTAAATGTTTCTGCAGAAAGAAAGAAAGAAAAGATACATCACATTAGTTTTTTTCATAGTTGGACACTTTTAAAGACATATAGTAATTTGACAGAAATAACACTCACCTTTGCTTTTGATGCTAAATTAATCCAAGCACAATCAACAACTCCACAGATTTACAGTTTACAAGAGGTGATGAGTCGCTCTGAGTCCTCCCTCCTCTGAGCCAGATGAAGGTCTGCACGCGGACTTTGACGATGCTGAGCTTTTGGCTGCAGCAAATCAGCGCAGCGCGTCACAAAACCAGCCAATAGCAAGTCGCCTGAAACAAGATACCTCCTGGTGTAATTAGCGGTTCCTACTGTAACTCAGTCGTATCACACTGTACTTGACTACTGACATCAGGAGTTGGTTAATTATATATGGACAAATTTGATTTAACAATAAGTAGATGAAAAACACGAACCTTTAAAATCAAATATTTTTACTCCATTTAAGTTTTATCCAGGAACTATTAAATGTTTCACATCACCACTAATTATAATTATACCTTTTCAAAGAGTAATATATTTTAAAACCCAATTCTTCATTTTAGTTTTAAAACTTCAGAGCTTGGCTTGGACAACTGCTGTGACTTCATACGTGTTGATTTACTGAAATCTACATGTCGCCACCTTGTGGATCTTTGTAAACACAACCTCCCACATTATCATTCCTCATTGCCCCTGCATATAAACCTTTTCACACCCTTAAAGTATGTGCAGAGTGTTGTGCCCCATGAATTGTGCCAATGCATATGGTCCGTTTACCATTCTTTTTCTAATGGATATTTTGAAATGCAAACATGCTACTGGGCTCAAGTTAAGCCCTCATTTGAATTTGCAGGTGAGAGAATCATTCATGACTGCACCACCTCACCTCACCTCACCTCACCTCACCTCTTTGGATGTTAATAACACTTTGTATTGTAGAATTCAGCCAAGTGCAGTGGTGAAAGAAGTCCTCCGATCCTCAATTTAAGAAAGAGTGGCAATACAACAATGTAAAAATATCCTGTTACAAGCAAAAGTCCTCGCCTACATTCAAAATCACACTCCAGTTAAAGTACAGAAGTGTTATCATCAAAATATTGCTCAAGTATTAAAAGTAAAAGCACTCATGAGCGATAACAGATTATTATATGTGATATTATTAGATTGTAAATGCATCCATGTGAAAGCAGAGTTGCACTTTTAGCCCCTCGAGGTGGAGTTAGTTTGAACTACTTTTTAAGTTTAATTTAGTGTAAAAAAAAATTTAGGGTAAAAAATAAATCTGGGGGGGGGATGATTAATGAGGTAGGAAAGAAGAAACAAAGTTCTGCTTCACTAACTTGTATTAAATATATTTTGCTCGAAAACTATAACAACAATGCTGTGGCTTTTCTGTGTGAGCCATGGGGAATTAAACATGAATCCTTTTTTGGTAAACTCTGATACACTTATGCGATGCCAATGAAATGTCCCACAACTGTATTGTGCTCTGACTCATCGTCTTATAAGTTTTGCAGATATATTTCTAAATTTAAGTGTAGAAGATAAGCTTGGGGTCAGGATCTGTGACAAAATAAACTCAACTCAAGGTCCACAACAATCTTCATGAGTATTTTTTCTTTCGATATTCTCTTTTGTTTTAGTCTTTAGTAGAGCATCGGTTCAGAGTAATATGCTGTTTGAGCATTTTCTTTCAATAGATCACACTGTAGAACAGAAGATCATGTGACCAAACCTTTATTTACATTTAACAAGTGACTGACTTTCATCTTAATATCAATGAACAAGTGTCATCCATTTGTCTCAGTGTTGGTGTGCATTAAATGATGGGTTATGTGAACTGAAGTGGAGTAGAAATAGCCCTAATTCACACTCTGAAGATAGCATGTCTCTAAAGAACAAGTGTAAACAGATATCAAGGCACAAACATATGTAAAAAGACTCGGAATGAAACAAATTGTACAGAACAATCTATGTTAGGAAAAGACATAACCACTTAAAAATCTTGCAGATATCTTAAAAGTGACACATAGCCATTTTTGTTTTGTTTCTTTAAAGAAGTTACTTAAAGAATGTTTTTCAGTCTGTGGGGAGGTACAGGCTAATCTATGGACAGTCATGCAGAACAATGCACTATAGTACAACTGTGAATATTGATTCTGTGTAAACATTGTACAAAAAACATTTTGCTTTCATCCATTTCCATTCTCCATGCATGTTTGTTTTCTTCTAAAAAATAAGCTCTGTGCAGTCAAAGGTTTCATAAAATGCCAACATTCGTGATTTTTATAAAAAGGTGTTTTTTGTACTGAATCCTCTTGTTAAACTTCAAAATCAAAATGAAAAAGAAAATGAAAACCTAAAATAAAAAAAAATAAGCAAGTGGTTCTCAAACTGGTTCTTTCAGACATTAAGGATGAGAAATGCTTTTAATTTTGTATATTTTCTTTTGCTATTTGTAATGGCAAAATAATGTTTTACTATTATGATACATTTTACTCTTCCAACAATTATTTTCTACTTAAGCCAGTTGGCTAATATAATTTATGTTACAAATCTAATATAAAACTGCAATTCTACTGTGAATGCCCTTGATTATTAGAGGTTCTCGTCCAATTAGGGAATCCTTGGTCAAACGTCTATTAACAGGCACTCAGCATGAATAGTATGAGAGTCCCTGATCAAGAACAGTAAGAAATACATATATAAAAAATGATAACAAATTAGACAGAGAATGTGATGGTTGCAAATCAGTGATTGTTGAAATTCTTTCAGGTTTCCCCTCTAGGAATCAAGTCTGTTATGGTTTTCATTATGAAAAGCAGTAATCATCTCATGGCTGTTGCAGTGTGTGTGCGTCGGGAATTGTCCTGCATGAAAAGAGAGATGGCAAACAAAAACAGCACAACTTTAGATAAACACAATATAAAATGTAAACAGAGGACCTGTTGTCCCACAGATTTAACTTACCAGCACTTGACTTTATGTTTCCTTATTTATCCTGCTGAATCTGGTCCTCAGCAATGAAATCACAAACACTTGGATCAGTTTACATTATACTTGCCAAACACATCATGTAATGTTAAAGGAATAAAGGATGGGCTCATATGTTTTCTCATTAAACTCCTGTGGTATCTAGCCATGCAGAATTTTTGGTGTTATTTGCTAAGGTTTGGGGATTTCATATTTCATATTTCATATTCCATTTTTGGAGTTTTGGGTTTATTTGTGGTGAACACAGTAATGCTATTTGAAAAACTAAAATCTGACAGAATCATGGCTTGCTCTGTGAGACTAGTCGGTAGGTGGTGTGATAAATGCATGATGTTGATTTCAATATCCACACTGTCGCCAGATTTTTGCCCACACATGCTAAATTTATGCAAGAATGGGAGACAGACCACATTAGGCAGTGGATTTTGATACTGACCTGAGAGCAAACACCTGACAGTTAATGTGACCTGGCAGGTTGCACTAAAAAGTTTGTTGAAAGTCCACTACAAGTTGTGTTGTAAGAGAGCAGTTCAACAGAATACATTATTCTTGCCTATTTACCAGCCTAATAAATTCACGATAGAATTTTATGTGATTAAATTCAAAATTAAAGCTGCTAGAACTTCTCATTTTTTACTTTTACAATAACGGTCATCTACAAGTAAATTAGGGCTGCAATTAATTATTATTTTCATGATGAATTAATTTGCAGATTATTTATTTTATTTATTATTTTCTATTTATTTATTTTATTTATTATTTTAGTCTATAAAATGCCAGAAATAGTCAAATATTTCAACTGGATTTTGACTTTGCTTTTATAGTAGAATAAGAAAATCAGCAACTATTTACATAGGAGGTGTTGGAACCAGCTGATATCCATGCTTACAAATAAATTAAAATTGTTACCAATTTGATTCATTGATTCATTTCAGCTCAAGATTGAATGCTAAGCATATAGAGCATAACTTAATATACTGTATCTTCTGAGCTGAAAGAGATGTCAGTCCTCATAAACTGGGTAAGATGATCATGAGGCCACCTAAATAACATATAAAGGCAAATAAAAAAAGGCTGTTCATAATTAGGCTTTACAGTAACAGCTAGTCATCCATCCATCCTACCTTTAGAAAAGACCACAGTCTTTCAGGTTGTTCTTAATAATGACATCAGTGACGGCGTCAAACACAAACTGCACGTTCTTGGTGTCAGTGGCACAGGTGAAGTGGGTGTAGATCTCCTTGGTGTCCTTTTTCTTGTTCAGGTCCTCAAACTTAGTCTGGATGTAACTAGCTGCTTCATCAAACTTGTTGGCTCCTGGAAAAAAAAAGATATTAGCAGGACAGATGACTTTTCCCCGTGATCTGTCAGTGAGCCACCACTCTCCTAACTGCAGCCACTGAAGCCTATCTGTACTGAAGATGTTTAACTACTAAAGCATTGCTCTCAGGTGCAGTATGGCCCCTGATATTCCACTGCATACCTGTGTACTCTGGGAAGCAGATGGCAAGAGGGCTGCGAGTAATCTTCTCTTCAAAGAGATCCTTCTTATTCAGGAAGAGGATGATGGAGGTCTCTGTGAACCACTTGTTGTTGCAGATGGAGTCAAAAAGCTTCATGCTTTCATGCATTCGATTCTAAAGAGAAGCACAATAGGTTATGGCTTAGGACTTCCACAAAAGTGCACCAATACATCAGAGCTGCCACCAGGGGACAATGTTGTTTAATATTTAAAATCAGAGGAATATGCCATGCAGACGAGGTTCTTTATGGCATCGTTTAGCCAAGACTCTCCTAAGCACCTGATGTAAATTCATATGCATTTCAAGAAATTGGGGTCGAATAGTTCAACTCACTTGAATAATTAGCTATTAGTACTTTTATTACATAATTACACACTAGTGGTTCAACTATAAAAGGATCGTTAAAGTAAATTGAGCTAATTTTACCACCTGGAGCTAACTATTATTAAGCCATAATAAGGAGGGATGGATGATTTTAAATGCTTTGTAAAGACTTAAAATCTAAAATACCCCATACTAAGAACGAACCAGAGAGCAGATTTATGAAGTTAGTTAAGTTATATCATCCATGCAGATGAGGACATTCCAGAAGATGTTTTTTTTTTCTCCTTACCATCTCCTCATCCTCAGCCAGCACCAGGTCATAAGCACTCAGTGCAACGCAAAAGATAATGGCTGTGACTCCTTCAAAACAGTGAATCCACTTCTTTCTCTCTGAGCGTTGGCCCCCAACATCAAACATTCTGCAATGGATATACAGCAAAGGAGATACATTGTTTGTTTGTGTGCATAAGGTGGAAAGAAATAACTTTGAAAGACAGCAAGTTGAGGCTAATGGAGAACAGGGCATCAAAGAGGACATTTTGGAAATAATTACAGTGAAGAAGGGAGGAAGGCGGGAAGGAAGGAAGGAAAGGGAAAGTTATGGTGAAATTCCATCCCTGGATGTACATTGAGATTTCATGAGGTTGCTCTGAGAACAAAAGTGGCCAGGAGGTGGAGAAGTATCCGTCAGATATCTGATAAAACACTGCAGGGTCAATGTGGCCTATAAGAGGCAAACCTCTATATTCACAGCAAAGGCCTGGCTAATGGGAAAGCTGAACACTGTGATGGAAGCTGTTAGAGGTGTGAGCAAAACCCTACAGACAGTTGAGGTGACAACAGTACACCACATCCAGGATAACTGCTATACTTTGATCATGCAGAGAAATTAGGTTTGGTAGTAGTGGACCCTCAAGAAGCATCTTGACACAATCTAAATTAAGCAATTGTAAAAAGATGACATTTATCTGTATCTAAGTATTTCAATTCCACACTTATTATGGCAAACAGGACAGGATTATAAAAACGTGACTTTCTTCTTATTGATTTCCTACATGCATTATTCAGGCCAAATATTGAGGCTGTAGCAGGAGGTAAATATCGGAGAGTTTATCAGGACACAGGTCACGCCAAAGACATGTGGCTGCTGCTGCCTTTTTTATTAGCCAGATCTGTTTAAGCTGATTGAAAACTTAAGATCATCCCACCAAAGCTTTGAGACAAACCACTAAGATCTGAAAAATCAGAGGAGACTGTACAGCCACATTCTCTTCACATATACGTTCTTCTATAACAGGAATTGGATGTCTATATGCTACAGTATAGACCCTGCTATAAATGTTTAAACACTCAATATATATCTCACACATCCTCTATTAAGAGACAGATCTATACATCCATTACTATCCCACACAAGTGCTCAGGCAGGGTCAGAGCATGTTTTATGTAAGGCTTACTGTACCATGGAGGACATACTCAAATGTTAGCATTAAATAAAGCTCTGGTTTTATTGAGCGAAAGCACGGTGGGCAGGATCTATTTTATTTACTGAGCTCTCAGTGCAATGGTGATAATTAAGCTTTTAATTGCTGGTATGATTTGGCTTCTGAGTAGCTGAGTTGCCCATTTCAGGCCAGGAGGGTCAGTCGCCCTTTTGATGCAATTAATGTTGAAACCATAATTAAGTTGACCCACTTCTGTTAAACACTGTACATGGCCAGCTTTCATTATGGTTTTGTTTTGCAGTTTAAGAGCAAGTGTGCAGGATGCTGACACTGTGATGTCACTTTTTGCACTTGTAGGGCGAAAACACTTCATGGATCGTGGAGAGGTTCACTTGGTAACTGCAATTACTGGCATATATTTACTCTGTTACTTTTAAGTAGTTAAACATTTTTTGAAAATACACTTATTTACTTTCTTAGATTAATATCAATCTCCTGACCTCACTCTTGAAAAGTAAGCAAATAAGCATATTTCCTAAAATGACCAACTACTCCTTGAACATCCAAGCAAGGTTTATGCACATGTGATCTCTAAAAATAGCATCAGGGACAGTTGCATTTTATTCAGTGGATTAGTGAGATTTCATGTGCTCATGTGTCTTGTATTTCTCATAAGACAAAAAAAGATTGATATGAGTAACTGGAGATTTTAAATGTTCACAAACATGTACACTGCAAGTAAGTATCAGAAGTGAACAGACTCTACAGTGTCAGATTACCACTCAGGTTACTTGAGGTAAAATACAGCCTGTGACTGTGGGTGAGTTGCTAAATGGGAGTGCCCTGAACTCTCACATTGTTTACCTAAAGTGCTGTTTTGATGACAGAGAGTTAGAGTGAGAGTGGAATTTTTCTTCTATTTTTTCTTTATTTCTTTATTTTTGTTTCCAAAATATCTGAAGTCTATTAATATTGCTATGAGGTCAGTGCTATATGGCCTTACTTGAAGTGCAGTTCCTTGAAAGTGAAGTGAGTCTCCACAATGCCAGTAGTCTTGACCCGAGTTCGCAGCACATCCTGTTGGGTGGGGATGTAATCTGCTTTGGCTATCCTCTCCAGGTCATTCAGGTAACTAATAGAGAGAGAGAGAGAGAAGGAGAGAGAGAGAGAGAGAGACAGACAGAGAGAGAGATCACAATTTCAGTATAATTTGCAACCTGCAAGAGAGAAAAACAGGTTGTACACACACACACACACACACACACACACACACACACACACACACACATACATACACAACACATGAACACACAGGTTACTGATGCACGTGTGGTGCATTAGCATCCAAAACACATTTTACTGAACTACTTTGAACATTAAGGGACTTTAGTGAACTTTCTGTGGAGTGAGTCATATTCTCCTGCATTCATTTAACAGACTGTGAAATTTCACTTGACAGCATTTCATTAGACAGTTTAAGTACAAAGGATTGTGCTGAGTAGAGTCTTGTAATAATCAAGTTATAACAAAATACATTGCACAGGTTAATAAACTGGTTGGCTGGAACAGTTGGAACCAACTCAGCAGTGAAGGGTAGTGATGTGTGAGGTCAGTTCTGGTAGACAGCTGGAGTGCGCAGCTCAGCAATTGACTTTTGGCTATGTCTCAGCTCCCTTTGTTACTGTTGCTGCATCTGTCCTTTTCATTTCTTGCTCGGGACCTATGCAGTTTACAACGGCAGATTTGTCACTCAATGTAATTTTTGACACAATAATTTCACAGAGGAAAAGTAGATGAAAACAGGCCTCTAAGTTTTAGTCAGTGACCATTCATTTTGCTGGATGAATTGACGACTGCTGGTATTGTATTTTCTTGAGGTTTTCTAGCTATCTAACTGTTGCAGAAATCTTTTTTTTTCTTTTTGGTGCTGTTGGTCGCTAATAAGCCATATTACAAACAGCACAGTAGAGAGACAAATTAAGTTCAGATGGTTCTGACACAATGCTTAGCCAAGCTGTGGGTGGACAATTTATCATTCACTTGTTACATCAATTCTTGGCCTGCACTTCTAACTGAAGCTAAGTTTTCCTGTGCTGTTGATGGTGGTTTGGGACAATGTCACTCTCCCAGAGGTTTTATTCCCGAGATGTTTCACCAAGCCACAGTAAGTACATACAGTGATTGCTCCTGTGTTAGCTAATGTCTTGGTTCTATTTGGCAAAACACATTATTTACTGTTTTGCTCAACTTCAGTGAATTTGATGTATGATATTAGTAAAAATAAAAAAAGATTATTAATTTGATCTATTTAAATACACAATGCAAAGCAATCAGTAAGGCTTAATAAGCAAGACCAATCTTCAACATTATTTGCCTCTTAAAGTAAAATTAATCGATTTGGCTGCTTTTCTTTTATGTTCTCTCTTTTTAGGTCCCATTTCACAATTCTCTTTTGCCTTTTTCCTGTTTTCTGACAGACTGTTGGTCAGTAGGGGAGTGTGGAAGCATGCCCTACTTATACAAGCATTGCATCATCGTCCAAGGCCAGCCGGGAGCATTAATGGCCCAGCCAACAGACAAAAAGAGACATCTACAGCATTTCAGTTATATAGATCTTGTCATTCATGTATGTTAGATCTATCTGACAAAACCTGTCAGACCTATTGAAGAGAATAATAAAATAATAAATGATTAAACACTTTTCTGTATCATCATAGCACCCATTACAAAATATTTCCACTTGGTCGAATGGGATGACAGAATTATTCTGAACATATCACACAAAGCAACATTTCAGTATATTGCACAGCTGCAAAATCAATTATATTCTTGTCACCTTGTTCAAAAGGAAACAAGGGAGTCACCTGGGGGATTTATTATCACATCTCAGTTCTCAGAGTTTACTTGGAGGCTAATTTTCCTTGAAGTAAACACAATTTTTCAAGTCTCACTTTTTCATCCCTCAAGACAAACTATTCTGTGTTCTGCTTATCAGGTTACAGTATTAAAGAATCAAACCCAGAGAGGAAGAAATAATCACTAAATAGAAGTTATTGGGCTATCTTTCCGGTCTCTGTAGTTCCCTAGGGAAGGCGAAGACAAGTTTACAACAGCAGGGCATATGAGAGATGCTGAGAGGACGGCACGATTAGATCCATTACAACACCTAGACACAGCCTTCCTAATGACAGCAATATTCATTCATTCAAACAAACATCAAAGTCTATCTCAATGTCACCTTCCGAACTGTTTTATATTATTGTGACTTTCAATTTATTTTCTAATATGAATGACAAATAGGTATGCAGGAAGAGAAAATGAATATCTTTCACAGGTGGTTTCTCTATTGGCCACATTTATATTTATACTGATGAAACACAGAGTCTGGCGTATGCAGGAGCTGATTTCATATTGATCAATGTACAAGTAGAAGAGGATATGTGGAGACAAAACTGGTAATGACTTGAATATTACAAAAAAGTGAGTAGAAAATCATGGATTTAATCCGGCTTGCGCATCATGGCTGGAAGGTATTTGATGAAGAAGAGTTATTTCCGAAATATAAGTGTGTATTTGATTCGTAAGTGGGATGACAGTAGAAAATACACAAACAAATTCACACTCACTATGCTGCAGAGTCGTTGAGTTGGTATTCTCGCGACCGTGTGAAGCAACTCTGTATGCCGCTGTCAGCCCACAATCGCTTGATCACATTGGACAGGTCATCGGGAAAAATGCCCTGTTCTTCAGCGGCCGCAGATAGAGCAAAGAGCTGCTGAGCATCATCCTGCAGGAGACAACAAGGACACAGGACAGGCTTGTGGACTGCACTGCCAATACATACTTGAAAACAGTTCCTCCACACAGGAAACAACACACATGAAATAACCTAACCTGTATTAACTGTAGAGACATGGACACACTTAAGGAGAAAACATTAAACTCCAAGAATGATCAACAGACAGTGACAATCTTCTTGGCCATTAAGTATTTGGATCCATAATGCTAAACACATACTATCTACACAGTATCTATTCATCAGGCTGTGTCTCTGAACTACTGCCAAAGAAGCAAAGATGATGATTGCAGTAATGTGATGTGATAATGATATCACCAAAAAAACCCATGTCAGCCAATCTGGGCTGAGCACAAGTAAGATATGTGAGATAAATTAGTGTGACTCAAGGCAAATAGCATGCAACACAGCTATAGCAGAGTATGGTTTGATTTCCTGTTGTTTGCCACCTTGTGTGTGTCTCTGAATTCTCCATTTTCCACTTGTCATGAAATTAAACAATCCTCTCCGAGCTGTAACATTAATGAGTGAAATTATAAAAATATTTTTAAAAAGTAATAATTCATTCTCGGTCTTCCCTGTGCATTTTTGTGTGTCAGTACAGCAGTTCATCTAGTTCATTGAGATTTAATAAGTATTCAATGAGAGTGAAAAAATGAATATTAAGTGAAACGTCTGAATTAGACAATTAGTCTCATTGTTGTTTTATAATTGTTGTTTTATAATTGGTTTTTGAATGATGGCTGCAGTGAGCAACTAATGATTATTTTCATTATCAATTAATCCGTTGATTATTTTCTTGATAAATCAATTGGTTGTATGGTTCAGAAAATGTCAGAAAATGGTGAAAAATGTCAATCTTTGGGATTTGGGATTTTTCCCCAGGGGACAGTATGAGAGTTCACTGCTCCACTCACATTATTTTCCATTGTTTTGGGGGTAGTCCCACTGAGCCATGACTTGAGTCGAGCTGACATGCTGTTTCTGAAGAAAATGCATGTAAGAACTGTAAGCTGTTAGCTGCTGCCAGCTGCAGCAGCATTTTTTTTAAAAAAACCAAAAACATCTTGTAGCACCACCTACAGGTGAAATTGCATCAAATGCTACAGATTTGTTCAGCATAACCATACAACTTTGCTGAATTTGGTTACCATGGAACATTACATTTGAGAGATATGGCAGTTAATAAGTAGTATGGTGAGGGTTCATTAATGGCCACAAGGGGGGGGGGACGACTGGTGCCAAGCTTCAATATGTCATGCACATTCTCATAAGAACAGAATTATAGAAATATCATGTTATATTATAACTGTTGCAACTCCCGAGGATAGAGTTGTATCAAATGTTACACACTGTTGCACACTTACATGCAGTGTGGCTTTATGTAGAACATTCACAAATCTAGTTGCAAATCAATTTAGCATTGAAGAGTTATGGCCATTAAGGGCATCAGGCCACACCTTCAAAAGTTTGGTAATCAATTACAGACAAATGGTAAGTGATAGCCAAAAACAAACAAAACAAAGTTTTATTCAGGGTCATCTAAATATAAAAATCCAAATTGGTGGAAAATTTTTCCAGGAACAAATGGGTGTGGCCTATATATAATATATTGTTTTGCTACAACTCACATATTGGAAATGAGCATAATAGGTCCCCTGAAGTTCAGCTAATCTTTGAAACTGTGATACATTTGTTTTGCGATGTGCTTTGTGCTCCCTCCACAAAACTCAACAGAAAATTGCATGAAAGATTCTTCAATGTTTTTGGTTCATCTACATTTTTTGTATTTCTGCATGTATGTGTGTACACATGCAGAATCAGTATGTGTGTGTGCCTTTTCACACTGGTGCTGTGTGCAAGTATGGGAGGGCTAGCACACTAATTGTTATGTGTGGGAGTCTGTAAGAGTATTGTCACAGACACACAGCCATTTAAAAGACCTGTCAAAGGGGTGGGTGGGGATGGGGGGAGTCTATCTATCCATCCTGCTAATGACCGCTGCAGAGTCCTCAATCCCTCCATTACAGCTTCAGTTACGGAACTCATACACTGGCTTCACTGTAAAATCACACTGACACACACTCTTCTGCAAGAATGAGTTCAGCCGCTGTTAAACCTTGCTGACAGTTTGTTCATAGGCTGACAAGTGTTCACAGGGTGCAAAGGACTGGATCTCTGCCTGAAACTGTGACTTGTTGATGTTGATGGCAGTGTATGTATTTGTGTTTTTTGTGAGTGCAGGGTGTGTCTGTCTGTGTTTGTAAGGGTTTGTGATTCAGTAAGTAAGTTTAATTCACGGGTTTATGAGCTTCTGTGAGTGTGTTATTACACCTAATGATTATTTTCATTAATGATTAATATGATTGTTTTGATTATTTGATTAAGCATTTATTGTATAAAATGGTACAAATAAAACCCCATTTACAATGATATGACACAGAGAAAAGCTACAAAGTGTCACATTTACCTAATCATTGACTTAAAATCAATTAACCAATGGTCAAATTAGTGATAAATGAATTTACTGTTGATCCTTTTGTTGATTAATCGATGGCTGGTATTTATGCTCCATATTCCTAATAAGATGCCAAACGAGGTTGGAGATGTAATGTCAGGTTAGACAAAAAGTAGGAAAAAATATGCCAGGTAGACACAAAATTATAAATTACAGTTGTTTAAAAAACAGACGCCAGACATTTCTGGGCCACCTGTTAAGCCATCTTCCCTTTACAGGTGGTAGCCTTCCAAACAATGAATCAATGTGTGTCATCACTAAGGCTGCAGAAAGCATCTAGCAAATTAAATGTGCTGTTAAAATGTGTCCTGCCAGCACTTTTGAATAAATTCAATCTCCAAAACATCCCTCTGTGGCCTGTCTGCTGCTGCTTTAGACTTTCAGCCTCCTCTCTGTCTATTGCAACTCAGAGGCGAGAGCAGATCAAAGAGGGAGGAGGTGGAGTCTATAAGACAAAGACTTTCCCTGCAGGTTACAAAGATAGTTCAGAGAAGCTTTACACTGTGTTCCAGTTTCTAGTACCATCAGCTATTTTACTGCAGATATACAGGCTGCTGTGAACAGGTGAATATTGGAAATCACATGATCTCGCATTTCGTTAAAATACTGGCACAGCTCGCCAGTGTTAGTGACTAATAAATGGGTTGTGAGAAACACCTTCATCCCCAGAGGCTTTTAAACTGAAATAATCTTTGTTCACTGGGTTACAGTGAAATATGGATATGTAAGTAAGTAAAATGCTAATTTCAGAGATGCACACAATAGAATATTTTAAGACAGAGGGAAAAGTGACAGTGACATGGTGAGTTGTAGAAACAGAGGTAAACTGTTTTGATTTTAACACTGGGTGAATGTAAGTCTTCAGAACTGCACAAAATACACAGCACAACAATCAGTTGATAAAACAGGCTTTGTTTTGCTTTGGTTTGAGTAAGAGCCTGATCTGTCTACATTTAAAAAGGCCAAGTGAATCTGTATCTCGTAGGTAAACTGAGGCTCTTTGAGTGAAATCAGCCTTTCTTGCTTGTGGTCAACACTTGCTTATGCCATCAGATGCAGAGTTTTGGGAGGATGAAAATAATGAGTAGTGATAATACAATGCCAACAATGCCAACAAATATATAGTGTTTTTGAGTGTTTGTGTGTCTTACCACTCTGGAAGGGTTGCTGTAGTCAATCTTGAGGCTGGCCATGGCTTTAACAATGGCCATAATAGACTGGATGGTGTTACTATAAACCACAGCTCGGTACTGCTTACACTCATCTTCTGAGTAACCATCTTCATGGATGATCCTGAGAACGTGTAAAGAATGCAACATTTCTTAAGGAGCACATTAAAATGGAAGTTATTACAGTGACAATTTTTGCTGCTGTCTGTTATGGAAATTTCCATAACAATATAAATTTCAAAGCAGTCACTAATAACTGATCATCAGTAAGGATACTTACTATTCTTACACACTTACTATTCTTACTATTCTTTATCATGTTTACTATATGAGATGTCTGCTAATTAGCACTAAACACAACATCACATTTGACATGTCAGCATACTGTCTAGGATGATGTGCAGAAGTAGTGGGTTTAACATAGAGCGTAATGTTAATCCGGTTGATGCTGTATCCTGAGTTTGACTCTTGCTTCAGTATATTACTACTTCAAAGCTGAGAGTGAGGGAACTAAGTGTCTGTGCATGCATAATTGTGAGTCCTTTCTTGACATGCAATAATCCAGACTTCATCAGGCTGCAGAGGGAAGTGCAGAGGATCATAATAAAACAAACACATACAGTAAAGAAGAAGTAAAACTGCCTGCTGCTTTTAACAATGTGTTGATGCAAATGATAATTAATACCAGTAGTAATTTAGCAATCATAGATTTAAAAAACGATTTCATTTTCTAACTTTCTCTGCTGCAGTGTCTTTAACACAGGATACTTAGATGTGTAATGTTACATAACAGGCCAATATTGTGATTGTTTGTGTCTTGCAGGCTGATTTATCTGTATGCTTGTACGTGTTAATAACCTGGCTTCAAAAAGCGGCAGACTGTTCCTGCTCCAAGCTCATAAAAAATGGATTCAATGCCTGGCTAGCCCAGAGGAATGTGAATAATTAAGCCATTTAGAGTCCTGTGTGTGTGTGTGTGTGTGTGTGTGTGTGTGTGTGTGTGTGTGTGTGTGTGTCTGATTGGTGCACAGACATTACATCTTCCGTTTGCACTAAGTCTTCACACGATTCTTGTGCTATCAGCAGGAAGAGACAATAACAAAACAGGAGAGGCCATGCCATCCCCTAGAAACCACACAGAAGTCATATTTATCTGATCAAACCACATAGTATAGTATAGTAATATATACACATAATATAGTAATGGCAAATTATTGAGCTATAATTTGAGGGTGAGGGTTGGGTTTGTGCCTCAGACTTTGACTCAGAGTTTGAGTCACACACAGAAGATACACTCAGTATGGAAACACTGAGTGGGAGCAGAGGATCATCAGGTGTGGACGTAGCTTTGGCTTTCAACAGTGCATCAGGATTTAATAATGAGTACGTCATCTACAGCTGGAACAACATTTCCTTTCAGCCCTAAATGAAGAAAACATCAGAGCAAGAGAAACACGTCTTGACAGATTAATTGCTTTTTCTCCTGTTCGGTTCTTTTGTGAAACAAATATTATTTTATTAAACAATCATATATTGAATCATATTCTCTATTATGTAAGCCTGTAGCCAGTTTTGGTCACCATCTTTGGGTTAAACAGAAAATACTAAAATGTTGCAACTTACTTCATCTGCTTTACAATGGTGCTCTTTCCAGACTCCCCAGCACCTGTTGGAACAGAAAGAAGAAGATTAGAGTTACAAATAACTTCAAGCAGCTGTTGCTGTGGTCTTTGTGAGTGGAATAAAGTTGAACTTTCGTCTCTGCTTTGAAAACATGAACAACCCAATGATGACCTGCCAGTGACATCACATTCTGTCCTCCGGGTTGTCTGGTTTATTTATATTTCCATTTCTGAGGACACGATGTACAGATATGCATGAAGAATTCCCCGATTAATTTCTATGTTTATTTTTCACTCTGATTGAAGACGGGTGCAGTGAAGAGAGATTGTTTCATGGCTGTTTTGAGATGTGAGAAGTTTGAGAAGTTAGCATGAAACTGTTAGCGAATAAACCTACTATTTTGAATTTTAAATCTAGCGAACTATGTTTCGAGAGCATTGTCACCATGTTGAAATGAATAAGCCTGAGTCTTTGGCACTTCCCCTGTACTGTCAAGACCATGCCACCATGCACTCTCCCCTTCACGCCACCTGACCCAGCCCTGCCAACAAACATTAGCCCAACCCAGGTCTGATGGAGCAAGTGGGACCAGCAGTACTCCCCCCTCACGCTGTCAACACTTATCATATCCACACACATCCAGCACTTTTCTGAGAGAGAGGGAGGAACGCAGAGCCAAGGGAGGGGTGTGAAAGCAATGTCTGGGGCTGCATTTGCTGTCATACGAGACGTCACTCATGTTTTGTTGCTAGACAGGCACAGAGGTAGAGTAGTAGATAAATATCCAGGTGTTTTGTGTCTATAGGGCAAAAACTACAGTAAGCAATAACAGCACACACAAAACAAGAATGTGTGGTTATTTTCTTAATGAGGCTAAAATGTTCAAGTTCATTTCCAACTCTTCTCTTGGATCTTTTTTTGTTCCAATTTAATACTTGAATAAATCCTGCAGTAGAATTTTTTAAATCTTACTTAAAGCTAATTAAGATAAAATTATGTAACAAGGCTGCAACTTGTATTCATTCCCCATCCTATCTTTAAGACCACTATGTTTTATCACAGGGTTTCAATAAGCTCTTCTTTGAGACTACTATCTAGTTCCATCTGGAGCATCTACATTTGCCTTCAGTGATATAAACGTGGAAATAATATTAATACAGAATCAGATTTATAGCCTCTTATATAGAAATTTCTAATTTATTCTAATCTAACAGGAAATTTGTGTTTCTGAATAAAAGGTGGTTAGTGTAATGTGGAATACCAGTCTCTCTGTAGCCACACACATGCATGAAGGTCATTTTCCTGACTCTAGAATAAAACTGATCCATTAATGTTTCAAGCCCGAAGGAAGGAGAACATTTGTGAACAGCAGTGAAAAAGAAGAGTGCATCCTCATTCTTCATGCTCAAGGTGTTTTAGGAGAAACGGGCAGTGTTGTTACGCTGCTTCAGGGTAAAATTTTTGAATTGACTTTTGATTTTACACTTTTATCGGGTCACCTTATCTCTGCAGCCAGAGGAGAGTAAACAAGGTTATATAAACTTATTGTTACTATTCATCTTCAAGGGTTGAGCTGATCATAAATCAGGACCAAAATAAATAATATGAACTATCACTTTATCTCTGTGTGGAAAATATAAACAAATACCCAAGAGCCCAATGGTGGATTTTGGAGGCCAATATATCAGTATTTCAGAGTTCAGGTAAAGTAACAATAATATTTAATATTTATAAATATTTAATATTTATAATTAATATTTGTCTTTTACCATAAAATATTTAGGAAGATTTGATAGGAATTCCTTAAATGTGGTTAAGAGTTGTGACCAAGATATGCAAAAAGTGTGACTTTTTATAGCTGAATAAGACTAAAAGTCTTACAGCGTTGCTTGCAGCTTGTGAGGCTGTACTTACACAGCAGTGTTTTGAGATAAATGCTAATGCCAGCATGCTAAAATGCTCACAACGACAACTAACATGTTGATGTTAAAGGAAACGTAATGTTAATCTTCTTTAATGTGTTAGCATGCTAACATATTCCAGTTGTCACTAGCATGGACAAAAGTAAACTTGTCAAAAACAATAACATAACAGTAATATTCACTGAAAATGGAATTAAAGAACTATAAAATAGTACAAAATTAAAGTACAGAAAAATGTAGCCTTGTGAGACAAACAAACAAAAAAACATTAAACATGTTTTACTGCAAAACTTACAGCCAACTTATATGTCAATACAATATATCTGTAGGCTAAAACTGGCCAATATTGGCTCACTTATGTATCAGAGGGGCTCTAGAATATACAAGCTGTGTTACTGTGTTATAAGAGGTGAGCCATAAATTTAAGAGAATTTTTTGGGGTTATACCTACAGTGATAATGTAGGGCACTACACATGACTGTAAATAAAAAGCTAAATAATAATGACAGAATTATGACAGCACAAGAGGGCAATGTGTTTCTTATTTCTCCAAGACTAATAGTCTTTAATTTGGTAATCAGTGTTTCTTATCAAAGTTTCCATAATAACAAAGGGAGGATGTTAATGTATCCCAATGGGACACCATCAAACTACTACCTAGTCATTAATTCAGGCACAGACATTGCTGACATTCAAAATGAAGCTTAATTGTTAGGGGACAAAGAGCTGCTGCACAGGAAACATCAATTGCCACTGAGCAGGATATTAACACAGTTTTATGTGCCAATAAAAAGACTGGATGCATAATTGATTTCAACCACTGTCTCACATGGAGCTCAATGATTTACATGAGTATATCACTGAACATCTACCAAGCAGAGATCATCAAACAATATTGATTAAACATTTAGTGCAGTTATTACAGATACATCCAGGGTAAATTCTAATTGAACAGATGCGTCTACCATACATGAAGTCCTGTGGTTCAACAGAGTTGGAGCGTCAGTGAAGACTGACCAGAACTACAGAGACCGCTCTGTGTGCTGTGCTGGCAGAGGAGACAAGCTCTTTCATTTTAGAGCCGTTACAACAGCCTCAGACACAGACCCAGAATCACTTTCTGGCAGTGAGAAGGCGATGCCACCCTCCCCCTCTTTCTCCTTCCTCAACCCCAAGTATTCATAGTTGTCCCAGAGTTGGTTTTCAGCGAGTGCCAGAACACACAACAAAGATAACAACATGATTTGTAGCATGAGGATCACAAGTGCCCAGGCTATAGAGAGCAGACCCATCTCTCTGAACATATCCAATACTCTCACAGACCCACTCACATCAATGACAACTTGGCCACGATCTCAGTCACTTACTGCTGATAATACAAAGTCTCTATTCATGGACTGATGAGATATCCTGATCTCGGCAAACACACAAACATCCACACATAAACTTGCTGCAGATGAGGTCAATCACCTGTCAACCAGTCCAATATCCATCTACATCTGAACTATCATTGCAGCAATTATTCAATTCACTGATAAGTCATCTGACAAAAAATTATTGCAACAATTTGGTAATTGAGAAGTATTTATCAAAGCAAAATCAAGAAAAAATGCATGCATGTAAATTCAATGTTTTGAGCCTCTCACATGTGATGGTTTGCTGCTTTTCTCCGTTTAATATCAATGTATATTTAAAATCCTGTCAGATAAAACTGTTATAAAAAATTAGGTTTAAACTGAGTGTGTGCCTCTCTCCTTTTGGTATGTCAAGACACAGGTTTCTGTTTTATTCAGTAACTTGCACAGATAGTAACACCAGTAAATATTAACAGTGGGAGGCCAGGATACATATGTATGAGGAGGTCAGAAAAGGTCAAGGGACAGGTCAAGAGGAGGTTAGCTAGATTGAAATATTTTAAGGATGGCCATAAATTGAGATAATACCTTACCTGTGGAATGTGTTTGAAAGCATCAAAAGAAATCCCAGGTATATAAGCTACCTGTGAATGCTCCTCAGGGAGCCTTTTCTCTGTAACCACACTTGTGTGTTTCATTGTAAAATGTTCCTTCATGTACAAGAAAATAAATTCAATTTAAACTTTGATTCTTCGGATCCGATCTCCATTTATTAAAAGGTCATTAAGAAGAAATTCTTATGACAAAAACAAGCACAAGCAATATCAAGATACTCTGGGAAATTGTAATGGACATTTTTGGGGCATTTTATAGGCTAAATGATGAATCAAAATAATAACTGACAGATTAACAATAATGAAAATAATCATCATTCCACATTAAAATGTTTCCTTCAAAGAGGATCTAACCTGGCAGCAACATCAAAATCTGTGAAAAATTGAATAAAACATAAAAATACTAAATGTTTACCCCCTCAAACCCTTCACAGTTATGCTTCCAGCTTAACTTGGCTCCCCAGTGAAAACAGTTGTTTGTGAATGGGAAGCACATGAAGGATCATTTCTTCATCCACATCCTTCCCAGGGAGTTAGACGTGATAAGGGCCACACTGAAAGGGGAGTTGGCCTGTCCAAATTGAAAGAAAAAGGCAAAAATATGGAAAAGTATACAGGAAAAGCATTGCTGAGTCACTTCCTTTACAAGCCTGAGGCCAAGTCACATTATAGACATACCTGCATACATCTGGGGTAGCTCACAGGACACAGATTCTCTTTAGAAAAGCCAACATAGTACCACATAAACTCATGACATGCTGGTTTGTCTCAGCTCATCATGATATGATGAGCTGAGACAAACCAGCATTTATCCAACAAACACTAAAAAGAGTTTGAAAGTAATTCATCACAGTTTAACAGAGAATGAAACAGACTATGACTATGAAGACACTATGGAGGACAGCTTGAGAAGAGAAAGCAATGTAATTAAAAGGCAGTTAAAGAAGAGGATGCATAGGAGGCACTGGGGATGAGGTAAAGGTGGACAGCATGAACGAGACTGACAAATGAGCAGGAGACCGAGGAGGAGGATGACGATGCAGAGACACTCGGGGCACTGGGGAGAGGACTGAGCATGGGGGGGCTCACATGAGTGCCTGGCATATTCATGAATATTCATTACAGGTTATCTGCCAGTGTGCAGATAAATACAGAGTTCAGCTGCAAGTTCAGCCGCTACAAGCAGAATAAAAAGTGGTAGTGGAGGCTTAATATTTAAGAGTGTATGTGTTGGAATGAGTAACACTCAAGTGCAAACTGCAGGGAATTCAGTGAACAGCAGCAGGCAATCACTTGTTTTGTTCCTGTCCTCTGCATCAATGCACTGCCAGCAGATTAGTGGTTCATTTTACTACGAGTAACAGCAAATATGAGTATTAGCACACTGTCTTATAGAGAACTGCCACTTCAGTCCAGAGCAACTTCTCCACTAAATGACCCAGTTAATATAATTATTTCCAAAAAAACCTTTTCTAATTATGGCAGTAAAACCAAAATTAGACTTTTATAGGCTGTTAATGTACAATGTTAAGTAACTAATTTCAAGGTTGTCTATTAACTATGACTGATCTTTACTTTTAATTGTGCAAATCCACATCAGTTTCATTCTACTATAGAAAAGCATAAGGACTGGTTATGAATGGAAAATTGCACAAAAGTCAGGAAATCACCTACGTCAGAAGGATTCATACTCTTGGGAACCATGAATGTATGTACAAAATTTCATAGCACTTCATGTAATAGTTCTTCAGATATTTTAGTCTGCACTAGGGCTGGGCAATATAACCAAAATCTCGAATCCTGATATAGGTAATTTCATATTCTGATAACAACACCTATCCTGATGTTACACATTTTAATTCAATGAATAAATAGTTGGTCCATGCCCTCATGTGTGTGCAGCACAGCAGAGGAGAGACAGACAGCAATGGGGAGTTCAAGAGTTGATGACAACTAAACTTGTTACAGTAAAAGCAATAAAAGCTTTGCAACTAAAAAGCCAAGAAGAAGAATTTATCAATGTAATCTGCTCAAAAGATGAACGGACTCCAAATGACAAGAAATATTGCTCTAAAGAGTATGATTTGCATCAAAATGAAACAACAGACATTTTTTTTATCATCACACAATATATATCATCATGTTGCACAGCCCTAGTCTGCCCCACAGGTGTTTGTAATTGTTTTTCACAATTCAGTATCACTGTTAATTTATCACATTTTGGTTTTATGCCTAATTGAGTAGACAAGGAGAAATACCAAGATAGTATGATGGTAGGCCTTGTTTTTGGTGCAGTCATAGTGAATGTTTTTGGAGTCAGTCACAAACCCTATTTCTGCATGGACAGTGGGAGCTGGTCTTACAAGGTCATCCCTAATTGGGTGATGAGACCCAGCAAGCAAGTCTCCAAGGTGACCAAATATTAAAGCTTTCTTTTTGCATTCAGTAGAGACAAGAATGTTTCACTTGTTTTCAACAAGCCTGGAGGGAACAAGCTCGTCCTATTCAAAAAAGTAGCTGTCTCACAGGAAAACAAAAACCGTCCTGGTACATATGACTTATTGGAGAAGTGAGTGGAGTCCTGCTCAGGCTGCAGGCAAAACACACTCAGCACACTCTGTGGAACTTAACTCTTGTCTGCAAGAAGCATCATTCTGACTCTGAAGTAAAAGTGGCAAACCGTCACATAGCTGTTGAGATATTTCAGTCTGGACCAAAGTGTTGGACAGACTGAAATTGCTATCCCTAGAGCCATGCTGCTAGGATGGGTAAAAACCTGCCAACCAGCTATTTGTGGAATCTCACTGCAGCTTAAGTGAAGAATATCCTCAGCAGAGGATTTTTTGAAATGACAGGCCCTACACTTTCTAGAAACAGGCGACATTTTAAATCCATTCCGCTATGTCTACACGCAGCATCCTTTGGAGGCCTATAATCACAAACACTGTGTTTCAAATCTCTTTGTCATAGCCTGCTGCCACAGCATTTCTTCTGTGGAGACATGCAACACATCTCAGCATACGCAAGCGTCATAGGCCATCTACTGTCTCAGAGACTGCCATGGGAGAATGATTCACTGGCCTGACTATGACATGATTCCTCCTTTGCTCTCATCCTGGCCTGCTGCCCTCACCCATTGGTGTCACGACTGCTTACATCCAACTAGCTTTTACAGCCATTTAAAGGTTAACTACCTCTGGGCATTGATGACACTGAGCAGAATACACAACAATGATGCTGTTGCTATTTAAACCTGTGTCACAGCGTTCTGGGGGGGATGACAGACAGAACCATATGTGATGTAATTCTATAAATGTACACATACATGTGTATAATAATTAGCAAAATTTTCTTCTTGACCCCTAATGAAGTTAATCTGGACATACAGCATCATTTTTATGACTGAAATGTGATTGTATGTGGATCGGATATCAGTCCTATTGGATAGCTGGATATGGTATCAGTGACAATAGGCCAATCTGGCATCAGATATGATTATTTTAGTAAATAATAATTCATAAAATGTATTTCTATGTATTAATTTGTTACATTTTGTTTTACGGAGTTAGGAAAGCAATATTTGAGTCAAGCCTGATGTTGCCTTACACATAAAAGAATGACCCCAGTCTCTCCCACCTGGCGAGGCATAAAGCTTATTAATTAAATACTGGTATCAGATCGGTAATCGGGACTGAAAAAATCAGAATGGTGCATCCCCAGTATTTTATTAAATCTGAATCCAGCAATGAATCTGATTACTTAATATCAACAAAAGTGCTGAATAATTTAATATTTAAGAACTAAAATTGACATTCAAGGGATTTTCAAGATAGATTTTTTATTTTGTATTTATCTGTATGACATTGCTCTTAGCACCTCCATTTTACACCAACCTATTGCTTGCGGCTGAAGTCACTACGAAGGTACCTTAAACTGCAATGCCACCGACAGCCACTAGATGCTGGCCCAAACCGCCTCTCATTCAAGAAGTATCAACTTCTGTCTAGAGATACTGAATCAATATTTTTTTCAATGAGCCATTAGAGTCTCAACTGCTAAATCGAGGCCCTCTTTTGGAAATTATTGCTCCATTGGTGATATTTGAAGACTTTGTGTGGATTGTGTGGACTACTGTGTGGACATTGATTGCCAGTTTGCTCACCCCCTTCTCTTAAGTTTAATGCTACTTGATAACAATATCTGTGTAAGTGTGCACTGCTATGGGGGTTTTAAGGGCTGAAATTAATACATATATAATTATATAATGTAATACTTTAAATGAGACATTAAAAATATAAATGTTAAATTTATCTGTATATTTACATGACTGATCCATATTAAATATAGTTTCTTAGTAACAGTCATTATAAAATTCAATGTTTCCACCATCATCATCCTTTATTATTTTATTTGTTGTGCCACAGCAATCCCTAGCTTTAAATTACCTTAAATTAAATTCCAATGATTTCATAGAATTTGATATTGGGGAAAAAGACAATTTTAGGACATTAGGACATTGACTCAGGTGATCAGGCTCAGTCAAGTGAATACACGTTATGAGTATTTATGTGAGTAAGCTGGAGCAAGACTTTTTTTTTTTTTTTTTTTTTTTTTATTCTAGTACATTGCCCTCTGTCAGCGGGCTATTATTAACTGCCTCCTCTCTTTTCAACCAGCATGACATCAAGCCTTTCTCTATCCCACTTTTATTGACCTGCAGATAGCGACAGTCCTTGAATTATTTCATGCAGCCACTCCACCACTTCAGGTTTTCAGTGGAAACAAAGCCTGACATAAGCTTACTATATGACCACATGCTGGTTCTAGAAGGTGAGTGTCTACAAACTAGCTTCAGTAGCTCAGGTGTTTCAGCCACCCCCCCCCACCCCTTTTCACATACAACGCAGAGAGCAATGAAGGAATTTTACATGGCTGGATACAGTACAGTATGTTATTGCCTGGAGTAGAAAAGTAGGTCATCAGCCTCGCAGGGAGCAGTGGAGCTTCACTGCTTTGCTCTGCAGAGTGGCATGCTTACTGCACTCTGACTGTACAGCCAATGTTAACCGTGTTTAATCCCTTGTTATGTGTGCTCACAAGCAGTATCAACACATTTATGTGACCTGAATGCTTAATATACTACACTCAACAATTCTACATTCAGAATTGCTATTGAGCATCTTAAAGCTAGTGCAGGAAATCAGAAAAAATCAATGCAGCACATCAAGCAGAACATAATGTGCCAGACAGTGACGACATTAAGAAATTGACAGTACCTTAACAGCCCTTGAGCTTTTTTTTTTAATCTGGTGTCTAAATCAACAGATTCACCTCTGCAACTACAGACAACAGAAAGACATGTGGAAGGTCTCTCTACATCAAAAAAGTGAAACACAAATCAACAGCACACTGAGAGCACAAGACAGACATAAGAGCAGCTGTAACATGACGTACACAATGCAGTCAATTACTGCTGCCTGAGGAAGAGCACTGAGCTTGTAAGAGATGTATGGGAAAGAGACTCTTCATTAATGTCTTCTAATAGCAGAGGCACACACTTGTTTACTTTTAATCCTTTTAGACCCCAGTCCATCCTTCAGCGCCATTGATCATCCAGTTTTAAATTAATGCCTATTGGCACTGGGTAGGTGTCACTGGCACTGCTCTTGACTGATTTGTACTTACTCCTATATAACATTCACAGTCACCATTGGCAACTCATCCTCCTCCTCAGCAAATACAACACATGTCCGGCCACAAGACTCCATTGTTTGTTTAATCTTTCCTTTCTACATGCTCTTTACGGCAGTGTAATAATGCATTGGAAAGAGTAGATAAGCATTTCATTGCTACACCAGTATCACCAAACTGTGTGTCCTCTCAAAAGCAAATTATCCAGCCGACTCTTGACGTTTTAAGAAAGTGACTTTATGATGTCAAGTGCTAGATGTCTTGAACCTTATTATATGTCAGCGACAAAACATCTGAAGTAATATTTTGCCATTTCCAGCAGCAAAGAAGTCTATCTGCCAGCATTAGATAAGTGGCCAGAAACGTGTTAGTGGTTTTTCACAGTGATTTGACTTTTATGGATGGGGTTATGAGTGCAGAACTGTCCTGCATCTTTCATTTAGAGTAGATCAAACATCTTTTTTTTTCTTTGTAACCTTCATACAATTTTCAAAAATTCATTTTTCAATTTCACATCTTCTGCTTGTCCCCAGTATGGATTATGGTACTACAGTAGCGCTGCACAGAGACCTTATCACCCCAATTTTACCTCTGCTGGACTAGTTCCCAATCAGTTTTACAAATGCTAAAAGGATTTTATTATAGTTCAAGCTCAGGAGTGTGTGGCCCCTGGCTAAATTACTAACCTCTCTGCTAACTTGAGATTTTCTTGTACTTGTGGCAGTCCCAGTATGTAAGACTTTTTAATTTATTTATCTATAAAATAAATACATATATATTTCACTAGTAAGGTTTCATGTGTGAAGAGAGAGGGGGGACACCAGAATCATAAGCCTCCACAGGAAGTAGACCAAGGGATACTGTGGTACATTCCAAGACATGAACCACCAGGAGGCCCCATATTAAATGCATTTCATGTTAGCAAATGCTAGCATGCTTCCATATGATCACAAATGACTCTCCTTAAGCCAAAATTATACTTTCCACATCTGCAAGTAAAAGCAAGGGTCTGCTAGGGGTAGGCTCTGTGTGGACATGCCAATCTACTGCGCATTTGTGGAATACATCCTCCAAGTGGACTCCAGAAAGTAGTATGAACAAAACTACTACAATTCATGGTGTCCACAGCTGTCCATGTATGCATCAGCTCAGGAGTGTGTTATTCCTTAAGAGTCTCTCTTTAGAGCCTCTGTTTGTCTACCAATCCATTGAGTATTGACTTGCATTTTATATATTATTCAGTCTATGAGCTGCTAAAGAAGACATTGAGCAGGAGTCATTGAGCATGGTCAAGCCTTTGTTGACTTTTCTTTACTTGTTGTTATAACTGAAGGCTCAGTTCATTTGCATTTCCAAAAAAAGGCTGTGGCACTAGTCAGTTTCCTATCTTATTTTACAAAAAACAAAACCTCAACAACAGTGATTCCAGTGTGCATGAGTCACAGATATCAACCATCTAATCCCTATATAGGTATGACTCTGCATATGCTGCTAGCTACAAAGATAATTCAATATGGGAACAGTTGCAGAGGAGTCTCCTTGGATAACATTCAGACACTGATCTAGTCATTATCTAAATCCTTGGCTCAGACACACTAGCAGGAAGCAAAAAGTTGCACTCACATTACCTTCAAGAGAAGCCTGTGCACAAATACTCCACAATACATCACAATTCAGGCCAAATTGGCATCAAACCATTTATCTCACATTGAAAACAGGTCCAGCTTCTAAATAAGTCATTGATCCCTTTGAAAGGTTAGGGTAACACTAATGGATTGTTTTCTTGTTGATTTGTTCTACAATGAGGTTCTAACTTAGAAACTATGAAATAAACATAACTTTAATTGTAGTTTGAAAAAGGATCTCTCATTTTAACCTGCAGGGTCTGTAAATGCTCACAAAACATCTGTCAGGAGAGCTGATTCCACACTTTGTGCTGCAAGTGAAAGGCTGTCGGAAGTATCAGATCAGGCAGAACATGCACCATTCACCTATGGTCATTTAGAACCAAATCAATATGTACTCAGCCTTGCTAGAGTCCCTATTAATTATAGTCATCAAGTGTGTATTGATCACCGATAGCAGCACTTAACATTTGGAAGCTTTTGATGAAAGCTGAGGTACTGATATTCCTACCCAGTTCAATAAGCAGGCAATCAAAGAGAAAGATGTTGTTGAGTTTGCAAATAGAATATACATGTACAGTACAAGTAATGTTCATTAATGCATCAGGGCTGCCATACAGTAGTTTTCAAACAAAAATATAAGATATTTAATTGACAAAATGATGTCAACACAAGATCCATTTATTACCATAAATATTTGCCTACTTAAAGAAAAGTAGATCAACGTCAACCCAGAAATATCTTTTCTCAAGAACTCTTGGTGTTTGGTATGCAATACTGCTATGGTGCAATACAGGGCAGTATTCAATTTTTTATGTTTAGATTTTCTATTTTAATGTATTAAATACTGAGTACAGAATTGATGTACCACCAATTGATCATGAAGCCAAGATATCTATGGATAAACCTAAAATAAGAGATAAAATCTGTTAAATGATATTAGCATCATGAAGCAGATACCTATGCGTTGTCAGGTCATACTCTTTTACTCTTCTTTTCAAACAATATACTTCTGACTCTTCTTTCCTTTCTTCCAGATTGTCTCATCCAGCTCATATACAGAGCTATGTCCTGATGACAACCACAAAGGTATTCTTTCTCTCTCTGATAGTATAAGCGAACTGTCCCTTCAAAAGGTCCATCTTATGTGATGTGTCTCCCACTGGCACAAAGACGCATGTGAAGATGCATACTTCACTACATACACTACACTGTGATATATCCGGCTCATATGTTTCAAAAATACTGTAATCCATAAGGCCTGGTTGTCATTACACATTAAAAGTATGCTAATCAGAACTAATGTGTTTCTTAATTAAATGTGGCAGGCCCACTATTCTGAAAACTGACACTTCACCGCATGGAACAGAAGCTTCCCACATGCTGGACTCCTAGACAGGGTTGCAGCAGCTGTTCATAAGTCCATCACTAAATTTGTGTATAAGGTCTTTCCTGAATACTTAATGACTACTAACTAGTTTTAAACTAGTGATTTACTAAAACAGTGTCACATAGTGTCACTATTAAAACTTAAGAAATGTTTTAGCTAGTAAATACTGTTTACACAGTTTACACAACAGTTCCACCTGGTAGATAGTAGTTCTAAATATTTAGTAACAACTAATCTCTAGGTAAGATCTAGTTTGTGTGGTGCAACTGGTTTTATTTTAGTGATGCGTAAATTTCCACTTAGTAAACACTGGCTAAGCTTGAACTTATGAACAGCAGGTGTGTCCATCTCTTGTTCCTGAACACTGCTGGGTGAAATTTGAGAAATTAAGAACAAACATAACTTACAAACCTAAAAAAATAAACGCTGAAACCTAATAGTGATGGTATGAGACACTCCCTACACTCTCCTCTTCTCCTCTAATAAATCAACCGCACATGGAAAGTGATTCCTCACATATCAAACCATCACAATAAGTGTTTGCCTGCTTACTCTTCCACCTCCCTATGTTTCTGCAAATCAGCTTATACTCTACTGTGCACACACATATCAACCAAGAGATGACACATCCGGAGTGTTGGGCAGGTGCTGCAGTGTTACTGGGGACCTCATAAAACCATCTACTATTCTACTGGCACACCGGATTGTCAGGGTGAGAAAGGGCCCTGTCTACCTGAATCAGTGGGACAAGCGAAGAGTGGTGTTGCTCCAAGGTTTTTATGTGCTCATACAACCTCTTACTGGAAATGCTAAATTATTATAGCTCTAGTTAGTGAAGGGCAAAGCAAAACTGGCTGAGTGGTAGGACAGTGAGTTTATAAAGATGCAACAGAGGATAGTATGAGGGCAGTAAAAGAATGAAATCCCCTGTGGATGCTACACAGCTTCACCTTTGAGAGCTCAGTCAGAGTAATTTATTAAACTCACCTCTGCAGACATACATTATGTATTTCAGCGTATATGTGAAGGTTGTGAAAAAAATGACTATACACAATCCATCTGTTAAATTCCCCTGTGGTCATGAAGTGCTTGCTGTGCGTTAAATGAATAGTAGATGTTTCATTACTGCTGGCATCACAGGTGATATTCAGGGAGAAAAATGGGATAATGTGCCACTTCCACCTGTAAAACATATCTAAAGGTTGGTATATGAAGGTCTGACCTGGCAGAGCTAGTAATGAAATGAGGGGTGGCCTTGCATGTGCATGCACTGGATCGGTTGCCATGGTTACAGCACCATATTGCCTCACCAAAATGAAATTATGAACATCAACACATTTACACATTTGCGTGGGTTGAAATAAATAAATAAATAAATAAAAAAATTTAAAAACCCTGTCATTCTAAAGCAACGACTCATTCAGTAACAGCTCTTTCTGTACTCTGTTTTTAAATTCAGTTTGTTTGTTGTTTGAAGGTCAACAGTGATGGGATGAAGACTGAGGCTAGGAAGAGCATTGGTAGTATTCATCTGCAATAGCATTTATCTCAGTTGCATGATGTTAAATGCTGAATGAGGTCGTAAACAGAACCATAAAGGTATCTTCTCATTGTGTATAGCTTTGAATTGAATCCTTATTGACTGCATTCACAGTTACCTTTCTAATGATCTTTTCATGCTGTAACTTTCAAAGTTATCAAGTAGTGTCAGTGGAATGCAGGATGACTCTGCAATTTGTCTGAAAAACTATACAATAAAAGCAGTGAATAATGGAATATAAAGAGCACTATGCAGATCACACACAGTTCAATGCTGCTATCAACAGAAGTACAATGATTATCTCTATTATTCATTAATCTGTTGATAGTTTTTATTATTATTGGATAAATCATCTAGTATCTAAGTGACAATAAAGATCCAGAAATGTTGTGTCTATACCACTAGACACCCATCATTGGTTTTTGAGTTTATAGTATGAAAAAGCAAGTTAAGGGGGTGATCCAAGTATATTTTAATGGGTAGTTGTCAGCTAAAATAAACCAGATCTAATGCAGATCCTTTCTTTGATGTAATCTTGATAGCTGGGTTCAACAGTACAAGCATTTAGCTGCATATGTGAGTCAAAATGAGAGTGTTGCAAATGAGTGCACAGCTGCAAGCAACTCTGAGTTTAGACATCCGGAGTGGTTAAATAAACAAATTCAATAAGCTCTGATACTAACAAATCTGTTATTGAATCTGCTGACTGCTGGAAATAACGTCATCTTTCTTGTACACACATGATATTTGGTATCAATATTCTCATCTTGCCATAAAATAAATAAGCATATTTCAAATCATTAAAAGATATAAAAAAAACAAAAGATATAAAAAATATAAACTGACACCGTCTTAATCTTTTATGCAGAAATCTATTTTGTATGTTTTAGACATCCAGGCCATCGACATAGTAATAAAACTTAGCTTATTTATTCAGGGACACAAACGTTCAGAGAGCATGCATGCTGTATTAGTGATACTATCTGTCCATTAATCTGGAGGGTAAGGCGTTTGTGTGTGTTAAATGTCATCTGGATGGAATCTGGAGGTATTGGAGATCAATAAACTGTTAACTGGGTTGAGTTGCTTCAAGGGGAGCACTAAAGGATGCATGTCGCTCATCGGTTTCACTTCACTCACAGCATCAACAACAAGATACAATGACAAGTCACCAACACACCACAAATACATGAAAATGAGAGTCTGAAAACCAAGATCTGTGACAAACTAATATGATAATACATCTAATCCAGTGATTTACAATACATTTTTCTGTATTTATATCATGTCGATTCATTCACACTGTGTTATCAATACTCTTGATAATCATTATCCATGTTTTTCCTAAGCATTTGTATCTAATAATACAAACATTAAGCTTTATAACAATTTAACTGTAAAATGGGCTGGAGGATCTACTGTAAAGTCACACATGATAATGAAACGCAGTTGGAACAACATTGCAGCTCTATAGCACTATAAACAGGAGAAAAAAAGACAACAGATGAATGATAGATTAATGCATGAATAATTGAACAACCTCTTTGCTGGCGAATATCTATTTCCAAACACACATTTCTATATCAACTTAGCACAGTTAGTTTTATTATGCAGTGGTAAAGTTGTGTTGATGACATTCTGACACCTGCACTGGACAGTTATTAATGGCACATTAATTCAGACTGGATCCAACAAAACTAGGTCTCCCATGTGAACTTTAATACAAACTAGAGCAATTAAAAAATGTGCATGGCCATTTTATTTTTATACTATCTGGAGAGAGACACAGGGCTATTCCTACATGGTTATCATATTCGAATGTTAAGACAAATACACTTCAAATAAACACCTACAGACAGGCATCTTGGCCATTTTTCTCACCCTTTCTTATACCACAATGCAGGATTTAGTTTTCACATGAATGGGAAAGTGTGTCCAAGCTTTTGACTGGTACTTTATGTACTATATAATGTATATATAATACATAATAAAGGAAAATGCTGGTGTGTTTAAATTTGTGTCATTTATTTCAGTTTTACAGTCCAGTGTGTAGCTTTGTTGTTATAACTTAGCGACATATTTCCCTGAGGAATGTTCATGGGATGTGGGATCACACTGCCTTTGGGAAACAGTATAATGTCATCTCTCTTTTTCCATCTCTCTGGCTCTAAGTTACCATCGGTGTCTGTCCAAATAGGTTTTTCTAAAGTTTTTGTTTTAATAATGTCACCATTTTAATTTATTAATGCCATTTTTGGCCACACCTTAATAGTTAAGCCATCATCATCATACTTCAAACGACCTCTAAAATTTCTAACAAGACTTTAATCTGCAATGTACTCGAAAGAAACTAATGATCAGCCGCACAACCTTAGGTGGCAAAAAATATTCAAGTCACACTCAAGGTGGTGCTTAGTGATTTTTATCTTCATAATCTTAAAAAGAGAGAAACACACTTTCCAGCTAATCAGTGGTATTAAAGGTCTTCTCTCAGTAGTAAGATTGAACTTTTAATCACTAGGAAAACTCTCTAAAGTTGTATTTGAAAGAATGTTAGTATCTGTTACCTCTCTTAATTCTTTTCATATAGAGCATCTCTTTAAAATGTCTCAACTAGTAGTACATATTGACTTGTTTTATGTGATGAAAAAGATTACTCATTGCAAAAATTCTGGTGCCTGCTGTTTTCACAGAATGAATAGAGTAAAAAAAATTGTATTGAGTATGTCATTCAGTATGACTATAACCATGGCAACCATGGCAGAGACGGTTCAACTTTGTGAGTTAGAGTCACTGAGCTATTACACCGAAGTATCCCAACTTCATTCACCAAATATTCATTACCTTCAGTGTACCAATAATAACACTTTTTTCTGAATTCTTTTCAGACACACACTTGAAAACCTTTAGAAAACCCAGATAAGGTTTTTTTTTTTCATTCAGGGTGGTCTAGTTCAAACATCATAACCTGTATACCTGCTTCTAAAGGGCAGTTTACGCCAGCAAGGTAAGTTATATCATTTGGCCAGTATTATGATACAATATTTATGTGGTCAACTATTGTATATTTTATGCACTTCCAAATGTGTGTGTGCATGTGTGTGTGTGTGTGTGTGTGTGTGTGTGGAGGGGGGTGATATAGCTATGCCAGGAATCCACTGGGAGGCAAATCAATGAATGAGCTTTAACGATGCATTGTGCATCCTGACCAATGATCGTAAATGCAGTTGAATGTACATTTCTGGATTTTCAGCAGCTGGTGATGTAGGGGATGTAGGCTAATTGCTCCACCACAGACATTAACAAGAAAGAGAAAAGAGGAGTCTTTCCACTGCTATATAGGACTGTTATTGTCCCTGCTCCAACAACAGTGCAGCAGAGCTCCTTCACTGATGGGGCCGCTGATGGAAGTTAAAATTAGTAACAACAGGACATTTTTCCGATATAACATAATATGAAAAATGCAGAAAGAAGAGACTTTGTTTTCTAATAGTAGTACAGCAAAATTAATAACACGGCATTATATTTAGGTGAGCAAGTTCAAGGTTGCTTGTATTGTCCATATTGGCTCAAATAATTGACTTACATCACAGTACTTGTGAAGTGTTATTGTATTGCAATTGAATGGAGATGGTACTATGAGTACATAATCAACAGCATTTCATTGAATCTGCTACTTCTGCAGAATCTAAAATATTATAGTTCTACCTTAATGATTTTATCTTGTACATTTGGGAGTGTGTGACTGATAGATGACTGTAATATAGTGGCCCAATCACCTGTCTCCCACTGGACCAACATGGTTGGTAAAAAAGGCACGTGCAGACAGTCATAATGTGAGGGGACAGAAAGACTCTTTTTTGTTCCAGTGAACAATTTCAGGTTAAAGTTAATAATGAATACAGAATTGTTTGTGTAGAAGTTCATAAATCAGATCTGACCGCACTGACTTCGCATGTGGCCCACTGATCTTTGTGTTTTGACGTCTCTGAACAAGTCAACTTGGAATTTGGCACTGTGTAGTGTGATATATACAGTGGGTTATATTCTCAATAATCAATTAACGATTAATTGCACAATAATCAAAAGATTAATCAACAAGGAAACTTATCATTAGTTGCATATTCAGGCTTTATCTAACTGTGAGGTCTTTGTATCCTCCCTGAGTGTTGAATGTCTGTGTGAATGAAGTCAAGGTGATGTTTGGATTTAACAATCATAATTACATCATGGTTCCCTTTTCAGAACTCAACTTTGTTTTCTACCGAATGTTAAACTCATGTGACATCCCTGTCACCTCAAAACTGTCAAGTTTTAATATTTACAACTTTGATATCTGATGTTATTGATTTCTTCATCAGAACTGACAGCCTGTCTCCTGAGTCTAAATTATGACAGAGAATCTTCACTGTTTCCAATTATGATTGGACCATATTTTCAGGTTATCACATGGATTCATAAATATCTTGAGCAAAGCCTTGTTTCTCCCTTATTCTCTGCCTCTGATCATCTATTATCTCTACCTATCTTGCTTTATCTCAACATCATTCTCATTCTCTGATCATCCTCGATTTGACTGACAAGGATATGGAGCGTTTTTGCAAAAACCAATTAAGAGGACAAGGTCATATCAAGTTACAGAGTCTGTTCCATCAAGCACCATCAGCTGACTGTGGAGTCAAGTGTAACTAATGTGAATGGATTGATGTTGACACAGGTAACATCTTGTCTTTGCCACTTGCTGAGGCACTCTTGCACTCTTCAACTGTGAGAGAGGTTAAGTAAGATGTGAAAAGATGAGAAGGGAAGATGATACAAGAAGAATCCTAAATAATGAATGAGGCTGATAATGGAAGGTATGATTAGAAAATAAAAGATGGGGAAGGATCAGATTTGTCATCTACTGCCTAAGAGAAAATAAGAGTTGAATGAATGTGGAACAGACTGTTACTTTGCAAAATGTTTGCCAGCTGTTATAAATATGTCACTTAATTAAATACAACTCTCGTCTAAAACTTCCATTGTAACTTCAAAGACTGTAGAAAACTGCTTTATGACAACTGCAGGAATCACAAAGTCAACATACATTTTCGTCCTACCGCAGCAACAGAAAATGCAAGCATCAATTATTTGATTTGATAGGAAACAACTATGCATTATGTGTTATCATGCAATTGTATTTATTTTTCTAATCAAAGTGATGAACATGCCCAGCCACTAACATAAATTTAGCCATTATATTGCTGTTTATTTGGAAAAATCTGTTTCCACTCTTAATAACATCTTTTTTTCTAAATTGTCCATTGAAATCAACATTTTTTAAGTCTTCCCTTCCACTCAGAAATATGTTTTGCTTATTGTTACTTGAATGTTTGAACTTAACTGTGCAGAATGACATATGAGTTTGACAGTAGGAGTCTGTTTTCATCTTTATCTGATGAGTGTTCAACTTTAAGATTAAGGCGTGTAACTACAAGCATGATTTGTGAGATCACAACTAGTTGGGAGTCATTTGTAGTCCAGTATGCTACTTACACAAGTGTGATGTGGAAACTTGAAGTCTCTAGTGCACAAACACTGAACTTTTCAGTGAAGTAGTTTCAGAAGTATATTCTTCTGAAATGAACAATATTTGCATATTCATAGATAAGAATTTCTAACGAGGGAATTTAACTTTTTCATGTAAAACTATTTCAGACACAAATCATTATTCAAAGCAGAGCATTTTATATTTAAACATGTCTGGAGGGGATTTTTGATAAAAATACAAATCAACTGTCTGGGTGTAATGTGGATGGACTCACCTGTAGTCAAACCCACAGGGAACTATCACAACATTTTCAGGCTTTATGAGCTTTTCTTGCTTCTTTTAGCATATTATTTTGATTTTATGTACTGCATTGTATGATTGAGCACCATCAAAACAGGTCAGACAAATGACTATTGACTGGCTAGTGAAGAATGTCAAAACACTGAATAAGCTTAAGACTTGTTCCGATGGAATTATAATGCTGCCTTGTACCTGCCAGATGTTAAAGTAGACATTCACTTGTAAACATGTTTTATAAAATTATAAAAGCTGTGTGTTTGGAGTTTTTCTGCCCCCTAATGGCCAAAGGTATTGTTATGTAAGCTTCCTTTCCAAATAAATTAACAAATTAAATTAACATTAATTAACGTCCAATAAATCCTCTGATAATATTTTTTTTGATAGCAACATAAAAGACTGACCTCTGCTCAGACAATATCAGGGACGATTCAAGGATGTCTCTTAATGAGGCAGTTTGGCTTGGGGTCACAGTGAACTAATGAGCTGAGGAACAGCAAATCTTTCAGGCTGTATATGTCTGATTTTGAGAATCATGTGAATAGGATATTGCACGCCTATATGGGGAAGAGCGTACATGTGTCTGTGTTGACTTGATATAGTGGGAAGTGAGTTATGAATATTTCCTGAGGGAGGATGGTGGTTTGTGACATCCTGTTATCCTGTTTGGTATTTGAGGAAGTGAGAATGCCACACATTATTTAGTTTTTCATGTTTGTTTCAATCTCAAAGGGGTCTAATGTGCAACATAGTTTTCATGTATTTATTTATACACAGTCACAGTCAACAGTCTGTTCCCTGTCTGTGAGTTGTAAAATGTATAATAAGGGTGAAGTCCTCAGGATAAAAAGAACAAGTTTGAACATGAACAGTGATAAACACATAACCCTGAATATTAGTGACATTCTCACTTCCACAAATACCAAACAGGGTAACAGGATGTCATAAACCACCATCCTGCCAAAGGAAATATTCAGAACTCAATTTCCACTATATCAAGCCAACACAGACACATGTACACATCTCATTCACATTCTCAAAATCACACACACACACACACACACACACAGCCTGAAAGATGTGCTCTTCCTTGGCTCATTAGTTTACTGTGACCCCGAGCCAAACTGCCTCATTATGAAAAATTCTTAAATTGTCCCTAATATTCTCTGAGCAGGGGTCACTCATTTATGCCACTACCAAAAATAAGAAAAAAATCTTTACAGGGGATTCATTGGACATTGTTAACTTCTTCACACAAAATAACTCTCCGCCATTTTAAAAACATGCTTTTTAGCATGATAACAAATGATTAAAATTTATATCCTATGTGTGACTGCAGTGAAGATCAATTTCTTGCCAGTTCAGCACATAAACACACATGCATTTATTGAGGACTTAGTGGTATTCACCAGAGACGTGACTAACAGTACATAAGTATATTCTTTCACTTTGTGGGTAGTTGTGAAGTTGTCATCTCTGGATGGACAGTCTCACCCTGAGCCCTTGTCTCTGTCATGTGAAATGAGTCATGTCTGTGAAGCACTATTATTATCGTCTGCCTGGGGTGGGAATTAGAGATAAGCTGCAGAGGAGGCTGATTTCAGGAATGAAGTTGAAAAAAAATAAAATAAAAGCATATCCTCACTTAACATTTTTGGATGAAGAAACAGAAAGTGCCTCTCAAATATGCCACTGTCCTGCCCTTTAAAATACTCTACTTGATGTAACAGATGATAGCTATGACTCTACATGTAATAGCAATTATTGATGATTGTAAGTAAATATCCAAAATCAACACTGAAACTGAAATACATCTTACACTTATTTTTATGAGCTAAATGTGATCATACTGCTTTGATATACTTATTGTTAACAATCCTGTATTCAACTGCAACATTCACTCAGGGATGGAAATTGTTGCTCTGAGGACTAACTTCTGTTCTTCACCTAAATCAGTGACAGTAGACTTCACCTTTGGCTGCATTGCTTTGCATTTAGATTAGTGTTACCACTGCTATGCAGTCAGGACCTAAAACTACACAATCCAGAACAGCTATCTTCCTCTTATGAAGCTCAATACTTTCTGAGTACTGTAGCACAGTTGGCATAAACTTGCTTGTTAAGCTTTACCAGTAGCAGCAAACCTCTAGTGGACTTTCTTTGCCCATGGTTTTGCTTTTCAGGCTACAAAGGCTAACAACTTTACACTCAGAGGTTGTACTTGCAGCCTGAGAGGACTGCAGGACTGCGGAGGACTGCAAATACTTCTTGGGGCTAGACAAAATACTGCAAACTCATCTGCACATTTTTCTAAAAAAAATATCTTTAGTTATATTTACAGTCATTCTCTTTAAAAGACACAAGAATATATAGAGAAGATAAGGCAGTAAAGTACAGTGCTTAGTAAAGGTGTCAATGCAGTATACAGTATATCTATCATAAAGTATGAGAGGTCTATCAACAAAAACTAAATGTGATATGAATGTGAACATTACCCTTTTTTTATTAGACAACATCTATCTGGAAATCACCGTAAGAAGAACCTCTGACATCATGCCACTCATGAAACCAAATCTATGCCCTTGTTCAGGCTAATGCTGCTACGATTAGTTGATTAATCGTTTGACTATTTATTCACAATTTATTTTTCACATTTTATTGACTAAATAATTAATCATTAAAATAATAGTTGTAGCCCAAAATTATGCCAATTACCAGTTCTTCTTCACAACATGAAATCATTAAAAGTAAACAACTGGAGAATACTAATGTTTCAAAATCCTTTCTGAATACAGCAGGAACAGGAGTCAAAACACTGATGATCCTCACTTCCTGAGATGTTGCATCATAGATTTGTGCAACGTGGGTTTTTGTTCCTGGTTTAAGCTCTGATAAAGACGTGCCATCTAGTCAGGCGGTTACACAGATAGCTCTCAAGTCTGTTGCAACATGGTGCAATCAGTGTTTTTTTTACAACACAGAGTGGTAAGAAAGGAGTTTCCTATGGCTCTGTCAAACTCCCTAGCCCCATGCTGAAATATGGCTCACTCAGGCTGGCCAGTTAGAGGACATGCAGGCTGCAACATACATGTATCAAACATCATTTGATGGATTTTGCATCCTGAACTACATTGTTTGCAATGACAGACTCATTCTGCAAATAAAAAGGGAACAGGCTTTTTAGTTCCCCTGAGAACCCTTAATGACAAAACAACAAAAAGAACAACATTAAGCTGAATGCTACAAAGCCATTAAAAAGTTTGATGCCCCCCTTTCAAGTTTCAGCAGTTACCATCAAGTTACTTATTATCTCTTTGCCAGAACAAGTTGACATCTTCTCATACACAACAAAAAAAAATACAACCATTATGTCGTCTACATTATGTTCTCAACTCAACCTTTAAGTAAAAAGTCAACAAGCAATAGCCTCTTGCATGTTCCCAGTGCCGTCAGGAAATGGCCAATTGGAACTCAACTCAATTTTGCTCTGAAATGAATATCACAATGGGTAGTAAATAGTGGCATGGCAGTGCAGAGACGAAAAATTACAGTGATTATGTGTTTATATCAAATGCAAAAATGATGATCACATTTTATGGTCAATTCCTTTCACCAACAGAGCTCCAATTGAGATGCTTTATTCTGGTTTGTAGTTATTGTTTAATAGCCAAAATCTGTGTGATCAAATTTCATTGGACACCTTGTGAAATATTTTTAATAATTTTTTAAAGCATCAGGCTGTATGTTCTGTTAGCTCTTGGAAAATATATCAATGTTTTCATCCACATGTGAGTATACTGTTTTTGCTTGTATTTGATAGACTGGTCACCCGGGATGCTTGATTCAATCATACCAGTGACTCTATTTGAGATGTCACATCACATCAATAATTGATACATGTCAGATTTAGGACTGAAGTGAGCCATTAAAACAAATCTCGGGAGAAAGACAATCAGAGAGATACTGTATATCGTGGTTGGAAAGAGGGACTCAAAACTGCGTCAATATCATATTCTTCAACATGGTAACATATATAAAATGATTCATAAATACTATCAGATATAGATACAATTAGAGACCTAAAAAAGACATGATACATAAACACTCTATAGACTCATAAACTCACAACTATATTGTTGATTCTAAGATTGTCGTTACACCAATTCATGTCTAAAAACCTGTTTTGTTTATTATTTATCTTGTTGAATATAAAAAGACACACTGACAGCCATTATCATGATACTAAAATATTTTACTCATGTCATAATATGGCAAATATCAAAATCATACAAAAAATAAAAAATAATGAAACTGTCCCACAGTTCATATGTCTATAACTAACTAGTTTTGCTTGTTTTTAATAATATTCTCTCAAAGTTAATAACTTTTAAAAGAAATTTGTAGAATGATGATATGATGATAAAATCTTATCTTCACAATGTGTTTCCACTCAAAGTCGATAAATAATAATTTTGAGTCCAGCTTAAATCTGCAGACAATCTAAAATTTACAAATGATTGATGCCATACTTCAATGTTTTAAAAATGCAAATATCATGTAAAAGTGTCAAATCAAACTGAGTGAAACCATTCATCGTGTGTCAGCCACCAAATCTAACAAGATATTATGATTCTACCAAAAGTGTCTTTTTGCTCCTGTAGAAACTGTTTAAATAAAGAGAGAGGTTTTATGGTCATGCCAAGAGCTTTTGGTCCTTAGATAACAGATTCTGGTTGATTTTGTTGGAGATTTGCTCTCACAAACAGTTCAATTAAGACCTGAATTACAAGACAAAACACTGTATTATTAATATCAGTTCTTGATAATTAATAAGGGAGTCTCATTGCAGCCAAAACTTAACAACTAACCATCTTGCAGCTCTCCAACACTTAGCTGGATCCTGCTTGTCACAGCAAGATGACACCTGTCCAACTTCACCCGCCCCCACACCTCAGCACACACAGACATCCTGAGTTTTAGACGTTATTGTATCCAGGTCAGCTGTCAGCTAGCTCAGCTTAATTTAAATGATAAGAATGAGAATGAAGACAAATCAAAAGCAAGATGGCAGCAAACAAAGACAGCTGAATTGGATAAGAGAGAAAGTGATAAATTGGTCGTGAGTGGGAGGGAGGGTGTGTGTGTGTGTGTGTGCAGAGTGTGTTTTTCCAGCTCCATGAATCAACTCAATAAAAACTGCTGTTTTCTCCGTTGTCAAAAGACAAACAGGATGTGTGTTTAGCAGTAGTGATGAAGTGTAACTCTGTTAATGTTTAGTTCTGGTCTACACGTTTGATAAATTGAATTAAGCTTTCTGGGCAAAACGCCAGCTCAGAGCTCTGAGAAGCTGTGCAGCATGTTGACATGATGGTATCTGACTTATCTCCAAGTATATGGACTCCTGTGTTGACTAATTAATAACATGGTTACAGGCTGTGTTTCAGTATGACTTTTAAATTTCTTCTTTTTCTGTGCTATAGCTAATATGATTTAGGCCCCTGTTCTGCCTATGGGAGCTTTATCACTGTATGTGGTGCTTTATGTTATTATGTATGATTTGGTGCTTGATAAGTCCAAACTTTATTTTATTCATTACAACTTGCATCCGAGATTTTCATTTATTTCCTTTATTCATATTTTCACTACAGCATCATGTTAAGCTGCTTGGTTACTGATCAAATTATGGCATTATGTTTCACGGTTTTTGCTGGATTTCACTAGAAAACTGTGGAGATGTTTCTTTTCTGCAGCAGTAAATAACTGTTTTAGTTTCTGAATGGCGCATGAAGAGCAATAAGATAAGAGGCTGTAACAACCTACCCAATAAAAGCAATTTCACTTCTCTGGCTGCTTTCTCTCCGTCCTCTCGGAGGTTTTTGTCAATCATCTTTGACCTCTCCGCGGCTGCCTTATCCTCGGCGCTCACCGTACAACCCATGGCTCCAAACGCAGGGGCGCACCGACCACTTGCGCAAAAATAAAAAGGCTTCGGTGCTGATGGTCTCGGCGTGCCAGCCGATGCCAGGAATAACGACTGAGCAGCTCCTGCGTCCAGCACTGCCGTCTAGAGAGGAAAACAGCCGATTCTAGAGTTGTTACCCACGCGTAAAAAGTCAATGTTGGAGCTCAGAGCTGCGTAAGAAGCCTCCAAATCATTTGGGGTTTTTTTGTTTTTATGTTAGCGGTGGTCCATTTCGAAACGTTCAGATCTCTCTGTCCATTATCCATTCACAGGCTGAGATGCCTGTGCTCGCTTCTCCCTGATGACTGACTCACTTGTCTTCCCGGCCTAGTGAGCTGTGCGTCTCTCGAGCCCTTTTCTGTGCTCAATTACGGCTCGCGCGAAAATCCCCGAATATCCCAGTGACAATTGGAAGAAGCTGACCAATCGTACCGCCGTCACTCGGATAACTTGTCGTGATAGTCCAATTAAAACAGGTGAGCTCTCCGCGGTGGCTTGTGTGGAACCAATTAGAGGGGAAGTCAGCGAGGCGTGATTTGCGGAGTGCGGTGCGCAGACTGCAGTGGTCGCTGTGCCAGCATCGTTCCTGCTGCATTTCACAGGGATACAGCCGCTGAGACGACAAAACGAAACATTATACGGCAGCCTGTTCACACTGACCGACTGCACCGTGCTGGGGCAGGTTTATTGTGCAAGGACGCATGATAGGCTGTTAAAAATGGCTGATGTGTCTTTGTGTCAAATGTTTATGAAATAGATTGACACATAATTAAGCCCATAAAAGACATGGCCTACAGCGACCTCAAATGGACATTACTAGATATTTTCTCTGGTTGTTGGCAGTAGATGATAAACTTTATTTAGCACCTTTCATACAAGAAGTGCAATTCAAATAAGATTTTTTTAAAAAGCTATTTAGAGTCAAAATACAATTTATTAAAAGAGGAGATATGTAAAATACTGAGCAGTCAAAAAAAAAGTATAAGTACACATATTTCTTATTTCATTGCCTCTGATTACGATTTGTTTCAGCAGATATTTCTCCCAGCATTTTATTGACAATGAAAATACAATATAATTTAAGCCTATAGGCTCCTTTTAAACCTAAGCTGCATTGTTTGACAGTAGTCTTAGGGTTAGACTTAGTCTGTCCTTATTTCTATTTGTAAAGAATAGCAATGTTCAGATAATAGCAATGCAGTGACATAACAATGTGTTCAGTGAAAAATGTTCTTCTAAATTCTTCTTTTAAACCCTGTACAAAAGTGTGTGTGTGTGTGTGTGTGTGTGTGTGTGTGTGTGTGTGGGAGAGAGAGAGAGAGAGAGAGAGAGAGAGAGAGAGAGAGAGAGAGAGAGAGAGAGAGAGAGAACTGGTTTAACTGAGATCTATTCAGTTGCATAGAACTTAATAGCAACTCACAAAACTCAAATGTTTGAAGGTAAGTTGCTTTGTTCATCAGTACATTCAAATAAGAAATGTGTGCTGCTTCAATAAGAATCTCAAAGGGAAAATGATGACAACAGAGACAATGTAAAAACATCTACAATTATTTTATTGCCAAACTAAAACTATCCCTGCTATGTACATTTTTAAAAGCTACTGTAAATATGCATCAAATATAAAAGGTTTACGCTTATATACATTATTTATATAAAGCCACATCTTATTCATCAAAATTCATATACCTTGTTATTCATTTATAGTTGTGTCATTTCCAGAGATTATGAACAACAGCTATAATAAAATATCTAATGAATTTGTTTAGGTACATGAAAAAATGCATAATTGATATAATGTGCCTGTAGTACCTATTTAAAAGTTAAAGGCATTTCAGAACAGTAGGTAGTAAGTTGTTATTTTGGCACAATCCCTTAACATGAAGAAGAACTCTCTTCACTAAACATGACTAAACAACCCTTCAATTACAACACAACTACTGTGAATATGTGAAGCAAGGGACGGGCATTGATATGTGCACTAAATATTCTGCTGTCGTTCATAATTTATCCGTAAAAACACCTTGATCAGGAATCAAAACTGCTAAACAAACACAAAATAGAGTAATATATATATAAATAAGATGAGAGAAGTAATGATTCAAACAGGTCTTTTCTGAAGACTGAGAGATGTGATAAAATACAAAACCATCTTTGGGTAAAAGCAGCAAATATTTTTCTATATCTGTCATAACATTTCTCTAGGTTTCTCTCCAGATTTAAAACTGTTTTTTAAACTTAAAATTAATTTGGGTATATTTCTACATATCAAAATGCTCATGTAATCAATACAAACTGCACATATACTATATATGCAGTATATATGCAGTTTGTGTCAGTGTCAGTCAGTGTTATTGTTTGTCTCAAAATTCAAAGTAATCATCCACATCCCTCAATTAAGCTTGAATGTGACACCACAGACTGAACATCACAACAGTCTGAAACATTATGTTATGTCTTTGTAAGAAGTACTTCATACTACTAATTAAATAATATTATAACTACAGCACTGAGTGAGCCTTCAATACATTTCACTATCAGATGCCAAATGTACAGTGTTACAATAACATCTATGTAGGACAGTGTGAAAAGGAAAATCTCTTTAACTGTGTAGGTCACTACACCAACTACAGTACGGACTGGACAAAAACAACATGCAGGTCTAAATATTCAACAAGTGTGAAAGAAGCAGAAAATACAACAACCCAGTACAGCAATCACGTTACCGCAGCATCACAAAAGTGTATTACACCTTCAAATCTTTACAAATTCTTGTTGTTTTCCTGTTCAAACCCACATCTTTATTTAAAGGGTGGATTTGCCAAATTACAAAAAAAGATAACCCATGTTTTCTGACGTATCCCTGGACTTACTTTTATTTAATTTGAGTTTCAAAAGAAGCCTTGAAAAATATGGCATGTTGAATTTGGATTTTCAGTTAATTTAAGAACCAGTAAATAATTGTTTCTGAATTTATAGAAGTCTAATAACTAATTTATGAAGAGAAAATGACAATTTAAGAGGTTAAGAAACTGGACTCATGGATGAACTGTGAAGGTAAACTTGGACTGTACCTGGTTTATACTCAAGGTCACAGGTAGGCTTATATGTGCTAATAGTTTTGCAAAGGGAGGTATCAGTCTTTGTATTTTATCAAAGATTTAAAATATTGTCAGTCTGTGACGCATCCTATCATCTCTACTATTGTAAGCTTAAATAAAAACTGAAATCATAAAATTTGAATCATTAACTTCATCATCATATACAGTCATAAAATATAGTCCATTTGAAATTAAAAGCACAGATATAGTAGCAAAATAAATATACACTGCTGTTTTTTGTTTTGTTTTTTGTATTTTTTGCTTTTGTTTTTGTTTTGTTTTGTTTTGTTGTTTTGTTTTTTATTGTATGTTTGTGCGCTGTTTCAAAATGCTAAAAGGCACCAGGGTTTCTGAGGAGAGTTATCTGATCTATGGCACCAAAGCTTAGCCTGTAATATATTACAGCACTTAACAACTCTGGCAATTGACAGATCATGAAAATGAAATGTCATCTGCATTCTGAGCACTTCGTATCCTTATATTATGTGATGATAAACAGTCCTGCTGCAGTGCTGTTGGTTCAGGGTGGGATCACCTGACTGTTTCTCCACTCTCTACTGCCCTCTTATTGTGCATCTTGTGGAAAACAATATTTTTGTGAAAATAACTTGTGAGTTATTTAGCTTTTTCACATGTAAAGGTATATCTTGAAGCCTTCCTCTCTAAAGCCTACCAATCAATCATGCCAAATGTTTTTTTTCTTTTTTTTCTGTACAGTACCAGCTGCAGTTGTTTGTAGGTAAATAAAGCAGAAGCAACAGTAAAGCACCATTTCACCTTAATGAATAGATTAAAGCCACACTATCAGGTGACAGAAAGAGATCAGAAAACACTAAATTACTATGCATTTCTTCAAGTTTAAAAATTATAGAAAGCTATTATGAAAGGATTTTGTTCAGATGTGTGTTAAGTTATAATCAAAAAGTTAATTTAACAAGTATGATTCCAACCTTTGACACTTATATTCTGTACTGTTATCAAACCACAGTTTCTGTGCTGGTGTCCCTGTAGTGTATTCCAACTGAAGTGATAGTGTGCCCTTTACATTGACCAGTTCTTTTTTCACCCTTTCCTAAGCCCACACACATTTAGGCAGGATCTAGTGGCCTCCATGGACGTTGCTGCTCCCTGTTGTCCAGTCAATTATTATGAAGCTCAGACTCATAACCATGAAGGAGATGCCCAAGGCAGCAAAACAGAGAGCCTAAGAACGAAGTGAAAAATATCAGAGGCTTAATTATCAACTGTAGTATGCAAAAAAAGCCTGTTGCACTCTGATTTTTTTAGTAGATTAGTACAATGAACTGTTTAAGAGAGGTTTGAATGTCTCACCACTATCTTAGAAACGGAGGTCATGGGTTCATCCTCCTTGGGAACAATGCGGAGGTAGAAGACAGCAGGAAAGATGAAAATGAGGCAGGGAGCCGACGTTGCGCCTGTAAATATAAAACAGAGGGGTTTGTCAAAAACAAAGCATTCCAGTTTTAAATGGCACATAGACACAAACACAGAAGTCTGAAAAATACCCGGGATCACATCTGTTTGAATAGATTTTCACCCAGAATTTTTGTCCTCATGCACTAAAAATTTGTTGTTGTTGTTTCCAGTGGCAAGTAGACATTCTTCATTACAGTTTACAATAGATAAAACTCTTGTAGCACTGCTCAGAAAATGTTCTGGGAAAATAAATGTAATTGAAAAATGGGGAGAAAATGCAGATGAGCTGCTGATTATGCACCAAAGTCAATTAAAGAAATTGTTTAACTGCAGTGAGCTTGCATTGGAAAAAACATTTTAAAAATACAAAGTGTATTATTGGTTTTTTGAGTCATACATTCATGTGTATTGGAGTGTGAACTGTATGCACTGCCACATGTTTGTCAAAGAAACCACTGCTTTGAAGATGTCCTTGGTGTTCCTTTAACTGAAATGTTTTCAACTTTCACCTCTGACCTATGAAACATGACCTCTAATCAGAGAACAGAGTGTGACAATAATATTTACTTGCGCCTGTGTGTCAACATGTACCGGTCATGTTTTTTGGTCTTGCTTTTAATGTTTTTAGTGACCGGAAGTAAAAAAAACCCTGAAACATAACAGATACTGCCATCACAAACATGGAGGATTCAGTCTGTAAACAAAGACAGAATAAGTAACCCATAATCACATATGTATGACAGTGTAACCTATAGTTAAAGAAATCCCAAGAGGTGGATAAACGAGGCCTGGGGCTCTTTTCAAGCATGTCATTATTTATGATATAAGATATGAAGTTTGCTATTAGTCTACACCTTGCAAGTGTGTCATGTCATAGTGATTAATTTTTCTTCAACAACCCTCCTTTAAACCTAAAAGTCCCATGGTGATTTGCCTTGAAAGGTTTTATGTATTACAAAATACTTCAGTGTTCACTAACCAGAACATACTTTTGATACTATCTCAGCTTTATGTCCAGTGTTATACTAACCAATGATGCCAAAGATTCCCAGGATGTTCGGAGCAAATATAACCAGCATGTTGATTAAAGTGAGCAGAACAAGAGCAATGGCAATGTGACGCAACCAGTTGAAAGACTTGGTAGGGAATAACATCTGCATGATGGCTCTACGCACCTGTGGAGTTTCAGACACACAAAGAGAGAAGATTCAATTAAAAAAATAATACAATAGTATTATTTCCATTGAGCATTACAGAGTATACATCAATAAAGGTCCAAACTTACAGGGAACAACACAATAGGGACAGTCAGTGTGACAGCGGTAAGGACAGCCACTCGCACACAAAGGATCAACGTGTCATAAGGATCAATCCGGCTATAAGTGTGCAGCAGTTCAGGCTCCACCTTGTCTGTGGGAATATAAAGAGAACATGTTTTCTCATATGAACATCACTCGGTAGTACCTTCCAGGTCAGAAATACTATCATTACACACAGATACCACAAGAGGGAGCTTGTGTACAAGAGAAGTGAATACTTTACCTTGGTTATTTCAGATGAATAATTTATTAATTCAGATGTATATCTTTATATTACTGAACAACACCAAGAAAAACATACAATCAGTCAAAACTAGTAATTAGAAAAATGAATGATGAATGAATGATAAATCTGAGTTGTCAACACTTCTGAAAATATTGATCGGATATTTGATCTAATTGGCTATTAAATAACATACATTTTTTTAAAACTTTCTTTAGGATTTTTATTCTCATCAGCCAAAATCAAAACTTAAGCTTCATTAGAAATGAGACCCCATATATTTCCACCTAGCCAAAATGACTTTTTCTCTGATATGATCAACTGTGTGGGAATTTGTCTCAGTGCACAGGAAGTAAAACATTGCTTGTGAGCAAAATACAAACTTTATTCTGAGCAAACACATCACCCATAGAAACTACACCATTCTGAATAATTAAGTCTTTCAAGCAAATACCTCTCACATTTATAATTGGGACCTATAATCTTTTCATTGATAAAGATTGCAAGAAAGCAATGAAGAAAGCAACTTAAACTATTCTTCTGGTACCAAAGAGCTGCCTGTCTTTTTCTCTTTTGTATCTTTTGACAGTGAGAAAAATCTATCAGTGCACTGAATATACTGATTTGGGCATAAAAATTTGTATAAATTTCTTAATACCACAAACATGAACTCCAAGAGAAGCATCAGGGGCAATTTCTCTCACCGTAAAAAGTCAGGTAGCCAAAGAGAGCTGCCAGAAAGTACATGGAGTACATGACAAAGATGGAGATGTTGGACACCCTCTGCATCCTCTTCTGTGTTGGACTGAAATCATACAGTTGATGATTATGTGAATGTCACATTCTGCACTGACATGTTATTAAATATTGCAGGTTACAGAGTGGTGACTCACTTGCTGAGCTCAGTGTAGATAGGCAGGACCTCAGGGTGGCAAACAAAGGCAAAAGCCAAGATGGGGATGGTGTATGCTGTCTGAGGAAACACATGACTTTCTGTGATTAGCAGAGCAACCAAGACTCCCAGTAAGAGTTCAACGTATGGTCATCTCAGCTGAGCAGGCCTACCTGTGAGTTGATTGTGATCATGCGGGGGCCGCAGTGGGAATCGTCGTCCTCATGAACTAGGTCGTTGTTGTACTCGTGACTATGGCTTGAGATGTTCAGGCTGTGGAGCGCCGAAGTGCTGTTGACTGAGAACTCCTCAAAGGGGCAAGGAATCTGAAACTTCTTATAGGTAACCTGCAGAGAGACATGAAAGGGGGGAACAAAAGCAGGGGTATATTCAAAGAAAAAATTAAAGACCAACAGGACGTGTCAGAGTCAGCAAACAAGAGCTCTCAGTGATCAGTACCGAGCTTAAAAAAAGGCCATTTCACATCAGATTAGGGTGACTCAGCCTCTAAGTACTCAAGTTTTACTCTCAACCTTTGATGTCAGTTAAGCACCTCTTATATTCACCTTATCAAACCAAGCCACATACCACTGAAAATAGAGATGAGGGTGGGAAAGTGCATAAGATATGTGCCATGATGGCATGCCAGAACAAATGAGGCTCCTTGTAAAGAGTCACTGTGATGATATGCCACACTGTATATGAGCTGGAACAACTTACAGCGGTGAGAAAGAACACCATGCAGCTGAGAGAAAACCCACTGGTGTAGCCAAGGTAACCTGAAAAGAGAGAGAAAAAGACAGCTTGTGTGACTTCTTAAAATGAACTTCTCCATGTGGTCCTTATATGTTGTCTGAGATACCTGCAAACTCTATTAATTACACAAATAGTCAATAGGCTTCTGCAAAGTCAATACTCCCCAAAATGCCCCATTCGAATGACCTCACATCACTTATAGCATAGGATCTTATCTCTGGGAAAATTATGTCTAATTGGGCACCTGCTACTTCCACTGCAAGTCGTGGGATGAAAACACACACTAATTACTTGACTTTGAGGTAAATACTCCATCAAAATGTCATTATGTAAGTTGGCTCAAAGTCAAAATAAAACTTCCATCCTAAAGGTAGAAAGAATTACTTGATACGCAACCTTCAAATGCATGTGTTAGATAAGCGTACTTGAGTAAAATGTTAAGATTTAAAATACCATACAAAAGAGCAAAAGTACAATTAATTCAGTAATGCATACAGGTCTGTTGTGTCAGACCTATTGAGTAAAAATAGACAATGTTCCAAAGAGCCAGAGAAGTGCACCAACATCACTGAATACCATTTGGTAGGCAGGAAACACAAACCAGGAATCAAAACTGGAACCAGGTCCATGTGATCAAAATGCAACGAATTTTGGTCCTAAAAAGATTCTTGGAAAAGTCTCTTTAGTGAAACAGACCACAAAGGTCTCCCCTGCATAAAGCTTGAACACATGACAAAAGTCTAACTGTGAGAACTGAACTGAAATGTCTTACAATTAATTTCAAGTGGATGGAAACATACAGTGATCACAGAGAAACTTTACAACTTTAATAGCTTTACTCACCAAGCTGCTTCATTAAAGCAAGAGGCAGGATGACACTGGCAGAGACCATGATGACCAGGTAGTTTCCATTCAAGTACCACAGACTGTTTGGAGAAAAAAAAGTCTAGTTTACTTTGGTGAGCTCAGCATTTCAAACACTTGCACAGTGACACAGTACACAAAGAGACAGAGACAGAAATAAACTGGAAAGAGTAAGATGGTCAGAATTTGGTTTACACATTTGGGTGTAACTTGGTCTTGTAGTATAACTGGAATGTCACAAAAAAGTCTGAGAGAACTTGTCTGAATGACATCAGGTTGCTAAAAATCTACAGGTCCAAGTGACATGTTGCCAGACCGACAGCAACCTGCCGGGGACATCCTGGGCCACAAGGTTGTGGAAAAAACATGTTTGCTTATGTTGCTCTAGACGGTTGTACTGGAAAAGACTCTTACATAACAGACGATTTATGTGACAGTTGCAGAAAGAGAGGACACACTAGATTGAAGGTTACGATATTGTAACCCTATTTCTCTAAACACAGGTAGAGCCCTCTCTTGGAAACTATGGGTAATACTCCAATCAAACACATGCAATCGCCCACTGAAATTTGCTTGTATGTAGCTGGCAAATCAGTACGTGCCTACTGATTCCATGTGTCTCACACAGTATATAATGCAGCACCTCACTGCCTCTCTAATCCAGTAGGAGTGGCAGGGTCCATAGGTAAGACCATAGACACTGCCACACCACATGTGGAATGTGCTCTGACCACAGTGGAGGAGTTCTTACCACTCCCTCTCCATAGCATATGAACAGCTGTTCAATGCACCAAAAGGGGCAGTGTGTTCAACATAACATGGTAATGTATATTGGGCATAAGAGGCAGTTTTGCCTCCATGGTGTCCCCATGGGGTGAAGGACAAAATACCTCAAGCTGAATAGTTCTCGACCTAAATGAACTCCTTATGTTCTTAGGAACAAAGGAGGGATTCGGTCTGAGAATAGCACCACTGTGGTGAAGCAGCAAACAGCTGGGGTGAACTGACAGGGCGCCCAATTCACTCACTCTCTTAGCTGAGATCAGCGCAAGCAGCAAGGCTGTGTTGAATGACAACGCCTTCAGAGAGGAGTGCTCCAGAGGCTCATAGGGATCACTTACTACACGCATCACTGGCCGTTGTCTCCTAACTCCTTGTAAGAAACTTTTCAGGGTGTGGGCAAAGGCCAGAGCCCTCATGATGGGGGGAAGCAGCTGCTGCATACACTTTAACAGTGGCATGAGCCCCTTTTCCATCAGATGTAGAAAGGAGAAAACCTCTCTCATTGCATGTCAGGGGGTCCAGTCTCCTTTCCTTGCGCCAGTGTTGAATTCCCAACCACTTTGCTTTGTAGCAAGCAATGGTTGATCCATCTCTCGCCTCTTGGTCAGTCTGCACCACCTGTGCAGATAGTCCAACCCGCACCAGCCTGTCCCTCTCAGGAACCAAGCCTGGAGAAGTTGGTCCAACATGGCCAGTGTGCCTATCGAGCCTGCCTCCTGGGACAGAGGCCCCCACATTTGGGACAATGGAGTAGGGCTGGCCTGCTAACATCTGGGTCATCTCTGCATACCACGGACCACAAATAGCAGTCTGGGGCAATCAGGAAGACTGACAGTCTCTCTTGTCTCCCTCTCTCCAGCTGAGGGGGAATGAGACAAAGAGGAGGAGAGGCATAAAGTAACCTTCTTGGCCATGGTGTGTCTGCAACGCATCCACTCCTTTGTCTTGCAACATCAGAGAGAATCAGAGTGAGCAGTGACAACTCCCAGGTTGTTAGCTACCATGGCCTGCTGCACACCCAACCAGAAAATTTTCAGCCCTGTGACTGGTGACTTCGTTTTCAGCAGCTCGTTCCCGGACACTTTGACACACTGCCAAATGACTGGGAAAGGAGGTGAAATAGAGGCTGGTTGAGCCAGTTGAGCTAGGCCGTAAAAGCTTTAATGTGGCCGGCTAATCAGTTTGGGCAGGATAGGCGGAGGCAGTGTGAGCCCTGCACGCTCCAATGCCATGGCTGTAACCTCTGAGAAATCACGGCGAACTGATGTTAGAAGTCTGGTTTATCTGGTTTGTTCTGGTTGTCATACTGCTTGCTTGTGGCCCAGATCTGGGAAACAGGGGTGGACCGCCCAAGTGCCATCATTCCATGCAACAAAGTGTTGGGTGTGGGCCGGATCAGGGCCACAGAAATTTTGCTATCTGGGGAATTTCCAAAGGTGAGTGAGATTGCAAACGCAGATGAGAAGATGACGCCATTGTTTATCTGCAGTCTCAACTGAGGTGTTCAGCAGCAGCAGCAGTGGGGCACCAGATGTCACACAGCTGAAAATGGTCCCACCATTGCCGCCATTGAAAAGGCGGGAGTCCTTGGCAGTAAACGCAGAGCAGAGGCTGTATCATGCTGCTCTCTGCATGGTCCCGACTGAGGCGAAACAAAAGAGATGGTGGCAGGTGGTGGTGACGAAGCCAGGGACTCCATCCATGGAGAGGTAAAATCAGTGGGCAGAGTGGCCTTTGCTGAAAAGAGTGGCAGTGAGGCGCTGCCTTATATATTGTGTGAGGCACACATAATTCGTAGGCATGCCCTGATTGGCTGGCTACTTAAATGTTTTTACATTTTAGTGGGCGATTGCATGCATGTGATTGGAGGCAAGTATTACGCAGTAGAGGGAAGAGCCTGTGTGAGATAGAACCTAAAGAACACAGCTTTGAAGAAGTCAATAAATGTTATCAATATCAACTTATTGCCATCACAGTCCCTAACTTTCTTTACTAACATCTATTTGTCACTCTATCCCATATACACACAGCCACCCCAAAAATAGTGCACTTGTTGAGGGCATCGCTAAAAGGTTGTGGATCAAGGCTACAAAGCATGTGAGATTGGAATGGCACATCCAATCTTAGCACTGCTTCTTCTACAGTCCAGGTTACCCTCATGTCCTCCCTTTAAACAGACATCCTGTGAATGCCCTTCATAAAACATAACTCCCTCATATAATCTAAATACCCTGCAGGACATAGATCTGCGTTCTCAACACATGCAGACATGGTTCATGTTGGTAGGTGCTTGCATGCAGTTTGAGGTGCGCTGCTGACTGGCTTCATGTCCCGGTGTTCTGTGCTGATCTGTCATGATGATCTAATCATTTTGGATGAGTGGTTTTCACGTGAGGTGAAATGTAGCTTTGGTGACTTCAGAGCTTTTTTTTAAGTCTATTGAAGTAAGTAGGTCTCAAGTGACTTGAGTCAAGTGTCTTGAATCAAGTCTCAAGTCACTGAGAACTTTCAAAGCTCTGTTAATAGTGCTTTCTGCATAGCTGATACATCTTTTAGGCCTAATACTTGAAGCAGTAATAATCAATATTCCTGTGTTAACAGTGGAAAGTGGAAGTAAAAAAAACATTCCGCTGAACCAAAAAAAAATCCAGTCTAAAGTTCTCATTTATGTAACTTAAGTCAGACTCAGCAGCTATTGAATATTTGACCCTCTCTCTGTATAACCATGATAAGACTCCACTGCAAACTGTATATTTTACCTGGTGATCCTCATACATTTACAATACATCTCCATGTATTACTAGAAACATTTTTTATCTTCCCAGGATCCCAGGATATCTTGTCCAGTGAAAGATACCAGTCTGTCCGTCAGCCACACGTCATTGCTCTCTATATAAAGAGTCACAGGTCATAAATAAAGTCCCAGCCCCGCCACCCGCCCCTCATTCCACTATGCTCTCCTGACGCAATGGATTTCAACATTGAGAGGCGCGTTGAGTGGAAATTAACAGTGTGTGTCACGGTTGTCTAGAGCTGGCTCTGAGCTGACCTGCCCTTATGCTTGGCCTCGGAATTTGGCACTTGTGTCACACCACCTGCTGCTGTTATTTGTGTCTGTGTGTGTGTATGAGGAAACACAAATATTGATTGTAGCTAAGCCTCTGACCCTGACATAAATACACATAAACACAACAAACAGCACAACAAAATTGCCACAACAAGAAAGTTGTTTAACACAAATTGTGTCGTGTACTCTGTATCAACTTGAGTGCGAGTGACTGAGGTGACTGTTTGGAACAATCAAGTGATATGATGAATCATCTAAATTTCTGATTAAAAGAATAGGGAGTGATTTCTAAATCTTGCAGGCCTGACAGACTGTGGTACAAAACTCTACAGTTGCAGCTACAGCTCCCTTTTCAGCACAAGGGTTGTTTTTAGATTTTGAACCAGTAGCTGGAATCTACCTAAGCCCCCCATGGCCTTATGCAGAGTGTCTGTGTCTGTGGCATGACTCTGAAATGAACGCAGCTTTCCTGCACAAGCTGACACAAGCAGTGAGGGTTTATGTTGTGTGTATACATAACTGACAGATACCATACCATGGCCCCTTTGTCACTCCACCAATTACAAGCTTCCATTTTCATCACACTCCCACACTCACTCAATGACTGGTGCAAACTGAATATTTGCTGCCCACAGTCTGTCACAAGCCCCTTGACCCTGACACAGTGTCTGCTCTCTGGACCAAGAGCAGGCGGGAATCATGTGGTGTTCACCAGCAGAACAGAGATGTTGATGATGTAAATAAATATATATAACATAAACATAAAGGATAATACTCACTCAGCGTTGGGATCTGCCTTCAAGAAAGCTTGGATGACAAGCGGCAACTCAGATTTCACAATGTACAGGTAGCTGGACATAGCTGTAAAAGATGAGACAGAGAAAAAAAGAGTACTAATCACCCATACTTTACCCATACTAGGGAATAAAAGTCAGGATACCTTGTCCTCTGCTGTTTTGATTTCCCCCCAACTGTATGAGAGTGCAATATTAAATCACTGGGTCATTCCTTAAAATATGACTATGTTTAGGCCAACAGAAGATAAATGAGTTAAGGAAGCAGTATTTCCCCGGTTTAGGTCAGAAAGAGTCAGCTGATGAGACAGCTTTTTTATAAATTCGTCATCAGGCTCTCCTGCTCTTTGCTCTTTTAACATTTCCATGTTGCATACTTAGAGATGTATCCCCAGGAACAAAAGACAAAGTAATGAAGCAAGGCAAGCATCGACATGTGTTTGGGTGGGTAAGGGGGGATACAAACTCTAAGCTGTGTGGCGGCTTATAATTAATGTTTACTGCTACTGGGAGTTTGCAAACAGTCGACATATTTGCAAACACAGTGGCTACCCACCTCCAATATTCTGCAGGGTGATTGCAATACCAGCAGCCATTTTTCCTGGAGTACCAAAGGCCCTGTACCCCAGCTGCTCATAAGCACGAATTCCTGAAAGTAGATTACAAACAAGTCAGTTGTGTTTGCCGAGATGTTCCTCTGAACCAACACAATAAAACACTTTTTTGAAAGTAAATACAGAAAAAAGGATGGTGTTACTTTCCCTGGATGCCACACAATAAATTATAGAATTCATTCAGTAGTAATCATTCTGTCATGTAAACCACAACTTAAATGTAATCAAATGCTACAGTGTATGTGTGTGTGTGTGTGTGTGTGTGTGTGCGTGTGTGTGTGTGTGTGTGTGTGTGTGTGTGTGTGTGTGTGTGGTTATAACAGGCAGACTATAGCTCCCTTTTATCTTAAATCCATTCCCCTTTTGAAATTAATTTTTCAGAGGTTTTCTAACTTTTATATAATGAGATATCCAGAAGTAACAGAACTTTTAGGTTTCAATTAAGTCCCCTGGTTTCTGTTTCTGGTGACTGTACTCTATGCTAGATAACTACTGTTGTGCTTTACAACAGGTTGTGTCATGGACAGGCTTACCCACAATGCCAGATGATTTGAGCAGCAGATGAATGGAATAACATGACAGGGCTGCTACTGCAGACAGAAGAAACCTATGACACAATGCAAAAGGGAAAGTTATATACCTGCATGTTATAAAACGCTACATTCATTCACTTGTATTCCTCTTCTATTAATTTCCTTAGTTATTACTTTGACCATTTGCATTAAGTTGTGTATTGTATATATTGTATATCTCTTTAGTTGCAAAACCATATTTTCATTTAGCCTGGGAAGTTTAACTGCACTGGCAGCATTAATCACTGGTTTTCCACTTTGTCAGTTTCCTGCCATTGCATGAGATTTAAAAACTGGTGCTGCTCAAGTAAGACAATTGTATTACTGTAACAGTATATCAACTATTGAAATAAATATTTAGCATGAAACAGGAAGAGGCATTCTTGAAATGATAATTATTTTCATGATAGAATATAAATGTCCACTGATGAAGGTCAATAGTCCTACACATGGATGAAATGTTATTTCCCATAACAGAAGCACTGAACCCTGAGCAAGTCAGTACAGTGCTCTCTATTCAGCATTCCTAATGGGTCACAGGGTGATCCCAAATCCATCACCTTTCCCAGGCCTTTTCCACCCAGCATTTCCAGACAGATAAACACCCTGTAGCCACAACTGAGGTGAGGATCGTTCCATCTGACCTACGTCTGTACGCAGAGAGTGGGAGGCCAAGCCCTGAGATTCCACTGAAAAGTTATTGGCAGTATAACTTATGCAAGCTTTTCAAATATGTCTAGTCTGTTCCCTTTAAAAGAGGCTCTTGCTGCATTTAATCCCAAAGACATCAGGGAAAAAAGCAGATTGTATTTTATGCATGATGGTGTTTAATGGGTTAGGGTTACAATGAAAATAAGTTCTAATAATGAAACAGAAAATAAGAAGACTATACTAGCCAGTTTTTCCATTTGAAGAGACGCTATATCCTAAAGTAGCTGAAGGAGTTTGGTATTGAATAAATATATTTGATTAATAATCTTAATATGAATAAAATTGCCTATACTATAAGCTGTTTGAAACTTTGCCTCAGCTAAACAAATTGTTAAGTTTATTAGATACTGTAACGGTTTGTTTTAAGCACTTAATTTTTTTATCAGTGTTATGTATTGGGAGCTGCACTATATTATATACTATATTTTGTTATCTTGAACAATGACAACAAAGCTGATTCTGATGAGATCCAGCATCTTCTAGGTAAATTAATCAACCTGAGCACCTTGCTGAAACACTATTATCACTGTATAATGAGTGGAGAAACTCTACTCCTGATATGAACTCCTGATAATGCATTCTTAACATACAGCCTAATTTGAATATACCTGTGCATGTTTCAGTCAGAATGTTGAGTTTGAATAATGAATTTAGCCATTTTGTAAAATTATAATGAAATGGCATTTGGTATTAAACGTCATGCTGGAGGATTTTAACATTTCACCTACATCTGCTGACCGATCAGAACCTACATTTTTTTCATAATTACACACAAGTCTGCATTCTGTGCATCTTATATCACGTGTCATTCATTTCAGTGTGTTGGCCTTATACATACAGCAGTTGACACATAAAGGTTTGTGAAGTATTTGCAGATTTATCGCAACTGTGTTACATTTTTAAAGGCTGTAGTTTTGTATATTGTTCACAAGTAGGTCTTTTTTGTGAACTATAACTTGCTGCTACTGTAGATTACATCTCCTTAGCAATGATTTGGCTACATCAAACCAGAAGTTACCAACTACTTATAATTTCTACCTATAATATCCCTGACACAATTACCTATAGGAATTTCATTGGATCATCTTGAAAGTTTTAATAGATTTAGTATTGAACTGACTTCCTGTCTCCACAGTTCAGGCGTTCAACATTGAAGCCATCATCTTTTCCAGTCCTGCTACTTGCTCTCTGCAGCTACACAAACACAGAGTAAATGACCAACACCAAGGTCATGGTCTGAGATCAGCAGTCTGCATGGAGCAGAAGGAAGTAAATGAGCAATCCAGATTCCTCACACGGGGTCTGGAGGTTTGGTTATTCTGGGCTGTGGCCTTTCTGGGTTTGGTATGTGGCAACGAGGGCAGGGACGAGAGCCTGAGAAAAAGGGTATGAATATTATGGGACATGATCTGTTACAAGATGTCATGGCATCACTCCTATAAGTAGCTAGCACCACCCTTGTTCTTGATAGCACTACCAAAGCAGCCCGCTCTTTAGCTGCAATCCCTCTTTGTAAGGACCCCCTCCCAAAGAGTCCACTCTGTTCTGATTGGTTAGCTCCTGGAAGCTGGCCTTTTCTTTATTTGAAATATAGGCTAATGTAAAGGCTGGATGAGGAAATAGAGGTAACTTTGCAAAAAGGGTGTCCAGGGCAGGCTGAAGCCCTGGCTTTTGACTTGAAGGCCACATTTTTACATATGTTCACCTCAAGATTTGAAACTTTTACCATGTTTAATATAGACACCTGACTTTACAACAGTATATAAATGACAGGAAATCCTAAAGAGCATGTTATGTTGCCTTTAAGGTCAATAGAAAGACAATGTTAAGAAACTGACAATAATTCAACACTGCAATCATCAACGTCGGTGACTTTGCCTGTGTTTGATAAGTTAGTAGACTCTTGTTTATGTTTTGGAAATGGCCCTTTTTTCATAAGCATACTTATTTACTCACCAGAAGAGGAGTATGCCAGTGTTAGCCATGGCATAGGCCAACCCCAGGATTCCACTCCCCATAATAGCATTACCCAGGTTGAAGACAGACATGCCAAAAGAGGTCTTTCCTTCAAACTAAGGGGAAGAAAAAACAAAAACAAAAGCAGGCATTCAATTCCATTCCAATTCCAATTTAAAAAACAAAAAGAATGCTATTAGTCCTGTTGTATTTCTATAAAGGTGGGTTTTCTCACTCACATCTGTGAAGCGAATAACTTTCTTTCCATCTCCACTGGGCAAAAACTCCTCATCCTCCAACAGTCCATCAGGGTCATCAAATCTAAAGGACACATTTATGGCTGTTAATTTATAGTCTCTTCATCTGCTGCTGAAAAATGGCAACATATCTAGTTTACATAATTTATGGGCAATCATTTAATTAAAGCTAAGATGCAGTTAAACCCTGACATACCTGACTGTTTGAGTGCCATTTCTGTGTAAGGATCCACCCGTTGAGGCAAGCACAAAAACAAAGTAAACATGCATTTAAATAAGCAAACATTATGCAAGAAGTCTGTATGTCACTCACTACATCCATTATCATGGTCATTATTAATGGGAAGTTCTTAATATGGGGACAACTGTAGATGCAAATGAAACTATCCAAAAATCCTTATACACAACTTCTCTTTTGTTTTTGTTTTTTTTTTGGAGGGGGGAGGGGGGTTGCACTGATGTTTGCATGTTAATTATATACCAGGATGTGGTTTTCACACAAATATAAATAAAGACCTCAGTATAAAAATGCCTGACACCACATGCTGTGTTAAAATGCCATTACCAGTATTTAAGCAGCGAAGGACAGCCATTAATCTGTGTGTGGAAAAAAGGAAGAATACTCACTGATCTTCTTCTAGCAACGTCTTCATTGGCACGCTCACACCATGACTTTTCCCGTTGGATAAGATGTTCATTTCTGACTGAGAAGGTTCCATTATCCAAGTTGTAACAGACTCTTTTTGGCTTGTATATGTTCAATGAAGGAGATCCTTTAGAGTCATTCAATATCTTGAATATCTGGGGCAGAGGGAGAAAAGACATGAGTCACAACCATAGAGATGTGGGGGTTTGGGTTTGTTTGTTTAAGATACATTATTCCATGAACTCTGCACATCACTGAAAATGCACAGTTTGTGTGTTTAAAGGCCCCGAAAACAATTCTCAGTCAGCTTCTTACTATGAGCAATAGGGTCCTATATGAGCAAAAGATTTCTGCCAGTTTGAACAGTTCTGAAAGATTTCTGTATTTTTTTTTTTTTTGTCTGTGCTCTTCTTGGTGTTTTGAAGTGGGCTGGGATGTCATATGCTTCAATCAGGATTGAGCAACATTTGACACAAAATGTCATGACAGCTGTGGGATTATTTTCTTTTGTTGCCAGGTTACTGTCAATCAAATCTGATCAAACCATACTCTCACAGTCTCTGTATGAAGTTGATTAGCTGAGTTTTTAAGTGTTAAACTCTCACTAAAAATAACTTACTGTGTTTTCCCCCTAGAACATTAATTTATTGCACACTTAGAATGTTTAATGCTATTGAAACATACTTTTTTGAAGCACTGTTTTTAGGAGCAATATATGATTTAAAAAAATAGTATGGTAAGGATATTTTTGTTTTTGTTTAACGTTCATTGATTTTTCTTGCTAACTAATCAGCCTACATATGGGGGCAGACATTTGCAAATAATATTACTAAAATAATACCCCATATGTGCACCTTTTGGCTCTCTACTGAACACTTTCTTTCTACTGAACAGGTATCCTTAAACATCTGTGATGAATGAATCTTATATTCAGTATTTGTCTGTTCCACAACTGCACAACACTGACCCACTTCTATTGTTGACACAGTGACTTTCAACAGTCCTGACCTCATTTATTCACTCATTCGATTCACTCACTGAAACATCAAAGGCATGAATAGCACTTACTGTACTGTAGCTGTAAATGATCATAAGCTGAAATGTGTAAAAATATTTTTAAAAACAGGATTCAGTGACAATTTTTTAAATTTTTGCTTTCCAGAACTTTAGTACTGAGCAAGGCAAACAAACCTAGATTTTGTCAAATCAACAAATAGGTCAAGGTCTAGGTCTATTTGAGTTTCTTTGAGTTTTGTTTGCTTTTGTGGTAGTTGATGTCACAGGGATTCCTAGAGCTACAGCTCAGATTTCACACAATGACACAATGGTGTTTATGATGAAAATGAACCAAACATGATGAAGCAAAATGTTAAATTACTCATAACAACAGCCCTCAAATTACTGAAAAAGCAGTTTGCAAAACAGTTATTACTATAGTACTATGATTACACCTCTTAACAGAATATTCCTTTAATGAGTGTGGGGGTTCAGCTTGAAGAGAAAGGAGGTATATTTGTCAAAAGATTACTTTGACACTATTAATATCCATCTACAGCCTCCTATAAGCCCAGTAACAAAGATGAGTTCTCTTCACATTTCAATGCAAACTCTGAAACAATGCTGTGTGTTGTTCGCTGTTTCCGCTGTGACCGGTGTACAGCAGTCCAATTGTGTCCACAATGTCCTCTCCGCCAGAAGATCACTGTTACTGCTATTCATACTGTACAGCTAAAGAGGGTCATTGATACCATGCCATTGTCGCTACAAAAGAAACCCGAGAGGAATAAAACTAAGTCTGCAAAACCTCTGCCAATAAAAACAGCTCTCATGATCAAACCTAATCTGGACACCAAGAGAGAATCGTCATTGCCTTATCTGGTCAGTGACATTATTTGCCCAAAGTTAACATGTCCCTCAACACAGACACAAACGTAAAAGCCATTAGCTAATGTCAATACTTCCTGTTGCAATCAGGCTTTGATGATGATCATTTCAAAAGAAGTGACACTGAGAGAAAAACATGACGTTTCTGTTCATGAAACATCACTGATTCATGTAGACTCAGTGATAAACACGCTGACTGGTTGCATCACACCAAATTTTAAGAATGTGCCCCAGGAGAATCCAATCACTGTTACAGATTGTACACAAACAACCAGAAAACAGTGGATCGGAACAGTCTGGAACCGCTGCATTTACAGTAAATACATTAGGAGACTCATTAGCAAGTCTCATGATGTTGGCATTTTTCCACCCATATGATCACTGTTTTGTTGTAGTGCTGTACATTTGTAACTGACAATATACCCTTGTCAATACATGTCATATCATAGGCTGTTACAGTTTCTTGTTACAATTTCTGTCAGTGGTGGTGAAGACAGGAGTCATTAAAGACAGACAGAGGAATTAAAAGTTGTACTATGAAATATATGTATTTAGTACAGGAAATCAAAAAAAACCATGACCATGAAAACAGATCAAAGCACTGATCCACCAACATGTATAAATGTAAAATTGGTCCACAGGCAAGCATATAATTCAACATACAAGGAGAGTAAAGTTTTAATATAGGTTTTAATTATAAATAAAAATAATAAATAATAAATTAATTAATATTTAGTTGGTTTCAAAGGGAGCTTCTCTTTCAAGGTAATTCCTTTTCTCCTTATAATTAAAATCACATGGTCCTTTCTAGGAAACTCCTTGGGGACATTATTAGGAAAGCACAGACGAATGAAATAAAACATTTCCAGGTGTTCGCTGGGCTTTTAAGAAGTGTCAGTAAGACTCAGTTCTCTGAAAAAATATCGAGCCATGACAACCAGTAGTAAATCAGGCCAACTACCAGGTGCGTCTCACCAAAAATCTAACCAAAAACAAAAAAAAACACAGCATGATGTGCATTATGATGTAGTGTAGCTTTCCAGCTTTTATCCAATCTAGAGGACACAGTCCATCAGCAGCATTGACACAACTACCAAAGCTAAAAGGCTTCCGACATGAAAGCCAAGGAAAGTGTCAGGCAGACATATGAGTTCTTTAAACAGACACTTTGCTGGTACTATTTCTGGCAGTCTGGACAGTTCAGATCCTCAGTATGATACATGACAACTTGTTAAAGACTCAACAAAATACAGTTTATGAGGCAATGCATGTTTCTCCCAGGAACACTGTTTGCAGATATTAAAAGGTGGATAATTTATGGATAAACCAAGACAGAATTAGCTTAATGAAATGGTCTAAAAATGCATAAATTGGAGAAAGACTGATGCTGAATGTCTGACTAAATGGATTTGACTTGTTTGCATCTAAACCAAGAAAAGTACTGATGCCTTGTATAACCGTTGCTTAGAGAAAGGGACATCAATTCATTGTTTATGGGTATGGCAAAAGCTGCAAAGGTTATTGGTAAAAATAAACCTTGATATTGCTTCGTCGCATCCAGCTCTCAGCCAACATCTTTATAACCCTGGTGACCTTCCTGCTGTTATGAAATGATCAAGATCACATGTAAAATTGTTAAAATTGTTAAAAATAAGTCTCTTTTTTGGTCATTTGTGTTTTAAGTAAAATATTGTTTTTTATATTGATGTAACACATGAAATAAATCCTCACTGCCTTACTGTTTACTGATACAGATTCTTGTTTAAAGTTCATGTGTGAAGTCCATCTGAGAAAATGCCCAATGAGCATATCCTCTTCTACCGAGTACCAGGAGGAGGGTCACCCTACACTCTTACACTCTACTGGAGCCCACAGTGGGTTCTGTTACATAACAATTTGCTAATGAAGGAGTATGAGAGTGAAAAATGTTATTTGGAGTTTGTGGACATACATGACATTTGAAATGTTTGAGCAGGTGGGAGTGAAAACAACCATTAGCTGTTTGATTTTTCTGTCCATGTTCAATGTTAAAGTGAGAGATTAGCTATTTATAAAACATTTTATGCTCAAAAAAACCCTGTAGTACATTCCTAACTCTTTCCTTGTTGGACATGGCACAGGACAAGTGGGGGGCAGTGGGCGAGCAGATATATATGAGGAGATGCCCATGTAGTGGTGTATCGGCAACAAGCACGAGGTTCAGCCAAGAGCGCCTGGCAGCACCAGCTCATCATCAGCCACGTGCCTGCTGGGGACAGAGGAACACATGCTCGTGTGCTGCGATACCACCTGAATATACGTATTCTCCTCTGTGGCAAAGCAGACTACATAGATTGTTTTATTCTGGTATAAATCTCTAATGTATCACATATCTTTTAAACGTTCCAAACACCTTTTAATGTTTAAAACTGGCTTGTTGGCCATTAGTTTAGCTGTATGTGGATGTGAAGTCTGTTATAAGAAGGGATTTTAGAATGAACTACTAATTCTATATCATCTTAATGTGTCTTTTAACATTAATTACCATGAAATGACAATTAATAAAATGTGATTTGTTAAATGATTTATTCTGATGGAAAAGATAAATTAATACTCTTTCATTCACATCTTGGTACACAAACAAATAGCCCTTGCTTTCCATTGGCTAATGTCCATAATTAATTTTGATGTTTGCAAATATCATATAAATTCAATTGTAAGAGTTATTCATAATCCATCACACACATAATTGTATTACATTTTTATTGAGTCTTGAAATTCATGAATGTATTATAAAAAAAAATAAAAGTTCTTCATACACTGTCTTGGGCCAGCTACAATCATTCAGTCTGCAATTACTGACCTTTATTCATCTTCTAATGCATGTTTTCCAAGAACAGAAAGAACTAAAAATATAAGTTGAGTAACATTGCAAACAAGAACATCAGCTCTCTGCATCACATCCCAGTTTGGAATCCAAGCAATGTAAAGCATGAGAGCACACACATACTAAAGATTTAACCGATTCTCAAGTAACAAATATAAATAAATAAATAATCACTTTTTCACCAAAGGGGTTAGCACGCTACTGTAATCTAAACGCCTGGACAATCAATTCATAGACACCATGAACTGAATGATTAACCAAAAAAAAGTCCTTGAGAGATAGTTTGTAACTTGACACTGTAGTGGTGTATCAGGTCTTAGCAGCTGCTTGTGTAACATTTAACATCGTCACTGTGTACAATATCAAGTATGAACACACTCTACAATCTGTAAGTCCAATAGAATTTCAGAGTAAGACCAAAACCTGACATATTTTTCTGGTTCTGATTGTGCCCAGATTTATGAAAGGAGGCTTTCCAAGTGTGTAATATTTCCCCTGACTTTTGAGCACATTCATTTATCAATCAATCATGAAGTGCTTAAAGGGAAAATTCACTACTTTGAATATGATGAAGACTAGGTCAACTATGTAGTAGAAATGTGCAATTATTTTTGAAATTGGTGCCCTATAATTAAGGAAAACTGAGAAAAAGGTTGTAGATTCCCCATATCACTCTTAAGAGGAAATCCTACAACAACCAGAATGCAATGTGTGTGGTCCCATCCAATCAGCTACAGATGGTATGTTTACAGAACACAGGGGTTGAGTACATTTTCCCACCAGAGTAGTGAGTTAGCAGAGGCAAAGTGTTATATTTCTTTACTGAGGCTTATTTTCATTTACAAAATGTTTCTTCTTATCTAGTCTGGACATATGGGACTGGTGTGCAAGGATCATAAAACAAACAGCTAGCTGGAGTCAATTATGTGGATCAATGCAAACTTACCGAGAGTTGCACAAAAACCTGAACACTGCCAGAGCTGCCGGTGCAAGTGGACTGATATTTCTGATTATTCTACTGTTGCAAAACGATGATTTAATGGCATAAAATAAATAATTAACCTGTCAGAATGCGTTTGGTGTCTCATTTTGAATACCTTTGGTGATATAATGGTTGGGTTCAGCAGCTTTGACACATCTATGAGTAGCTGAGCACTGCAGCATTACAGGCAATAAAACATCTAAAAATGGCTCTACATTTAGGTGACATTTAGCAGCCTTGAATAAATGTTATGAAACCATATGGGATAGAGATGAAGGCACATCACAAATATGTGATATCCAATATTATGAAAGTCACAACACACAACATTTATTAAAATATCATCTGAGCCCACTAAATTCCTCATGGAATGACTGCAATGCCGTCTCCTCTCACCTCGCTTCTAACTCCTTCTCATACTCATGTCACACATGCTGACAAATTCGTTGAAAGGAAGCAGCATTACTGAGGTACAAACAGGGGGCCAAGTAATCATTTAATATGCTGTTTTACAACCAGCCAATACGCGCTGTGTATACACAAGGATTTAGCAGAGAATATTAAACTTGGCTGTCATTTTAATGATTATTTGCAGAGCAAGATCAATCTGCCTGACAATCCTGCTGTATTATATTAATAACGTCTTGTTATGGCTTCTTATGGGGCTTATGAGAGCTGTTGGTTTTGCTGAAAGTTTTTGTTTCCCGCTCAACTTGATGAAGTATATTGCATTGTGCCATTAGGAGAAGAAACCATATGTGCTACGGATGTATGTTTCACAAGTGATGACTGATGCATCCTGAATCATGGCTGGAATGCAGGAGTTGGACACAAATACAGGGCTCTACTGTACAATGTGATGCAATCTAATGTGGTACAGTAATAAATAAATGTCAGCTTTGTGATGTTTAAAACGTTGATTTTATTTAACATTGTGTCAGAGAGCTAAAGTTTACTGAAGTTTACAAGTAGCATCGAACTAGAAGCTCAACAAAAATGTGTTTCAGTGTGACAACGGCAAGAAACTATATGAATATTGTTTGAAACTTCTTATTCGAAAATAAACTGAAGAGACAGGGCGCAGAGAGGTATAAGAGATAGCTGTGTTTGAACCAGCGCTTGTTGACTAAAAATACACCCTTGTTAGTTACATAAGGAATCAGTTAACTCTCATTAATTACGAGTACGTGTTGACAAGCTGCTGAGCAATTTTCTGAGAAATAGCTTGGTAACCAACAGCTGGCAGCAGGAGGTACCGGCCAATTTATCTGCGGGCATGTCAGGCAGCTCTTACACTTGAGCACAGGTCTGTGCATAAGTGTCGGTCCACAAATGTTACATTTAAAGATGAACAGACAGGGTGTGAACTACAGGGGAGTCAGGGGGAGCTCAATTCCTTTTAATAAGACATGAGCTCCCCTGAAAACATGATTTGTGAAATTTTTAACATATTGCCAATATGCTATTTTTGCCAAGCATTTCTAGTTTTTTGTATCTTCATCATCATGGATCATATGTAAAATTAGGCTATTATTGAGGTATGATCCATGCATGAGGGTGATTTTTCACTAATTCCCTTTTTCTATGTTTTGTACTCAGCATACAGATATGTCAAAAAGAAAACAAGGAAGCTTACTCGCAAATTTTGGATTTACAAAAAAATTTAAGACAATTGACTCTGAAGTCAGGCCTCTGTGGTTGTTTCTGCTTAAAGGTAAGGGCTATTCCCAAGGGCTATTATTCACTGTATGTGATGGGTGTTGATGAGGACTGGATCCCTTATAAACAGCCTGGCCTGTTTTTGTTGGTATTTACAATGCTGATGTATGTAAATGATCTCATCTGTATATGATAGACTTTAACAGTTGTTGATGAGCACTCGATCCCTGGTAGGCAGCCTGATGTGCTGATGCTGATGATTTAATGCTCATACAACTGTGTGTTTATTGGCTGTTCTGCTATTTGACATATCCGTGTCTTATTTGTGCTGATAACTAAAGGATATAATACATCATTCTGCAGAGTATCCGATGTCCTGCTCTAGTTGGCCATATTGTATCATACTGTTTTTTTTTATACCCATGTGGAGGTTTGATGTGGTCATTAACTGATTATTATAGCATACGTATATAGATGTGCTGACATAAAGTTAGTAGGCCTGCATGCTATGAATGTTTGTCTGCAACAAGATTCACAGTCACTCCTCACACGCCCCTCACCAGCCCCCACTCCTCGTAAAAAAAAATTCCTCCAAAAGTCATGGTATAGTTCACACACAGAACAGAGAACAGATGCAAATTACATCCATAACAATGTTATGAGTGACAAGTCTATGTATGTGTGCATATGGATTCCCTTTTGTTGTCAGCAAGCCAAAAGGTGTTTACAAAAGAAGCACATCACATGAGAGGTGTTGATAGTGGTCAAGGGTGTCTAAAGGACATATAGATATAGCATACACTAACTTTTCCCACATTAACATGATGGTTTGGGACTGAATCTGACCATAAACATTATTGTCACAGTGGTGGATGCTGTTACAGAAATGTAAGATTGGAAATTTTAGGAGCATTGTCCTTTAATTTTAAGTGACAGTAATGGAAAATGTATTAATGTGGGGGGTTTTCTATTGTTAGGAAAAGCCTTCAACACATCTTAACACAAGCATAAAAATGTGAGCTAAAAGCAAAAGGATGATAAATAAAGTACTGGAACAGATATGCTTTACATTTTGAAATGGTAATAGTCATACAACTGCTGACATTCAGTACATGTTCGAGTTTATAGCTTACTGAGGACATGGTGATTTATTCTCTGAGAGATCTCTAACACAATAACATATGGCTCTCAGTGGAATATTTTAGGCAGTATATATTGATTTGAGAACATATATTTTGGCAGTGATTGCCCCATAGGGAACAAACTCATATGGGAGTGTTAGTGCCATTTTCAACCCATTAAGGAATGGAAAACCACAAATCATTAAAGCTGCTCTTTGAACAAACTGAGAGCTATAAGGTAAATCAATTTTAGTTTAAAATTTCTCAAATATAAATTGTTGGGACAGTTTTCAAAAAGATCCTTAACATCAGAGGACCTGTAGGGAGAACATGCTATTTATGACGACTGGTCTGAGTGGATTAGGCCAAAAACTATTCTTTGCCATTTATCCATTTCAATACATTATATCAACAAAGGACTTTCCAATGACTTAAATATAAATAGACAATAACAACACATGATACTGTCAGGTTCAAGCCCACAGATTATGAATTCCATGACAAAGATAATAATAACCTCTGGAGTGCCTGACACTTAACACTTTGGTTGACTCAAATGCAGATATTCACAGGTCTCAAAAGTGTGACAGAAGAGCACAGCTGGCTGCTTCCTACATGGATAAAACATTGGCATCCACACACAGCACACCTGTCCAGCTCCTGCTCAAACTCTCAGCCACTTTTATCACCATACGGGGTCACTGACTGCAGCCTAGCTTATCTGCTCCCTTGCCACTGCAATGAACCCAGCATGAAAACCCATATAGGGAGTTCAGTGTATAGGATGGGGGCGAGGGAAGGGGGGAAGTCAAAAACGTACCCTCTCACCCACAAAGACAGAAGAAACTGGGGGTTAAGCACCTTGTTTCACACCATCTTAACAGTTGTTGCACAGCAAAGCAATATTTACATTTCCACACACATCACTTACTGAGAGAGTCAAAGATTCAAACTAGCAACCTGCAACACAGTTGCCAGCTTTTCCAACTATTAACATAACAGGACCAATGACACCTGTTATACATTCCTCATGAACCATTTTACTCTAATGTCTGAAAAGTTACAAGTTAGACAAAGTTTGATATATTTAAACTGTAAGTAGCCTATTATTATAACTATGTAACCCTTGACTAACTTTTTGCAGTAAAGTAACAGTCTAGCGTGGACTTTAAAGGACTAGTTCCCTCCAAACTCTTAATTAATAATGAAACTCATGAAACAACATAAGCTGTTTAGAAAATAATGTATTAGAAAATAAAAGTAAATGGGACTGTAACCAAAACTTATGTTCATCATCCATTAATCTGCAGATTGTTTTCTTGATCAATTGTCTATACAATTTTGAAAATGGCCATCAGAATTTCTTGAGAGTCCAAAGTGACATCTTTAAATTCATGTTTTTGTCTGACCACCAGCCCAAAATCCAAATATATTTACTTTGCTATCACATAAAGTCAGAGAAATACTAGGCAATTAATTAAACAATTAACATGGTGAAAAATAAATATACAATAATGTTCATGCCATATATTATTATTTATCACAGAATATATTATTTATCTTGACAAATTTGACAAAAAAGGGCAAAAATATATTAACTTTTCACTGTGTGAAGAACATTTAAATGGACAAGAAAACAGTAACACCATACATTTTTACTCTCTGGCTCTCTCTCTGTCACATATTCATAGTGAAAAATGTGTAAGGGAAATTTACACCTCTCCATTATCATCAGACAAAAAAATAATAACACAATATCACGAGTAATAGGCTCAGGCAGCAAATAGTGATAATGTGCAGCCTTATCTTCCCACACAAGGCGCTCTTCCTCCTCATGAGTATATTTAGCCGACAATAATGGAAGTAAAGTGCTTTAAAAGGCTGCCACTGCTTGTTAAAGCCAGTGTTTATATTACTCATGTGTTGAGGTAGACTGAGTACGATATCGCTGTGTGGTGTGATATTATTTTAGATTCTTGGTCGGTCGGATATGGGTTTAGTGTTACAAGGAAAGTGTATTTACTCGATCGGTGCCATGTGCTCCTTGAGCACCACCAGCACATAAAGGTGTTGGCTGAGTAAACCTCAGGAAAATGTTTCAGTTACTAGGGATTTGTGGAAATACCATACCAAGAAATGAGAGTCATAGAAATAACGTTTAGTAAAGTTTGAGAGATTCAACGCTTGTAAAAAAAACACATATCAACTGAAAATAGGAAACACCTGAGAAACACCAAATAAAAGTATCATCTCATGAGTCACGCAGGCTACTGCCATTCATCCAGCTGTTACCTGTTGACTTTAACTTTAGATCTGATGCAGCGTGTGTTCGGAAAAAAAGATGCAAATGAAGAATGAGTCGGACAATAGATGCACAACAATCTGTCACTGACTCCCTGAGGCACATGGTCGTGACATCTGGACTTGGCGCTCACGGCAGGGTGACCAAACGTGCTATTCTTATTTATTGATTACCCCCGAATAGGAAATAAAGCCACTGGTCCCGTTATAGTGTGTCATTTAAGCGTTTAGGCCATAAATATGCATAATGTCTATTTCCCTAGGGCTATTTAATCATTCATACTAAGATTCTAAATCATAACCTCAATCCTCCAATGAAGCCAGCTAGACACACACATAATTCAAACAAATAAAACTGCATTTAGTCTGACAGTAACATGTCAATCTTTGTGTTAAGAAATCTACCAGATTTGTTCAGTCTTACCCAAAGGGTCTTGTCACAAAGCGTTCTGGTTAAATCCTCTGATGTGTTGAAATAATTTGATGATCAGAATCTCTTCCTGTTGTCTGTTGAGCTTTCTCTTTTTCTCAGTGAAGGAGACAGTATTTAGCTACATTCGTGGTCATTTACATTCGGACCGTCGCTCTCCAAGTCCGCAGCTAAAAATGCGCTTTGAGAAATGGTCAGCATTGTAAAACCCTCCGAAGCTCAACTGTGGGGGTCGCATTGGGTCCGCCTCCTTTGCAAACCCCCACCTATAGCTGCGCTGTTCGCTGTAGGGTTCACCACTTGGTCTCCTATAGTTAGAAAGGGAAATGAAGGGAAAGTCAGAAGTGGCGGCCACACTGTCTACTGAAGTCTTTGGTGTGAAGGATTTGCGCATAAATGGCTCTGGAAATGCTTTACGCGAGTGGTGCGTAAATCAAAAAACTATCAATATGGAGTGAGTGTGAGATTCACATCTGTCTCGTAATTTATTGTGAGCATTAGAATAGAAATTAAACACATGAAATCGCCAATGTTATCATGGCACAACAAAAGCTTTCCTTTTCTCTGCCCATACAAACACACACCCTATTAAATCGGCACACCCTAAGCAATCTCCTACATTAATGGTGTATCTGATCCAGGAGCACTCAGCACGGTGCTGTCTAAGATTTGGCACCTGTTAAAGAGTCTGGAATGTGCTGAGTCCCCCCACACTGCCATACTCACACATGAGAGAACACTATTGGGCACTTAATACATAGGTGAGAAGGTCACCATTACCCCTGACAGGCAAACAACTATGTAATAAACTAATTCACTAATTGATTTTAATTGCATAGTTGCACAGCAAGCTGAATCAAAGTTCACTTCTCTGTTTTTCAAAGAAATATCAATGAATGATGGTTATGGCAAGGTGCAGATGTGAATCAAGAATAGAACTTTATTGTTCATCAGTGTGGAAAATCTTAAGCACAAGAGCATGGAGCAAATCAGGTAACAAAAAACTGCAAAACACACTGATATAGTAGTAAAAAAAATATATGATTAAAATATGAAATAAAATACTTCAAAACAATATCTGCAGCTCTGACCAGATGTGTCTGATATTTAAACCTGTCTAAACACTTAACACACACTGACTATGAAATGGACACATCTTCCCTGGAGAACTAACACATGCAGTTTCACAATGTAACTATTGTAGCTATAAGTGTCCAGCACAAGATCACCAAGAAGTCAAGCAGAGAATTCAAAAGAGTTTATATGTTGCCACTTTAGCGGCCTCTAGAGGCTGTGCTGGCTCAAAACAGTGTGAAGTTACTAATGTTCAAAAGCATATGTTATTTTGATCTCATTTTCTAAACATAGAACTGACCTCCTGGACATATATAAAATAAAGCTGTACACATCTACTGAACAGTATATAGATATACTAATCTGTGGATTAGAGGAATCAGTATCACTTCTACTGCCTTCTGCTGTCCTGACTTAAGAACCACTGAAATTCTTAAGGGCAGATAGTACAGCAGATTTGACCTATTTTGATGTTATCCTCATTGGACCTGCTGTGCTATAAAATGTGCAGGCTGAAGATATGATGATATGATTAGTTGCACTCCTGTTTTCCTGTGTCTACAACAGAAGACACTTGACGTCATGGCCTCTTAACTGACCTTTGTCCATGTTTGTTTATTTTGTGTAAAAACAAGATTCTGCTTTCATAGTTATTGCTTATAAGAAATGTTCATCATGTGAAAATACAACATACCTGATGCCTGATTGGAAAATGTGTTGATGCATGTTGACATACATTAATGTATGTGATACACTCAATTATTTTGAACTGGATTTCCTATAAATTGACATTGTTTACTACAAAAAACATGTTCCAATTGTTATCAGTAGTTGGTTATTTGGCATTTGAGTCAGAGAGCTCAGCAATACCCAGAGGGTAGTTTAGCAACATTTACTGCTATTTTGCAGAAATTTCTGGAATCTTCAAAGAAAAATATTTGGTTTGTTGCACAATAAATTAGATGTTTAAACCTTTTGTTGTGTTTTACAAAAAGACCAAGGACAAATGTCATTTTGGGTCAAAAACCAGTTTTATCAAGCAACAAAGGGATTTTCTTTTCATCCAAATGGTTGAAAAGTGCTTGAAATTCATGGAAATACCATCAGAACATCAGTAAGATCTGTGTTTTTCATACATAGGAAGCCTATTTATTTTTCATTCATGAACAGTTGCTTAGCTTTGTGGCTGGAATGTGATAGAAATACACGAGAGGCCCAAACTAAAGACAGCACAGTGCTACATACTTGCTTTAGAACATACTATATACTATTTCTTATTCTATTGTCCTGCTGGGTTTTTAGGAGTGGTGTTTGGCAGCCTGTTATCAGTCAGATACAGAATGTTCACAGAACAAAAGAAGTACATGTTACCAAATTCTTCATGTCTCCCTCACGTTCAAGATAGTGCTGCCTGGTGGGATCCCACGTGATATTGAATAACATTATTTACCTAATGTATATTATGAATTATATTTAGTGGAATCAGCTGACAACCCTCAAATTTTAAAAAATACCGTGCTTTAGGAATGAGCAGAGCTTGATCACTGCACACCCTTTATCAGTTCTTCAGTTTATTTAAAATAATTACATAACCCCTATTCAGAGAGGGCAACATATAGCTCATCTTTCTGAGATTGCAGATGGATGTTTGATTTTTTGAGATGTTTCTGTGAGCCAAGAGAGCTGGATAAGCGTTCCTCCTCAGACCACAGGAGTTGGGCTGTATTGCTGAAATATATTTATGTAACACAGGTGGATGTGACGTTCAGAACATTTTTCCCCTGAGAGGTGGAAATATCAAAGGACGGGGCACCAGGAAGTCCACGAAACAAACTCAAGGGATATGCTGTATTATGTTTCATTGCGTAAGACACTATGTTTAGATAAAGACTGCCAGCATAGAAACAGGCAAACTGACCACCTCTTTTTTTTCCTCTCTTTGTATGGAGGAACAATTTACAGACCCAGGTGAGTATCTTCTACTATCAGTTTGACAATGGATCATATACATTATCCAACAAATATCATCCATTCATCATCGACAAGATTATTTAAAGGATAGGTTCACATTTTTTGAAGTCCATCTTAAAACAATATTGACATGCCCTTATGTACATTGAAGGGGTCATTAGTTCCTGTAATCATTCTTCCTGTCCACACAGGTCATAAAGGGATCCCTTCAAAGAAACGTTTACAGCGACCTACATTTTCAATGTACAGTACATAAGGTCACCACTGTTTGAAGACAGATTTGACAACAGATGCAAACAAACAGATGCACATTGAACTCAGAGGGCATTAAACATGGCCCTGGGAGGTTGGGGTGCTGGGGGCACTGCAGCACAACTCCAAGTTACAGCACCCCTGCCTCCGGGTGGCTGGCAACTTATAGGTCCCTTTGTTTTGTTGCAATAATTTTAAAATAATAATTTTTAAAATAGACCCTGCACTTAAGATAGTGGATAGTGGAGTGCGGTGGACTTTACATTCCACCTCTTCCGGTCCCTGTGGGCTATATTGCTTTTTAAATTATGTCGAGCAGCGCAAGCTTTCCAGGTGATTTCTTTATTGCATGTTGTATTGATGTATGAATGTTTTTGTTAATGGTTTACTTTAAAGAGGCTGTTAATGTCACTGCAGCAAATATAGTGGGACATTTAAACAGCAAAAATAAAAACTAAACTTGACAGGGCAGAAGAAACTCTCCAGGGGAAACAGAATTAAATTTTTAGCTTCTGAAATAAAACTTTTTAGACAGCTCTGAAGGAGCTCAGGATTTATCAGGAGGATGGCTGCTTTGCTCCAAACAATTTCACTGCATGAACCTGGACTGTGTGTGTGTAACAGCTGACCTTTTGGATGTGTAGAAGAAAACAGGGCATTAATTAACAGTAAATCCCGACCGATCTTGTCGGCATGTCTAGGGATTTAAATAATCAATGAAGTTACGCTGCTGTGCCTCCTGCGTAAATGCGCACAAAGTCTCTCTTAATGGGGAGACGCACTTATCATTTCTGCTGTGGGGGGATCCCTGGAAATATTTAATAATACATTTTTTAAGAAAAAAACAACTGAAACTGAAATTATGTTCCTGCAATTATAGCATTAAACAAAACATTGGAGCAACACAAACAGATTTTTTTCTTTAAGTATGAACTTTATATTTGAAGCTAATGAATCAGAGTTATTTGTATGTGTGTGTGTGTGTGTTTACAGAAGGTTGGTTCTTATCAATCTTCATAAAGCATGTCAGTTTTTTTTTGCCATGCATACACACAGCAGTACTAGAAAATATTCTCCCAGGGAGAAATACCACTGACTCCCTGTGGTAAATCATTGTTAAATAAACCAATGCAATAAGGTTTATAGGACTAACACTAGTGGTACTGTCTACATCTCTAAAGCAGCCTTCTGTGCTCCTCTCACTCTCACTCTGCATAAGGGTGGGCACTGTTACTCCCTTTTCTAGCTCCACAGAGCTGGAAGAAATTGGGTGTCTTGCTGAGGGACACTTCAGCAGGGTGGACGGAAGTTGGCATAGGTCCTTAGACTTGTGTCATCTAGCCCTTGTGCCTCACTAGGGACATTTTTGTTTTTTTTAATTTGTATTTTTTCCCCCTTTTTTGATCATTTTGACTGTCTTAATGCATAAGGTGTAAAATTTGACCATGGTGTGGATTTATTTTCCGAATTTTGGAAGTTCAACCTCAGCAATATAATAAACTCTGTATCTAGAATAAGGACACTCAGATCGGCATGGACAGAAATGGATCCCATCCCATTTAAACCTATTAAAACTGTAATCTTTGATCTTATAGCCATTGCAGCACAAAATCATGTATTCTATTATATCAGGATTTCAATATAGAGCCCTGGTTTCAAAATGGTAGTTTTTACTATTTTCCACTAGATAGAGCTATTTTCTCATGTTTGCCTGATGGGGCAACTACATGCTAAATTCCTGGTTTCCACTAGGGGCATTGCTGCTGTCTCATGAAGCATTGCAGGCCAGAGTAGCAAATATATGAAACTAAAATGATGGCTAGAATGCTGGCAATTACAAAGCTTCAATACTAATGCAGTTTACATTAGCAGAAAATACTTAAATTTAAACTCTTGATTTACAATTAATAGATTTTTTTAAAATTCTGGATATGGTGGTATTCAGTTACACCAGTTACATCTGTAGTTTCTCTTACAATGACAATGTATTCAGGATTAAGCAATGCCTTTAAATGGTCTTCACCTACGCAAACAGCACTGGAATTGACGTAACATTGCAAAATTTAAAGTAGTCCACGGTTTTTACTTCTAGGCTGGATTATTGCAATTCCTTATTATTGGGCCGCCCTAACAAGTCTGTAAAGACTCTCCAGCTGGTCCAGAATGCAGTTGCACATTTACTGACAAATACTAAGAAAAGGGGTCCTATTTCACCCATTTAGCTTCTCTGTACTGACTCCCTATAAAATCCAGAATAGAATTTAAAATCCCTCTCCTCAGCTTCAAAGCCCTTAAAGGTCAAACAACATCATATCTTAAAGAGCTCATAGTACCCTATTAGCCCACTAAAACACTGTTCTCCCAGAATGCAGGCTTACTTGTGGTTCCTACAATCTCCAAAAGTAGAATGAGAGGCAGGCACCCACTCTACATTTTAGAGTAGGATTAAAACTTTCTTTTTTAATAAAGTTTATAGTTAGGGCTGGCCAGTCTTGTTTGGATCACCCCTCCCCCCTAGTTATGGCACAGAGCTCCTCTCTCCACCTCTGCCCCCTCCATCTGTGCACATTCATGTCCCATTAATGCATAATGTTACTAACTTGGCATGCTCCCCTTGGTTTTGTGCTTTCTCATCTTGCAGGAGACCTTCAGCTGTGGACCAGCTGCTGTCCTTGTGGTCTAGCTTGACACCCACCTCTTTTGCTATTATTATTAGTCATATTTCTATTATTATTGTTGTTGTTATTCTTATTGTTGTTGTTGCTGTGCTTCACTGTGTGTGTTGCTCTCCTCTCTCCCTCCCTCTTTCTCTTTCAACCCAACCGGTCAAGACAGATGGCCATCCACCTAGAGCCTGGTTCTGCTCGAGGTTTCATCGTGTTGAAGAGTTTTTCCTTGCTGCTGTTGTGCTTGCTCTCTGTAAAATGGGTTTCTGTAAAATAAAGAGTAAGATCTAGACATGCTTTATGTGAAAATTGCCCTTAGATAACTTCTGTTGTGATTTGGTGCTATATGATTACAAATGAATTGAATTGAAATAATGTAATCATTCATGCTTAATATACTGTGCACAGTAAATTTTCTGGTACAATTACATTCAATAACCTAATAAGCAAGTTAATTAAATAATTAATTTTGAATTAATTGATTAATTTGTTAAAAACATTTCTGCAGAGGTGATAAAATATAATAAAGACCATAATAAATAACTTCTGTCATTTATTTTCTATACAGACATTTTTTTGTAAAACTATACAATTGTTTTTTCACATGCTGGAAAAAAAAGAAATCATTACTACAGAAAAAATATAAAACAAATATGTAAACAAGGAAAGGAAATTTACTGTGCATATGTACAATTTCTAAATTATATTATTCACCATCTTCATACGCCTCTATTACAGATCATTTCTACTATCTGGGTTAACCATTATGGCAAGAGGCAAAATAATCATGGATCATACATCCCTCTCTATTGCTTCAAAGCCAGTTCACTGACATTGCTGATTCAGACTCAGTTGAGCTCCACCTCACCATCTGATAATGAATCCGCCCAAAAAGCAGCATTTCACCTGCAGACCACTCACTCCAGTTCAGTGAAGCGAGCAAACATGGCTTTACGGACTGCATCTTTGTATGCAGAGATGGTGTAGTTGGTGCCTTTAGTACTGAGAATGGCTCCCTTTGTTCTCAACTGTGCCTGAGGAGGAAAATCACAAGGTTTGTTTGTTTTTTTTTAAATCATCCCTAAATCATTACATTGATTTAGCAGAGCAAGGAGGCATATACTGTACAGTATTCATGCTGACGGGTACCAAGTGCACCCTTATTGTTCTAAATACCTCAATTGGCGCAGTGATGCCCTGCTGGTTGCGACCAAGACCTTTACCCTCCCTCCAGCCCATAGCCTGCAGCATTTTGTTCCCGATGTTATCACTGTTAAGGCCATCTTTAGTGGACTGTTCATAGTTACTGTACAGGAAAAAACAAAATATTTAAACTTTAATAAAAACACACAAAATGTAAAAACTTGCACTGCTCAAGGACTGAAAAATAGAACTTCATATAAATCAGTTATTTAAAGAATTTAAATGTCTTCTTTTTGGGTGCTGGGGGTTCAGGGATGCCATATTTTTCTCTCCTCTCAGCTGCTCTATCTCTGTATTTCAACTAGTCACTGGAAGAGCAAAAACCGTTTCAATTTTACAAAGCAGCCAATTTAACAGAGGAATATTATGACTCACTAGCAATTGAGTTATTCTTTGTTCAGCCACACCTCAGTCTCTTTTCTCTCCAACTCCTCCAGCTCTGCTTCACTCATTTGGGATCTGCAGAGAACCTCCAGATTTTTCTAGGATGGATCAGATAGACAGGTAATATGTCAGTGAGTAAATAGTCTTATAGTTTCCTTGACTAGTAAATGGACATTTCATATTCATATATTGAGAAAATAATTGTATGATGTTACCTTGTGGAGGTCAGAGAGTTGCTGATGTCGAATTAGACCCTCTTTATTGGGGAACTGTCTCCTACACAGCAAACAGGCTAGCTTTTTCCAGTCTGTCATCTTGTCCTGGCCTTCCTCACCAAAATCAGGCTCTGCTCCTCCCTCTTCAGTGTCACTGTCTCCACTGTAGGCTGCCACAAGGCCACACTAACACCACCACAGATAAACAAAGGCAATTAAAAATATTGTTAGTATAAGTAAGTCCAGAATCCATGTGGAGGATACACATTTACAATGTACTTAAATCTGGGTTTCACAATAACTTCTATCCTACTGAAAAAGAAAAGTATAGCCTTCCAACATCCAGCGATACAGAAACCACTTACCTTGGAAGTGTTGACTAAGCTGGTCGGTGCCTCCTCTTCAGGACTATTTAGCACCTCTGGCATGAATCTGTCAAGTCCTCCTGCCTGCTGAGAAATCAAGAGAATTCATTTAGGACATCAAAGTTCAAAGCTTATAAAGTCTCAGCAAAACTCAGCAGAATCCTACTGTTGTACCTTCTTTTCAAACAAAGTGTAACCAGCATCAGCAGCTGCTGCCTCCCTCCTCTCTTCTTGACTAATAGGTTGAAAGCTACTCTTGAAGTTCTCCTTCTGCTTATTGAGACTCTTCTCCCACCGTTCCATGTCTTTAGCTATCTGAAAGAACCAAACAGATGTGATCATGAAGTTAAAAAAACTCAAATATGAAAAATATCAAGAACTTCTGGCTAGAGCAGGGAACAGACAATATGTGCTGATGTTGGATTTATAACAATACCTGTTGAGCAGTCTTGCTCTTGGGCTTTTCCTTTTTCTCTTTGCCTTCTTTAGGTTCTTTGCTGCCTGTTGTTGCAGAGCTGCTTGTTGTGTTATTTGTGTCAACTGAGGCAGGGACATATGTCTGTTTTTCACTGTCCCAGTACAGATACTGCTGAGTCTGAGAGTTGTAGTAATACTGAAAGGAGATAAACACCAATGTACATTATGAAAACAATGTAATCTCCTGTCACTCTCATCAACATGACAGAAAACTCTCATGAGGTGGTTGTGCACTACTTACATGTGTGTTTGGGTCATAGTAGAGACCAGTCTGAGGATCGTAATAGTAGCCCAAGGACTCATCATACTGATAGGAGGGTGTATCGGGAACGACTAGGAATTATAAAACATAATGTCATGAAAACTACTGAGGAAAACACCTCTTGCTAGTTTCAAGTGTTTGTAGTCAATAATACATCTTTCAAAAACTACTGAGACAAAACAGATGTGTCTGGAGAACTCTTCACCATCAAGTAATCTCAGGTCCAGCTGGATGGTCCATATATTTGGTTAGACAATATAAAAGACTAGTCATAGCTGTTTGTATCTCAATGTATATCCATCTAAATAAAAATGTAGGAATTGCATACTACTCTCAGAAATGATATTCATAAAACAAACACCCCCCCCCCCCCCCCCCCCCCCCCCCCCCCCTCTCTCTCTCTCCCTCTCTCTCTCTCTTTCTCTCTCTCTCTTTCTCATTGTCAGGCACAAAATAATAACACAATATCACCAGTAATAGGCTCAGACAGCAAAGAGTGATCATGTGCAGCGTTATCTTCCCACAGGGGGCGTTCTTCCTCCACATGCGTATATTTCTAATATAATAGAAGTAAAGCTCTAATAGGCTGAAGCAAAGTGTTTATATTATCCATGTATTGAGGTAGACTGAGTAAGATATCGCTGTGTGGTGTGGCATTACTTTATAGTTTCGATCGGTCGGATATGAGTTTTCTGTTACGAAGAAAGTGTCTTGGCCTTTTACTTGATCGGGGTCATGTGCTTTTTGAGCACCACCAACGCATGGAGGTCTAGGTTGGAAAATGTAGGAAAATGTATCACATACTACGGATATTTGGAAATATCCTATCAAGAAATAGGCGTCATAGATATAACAATTAGTTAAATTTAAGAGATTCAGCGCTTGAAAAAAAGGAAGGAATGGTTCAGTAAATAGATGGACAGTAATCTGTCACTGGCCCCTTGAGGCACAAGGTCGTGACATCCGGCATTTACGGTCACTGCAGGAGGACCATACTATTCTTTTTTATTGATTAGTCCCCAATAGGAGTTCGATTATATTGTGTCAATGTCGTCTAGGTCACAAATACGCACAATATCTATTTCCCCTGGGTTATTGAATCATTCATATTAAGATTCTAAATCATAACCTCAATCCTTCAGTGAAACCAGTCATTCAGACAAATAAATCTACATTAAATCAGACAGTAACATGTCAATCTTTGCGTTAAGAAATCTATCAGATTTGTTCAGTCTTACCAAAGGGTCTTGTCACAAAACGTTCAGGTTAAGTCCTCTGATGAGTGGGAATAATTTGATGATCAGAATATCTTCCTGTTTACGAGTTTTCTTTCTTTTTCTCAGAGAGGGAAACAGTATTTAGCTACATTCATGCACTACATTCGCTCTCCAAGTCAGCAGTTGACAATGCGCTTGGAGAAATGGTCAGCATCGTAAAACCCCCTGGATCTCAACTGTAGGGGTCTCATTAGGTCCGCCTCCTTTGAAAACCCTCACCTATGTTTGTTTTGAGTTTCTCCGCTTGGTCTCGTATAATTAGAGAGGGAAATGAAGAGAAAATCAAAAGTGGCAGCCACACTGGTTACAGAAGTCTTTGGCGTCAAGCATTTGCGCAGAAATGGCTCTGGGAATACTTCGCGCGCAAGACGCGAGTGGTGCGTAAATCATATAGCTATTAATATGGAGTGAGTGTGAGTAAGTTGTTATTTCGGCATGAATTTTTAATGTAAAGAAAAACTATTTTCGCTTGACATGGCCTATCAAGTCCTTAATGTATACCACAACTACTGTGAATACGTGAGGCATGGGACGGACGTTGATTCAACAGGTCTTTTCTGAAAACTGAGAGATGTGATACAATATAAAACCATCTTTGGGTAAAAGCAGCAAATATTTGTCTATTTCTAAGTTTCTAAATTTCTCTCCAGGTTCAAAACTGTTTAAACTTAAACCTAATTTGTGTACATTTCTACAGAAATTCTCATGTAATCAATACAAAGTGCACATATATGCAGTATATATGCAGTTTGTCAGTGTTATTGTTTGTCTCAAAATTCAATGTAATCATCCACATCCCTAATTTAACCTCAAAATGAATGTGACACCACAGACTGAACATCACAACAGTCTGAAACATTATGTTATGTCTTTATAGGAAGTACTTAATACTACTAATTAAATAATATTATAACTACAGCACTGAGTGAGCCTTCGATACATTTCACTATCAGATGCCAAATGTACAGTGTTACAATAACATCTATGTAGGACAGTGTGAAAAGGAAAATCTCTTTAACTGTGTAGGTCACTACACCAACTACAGTACGGACTGGACAAAAACAACATGCAGGTCTAAATATTCAACAAGTGTGAAAGAAGCAGAAAATACAACAACCCAGTACAGCAATCACGTTACCGCAGCATCACAAAAGTGTATTACACCTTCAAATCTTTACAAATTCTTGTTGTTTTCCTGTTCAAACCCACATCTTTATTTAAAGGGTGGATTTGCCAAATTACAAAAAAAGATAACCCATGTTTTCTGACGTATCCTGGACTTACTAGAGAGAAAAAATTTTTTTGTTGTTTGTTTGTTTTTTGTTAGTTTGTTGTTGGTTTTTTTTGTTTGTTTTTTTTTTGTTTTTGTTTTTTTTAGATTTCAGCAAACTGGCTCTTTAAATTGTAGTTTAATTAATTTCAGTTTCAAAAGCAACCTTGAAAAATATGACATTTTGAATTTGGATTTTCAATGACTAATTTATAAGGAGAAATTGACAATTTAAGAGGTTCAGAAACTGAACTTGTGGGTGAACTGTGAAGGTAAACTTGAATTGTACCTGGTTTATATTCAAGGTCACAGGTAGACATATATACAGACAGGTGACAAATCAAAGGAAACTGGTACACATCTGAATGCCCCTACAGTGAGAGGATCTGGTGGCTTTGACATGCTTTGGGGGGCATTTTGCTGGCGTGGTTTGGGTCCATTTGACCCGTTAGAGGAAAGGGTCACTGCAAATCAATACAAAGTTCTTCTGAGTGATCACTTTTATCCTATGATGAAACATTTCTATCTTTGTGGGAGTGGTCTCTTCCAGGATGACAATATCCCAATTCAGAGGGCACGAAGGGTCATGAATGGTTTGATGAGTATGAAAATGATTGTATGTTATGACCTTCACAGTCACCGGATCACAACCCAATTGAAAACCTATGGGCGATTTTAGACTGACATGTTACACAGTGCTCTCCACCACCATCATCAAAACACCAAATGAGGAAATATCTTTTTGAAAAATGGTGTTCATCCCTCCAGTAGAGATCAGAGACTTGTAGAATCAATGCCAAGGAGCAATAAAGCTGTTCTGGCCCACATGGTGGTCCCACACCTTACTAAGACATTTTATGTTGTGTTTCCTTTCATTTATCACCTGCCTGTATGTGCTAATAGTTTGACAAAGGGAGGTATCAGTCTTTGTAATTTATCAAATATTTAAAATATTGTCAGTCTGTTTCACTCCCCATCATCTGTACTTACTGTCAACTAAAACTTTCTCCCTGTCTCTGAGCACTTTCACCCAATAAAAGAGACATCTCATTAGTCAGCAGGCTACTGTCATTCATCCAGCTGTTACCTGTTGACTCAAATGAAGAAAGATGATGGACAACAATCTGTCACTGACTGAGGCCATGAGATCTGGACTTGGCGCTCGGTGCAGGGGGTCTAAACAAGCTATTCTTTTTTAAATGATTGCTCCCCAATAGGAAAGAAAGCCACAGGTCCCTTTAAAGTGTGTCATTTGAGCGTTTAGATTAATAATATCTATTTCCCCATGGCTATTGAATCATTCACACTAAGATTCTAAATCATAGCCTCAATCATTTAGTGAAAGCGATTAGACACGCACATCATTCAGACAAATAAAACTGTATGAAATCTGACAACAACATGTCAATCTTTGCGTTAAAAAAATCTACCAGATTTGTTCAGTCTTACCAAAGGGTCTTGTCACAAAGCGTTCAAGTTAATTCCTCTGATGAGTGGGAATAATTTGATGATCAGAATATTTTCCTGTTTGCGAGTTGTCTTTCTTTTTCTCAGTGAGGGAGACAGTATTTAGCTACATTGGTGGTCATGTGCGCACATTCAGACCGTCGCTCTCCAAGTCAGCAGCTAAAAATGTACTTTGAGAAATGGTCGGCACCGTAAAACCCTCTGGAGCTCAACTGTGGGGGTCGCATTAGGTCCGCCTCTTTTGCAGACAACCACCTATAGCTGTACTGTTTGTTGTAAGTTTCACCATTTAGTCTCGTATAGTTCGAGACGGATTTAAAATATTGTCAGTCTGTAATACTTCCCAACATCTCTACTACTGTAAACTTAAACAAAAGCTGAAATCATATATATAATACATTTGGATCATCATATACAGTCGTAAAATATACTCCATTTGAAAGTAAAAACACAGATATTGTAGCTAAATAAATATACACTCCTGTTTTCTACTGTATGTTTGTGTGATGTTCCAAAATGCCAAAAGGCACCAGGGTTATTTGATCTGTGGCACCAAAGCTTAGCCTGTATTATATTACAGTACTTACCAACTCAATTGACAGATCATGAAAATGAAATGTCATCTGCATTCTTAGTGTTATATTACACGATGATAAACAGTCCTGCTGATTGCTCAAGGTAGGATCATCTGACTGTTTCCCCAATCTCTGCTGCCCTCTACTTGTGTGTCTTGTGGAAAACAACATTTGTGTGGAAATAACTTATGACCTATTTAGCCGTTTCAAATGTACTTGAAGCCTTCCTCTCGAGCCTACCATTCAATCACGCCAACTGTTTTTTTTCTGTACAGTACCAGCTGCAGTTGTTTGTGGATAAATAAAGCAGAAACAGGAAGCAACAGGAAAGAACCAAATAACACTAAATGACTATTGCATTTCTTCAAGTTTAAGATTTCTAGAAAGCTATTATGATTTTGTTCAAATGTGTGTTAAGTTATAATCAAAAAAGTTAATTTAACTTGATGAATACAAGTGTGGTTCAAACCCTTGACCCTTACATTCTGTACTGTTATCAAACCCTAGTCTCTGTGCTGGGCAGCCCTCTAGTGTATTCTGAGGTATTGTAGGTGTCACTGAGATGATAGTGTGCCCTTCACATTGACCACCCCTCCCCCCTCCCACCACTACTTTCCTAAGCCCACACACATTGAAGCAGGATCTAGTGGCCCCCATGGGCGTTGCTGCTCCCCGTTGTCCAGTCCATTATTATGAAGCTCAGACTCATAACCATGAAGGAGATGCCCAAGACAGCAAAACAGAGAGCCTAAGAACGAAGGGAAAAATATCAGAGGCTTAATTATCAACTGTAGTATGCAAAAAAAGCCTGTAGCACTCTGATCAACAGATTAGTACAATGAACTGTTTAAGAGAGGTTTGAATGTCTCACCATTATCTTAGAAACGGAGGTCATGGGTTCATCCTCCTTGGGAACGATGCGGAGGTAGAAGACAGCAGGGAAGATGAAAATGAGGCAAGGAGATGATGTTGCACCTGTAAAGATAAAGCAGAGGTGTTTGTCAAAAACAAAGCATTCCAGTTTTAAATGGCACATAGACATAAACACAAAGGGCTCATCATTTTCAGTTTGTACTAATTTTGTCTGAAAAATACCCAATTTTTGTCCTCATGCACTAAAAATTTGTTGTTGTTGTTTCCAGTGGCAAGTAGACATTCTTCATTACAGTTTACAATAGATAAAACTCTTGTAGCACTGCTCAGAGAATCTTCTGGGAAAATAAATGTAATTGAAAAATGGTAAGAAAATGCAAAGAAGCTGCTGATTGCTGATTATGCACCAAAGTCCATTGAAGAAATTGTTTAACTGCAGTGAGCTTGCATTGGAAATAACATTTTAAAAATACAAAGTGTATTATTGGTTTTTTGAGTCATACATTCATGTGTATTGGAGTGTGAACTGTATGCACTGCCACATGTTTGTCAAAGAAACCACTGCTTTGAAGATGTCCTTGGTGTTCCTTTAACTGAAATGTTTTCAACTTTCACCTCTGACCTATGAAACATGACCTCTAATCAGAGAACAGAGTGTGACAATAATATTTACTTGGGCCATCGGTTTGCCCTTGGGTCAACATTTATGGGTCATGTTTTTTTCGTTTTTGTTTTTAATGTTTGTAGTGACAGAACGCAAAAAAACCCCCAAAAAACAAACAAACCCTGAAACATAACAGATACTGCCATCACAAACATGGAGGATTCAGTCTGTAAACAAAGACAGAATAAGTAACCCATAATCACATATGTATGACAGTGTAACCTATAGTTAAAGAAATCCCAAGAGGTGGATAAACGAGGCCTGGAGCTCTTTTCAAGCATGTCATTATTTATGATATAAGACATTAAGTTTGCTATTAGTCCACACCTTGCAAATGTGTCATGTCATAGTGATGATTTTTTCTTCAACAACCCTTCTTAAAACCTAAAAGTCCCATGGTGATTTATGTATTACAAAATACTTCAGTGTTCACTAACCAGAACATACTTTTGATACTATCTCAGCTTTATGTCCAGTGTTATACTAACCAATGATGCCAAAGATTCCCAGGATGTTCGGAGCAAATATCACCATCATGTTCATTAAAGTGAGCAGAACAAGAGCAATGGCAATGTGACGCAACCAGCTGAAAGACATGGTAGGGAATAACATCTGCATGATGGCTCTACGTACCTGTGGAGTTTCAGACACACAAAGAGAGAAGATTCAATAAAAAAAATAATACAATAGTATTATTTCCATTGAGCATTACAGAGTGTAAATCAATAAAGGCCCAAACATACAGGGAACAACAAAATAGGGACAGTCAGTGTGACAGCGATAAGGACAGCCACTCGCACACAAAGGATCAACGTGTCATAAGGATCAATCCGGTTATAAGTGTGCAGCAGTTCAGGCTCCACCTTGTCTGTGGGAATATAAAGAGAACATGTTTTCTCATATGAACATCACTCAGTAGTACCTTCTATGTCATTTGTTTTTCTTTAATTTACATAAATAACCATGTATATCTTTATATTAGTGCCCAATATCAAGCAAAACATATGATCAGTCAAAACTAGTAAATGAATGAAACATGAATTGACTCTGTTTTCTGAAAATGGTGATCAGTTATGTTATCTAATTGGCTATTACATAAATACAATTTTTTGAATTTGTATTAGGCAAGATTCTTATGCAAAATTGAGTCTCATCAGCCAATATAAAAAATTACAGCTCTGAAATGAGACCCCGTAGAATTTCCTGTTGGCCAAAATTACTTTTTCTCTGATATGATCACCTGTGTGGGAATTTGGCTCAGTGCACAGGGAGTGAAACATTGCTTGTGAGCAAAATACAAACTTTACTTTGCACCCATAGAAAACTACACCTTTTTGAATAATCAAGTCTTTCAAGCAGATCCCTCTTGCATTTATAATTGGGACTTCTAATTTGCATGGTGCATCTTTCAGATTGCAAGAAAACAATGAAGAAAACAGCTAATTAAACATGTTTTAATATCAGAGTCACCTTAAACTATTCTTCTTTTGTACCATAGAAGTTGCCTGTCTTTTCCTCTTGTGTATCTTTTGTGAGATATATCTATCAATGCACTGAATATACTGATTTCAGCATAAACATTTGTATTCATTTCTTAATACTGCAAACATACTCTTACCATAAAAGGTCAGGTAGCCAAAGAGAGCTGCCAGCAAGTACATGGTGTACATGATAAGGATGGAAACATTAGACACCCCCTGCATCCTCTTCTTAGTTGGACTGAAATCAGACAGTTGATGATTATATGAATGTGTGTGAACTGACATGTTTTCAAAATATTGCAGGTTACAGAGTGGTGACTCACTTGCGGAGCTCAGAGTAGATAGGCAGGACCTCAGGGTGGCAAGAAAAGGCAAAAGCCATGATGGGGATGGTGTATGCTGTCTGAGGAAACACACAACTTTATATGATTAGCAAAATAACTGAGACTCTCAGTAAGAGTTCACTATAAATTCACCTCAGCCGAGCATGCCTACCTGTGAGTTGATGGTAAACATGCGGGGGACGCATTGGGAATCGTCATCCTCATGAACTAGGTCATTGTTCTCATCACTTGAGAAGGTCAGGCTGTCGAGTGCAGCGGTGCTGTTGGTTGAGAACTCCTCGAAGGGGCAAAGAATCTGAAACTTCTTATAGGTAACCTGTGGAGACACATGAAAGGAGGGAAGAAAAGCAGGGGTATAATAAAAAAAATGAAGGGACAACAGGATGTGTCAGAATCGTTAGAAAGAGTTCTCAGTAATTGGTAGTGAGCTCAAAAAATCACCTTTTCACATCAGATTAGGGTGAGTCTATGTACTTAAGTTTTACTCTCAACCCTTGATGTTACTAAGCAGCTCTTATATTCACCTTATCAAACCAAGCCACATACCATTGAAAACAGAGATGAGGGTTGGAAAATGAATACAATATGTGCCATGGTGACATGCCAGAACAAATGACAACTTACAGCGATGAGAAAGAACACCATGCAGCTGAGAGAGAACCCACTGGTGTAGCCAAGGTAACCTGAAAAGAGAGAGAAAAAGACCATTTGTATGACTTCTCCTTAAACTGAACTTCTCCGTGTGGTCCTTATATGTTGTTTGAGATACCTGCAAACTCTATTAATTACACAAATAGTCAATAGGATTCAATATTCCCCAAAATGTCCCATTCAAATGACCTCACAGCACTTTGAGAGAAGAAACAGCATGATTATTTCTCGTGGTAATGAACAGCGTAGGATCTCATCTTTGAGAAAATTATGTCTAATTGGGCACCTGCTACTTCCACTGCCAGTGGTGGGATGAAAACACACACTAATTTCTTGAATTTGAGGTAAATACTCCAAATGTCATTACTAAAAATGTCATTAAGAAGTTGGCTCGGAGTCAAAATAAAACTTCTTAATTAATAGATCCTAAAGGTAGAAAGAATTACTTCTTAGCAACCTGCTTGAGTAAAATGTTAAAGATTTAAAATATCGTAGAAAGTACAATTAATTTAGTAATACATACAGATCTGTTGTGTCAGACTATTGAGTAAAAATAGAGCAAAGAGCCAGAGAAGTGCAATGACATTACTGAAAAATATTTAGTAGGCGGGAAATACAACCCAGGAACCAAAACTGAAACCAGGTCAATGTGATCAAAACTCCTAAAAAGATTTTTTGGAAAAGTCTCTTTAGTGAAACAGACCACAAAGGTCTCCCCTGCATACATCTTGAACACATGACAAAAGTCTAACTGTGAGAACTGAACTGAAATGTCTTACAATTAATTTCAGATGGATGGAAACAGTGATCACAGAGAAACTTTACAACTTTAACAGTTTTACCCACCGAGCTGCTTCATCAAAGCCAAGGGAAGGATAATACCAACAGAGACCATGATGACCAGGTAGTTTCCATTCAAGTACCACAGACTGTTTGGAGAAAAAAAAAATCTAATTTACTTGGGTGAGCTCAATATTTTAAACAATGACACAGAGACACAGTACACAAAGAGAAAGAGACAAAAATAGAGTAGAAAGTGTAAGATGAACAGAAATTGGTTTACACATTTGGGTGTAACTTGGTCTTGTAGTATAACTGGAATGTCACAAAATAGTCTGAGAGAACTTGTCTGAATGACATCAGGTTGTTAAAAATCTACAGGTTCAAGCGGCTGATGTGTTGGCAGACTGACAGCAACCTGCTGGGGACATTCTTGGCCACAAGGTTGTGGAAAAAACGTGTTTGCTCATGTTGCTCCAGATGGTTGTACTGGAAAAAACTCCAACATGATGGACGATTTATGTGACAGTTGCAGTAAAGGAGGACACACTGGAGCCTAAGCAACAGAGCTTTGAAAAAGTCAGTAAATATCAGTGTCATCTTGTTGCCATCACAGTCCCTCACTTTCTTTTCCAACATCTCTGTTTGTCACCCCATCCCATACACACACAGCCACCCCTAAAATAGTTTCCTTCTTGAGGACATTGCTAGAAGGTTGTTGATCAAGCCTACAAAATATGAGAGATTGGAATGGCACATCCAATCTTAGCACTGGTTCCTACAATCCAGCCTCTAGCTGCTGTATCATCATTTGCTATATATGGGCACCACATGTCCTCACTTCAAACAAATGTCCTGTGAATGCCCTTCATAAAATATCCTCCCTTATACAATCTAAATACCCCGCAGGTAATTTATCATATATCAGTGTGGTCTTAACGCATGTAGACATGGTTTGTGTTGGTAGGTGCTTACATGCATTTAGAGGTTCAATGCTGACTGGCTGCATGTTATGGTGTTCTGTGTTGATCTGTCACATGGACCTAATCTTGTAACATAACAAGAACATTTGATATTTCACCAACTTTTAACCAGTCCTGGTGTAACTGTTTATAGTAAGCAGATGCTATGTAGTTAACCTAATCACAATAAACATATTTTCATGTGAATAGACATCTTCAAACCAGTGGATAAGACAAAACTCTTTGCCTGACATGCTCAGGAGAAGATCTGGTGACAATGATGGTAAATCTCAAACATCAGTAGTTGCAGACCTGAGGGGACCAACAGGAAGCTTATAGACTTGATTTCCAAACCATTAAACACCACTGTCTTCTAAATCCTGTGTATAGAAAGATCTTTGTGCTCTACAGACCCTTTATAAGCTGCTAAACCTTATTATTCTTAACCATTTGAATGAAACACAACTGGAGGGAGAAGCTGTCTACCATAGATTTTACAGGCTGTAGCATATAGTGATCTTTCAGACCAGCAGCGTGCATGTGTGTGTGTGTGTCTGTGTGTCTGTGAATGCCTTAAAAACAAGTCAACAAGTCAACACATGGCATGCCACATTCTCTTTGAACCTTTGGTCAGTGGTTCGTTTTGGATCAGCGGTTTTCACGTGTGACATTTTGTGGCTTTGACGACATAAGCTGTTTTTAAATCTATTTGGGTAGGTAAGTCTAAATCAAGTCTAAAGTTACTTGGGGCAAATCCAAGTCCTGAGTCAGAGTCAAGTCTTAGGTCTTAAAAGTGTCTTAAGTCAAGTTTTATGTCATTGACAACATTTAACTTTCAAAGCTCTGTTAATGGTGCTTTTTGCATAGCTGAGAATTCTTTTAGGCCTAATACTTAAAGCCGCACTAATCAATATTCCAGCATTAAAAATGGAAAGTAGGAGTAAAAAATATTGCACTCAAACAAAAAATACGGCATGTCATCAAATTCAAAGTCCAGAGTGCAAACCCAAATCAATGAAATATTTTCTTCTTATTTCACGAGTGAATAATGCTCTTACATTCACCATCTGGCCACACACATGACTCTAAATGTATGCAAATGTTGCTCTGTATATCTTCTGGTTTGCAAAAAAAGCAACTTAAAGTGATAAATATGTGTATTGTTTTTATAGCTTTTTCCTCCAGGCCCTTAAAAAAAACTTTGATGCAGGATGTAGCTATGCAAAACCTGCAACTTGCTGTCTATCAATTTTTTAAAGAAATGTTATGTATTAATGTTTAAAAACAAATATATCAGACATTATATTGTTCTCTTAGATGTTGGCACTGGCCTCAAAAAATCCAGTATTGCTCGTGCAGTAGTCCAGTCTCACAGCAGTCAAGTCCAAGTCATATCAGTGCTGTCTATTTAAAGAGCCACAGGTTATAAATAAGGTCCCAAACCTGCCACCCGCCCAGTGAGTGTCTCAGTTGTCCAGAGCCTGAGCTGATCTGTCCCTATTTTCGGCCTCAGAAATCTGGCACTTGTGCCACACCACCTGCTGCTGTCATTTGTGTGTGTGTGAGAGGAAACACAAAGAGAGAGTGAGAGTCGTATTACTTCATACATCAGTTTCGATTGTGGCTAAAGCTCTGACACTGACACTGACACAAATACACACAAACACAGATATCAGTGCAAGCCTATGTCAGTCCAAAATTAATCAGTGATAAAGGGTAATGACATTCATAATCCCATGTTTAAGAGTTGTCTGAAGGGCATGTCACAAGATGGCAAAAAACACTAAACAAGACAAAAATTAACATGACAAGACACAACAAGAGACACACTAACCACGTGCTTAGATGGATATTTCATCTAGAAGTTGTGCTGTGTATTCTACATAAAATTGACTGTGAGTGACTGAGATGATTGTCTAGAACAATGATGAGTGATATGATGAGTTGCTGAAATTTCTGATTAAAAGAGTTGGGAGTGATTTCTAAATCAGTAGCTGGAATCTACCTAAGGCCCCACCATAGCCTTATGCAGAGTCTCTACGTCTGTGGCAAGACAACACAGCTTGCCTGCACACGCTGGCAGCAGTGAGGGTTTATGTGTGTATACATAACTGACAGATACCATACCATGGCTTCCTCATTCCTCTGCCAATCATGAGCTTCCATTCTCATCATACCTCACACTGAATCAATGACTGGTGCAAACTGAATATTTGATGCCCACAGTCTGTCACAAGCCCCTTGAACCTGACTTGATTTCAATTTTTCAAAATACTTGCTATGGGCCTGGTAAGTAGATTGTTAGCAGCAGTGAACCGATCATATGACAAGTATGCCTTCATCTCATGTCATCTCAGCCTTATGTGGAACAATTGCACCTACATGGCCTTGAAAAAAAGCTAAAAGAAATCCCTTGCATTCACTTTCTGTCCCACAAAGCTTGGGTCACAAACAGTCAGCCAATGACATAGTTGTTCTGTGAGTTTACCATCAGATGTCCTGGTCTTTGCTCTTACAAGATCTCCATGTTGCATACACAGTGTCTGCGCTCCGGACCAACAGCAGGCGGGAATCACATTGCTGTTCACTAACAGCACAGAGATGTTGATGATGCAGATAAGTAAATATAATATAAACATAAAGGATCATACTCACTCAGCATTGGGATCTGTCTTCATGAAAGTTTGGATGACAAGAGGAAACTCAGATTTTACAATGAAGAGGTAGCTGGACATAGCTGTAAAAGATGAGAAAAAGAAAATATCACAATGTGTGGCAAAGGCTGGCATATATAACAAATAGACACCATATAAGCTGTCACAACAATACTTATCACTCTGTGTTTGTATTGGTGACAGGGTAGCTACCACTAAGGACATATCCTTTGTAATTTCTCTGAGAATTTGTGACTTTTAGCAACCTGGATTTATTCTCCTAGTTTTAGAAATTTAAAGGAGCACTCCAGTGATTTTACACATTAAGTTCAGTTATTTTTCATGAGGAGTTCTAGTAAGCCTGTGAAAACACTACGATGTCTTTTGTGGCTCTGGAGTAAACTTTTGAAAATAGAAAAAAAACAGATTATGTCACCTCCAATATTCTGCAGCATGATTGCAATACCAGCAGCCATTTTGCCTGGAGTACCAAAGGCCCTGTATCCCAGTTGCTCATAAGCGGGAATTCCTGAAAGTATATTACAAACAATAAAATACAGTCAGTTATGTTTGCTGAGATAACCAACACAATAAAAAAATAAATAAAAAAGGATGGTGGATCACGAAACAATTGTTATTATTAATTATTATCATTATTTATAATTATTTATTACTATTATTATTTTTCCTGTTGTAAAATTTGTCTAGACACCAAATTAATTGTAATTGACTACTACAGTGTATGTATGTGTATGGGTGTGTGTGTGTGTGTGTGTGTGTGTGTGTGTGTGTGTGTGTGTGTGTGTGTGTGTGTGTGTGTGGTTACTCCCTTTTAGCTTTTAATTCATGCCCCTTTTGTGATTAATTTGCTGGAAATCAAGCTTAGTTTCTACAGTTTGCTATATGGTCCCTAATCACCATGATCAGAGGTATTGTTACTTTTATATAATGAGATATCCAGAAGTAACAGAACTTTTTATGACTGTATTCTATGATATATAACTACTATTTCTTTACAACAGGCTGAGTCATGGACAGGCTTACCAACAATACCAGATGATTTGAGCATCAGGTGAATGGAGTAAGATGACAGGCCTGCTACTGCAGACAGAAGAAACCTATGACACAATGCAAAAGGGAAAGTTATATACCTGCATGTTATAATAAACCACATTCCACATTCCCGAAAGGATTAAAACCCTGGTATCCCTCTTCTATCTATTTCCTTAGTTATTACATTTACCCATATGCATTAAGTTATGTATAACAAGTATTGTGTATCATTTTAGATGTACAACAGTCTTCTCATGTAGCATCACAAGTTTAACTGCACTGGCAGCACTAGTGATTGATTTTCAGCACTTTGGTGAAACACTATTATCACTGTAGACTCACAAGTCAGTCTCTAAATGCTTTGCTGGACTAGAGACTGAGGATAATCTGGGTGGAAACAATTTTAAAAAGAGTTTTGAAAAAACCTGCATTGCAGAACCAATCCAGAGTCTTTAGGATGCCCTGTACACTGGAGTGGTGACTACAGTCACTACAGGGGAGAATAGGGAGAGAGCATCATTTCCAGTAAGGCATGTCCTTGGCAAAATGTAACGCATGTGGGTTTGTCAGTAGCTGTACATGCCGCTGTTCAAGCAACTACCTCATTTAGAAATCCCCAGATGATAAGTAGATGGGGAGATCTCTGATTGTCTGGTATTGTGAGACTATTATCACTGTACTATCAGTGAGGAAACTCTACTCCATGTAAATGAATGTCTAAAAGGTTTATTGATATGTTTCAGGTATGTTTTGTTTTATTCTACCTATAGTATCACTGACCAAATTATCTACAGTAATTTCATTGGAGGAGTGACTTGAAAGTTTTAAAAGATCTAGTATTGAACTGACTTCCTATATCCACAGTTCAGGTGTTCAACATTGAAGCCATCATCTACTCCAGTACTTGCTCTCTGCAGGTACACAAACACAGACTACTTGACTGACACCAAGGTCATGGTCTGAGAGCAGCAGTCTGCATGGAGCAGAAGGAAATAAATGAGCAATCCAGATGCCTTGCACAGGGTCTGAGGGTTTGGTTATTCTGGGCTGTGACCTTTCTGGGTTGGTAAGCGGCAATGAGGGCAGGGACAAGAGCCTGAGAAAAAGGGTATCAATATTACATGATCTGTTCCTAGATGTCATGACAGATACTAAATTACTCCAATAAGTTATTGATAGCAGTACCAAAGCAGCCCGCTCTTTAGCTACAATCCCTCAGAGAGTACTTTAGAGATTCTCAGGACTCCATCATGCTTTTGACACATTGTTTGTTTCTGTTTTACCATGCTTTCAAGTGTATTTGACATACTCCATTCTTTTACTGGAGTAGTTTAACTGTAACTTAAAGAGTACATAACATGCACATTTCCAGGTCTATGTTTTTTATTTTTTAATCTGAGGCTCTATTGGAAAGTCTTTGCATGATTTAAAGTTAAAAAAAAACTTCTTATTTATCTTATACTGGCTCTTTATGGAGCCCCCCAATTCAGCCTCTGTCTGAAGCATGCTGTTTTAGTTCCTGTCTCTGTAAGGACCCCCCTCCTGATGAGCCCATTCTGTTCTGAGTTGGTAGCTCCCGGAGCTGCCCCTTGGCAGACCTCTGCCAGCTCCGAAGAATACATAAACAAACAATATTATTTTCCTTGTCTTTTTCCTTTACTCAAAATATAGGCTAATGAAAAGACTGGATGGGGAGGTAGAGGTAACTTTGCTCTGAGAGTGTTCAATGCAGGCTGAAGCCCTGGCTTTTTTAGTTGAAGGCAACAGTTCCATATCCATATGTTCATCTCAAGTTTTGAAACTTTTGCCATTCTTAACATAGACATCTGACATTATAATAATATATAAATGACAGAAAATCCCAAAAAGCACATTATATTGCCTTTAAGGTCAATGTTAAGAAATGTTAAGAAACTGAGTGTACTTATTTACTCACAAGAAGAGGAGTATGCCAGTGTTAGCCATGGCATAGGCCAAGCCCAGGATTCCACTCCCCATAATAGCATTGCCCAGGTTGAAAACAGACATGCCAAAAGAGGTCTTTCCTTCGAACTAAGAGAAAAAGAAAAAAAGCAGCATGCATTCAATCCAATTTAAACAACAGTATGCTGTTACTCCTGTTGTATTTCTATCAAGGTGGGTTTTTTCACTTACATCTGTGAATCGAATAGGTTTCTTTCCATTTCCACTGGCCAAAAATTCCTCACTCTCCAATGCTGCATCATGGTCATCAAATCTAGAGGACACATTTATGGCTGTTAATTTATAATTCTCCTCATCTGCTGCTGAAAAATGGCAACATATCTAGTCTACATATTTTATGGACAATCATGCAATAAGATGCAGTTAAACCCTGACATATCTGTCCATTTCAGTGCCATTTCTGTGTAAATATCCACCATTTGAGGCAAGCACAAAAACAAGGCAAACATGCATTTAAGTAAGCAGACATTATGCAGGAAGTCATACTGTATGTCACTCACCACATCCATTATCCTGGTTATTATTAATGGGAAACTCTTAACATTGGGAGAAATATAGATCCAAATCAAAACTATCCAAAAATCCTCATTAAAATACTCAACTTCTCTTTTTATTGTTTTTTTTTTTTTTTGCACTGATGTTTGCATGTTAATATATACCAGGATGTGGTACTAATACAGAAACCCAAAATTACTCAGTGTAAAAATGCTCAACACATGCTGTGTTAAAATGCCATTACAAGTATTTAAACAGAAAACGACAGCCATTCATCTGTGTGTGGAATAAAGGGAGAATACTCACTGATCCTCTGGTAACGTCTTCATTGGCACACCCACATCATCTCTGAGGTCATGACTTTTCCCGTTGGATAAGATATTCTTTTCTGACTGAGCTGTTTCCATTATCCAAGTTGTAACAGACTCTTTTTGGCTTGTAATATAGCATAAGAAACTAGAAATAGTTCGAAAAATTAGGGCCCAAACTCAAAGGAGGTCAGCTATGCAATAAAGAAACTTAAGCTTCAACCGACCAACACAACTAAATGGATCTAATCTTCTAAATGTCACAGAAGGAGGTTATATACATGCATGGACTAGCCCTACATATACACAAGGGGAAACTTGACCAACAACAACATTAAACATCTAACACAGTTAAAAATATACAAACATAAACAACCTATCAAAAAAATTATCAACAAAGAAAGAATTAGATTCCAGAAAAATATAACAAACCCATACAAAAAGAGATTTCTTTGATGATTCTAAATTCAGGTCCCCCCTTCTCCCATCTCCCTGTTGGCTTCTTCCACTTCCTGTGGGCTGTACTTAAAGTCCATCTCTCCCAGGCTTCAGGCCCTTTGCCAGAAGAGTTCAGTAAGATAAAAAACAAAGTGTTTCTTGTAAATTAAAGAACCATGTGACAGAATGTTAACTAAATTGTGTGTACCTAAATTAGAAAACAAACTGTCATAAATTTAATGAAGTGCATAATATGTGAACTCAGAAGACTATTTGCATTGTAATTTTTTGAATTTTTTGACAAAAATGTCTCAGTATAAATCATAACCAAATCTAAAAATTACAAACACTGTTGAACAGCAGCTAATGCAGCCGCCATGCACTCCCCCTACTCTGGACACTTGCAAGGACAGCAGGAGAGGTAGTCAACAGTGGAGTTCTGTTTTCCCGGGTTGTGATGAACCTCAAACTTGAAGTGCTGTATTGCAAGGTACCAGTTGGTTATTCTGATGTTTGTGTCTGTCATCCTTTCTAGGCATTTCAAGGCCTTGTGGTCTGTTTTAAGAATAAATCATCTTCCAAAGAGGTAGTATGTTAGGGAGTCCAAGGTTTGTTCAACGGCAAGGCATTCCTTCTCCAATGTAGAATAGTCTCCCTGGGGTAGAGCTTCTGACATATGCAATGGGATGGTGATCCTATGAAGGTCCTTGGAGGAGTACTGCACCCAGCCCATGAGCTGAAGCACCCAGCTGAGGTATCAGCTTATAAAATGAAGAGCTGCTGTCAGGGTAGTGCAACACAGGGTGTTCACTCAAGGCCTGCCAGATGTCCTTGAAGACATTCTTTGCTTCCTCTGATCACAGAAGCTGGCTGGGCACAGCAGCTGTTGCAGAAAAATTAGAGACAAATCTATGGTACCAACCTGCCATCCGCAGGAAAGATTTGAGTTGGGTTCTGGTCTGGTCGGGATTGAATGGCCTGAACTCTCTGGACCTAAGGCTTGATGACCCTGATGCAGATGACATAACCAAGGTACTCTGTCTCCTTTTTGGCAAGGGTGCACCCTTAAAGACCATCTTAAGATGTTCCAGGTGTTATTCCCAGCTGTTACTGCACAATCCATTATCATCCAAGTAAGCAGATGCAAAATGTGACAGACCATTCAATACCTTATCCATGAGCCTCTGGAACGTAGCTGGAGTTCCATGCAACCCAAAGGCATGATGGTAAACCATTGGAGTCGTCAAGATGATTTTGAATCAGATTCAGATATTGGAAGTCTATGCAAAACCTGATTGTGCCATCCTTCTTTCGAACCACAACAATGGGATTACACCACTCACTTCAAGAGGCTTCAGTGATACCCAGAAAAAGCATTAGCTCAATTTCCTTTTTAAAGAGGCCAAGCAAGCACTTGGGAATCCTATAGCTCATACATTTGACAACAGCATTCTCTTTCAAGACAATATCAGACGTTATCACACTAGTATAGCCAGGATTTTCCTGTAACACACCAGTACAAAGGACTCTCACCTGCAACTGTTGCTGTTCAGACAGGTGGACCAGACTAAGTGGCAGGACTTAACTTCTGAGTTACCTCATATGATCCTTTCCACTTAGCCAAAAGCCTGCTCTTGTCTGTTGGCAGCATCACTGGTACTCTCTGACAAGGATGAAACTCCCTCTCCTGGGTAGCTTGATCATACCAAGTTTTCTGATGTTGTTGACAGGCCCCTATGTACTCCTGTACCAACATGGTCATTTTGTCCAACTTCTCCCTCATCTGGAGGACATAAGAGAAAACTTTAACAGGCTCTTTGTTACCTTTGTCACCCTCCCTGATTTCCTTTGGGAGAGTTTGAGGTCCTCTTACTGCATGGCTAAAGAGCAATTCAATTGGTTAAAAGCCTGTGGAGGCCTATGGAACTGCCCTTTAACAAAAAGGAGATAGAGAAGCCACTGGTCCCAATCTGAGCTGGTTACATTGACACATTTATGAAGCATTTGCTTAAATGTCTGATTAAACCTTTCTGTAATTCAATCAGTTTGTGGATTGTATGGTGTTGTCCTCAGTCCCCTGATGCCAAGCAGCTGGTACACATGCTTAAGCAGTTTTCACATTAAAAATTAGTTCATATTTCCTTATCAAAACCTGAAAGCAAAATGCAAAAGCCTTGGCTTTGATTGACTTCAAAGGGAACACTTTTGGGCATGAATCAGTTACCTGATTTGCTCTTCTCCATGGGCCCACAACATCCACAGCCAGGCATTTGAAGGGGTCGCTGATGACTGGAAGAGGCTAGAGGGGTACTCTGATAGGGAACCTGATTTTTTTCTGACATTGAGCGCAACTCAAGTTTTATGCTTCTCCAGGTGACCAGTCCAGGGAATAGAGTGGCCCAAGCCTTGAACAGCTTCTCTAGCTAGTCTAGGAACTACAGGTTGTTTCACTGACCCATGCTGTATGAAAAGAATGCTATTACGTAAGCAGTATCCATCTTCATTCTCCATTTTTTTTGCCTTCTCTAGCTTTCTGAAAGTACTCAGCCAGACTCTTGTCCTGGTGCTGCATCTCGACAATGTTGACAAGAGTCTTGAAACCAGCAATACCTCAGGTTCTGGTGACAAAAAAGAAAACACAGTGGTGCACTGGAACTTCTCTTGCTCCTGCTGCCTGCTGGATTTGCATTCTTTGGCTGGCTCTGCACTAATTTCAGCATTATAAAATGGTAAAGCACTCAGACTTTTTACTTCCTTAGATGACCTTGCCTGGGCCCAAGTCAGAACAACATTACAACACTGGGGTTGTAACAGGTCAATCAGTGCTGGCAGGTCATCACCTAAGAAAACAGGAAATGGTAAGTTGTCTATGACACCAACATTTAACATATAATTTGTAGACAGTGTGTAGGAACATTCGCTGTAGGGTATTGTCACTGTAGGGTATTGTCTGTCATCTCGATGGACACAGTGGATGGGTGTGGTCTCAGCAAGTATGTTTAAGTACATGCTTATATTCCACTATTATTCTGAATATGACAATATTCTGAATTTGATACAGGTTATTTTAACAGCATATTCCATTTGGATATTCCAAATTAGTCGATTTTCTGAATGTAGCATTTTCCAATTAAGACATAGGGGATATGCCAGTATTATTCTGGTCTGAGCATTCTTTGGACAGGGCATTCGGAATATATATCTGAATTTTTTCCACAGTTTGTGACACACAACCCTCTTGCCCGTTTACCCCTGCACAGGCAAAATTATATATACTGGAAGACAGACAGAGGAGATGAATGAGAGGAGAATGGAGAGATGTTCAGGGTGGGCTAGAAAAGCAGAGTGTGCCCATTCCATGACAGGGATGGAGAGGTTTGGTTATTATCCTGACCGATGACTCGGTGTGATGCAGCAAAAACACTCAGCAGTGTAATAAACATCATGGGACAACCTAGGTACTGGATGTGCCCATAACTATAAATTTATATCAGTCATATCAATATCACTTATAAATATCAGGCAGCAGCTCACTAATGTTTTTCACCTCACTGGTTTACTTCACTGCCTGCGGAGATCTTGTGATTCCCATTCCCAATGGAGCAGAGGGAAACCCTGAAAACAAAATGATGGGAAAATAGTGTCCAGGTTGAAAAACACAGACACATTGGCTTGGTGTGGCCCTACTGTCGACACAAATAAGGATTCTGCCAGAAACTTTTGGAGCATTATGGGTTAAAATGGACCTATTGTGCTATGTACCTATGTTACAGTGTGTCAAATAATGAGTTAAATGTTTGTAGAAGTAATCCTTGTGAGCAAGAAGCACAGGCTCTGAATGCTCAGTTTTTTCTACTTTCAGCCAAGCTGACGTCAACTCATAATGGATTTCTTTATATGGTCTTGTCTTTATATGGTCGTTTGCTCCAGGCACAGTGTCTGAGCTCACTGCTACACTCCACTATATTACGACATTCTTACATTGTTGTGGTTGTAATCATCCACATAGCAAACAAAAAAGGACAAAGAGAAAAAATGGAGAAAAAAAATGCACCAATATCCTTAATTGAAAGATGTGGGATCTTTCAATCACTGCCACCAATAGTCAGAGACAAAGCAAAAAAGGCAAAAGGACAAAGGTGTAAAAATAAAAAATTCTTTAATAAATTTGAAAAAAACTGATATCAAATGACAAAGTACATACAGTCTAATATAACATAAGAAACTAGAAAAATTGGGGCCCAAACTAAGGTCAACCTAGCCATAAAGAAACTAAAGCTTCAACTTAACAGCAACATAACTAACAACATAACCAAACAGACCTAATCTTCCAAATGTCACACAACGAGGTTATATACACACATGGACTAGCCCTACACAGACACAAGGGGAAACCTGACCAACAACAACATTAAACATCTAACACATTTTAAGATATCCAAACATAAATATATCAAAAGAAATTATCTACCAAGAAAGAAATAATTTCAAGCAAATGTTAACAAATTGAGATTTACTTGAGACCTCTAAATTCAATCCCCCCCTTCTTGCATCTCCCTGGTGGCTTCTTCCACTTCCACACTGTACTTAAAAGGCCATCTCTCCTATGGTTAGGGTTAGGGTTCAGGCTTTTTGCCAGAGGAACCTGGTAAGAACAAAAACAAAGGAAAGTGTTACTTGCAAATTAAAGAACCATGTGACAGAATGTTAACTAAATTGTGTGCACCCAAATTGGAAAAGTAACCATCATAAATTTAGTAGAGTGTATAATATGTGTCATAAACATAGAGATGTGTGGGTTTGTTTGTTTAAGATACATACATAGCAAACTGTGTATATCATTGAAAACGTGAAGCACACTTGTGTGTTTAAACTTATTACTATGAGCAATAGGGTCCTATATGAACACAAAACTTTTAATAAAAAAAATTATTACAACTGTGTGGTTAGGCTTTTTAGATATGAGCGAGGCCTGTGCAGAATCGATCACTGGCAATCACTGCACAACGCATGCCGGTTAAATTTGTTAAATTTGTGTCCGACATAATCCAGACTTGGTCTGACATCATACACGCATGGACAGCAATAACCTCACAAGATCAAGGTGGCCACAGTTTTTAGAGCCAGGCACCACTACTGCTCTCCACCGACTGCAAGACCGTGGGCATGATGGGCAATGCCTGGCTCAGTTATTAGATACTCACAATTGGCTCAGGTGATCAACAACATGTGCTATAGAAACTCTTCAGTTTTTGTTTGATTGTAAAGATTCTGAAGTTATTAGTCTGATACTGTACTAAGTATGCAGATGTGTTGATGACAACTTTTAATCAGCCAAAGAGACAGAAAACATTCAGTAACCATATATTGACACATGCACTGAAGTTCATGCACATGAACTGAAATAACATAAAACTTTTGGTAACAAGTGTGACATGAAAATTCTCTTCTGTACAGATGTGAAGCTCTGACAGTCCAAATATTTGATAAATAATGTCTGTTTCTGCTCCTGTCCTCTTGCTTTTTGAGTAGGCTATTGATTACCATTTTACTTTATTTATTTATTTGTACATTAGAAAATACATTTTATACTAAAATATTTAAAGATTTGATACATTCACAGTCATTCACATATGTTACAAAAACACATTAACTGCATAAAAACCTGTGTAGGAGAGACACAAATTAAAAGCTTGTATGAAGACCTATGTCAAATACTCAAGACAAGATAAACAGAATTACATTGAATAAAAATAATTTCATTTCAGTTGAATTTCTTTCTTCTTCTTAATAATTCAGCTGTTTTATGATCAGTATGTTGACCAGCAGGTAGTTGTCCACCTGATATCGGTTGAATTACTATAATTTAATAAATCCTTGTTAATGTAATCTTACTTGACTGTTGTGCACATGATTATTTTATGGGTTGGATATTATTATTATCTGTTTTTTATGTATTATGTGCTTTATGAGTGAGTGAACTGTTTTTCTATTTTTTTGTTTAAGGGGAACATTGAAATTTGGCCTGTCCGACTTGACTGCAGCTTTTTAGCACTACCCTCTGCTGCTGCCACCTGATCTCATCCACTTACCAGGTGAGGCAGTTCATCTTGAGCAAGCCTATCTTCTTTTTATGTTGCCAGTTTACTGTCAGTCAAATCTGATCAAACCACATTCACACAATAACTTACTGTGTTTTGTCCCCGGAACTTTAACTTATTGCACACTTAGAATATCTAATGCTGTCGAAAAATACTTTTCTGATGCTTTAAAATCACTTAAAGGTTCCATATGTAGGATTGTGAGGCAATTTAAATTTATTAATTGTTTCTTATTGGCAGTGAGTGAACCTGTTGTAGCGTCGCTTAAAAAATTTGACCTTCCCTGACTTTCCTCCATTTTCAGCAAAAATCCAAAGGATTCGATGTTTTGCATATTCCTGAGTGACTTGCCCCTCTCCCGTTAACATCAACAAACAACTGGCATGACCACACAACAAAAATGGTGCTATCTGAGTAGAAACTCCTTGCAGATATTAGCTCTCCAGCTAATGAGACAGCTAGCTGCCTCTGTCAACCATAACGCTTTTCACAACAAAACACCCCTGCTATGACAAGTCGCCCACTTCTAAGCACACACACAGCTAAAACAACATTATTTCCTCAACAAAGGAGCAGAAAACAAGTGCAGAGTGATAGCAGATCATAGCTTACCACTTTTGCTTTTTCTGTTGGTAGTCCAGAGGTGATAATAAGCACACATTTCACAACAAAATTCACAGCGCACTACTCCCCGGGCCACAGCCTGTTGCTCCCTGGCCACACGTCACTGAGCCAACTGGTGTTTAGTAAACATGGTTGGTAAAAAAAAAAAAAAAAAAAGTTGGCACTTTGCAGATTGTGTCATGTTCAGATGTTTGATTAATGCACATTTTTGCAAGTTGGGCAGTGTTTTTCGCAAGTTGGTGAAACTGGTTCTCACTGGCCAGCAACCGCAGCGAAACAGGAGCCCCTTGTGTACGTGCTTGTCTGTGAGCGGGCACACGTACAAGGAGGAGCTGACAGACTGAGAGTGAGAGACCCTTTGCTGAAAAACGGTGCAAAACACAATGTTAAGATATTTTTCATGCAATTAGTCTCGTGCCACAAGCATGTGCACAATCATAAGCAACAGGATGTTGACTGCAGCTCACTTAACAGCCACCGGTGTCAATAATGAATTTCTGATTTCCTAAATATAGAACCTTTAAACCTCTTATTTGAAATTAAACTGAAGGGAGAGGGCACACATAAGTATATGGAGTGGCTGGGTTTGAACCAGTACTTGTGAAAAAGTACACCCTTGTTAGTTATATGAGGAAATCCGTTAACTCTAATTAATTAAGAGTACGTATTGACAAGCTGCTGGGCAATTTTCTGAGTAATAGCTTGGTAACCAGGAGGTACTGGCCAATTTATCTGCAGGCATGTCAGGCAGCTCTTACGCTTGAGCACAGGTCTGTGTTTACGTGTCACAATATTACATTTAATGATGAACAGGTGTTAAAAAATGATTGTAAATTACATTAATGTGAAGAGTGACAAGTCAATATATGTGTGCATGTAGATGCCTGTGTGTGTATGTGGACAAAGAAGCACATCACCTGAGAGGTGTTGACTGTGGTCAGGGGTGTCTAAAGGACCATTTGCATCAACGCATTGGCAGACATCACTTGACAGTTTCGAGACAGTTTGGTTTTTTTCCAGGACTCATAGCGCCTATCAAAAAAGCTGCAAAATTCTTATGAACCCTGCTACTCTAAAATCTTAAAGTTAAAGTTTGAGATGTCCAAACTAAGTATCATTATAATTATGTAATCCTTGAATAACTGCAGATTTTTTTTTTTTTTTTTACCGTTAAGCAAACTCTTAATTAATAATGTAACTCATGGAAGAATGTAAGCTATATTGGGGAAAAAAATTAAATGGGACTGCAACTAACAATTATTAGTAAATATGCACAATATCTATTTCCCCAGGGCTATAAAATTACGACTGAGATTCTAAATCATAGCCTCAATCCTTTAGTGAAACTAGTTATACACACACATCATTCAGACAAATAAAACTGCATTAAATCTGAAAGTAACATGTCTATCTTTGTGTTAAGAACTCTATCAGATTTGTTCAGTCTTACCAAAGGATCTTGTCACAAAGCGTTCAGGTTAAATCCTCTGATGAGTGGGGATAATTTGATGATCAGAATCTCTTCCTGCTTACGAGTTTTCTTTCTTTTTATCAGTGACGAGACAGTATGTAGCTACATTCGTGGGCATTTGCGCACATTTGGACCGTCGCCCCCCAGTCAGCAGCTGACAATGCGCTCAGAGAAATGGTTGGCATTGTAAAACCCTCCGGAGCTCAACCGGGTCTCATTAGGTCTGCCTCCTTTGTAAACCCCCACCTATAGCTGCGCTGTTCGCTGTAGGTTTCACCACTTGGTCTCGTACATTTAGAGAGTGAAATGAAAGGAAAATCAGAGATGGAAGCCACACTGGTTACCTAAGTCTCTGGCGTTAAAGATTTGCGCAGAAATGGCTCTGGAAATGCTTTACGCGCAAGACGCAAGTGGTGCATAAATCAAAAAGCTATCAACATGGAGTGAGTGTGAGTAAGTTGTTATTTTGGCATTAACATTTAATCTCAAGGAAAACTCTTTTGTGAGACACATTTGTCTCATAATTGGTTGTGATTAAAATAGAAATTTAAAATATGAAATCACCAATCTTACCTTGCTGCAGCAAAAGCTTTCATTTCCTCTGCCCATACAAACACACACCACATTAAATCAGCACACCCCAAGTAATCTCCTACATTAATGGTGTATCTGATCCAGGAGCTCTCAGCACAGTGCTGTCTGAGACTTGTCATCTGTTAATGAGTATGGAAGGTGCCCCCCACCCCTCACCCCCAACCTCACACATGTGTGAACACTTTTGGGCACTTCATAAGGAGGTTAGAAGGTCTTCATTAACTAAGTAAAGTTATTTAATATAACACCTTTCACAGAGCAAGGTCATAAAGTGTTTCACAAGAGTAAAATTGTTAAAACAATACAATACAGTAAAAAGAAATAAAAACAATAAAACATAAGCAACAACAGACCTTAAAAAAAAACATACAAAATTCCAAACACTTGAGAGTATGGGGCAAGAGAAAGGCCAGTTTGAATAAAGCTGCTTTTTAAAGTTAATGGAGAAAGTAGATTGTATGACTCAAAGACACAATCACCCTTGGTTTTCAGGCGAGCCCCAGGAACAACCGGTAAGCCCTGGTCAGAGGACTTAAGTGACCTGCTGGTGATATAAGGATGGTCAAAGATGTACACAGGTGCCTTATCACGCAGGGCTCTAACAAGGACCTTAAAATGAATCCTAAACTTGAATGGGTGTGAATTATCTTGCTGGACCTGGTCAACAGCCTTGCAGCAGTGTTCTGAACCATTTGCACACGGTCCAGGGATTGCTGAGCTGACTTGCTGAGGAAGATGAACAGGGAATTTCAGTAGTCTAGCCAGAATAATATAAATGCATTACCCCTGAAAGAGAAACAACTGTGTAATAAACTAATTCACTAACTAATTTTAATTCCATAGCTGCACAGCAAGCTGAATCAAAGTTGTTTTAGGAAATACTAATGAAATTGTCCTGATGATGGTTGTGGTACTGCGCAGATGTGAGGTGTGTTGAGTAATGGGAAATGTAAATTATGAGGGATTGTGAGTTAACAATGAGTCAAGCATGGAGGCTGTATTATGTGTAGGTATTTGAGGTCTGCCATTTGAAATGCAGTTTTGGGAAGTTTTGGAGGTTTGCATTGTCCACCGGTACTGGTTGCTCTCACCTCAGCTCCCAGCACCAACACCACAATGGGCTTCCCTGTGATTCTTTTTATTTTTGGACGGTGCAAACTTCCAAAATGTCCTGAAACTGCATTACAGATGGTTGACCTCTCATCCGCTTGTCAAGTTAACTTTTGAGACTTTGAAGGTGGGGGATGGAATCAACATTCTGCCAGCTTGATTGGTAACTTAGAATACTGACCATGATCTTTGACTGGCTGTTTGGTTTGATCACTGACTTCTGAAAAAGTGTTCTCTATCGTGTCGAGATTATCTCTCCACCCTACATATTCCATATGTATGGGGACAGATCCCCATTGGGGCAGCTGATGTGGATTACTCTTGAAGACACATTACCTGTGGTAACCAAGCACTGATTAGCAACTCGTGATTATACTATCAGCATGCATGCATTGCTTCTCTGATTCCCTGATTTCCATGGCCAAGCAGTCAGATGTATGTGTACCTTGAAAGCATTTGAATTGTGCATGTCTAGCATGTGTGTTTTGACATCAGCGTTGTCTGCTTACCTTGTGTGTAGAGGTTGGATTTCATTGGAGACAATGAAATCCAACCTCGTTGGAGGTAGTGGTGGGCGTGCTTCCCAGCTGATTGCTACATTACAGTAGCGAAGCACGGCATGTGTGTACCGGCAGCAGCACCGTCTGACACTCACAGTCATAGTCTCTAGTCAAGTCTGAACAACTGAAGGATGTGAACGGGCATACTTTAGCTGTGGGTTATTCCCAAGGGAAAAATAAACATACAGGAAAAGAGTAACTAACTTCCACTTGGGCCTCTGTGTCTGCATGTCAAAATATGGGGGGTGAATAGTGCCACTAATGCATACTTTCCTTTCAGTTCAAAAGCATTCACATATTTTTATTTTGCTGAGAAAGCCCAGAAGGCCACATCTATTTGGGCTATGGGATAAGAATGTCTACGGAGGATGATCATGATCAAAGTGTGCATAGTTTTGGGCTGGACCATGCACACATGACCAGCCAGGACCCAGCCTCCTGCAAGAGTTGTTTTATCCTGCCAGTGAGAGTTGGGAAAGCTAGGGCTCTAACATTTTCTCACAAACATCTAGCCACTCTCTTCGGGCAGCTGGAGCAGAGAGAGGTGAAGCAGCCAAGAGAAGAAGTTTGGAATGACCAGGTGGGGTTGGAGTCTTAATCACCCCATATTCTGGGTATAAAATGGGATTCCTGGCTGTCAGGAAAGGGTTGGCATGGACCAGGTTTTAGGCGCCTTTATGTCCCCCACCAAAATGGTCTTGGGGAAGATGAGCTGCCTGAGAAGGAACATGAAGATGATGGATGACATGCTTGCCAGAATGCATGGAACTGTGGCAATTCAGGGACAGCTGGTTAAGACAGCTGGTAAACACAGGGGCTATTGTAGCCTTGTATCATTGCCAGCTGGCCAGACAGTTGGAGGAGGTTGGCTCCAACCTAGCTGCTGAGGTGCAGCAGGTGTTTTCACTCCTAGCTAAGCTTATGAATGAGCAATCGGTGGAAACTGGCAGGGCCAAGGCCACCCTCTGATGGCGAGGTGCCACCTCTGGCTGTCTCAGTCACAGCTGCAGGGGGAATACTGGGCCTGTCTGCTTAGGCTGCTTGTGGTGCCATTTGCCATGTTTGGGCCAGATAACATGCCCCAGCAGGCCCACAGGCTGGGTCATCCCAGCTGGCTTCTGTAGCTTCAGGTGCCCTAAGGGTCCGTTTGGAGGACAACCAGTGTGGTAGAGCTAAATGCAAAATCAGCTGAGTAGGCGGGGCCGCGGCCGGGGCCGGGGCCGGGGCCAGGGCCAGGGCCAGGGCCAGGGCCAGGGCCATAGATGCTCCAAGCTCTCCCCTCAGTCTTGACAGTTCTCGGAAGCAAGCCCCATGTCCACCTCTTGGGACAGCACTATGACTCAGGGTTATTGTTTGCAGTTTCTCTGCCCACCCCCACTGACAAGGTCATAAACCTTTTCAGTGCTGGCGACTCTCAGCACATCAAGGAAGTGAAGCAGAATGATCAGCAGAGTGGGTTTTATTTACGTTACTTCCTTATTCCCAAAAAAATGGGAGACTCAGACTGATTTTGGATTTGAGAGGGCTCAACAGGCCATCCTCCCAGGCAACTGGTTTGCCACAATCGACCTAGAGGATGCATATTTTCAAATCGCAATTCGGTAGGAACACAAACACTAACTCTGATTCACCTTCAGTGGCAGAACCTTTGAGTTCTGTGTCCTCCCTTTGGCACATCACTAGCCCAGAAACAGTGTTGCACCAGTGTGACCTGGCTCTTGCAGCTCTCTCTCTCTTGGGCCTCTGTCTCCCCAGCAGCCTCCAGCTCTCACAGTCCACAGAGTTCCAAGGCATGTGTTTGGATGCCCGGCCAGGAACTGATGGCAGCCACAGTGCAAATTGTGGATCTTCTGAACATGCACCTAATGCAGCGCTGCCTCCTGAGCCTTGGACTTTGCCCACAGATAAATCGGCAAGCCAGATTGTTCGTGACACGCAGACATTTGTAGCTCTCTGTTGGTGGGAGCAACTGACCAACTTAACACAGGGAAATGCACTGAGGTCAGTGTTGCATTCCCAGGTGGTGTCACCTGATGTCTACACGGGCAAAGGCATCAGTGGCCAGTAGCACAGGCCCTGGTTAGCATAGCACATCAATCTTCTGGAATTGCAGGCTATCTATCTAGCTCTTCTGAACTTCCTGCCAGAGCTGAGGGACCACCATGTGCTGGTGAGAACAGATAGTACAGTGGCAGTGGTGTATATCAACAGCCAAGGGGGCCTGGACTCCCCTCACCTTTGTAGATTAGCTCAGACAATATGGGAGCGGGCACATCCATGGTTCAAGTTTCTGAGGGCAATGCAAGTGCTGGGTCAGGCAATCCTTTCAGTGGATCAGCTCTCCAGGGGGGACCTCTCCCCAGTGAATGTGGGCTTCCTCCAGAGCTCCATGTCAGCTTAATGTCCCCTCTTTTTCTCTGCAGGGAGAGCCGATCCTCCCTTGGGCATGGATGCAATAGCACATCAGTGGCCACAGGTCCTCCTGTATGTCTTCCCTCCCTTGAACCTCCTGAACCCACTCCCACAGAGAGTCCAAGTGGAAGAGGTGACACTCATCCCGGTGGTCCCCAATGATCTCGGTCTCAGTGATTGCACCCCTCCTTTGAGGATGCCCTTGGGAGCTCCCTCTTTGGTGAGACCTCCTTTCCTAGGCCCATGTGACTCTTTTTCATTCTTTCCCCTTTGGACTTGGGCTGTCTTATTGGCAATTGTGTCAGCTAAAAGAATGGGTGAGCTCCATGCTCTTTCGGTGCATGAGGAATGCTGCCACTTCTTGCTGGGTGATGCTGGGGCGGTGTCGAGCCTAAACCCTGCATCCCCCACTCTAAGGTCTGGTCTGAGTACCACACACCTCCTTAAGCCACACACCTCTAGAACCATGGATTTTTTTTTTGCTCAAAGCTAGCCTTGCATCCTGGCAGGCTATGTGGCTTTCCACCCATTACAGCTGGTCTTAGCATCTGGCAGGGCAAGCAAAGATTTGGTGGAGTCTTGTGCCTAGGTTCATGGGAGTGTATATTTGTAAATAGTTCCTTTGTTTGAGCACATGGGTGACTGATAGTGGTGATGTCTCATTCAAACTCAACTGTCATTTCAAGATCATGCAAAGGTAGCTGGGTCTACTTGGTTTCCTCACGGTGTGTCTTAGAGAGTCCCTGTACATAAGGAATATGTCGGGTGGTATAGTGTACAGCTCCTGTAAGTCTATAGCAAACTGTGTAGCCAAAATGAGGGCACTCATCCGTATGGACAGAAATGGTTCCATTTAAATCCATACAGCATAAGGCTGCATTCACACCAAATCCGGCGGTGCGGCGAATCGCTGCAGGTCAGTGCGGATTTGTGGGCGTGTGGCTCCCGGTCCAGAAGGTGGCGGTAATGCACATGGAAGTAGTTTGCCAACCACCATTGAAAAACGAAAAAGACAAAGAAAAAGAGGAAGCTCTCATATAAAGTTGTGAAATTACTCACAGCAGCGTCATCTTCGTAATAAAGTAATCAGCCATCTTCGGTCCAAAGTGGAACGCTGAAATGCTACAATGCTACATGCTAAATAAACAACGTCTTTTGGGTCTTTCGTCTTCCGGTCTAATCACCGACCTACGTGATTGGCCACCGCAGCGTGACGTTGGGTTGCGGTTTTCCAAAAGTTGACTCCGGCTCAACTTTTCCGGCCGCAGTCTGGTGCAGTGCCGCAGCGGTGAAAATGGCCACAGGCGAGCCACACTACCCCCATTCAAAATGAATGGGACGACTAGCGTTTTCGCCGCACCGCCGGATTCGGCGTGAATGCAGCCTAAAGCATAAAAATACTCACCAGCTTGAGCCTCATGTTTGCCCTATGGGCCAAATACTTATTGTTTTCAACCACTAGGGGCATTGTTGCTATATTATGGAGCACTGCAGGCCAGTGAAGAAACTGTATGCAACTGAGAAGGTGTGTGTGGATGTGGATGTCAGAGAGTGGTGTATGTGTACATGTGAATGTTCATGTGAGTGATAGAAATTATATGGTAGGTAATAAAGGACTCAATTCCTTCCTCCCCATCTCTCTCCCTCAAAAACGGGCATTTAAATGGTTAAATTTCTGAAAATGCATATTTAGTAGTGGTAATCAGGACTGAATTTATTTAAAGTGAAAATGGTAAATAATAATAATATATAGTATTTTTATGGCAGTTTTAGGAAGGGAACATTTTGATGTGATTTCAGTGATTTTTTTTTTTGTAAATCTGACACTGCACAAAAAAATATGGATCAAAATCAATAATATTGTTGCTAATAACAGACATATCCCAGACTGATATTATGATAATAATAAAAAAATAAACCTCTTTGTTGTTGTTGTTGTTGTTGTTGTCCCCTACCCTCCTTCCCCCTAAATAAGAAACTGTTTATGTGTTCCCTGGTAAAATAAAGGTTAAATAAATAAAAAGCAGTAGCGGTATTAAACAAACTAGCATTTAAAGGGTTAAAATTCTGAAAATGAATGAATGTTTTGGTAGTTATGATTGGGACTGATGTTGGTTAAAACATGAAAAATATTATTAATATATAGTATTTTATAGTAGTTTTAGGAAGGGGACATTTTTGTTCTCTATGACAACAACTGTGTGTTTTTTTTTTAATCTGACACTCAGACAATTAAAATGCCCCAAAAGTCATCGGCTTGTCATAAAATGTGAATAAAATTCCCCTAGCATTTAATATAGATTTTTTTTTTCATTTAAAACAAAACAACTGTTATTACTTAAACAAACTGGCATTCAAAGGGTTAAAATTCAGAAAATGAATTAATATTTGCTTTCAATGATCAGGACTGATGTTGGTTTAAAGACGAGTTAAATCATTAATTTGTTAAAATATTTCTGCTGAAGAAGAAAATATAATAAAGACCATAATAAATCACTTCTGTCATTTATTTTCTGTACAGACATTTTTTGTAAAACTGTACAATTTTTTTTTCACATGCTGGAAAAAAAACCATTACCACAGAAAAAATATAAAACAAATATGTAAACAAGGAAAGGAAATTCACTGTGCATATGTACAATTTATAAATTATATTATTCACCATCTTCATACGCCTCTATTACAGATCATTTCTACTATCTGGGTTAACCATTATGGCAAGAGGCAAAATAATCATGGATCATACATGGAGTAAAAATCAAGAGACCCTCTTTTGCTTCAAAGCCAGTTCACTAACGTTGTTGATTCAGACTCGGTTGAGCTCCACGTCACCACCTGATAATGAGTCCACCCAAAAAGCAGCGTTTCACCTGCAGACCACTCACTCCAGTTCAGTGAAGCGAGCAAACATGGCTTTACGGACTGCATCTTTGTATGTGTCTGAGGCAGAGAGGGTGTAGTTGGTGCCTTTAGTGCCGAGACCAGCTCCCTTTGTTCTCAACTGTGCCTGAGGAGGAAAACCACAAGTATCTTTTTTTGTTAATCATCCCTAAATCATTACATTGATTTAGCAGAGCAAGGAGGCATATAATGTACAGTATTCATGCAGACGGGTACCAAGTGCACCCTTACTTATTGTTCTAAATACCTCAATTGGTGCAGTGATGCCCTGCTGGTTTCGACCAAGACCTTTACCCTCCTTCCAGCCCATAGCCTGCAGCATTTTGTTCCCGATGTTGTCACTGTTAAGGCCATCTTTAGTGGGCTGCTCATAGTTACTGTACAGGAAAAAACAAAATATTTAAACTTTAATAAAAACACACAAAATGTAAAAACTTGCACTGCTCAAGGTTTGAGAAATAGAACTTCATATATAAATCAGTTATTTAAAGAAAAACAAAATTGCTTACATAACTGGTGTTGGTTGGCTAAATTTCTTCTTTTTGGGTGCTGGGGGTTCAGGGATGCCATATTTTTCTCTCCTCTCAGCTGCTCTGTCTCTGTATTTCAACTAGTCACCGGAAGAGCAAAAACCGTTTCAATTTTACAAAGCAGCCAATTTAACAGAGGAATATTATGACTCACTAGCAATTGAGTTATTCTTTGTTCAGCCACACCTCAGTCTCTTTTCTCTCCAACTCCTCCAGCTCTGCTTCACTCATTTGGGATCTGCGGAGAACCTCCAGATTTTTCTAGGATGGATCAGATAGACAGGTAATATGTCAGTGAGTAAATAGTCTTATAGTTTCCTTGACTAGTAAGTGGACATTTCATATTCATATATTGAGAAAATAAATTGTATGATGTTACCTTGTGGAGGTCAGAGAGTTGCTGATGTCGAATTAGACCCTCTTTATTGGGGAACTGTCTCCTACACAGCAAACAGGCTAGCTTTTTCCAGTCTGTCATCTTGTCCTGGCCTTCCTCACCAAAATCAGGCTCTGCTCCTCCCTCTTCAGTGTCACTGTCTCCACTGTAGGCTGCCACAAGGCCACACTAACACCACCACAGATAAACAAAGGCAATTAAAAATATTGTTAGTATAAGTAAGTCCAGATTCCATGTAGAGGATACACATTTACAATGTACTTAAATCTGGGTTTCACAATAGCTTCTATCCTACTGAAAAAGAAAAGTATAGCCTTCCAACATCCAGCAATGTAGAAACCACTTACCTTGGAAGTGCTGACTGAGCTGGTCGGTGCCTCCTCTTCAGGACTATTTAGCACCTCTGGCATGAATCTGTCAAGTCCTCCTGCCTGCTGAGAAATCAAGAGAATCCATTTAGGACATCAAAGTTCAAAGCTTATAAAGTCTCAGCAAAACTCAGCAGAATCCTACTGTTGTACCTTCTTTTCAAACAAAGTGTAACCAGCATCAGCAGCTGCTGCCTCCCTCCTCTCTTCTTGACTAATAGGTTGAAAGCTACTCTTGAAGTTCTCCTTCTGCTTATTGAGACTTTTCGCCCACCGTTCCATGTCTTTAGCTATCTGAAAGAACCAAACAGATGTGATCATGAAATTAAATATGAAAAATATCAAGAACTTCTGGCTATAGCAGGGAACAGACAATATGTGCTGATGTTGGATTTATAACAATACCTGTTGAGCAGTCTTGCTCTTAGGCTTTTCCTTTTTCTCTTTGCCTTCTTTAGGTTCTTTGCTGCCTGTTGTTGTAGAGCTGCTTGTTGTGTTATTTGCGTCGACTGAGGCAGGGACATATGTCTGTTTTTCACTGTCCCAGTACAGATACTGTTGAGTCTGAGAGTTGTAGTAATACTGAAAGGAGATAAACACCAATGTACATTATGAAAACAATCTCCTGTCACTCTCATCAACATGACAGAAAACCCTCATGAGGTGGTTGTGCACTACTTACATGTGTGTTTGGGTCATAGTAGAGACCGGTCTGAGGATCGTAATAGTAGCCCGAGGACTCATCATACTGATAGGAGGATGTATCGGGAACAACTGGGAATTATAAAACATCATTAAAACTACTGAAGAAAACTTCTCTAGCTAGTTGTAAGTATTTGTAGTCAATAATCATTCTTTCAAAAACATAAAGCCAAGAGTACTAATACACTACTACTGAGACAAAACAGATGCGTCTGGGGAACTCTTCACCATCAAGTAATATCAAGTCCGGCTGGATTTGGTAAGTCATATAACAGACTAGTCATGGCTGTATTGCTTGTAAATTTAGAGCTTTGAGTTGATTTGTACCTAAATGTGTATTCATCTAAAAAAAGATTTAAGAACTGTATACTGCTCTCATACTACAGTCAGAACCAAATTCCAATGTCCAAAAGCAAACCCTGTAATATACTGTACATGACAGTATCCAGAAGATGCTGATTTTCTCTTTATGCATGTCACACTTCAACAGAACAGGTTTTAAGTCATCTTGTATGCTCATACCAGTATTGGTGTCTGCTGTCTGTCCAGAGGTTGTTAATGTACTGGCAGCAGTAACAGTGGCAGCAGCAACCGGAGCAACAGGCACAGACACAGCTTCAACACCTGCAAGGTGTCCGGTTTGGGGTTTTGCCTCCAACTGATGGCTGAGTGGCAAAGCCTGCAATTAATGCAATTGTTACACTGTGCATGTTTGTAATGGTACTATAGTGTCATTACAGAACTAACCAAAATATATACATTACCTGAACAGCAGGTTGAGCAATTAAATGGGCTGGGTAGACCTGTGCACTCTGTGAGATAACTACTCCAGCTGCAGTTGGAACAATCTTTACACCAGGTGCCGCTGAAATTAGAAAAGTAAATCTCTATGAATCTGTAGCAGAGATATTTTGTCTATTTGTTGCTTTTAAATGATGAGTTTAGCTATTTTACTACTGCTGTGTTTTTTGCTGTTACAGCTTTATTGTAAATAAATGTTAAAACATCTCACAACTTGGCCACATGTCATTACAAAAAAAGCCCTAATAGTAGTAAGTATCAATTAAAAGAATTCCTTACTGCAGTATGTTCTAGTTTTTATAATACTATAATTATACAAAGAATGGTCAGAACTGTCCCAAAATCTCAATAAGACGTTTTAGCATCTCGTACCTCCTAGAATCCCATTTCCCTGAGAGGTGCTGGCTCCTGCTGCTTGCTGGTAATATGCTTGGTAGTCCTATTGAAAAAAAGAAATAATTTATTGAAATACACAGATTAATTTCTCAGTGTGAGACATGCTAACTTTAGCTTTCACTACTAGCTTAAGTGGCAAAACATCACCAAACCTACATCAGTTAGCACTCAGAGATGCACATACTTGCCAGTGTAAAATTTCAGTATTTCAAACATAATGATATATAGATACAGCCTTGCATCTTATATCTTAAAAGCTGTTATCAGGAATCTAATAGTTAGTAAGCTTTTTTCCCTCCCCCATCAAATCACTTCAGAATTTAGAGAAATAAGATTTCTCTCTGGACACATGCCGTAAATGTCAACTGCCACTAGATGTTACCATAGAGCCATATTTTACTTCATGCAACCTTAAAGAAACTAAGTTGAAAAGGCATCAAACATTGTCTTTCTTCAAGCTAAAAGTTACAATGTTTGCTTCTTTTACATTGCTAACCTGTGACATTGGAGTATAGCCTTCTTGCAAGTAGCTGTACTCCGACACTCCCTCTGAAGTCTGCTGTGGCTGAGAAGGCAAAGCGTGATTACGAGCCTGTTACATTGATACTTGGAGATAATAAATAAGATGATATTGAGAGAGAATGGGCCTACCTGACTTGAGGACCACTGGGCTGCTGCAATGGCTGTGCTAGCAACAGAGAAGGCACTGACACGATTCCCATCAGGTAGTAAAAGGTCCCTAAAAAAAAGTAAACAAGGATATTCCCACCTTTAGTTGGAATGGTGCTGTGTCTCCTCTATCTTTATTGTGGACAAAAACAGGTAACTTGAGGAAAAATACACAAGCTTTGCCTAAGAAATTAAGAAGGCACACTATACACTTAAGTTATACTTACTTTCTAGCACTCTTAGCATAATCCACTCCAATTGTTTTCCCATCCAGCTTTAGGGGAGGCTGCAGTCCTTGTAAGATGGTTAGCAGCTGAGAGGCCTCCTGTGAAAAGGAGTCATAATATATTTTAAGTGATATGCAGATATCAGTGAATTTAAGACAACTAAGAAGTATTGTATATCTGTAGAAAAGCTATATGGAAACCATTCATCAATGGTTGGTTGGTTGTTGTATGAAGGTAAATTATGACACTGAAAAACAATTAACTGTGTTAGATGTTCAAGCATCCTTTACCAGAGGAGAAGACAGTTGAACAAAAGCAAAGCCTCTGTTCTGGCCTGTCTGCTTGTCCTTGATGAGGCGAATGTTATTTGATGAAAGATTAGCGTATGGTGCCAGGGCCGTCATGATGGCTTCAACGGTGGTCAGGTGCGCAATATTTCTCAGGATGATTGCTGCATGAAACAAAAGTCTATATTTAAAAACAATCTACCAAAGCTAGTGACCTGGTTGTTCCAAACAAAGTGGTGTATTACATCTATTAAAATAAGTCCTTACTGTCGCCGTAGAAATCTCCGCTGGGTTGAGTTTCTGTGACTCCATTATTATTGCTGGTCTCACTGTCTGTTGAGAGAATGACAGAGGTAAGAGGTGCATTAACATAACCTTCAGAACTGTGTAATCAAAGAACTAGAAATGAGGTATAATGCCAAAAGCATTAAAAACTTGTGCTAAGAAGTAGTGAGTGTTTACAATATCATATAGACTATTTCATAAAGTCTATTATGTTTTGTATTGTTCTCAGGTGGCAAAAATGCATGCTATCTCCCATCTATGGACTTTGTCTAGATCCAAAAAAACAGTGACACCACTTAAGAATCCATAGAATTTGGTTTACTAGGCTTCTACAACTCCAAAAGCACAAATTTTGCGCCTCATCCCAGCACTGTTGCCTCAGGCTGCCTGGATGTTGGAGTCAGTGGCCTCTTGTTGATTTAGCTACTTACCAGCTTTGGCTGCTCCACACCTGAAGCACTTCAGCCTCCTCCGGAAATTGTACAGGCCACACTGCAAGTAACCGTTCACATCATTTTTATTATACACCTACTAAAGCCCTGAAAAGTGCTGCCTCAGAGAACACGCAATCTATATTGGTGCTGCATACCATACTTACCTGAGACACAACCTAACCTTTACCACGTATCCATATGTAGGTGAACCACGAAAGAAGATAACAGGACTACAAAAACTAACTTATATGCCAAATATTCATGTGTGTGTGGGTGTTGTAGCATTGTTTGGATAATGTGGTCATGAAGTCAAGACAGATCATTAACTTACAGTATTGCAGAGCCAGTCTTCATACTTGTTTCTGGGGTGACTGTAGTGCATGTCCACACTTTTGCCTTGGATGGTCAGACGTTTCTGAAAGAGGAGGACAAGTATCACTCAAATATCCGTGGCAAGCATTGATCTCATCAACAGAGCAAGCAGTGTTGGAAGGGAGCGAACGGGGAGAGGGACCCCCACAGATAGCCTTTGTGTTAAAGACAGGCACATGATGTATATGTGAGCATGATGTATAGAGGGTTCTTTAAGTGTTTGGGACCCGAGTGCCCAGGCTGTGCTGGAGCAGAGTGTATAATGTGACCCTAATAGACAATTTGGCTGCTTTCAGTAAAACCAGAGATTCCCACAAAATCTCTTCCAACAAAAATGATAAAAGGAGAAAATGACTTTCTAAAAAGGAAAAAAGCCCCATCTACCAAGGGTTCGACTTAAAAAGAATAGTTAAGAATTTAAATTAAATTTCAGTGATAATGCCTCTAACAGCAAGATAAAGATAGTGTGTTCATAGTCTTAAATAAAGAGATGACCTCACAATACCACTAAAATCTGCAGGTTAGATGTTACTGCCATTACAATAAACTAACCAGAAAACTTGTTAAAACATAAGTTATGTATCATGAATATAATCATCACTTAATATACAAATCTTTATGGTTTGTGGCATTCAATCCATGGATTTTTCAAAACAGATCTGTACAGTTTCCACACTACTTATTCAATGCATTGTGGTTGCCATTTTGGTTATTTTTCCAAGATCCCCAAGATTAAAACTAGACTTGGCGATTGTGAAGCAACCTGATTGGTCTCCATCCATCGGGTAGCATCTTGCAAGTGATAAAAGTCCACGAAGGCGAAACCACGGCTTATACCTAGAGACAGCATTCAAATATAGACGGGAGGCGTGTTAGTTAAGAGTCCATGGGCATATTATTCAAACTGTTCCACAAACTGCTTCACGACCCAGGCCCTGTTTGGTAAACAACAGGCCACTCCATAGGAGTTTTACCATAGCAAAAAATCCTGTTGAATACCATTGTTTACACCACACCCAAAACAAAGTGCGTGTTTGCCAATTTACTTTCTTATGACTGTTATTGCTGTTCTTACTTACCTTAAAAAGATTCACAATGAACTTGTCTTTAATCAACATATTAAATAATTTTTCAATTAACTTGATACAAATCTGTCCTAGCTGCTATGGGAAAATGGGTCTGAAAGGAAGCAGATTGGCCCTATGGTCAAAGACTGGGGGAAGGTTGGGGTCCGTCGGATATCTGCTTCTCACCTGTCTTCTTTTTCATCAGCCTGACATCTACTGGCTGGGGTCCCTCCAGTTGGTCTATGGCAAAACAAATCTGAATAACAACATAAAGGCAGTACGTTAACATTATGATTCAAAACTAGCCCCATTATGAAGGCTTTTCATCTGACAGAGTGAGTGACACACAAACACTGAACTAAATTTAACACAAAAGAGGTTGCAAATCGGCAAACAAAAACAAAGACTTACATCTTCCTCAGTGACATGAGGAGACAGACCCCAGAGCATGATAGTCTTGCTCTTCTTCTCCTCCCCAGATTCTCTTCTGTAATCCTGCTCTGGATAGTCTCCATCGGAGTGATAACCATCTTCTGATCTATCACTGTTACGTCTTTTCCGTTCTCTTTGCTTGAATACAAATGAAACGGTGTATCAGTTAAGTGTGGATGGCATTATAATACATTAAAAGTCAGTGAATATTGAAATACATACCTCTGGACTGTCTCTCGATCCTCGACGATCTTCATAACGATCGCTACGTCTGTCTTCCCCCCATCGACGCATATTGTGATCACGCTCTTGGTCTCTCTCTCGTCTGTCACGCCATTCTGATTCATCACGAGACTGGTCGGAGCCATATCTACCACTACGTTCAGTCCGGCTAATCCTATTCAGCAAGACAGTGGAAAGAAAAGTTGAAACACTACAGCAGGATTAGTGTCCAGTTGCATGATATTTCTCAGAATATGATCATATTCATAACTGAATCATCATAAATTCCTGTTGGTGAGCTCACCAATGTTATTAAAGTAGCCTGTGGTGGAAGAAATACTCAGATTGACAGACCTAATACTAATCCCTTATTCAAAGTCCTATTTCAGTAAACAGTTCATTGTTTTTTACAAGCAACTTGAATAAATAATCCAAAGTAAGTGTACTTTCTGTAGAAACTGTTGAGTTGGTACTTCAAAAGCTCATCATATATTTTGTTTAAGTAAATTCTTAATCTGAAGAGTAACTAGTAACTACTGTGTCAAATGCCTGTGGTGGAGTCCAAAGAACAATATTTCACTCTGAAATATGGTGACGTAGAAGTAAGTATAAAACAGCATAAAGTAGAAAAAGCTCAAGTAGAGAACAACAATTTCTCAATATATATGTTGTGAGAAAAGAGAAACTGATCAACTGTGTAACAAAATAACATACAGTTGGTCAGTGGTCACTGTCTCATTTCAACAGTTAGGATGCATTAAATAGCTTTGACATGCAACTGTCTGACTGGAAAGCACAATGCCCTGTTTGTCTTCCCCTGCTGAAGAAGCTACTCAACATAGTTATTTTGTTACTATGTTTTTATCAATTTCCACATCTCCCATATCATTTTAATTCAGGGTTGCTTTTAATGTTACTGCCATGATTCAATTTACTATGTTATTACATTTAAAGCAATTTTGATTTGCAATCCAATTTGCTATTTACATTATCCATGAAATAGCAACTTTCAATATGGCTAGCCACACCTACCATGGCGTTTACTCACCGTTTATCAGCTCCCATTTCTCCCAAATGCTTCCGTACACAAACGACCTCTGCAAAGGAAAACACCAGGAGTTGAGTTATTCAAAGCGCTGTTTTTATTATCACGCGAAGCGTCGTGACAGCACCCATACAGCTGAACTAGCTATTTCTTTCAACTGTGCACAATAAAATGATAGTAAACAATTACATGGACCCGGGTCCACCGTTAACAAACATACATAACTTAACTCAAAACCAACGACGCCAATGAGAAGCAATAAGCGGTTTAAGTTTCGAGTCTTAATGTACAGTAACTCACCAGTGTAGGTTGTTAATAATGTTAATATCCACTAGCTCTCTCTAGATCGGTATTTGCAAAGTTGTGGGTAAGAAAATTCATCTCACGTTCAAGGACTTTTCACAAAACTACGATGGCACCTTCTTTATCCCAAGATGCATTGGTGTACTCTGTAACCCGGTGCATTTTGGGAGTGAAAATAATTTCCCCGGAATTTTGACTTACAGGCGGCGCCTGGTCTTTTCACCGGTTGTCCCTAACGGGCTCGAATAACTGTCTGTGTTTAGATTGACATTATAGATGATTGGTTAGGTCCCAACCCCGAATAGGATCAGGGCTGTCTGCCTACTAAAGCTAAAGGAGACGTGCTACCTGAATAGAGCTAAGAGTGCTGCCTGAAAGGCTAAACTACGGGCAAAAGTCCTAGTAACATTTCCGCCATTTTACTTGTTTTATAGCTGTTTCGGCAGATTTCAGCTCGTCACAGTTTATGGGAATATTTTTATTTATAATTAAATTCATAATAGGCCTATAATTCTAAATTTACTAAATACCGTATTATAGTGTTATATATGTATTGCGTATGCACATAATGCTCTTTCATTGCCATACTGAAACCTAAGCAAAATACTTTACATATATCAGTATGGACATAAAACCATTTCTTTATACAGTATAACCTATCATAGACTACATTCTAGTATTGTTTATAACATTCATACTGTTTGCTGTCCAGCTCTTGCCTTAATGTAATAGCTATCCTACATATTTCTGTTCCCTCATCTGTTCATCTGCATGTCTCTCTCTGTATTCTCCAGTAAACTTATCTGCTGTTCTAATGTACTGAGAGTCACTGAGAGCTTGGGTCATATTTCTCGTGTCAACATACTCGATCAATTAAGTTGAATCAGACTCTGATAAACTACAACAGAAAACATGGTCATTGTTTATCATTTATTACAGTATTTAAATCCTGAAACATCACCAAACAGTTCACTGTACAAGAAGGTCCTTAATAAAGATGACTACACAATTAATTGTTCAACTTGGCACACAAGGATGTTCCCTTCATAAAAGCTCTACTGTGGTAATGACACTGTGTACAACACAGATGATCCAACAAGTTGTGCTGACACCAGAACCGGAATCAAACTCCATATCTTTTTTTAAAACCAATACTTATCGAGATTATTTTTGTTTTGAAATATTGATGATGCTTGAGTCACTGACACCCAAGACAGACCCATATCTTCTATACAAATATGGCATGAGATAAAACAACACAAAACTAGGCCTTATAATATAAAACTGGTCCACATGTTCCCATAAAAAGGAGGGTGGAATCCATCACACTTATTTCAAAAATTCAGGGTGGGAGATGGGCAGGTAGCTCTAGGATGCTTGGACTTTGCATGATGAGTCCTAGGTCAGGGTCTCTCCTTTTGTCACCTGTAATGTCAAATACATAACATTATAATGTGATACATATTCAAAGAACAAAAGCAGGTGGACTATTTAAGTTATAATGCAATATACTTACTCTTGCTTCAATATATTCAATCCTCCTCTCCAACGCTGTCAGCTTCTCATTCAGAGTGGCCAAACGGGACCGACACGACATATCTGAGCGAGACAAATGACATTTTGAATGTAAACGTGAACAGTCATGACATCTTATCATATATGTCGACGCTGTCAATCACAACAACAACACACAGAGATGAACTTCTTCATTATGGATGACTATCGCAAAGAGAACAATATTCAATTTTAAGTAATGTGTTACTGCTAGTGTAACATTATTGACGGAAGAGCAGAGCAGCATTAACGTTAGCTGTTGCGGTGGCTTAATCGCCATTAGCTGTCTAAACACACGAATGAAATAGTTGCGATTTAATTCAGTGTTTCGGTACGTATTGGCCACATAACACTAATTAACAAGGAGGACAAAACATATGGTAGCTCGACACCAAAATGTCATATTTCCACAAGGCAATAACACTATTCAGCTAAAGCTAACTGCTAACTGGGAGTGGCCATAGAAAACATCAACATCAATGCTGGGAAACAGCAGGATAGCTAGCTTATCTAGCTATCTACACCATTATCCACATTAGTAGCAAAACAGCTCGTAAGTCGTAATGTCGAAAGCTGATCCTTACCGAATGAGTTAAGGAAGTCGGCGATTTTTTTGATGCTGCTCGTAATTACTTCTATGTACTCTCGATTCGCCCAGTCTTGGTGAATCTCTCTTTGCACTGGGTCTTCCTGGCCAGCCATGTTGGATGAGTCGCAGCTAACTGTAACGTTAGCGTTCCAAATGTACCCTGCGTTCAACCAGGAAATCGTAAACGGGGCAAATGCTGATGTAACTGTTTTATATGAATGAGTAATTATATTAAAACAAATTAATTGCAATAAAGCTTTAGTATATCTTTGCATATATATTACACGTTAGTGATACACAAATACGTTTAACAAGATTACTATTCCGGTAATTAAAAACATTTTTGGGCTGATGTGAGGTGCCTACCAAAGTTTACTGTGTTTTCGCAGTAGAAAAAATGAATTGGACTAGCCTTACGAGTTGGTAACATAGCCATGGGACGTGAAAATGCAGGTAGTTAAAACACTCACCACTCGTCTACATTTCTTATGTCAATCTTCGCAGGACTGTCAAAACTACTGTTTCGGCAGTTGCCTAGCAACGCTCCAAGTTGCCAATGATGTGCCATTCTTTGATTTTATTTACATCAACAATTACTACTTTTTCCTACAATTTCCAGATACTTAATATTTTGGCATGTTTATGTGTTTATATGCATTGTACACATGACAGTAGTACTTCTTGTGACATAAAATGTTTATTTTCTCCCCTTTAAGTATTTTCATATTTGTGATATGAGTTATGGCTTACACAGTGGCATGGACAGGCTTTTACATATGCATCAGACACCCCCCTCACAAATAAGGTTTCAAGGGGTGTCATCATTGGGCAAACAGGCTGAACAACCATAGTGTACTGCAGTAGACATATCACATTTTTTAGGAGTGCTGCTTTAACTGTGAAACCATGATAAAACGCCCCAAACATATGTAACTAATGATTACTCTTTTTGGTCAGGATTGTCATAACTGATAGGCTATCTGTTAACAGCCATAGAGTATCACACTTTACTTGACCCTCTTTAGCAACTCTTGAATATCTGCCTCAATGTCAATGGTGAGGAAGTTCCTGCTGTAGCGCTTGTAGGGCTCTCCATCAGGACTGACCAGGAACTTCTCAAAGTTCCAGGAGACGTCGTTCCTGCTGACAGGACTCCAAATGATGAACTTTGGATCAGTCATGAGAGCCATGGCATCGTCACTGGGGAATGGGAGCTTTTCCTTTAAATACATAAACAAGGGATGGGCATCTTTTCCATTCACATCCACCTTCTCAAGGAGATGGAAATTTGGTTCAAAGCCATTCCCTGGACGGACATACTTCAGAGATCTTAGGATTTCATCATTCTTGCAATTCTCCTGTGATAAAAAAATACATAAAATGAAATCAATTAGAGAGACGATTGTCATCAAGTTGATTAAGAGCTCATAAAATAAGGCTAGTGGTGGAAAGTAAGTGCATTTGCTCCAGTACTGTATTGTAAACAGTGTGGAGGTACTTATTTTACTGGGAATATTTCCATTTATGTTACTTCAACTTCTAATTCAGTACGTTTCAGAGGGATTGTTTTTACTCTACATTAATCTGACAGCTGCGGTTAGTGCAGTATTTGGCAGATACTGATTTTTACATACAAAACACATGTTCAAATTATAGATTAAAGTACCCACCAGTATGTAAAGTCATCGTTCAACTAGCAATAACTTTAATGCATCTGTAGTAATCCAGTAATAATACAATATATTTATTTATGTCTATATTAGAATGACACTTGAAAGAGGCTAATCTGCTGCATTCAAAAAGTCACAAAGTGGATTGAAAACATTAGTGTTCTTTTTAATAGCAAGGCCTCCTTGAAATTCAAAATTTCTTTATCACAGTAAGAATTTGTAACAATGTTATTTTTCGTTAGTCTGATTAAAAAGCACAAAGACCTTTTAAACTGTTTTTTAGAGGCTAGTCATAGCCTATCTAATCATATTTTGGATATAAGATAACATAACTTTATTGTCTGTCATAAAGTAACAGAAATTTTCCTTTCAAAAGGCTCAACAATACACACACACACACACACACACACACACACACACACACACATTAAAAACTACAATTGACAAAGACAATAGGATAATGTTATATACTAATTTCTTTCCCATTGGAAAACAGGCCTGTGTAAACCACGTTTGAGTTCATGGCCTACCTGATGCCCAAACTGATTGCAGGGCACACCCAGAATAACGAGTCCCTTGTCGGAGTAACGAGAGTGAAGCTCGTTCATCTGTGTGTAGTCCCTGGTTGTTGTTCCTCAGAGTGACGCTACATTCTCAATGAGAACAACTTTCCCCTTCAGGGCAGAAAAACTGAACACTTCTCCAGACAGCAGCTTAGCTGTCAGGTCGTAAAACCTTCTCACAGCCATCCTTACAAATCTCGAATTGGATGAAAAACCACTTCACCGCAAACAAAGTGCGAGACTTATTTTTTTTCAGGCGATCCAATGTTAAACAAGTTATAGTCCAGCCCTCACTTTATTAATGGGCGGGTCATATTTAACAGACCACCCAAGGCTTATTGTGAAGATTGGAAATTTGAAAATTATCTACTTTTTATGTTTGCTTTTTTGGCGGAGTAATTTTCACTGGCTTGACAAAATAACATTCTCCATTATTGCAATTCTTGAACCTTTGACTTAAATCACATGATGCAGTTTCATTGACAAGGAAGTAGCTTGCTTATACGCGACAGTTGTGTAATGAATTTTATTACCTAAGACTAGTAAGTCTGTTTGTTATTGGTCTATTACACTTTTGACTTTACAGTATAACTTACATAAAGTCGTGTCGTATCAATATATATATATATATATATATATATATATATATATATATATATATATATATATATATATATATATATATATATATATATATATATATATATATTAACCTTCCATTCAGAATAAATTACAAGCATTCAGTGCAAGATAGGGTCATAAAGTAATGTATCTGACTCAAACAATGGCAGTTAAAGAATTTATAAACATATGGAAAAGTTGACCATACATAACCTGAAAGCGCTAACCCTCCACAACTACATATAAATGCAAATTATTACAAGGTGAAAATGTTCGACGTGGATATCACAGATTTAGGCTATATTTACCTGTAGCTAAATCACCCCTTTTGTCGGCTAAAATGGTACTTTCCAGGAAGTCTCGTACAATGTGTCTCTTTGATGTTTTGTTTCGTTTGTTTAGTGAAACAATTCAAAGTTCCGTCCGGATAGCTACCGACCGAAAACCGAAAAACTGTTTCTTAAAAAATGCTGGTCGGTTAGAGAAAATTTAACTGTATTTAGTGCTCGCAGGCAGCTGAATAACCGGCTAACGGTACCTGAGCCGCCTGCCGTTGAGCTATCATGCCAGACTGGGTCACTTTGTGTGCGGTCATTAGCTTGCTGTTAAGTCTTCTAACGGTAGCTTGTTACTTTTTCTACTCGGGACTGTGGTCGGACATCACCATACTAACAGGCTCTCCTCCCATAAAGAAGATTATATTTGCTTACAAATTCAAGAAAGGACCGTACAAAAACTGCGGACAACTTTTTAAGGAGTCTTATAGTATTGGACCAAAGCTTTCATGTATTGGGATATTTTACGATGATCCTAAAAAGGTAAACAACCACAGCACAACACTCTCAGTAAAACAACAGTTTGTTTAACTCGTGTTTTTTTAAAAAAAAAAAACATTTTAATTTAGGTTATAAATCAAGAAGATTTTAAAATGTAAATTAGGGTTATGTAGCTAATTGACCGCTAGATGGCGACAATGTCATTCTCTTAAAACGAGTAAAGTGAGTGAAGATGAATCTCAGCAGGTTTAGTAAATACAAATTGGACAGACTCATTTAAGTCATTTAGTTTTTCTTTTGGTGGAGTTTAAATTAGTCGTGACTTTCATTCTTTTCTATTCTTAGTCATAATTCTGGAAATAATTGGCACTGACTGTTTTTTTGTTTTTGTATTTTCCCTTGAGCAATATCATAGCACATCTGGACAGGGTGTGGTGTGTTATGTGGATTCAGATGTCATGAAATACTATCCAAGCGCCTTCTGGTGTTGTTCATTTAAGGTCCTGAGACCTAGACCTACTGCCAAACCAGAGCTTAATTTAGGGACTATGGAACTCCAAACTGGTCAATATTTAATGTTTGACATAAAACATTATGAAATAAATTACTTTGAACAACTTGAATCAATGTAACAAATAGTGGTCATGCTTTGCTCAGAATAAATAAAAACATGATTCAAACATACAATGATAGCTTTAATTTCATCATCATTTCAACATCATCAAGTCTTGTTTTCACAATGCATCATTGAAATCAATCCTAATTTCCTTTAGAATCTGATTTATTTAATTCCAGTTTGAATCAAATCTTTTGAGTGTAACTGGTAAGACTAAGTCATTTTAGGCTTTAGCCAAAAACTTCTTCAACCTCATCATGTTGATCAGTAGCCTAATTAAGGGAGTGTCCTCTGATGTAATATGTACATGTGTTTGACAAGTCAGGTGTTATGGTTTTGTGATATGTTGAATTGTTGTCTTGGTCACAGTGGAAATAAACCATTGGGCTTCATTGTGCTTCTATCCATTGACTGTAACTACTGATGTTCTGAGTTATAGCGTGTTTTTAATCATACTAGATTACTTGATTGTCTTATTATCGGGTTTTCACTTGGCATCAAAGTTAGAGATAGCATTACAGCAGCATTTTGTCGGTTAAGTTGTAATAACCGTGGCATTGTGTTTGCTAACAGGAGATCGCTAATGTGACACTGCTAAAAAAAAGTGTGACCTAAAAAATTTCAGTATAAAGATACATTTTGAATTACTTTTTGAAATATTGACAACTCAAGTAAAACATATTGTGTAAATAATCATGGCATACAATTAATAATTGAAAAATGTTCACAATATGTTAGTTCAGTTATATAGTTTTCTGTATATTATTATTGATTCTACTAAATAATGGCCATTTAGTAGGTCAGATCAAGGCTCAAAATGTGAAAGCTTCCAACATCTATAAACTTGACTGAAGCTGTTGTAGGCTCCTTTATTGTGACACCAAATTGCTAAGAACACAATTAGTCAGTTGGATCTCTCTGTGAGATGTTTTTCTGTATTCCCAACTGTCCTTTGTGTGAACTCATCCGTTCCCAAATCTCTGCGTCTGCAAGCAGCAAGAAATAATATCTGTTGGATCTGTTTTTCTGATACTTAATCCTGCTCACTCACTGGGCTCTCCATACTCATGTGGAGCTAGTTCCCACATTTTAAAGCTGGTCCAGCATGAGTTGTTTTTTCAGTATGCTCCACCCAAACAGAACAAGAGGGAATGAAACAAGTAGTAGCGCCTTGAAATGGTTAAGCAATACAGGTGTTGCACTGCAGAGGGTCTGGAGGTAACAAGAGTGGGAAAACAGAGGCTTGACAGATTTGATCTTTAGAAATGTGTGTCTGCCGAAGAGTGAGCTACTATTATGTGTAGACAAGTGAATTTAGCTGACTGTCATACATATAGCAAACTGCTGACCTCTTAGCTACATGGCATAGATACACAATGATACACTAGTATAATAAAATAAAATGTAGAGCTAGAACATATATGCGATAAGATCTTATCTAGGATTTTCTATTGTTGTAATACCATGATAATGAGATCATGTATTTCAGTCAAGTCAAGTCAATTTTATTCATATAGCAATAGTTATCTCAGGACACTTTTCACAAAGAGCAAGTCAAGACCATACTTTTTACAATATTAGTCACGGAGACCCAACATTCCCCCATGAGCAAGCACTTAGCAACAGTCACAAGGAAAAACTCCCTTTTAACGAGACGAAACCTCGAGCAGAGCCGGACTCTAGATGGGCGGCCATCTGCCTCAACGATTGGGTTGAGAGAGAAAGAGTGAGGGGCAGAGGAGAGAGGGAGATGGAGACAGACAGAGAAGCAATGAGGGCAGGAAGAAAGAGAGCATAGCACAATGCGAGCTTCACATAGAGATGTGTAATAATAATAATAATAATAATAATAATAATAATAATGATGATAATTGTAGCAGTGAGTGTTGAGCAGGATCATGGAGGCAGTGGGTGGCTTACAATCATTCTACAGCTCTGGAGGCAGGAATACCTGCAGAAAGCAACAGGGGGAAAGAGGAGAAACAAGAAAGCACAAAACTACAGGAGAGAGAGAAAAAATGCCAAGTTAGTAACATGGATTAATGGGACATGAATACATACTGATGAAGAGAGAGAGGAGGAGAGAGGGGCTCAGTGCCTCATGGGAAGTCATCCAGCAGTCTAGGCCTATAGCAGCATAACTAGGGGATGATCCAGGGCAAGCCTGAGCCAGCCCTAACTATAAGCTTTATTAAAAAGGAAAGTTTTAAGCCTACTCTTAAATGTAGAGAGGGTGTCTGCCTCCCGGACCCAAACTGGAAGATGGTTCCATATGAGAGGAGCCTGATAGCTGAAGGCTGTGCCTCCCATTCTGCTTTTGGAGACTCTAGGATCCACAAGTAAGCCTGCATTCTGGGAGCACAGTGTTCTAGTGGGGTAATAGGGTACTATGAACTCTTTAAGATATGATGGTGCCTTCAATTAAGGGCTTTGTAGGTTAGGAGAAGGGTTTTCAATTCTATTCTTGATTTTACAGGGAGCCAGTGCAGAGAAGCTAATATGGGAGAAGTATGATCTCTTTTCCTCATTCTTGTTAGTACACTTACAGCAGCATTCTGGACCAGCTGGAGAGTATTTAGAGACTTGTTAGGGCAGCCTGATAATAAGGGATTGGAACAATCCAGCTTTTTTCTGCATCTTTTTGAGACAGGATGTACCTGATTTTTGCAGTTTTAGGTGAAAAAAGGCAGTTCTTAAAATATGTTTTGTGTGGGAATTGAAGGACATATCCTGATCAAAGATAACTCCCATATTCCTTATGGCGGTGCTGGAGGCCTGGGTGTGACATCTAGAGTAGCCATATCATTTGATAATGTGTTTCTAAGGTGTTTGGGCCAAGCACAATAACTCCAGTTTTGTCTGAGTTTACACTTTGCCATCCAGGTCATGCTTGGAGTTCAGTTAACTGAATCGTTTAATCTGGCTTCATTGATGAATATAATTGGATATCATCTGCATAACAATGAAAGTTTATAGAGTGTTTCCTAATAATATTGCCTAAAGAAAGCATATTTAAGGTGAATAGTAGTGGTCCAAGCACAGAACCTTGTGGAACTCCATGTCTAATTTTTGTGTGCATGGTGGATTCATCATTAACCTGTACAAACTGAAATTGAACTGATAAATAGGACTTAAACCAGCTTAATTCCGTTCCTTTAATGTTAGTTAGATATTCCATAGTCTGAAATGGGATGTGATGGTCAATAGCGTCAAATGCAGGACTGAGATCTAACAAGACAAGTACAGAGAGTAGTCCTTTGTCCGATGCAGTTAGGAGGTCATATGTAACTTTCACCAGTGCTGCCTCTGTGTTATGATGCGCTCTAAATCCTGACTGTAAATCCTCAAATAAACTATTGTTATGTAGAAAGTCACACTGATTAGTGACTGCTTTCTCAAGGATCTTAGAGAGAAAGGGAAGGTTAGATATACACTCACCGGCCACTTTATTAGGCACACCTGTCCCACTGCTCGTTAACGCAAATTCCTAATCAGCCAATCACATGGCAGCAACTCAATGCATTTAGGCATGTAGACATGGTCAAGACGATCTGCTGCAGTTCAAACCGAGCATCAGAATGGGGAAGAAAGGTGATTTAAGTGACTTTGAACGTGGCATGGTTGTTGGTGCCAGACGGGCTGGTCTGAGTATTTCAGAAACTGCTGATCTACTGGGATTTTCACGCACAACCATCTCTAGGGTTTACAGAGAATGGTGCGAAAAAGAGAAAATATCCAGTGAGCGGCAGTTCTGTAGGCGAAAATGCCTTGTTGATGCCAGAGGTCAGAGGAGAATGGCCAGACTGGTTTGAGCTGATAGAAAGGCAACAGTAACTCAAATAACCACTCGTTACAACCAAGGTATGCAGAAGAGCATCTCTGAATGCACAACACGTCGAACCTTAAGGCAGATGGGCTACAGCAGCAGAAGACCACACCGGGTGCCACTCCTGTCAGCTAAGAACAGGAAACTAAGGCTACAATTCAGGCTCACCGAAATTGGACAATAGAAGATTGGGAAAAACGTTGCCTGGTCTGATGAGTCTCGATTTCTGCTCCGACATTCGGATTGTAGGGTCAGAATTTGGCGTCAATGACATGAAAGCATGGATCCATCCTGCCTTGTATCAACGGTTCAGGCTGGTGGTGGTGGTGTAATGGTGTGGGGGATATTTTCTTGGCACTCTTTGGGCCCCTTAGTACCAATTGAGCATCGTTGCAACGCCACAGCCTACCTGAGTATTGTTGCTGACCATGTCCATCCCTTTATGACCACAGTGTACCCATCTTCTGATGGCTACTTCCAGCAGGATAACGCGCCATGTCATAAAGCTCGAATCATCTCAGACTGGTTTCTTGAACATGACAATGAGTTCACTGTACTCAAATGGCCTCCACAGTGACCAGATCTCAATCCAATAGAGTACCTTTGGGATGTGGTGGAACGGGAGATTCGCATCATGGATGTGCAGCCCACAAATCTGCAGCAACTGCGTGATGCTATCATGTCAATATGGACCAAACTCTGTGAGGAATGTTTCCAGTACCTTGTTGAATCTATGCCGCGAAGGATTAAGGCAATTCTGAAGGCAAAAGGGGGTCCAACCCGGTACTTGCAAGGTGTACCTAATAAAGTGGCCGGTGAGTGTAGATCTATAGTTTGCTAAAACACCTGGATCAAGAATAGGCTTTTTATGAAGAGGTTTAATTAGAATTAAGTTTATTTTATTCAGTTCTTTTTTAAAGGGGCAATAGAGTCAAGTGCCATTCGCAGTGAGCCTGAAGCACTATCAAGGAAATGATCAATTTTGGAGAGACTAAAGTGATTAAAGGAGTCCTTTGTCTTGAGACATGGCATTGAAACACTGATGGAATCACTTCCTTAAATTTAGCTACAGCACTATGAGATAGACATCTAGTGTTGACATTTTTGCCTAATTGCATGTAGGCAGTAATATGAATTCAGAAGTTATTAAATAATGGTCAGATAAAGAGTTTTCTGAGTAAATGCTATTAAATATGAAATTTTGATTCCCTATGCCAGAAAAAGGTCAAGGATGTGGTTAAAACAGTGAGCCAACCATATCTAATAATTAGATAAATGCAGTGCTAAGACGATCATTATAGATATCCACATCAATATTAAAATCGCTTACTATGATTACTTTATCTGTAATAAGGACTAAACTTGATAAAAACTCTGAGAATTCCAATAAGAATTAAGATGAGTTATAATTAGCTTTAGGTCTAGGGTTGATTAATAGGCTTGAGTTGAAAATGGCGGGAACTCCACCTTCTCGGCCGGTGCCTAGAGGAATGCAAGTATAAATATGACCTGGGGGAGTGGATTAATTTAATCGAACATACCAGGTTTCAGTAAGATAAAATAAATCAATATGATAATCTGATACTGCATTGTTTACTAATATAGCTTTAGATGACAGAAATCTAATGTTTAAGAGTCTACATTTAATTCTCCTTTTTTATTCTTTGTACTATTCCAGTGGCCGTGTTAATTTTTTTCTAGGTTTTTATGTATAATTTCTCTTCTGTTTACTTTTGATTTAATTGATTTAAGTCATCAGGGGGCAGACACAGTTTCTAATGGATTTTGGTAGGGTAACTGTTCTAATGGAAGCACAGAAAAGAGTGTTGGACTGCAACTCTGGTTCCTGGTCTCAACTCTGGGTTGCCATGGTTTTGGCCTACTAATAAACTTGGCCAGATTTTTAGATATGAGAGCTGCTCGGTCCAACGTGGGATGTATGCTTTCTCTCCTAATGAGACCAGTTCTTCCCCAGAAAGTCCGCTAATTATCTTGCAAAGCCCACATTATTTGCTGGAGTTGAATGATGACATGTGGATATTAGAGCTGAAACAAAATATTCGATGGACACAAAATCTATTAGCAAACAATTTCACTTAATCATTCAAGTCATTTATTAAGCAAGAGATTGAAATAAACAATCAATGATTCTTTCTTCCTGTATTAAATATCCCTATTTTAGAAGACATACTGCATATGGAAGCAACAACGTCAGAACCAAACTTTGTTAAACTATCAACATTGAGGTATGGAGTCAATAATATTGTGATGGCACAGCAAGTTTTATTTATATAGCACATTTCATTCCAATAGAGATTCAATATGCATCACATTCAAAAAGCATGTAAAGACATACACTAAAAAAAAGCTTGTACATATGTAAATATGCACATCATGTTGTGCAAACACAACAAAGTAGAACAATCAGACACCTCTAACAAAATAGAACTGATCAAACGCACAGGAAAACAAGAAGGTTTTCAATCCACTCAACACTGTTGATGTTGGCACATCTAATACAATCTGGCAAGGTATTCCACCAGCTGGGACCACAGAAACTGAGAGCTGCTTCACCAATTTTTGTTTTAACGCTTGGAACAACTAGAAGGCCTGAGCCAGAAGAGTTCTGATAAGTTCATAGAGGTCAGAGAAACACTATGCAGCAAGGCTGTCAATTCTGAAACTAAATGGTAGCCAATGGAGAGTTCTAAGAACAGGTGTGATGTGATCAAATTTGTTCCTTCTGGTTTTTTAGGTAGAAAAAAGCCTCTTACTCTGGATTTTTTAAATGATAAAATGTAGTCAGTGATGACATCCAGATTTTTGACCTGTGTAGCATTGTTAGGGAAAAGGAGGCTAGAAGAGAACATACTTCCTGCTGCAGAGGTTAAACTGCAGGAAATTGTGGGACATCCAGGTACTTACGTCTTTGATACATTCAGTCAGTGACTTAACAGGGTGGACTTAACCGGGGACAGAAACATTAGATATTTAACTTTGTCAGCTCTTATATTGCAGTTTGCAATAATTCTCAGTCTCAGACATATTCTGTTGTCTACCATAATCAGAGCTGGCTTTCAACAGTATTGACTTAAGTGGCACCTCTTAAACCTGCCATAGCCTGATGCACAACAACTTGATGGAATGTAACCAGAGTTTAGTGATGGACCCTTCCCAGCTCTGATTCAAAAGCCTTTTGTTATGCTCATCCTCTTTTTTTTCCCAAGCTGGCAATTAGGCTAGCAGTGGGTCCTAGTTCTTTTACACAGCCAAGTCCTGATCTAAGTTAAAATAATTGGCGTAATGATCTCAGCTCGTTAGAGTCCAAGCCTCAGGATGCCATTATGTCCCCACATCGGGAATGCCAGAGAATGCTCTCAAATAGGAGAACTGGTATTTGGTGTCTAAATAGTGAGACACTGTCCATTGATATTTGCAGTGAGAAGGATTTTCAAAAGTGCTGCTGACAGAGGATAAGTGTCAGCATGGCTAGTCTCATCCTCTGTTCTCAGTTTTCTCACTTTTACCTCTTTTAATCACTTCCTCTGGAGAAACAAAAGACCTCAACAAGGACTTGAGTTGTTCCAGAGATGGTTGCTATGGATACAGGGCTGGAGCAGCACTATCTGTTCCTTCAAATGGCTAACACATACTCTGGGCCCCACTCACTAAACCTTTCTCCTCCACAAGCCTCTTCACAGTTTCAAAGCCAGGGGGGTTCTCTGACCCAGTGTACCCACTTCACCTCTCCTCTGCAGCTCTCTTCTCCTCCTCTCCCCATTTGTGTCCAACTTTTGACAACTGTCAGAGGAAGGTAATGGCACGGGATCATATAGTTTCCTGTCAAAGCTGATATTCGTATCCCATCTATATTCCCAGTAAGCAATCCGGGTCAGGGTTTGTGGTCCTTGAGACATGGATTGTCTAAATAAAATGCCAGATGACAACTGGAATGGCGGTGAACTGACAGACATGTCTGCCCATCTTCAGGGACCCATGTTTGGGTCACAACATGATGAAAGCTGTGTGAATGGCACCTAGAGGAGGGGAAGTGTGTATCAGTTTGATTGCTAGTATTTGTAGAGAGTGATGAAATAGTAGAAAATCTTTTTAATATTTGCCCTTTCAGAAAGTCATAGCAACACATTTAAAATGTAAGCCTTACTGAATTTGAGCCTGGATGAAGAATACTTTGTATGCTGGTGAAGATATAGTTTCCCTTTCTTTCCCTGTTGGCTTACCAAAGCCAATTCAGACAAACTGCAATATAGCCACGGAGACGTTGCCTCAGATGCACTGTCAGTGTATTGAGGAAACCTAAGAAGATGGCACACTTGTGTCTTGATGAATGCTGAGAGGCAAAACAAAGATTGTGGACAGAGGGATGTGCTTTGCTTTTTGTTTTGTTTGTTTTTGTGTGTGTGTGTGTTTTTTTGTTGTTGTTTTGGACTCCTTTACATGGAGCCCTGTGATGATTAATAAATCCACTTGGCTGAGACCTCCCACTGTCATCATTGAGATATCAGAGTGTTGATACCATGTGCACCATGTGTACAGCAAGGAATAATCACATTTTCATTAGTAGTATGTTTGTTGCTTAATGCTTGACAGTAATGTCATCACATGGGAGAAAAGTCAACATCCAAAAAGTTGTTTACACAAGATTTTTTTACAGAGCTTCTAATGCATGAGGAAAAGAAAACTGCAAGAAATATGAAATGCATGCATATGATATAGGCTTGGAAGATGCTTCTGAGTCAGAGTAAATTTAGTGTTTATTTTCCAAGAACCCGTTTCAAATTGACAATAGTGTACCAGGGAATAGAGCTGAAAACTGATCTGTATTTCTGTGGTGTGTGTTGAAAACTTTGTATGTGTGGTTGTGTGTAAAATTCTCCTTGTCTGCAGTGCACATTGGACACCACAGTTCTATTCTTCACTGGCCTTGCATGTTTAGGAAGAGAGAAGAAAATAGGCTTTCTCAGACACACTGGCTGTGCTCGACGTGTAGCATTGATAGGTTTATGAACAAACTGGACCATTCCAGTTTATACACAAGCCTTCAGTGGTGCTCAGCTCAGCACAGTGGGGAGAAAATCTTGAATGTCCCAGGAGTATTAATTTGTAAAGTGTCTCCTTTTTTCTCTCTTTTTCTAATGGGCACCAGGGTTCCCAGAATGGAGGAAGGAGCAATAATTGCTGTGCTGCCAAATGCTCCAATTAGAGCTCTGATTAATGAGCATATTTTCTCTTTAACTTTGGCACCTGGCTGACATCACAAAAGTTTAAGTTTTTTTTTTTTGCAAACATCCCATTGTTTTTTTTTATATATGCATTGCAGTATTCATTAAATTGCCTTACATTACACACCCAAGTGTGTATGACTCATTAGTCTTCAGGGACAGAGGGATTTTAGAAATGTTGATGGTAGGTGGCATTTCAGGATTTCTTTTTCTGGGAGTTTGAGTGGTATCTATAAAGATAATGCACAATGTAGTGCTTTTGTGCAATCGGTTTCTATACAAAATGCTAAATCATTGTGTGAACATTATATCTGTCTTTCTGTCTATCTGTCTGTCACATCCATTCTGTGTTATCTGTCTTAGTATTTTTTCTTTTTATCCTTGTTTCAAGGTGCCTGGACCACAGTGCCGCTATGCTGTTGGCAGTATTCTGAGTGAGGGAGAAGACAAGGCCAGTGAGGAGCTTCTAAACCGCTATGAGACATCTGGCTTTAATGTGTTTTCCTTTCCTGAAGTCACACACGTGGTCACTACCTCGTTCCCCTACAGGACGTTTTTCTCTGTCCTCCTGGGAGTAAGAAGAGTCTACCCACGGCTAGACCACTATATCAAGGTACTAGGCTTTTTGGACTCTTTTCTACTTTATCAATCACCATAATAAACAGTATAATAATAAAAAATATTATTATTTTTTTAAGTAAACACTAATGATAACCATAAAATGGTGGTGGGGATGGCTTTACCCTTATGTAAACTAAATGTATGGGTAAAGGAAAACAGAATTAATCACTGTGCATGACAGTGAAGCATACTGTATACTGTACAGCATTCTATCAGTGTTAAGCTCATCACATACATGTCCCATGGGCCTCAGTGTTTTCACAAAGGGTCTTGGCTGCACATTGAGTCAGCACACAAAGCACCATCAAAACACTTTATAGAAGACATTTTATATATATATATATATATATATATATATACACACACACACAGTTATTCTATTTTGACTCGATTCCTGACCATCATTAAAATAATAATAAATATACATTTTTGAACATTATTTCTGAGTTATATTATCCGTTGGAAATGTGACTAGGTGAAATAAATAAGCAGAGCCATATTTCAGTGGTAGGAAAACAGGAATGAAAATATGCGAGCCTGTGTGTATGATAGAATGAATCATTGCCAAGTCTGAGGTGGGCTTACGTCAAGCAGAGGCAAGTAAAATGATCAATATCTAACCTCATGATCGTCACATGCACATCTGAGTCATATTTTGTGTTTTCAGGCAGTATCAAAGCTAAACTGTATTTTGTGAAAAGCTGAGCATGATGAGTCTTTGCTTTACACTTCCTTACGCCTTCTTTGTGACATCCCCTGGAGGGTTGGGAGGTGTGTTAGGTTGGTATAGCAGGAAGAGATTTATTGTTGGAAAGGAGATAGAAACATGGAGTGAACTGGAAGACAAAAGAGAAGAAAGAAGGAGAACAATCCAAGCTCTTATGATGAATGATCTCACAGAGCGCTGCTTGGGGGATGCTGGGAAAGTGAGTCATTGTGATGCAGAGAGATTTTTGGATATGGTTTAATTATGCGGTGTGCTAAAACAGGTGGCAACACCACAGGTTGTCTCAATCACTCTGCTTCTGCTGGAGGAATGTGTTTGCGTGTCCTGTCTGGCTGGCTCTACCATCTGCTTGGACGCTGTTTAAACCTGGCTCTGCTCCAGTGGCACTTAGCCTGTCTAAGAGGTCAACTTACACAGTCATCAAACTGGACCTTGGTCTTCTTGACCAACAATATTAAATCATCTTTGGATCTTTGTTTTTATACTGTATAGAATTTACTGTGTTCTTTCTTAACAGTTGTAGTCTGTGTAGCTCGTTAGGAGATGCATTATATAAATCATTAACCTTCTCAAAAAATCTGTACCTCAAATACAGTCACTGCACCTAAACTTCATGAAGTAATGATTTTTTCCCAGAATGTTGTATTCAATCACAGTTCCTACTATATATACTACTTTATAGACATAACAAAACACTGTGTATAGGAGTATGTACAAGTCATCTGTCTTTCTGCTTGTCGATTTACATGAAAGTTAGTAGATAAATATAGGCCTTGGGCTATGTTAAAGAAGAATTTTGGAGTGCTAGATCTTGGATTTCTGCCGTCAGACAACACATTTTATTCATAGCCATCAAACCCACACAGAGAGAATTGATTCCAAATTCTATTGAATTATGATGATTTGAATTTAAGTAACATGAATGACATCTTTGGGTGCAACTTGCAGGTTGGAAAGTAGTTCAGTGCAAGTGAAGTTTGGAGCTGTTTTTCTTCACTGTATAATACATTTACAGTCCAGCGGTATTGCACTGTGGCATTTTGTTATTAAAAGAGAGAGACATGGTTATTTAAATAGAGCTTGAATATCAGCACAACAGGGATGTTGTTATCCCTGTGTGGTCTCAATACTCACTATGTAACATCTGAGTCAATTTTGTTGGGAAAATTCACATTTATCACAGTATTCACCCAGACTGAAACCTTTACACTGATAACCTAGTTCTCTTAGAAGTATCATTCCCCTATGAAGGCTGAAAATTGAATCCTAATAATATTACTGAATACATTCATATCAACATTCAAAGAGTGTCAACCAAAACATTTTGTCAAGCAATTCCAGACATTTCTCACCCATCCAACAGACTAAACCAAATGACCATTTTGAGATTGTTTGGCATCTAAAACGGCCACATTTATTATCTGAATCAAGGGAAATTGTCCTCATTTTATGCTCCCAGCCAGCTAACTAGAGCCCACACTGAAAACTAATCAATACTATATCTGAAATTCAAATAAAAACATAAAGCTATGTAAAAACTAGTAAAACTATTTTCTGAAGAACTTAACATGCTTGCAGTCAAAACATTTGAATCAGTTAAAATGCCATAACATGTCAAGTCTTTGTAGTCTTTGAAATGTCTCTCTATGGAAGTAACTGCTATGGAGGACTTGAATTGTTAGTGGAAGTTGAACTGTAAACATGAAAATAAATTTAGGTCTTGGTGAACTCTGAAGAACTGCAGATTTCAGTGGAATTTGAAACGGCTGAAGTTAGTTTAAGATTACGTGTTGAAAGCAGTCAGAGAGTCCATTAAAATAAAGTTGCTGAAAGGAGTTGGAGCTTCAGTTGGTCAGTTGCCTACTTGTAAGGCAAATTCCCTGTAAACATTATAAACTAACTCTAAAATGCTACAACATTTGACTCCTGTATAAATAGTTCATGAATGTATAAAATTTAACAACCTTTAAACAAAAAATTTGGGTCACATTTAACAAAACCAGCCTAACAGCACAGTCAGTCAGCTCTAAATGGGTTTCTATCAGTGACTAAAGCATGCTGTTGACGGCTGACACTTCGAATATCCCATGTGGTGAGACCTTTTCAAACAAGCTCATCAGCATTTAGCAGACCTGGCTTATCATGGCAAAATGATTTCTGTCTGTCAGACACTTTGAGTTGCTGCCCCATGGTCGAGCCTGATATTTGCCTAGTCAGACCATCGATCGGCCGCTGTGTTTTTCTTCTGTGCCTTGGCTTTTTGGTAGTGGGCTGCGTTACAGACGCCTTGGCATCTTGAGATTTGATTCGAGCACAGTGGCCAGGCCTTCAGACTGGATTGGGGACCAGGGTGGGAGGATAATATTGCTGACATTCACAGAGATCTAAAGGTTTGTGAAAGGCAGACGATGGAACATTTGTTTGCTCGAGGGCACTAAAGTTTCTTGCCAGCACAGAGGTTCTGGTCTGAATATAAAGCAAGTTTGCCTTTGTTCCTTAGAAATGTCCTTTTTTAGCAACTGACACACATGGTAAAGTGATCATGAACTCTTCCTCGGCAAGACAGAGAACGAAGTCTCATAAGGTGATGCCTCTCGCAATTCTTATTAGTGTCGTCTACATGGGCGAGAGTGATGCAGAGCAGTGCACAGATGCTAGTCCGCAGGGCCTATTAGACGTGCAGACTTTTAGCCAACTGTGACGTTCATTCAGAAAGGTCAGAAAAGGTCATGGGCTTTATATGCCGGACAAAGTAACGGAGGCAGTGTCATGTGCTGTAAGATTTACAAGGGAATCCTGGTTCAGTTGTTTTAATTCTGATTAAATAATTAATTATGATTGTAATTTATAATTTTTTAAATATTGTTATCAAGAAGGTGTGGAAATTATCCATTTAAACATATTCCCAATTGTAGGGTTAGGCTTAATATAAGGGAGCAAATAAATTTAAATTCAAAGCACATGCACGCAAAGGATCATGTTGAACTTTTTGAGTTGTATTTAAATATTTTAAGGTTTTTGTAAAGTCTTACATTTCCATCCACAAAATTTCATGAGCGGCTTTCTGAAAAGAACTCCTAAAATGTTCAACCTGAACATATATTCATCATTTACAGTCAAAAACATTTTGTTGTACACTTGCATTTTACTTTCATTGACCACATTTTGTCTTTATTTTACAATCCACAGAAGCCCAACTTAACAATAAATTAAACATGCACATTGACTTAAATGAAGCTACAAATAATAGAAATCAAGTAACTGCATACACAAACTTGCAAATATGAAAACAATTTAATGCTATAAAATTGTTTGATCCACACTTAGTCCAATCAACCCAACTAATATTGGGTTCAGTGGTCAATCTTTTCTAAATTATCATCATTTATTTAAGGTACAGCCCAGTTGGATATCCTTTCTTTTTATTTCATTTATCTTTTTTTTATCTTTAATGCTATTTCCAATCTGGTAAAACACATGTCTGTTGTTTTCCTATATAAAATCCTGTTAGCCCATTTATTATTTCTCTGCTCTGTGAATCATTTATCAGGTTTCACACCTCTTAAATATCCCAGTTATCCTTTGTAATCCTTTTCTTCCCATTCCCTCCTGATGTTTTGTAATCACAAACAACAGGCATTGTTTGCACTGTTTGGAGAATTCTATGAACGAAGTTAAGTTTTAAAATGGAGATTAGATACTTAATTCATGTTGATGCAATAAAAATGGGGGGTGAAACATTTTTCAATGGATTTGCTAAGCTTAAGACCCCATAAAGTCAATCAGCTAACGTTTGATGGTGAGGAAAATGTAGTTTTCATGAAATTCTTTCAAATCAATATCCCTGGCACATGATTTTATTTTAGCCACTTAATGATATTAATGTACAAACTCATTGTGCCTCCTTAATCAAGAATGTTGCAATACAACCCTGAGAGCTAACTCTTCCCACAGAAGGCTCTGTGGAGTTTGGCCGTCAAATGTTAAAACATAACTTTCATCTTTCAGCAGCTGGGAATCTACCGTGTTAAATGTCACATCTACATATGATTGATCTGATTTAAACTTTATTCTCTGTTACACTGTCGCTCTGAATCAGGATCAGGCAGTCGGATGTGATTACAATTTAAGAAAGGTAGTTATTTTTAGATACGGGACAAATTGTTTTGTGCCAGTGGCCATCTTAAAGTATCAATCAGCGAGCAAATGCTTAAAAGATGTATGCTGTCTACTTTGATGTTATTAGTCTGTGATTGTGCATTGTTAAATTTGCTCCTCCGTCCTGTAGCTTGCAAATATAAAATACAGATTACTTTATACAGTATATTGAAAATATGTAAAAGAAGATGAATTGATGTAGCCCTTTAATTAATAACCATTGTGGAGCTATTGTGACTTTACTGAACTCTCTCAAAATGAGATACTAAGCTCTCAGGGTATGCATATTATATCTTATTAACTGTTGGCTACAGGAGGATTGCAATAACCCCAATCCCTCAGGAGTGGAGCGAGTCAAATGTTCAAATATTTACGAAAATAAAAATGTATTCTCTGCAATCCAAAACCCCCTGAAACTACTTTGACATCATTCTGCAGAGTTCAACCTGTTCCTGACATATTTGTGATTGGATGATTTAGCAAAACAAAGTACAGCAGTCTCTTAGAAATAGTAGAAGATTTTGCTCTATTAGGTCAATGTATTGCATTTATAAAACGCTTTCCAACACCTGGTCCTTTTTCATATCTGTGATGTGTGTGGTCTGCTACAAAGGAATCGAGAACACATGGACATTCGTTCTTTTATGTCGGCTAAAATATTCCAACAACTTGGTTGTGTCTTTGTTGAGATAGACATGCAAATTAAACGAATTTGCACCAATGTCCCCTTGAGGGATTTTATTAAAAGCAATCCAAGAGGCAATTTTGAACCATTCAAGTATGAGTCCAACAACAGGGTGGGGGCACATAACCAAGGTGCAGGGTTTGGGACCTCAGTGAGCAAACTAAAGAAAATGGGAAAGATAAAGAAGAGGCTTAAGACTCAACTGCTTTACTCAGTTCAGTGACTTTCAAACAGTCCTTGTTCATTTGTCAGGGCTGAATAGGTCTATGTAAAGAGTGTTGTTGCTTGAGTGACACCTGGATTGTTCATACTGGCACTGACTACTGTCACTCATTACGTCTTCAGCCCCTTTGAACCACATTTTTCCCCCTCAGGGCTTTTAAATGAAATTTAGACTATAGAAGGGCTGTAGAGATACCAGGTTCTATCATCCCTTCTTCTAAGTGAGAGAATAAGACTGTGAGAAAATGCCTGAAAAGACTTGTACTATTGAGGACACACCATTGTAGTTCTACTGTCTAGATTATCAAAAGCAACACTTGACAAAACAAAACAGAAAAGAGATGAAAGGCAGTATTAATGTGAGTGGTTCACTGGATGTTGTCACAGAAAAAAGAAATTAAGGGAAAGTGAACAGCCAGGGAGGGGAGGGAGGGTCATATGCCCCTGATGGAGTGGTGTCCCCCATAATCTTACAGATTATTGTCATTAACACACAGGCTAAGGAAGCGGTCAAACGTCACTATCCCTTGAATTACAGGTTCTGCGTTGCTGCTGAGTGCTAGTGTTGGCTTTGCAGTACCCCTTGATCCACACATTTAGGTATTTTTACAGACAAATCTAAGAAAAGAGCTGGCATGGTGCCAGCAAATGGCAATTTCATTGCAAAGGTTAGTTTTTTGATCTCTCTGACATCTAAAATTCTACATACCTGAGTGAAAATCCCATTTTTCAGTTTCTCTCTATCTGCAGAAAAACTTCAATGTCAATACATTTAGAAGGTCATGTTATCTGTAAGAAAGAAAGTCTCAATGCCCTGCAGCCTCTCAAAGCCTGCTGTCATTATCAACCATCAGGTCAATATTAGATACTACCTTTGAAGTGATTTTAACTTTAAACAGCCCAAGTTGGTAGTGTCCCTTGAGCATTTAGCACCAAAATACATCTTGGCTCTTGAGTGTTTCCTGTTGTATTTATTTGCTACATTTCCTCCTCTGCTGCAACAAAAATCTGCTGTATATATCACCTCCATATTCATTCAACTGTGAAGATTTAAGCGTGAACATGCCTCAGTACATGAGACAAGAAAGATACCAAAATGACAACTGGGCTGTAAAAGGAGACGATTCTGTATCTCAGCAGCTAGAATCATTAACATTATTTTAAGTCTTGAAAATACAGACAGTAAAATCTGTTTGGTAATGTTTATTTACATGTATAAAGTTGCAATAATTGCAGGCATTTTATGTCCTATAGGGTGTGTGTACCATACCTCATGGTATACATACCATACCTCATGGTATACATACCACCTCAAGCCTTTTGAATTTAATAGTTTTTGGGTTTTGGGTCTTTATAGATATGTCATTCAAACTCATGTTGTAAAATGTAAAATGATGAATTTGTAAAATGATGCATGTTTTTAGACTCTGCCAACACTTGTTTGAGGAAAAAACCTTAAACTTAGTTTTGACCACCTTTGACAGTTGGCACAGTGCAGTTACTGTAAAGGTGCAATAGCTGGTTAAGACTGTCCTATAATCATCTCTGCCGCATGTACTTGTCTTATTGATCTCCAGAGACCAAGATTTTCTGACTTTTAAATAAAACAAAGAACAGATCACATAGTAAAGTTGTTGTAAAGTAGGGCTCATCAAGAATTCCACCACTGTCTAAAACCAAAAGTCATATGACATATAGTATAATCTGAATTGTAAACATTTGAAAAAAGCATGCACAAACTTACCTTTAGAAGACATTGACTGTTTTTTTTCTTTTTATTTATGTGGTGGTTCAGTGTCAGTTTTGTGAAAATTTAACTAAAGAGGGAACACAAATCCCAATTATTTGGGAAAATACATGACAATACTGACAAATTTGTTGTGTCTCAGAAATGTGGCCAGACTAGATAATGAGGCAGATATGACAAATTAGACAACAACGACAATATATTGTAACTGACATTATCCTGCTAATTTATCAAAATATGTGGTGTTTCAGATCAATTTACAGCTTTGCAACGAGCAATTTTTTCCTAGTCTGCCTTTTTTTGATCAAATTTTGATCTGTGTTTTATGATCTTTGGTTTAAATTTAAGTTTAAGTTAGGATATGTGTCACCAGTGTATTTTGTTTATTTTGCTTAGATTTTGTTTCCCTAATGGCTAAATAAAAACAACTTGAGTGGTGGGTTTAATGCTGCTTTTTGTCTTGCCCACCAAGAAATGGTAAATTATACTTCATATATTGAGACAACAGCCCTGCTTTCAGATTATCTGAATCCAGTAGAATGGTGGGGCACTTATCTACCACTTTGTTCCTTTCCTCTTCACTGCTGACAGTGGTCTTTAGTCTCCTCAGGAGACGTGGGGCCATTGTTGAAATAGAGGTTGTTATTTGCATCCATCTGTACTCAGAATGATCATTTGTTGGCTGTTTTTCTCTGGAAAAAAATCTCAGTTTTTCCATCCTCTCTCCCTGTGGGCAGTAGGTCCTCACATTTCTCCATAATTTTTTCACTGTCTTTGTCTCATCTAGGCTGATTTGTTCCCTCTAAAGTACAGTAGGTACAATGCCTCCTGTGAATTGCAGTCAGTCTTTGCTTCTTTCAGACACAGTCAAATGCTGGGAAATTTTAGTAGTTTTCATTTATTCCCTTAGGACGCTTTGTAGCATATTTTTCTCACCACATGCTCAACTGCTTGTCTGTACAGTTGAAGCCCACCTCGAAATAAATTGGAGTTATTGTAAATTCAGAAATTCTGTCAATCATTGCTTAAATGTGGAGTAAGTTTTCATTGCATTTTTGCAAAAATATTTGTCTTATGTACCTATACAATATTTTGAACATGATGAAAGTTTAATATAATCTAAACTGTTGTAACTAACAAGTTGACATTTCAACTATATACTAATGTTGGTGGAGTTACTCAGAAAAAAAAAAACATAACTAATTATAATCTTAAAAGTGTAATGAGGTTACTTTATTCCTTACTTAACAAGAAAAGTCTAAAAGTCATACCAATGCCAAATTGTCATTTGTATATTGTTGAGAATCTGGACCATCTGAAAGACTGTCTACCTCTATAATCTGATAGCATTTATCTGTGTGTTACTGCTGTGCACCACATCTAGCCTGTTTAACATAAGAGATTAATTATTATCACCATTATCTGTGAGCAAGGTTTTAGGCATGTTTTCTGTTTGACAGGCTCCTTGTCCGCTGCTGTGGAGAGGTGATCCTTATCTGAACACTTACAGTTTCATTTTTTTCTCTTTCATATCTTTGCACATTTGGTTTTAGACTGTTAATCGAACAAAACAAGCAAGCTGAAGGCATCACTTTGGCACCCGGGAGATAGTGATGGGAATAGCTAGCGGCGTGGCTCTGGGGCTGGTAATATGTGTCAGTCAGTCCACCACTTTAGTTCAGACTGAAAGAAATATTGAATGAAATGCCTTGAAATATAAAAAAAATGAAGTGGATGTGATTCATCAGCAACACCTGGGGAAAAAGCACGTCTTATTTCTTTGTGTGCAGGAAGCTAATGGATCCTCTGTAGAGCCACGACTGGTAGCTTGTGCACAGGTTTTATTTGTGTCAGGTGTGACTTTGGTTATTCTCCTTCTACACTACCAGCACTTTTCTCCTTGTTTAAAGCATCCCTCTGGTGCCTAAACGTATTCACTGTATTTGTTATCCTGCCCAAGAGTGGCTCTTTATGTGCTGGTAAAATATCTCCTCTTTGCAACAGAGAGCTCTTTGGTGTTGTCTCCTCCACCAACACTTATAGCTCCATACTAGAGAGGAATTTTCTCTCCTTTTTTATTATTAAATTGAACTGCTTGTGAGGGAAAATGCAGGCGAAATTCTTATTCTAATGTATTAATTGCTTTTTCAAGATAGCTTTGAAAATCAATCCTTGACAAAATATATGTATATATGTATGTGTATATATATATATATGTTGTCTAAAAACTATTAAGAACACATCAATGAGCCACCTTATTCCATTGGGTGACATGTTTCTTCATTGCGATCAACATGGGCACTGTACATTCCTGTAAGTCAATCGCACACACACGGTCTTTCTTCTGTAAATACCTAATAATGCACCAAGTACGCAGCTGAAAACTGTTCCCAACTAATGGACTATTTATTCCTGTTTGCTAAAAACTACAGTGTAGTAAGGTCGGCCATCGGTGTGATGGACTGCACTGAATTTTGAAAAACGTGCATCAACATGCACAATAATATTTGATTTTAGATGTTGTTATTGTGAACCAGCATTATATCAGTGGCATGGAACAATTTAGATTATAATGCCTTGAGCCCGTCTCAAATATTTATCTTTGACATACACAAAGCTTAAATATTGAACTCTTGTACTTGATAACACAAGCTGTGTTTAATAACTTATAATAACTATACAAATAGGACATCATATGCACTGCCCCTGTATGCCTATGTGCTCAGCTGCTATCAGGTTTATCACACCTGTATTTACACATTGTGTTATAAGTATCTTATCTGGAAACATCTACAGAAACGATTCTTTGGCAATCTGTATCTTGAATTGCACTGTAATAACTGAATGATAGCCATTCTTGCACCTTATTTTATTCTAACTACCATCAAAATCACAATAAGTAACTGATTTAATTAAGTATTTTGACTGAAATTATAAACACAAGTAGCACTCAAGAACCATGAAATCCATTTTCATTTTATGTTTTTTGGTGTTGCTAAGTTTTTTCCTAGGCCAGCGCCTGATTGATAAAGAAGAAGTAAATGAATTGTCACCTTAATCTGCTTCTATCAGGAATTAAGTTATAGCATGTGCTTATAAATATCTAGCCCATAATATGACAAGTGTACTGTCCAACTAAAACAGTAAACATTTATATCAAATAATAGAATTATGTATTTATGTTTGGTGTTATGTGTTGAACTGGTATAGAGCTTTCATGACTTTTCAGGGAATAAAAGTCATTTATCAAGCCAGAATGTAAGTGTATAGCTGTGTTTTACCAGGGGGGACCAAAAATCTTGTTTTAGTGCTCTAAAAATACCCTGTACAGTTTCATTTATTTATCCATGGGCACATGTGATGTATTTGCACCGAGGCCCCATGCAGGTGTCATTCCCCAGGCTAGGAACCTGGAAAGAGAGGACACCAGCACATCCTCTTCTTCATGTAGACTATCTATCCTTCGCTAGTTCCCCCAGGACCTGCTGCAGAGTGGCTAGAAATACACAGCTAGCATAGAGGTGCAGAGGTGATTAAAGTAGTATGTGTGTGTGTGTGTTGTTTTTGGTAATCCCCTACACTGAAACACATTTCATTCATTTTTAATCCTGTGTTGATGCAGATTTACCCTCACATTTTTTCAGTATAACAAAGCGTCATAATTACTAGGTTCACTTAGCCGTGACACGTAAATTAGCTCAATAATTAGGCTTTCTGTAACCCACTGATTTCTCTTCCATGGTACCTTTGCATGGTTCCCAGCAAAACAGTGTTGGCATGGGCTGATGTGTAATTGAAAAGCTCAAATAAGGATAGGTTATTGCTGTTCTGTCATATTTGGACTCATTTTTCTAACTTATTGATGGTGATGGTCGGGATCATCTGTGTAGTCATATAGGTGATTTACTCTGCATTTACAGTTATGATTGGCAAGGGTGGACTTCAGTGATATTAGATGCTTCCTAAGACCAGAAAACAAGCATACAGCGACATAAAGCAAAGAATTTTATATCCAGTTCTGCCTCAGTTTTTCTGAATTTAATCAAAGTGAGGTCATGTTTTGTTGGCACATGTAATTTCCCATGTCTATTCCCTTAATAATGTTATAATGTAATAATGTTTTCATGCCAGAGAAACATAGTCACAGATAAGAGTGACAGGTAAGAATATTGTCATTTCTGTGCTGTAGAGGATATGAAGAAAAAAATGACCTTACTATGACCCAGATACTCTGTACTGCCTTAAGTGTTCTCTTGGGTCCCTGTGGTCCTGATACAACAGCAGTAGAGTATGGAGAAAATCAAACAAAAATCAATTGCACACCATCCACAATCCCCTACCCAATTACAAAAGCCTACCATGCACAGTTTGTTTCAGTGATTCCACAGCTGGTCTAATTATTTGCCTGTACTCTGTCCCAGGTCTTCTGTTTGTAAGATGCAGAGAAACTGACCTTAAGGCTCACTGGGTTAGGTTTTTGTTGAACTCACCCAGCACTTAATTAAATTTAAGGCCTTCAAAGGTCTTAAATATGTTTGATCTAGTTTTAGATTACATTTAAAAGGTGGTGATTTTCTTTATTTTTCTTATTGTCCAAAATCCCATGAAAAGACCAAAGCCAACAATGAATTGATCTTACTAACAAGTATTTCCTGTATAGCCTGTGTAAGCTTTATATGTCTTATTCCTCTGTGTCATTCTGCTCCATTTTTTCCCCAAAGAAACATAAAAAACGCATTAATGAGCCACAGCATTGAACTGGGACATTTTTGTTGAATACAATGACCACAGGCAGTCAGTCTCAAATATACTGTCCTGCTGTTGTAAATACTCACTCATACATATTAATCTACCCTCTGAAAATAGTCTGTAAATACAGTATTAAATATTATTTGAGTAGTAATCTTTACTAAAACCATGGGTGTCCAGCTGTATGAGGAAATTGAAGTGTACATTTGTGATCTGAAGGTTTACATTTTCAGTAGGAACCAATGGTCTTGGGGCCGAGTGCCACAAACAGGGCTGGGAAGTTAGAATACTACAGTAAACAATTACAGTACAAACTGGCCATGGTTCCATTTATCAGCAGTCTTAACCAGTGTGCACTGTAAACACTACTTATTTTATGCAAAAATACCCATTTTTTACTAATCCACATCAACTGCTTGGGTGTTGACTCAAGATTTAGGCACCATCTGCAATTCCTCCATTTCAGCTGGTTGCTCCTTTGAACACAATAGACAGTTGAAGTCTTGTCATGCTGCTGGGCTACCTTCTGGTAGCAATGTACTTTGCACATACAGTTTATTTCATCTACCTTTCTTTTGTACAACTGAGGCTTGATGTCTGTGGTATCATGGGCATATTCTGTAAATGTCTATCTACTCCTGTATTTACTATTGAAATGTTAAAACAAAAGCTTCAATAATGACTTTTAGGTATTCAACAGCTACAGGTCTCATTTTGAGATTGTTGAATACTAAAAACCTATATTTTGGTTATGTCATTATTTATATTTTAAGCTAGGTTAACACCTCTTATTAATGAGTACCCATATTTATTAACTTCTGGAGAACTTTCAACTTGCGAATCCATAAAAAACATCCAGTTCTGCTAAGAGCACACACAGGGAGAATGGGTTTTCATGCTGAGCATGAATCCATTCAGAATTAATTAGTATTTACCATTCCTTTTTTCTTCATTCACTTGTCTGGCCATCACCATTGGTCTGAAAAAGTCAGAAGTACTCACCCCTCTACCTCTTGCCTAAGAGCTCTTTTTTTTTTAATGTTCTCATTAATGAAAAGCTTCTGCCTTCTGCTTTTACTGGGAATTAATTTTAGGTGTGATTCATTTTAAGTAGATATTCAGTGGTTAAGCAAATAAAACAACGAATAGAACACATGAAAAACCTTGACATAATCTTTTACAAGGGCAGATGCACAGATGAGTCATTCAGCTTTGAGCAGAAACTTGATACCTTTTATAAAAGCATAGAAGAGTAAAATAAGGCAACAAACAGAAAGTCACAGTAAAGCCACACTTATAAGTGCATAAGTCCCATAATCATCAGTATGAAGTCTACTGAGTCTGTACCCATGCTGTCATGCCGTGGTGAGGTTTAGTTGGGTTTTTTGTCCTGTCTTCATGTCTTGTCTTGTCATTTCCTGTTTTATTTTGAAAATTATCCCTCCTTGTCTCTGGTCACTTGCCCTTCCTCATGTGTCTATGTGATTACCCCAAGTGTCTCCACCTGTTCCCCTCACCTGTTCCCCATTCCCTTGTCAGTTCTGTCTGTGTATTTAATCCCTGGTTTTCAGTTCTGTCCTTGTTGGTTCATTCGGTTTTGGTTCCTTGTCATAGTCACAGTCCTAGTCCTAGCCTTGCCTTGCCTTGCCTTTGGCTTTGGCTTTGGCTTTGGCTTTGGCTTTGGCTTTAAAATAAAGGATTTTTTGCATTTCACAATACCTCTGCGCCTGGGTCCTGTTTCTGACCAACTTCGCGACACATGCTCTGTGAGGCTATAGTTTGACACAGTGGCACTGTCTGATGGAAATGCCATTAGTTGTAAGAAACCAATGTATTGAACAAACTGAAATTTAGACCTAATGATAGTGATAGATGGAAAAATCTATGGATCACTAAAGTTATTACAATTCCTTATGGGGAAAACATGAATGTCCAAATGTACCAGATTTCCATGACAATCCATCCAATAATTGTTGAGATATTTCACTTACAGCCACAAACATAAATGTCATCATGGAACTTGGGGAAAACATCATTGAAACATCACCAAAGTCAGTAGGACTCATCCTCTCGTTCACTATATAATTGGCACAGGAGCACATGAGTTTAAAACATGGACCCTGATAAGTTGTTTTGTTCTACTTCCAGTTCTGTTTGAGAAAGCAAAAATATGTTTTAAACCTGACATGTCTATTGCCATCTTGCAGGACACATGAGGTCTTATTATTGCTTTGCACTTTCACATAATTGCTGAGGTTTAAGGGGCTATTTTGCAGGACCTGATGTCCCCTAATTTCCATTACAAAAATTGATTTCCTCGTAATTTTTCCACTTTTGACAGTGTAAATAATAATGTACCTTTGACACTAGGCCTCGGTCAGGATTCCATAAACACTGTGAAGCAATTTCAAAATTGTTGTTATAATACAAGTATAATTTGTTCTGAATAATCAGAACATGTCTTTAACTCTTTACAGAAGATTCCTCCCTCAAAGAACTGTTGGCCGTTCATCCGTTCATCTAGAAAAACAGTTCAATGTCCTTGAGCAAACAGTCTGGGATTTTTATGAAAATAAGGACTGAAGCTGTTCAGAGAGCAAAGAAAGTTAGGTAGCTATGTTAGGTACTTCATATTCAGTTTCAGTGAAGTGTTTCTATTACAGATAAGGGACAAATGCAATTCTTAAAATTTCCCACCCTTACTCTGCTCTCCTGGTGTATGATACTTGTGTGCTTGGATCTTTTCAGTGTACCATTAGACTGTTGAGTCTTATCTTCTTATCCATCATTTGCTTGTTTTGTAGCTTTCAACACCAACAGCCAAATTGAATTCCTTGGGCTCCCAATCTGCTCTAGAAAATTAAAGCAAAGATAAATCTGACAAATCAGAATTTACCAGTGAAATATTAATGCTGAGTCCCTCTATATAGCTATTGTACTAAGTGTGTCTGAACTATTCCTCTTTTTTACATTTGATCATTTATTGATAGCATCTGAACTGCAAAATTAAACTTGTGTGTGTTTGCATGCATGTGTGCAAATCAATATGCAATATGCAGCAGTCTATGACTGACTCCAGTTGATGAGCCAAGCCAATGAGGATACACAGATGCTTCTGAGGGAAAAATGCACCAATAATTGATGTAGCTGAGATCACTGAAACTGACAACGTTGTTCCTGCAGACAGCAGCGGGAGGAATGTCACTGCTGTCATAATTGGGCTGAGAGACAGATGGTGAGGGAGATGATAGGATAGAGTTTGAAAAGAAGTCAGCTGTCTCCTATAAAGAAACTATCTTATTTGTGTGTTTCTTTTCAGTCCGCAAGCTTGATTATCACATCCTACGTGTACAACATCCCTGTTGTTCAACTAAACACTAACCTACCTGTCACCACTTCCCCTTTTCTTGAAACTAGAATGTCAGCAAAGGGAACAGGGACTCAGTACACCCAGGATCTGTCAAGAAAAAAAGAATAATCTGAACGGTTTCAACTCTTGGAGAGATGTCATGAAGTGTGAGGAATGATTTATGGTCTTAAACACTTGGGTTAATATAGATCAAGTCAGCAATGAAACCTGGGGTTGTGAGAAGAAGGAGTGTGAGTGAATTGTGTGAATACAGAGCTACTCATTACCGTAATTTATTAGCCTAAATTTTCCTAATTCTCTTCCTTTCATTTTAATGTAGCCATGCCACACCTAAAATCAACTTTGCTTGTGCTTGTGCTTGTGATTGCTTGTGATTTGGTCTGATGTAGAATATCACATCAAATAATGATCTTCATCTAGTTTATTTAATTGTCAAATTCCATTAACAGCAACAAATCTGATGCACTTTGGCAGCAGTAAAGTGGACAAATGGTCAAATGAAAACTGACACACGTTTCAGGAAATTAAAACAACTTTGCTTTGAATAATTGATCACGTCAAGATGCTGCGCTGTGGCTGCAATGTGTTTTCAAGTATTGCTCGACATTTAGCATATGCCAAAAGGGTGAAAGTAACAGACATTGGCTGTGCATGAGCAGAATAAGAAAACCCGGTGTGTGAAAGGTTAATGAGCTTGGTGAAGTGGAGTGGTCTCTGTCATGTGAGACTTCCCGCTTTCTAGAGAAGTGAGGCAAGTAAAAAAAAAAAAGTTTTAACAGAGTCAGCATGAAGTGTGGAGGCTGCATATTCCTAAAGACACATTGTAGGGATCTAAGATGTGTGAAGGTGTGAGACAGAAGAAAGTGATTCATGTGTGTTCACAGGTGGAATGATGACTTTCCCACATATGACATCAAATCATTTCCTCTCATGGTTGACTGTACCACAGACTCATGGGATTATTGGCATGTCTGCGCTTGTGTTATACGTGCATGTTTCTTATGTCCATGTACGTATATATGTGTATTTAAACACATGGTAATAAGTGTTGATAGGACTTATTTTAACATTGGCAGCATTGACTTAGCACCTTCAGAGTTAAATTAACACTGACTGATTTTTAATTTTTTTTTATATTCACACATTTCACAGGCATATTTTCAATCAACAGTTGGTGACAACAGGTAGATTTGGAAATTAGGTTCAATTGAGCACTTGAATGTACTACATCAACATAAACTTCTTTTCCAGGAAAGGAGGCTGTGTGCACACCCATTCCTTGAGATCTACAGAGAAGGTCTGATCCAGTTCATGGCCCCTTTGGCTCGGCAGGGAGATTTCTATGTGCCTGAAGTCCGGCAGGCAGAAAGAAGGCTGTCAGAACAAGAGGAATCATACAGTGACACAGACATCTCAGGTATGTGTACTCCATGATGTACTGCATTAATATATATACTTATTATTATTGACTTATTATACATATACATATATATGTTTTTGGTACTTAAAAGTGAACCTAGTGGGAATCAAAGCACAGTTCACCAGACCACAGACTGTCCAGTGTTACTGCAGGACAATGGATGCAACTTAGCACCTCTAAATAACCACTATTATAATTGATGATGATTACAAATCAAGCGTAGACTTCATGGATGTTGACTTGCCACTCTTCACTTGGACATTTGCACCGTAATTACCTCTTCCATGAATAACAAATAGCAGTCACATGATGAAGAGAAATCTTGACGAGCATTAAAGAAAGACCATTGTTAAACTGTCTTGTGTCAGGCTTCAGAATCATTAATCTTAATCTTAATCTTTTTTATTACTGTGTATGATGTGACTATAGAAAATGTAAAAACCTGTGACATCACCCATAGGTTACTGTTTTGAAACCACAAAACAGGAAACAAAGTCATTTGTGAGTCAAGTGTCAAGTGAGTCAGCTACTTTCTCGTGGCCATTAGAAAACTGCATGCTAGAAAACTGTGTTTTGGCTTCAGCATTCAGCAGTGGTGGTTACTGCTCGGGTGTGACCCAGGGGAACTGGATCTTGTTGCTACTGCTGTTTAGTTTATGAGAATCCTCGCGGAAGAAAACTGTGATTGACACCTTCTTAGGTGTTAATGAAAAGCCCAGACACAACAGCCTCTGATGGAAGTGTGCTGCCACTCACACCAAGGGTCTGTCCACAGTTATATGGACACCATATGGAAAACTTGCTTTCACTGTAAAAGATGCACAAACACAAACACAATTCAATTTCCTCATGAGATGTCAAAGCTTGTGGAGGAGTGCTTTCAGGAGTCAATACTAGATAAAGTGAGATGAAGCGAGTCTAATCATGTGTTGACATGGAGTGTGAAAATAAGCCTATTTGATGATAACTGCACAGCTCCTAATTGATACAGCTTTGAAGCAGAAGCCATATTGTTCAATTAAATACGAGCAGGCTGTATATTGAATCCAAATATAGACTAACTTAAAGGACACAAATAAAAAATAACTACAGAAGACAAAAGATATGGGTCAGCATCTGTTACAGCACATATTTGTTTTTGACATGTTGTTGTTTACAAACATAGAATACAATCTGTGCTGAAGCAATTTATTTACAGCAGTTTATTTATGTTTGAGAAAATAAATTGGCTACTGTTTTAAAAATTGTTTTTCATTCATTTATTAAGCACAAATACCAAATATTCTGTAGTTCCAGCTTCTCAAAAGTGAAGATTTGCTGCTTTCCACAATTTTATATCATTGTAAATTGAATGTCTTTTGGTTTTGGATTGTTGGGCTGACAAACAAGCAATCTGAAGATGGGCTCTGGGAACTTATGATGTGCTTTTTCCACTATTTTCTGTAGTAAACAACTGATGGATTAATAGGGGGGAAAAAATTATAAAATTCTTCCGTAATCAAAATCATTTACATAGAAAGGTGTATCTATTTATTATAATGCTAATGAAGCTTGAAAACATTTAAAGTAATACAGTAGTTGCCCATTTGACTGCAGGTTTTGTCAAGAAGTATAGAAAACAATCTGAGATATACTTGAGAAAAATCTCCACCTATTTGGTGCAGTGGTGAGGAGTGAAGAGCACAGTATACAATACATTTTTGTCCACATTCAACTCTGTTTTTGGCATTTCAGAAAGTCTGCTTTCCTGATTAGTTTAATTGTAAACAGTTCAATCAAATAAATCACATAGTTCAGGCCAATGTGACATCCTGACTATGCTCATATTATTATAAATACACCCTATTATCCAGCCTCTCTCCAATTCACTCCATTCATTTTCTTGTAAAAAATATTTTTTAAGATTACTTTGTGCATGAAAAATGGGTTCAAACTTAAATAGAATATCCTCCTGACTATAGTAACTAATTTTTGCCTTTTCAAAGGTAGCTGAATCCACTTCGTCATCAATGATCTACTTTAAATTGGAAGGAAATGAATGATTTCACACTGAAGAACATGAAGAAAACCACTCATTTAAAGAAACAGGTGTTATAACACATAATTCGACCCTCACATCAAGTAACGCATCTCTCTTCCATTTCCACTCACAAGCTCAAACTTTCCAATCGCACCACTGGAAAACCACACCTCAAAATTCCCCTTCTGGATCTTCACACTTTGCTACAAGGTGCAGTAAAAATCTCAGTCGCGTTGACAAAATCCAATGCTTTTCATGTGTCATGGGCGCGTTGGAGAGTGGAAGTGACATTTGGGTCCATGACTGTGAATGATAATGTGACAGGTAGCCATGCTCCTGTCACACTGGGATCAAGTCAGCCACATCAGTGGAGGATTCGAGAGACTGGAGGCTTCTATGGTCCACTGACCCATCCACCCACACTATCCACTATTCCACCATACTGATCCCGTCTCAGTGACCGACTTAACCCCCAGCATTCCCACACATGGTTCCTCATTCTGTTAGACAGAAGTGTAGAAATCGCCCTTTCACCCCCTAACATGGTTCACTCTGCTACACAAGTGGGTGTAGTGCTGCGTTTTCTCTTAGTAATCCATAAACAAGTTTACTACCAGCTTTTGTTTCAGTAGTTGTTACCAAAGTTGTGTTCAAGTCCCTCAGGGGAAATTCTAAGTCAGGTCTTGAGCCCTGTGAAAACAAATCTCATCCAAGTCTGCATAAAGGAGGATGTATGCTCAAAACAAACTATATTGTATAGCTGTATTTTAGTCAATACAAGGGGCTAATGGAAGTCTTATCATAGATATTACAGCATAGGTTTTGATTTACAGTTCAGAATCAGTTTTTACCCATTGATAGTACCACTGCAAAACTTAATTTATGCATTTTACGTGATCAGGCCATGTCACACTTTAATTATATTCCCCTCAGTAACTGTGTTTATGTTCTTTCATTCACTATGTGATATGGGCGATAGCGGGAAGGTTAATCTTGTCTCATTACTGGATATGAGACTACTGTCCCTGCAGTTGATGTATTTACATTGTTTCATTCGCTGTGGTAGAGAAGATTTGCAGTGTAAATAACTTCGCTGGATGTGTGTTGCTGAAAAGGAGACGATAACTCAGCCTTTTTTCAACTTGCTTCATGTTGTCTTCAATAATCCTTACCAGCATCAAAAAATTGTAGGAGAAAACTCAAGTAGCACATGCTGGTTTTCACAGTTCTTCCTGTCCCCACGTGGTATCACCATAGCTGCTGTAGCCTTGATGGTTACATTTATGAAGCACTATGGGGTACCTTCGAAACCTATGTGTGTAAGTACAGCATAACCTCTTAACACAGAAGTATAAATGAAGCTTAGCATGTCACCCGACCACATCTGAGGGTTTAAAGTGCCTATAATAACCTTACCTCAAAGGCATTGCACCGTTGCACTAGTTTAAAAGGAGGGACATAATTGTGTGGAGAAAAAAGACAAAAAAAAGGTTGAGAGAAAAGTCCAGACTCTGCCTGCATTCTCTCTTCTGCACAAATGGCGAATCGCTGCATAAATCGGTTGTGACTGTTAGATATTTGGTTTTCTTAAGTGCCTGCTGCATTCAACAATACCCCCCGCCCCCCCTCCAATTGTGACATCAGCAAGGTGCGGGGGCAGGAAGTTTCGCACACTGGTAGACCATCTGACAAGCAGATCAGCTAAAACATTCTGACCAATTAAGTCAACATGCAAGTCGTTCAGGTCACTGAAAGCTGACCATTAAAATGACACGGGACTTAAACATTTTCCATTAAAGTTGTGTTAGTTCATATTATTTTATATAGCTGAGACTTAAAGAGAATTAAACTTGCAACTTAATAACTTTCAACTTTGATATATTTACTTGAATTGTCACTCCATACACAATAGATTAGTCTGCGCTAATTATGACCTGAAATATAATCCTAATCTTTCTGTAAACCAAGTTTGAATAAGCACATTAAATCTTGACACACTCAAATTGTGCAACATATCTCTCTGTCTCATTCCAAAAATGGATCAACTGTCACTCAGATGCATGTAGAGAGTGATGCCTGAAGGCACCACTAAACCCTTCCAATCAAAGGCAGAAACATTTTTCACTCAAAAAATATGAAGATATCATTCCTAACATGTATTTTCCAACCCAAATAGGATTTTTCTTCCTCATTGACTGATTGACTTGCTTTAGGCAGAAAACCAAGAGACTAAACTCAGTGCTCTTTCAGAGAACAATATGCATGTTTTTTTGTAATTAATTTAATTTTTCCTCTCACTTCCATCAATCACACATGAGTTGCGTGAAAATTAATCAGCAAGCTGTTCGCTAGATATAGAATTGGTTATTTTTTAATCAAATTTTGAATGTGTTTTCATGATGATAAGTAATTGATTCTATACTGTATACTGTGTTTAATGCCGCTTTGGGTGTCCTGCATATTTTCTCATGTAGCCAACTTGTGTTCAACAAGGTAAAAAATAATTATACTTCATTGTATGCAATGTCAGAAATGCATAATTTATGATGCAATCAGTATGCAGCTTACATGCAATTCGTTTGAAATTCTTGTGGTCTACACCTTGTTCAAACTCCAGTGTGCATTTGAGTCTGGCCCCAGCAATATCTGTCTCCTCCTCTTTGCTAATATCATATTTTTGGAATTTGTGACACAACAGTACGAGTGCAACACCAATGACTAAACATGATTAAACATGTTCTATTAATAGCAGCACATACAATATACAATATTTCCACTTAAACCATTTTTATGATATTAGTCATAGTTGTGTTATCTACCTTGGTTTTGAATTTCCCTTCAGGGATTAATAAAGTATCAATCAATCAATCAATCAACCTTTTGAAGTTTAATGTGAAATGAAAAAAAATCTGGTTTTGCTTTGCTGTTTGGTGTCTTGATAAATTCCATTGCTATACTTTTTTTTTTCTTCACCTCCATTTATCACCAGTCTTGAAGTTTGTTCATCATCAGTTGTGTTTATCTGAATCCCGAGAATGAAAATTTGATTTTCAGAGAAATAAATTTGTTGATTGATAATTAGATAACATTAGAGCTGCAACGATAAGTCGATTACTTGATTGACAGGAAATGAATCTTCAAGTACTTTGCTTATCGAATAATTGTTTTAGTCATTAAATTAGCTGCTTTTAACTTCTCAAATGTGATGATTTAATGCTTTTCTTTGACATACATGACATTAAATTGAATATCTTTGGGTTTTTTGGACTGTGGTTCAGATGAAACATTTAAAGGCGAAACCTTTGACTCTGGGAAATTATAACAGGCGTTCTCATAATTTTTTCACATTTTATAGACAAAGCGATGAATCGATTAATCAAAAAATTAATCGTCACATTAATCAATAATGAAAGTAATGGTTAGTAGCAGCCCTACATGACTTAGATAACTAAAGTCTTTGTTTGAATATATTTTTCACACATTCTTCCTCATTTGAAATGCACTGCAATGAGTAGATTTACAGTTTTTCAACTTGTCATTCTGTGAAATTGTTGAACCTCAGTAACCGCTAAGAATTTATTCCTTTCCATATTTATCACCAAGAGCCTCCCTCTGGCTTCTTTCCACTCATATAAAAGGTTGTGTATGTATCATCATCATCATCATCATCATCATCATCATCAGGTCTGCTGTTAATGACAGACTGGCTTAGTGTTAGGAGACATTGATTTGAGAGGAGTGTTATGTGGAAACAATCACCACCACATAAAGGCAAAAGGTCAACAGACTGGCACAAAGGTATGAAATTGATCCCGTTAACCTGCAAAATACAAAACTAAAAAAACAGTATGGAGTCAAATGGTTTGACTGCTGATATAAACTTACACAATTACAGAACAGGACAGATTTGGCTTACAGGAATTTCTCATTAACAACATTTCAGCACCTATTTTGAGCCGACTTTAAGTCACAGCACAAGGTGTTGCTGCAGGTTTCCCATAGTTCATTAACAACCAGTAGAAAGTGTGACATGCAGAATATACTATATCTACAGTGTCTTGTAAAAATTCAAAACAAACAAAAAAAAAGTATTTCCCAGCTTCAACATTTTTGAAACTAAAGGAAATACAGTGTCAGAGCTGGATGTTTAAAAAGGGCAAGACAGGCAAGGATTAATAAAAAAAAAAAAAAAATCTTTCATTTCGTGCCACTTATCCATGTCTGGATTGTGGTGTTAGCAGACCTCCTTGGGGATCTTTTATCACATGCTTGCACAACTAAAGTAATTCTATAGTTTGATAGCTCTTGGACTTACCATCAAAAATCCAGTTTAGTAGACTTAAAAAAAAAAAAAACCTAAGTAACAAATGTAGCAGAAAGGGAAAGACCTTGAGGTAATTAGAAAGTTTTAATATCCCTTTAGGATGTTGGTTATTTTGTTTCTGTTTCAGACTTTTTTTAAAAAATTGCTCAACATTTTGGGAAATATGCTTATCTGCTTTCTTGCTGAGAATTAGATGAGAAGATTGATGCTCATGTCTCTCATGTCTGTATAGTAAATAGGAATGTACAGCCACACAGTAAACCTATCTTAACATAACGACTGGAAAGAAAGAGCTTTCAACTATGCCTGAAGGGTAACAAAACCAACCAGCACCTATAAACCTTACTAATTAGAATCGTATAGCTTGTTTGTTGTGCCCTGAGATGACTTTGTGTTGTGATTTGGCGCTATATAAATAAAATTGAATTGAATTGAATTTGTTTGATTTGTACAAAAAACAAAGAGAGAATAAGCGTATTTCCCAAAATGATGAACTATTATGAACCTCCAAGAAATAATTGAATGTTCTTTTCATCACAGTAATTTAATATGTGCTAATCTGATATTTCATTTGAAGATGTATTTCTAAATAAAATTAAAATGACTTTCTACATGATTCATGAGTTTGGGGTAAATTAAAGGAAATTTTATTGCAGAAAAATAAGCTTATCTGAACAGTGCAGCTCAAATATAAACATGCAGATTTTTGGTTGAATCCCAGCCCTGGATTTTTGGACAGGCAGGCTTTTCTCATGTGGTGTTTGTTTATAAAAGTCCGCTCACCATCTGTCCATCCCCTCCCTTTCTTTTATCACTGCTCTAGGTGCAGACTCAAACAGTGAATACAGCTCGGGGAGTGGGATTCTCCTGTCAGACAGCAGAGAGACGTCCCTGGCAGCGTCCTCTGTCCACTCTGTGCCTGTCCAGGATCAAGGGGATAGAGAGTACAGAGGGAGAAGCTCCGGGGAAACCTCTTTTAAAGAGCTGGACTGGGAACAGACTGATGAACAACAGGAAGAGAGACAAGAGCAGCTTCATGGAGACTCTGACCAGAAGAATGCGGAGGTTCCCACTCAGAAGTGGTGGGGTGTTGTTGGAGGCGAGGAGTGAAAGTCCAGTCAGACTACTTATTGTCAATAAATCCCATTAAAATGGTCATGAATGTAAACTTTCATTTTTTTAAAAAGGTCTCTAATTTCCTAAAACAGTCGGGCACTGTGGTTATTTGCAGATGTTATTCAAATAGGAGTAAATAGTGTATTTGTTGGGGTATTATTTTTTCAATGAATACACATTTGGTGCTCTAGTGAGTATTTACAGCAACAGGGAGGTGTATTTAGGACTGACTCAAATTAAACCACAGTGCCCATGTTTGTAGTAATAAAGTAACATTTCACCCAGTGCAACAGCGGGGCTCATTGATGTGTTTTTAATATTTTTTTTTTCTTGGGAAACAATATCAGGCTTTGGCAATACTTGCCAGCAGGATGAATTAATTGTTAATTGTGTTCTTTTTGATGGGATTTATTGACAATAAGAATATCACCATAACATTGAAACCTATCCGTTAATATTTTAAATGCACAGTTTTTACAGAAAGTGTTAAAATCTGCTAGGTTTTTGATGACAGAAAAGTTCACTTACAAATCTGCACAGCTTATTCAGGTAGCCTGAGTTCCTTGAAACACTTTTACAGAAGTGCTGCTGTTTGTGAAAATGATACAAGATGACTGAACCAAGTCTTTGTTTAGCCAAAGCTTTTACTTGAATTTTTTTCCAACTATTAGTAGTTTTATCAATCTATTTCAAATTACCATAGTGTCACACAAACAAGGTATTCTATTAATTTCAAAGATACTTAAAGACTTGTTTTCTAATAGCCTTTTATTCCATTAATTAAAAACCATAATAGACTTATTAAATTTACCCAAAGCACACACTGTAGACCTCAGAACTATCGGTACTGTTTTAAAAGACTGTTGAATATTTGTGCGCCTTGTTATGAATGTTATAATGTGCATTTTCACAAAGCACTGTGTTCCTATGACTCTGTTAGTGTGAAGTTTGAATATAAAATCTACTTAATTTCTAAAAGGAATGGTGTGAATCAATGCATATTAATTATCTTCTTGTAGTCCTCCTGTCCACCTCTGAGATTGAGGACATGATTATGGTGAATGTTCAACCTGATGACATGATCAGTCAAGGAGCAAGATGACAAGTCAAGTGGGCTGGCTGAATATTAATTTCACTATGACTGAGGGCAAGGGCCTTTTTGACTGTATTTACAGTCACTCTACATCTCGCCTTGACCATCAAACCACTCAAATTCACCTTCATTTTCTGTTTAGCCATCACATTCTGTTGTTTTACTTCCTCAACCTTGCTCCCATCTGCCGTCTCTTTGCACAGCCTAATTTCTGTGTGTTTTTTTTTCTTCTCCTTTTGCTTTTCTCTCTTTCTCCCCGAAATAAATATGGCAGCTGCAGCATGAAAGACCACCTGCTGACCCACAGCCTGTAATGTATGTCCAGTCATATCCGTATCCTTTATTTTTCAACAAACGGGAGGTCACATGAGCCTCTCGCAGCAAGCCGTACTCACTTTAAGGGTGCAGACACAGATGTGCATGTGTATAATCAAGTAAGAGACACCATATATGCTGATTTGAAGCAAATAACTGTTTGATGTCCTGAGTTCATGCGTGTGCATTTAAGATTCTCCAGATTACCATTTTCACTTTGTGTTTGATATGACTAAAAACCATGCCAGTAAGGTTTATCATAAATATGATTGTGTTAAAGTGTCAGATGAATCCAGTTTGGCTGTTATTATGTGAGTCATCCTGCTACACAATTGCCCCATCGGACTGTGTTTAAACCCAACCTGTAGCAGGTTATTTTCTTCAAACTTGGAAACAATGTTTTAATAAAGCCTAGGTTGAAAAGCTGTGAATCTGTCTTTAAAACTATTACAAATACATAATTATACATAAATACACATTACAAAATCAAGACATTCAATACGTTCAGCTTAGGGGGCCTGTTCTAAGTAGCAGATTATTCTAATAGCAAGTTTTTCAGATAACTTGGTAAACCACCAGTTATTTTTGGAACAGGCCTCGATAGCGTGCTGTTGGAGTTAGTGAGCCACAGTTGGTTTCCGTGTATGAATTGTTTTATTTTAGACTTGCTGGTGGCATCGCTCTAGAGATAGCAATGACAAGTCAGTCCACTACTTCTGTCCAGACTGAAATATATCAACAACTGTTGGATGGATTGCCATGATATCTTTGACATTCTTAGTCCCCAGGGGATTAACTGTATTGACTTTTAGGATCCCCTGACTTTTCCTCTAACGTCACCAGAAGGTTGACATTTTGGTCTCCAGTGAAATAACTTTATAACCAATAACTTCAGTTTTTCATCTTGCATCATCATCAGGTCAAAATCTTACTTTGTCCATAACTTTGGTTTATGACCAAATACCTAATGACTCTGTACTATGTGTTTAGTGCTGATTAGCAAATGTTGGCATACCAACATGCTGGAAACCATGTTAAACATCACCTGCTGTCAAAAAAGTAAAAAAAAAAAAAAAAGGAAAAGCTGCACACTAACTCTCATGCATTTCTTTCAACAAATGAAGACCAACTTTTCAGGAAACTGTCTTCTTCAGGAAACAATACCTGCTAAACATTAACATTACATTATCAATATAGCATACTGTTGTTAGCATTTGGCTCAAAGCCTCACTGTGCATAAATATAGCCTCACAGCTAGCTTGGCAAAGACCCTTAGTCTTATTGGACATGATCTCTTATGGTGTTCTTCAAGGAAAATAAATCTGTCTAAATGTTCATTAGAAGGAATTTGATGATCATGCCATAAACTACTCTATATACTTAGTCCTGAGTAACATGGAAACATGAAAAAACTAACAAACCAAGACTCTTATGGCACCACTCATTGACTGATTTACTCTAAATTGGAGTTGCCTCTGAGACTTAATTGGAATAATGCTGAGCTTCTACCTGACAAATGCTCTACAAATAAGATGATATATTGTGGGTGTTTACCTTTTTAATCTGAATGCTGATTACTCGAAAGATGGGGTTAAGTCTCCAGAGGATAAAGGTAAATGAGATGGATGAGCTTTAAGACTATAAGAGAAGCCCTGAGATGTATAATTATAAAACCTCTGTGATCAGTTGGTGTACTCCACTCCGTCTTTCTATGTTGTTTATTGTGCTCACAGGTTGGACAATGGGAAAATAGCCTTAACTTGACTGTAATATGACATAATTGGTGTGACGCTAATGATCACTGAGGGTCATTGGGTAAAAACTCCCAGCTGGCTGTGCCTTTGGAGCTGCTATGAATACTGTGTTAAATTCAAAGACATTTACTGTAAAGCATCATTTCAGATTATTGTAACTTTTTAGAATTATATTTGTAGTTTCAGACCACTGTTCTTATCTGTAATAACATTGCAGTCTGCAAAGTTCTTTCTGAGATCTGGGGATTTGGAAACTTTGGATTTGGAAAAGACGAGCAGTCAGACAATCATACAGATTTTAAACAAAGCTCCAATTTAGACAAGCTTATTACCCAAACTGTCAGTTTTAAAAACCCATCACAGTTCTTAGACAGACGTCCTGGTTCATCTTTGACCTATCCTATCTGCTCAGTGTTGTGCCTGCAGATAGTTTTCCTGTGCAATGAGGGATTATCACTGATATTTCAGTTGCTCTCATTTTCAGTTTTACTTTGACATAAAGTGGTTTTGATTATCTTTTTACACCTCATCTGATTGTCTGCTCATGTTTCTTTGGCTGTCTGACTATCTTGTATAGAAGACACTATGTTCTCCAATCTCAGCAATTACTCTGGTAGGAACAATTATGATTGACTGATAGAGATAATGACCAAAACCACAAAAATAAAAAACAAAGTGTGGAATGACTCTTTAAACAAGGATGGGGAAGTTGAAGCTGTGACCTTCAATCCAAATATAAAAATACAAAATATACTTATCTCTAGAATCAGAATATGTTTTTTAGCCAAGTATACAAACATACACTAAAGAATGCATCTTGGCCCACAAACATGAAAGAATAAAAATATATCAAGGATAAGGTAGCAATAATGATGAAATAATAAAATAAACAAAGTAGTTCTAAAAATATAATGAAATATTGACCTTATAAAGGAAATATGGGCTAAGAAATATGACGTGAAATAAATAATTAAAGTATGCAACAGTGGAGGTTGAATGCAATGTAGAATGTTAAGTCCAGTTTGATGAAATATATGAAAGTGAGCAGTGAAGGGATTAAAGAGGGATGTGAAATGTAAAATCCAGTTTGATAACAGCACAGTTCAGCTCTTTAGTAGGGCAACAGCTTCTGGAAAGAAGATGTTCCTGCGTCTGCTGGTGGAGGTTTTTATGGATCTCTGTCTTTTTTTTTCCTGAGGGAAGAAGTTCTAGTGTAGTGTAGCCATGCAGATAGTTTGATTTTTGAGGGTGAATAAAATGTGTTTGTGCTGTTCAAAGCCTTCAAAAACTATATTTGAAAACCTCACCAGCAGAATGTTTTTCCAACAACATCATTTGAGATACTCAAGATAATCCACAGACTTCGGTGTGGGCAGTTTTCAAAATAACAGCTTGTTTCTTTGTTAGAAAACTTAATAGTTCAAATGAGGTGAGGTTAGCAATTATCCAGAGGAACTGGGAAGATACAAGGAAGAACAAGGAAATATACCGATGGTGAGTTTTTCAAATATACTTTTTAAATGCTTTGAATCTTACAAATGAGATTCCATTTGCAGACATTAAATTAGATTGGCAGCAGAAATCTCATAACCTGAGCAAATAAAACTAAAACTATCTGCATGGCTTGAATCCACTAGTAGGAGCCGAGAAAAATATGTTTTGTTTTGTTTTTTGTGATTTGGGTGAAGTATTTGGGTGAGTATATATAACTCTGCTCAAGTTATATATACTGAGAAGGAAATGTCTAGCTAGGGGAACTTTAAAGTTGTGGCTCAGTGGCTGTCAAAGCACCTTGATTGTGATAGATTTGTCCACTTCTTCTCTTTAGGTGACATTATTGTTTATACATATTTCTATGCCTCCAAACAAAAAGAGAACAGAACCCTACAATAAAACAAATAGTGGATTTTGGAATTATTGTTTTATAATCATTCATTAACACTGAATTATCAGAAAACCACAAAGAGAGCAGCAGTCAGTCTGATGCACACTGACCACTGGCCAGGAACATTTGTTTCTGTCCTCTATAATTTCACTCGACATTAATTGGCATGTTCCTATCTAAACTCTGCATTCCACCCACATGCCCTCAACTATTGTAATGGAAACTACAATTCTATTTCAGGAGAAAATTGGTCCCTTTGTGTTAGCTGAGGGAATTATGCAACAAGCAAGACCTGCTCGTCATTTTAATTGCCACTGTACACAGGAAAAGTTCCCCTTTTACCAACCCCTAACTGCAAAGTAGTTATTGGTAGTCCGGAAATGAAACATTTGAAAAAAAAGTATGTGATGTATGTGTTGTATTGGTGGTTGAGAGGAGGGTGGGTTTTGGTGGTGGGTAGAAGTGACAAAAATGGATGAGCAATGAAGTTGAATTCACACAGAATTAAATGTTGCTTCCTGACTATTTCCAGATTTAATTGCAATTTGTGCAGCAACCAAAAACCAAAAGGTGGGCAGCAGATATTTTCTGCACTCACACAACTCCTCACTAATTATGCATCAGGAATGTTGTTGATGTAATATTGTTTTGGGGAAGAGGAGAAAAACAGAGCAGTTTGTAGCATGAAATAATGTCTCTGCAGAATGCTTTGCTACAGAACAGCATATAGCCCAGTATAGTTAACCTTAATTACCACTGAGACTTTGAAGTTTTCCACTGCTGGCTACAACTGCCTTTAAAGTTAATGGGCTGAATCAATAGAGTTAAATCCATTTCTTTTGACCAGAGAATGTCAAAAACAATTTTATATGTTGTGTTGATACAGTTATGTTGTAACAAAACACATGAGGTGGATTTATGTATTTTCTGCATTGATTCAGCCTTGAGCTCAAGTGGGCCCTCAGTCTGAACTGCAGATTAAATTATATGAACTCTTCTGTTTGTGTGTGTGTGTGTTTTTTTTTACTATTATTTTTTATTATTATTATTCCTCTGTGTATGTGTGTGTGTGTCGTAGCCTTTTCAGTGAAAAACAAACTATGCAACGTGCCTCTTGAGTGTGTGAAGTGCCATGCCACTCAACTGGAGTGTGATTCAATTTTAATGAGATGGAGGTGAATGAGGAGCTGGCCAACCCTCATAGAAGAAAACAGAAAAAAAAAGTTGATGCTCATTTCTCTTTTCTCATCTTTCTAAATTTAGCTGGAGAGAAGTAGCGCCTTGTATGGACAGATATTTTTTTTTTGTTCCTGTTCATCATTAAAAGTTAGATTGACACCTTACAGACAGTTCCACAGGGAATGCGAGAGACTCTGCATTTTATTATTATTATTATTATTCTCATGACTCCTGCATGCTGAGCGGTACATATTATTCTTTTGTGAGTTAGGTTTGGTTATTTTTGAGTCACTCCCCATTTCAGGTCTGCAACTCACTTCGCTGCCTCGCAAATAAACGCCTCATGAAGCACAGTCAGGTTTGCTGAAAGGAGAGACCACAGCGTCGCCTCGTTGCGCTCATTATAGCTGCGGAGCTGGAGAAGAGTGGCTGCATGTGTATGTGTGTGTGTGTATGTGTGTGTGATCAGCAGCAGGATTTCGCACCAGATCTTGTTTTGAAGTTTTGATTTAACTTTCCGGAGAGACATACTTAAATGAAATACATAAAAATATATGTATGCCATTTAATTTAGATTATTTTTTCAGTCTCATTCCTGCATCATTTCTGCCGATCTCGTGGACATATGAGCTCTTGGGCGATCGGTTATATTGCTCCGGACTGTAGACTCGCACACAAGGTGGCTGGCAGGCACAAGTTGGAGAGCACCGAGGAGTTTGTCTGACTTGCCAATGTGACCGACACTTCAGAACCAAGGACAGATCCAAGCCGCTGCCTGACAAACATGCTCAAAGTGAACAACATCTGGACTCCGCTCGTCACATGAAGCTCCTCACGTTGCCCGTCTATTGTCGCACGGCTTGTGGGAAAGAGACCTGCAGATATATCCGCCAAGATAGATCCTCAGCTACGACCAGGTAAGAGATGCTCGCTTAAGAACTTTCCTTGCATTCAAATAATCAACGTTTTGTCATAGAAATCTGTCACTGAAATGGTCCCTTTGCATTTTTTTTGATGTGTTTCAGCATAACCTCAACTTAACTGCCATTATTACGATCAGCTGATAAAAGCACACAATTCAACCTTTTCTTAGCATTTCTCGTTATTCCACATATGCATTTCACATGTCATAAAGTAAAATTTGTCTTGCCAAAACAGCAGCTGAACTTGAGCTAACAGTTTATGTAGCTACTTTATCATTAAACCATCCAACACCTGAGTGTGACTGCACACTGGCGCAATTTGGGATAAGTTGTTTCCTAAATTGACCCCAGAACATATCAATCACTACCACAAGTGTCTCAACTTAAAATTGCACAATCAAATAACGTATCTGCTCCTTTAAAACCGAGCATTTGTTTTCAGACAGCGCCCTAACAGCAACCTGCTGTGAAAGTAATTGAGCTGTTTTCATGAAAGTATTTGCTCAGTGCAAAATATAAAAAAAACAAAACATTGATTTGGCATTGATGGAAGTCATCCTCACATGTATTATATTGTCGTCAACAGATCAGACAGGATGTGATTTAGCAGTGGGATTTCTATCAAATGTGAAAGGCTGACAGTGATAGATTAGTTAGAGGCTACTGGAACACCACTATCATGTAATTGAAAGGTGTCACCATTCTTTCTTGTCCCTCACAGTCTTACTGGTGTTTTGTCTCTGAGTGTGCAACATGTGAATTGAGGCGGAGATGTTATTTAGACAAGTTTTCTTTTGAGTATAGCATAATCAAATTGTGTTTGAGAGCGAAACAGAGCTATTTTGATGAAACAAGGCACTGATCTATGTAAAAATTCACAATTAGCTGGCTGCCGGCTACCACAGAGGCATCCTAATTCCTTCAGCTGACAAGTCCAGGTGGAGGGATAAACTGTGTCCCCACTGGAGATGATTTAATGACAGAAATCATTAGTGGGATTATGATGGCTGTTGGGTTTTCTTCTTTTTTTGTGTTCCATCAGTTATCAGTGAAAGTCTCTTGCCTCAAACAGCTAGTTAACTTTAGATTGAGAATCATCAAAGGTCATAATGTATTACGACAAGTTAATGGTTGACCTTTATAAATGGTAATTTGTCTTGTGTGTTCTGACTGAATAGAATAATGAGGAACATTTGTTCTCCACTGTCATATTACTTGGAAAAAAATGCTTTCACTTGGGAATAGGGGATGACACTTTGCCTATCATCCATCTTGTGGATTTTTTTCATAATCATGAGAACAAAAAATCGTCCATAAATTACCATCTCAGTGTTGGTCACATAAACATTGGAAAGCAATATTTTAAATAAGTCTCATGGGACAAGTGCTGTGTTTCGGCTGTTATTACTCAACCGGCTTAATGATTCATGTGTAGTGGATTAGACACGAAATTAAATATCATGTCATATACTTCCAAGTATTCAACAGAGCAAACAGGCTATCAGCCAGATGAGCATGATGGCAAAGTCTAAACTCTTCAGGTGATGCTATTGAAATGATCACCAATTTATGTAACAGTTTTATTAAATAAAACCATTCAAGGAGGCTAGATTTATTTATATTATACTTAGTCATAGTGGACCGTGACAACACTTATAAACAGGTGGTTCCTCTATAGGTCTTTATCCTGCACTCAATTTTAAAACCATCTCTTCAGCTCATTCTCCAGACATAAATACCACTGTATTTCTTCTCAGATACATGCCATACGACTGTGCGTGCAGATCACCATCATTGCTGACAGCAACTCTGCAGTGAGTCATGCATTACACATTAGCTGTGTTTGGATAAGACAATAAGGAATGGTGTTCTCAAAACATCTTTATTCTAATGTTGGAGAAATCCTCAGTGTGCTGTGCTGTGCAGGAACAGTAATGTGTTAGCTGATGGTTCAAGGCTGAGTAAAGCGCATTGCCTTTTCTTTTTGAACTTGCCTTTCAGAGGGAATATTGTGCGCAAGCAGCTGGGGAGCGAGTGACTCTCTTGGCTGCTGAGTGTGACGACCGTTTCTACATCAAGATAGTTTTAATGATGTGATCGAGGCCTGATAGAAGCCACTTTAGAACTAAGCAGTGGTTGAGATATAATGATAATACTTCTCCCATTTAATAACTGTTACAAATAATTGGTAGGAAATATGGTTTTGATGCTTATCATGTCCACTTCAGAATCTACGGCATTTATTTGCACTTCTTAGAGGTTTGAGAGGCTCTCATGGACCTCCAACCTCACTTTGGCCTAGTTTGCATCGGCCTGACTAATTGGCTGTTCCTTATTGCACCATTAATTCACACTGTGACCTAGTCTTTGCAACCAGAAAGCCCCCATCTGCTCCAACAGGCAGCATCGAAGAGCAATTAGACTCTTAATGTTGAACTCTCCAAGTTACTTTCTCACCTTGGTTCTAATAATAGGCCAAATGTGGCGAAACAATACCAACACCTTCACCCACTGTCCAGGACACACGGCGGATCTGAGACAGGTTTTACATTTGGATTTCACACACTACAATATGTAATCCTCTTCACTGGATAGAGAGTTGTGGATTCATCAATGTACCATATGGTTTGCCACACACAACCTGATGTAACATTTATCTAGGGGGGTGAAATTCTGCATTCATCACACCTTTTTCCTCCTTGTTTTCTCTGTTGTTTGTTGCTCACACCATTGCTGGGATGTCACAGAATACTCTACAGACCTCCCTCACACCGGATGAACTTAATCTGGGTGTAGCTGCAGACGCTGGTGTTTGCAGCCAGCCCCTGCATACCCCACACTGAGGGGTTTCTGCCTCTATGAACACAGAAAATAGGACACATTCAGATTGAATAAAATGACATTAAGAGAAATGCTCACAATAGAGCTCATAATACACATGTGGCTAAAAGTGATACGCTGTTATGTAATGTTACAATGTCAGTAAGAGCAACCTGTGATGGTCAGTCATAAGCTTTCCTCTGCTCATTAATGATGAGCAGCAGCACACCGAATGGTCCAAACTGCAGCCATGCTCTGTGGGTTTACCAGCGTCTTCTGAATTCTGAACTTGTGTAAAAAAAAACAAAAAAAAAACAGCCTCACAGACAATTCCTGTTGATATGATATATCATTGCTGCATCCCTGAGACATTACAGAGCTGCTGCAGAATACAAGTTAAAGATAATTAAGCACATTTTCACCATGTGATGACTGCTAAGATGAGTGCTGAACTTGTTTGTGCATTTGATCAACGTGATGAGTGGCCGTGTTTGAAAGAAACAGGATTGGCTCCCTCTCTTACAAGAGCGCAGTGATTGAACCTGCCCACCTCCTTAATCAGACATCATAACAATTCCTGGCGAGATCCAAACCTGTAACCTCGACATGATAGGAATCTATATTAGCATACATGTCTCACTGCCCACTTCCCTGCAGTCCAACCCTTATTTTTTACCCACCATGTTTCCATGGCAACCCCAGTCATTGAGGAGAACCACCATCTATGTGATGTCTTGTCATAAGCTTGGAAATTATGCTTCACTTGAGAGTCATGCCATGAATATCTGTACATGTTTGGTATGGTCACTCAGCAGCGGTAACTCTGAGTTTGTATCTGAGATAAAATGGCAGTGATTATATTTCACACTGGAACCACTCAGAGCCAGCCTGAAAAAAGAAAAAAAATACTTCTGTTTGACTTCAAAAAGTAATTCATAAGATTCATTTTTAGTTTTCTGACAAACAGTCTCAGGTTTAGACAGTCCAATAATAGCATTGTTTGTATGAAACCAATGTAGTTCATCTAAGAATCAATAACAAAACTATGAAGAACAACTTATACTGTGGCATTGACTGTTTCATATCTTTACAAAAAACCTATGGGCAAAAAGCTGAAAGACAATAAAGGTAGCAAAAAATGTAAGCTGTCAGTTGATGTCAATAATGCCAATAATTGTGAGACTTATGGTCAAGTTATTTCTTAGCTGTGTTCTCAGCATTTTCACATGGATTCAGATAGATCGATTAACTTTTTTTCATTTTCTCAGGCAATATCAAACATGCTGCACTCCCTGAGAGAAGAATTGAAAGTCATTCGCCTCCCGACTCTGTGAACCTTTGCTCCTCTCTACTTCAACCAGCTGAGCCCCGCTACCTGATCTTGCCATGCTGAGTGTAGCGCTCTGCCCAAGGTCGTTGGCCAATTCTGCCCATTACTGGCCTCTCCACATGCTCCTGTTGGATCTGCTGATACCAGGAGTCCTGCCCAGCATCTCCAGATTACCTCCCGCAGCCAAACGTGAGATCATCATGGATGGAGACTTGGTGATTGGAGGCTTGTTCCCAGTGCACCATAAAGGTGACGGGATGGAGGATTGTGGTAAGATCAATGCGGAGAGAGGGATCCAGAGACTGGAGGCCATGCTGCTGGCACTTGATGAGATTAATTCCAGTGATCGCATCCTTCCTGGAATCCAGCTAGGGGCCCACATCTTGGACACTTGCTCAAAGGACACCTATGCGCTGGAGCAGTCCCTGGATTTTGTCAGGGCCTCCCTCACCAAGGTGCATGATCCAGGCTTTATCTGCCCAGATGGCTCCAGACCCATCCAAAACGAGGTTCCACTGGCCATCTCAGGGGTCATCGGAGGATCCTACAGTGACGTTTCCATTCAGGTAATTGTACCAATTCATTAATCATTTATTATTTACACAAATACACAGCACTGCAGTATTACTATAGTCACATAATGGAAAATGCAAAATCTCACATACCTCACTGTATATGTAAAGTGTATGGTACAGGTGAGTAGTAAGTTAAAGGGGGCATATCTTGCATATTTCTAGGTCTATATTTATATTCTGGGGCTCTACTGTTATATATTTTCATGATTTACAGTTTACAAAACCTCTTTATTTATCTTATATTGGTGCTTTATGCAGTCCCTCAGTCTGAAACAGGCCAATTTAGCTCCTGTCTCTTTGAGAGAACAGACTAAAGCATGGGCTTTTGACTTGCAGGGAGTGGTTTTACATATGTTTACCACAAGTTTTGGTACTTTTACCATGTTTAGAAATCAGGATACAAATTTTGCAACCAGCACAGACTTTTCATTGACTTCTGATTTTGTGAAAGTCATGCTAATGGATCATTTTCTCAGCTCAGTATCCCTGCAAATGATATGACCATATGGGATGATTCTGCAACTCACGATTTATGTCTAATGCCAATGCTCAGTACCAATGCAGAAAACAGTGTGCCCTTTATTTATTGAGATGGAAAGTCAGGGTGCTGGATGAGTATGTAGAATGTCTGACTTTCCTGCAAGAGACTAGAGTTCACATCCTGTCACAGACTTTTCATTAATGTTTGCTTTCCCTAACTTTAACCTTAAGTTTTTTAATCTCCCAAACTTAACCATTTCCCACCTTTAATCAATTGTTTTAGATTCCCAACTCAATCATATTTCATTTGCCATAACCATGACCTTCCCTAACCTTAACCATACCATAGTTGCCATGTGTAAATATTGCAGAAAATGAGAATTTAAAAAATGTTTGCATTGGATGTAATCTGAGGTTCTGCAGAATCATCCAATACTGATGTTCTTGTCAGGCAATGGGATTGGGATTTCTTTGTTTCGATTGTAGGTGTCATGTTCCTGTTTCATTTATAACCCTTCCCAAACCAAAGTCCTAATACTTTTACTTTATACTCAGTCCCCTTGGGTAACTGAGACTTTGTAATCAAGTAATTCCTGCAAATATTTCAAGGACTTTGCAATTTTACGGATTTTTTCAAAGATTTCACATCTTGTAGCACTTTTATATATCAAAGAAAACTCAATGTAATTCATTAAATCATTTAGTTGTCATACTCTGGGATGGATAAACATGTATACTTGAATCTGTATACACTCATTCACTTGCACACACTGTTCCACACATACAGATAATTACCGAAAACATCTTATGTCTTATGTCTCCACTTTTACTGAGCCAGAGGGCTGAGCCTTTAGTGGAAATAGATTTCAGTGGAAGTAGATTTAGCTTTAGCTGGAATAAAAATCCACCTGGGATGGCTGTGAAGCATCAACATGCACAGAGACATTCATCACTTTGTCAGCGACTTCATTTCCGCCTTGCAAAGAAACCTGACCTTTCACACACATATGAAAGGTTGCCAGAGGCAATGCATCTGAGCATTATTAATTAATTCTGATTGCCCGCACACACCATAATTACCATGATGCACTGGGTGTTAGCGAGACAAAGTGTGTATGAATAATTTGGTTACACTTTCCATTAACTCCAGTTTACAACGCATTTATTATACACATGTACACACACATCTTCATTCGTAAGATGTTTGGGTCATGCTGACTTGGTGCAAATTGGTATGACTTAGTATGAGTTAGTATCAGTCTATTAAATACAGTGGCAACATTTTTTCCACAAAAGTTTTTGTTTCTAATATTCCACACACAGCTCTAATGAGACATCTATTGTGATTCGCTTAAATAACATAAATGACTTGACATTAAGAAAGCATCTAGTGAGTTGCTTATTTTGGCTAAATATTGTAACAAGAAACACATTTCTGTATAGTAGCCTATTGAAAAGGGTAAACCTTTAAACAGATGCTGCACGTAACAGTTCAATCACACATATATACTCATGCATAACATGAATATTTGATACTACACCTGCAAAAACTGCTGATGACTAATTCATTGTTCATGAATATGCTGTAGTGTTTACACATTCCAATCAGTGTGCATGCTACCTTATGTATATGGCATTGTAAATCAAGAGCATGGTTGCAGTGAATGCATTTCAGATAGCTCCGTTTTATGGTTTATGTTGGCAGTGAATAAATGATAATAGAAGTGAACTGATTTCAGTGTTTCCCACAGGTTGAAAATGTAATTGTGGTGCAGGGGCACCTTAACATTACTTTAGGCCCTGGGGCTGGGCCCTTGGCCCTATGCCAGAGAAAGATTGCTCTCCGCTTGTTTTGGTGACTGCAATGGTGAGGAAAACGCATAGGGTTGGGTCCTTATTAGGGAACATGGTCCGTAATTTTCTTTGCCTCAAGAGTTTGAGCAGTTCAACTGCTGATGTGTTCACCTCATTGCACACAAACTCCCAAAATTTATCACTTCTGCCACAAAGTCCTCCTCCATGTCCTTGTGATTTTTTTGTTGTCCTTTCAATGTCTTTACTTTGACAATGAAAACTTTTGCTGCTGCTTGGTACCGTGCCGCCATCTTCAAACCGACGCAATGACGTAACTCATGTTTTGAAGCACAGCAAGAACATTCACACCTCATCACGTCTATCCCTGCATCACAGGTAGTTTCATGTGTACTGTTTTTTATGTTTGTTTGTTCGTTTTTTAAGGTCATGTCTCATGAGGCCCTTGTTTTTCAGTTGGAGACCCGGGGCTTAAGCACCTTAAGCCATGCCTTAAGGTGCTGTTGTTGTAGTGGTTGACAAAATATACTTCTACCATTTTTATAGCACAGCTAACCATTAAACAGAAGTCTATTTAATGGTTAGCATTTCAGTTTCTAGGATGGACATGCTGACACTGAAATTGTGATAAATCCATTGTCTCAGTTCCTAACCACAACTGTTCCATCAATACCACCCTTTAACTAACACACACACAGTTAAAGGTTAAAGGGGTGAATTGATGGGAGAGTTGCAGTTGGGAACTGAAAACTATTTCTGTTTCATCATGACAAGGACAGTGTAACTTTAAGATACACATTCCGCTCTAATCATATTAGCTATTGCTACTTTTAACAACCTTTGAATCCATTCAGGGAATGTTTTTACTTTAAAGATAATTTGTACAGTCTCTACATACATCTTAGGGCCTTGCATTTGAGAAAGAGTGACCTGGTTTGGGAGTATAAAAATTTGATTTATATTTGATTCATAATTCCTTTTAACTTCACACAGTAAGTAATTTACTGTATGGGAAATGAATTCTTTGAATAGGATGAATGTAGCAGCCTCTTTGACTGTGATTCCCTTGTTCAAGTCTGCTAAAACAAAACCAGAATACGATTCAACCTTGCATAGGTTCTTGCCAGGAGTCTGCAGTGATGAATACTTCATAATGCTGAATGCACAAACAAAAAGGCAGATTGGACCAAGGATGTCCACCATATGTTGGAAATCCCACATTAAGTACTTCTTCACTTAGAAAGAAGAGGATAATATAGATCTTCTTCCTCTGTAATGTTGATGATGGCTTTGACAAAAGAACAGCATGTTTTCAATAACCATGAAAAGGGTGTCCTTGTGTGAATGAGTCTTGAGTGACCACACAGTCACAAAAGACTCAAAAAGAAACTCACTGCTTTTGAGTGTTTTTTGTATGAATTTGAAAACATACCTCTACTGTCTCTACACTCAACAGTCTCTTTGTTGGCGCCTTCATTTCCAGGGCGCTACATTGAATCGAGCCGTGAGAGTGGCGTGAAGCCCATGGTGGGATTTTTTTGAGAGGTCACTGCCTTACACTGTCCCTATTTATCCCAGAGAAGCACTTTGTGGAGATGAAGGGGCGTTATAAAACTGAGGGGGACCAGTGCCAGGGACGATCCTAGGGAACTTGAGAGAAGCTGCTTTTCCCATCTGTGGGGCGCATCTCCATTGGCTGGCAGGGACATGTCCACCTGTGTGTAGAGAGGAGGCTGATGCTGCCGGCGACAGAGGCCAAGGAGGAGATGTGGGAAAGATGGTGGAAGAGGAGCCAGTTTCTCATCAGCCTCAAAAGGATTCTCTTATAATTAGTCCAGCAATATTTAGGAGGCTTTCATCATCTTCTTAATCATCCCTGTGGATGTTGTTGTCCTTGTTATGTCTTCTTACTGTTAAAGTTTTTTTTATTGCCATCTGGGATGTTAGCTGTATGGAATGATGACTCAGTCCTAACAGCCTACACATTTTACAGATATAAATTTAACTTAGCATCAACCACATAGAAAAATAATTTAAAAAAGAAAAAGGAAATCATTCTGAATTCATTCTGTATTCCCACACTTTTTCCTTCTCAATAAAAAAACATTTTAATAAAAGATCTGTATTGAATTCACAAGCCACTATTCTTTGCTTAAAGTGTTGAGAGGCAAAATTACAACTTTTTCTTCAACATGGACTTTATGAAAATAACTTTTAGCCCAAACCCACATGTCCTTAAATAATTGAACACACTTGCACACAAAGAAGAAAAAGTCCTTTTGTGGTAATAATCACCACAGAATTATCAAATCCTTGCAGGACAGTTCAACAGCATATCTCCAGTAAATTAAACATGTAATATGGCAATATGAACCACTGTCCCTTCAGACAGTCATTACTCAGAATCTAGTATCCTAAAAATTTAATATCCTAACATGTGCACCCCTAAAACACCCACTAAATCCTTTGAGACCATTAAACAAACTCTTTCTTACCGCTGCTGCAGTTGCAGGTCCTCAGTAATTTGAGGTTATAAGAGTTTATATCTGTCCTGCTGTGTATTGATGTTTAATATTTTTGGTTTGCAGTGGTTTATTAAGTCTGTTGATGTGAGGAACTGGAGAGGGCTCTGTCTTTATTGTGTTTCCGTCTTCACAGAGTGCATTGGGTGAAAAAAAAATCCTGCTTTGGTGTTAACTTCAAAAGGGTCTTGTTTATCATGTGATATTATAGCTGAATCCCCCTGCCCCCCTCCCTTTCCTCTCTTCTCTTCTCCTCTCCTCTCCTCTCCTCTCCTCTCCTCTCCCTTCCCTAAAACTTATTTTTGAACTGAAAATTTTGGCACATTCAGAGCTTCCTAATTAGCACGTCAGAATGTCATTCAAAGTGAAGACAAACATTGTAATGACTGGAAGGTTGGTTCGAGTCAGGCCCACACGGTCAATAATATTGCTTGCATATCGATTTCCAGACGCACCTCCTTTCATCTTGTCTGTCTTAGAGCTGTTGTTTTCTCTCTTCTTTCACATGGTATTGCAAGAATAAATTATCAGTTGTTTCTAAGAACCCGTGGCTGTTATTTAAAATGGTGCTTAAGATTGTGTGACAGGATTATTGCACTCCAGTCTCAATAACAATAAGAATTACTGGACTTATAAAATTTATTTCATAAATGCCAGAGGCTGGATATGGTAGTTCAAAGCTTAAAGCTAAGCAGATGATAAAGAGCAACATTTTTCTCAGATGTATCCACGTAGTTTAGAGTGACTCGAAAGGTCGCTGTTGTGTTGGTGAGCATTGTTGTGGTGGTGGGAGGAAATAACAGATGTGAGTTTAATGTTAAGGATTGTCTCTTCCTGAAATAATGCATGCAAGCAGATCAATGCACGTTTCTTTCTTTCTGCCACAGCACTGTCAGATAGATAAGCACTAATATTAAGTCTGGATCACACACACCACTCTGACCCACAGGCATGGATACTTAGGGTATGTGGTCTTATGGTGGTCGTATATAGGAAACATGTATTTATGTGTATGTTTGTTCAACCCTCCTATCATATTAAGGTCAAATTTGACCCGTTTTCAAGTTTAGATGTGTGATCCAAACAAGGCTTCATTACATCCTGGCCTACTGAATAGAATAAAATGCAAAGAAATACATAGTCAATGTTGCCAAACCATCATAAATAAAAAAATACAACAAAAGAAATATAATAACAATAGTATAATAGTATATATTGTGCAATAACATTGAAGTTATGTTTCATGCCAAGAAAGCGTATTGACTTCATGAAAAGGAAAAGAAAACAAACAAGCATATTTCACAAAATGTTTAACTATTCCTCTAAATATCCTTTTTGTTATTAACATGTACATTAAAATACTAACTGTAACTAACATGATAACACACACACACACACACATATATAAATATATATATGTGTGTGTGTGATGTAGATTCAAACAGCAGTAGTCATTCTCTCTCATGAGATTGTCATGGGAATTTGAGTTAGTTAACGACAAATCATTTCTATGAGATTACTGGGGGTGACATATGTCTCCCCATCTCCCCATAAAATTCCACCTATAGTAGCAGCCCATTTAAATCTTACAACAAAGCTGCCTCAAATCTAAGTGAATCCTCATCAGCTGTAGGACAGATGGGCAGCGGATCCAACAGCTATATGTTGAAATGGCACAGGATTGAATAGTCTACACTGCTACTGCTATGATTTTCCTTCACTGGCAGTGAGAGGAAAATACAAAGATGAACTTGGAGCTGAAAGATCAGCTGGAAATAACAAATGCAAACAAGCAAAAATGCAAATACTTCAGAGGTGTGCAGCATACCAAAGTTGATATGACTTTCAATTTTGGAAGAATAAGCTTTGGATGGGGAGAGACACCAAATTTGTACTTGAGAACAAACTAGATCCAGGTGGATGAGCACAAAGCACACATCTTTAGCTTAAGATGTGTGTGTGTGTTTGTGTGTGCGTATGTGTTTGTTATTGCACAATCAATTAAATCAAATCAGTGTTGTGTGCTGTTTCAGTCATCTCTTCACAATCAACTACAGCACAATTCAGCCTGGATGCTTTTTTCCTGGATGTTTAGATCAAAGCTCAGATTGTGCATACATTAAAATAATGCAAACCTGTCATTGCCTTTGACAATCATTTTCTCATTTCATGCCACTTAAACCATTAAATAATTTTAATTGACTGAATTATTATTATTATTTGGGTGTATTTTGGTAAACAGTATGCTTTATCAGATTTGCTGCATTTATTTGTGATTTCCCTGTTGCAGGAATAATTTCTCATCTGCAGAAACTGAACTAGATTATTCCCAAATTGGACTTGACACAAGCTTGGCACGAATAATTATGGCTATTGTTTGTACAACATCTGTGCTTCTTTTTGGAATTAGATGGTATTTTTGAAAGTAATATAGAGAGAGGGAACATTATGTTAAGGCAACAAGCACATCATCTATATTTTGCTTCAGAATTTAACCCCTGGTGTACTTGAACAGATTGATTTATACAATTAATAAACACATACAAACCCCACAGCTTTAGTCAGTGTGACCTGCTTGCCTGTCATTATATATGTATAGTATTGAATGTACTTGAAATGATGAAAATACCTACATGATTCACACTAGACATGCATTTTTGTATAAAAGACTGTGACAACTGCCATATTTATTTATTATATCACAATTCAAATACATTATAGCACATCCAGTAACTGTATCTATTATGCACAAGATGTATTTCTGGACCTCTGTTAAGTGGTTGGGCCGGTGTACAGTACATCCTGAAGTTTACTCTGCATGTCATTCACTGTATCGGGCTGAGCTTGACAGGGACCTCGGGGACATAAAGATGGACTTTCCATGTTGAAAAAAAACATGACAGACACATGAGTAAGAGATTGCCCATGTTCCAGCTGTCTCATATCTTTCCTCAGTGCTTCTGCTGTCTTGAAGGAACATTGGCCTGGAATCATAGTCCTGCTGCCCACAATGCATCATCATATCAAGCATTATTTACTAAAGCAGAGCGTATGGATTTTAAGATATTCATAGATTATGATCTGAGGAGTTTGAAAGTTTTATCTGCATACAACTTTTTCATCTATTGATATGATGGTATTGACTAAACAGATATTGGCACGTTTAAGTTTGACTTCACCCAAGTGAGCTTGTGCAAGTCCAGAAAATTAAGCACCAATATAACTATACTCTCACATTCCCTTGCTTTATCTGTTACCTTCATCCTTGAAATCTCAGTAATCACTGCAATTCACCTTCTTTGACATGTTAAATTACTTTAATAGCTATATTATTGGTATATGTTCCTGTGTTGGCATGAACTATAGTATGAACTATATTTTTGAAATTTGAACAAACTGGCTCTGCACACAGAGACTTGCTGACAGCAGTGGTTAAATATACAGTAAATATGTATTGTAAATATAATGTTATTAAATATTTATATACAGATGGGTACTGTATAGAAAAATATACTATTTAATATACCATGTAATAGATGATAAATATTCCATTCATTCACAGTTTGGTCAAAATCCACCCACCTAAGTGAATATTTAGGACTGAATATCTGGTCTTAGAAAAGGCATCTCTGAAATGACACTGAATCTGTTATTTTTGGTTTTCTTATGCACATTATATAACTTTACCTTTGCACTACTGGCACTCCTGCTACTACCTCAAGGTTTTTTTTAGTTTTGTTATTTTTGCACTATAACTTGCATATTATGTTTATTTTGCACATATTGTGAACATTTCATTGGATGCATCTGCTGATTTTTGTTTTTGGTCTGTTTTTAGTCCTTATCACTGCACTGCCACTGAAATGAAAAGCAATCAGCATATTTCTTGACATATGGCATCTGTACAGTAGTATCCATTTCTAGACAAAATATTATGCAATCACTGCACTGTGTTTAGAATACAGCATGTACAGCGATGCTTGGCAATGAACCTGATTCTGTTGTTCTCTATTACTGCCTGCTGTACTGCAAAGAGACTCCTACTGGACCGTTTGAGGTTAAAGGAACATTAAAGGGAAAGAGGCATGCTCAACTACTTCCTTATAAGGAAACATCACATAAAACAATCAATGTTGCACTAATGAACCACCTAAATAATGACATCTAAACAAGACCTTAACTGCCTAATGTATTGCCATAATCAGCATGATATATTAGATATAACCTGTAATGCTAATGAGGTCATTAGTCTAATTAATACAGTCATTTGCAAGTACTGAGTCTGCCAATATACTTGTCCTCATGCAACAAATAGGCATTATTAATATGATTTAACATGTTAAAATAATAATCTCAAGAAGACTATTTAAAAATGTATGCAGGATGTTTCCTGAAAATCTAAGCAGATCACTATAATATCACTATTCACTATAATGTATTATTTTTTAGTTACTGTAAGGCTGTCACATTTTCGGATCACCTTTGGATTTTAAAACCTGTCGACTATAAAGAGCATTTAATTTGTGAATTATAGGTAGAGTACCAGTCAAAAGTTTGGACACACTTCAAGGGAATGGGATGGTGTATCCAAACTCTTGACTGGCACCATAAGAATGCTATGGTTATGTCTTAAAAAAGTACCTGTAAATAAAATTGTCAGCAAAGTTTGGAGTTTTCAAGTCTCATGCATTGCGAGCACATTTATAGTATGATATACCAGAGCCTGTGCTTTGGGCGTTCTTATATGACTTGTCGATGGAGAGAGAGGGTGAGAGGGAAATACTGCATGAGGATGAACAGACGGTTACTGTCACACACTCCAGTGCTGCCCTGAAAGGTACACTGTCAAGCTTCTCCAAGAATCTATTGATGAAGGCCAACTACATGTCTGAAAATCCTGCAAGAGGAAACTATGTTATTACCATGCAAGTGTGACTGACTGAGTTAGTGCAGCTGCTCTTACGTTAGCCTGCTGCATACAAAATATTGTATATCCAAGACAACATAAATGAATCAGTAAATGCAGGAATCTAATCAGACTTCCCTCCTACATTACAAAAGAATTCACATCTCTCAGTGGGTAATTTGATGAGATCTCTGCCCTATATATTCTATCAGGAACATTGGAGAGGACTACTGCCGGGTGTAGTGTGCTTGTCTAAATACATCATATTTACTCCATTCATCCCCTCAAGAGCTTGTAGTGTGCCTGTCTTCTCTGTTGGCTCTTGTCTTCAGGGTGTTTTAGCTAAAGGAGGTTAAGCTTGTGGCTGCTTGCAAATTAGGGTTAATGTCAGGCAAAACAGAGTGTTTGTGTTGTATATTACAATGTCAAGTAGTCTCTCCTGTTTGTCTCAGTCAAGTAATGCATGTTTACAAATGTATCAAGTTATATTACGGCTGGTCATAGCAATGAAAAGGTGAGTATGTCTGAAGGCGATAATGAATGTGAATAGTGTATTACTCAGAGAAATGATAAAAGAAAACAGTAGAAAAAAGGAAGTAAAAAATAAAGAGTCCACTGAGCCTTGCTGCAAATTTGTGCCAGTGACCAACTGTGGCACTGCAAACGGAGCATGTTTTGAAAACTTTCCAGAGTTATAAAATCCTGTCTGTTAGTTTTACAAACTGCTACACTGTGTTTTGGCTTCCGATAAGTCGTTAATGCATTAATCTGTAACTCCAACTCAACTCCCTGGATTGTATTTCATTGTCTCACTGGTACCTCAAACAAGGGGCCCCCACCATTGTAGCCCACTACAATATCGTAGTGCCGGATTTGATGTGAATGCAGCCTTACACAAAGTACAGCTGAGGCCAAGATATTCAACAAATAAACATTTTGACCTAATGTCGGTGCTAGATGAAAAGTCGGGAGAATCACCAGTTATCAAAAGTTATCAAAGTTCACCTGACATGGATGTATGTACCACGTTTCATGACAATTCATCAATCCGTTTTTTGAGATATTTCAAGCTGAACTTAAGTAGTAGTAGACCAACTGACAGACTGACATTTCAATCCCTAGAGCAGTGCTCCTAGCGTTGCTAAAAAAAGATTGTTGAGTAACATGTTCGGGGCATCCACCACATGCAGAAAGTGAACGTACAGCACTGTATATCAGGGGTTGTCAAAGTGAAAGATCCTTGAGGAGGTTCCAGGGGGTCCCCACAAAAAAGGGGAATCATTTATTTCACACTATAATTCCATCCATAAGTAAGACAATGACAGAAAGTATGACTATTTTGGTCATGGTTTTCACACACTTTGTGTAATATAACAGTAAAAGCAAAAATCTTATCAGATGGGACAAAATCTTATCAAATGGTGGTCTGTGGTCTAATTTGTGTCAGTTTAGGGATCTTTGATGTGAAAAAGAGAACCATTGTACAGCAAATGTGACCTATAATATCACTGAAATGATTGGTTGCTCTGTTTAAGTTCTGGTGGGTTGGACATGAATGAGCTGTAAGAGAAAACGATACTTTTAATGGGACTGGCTCTGAGAGAGAAAGGTTCCAATTATATCCATGGGGATGCCATTGTTTGGGAAGCCTCCAGGCATACAATGATGCCTGAGGGAGGAGGTAGTCATATTGAAGCTCATGGGTATTCACTAATCACCACAGTGTCTCATGAGGATCCTGAAAAATGACAAGTTTGCACCAGCTCTCTGTCACAGTTAGCTCTGCAATGCTGTGTGGGAAAATAATTGCAGTGATTTCATGTTACATCTCTGAAACAATCATTTCAGCAGGCTCCAACATCGATACTTCGCTGAGTTTCAGTCAAAGATTATCATTCACTCTAGTTGAACTCGGCACCACCAGCTATCCTCAAGGAAATCAATATGTTGTCTGGGTTAGGTGAGCATCATAACTTCTGGCAGAATCTGTCATGAGACTTAAATAACTTGATATAATGGCTTTAACTAGAAAAAAACAGCAAAACAAGTTGATAAAATTCATTGTGCCACTGTTGCTGTTGTTATCTGGCACTCTCTGTGAAGGGACTGTGGAACTTGTGGCTGGTGATGTGAATGCCTGACAGAGTAAACAGTTTGAGATAGAAGAACATTGCATTGTCACTGTTTCTGCTGCTACAGAGCTGAAGCACATCTGACAGCAGTTCTGCAGTTGAATGGCTCCACTTCACATACAGAACAGATGGATATCTACAAATTAAAAAGCAAAGAGACTTTTAAAAAAGAGAAATATTTGAAATGCAGCATTGCAGCATTTTGTTGCTTTAGATACTTTTATTTTAACTACAGTTGAATTACAGATTCAATTCTAAGATGCAGCAAAACATGACCTTAGTTCTCTTGCTACATCAACTTCAAAGCTGATAATATGTCTGTGTCGTCTGCACAGATTGTTTCTGCTGCCCCCAAGTGGTCAAAAACATCAACAGATGGGATTGTAGGATTATTATTTTTTTTACAAAAATGTCCTTACTGAACTTTGTAGTTCTGAAATGCCAATGGCAACTAAAATATAATCACCAACAACAATTAACCAACTATTGTACAATGAGAGACATTAAATCATGAAATGCATCAACTAAACTAAAGTAACTATATTTGCTAGTATATATTTGTTAGTTTCTCATCAAATAAAAGTTTCCTGGGGCTATTCTGGTGAGTGGTGGTATAAGATGCATAACAAGAAAGTGCTTGTCATGCTCCTCCCATGGTTCCTGACACGCCCTACTGTGAAACTATATTAAATAAATCAAAATACCAAGGCCATGAGATGAAACTTTCCAATGCTAAAGCAAACCTAATAAAGGATTTTCCTTCTCTTTCCCCAGGTGGCCAATCTACTACGGCTATTCCAGATCCCTCAGATCAGCTATGCCTCCACCAGTGCAAAGCTCAGCGATAAAACTCGCTATGACTACTTTGCCCGCACTGTGCCCGCTGACTTCTACCAGGCCAAGGCCATGGCTGAGATCCTGCGTTATTTCAACTGGACCTACGTGTCAACAGTAGCATCAGAGGGCGACTATGGTGAGACTGGCATTGACGCCTTCCAGCAGGAGGCTCGCACTCGCCAAATCTGCATAGCCACTTCAGCTAAGGTGAGCCGCTCCATGAACCGTCAGGGCTATGACAATGTGATCCGCTCCCTACAGCAGAAGTCCAATGCCAAGGTGGTCATCCTGTTCACCCGCAGCGAAGACGCCCGTGAGCTGCTGGTGGCTGCTACTCGCATGAATGTCACGTTCATTTGGGTGGCCAGTGATGGCTGGGGTGCACAGGAGAGTGTGGTGAGGGGCAGCGAGACAGCGGCAGATGGAGCTTTTACCATCGAGTTGGCCTCCTATCCAATCAGAGAGTTTGAAGACTACTTCACCAAGCTCAACCCATACACCAACACAAGGAACCCGTGGTTCAAAGAGTTCTGGGAGCAACGGTTTGGCTGCAGCCTTGAGGAAGCTGGCTGCAGTGACCACAGCCTAAGAGATGGAACTTTTGAGCAGGAGTCCAAGATCATGTTTGTGGTAAATGCTGTCTATGCAATGGCATATGCTCTGCACAACATGAGGCAAGCAGTGTGTTCCAACACATCCAAGGTCTGTGATGCTATGAAACCAGGTAACGGCAAAAGGTTCTACAAGGAATTCATCCTGAAGACCAAGTTTGAAGGTCAGCAAAGCAATCAAAGCAAACACAGACACAAAATGTTTCAGATGTACATGCTTGTTAGCTATTCATGTGAGATAGTTCTAAATATCTTGAGAATGGGGTTAAATTAATTGAATGATAACCAACATTCCATTGTTTACAATCCCCTTGTTTACAACCCATGTTACAAAGTGTAAATCAAATGTGGGTTGTAAACAAGCATGACACTGGATTTAGACTTCAAATGATTTCCTCTGTAGCATTGAAAGGGCTGCTGCTTCTTATTTATTTTACTTTTTACCTATTTGTTCAGACAGGCATTTGGGTAGAATGTGATATTTTATGTTTTAATTTATCCTTTCTGTCTGTTCCCCTTGTACGTTTTATCTGGTGTCTTGATTGTATTTGATTTTATTTCTTTGATTGCGAAGCACTTTGTGACTGGTATCTGTGAAAGGTGCTATATAAATAAACTTTGCTCGCTTGCTAATTATTCAATTATAAAAAAATAATCCTTAAACTTGCATGGAGAAATCAGTAGAAAGAAAACCTATCTAGAGTGTTCTATTCTCAGACTATGTTGGATGAATGAATACTTGCACTTAGATAGGCTGAAATGCTAGGAAACCACTGTGATTTTACAGCTTGTTAGTACATTATATGTCAGGACAGTGATGTTTTTTTAATGTAATGTTTTGTAAGGATTAATAAACACACAACTAGAATATACTGTACAACCAGTGTTACAATGGTATGTATAATTGAGCCCTTTAATTGTTTATTATTCAAGTCTTGTCTCAAGATTTATGGATATATTTGTGTAGAACATTGACAGTAGCTTTAAGTCAACATTTTGTGTATTTCTGCTTCCTACCAGCTCCATTCAGACCTGCAGACACAGAGAACATGGTGCGCTTTGATTCATCTGGGGACAGCATCAGCCGCTACAACATCTTTCATTATCACAAAGAAGAGGGGAAGTTCATCTACAGGAAGGTTGGCTACTGGGACCAGAACCTGATTCTGAACAACAGTGGGGTATCCTGGCGTGGCCCTGTACCACCCACCTCTCAGTGTAGTGACCCCTGCAGGAAAAACGAGGTGAAGAGTATGCAACCTGGAGATGTGTGCTGCTGGATCTGTATCCCCTGTCAGCCCTACCAATACCTTCAGGATGAGTTCACCTGTGCTGACTGTAGCTTTGGGCAGTGGCCCCTGGCTAACCTGACAGGCTGCTATGATCTGCCTGAAGAGTACATCCGCTGGGAGGATGCCTGGGCCATTGGACCTGTTACCATATCCTGCTTTGGTATACTGTGTACTCTATCAGTAGTAGGCCTGTTCTTCAAGAACAATGAGACACCTGTGGTCAAAGCAAGTGGACGCGAACTCTCCTACATCCTCTTGCTGGGTGTGCTAATGTGCTACAGCATGACCTTCATCTACATTGCCAAGCCTTCCACTGCCGTTTGCACCCTACGCCGATTAGGTCTTGGCACCTCATTTGCTGTGTGTTACTCAGCTCTGCTCACCAAGACCAACCGAATTGCTCGTATCTTCAGCGGGGTGAAGGATGGAGCCCAGCGGCCTCGCTTTATCAGCCCGGGCTCACAGGTAGCAATCTGCAGCGCTCTTATCTCCTGCCAGCTGCTAGTGGCCCTTATCTGGCTGCTGGTGGAGGTGCCAGGGGTCCGGAAGGAAGTGAGCCCAGAGAGGAGAGACGTGGTCACCCTCAAGTGCAACAGCAGGGACTCCAGCATGCTCATATCGCTCGCTTACAACTGCCTCCTCATTGTCCTGTGCACTGTCTACGCTTTCAAGACCCGAAAGTGCCCTGAAAACTTCAATGAGGCCAAGTTCATTGGGTTCACCATGTACACCACCTGCATCATCTGGCTTGCCTTCCAGCCTATCTTCTATGTCACTGCCAGTGACTACAGGGTAACTATCTGTGAATGTGGTTTTTAAAAGGCCAATTGAGCAATTACAAATTACTTTTCTAGAAACCTCTCATGCCCACTGTTGCAGACTAATGTAAACACAGTCTATAAATGACTATCCCTCGTGTGTTTACCATTCCTAAAGACAAAGGTGTCACTTTCACATTCCATTTTATCACCGTCACACAGACTCATGAAAGAGCAAGCTTTCTTTTCATGTGTATTGAAGGATCTTTCAAGATGAGAACAAAGACTTGGGAGACAGATCAGGCAAGAATACCCAGGTAGAAATAATTAATGACAGTCAAACTGATTCATTGAATCGTGTCAGTACTAAATGCTTAATGGCACATTTCAGATGCAGAAAATGAATTCTGGAGATTTAATACAGAGTTTATATTATTAGATGCTGACACAGAATCAGAACTGACCTTTTTATACTGAACTCACCACACAGTGTCTTGACCTGTACTAAAAATAATTGTAAGCAGAGCACCAGCTCGTTTAGTGGCACTCCTTTCCCGCTGCAGAGTTGTCACATGAGAATAAAGTTTTGCAGCTTTTAGCCTTTACAGACAAGTCGTTAAAGGCTAAATTTGACCTGCATCTCCACATAACAATGAATAAATGGGCTGAATATGCATAACTATCACTGGACTTGTTTGTAATGCCACAGCAGGCCAAAACAAATTAGAATATACATTTTATTTTGCTTAAGAAGAAAATGTATCGCCGCAAGGACAAATTAATCTATTTTGCATGCAGTGTAAAGTAGGAGTAAGACAAATAAGACAAAACAACGGGTATAAAGCTGACAGACCATGTAAGTTATGAGTGCTGGTGCCTTAGGCAGACTCAAGGCTACTGCCACAGCATTGGGCAGGGTGTGCAACAAGGACTTGGTTGTGCAAACAGATGGGGGGAGGTCTAGGATCACACAAGCTTTGTATCATCATGAGGTACCCCAGGCTTTTCATGTCTGCAGTGATCATCTTTCCTGGCACCCAAACCGTGAACTGAAAACCTTTACCTTCCTGATCCCCAGTGGGATTTTTGAGACCTGCTCAACATGGTAGAATATTAGGCTTCATACTGGAGTGGCAGCAAACAGAGTAATTGAAAGAATGAGAGGTTTGGCACTGCAACAGAGACCTTGATGCTTTGGTTCTGCGTGACACCAATAATAATGGCTGTGGGTTCAGTCGCAACATTTCAAATTAGTGCTGGATAGCACAGAAATATTCTAATGAGAGACTAGCCTTGTTGCCCAGTGAATCATGATGAGCTCAAGGTTTCACAGAGGTACAAATATTATCACATGTTTAGAAACCTATTTCTCCTTTATGGATTCACTCTACTTATTTTGTAAAAACTTGACATTATAAATAGAGTAATGATCGATTTCTGCGCCAAATTGGTTAATTATAAATTCAAATATTTAATTTGCCATTTCTCAAAGATAAATGGCAGTAAATTCAAATACTGAATCATGAAAGTCAAGGAAAGAGTGAAATAATTGATAATGTGCAGCTATATCCCGATAAAAATCTGTCTAACACTTGTTTGTTTAACAGATATCTATTAAACAAAATAAAACATTATAAAATCATTAATAAAAATACACTTAAGTATAAGTTTAATTCTCCTTGCAGCCATTTTTTTTTACATAAAAACCCAGTGGGGTTCATTGTGGCGTAACATGTGCTATTGGTGCTTTATTATTATTTGTGTAAAAAGTTGTTAAACGTAAATAGCTGCTAGAAATACATCTTTGGCAGAAAGAGATTAGACAGAGACAAAAAGACAAGTGCAGTAATATCACCCGCAGTTATTTTTGCAGTCTCAAGTTTGAATGTGTGAGGACTCCTCATATTTCTGCAGTGTTGTTATGCAGTATGTTTAGGAGGGATTTCACTTCATGCTGTGGTTCTGCAAATAGAAGTTCCTGGACTGCAGGGGTAACCAGTGGGGTGGGAAGAGATGGTGCTCAGGAAGATGACCCCAGCAGTCAGCTCACATTAGCAGCTGAAATATGACTAACAAGGCCCTGACTTTCCAGGACAGCCAGCTGTGCTTATTATTCAACATTCTTCTTCTTGCCCTCGTATTCACTCACATGCAGATACACAATTAGAATTGCTAACATTCATAATTGAAAACTTGGAAAAAACACACACACACATAATTGAAAATAGAAATGTGGCTATTAATGCTAGAATAATAACAATATGACAGATAAAAGGACATAAGACATTTCTGGGTTTCATTTTTTGGCGTGACTACAGAACTCAGCAGCAGTATTTATCTGAATTTCAGAAGAGACTGAATACAGTTTAAGTGCATGATCTGACATGTCATTAATTGTGTTTATCATAGAACTACAACAAAAACATTTGACTGATGGCCACAAATGTCTGAAATGTGTTTTGATTGAATTTCATTCACGTAAAACAAGAAATTGAATGTGTGGTTGAGACATATTTCCACAAAATTAAAGCCAGGAGAAACTAATGAGATATTGGTTATTCACTTATGTATTATGTTTTATAATTGAGTGATTAAGAGGAGATAGGAAAGATGAAGGACAAGAAGATTATCTGTGACAGTGAAGTTAGGACAGGAGAGGTGAGAGAAGGTGTTCTGTGAGCTGAAAGACAAAGATATGCTGATGAGCACACAGTGTACACACAATTTTTTGTTATGCATATATTTGAAAGGCAGGTTATGATTGGTTTGTGAGTGGCCTCTAAAAAAGAGGGAAATGAAGACATTTGTTAAATGATTCTGAGATTGAGAACCGGCAATAGGGAATTCCACTGATTGGATTAAAGGTTTGGGAGTAACCGGAGCAGGAAATTAATAAAATCGTGAGTGAACTGATTTGGATCAAAGCCTCAACAGAAGTAACAGGTGTGTGTGTGTGTGTGTATGTGTGTGCACCCCATGGCCAGGTGGCCTTTGAACAAACTTCCTTAGTCCTTTGAAGCCAAAAAGAGAAAATTCAAGTGCAGAATGATGTGTTTACCCTCACACACTCTCTCTGTCCTTACAGGTGCAGACCACCACCATGTGCATCTCCGTTAGTCTGAGTGGTTCGGTGGTTCTCGGCTGCCTCTTCGCTCCCAAGATCCACATCATCCTGTTCCAGCCACAGAAAAATGTGGCCACACTCAGAGTCACAGCCAACCGCTTCAGTGCCACAGTGTCTGCGTCTGCCTCTGCTCCCGGCTCCAGCTACTCTAAAGGTACAAACATCCATAACACCTGGTGCTCTATTTGATATACAGACATGATAAACACTTTCACAAAGACATTTGTGTTGATGAATGAATTCACTGGAAATTTCATCACTAATTTTGACTTTATGTTGATGAGATTTAAACATTTTTGTGAATTTTATTTGCAACCTCATTTCTAGCAGCATTTTAGGTACCTGATTTACAGGTAACACCTGCAACATGTTGCAATATGTAAAACACAATCTGATTACTGACCAAAAATGCACTGTGCAGTATGGCTAAATGTTGCATCTATTTTATATATATATATTATGTAATGAAATATACACATATATATGCACAGAAACCTGAGAATGAAAACTGGACAAAGGAGTTTGTTTCTGCTTGTTTCTGCATCTGTGTGGCCAAGCAATTAAAATTCAGTCATTATGTTTCTTTTCATGTTGGATAATAAGACCAAGTCTTATCCTAACCTTCTTAATCAACTGACAACTAATTCACAGCACAAACTTCATGAAAATACACACTAAGTTGACATAATAGAATAGCAGAGTGTATGATTTCTTTTTTTCTAATTAGCTGTTGTCTTCACCTGGAATGAAGAGATTTTACTTTTCTGAAATGAATGTTTGATGGAAAGACTGAGAAGTATTCAGATCTTTTACTTAAGTAAAATTAACAATAAAAATAGTCCATTACAAGTTAAAGTCCTGCATTCAAAACACTAAGTAAAAGTAAGCGTACTTAAAGTATCAGTCATGCAAACAAATGACTGATTGTGATTGATGCATTAATGTGTAAGTAGAATATTACAGTTGTAGCTGGTTTAGCTGAAGCTAATTGTTATGACATTATTTACTGTTGGGTAGTTTCATCTCTAAGAATGTGTAATATTTTATGTCTTATTTGTAAAAAATAAACAAACTGTATGTTGTAAATACTGTATATTAATAGTAGTTGATAGTATAGTAAATGCATGTATGTAAATAGTATCTCCCTCTGAAATGGACTGAAGCAGTAGTTTAAAAAAATATAAAATGTGAACACTCAAGTACAACTTTTTTGGAACTATGGAAGAAATATAACCGGGCCAACAAAGAAAGACTTGTAGAGCCCATGGCTGTCTATTTCCACAATTGTGCTCATGGCCTTATCTCTTGTTTACAGTTTTGTTTCCTGACATTGAACAACTCTTGCCTGGCTAACGTCACTGTTTATATTCTCTCAGGATCAGCCTCTAACTACGTACCAGCAGTGTGCAACGGCCGCGAGGTGGTGGACTCTACAACATCCTCTTTGTGAAAAAAGGCTCCTCTCTAAGCACAAGAGACCATCCCATTATCAGTCATCGCTTCATCAAACGGGGCTGAGTGTGACGGTGCCCCCATGCCATCCAACATGCTGCAGAGAGATAACTCTGTCTGGGTAGACTGACTGAAAGTGGCAAGGGTAACTCCAACTGTGAAAGCTAAATGATGTTTCCTGCAGTGAGCAGTATGTATCAATTGTAAAGCCTTTTTTGTATAGATTTAATATGCTGTGATTTCCTCAGTTTACTGATAGATGTGATTAAATGCACCGTGCCTTGTCCTAAGAAGTCTTGTGGTCAAATGGGTGGTCGTGAAGCAATAGTGTTATACAAAATTGTTATACAAAAGGCTGTTCTTATCTTGTCCTTACAGTGCTGTGAATATATCCAAATGTTTTAGACATTGACAAAAAAAATGCTATTAGATAAATTTAGCCCTTCTGTTAAACAAAATATGTGACTAACCATAGTGAACGTGATGAAAACTAGGCAACTAGACAATATAAAGGACAATGTGTTCATGTAGATTGGTATAACAGTGTGTGCTTTCCTGTAATTTATGTAAATAAAATGTTTTTTGTAATATTAAATGATTAAATGCCATTGTGTTTGGGTTCGCACTTCGCAATATTTGACACTATTCAATGTGAGAGCAGCTATTCAGAGGCAATGACAATGATCTTTTTGCTTTGCTTTATTGGATTTGTAGCTCTTCACTTGACTTCAGAAACTAATTTAAGCACTAAAATTTCTGTTTATTTTAGATGAATCATCTTCATGGATTGCCTCCTCTAATTTTTCCAGAGTTTTAAAAAGGGACAACAGCAGATTTTATTTTATTTTGATTTTGAGAATACTGAGACTTGTATTGGTGCTCCAATCTCTTAAGCTGTAACAACTGCTGTAACTAGTTGAGTATGTGCAATTCTACATGTACAGTGCCTAAAAATATATATATATATATTCATCCCACTTGGACTTTTTCATTTTTTTTATACTGATTGGAGTTTCCTGATATTAAATTGTATTTCCCATCTATATACAAACCACCTGCCTGGTCTGTTTTAATTGGTTAAATGTACATCAAGTAAACTTGCAGCCCAATCAACACTCAAACAGAAATTTAACTGTCAATATGTTTAACTGTAAATGTGGAAACTATATTGCCTCTAACATTCATGTCATGTACTATTATTCCAAATAAAAGTGTGAGTTATACAACACAAACATGAACCACTGAAAAGGACAGTAACATCTCTGATGAAGCCTAAGAGGACACCTGCAGGGAAACTGAAGATAGTGCAAATGCAACACTGAGCAGGCTTATCACTGAAATGTTAATACAGCAACAGTAATTGTCGCCTCCGTTATATTTTCATCAGCTTGTGTTCCCTTAGGTTATGCTAATGAATCGCTCTTTTCAAGGTAATTAAAAGGATTTCAGCACACGGTGCTTCTGTAAATTCCATCCACTGATACCTACAGTCACCTCACAGTGATGTAAACTTCTTGGTAGCTGATGAAGGCGCCGTTATGCCAAAGACAACCTTCCAGCAGTAGAAACACTTTTTCTGTGATACAATATAAAAGGATTTGGAAAAGAGGGCCTGTGGTCTTCAAAACAACTTTACCTTGCAAAGACATTTTTAAATATGTTTAGTTGAACAAGTCTTGAATGGGGGTGTTGATATTCTTTATCAATGATTTTTTAAATTAATTACAGGTTCTCTACCAACAGAGATAAATGATTCCCCCGTACAGTTTAATTTTACATTTGGCTGCGAGAGGCTGACAACCTACGAAGAAGCAGTTACCATGACGATGTAGGCAGGGTCAAGCTTAAACGTAACTGATTTTGCTTCTTAAGCTGCCTGTGGTGATTCAAACACAAGTGGTGGTAACTTTTCTCAGACACTTTCAGCAGCTTATTTCCTAAAAAAAAAAAAAAAAAAAAAAAAAAAAAAAGTTTGAAATCTTCAAGTTTGAATCGTAAGATGGTAAGAGAGCAGTCTTGGTCAGCTTGGACAGGATGTGGCAACCTCTACAAGACAGCACACAAGTAATTCCTTCATCTATGTGAAAAGTGCTGGTTGCTTATGCTAATGGATAAATAAAAACATGATACTCAGAAGCTTTTAAAACCTTTAATTTACAAAAAAAGAAACGTATAAATCCACTATTTGATCATCTTGTCTTATTCTGGATTAGGAGGTTTCCTTTTAAGAGGAATAATGTAGATCCCATTTTTGGCCTCTTTTAGTCTCCACCATCGACCCAACCTGCACAAACATGAACAGAAAATCAGAGCTAATTGATAGAAACAGATCACTACCATCACAAAAGGAATAAAAACTTGTTTTATGATCCACTTTCTTTTGGTGCTTCAAGGTTGAAATTATGTTTCAAACTAATCCAACAACAACCAGCAATGGGGAGGAAGTCCACATCTGAAACTAAAATCATACTGGTTACCCTTTTCCAGCAGTACCTCAAACATTTGTTTCCCAGTCATGTGACAAAGTGAATTAATGTCAATCAAATCAGGGCAAATATCATCCTGCTATTTTAAATATTGTGCAGCATCACAAATCCAAACAGAACATGTATTCAAGCTGTCAAATTTGGAGTCATCTCCAGCCAGAGATTGGTTGTTGGAACTTCTATTCTGTTCCTGGAAACGATTGGAGTCACTTTAGCCTTAGGGTTATGTTTAGATTGTCAGCTCTGGTTGCTGAATTTAACTCTTTAAAAATGGCCATTAAGTGAAGAAAAAATTAAATATGGTGTACCAGGCTGCAACTTTAATTAATGTTCTAGTATGGAGCAGATTTGGAGCAGAGTATCCACTGCATGCTGTAATAAATAAACACCTGTCTTTACAAATCACTTTCATTGTATTTCAATAAATAAAATCTGACAAAAGTGTAAGATTGTCTAACATCTAATATATATTACATTTCCAATTTTTTTGAGCTTCCTTCAATCAAAGGTTATTGTCTCACTAATGGGCCATCTAATGTAAATAGATTATCACTAGTATCAAGAAAATTTAGACAGATTAGGCTGCATTTGAAACAAGTGAAATGTATTTTCACCTGTGACTAAACCTGAGCTGGATTAACTCTGCCATCTAGTGGACACTTGATGCATTGTAATGTGACCCCGCACTTAAATTCGACAGTTAACAGGGACTCCATGGACAGTTTCTATGGAAACATGACCATTAGTTCAGTTACCTGTGCTCCTGTCCAACTCCTGCCACCAAGAACTGACCAGAGCTTGAAAACTTCAGGCTGTTGATAAAACCAGACTGGGAGAGAAAGTAGAGGAAGAAACATAATGAGACACTTGGAGGAAGCAACTGTTATTGGACAGTATTTCATTCTTAGCTGAGGAGATGTGGCAATTAAATTTGATATATTTTAAACAAAAGAGAACAAGGTAAGAGCTTACCACTGGCACACTGAACAGAGGTTCTAGCCCACGGTAATTCTGCCCACACTTCCACAGTTGCACCTGTGAGTTGTGGGAACCTGTACAGCAGAGTCATTATTACTATATATCATTACACAGATAAGTACAGATAAACATATATCCACTGGTATACTTGTGCAAATGTGAAGGAATAAAGAAATGTGTTAATTATACTGAAAACATCTGCATTCATACACTGTGAAAAGGTTTCATTAACGTGTCCTGCACATAATAACTGTGTGTGTGTGTGTGTGTGGTGTGTGCGTTATTTAAAATCTGGTAAAGATGACTCTCACAGCCAGAGGCACCTGATGCTACAACATCCGAGTTCTGAAGTGCCGCTACCGAAGCTACCCAGTGAGGCTGCTCCAGCCCGGCATCGCCATGGCAACCATGAGCCTGCTTCACTGTGCTGAGAGGCTTCTTCTTGTTGACACTCCAAAGAGACACGGAGCTGAGGTCAGCCAGAAAATTGAGAGAGGGCACGAATGAGAAACATGAATGAAGCAGTGAGCACGACAAGATCCTGGAAAATATTAGTTGAAAAAGTTCCATTGATGCCTTACCCGTCATCAGCTCCTGTTATCATGTGCTCCTCGTTTATGAGTTGGATACAATCAATTGAACCCCTGGAGGGAAACAGAATAATGAGAAGAGAACAGATGACGTTTGTCTTTCTGTAAGCTCACAGTAGCAGTATGACATATACGTTGTAGATGAATATAAAGGACCAGATATTAATCTGGCTGTTTTACTATGAATGGAGAATTGAACACTCGCAACTATTCTTATTTCCAAAACTTCACTGTAAATCTTATGCGACCTGGAGAAATCATGTTTAAAGCATTTGGACATGGGGGGGAAAAAACAAACTAAAAGTAGCCACAATGAAAAGAGGAGTTACATAAAATCTCCACAACAACTTTATAATTCCTTCTGTCGTATTCTGGAAACCTGTTCAAGTCACTTGAAAGAATTTTTTGCACTTTGGTTTGTATCAACATTTTTTTGTACATACTTCAGTGTTTCAAAGGGGTTTTTTTGCCTTTAAGTAATAAACAGAGCTATGAAATTTAAAGATGCATCGTCCTTATTTTTGTTGAGAAATGAATTCTAAAAAGTCTATTTCTGGTTCTGAATCAGTTATTACATGCATATATAACCTGAACCTTGACTACTAAACAGTGAGCATAATGATTCCTGTTACATTACATTAAATAAACTTGCACTGATCCTTTAGATTTTTTCTTCAAATTATTGCCTCATTACTTGTTTGATCATTCTTCACTTCCAACTTAAAAACAAAGAAAAAAAATAATTTAAGACTTATTTCTGTTTTAACTTCTGACCTGACAGTAAACAAACACATTTGAACTCACTGGTGCCAACGAGCAAGATACAGAATCAGACAGACAGAGACTCACTCGTGGCCGTGGAATACTAGCTGAGACTCCTCGGCGATCTTCCACACCCTCACAGTGCGGTCCCGCCCCCCTGCGGTCACACAGCGCTCACGGCTCAGACTGTCCAGTCCTGTGATGGCGTCCTGATGTCCAAAGCTGCGGAGATTCATTTCATTCTTACATTTGAGACAAAACCAAAGTCTTGAGCAGTGATATAAATGTTACTTCGGGTAAGTTACTCACAGAGTTTCTACATATGCGTTCTCGTCCACGTTCCACACCTTGATTGAGCGATCATGAGAGGCGCTGTACAGATCATGGGTTCCCTTCCTGAATGAGAGACCCTGAGAAGGAAAAAGCATTTGATATTACTCACATGAGGAACCACAACTGTTAAGATAAAAATGAGGGTAGATGTTGTGTTACTGAGGGATAAAGACTGAGAACGTACCGACACAGGCCCTTTGTGTCCTGTGAATTTACATAGATGTTTACATGTTTCTGCTTCCCAAATCATAATCAGATTGTTCATGTCTCCAGTGGCCTAAAAAGATGTAGAGAAAGTTGAGTCTGGTTTACATGCAACTCCAGACAATGAGATATTACTAATATGCTGGAGGAGAAATACTCACCAAGTACTTGCCATCTGATGATATGGACATACACAGGATGTGAGCTGTATGTCCAACATGGCGATCCTCCGTACCTTTCCTTCCACCAGGTATTGTATGCAGTTTCTTCCCACTCTCAACATCCCCTGTAGATTTGAGAAAATAAATTGAACTGAGACAGCCAACTAGGAGGAAATTTTAATACATATTTTTCCTGACTTTAATAAAAATGACGGCTTTATGGGACTTCATTATATACTAACATTTAATGATGGAGCAGTCTTTAGCAGCAGAAAAGATGAACTTCTCATCAGAACTGATCACCAGACAGGTAATTGGAAGCTTGTGTCCTCTTAACAGCCTGATCTCTGAAGGATCCGGTGGAATGAGCTACAAGACAGATAAAAGAAAGTCGGATTAAAACCAGTTTGTTTATAAGTCACTGAGCGTGCAGTGGAGATTTAAGAGAGGAAAATTCTCATACTTACATCTTTGGCAATAAGTCGCTGAAGTTTTCCTTTCTGTTCGAGCTAAGGGGAATCACATACACAGCCAGATCAATAACATAGACCTGTGCATGGTAATTGATCTTATATATCAACTCCAAAATAAATTACTGTTTCTAGATCAAGTGTGCAAGGTTGGTCTTAGAAATTATGGGAGACAATGAAGTCTTTAAGTAAAAAACACACAGAGGAGGAGCCCCAAAGATCTCTCTCACATGGAGAGTAGGGCAGCTATGATGTAACCTGATATGCAACCCACCGCAAAAAAAAAATAAAGAAAGTCCACAGAAGAAAATGTTCTCACTGCTGTGAGCACATGCAAATAACTAAGGACAACCCTCAACACATTTATGAGCTCAAAGCTTCTCATCTGGATTATGATAGCTTTACAGCAAGTGGACACTATTTAGAGCGACTTAATGATCAAGCTGAAACTGAACTAACCAAATTGGGGCTAAAACTGATTAATATTTTTATTATCGACGGACATGGACTATAAAAAGAGAAGACAATTCGTACCACTTCTTCTTGGAGTCTTCCAGCAATCAGGTCTGTCTCAAAAGATTCTTCTTCAGCTTTATTTTCCTCTAAATGACACAATATCATTTAATCAGTACATACAATCATAAACTGTAAAGTTACAACTCAATGGCACGGGGATGGTAGTTGCTTACCGTCTTCTTTCAGCTGTTCAAGGTAAAGTTTGGCTAATCTAAGCTTCTTCTCCTGTGGGGTTTCGTCACATTCTACATTTTCATTGGACTGCCTTTTCTTGGGCTCTGTGGGACTGTACAACAACAACAAACAACGACAGTTTAATCAATATAATGGGTTACTTGTGTTCATAATTCAGCGATATAAAACAAATAATCAATGCTTAACTCTAAATTGTATCTGAAATGTACCTCTCTGTCTCTGAGTCGCTGGAAATCTCTTCGTTGTATTTGGAGTTTGGATTCTTGGCTCGTATTTTGCTTTTTCCAGAGTCCCCATCATTCTGCAGCGAGAGTGAAAAAACAGGGTTTAGTAAAGACATGCAATCAATTTTCATTTAGTATCTAAAACAAAATAATCGGCAGGTGTTTCGCTCACTCGTGTAAAGTAGTGTTTGCCAACCTGGTGGCTAGCTAACGTGCTACTAACAGTCTAGCTCACTTACCTTTCGTTTTATCACGGCTGTACCCTTTTTGGCTAATTTGGGGTTTTCTTTTTTCTTTATGAAAAAAGACGACATGGTGAAACGCGAAAGAACTGCGTTTCAAAGGTTCAATGGTAACCGTAGTTAAGAGTTAACGCTTCAACTTTCTTAAAGCAGTCAACATTGAACCCACATGGGTGCACTGCAACCGAACTAGGAAGTTGAGGTAGGATTCGATACAGATGCTGATTGGTTGATAGCCACAACAACATGAATATGTCCCGCCTTCTGATAAAAGTCTGAATTTCTATTGGTCAAATCAAGAATTTTGACGAGCAGGAAACTGTACTGGGCCAAAATACTTCCCTCGGGGAAGAAGTTTTCGCATCTTTGTTCCGCATATAACAGTAAAAAATTTTAAATCAAACCACACGATAATCTTTTACACATGTGCACCATACACAGTAAGAGATAAATATGGGACCTGTATTTCACACATATTTAACCACAAACGTTTTGCCCTGCTGACAAAAATTAGCCGTAATTGTATCAGGATCTATGTACTGTACTACTGCAGTAGTACTACTACTTCCTCTACTACGCAGTATTTCCATTTACTGCGCTGTCTTTGTCCTCAGTGAGAGTCGTGACAGTTTATCCCTGAAGTCGAGCTGCACGGCCAGGTGAGGCTCCTCTCAACCGTCTAACATTAAATATCATGATTTTATATGATAATGTGTTGGAAGACAGTTTGTGTCACTCAGTGGCTCCAGCTGGGGGCTGGTAGGAGGGGTGGAGGAGGAGGCAGGGGGAGGGAGATGCAACGTGAACTGCAACTTTTCATTTTTATTTAACATAGTTTCGAGGAAACAGTCATGTAAGCGATTGAAAAAAAAGTTTGACTCAAAGTTTGACACCATCTTATGCAGAAAAAAAGCAAATCTTGATGTGTCAGTTGATAATCAAATCTCTGCTCTCCCCAGATTATTGTCTTTTTTCTTTTTTTTTTTTTTTTTTACACCTATGCCACCAAAGAAAGGGGCAGGAGCGTCTCAATCTCAACCCCCAGTGAAAATGATGAAGATCGGCACCGACGCACAGGAGTTTGGCAGTGATCCAGCGGATCATAAGTACAGGTTGGCTGAAGAGTCCAGTTACTCACCTTTTCCCAAAAACGAGGTGAGAGATTTTACTAACTGTGCAAGAAAAAAAATGTTGTTTCCATTCCACATATGCCAATTGTTCACTTGATATCCTCTCACTTGGCAGCATGAAACCATTGATTTTGATGAAGAAAATGTTGCAAGTCCAGGCATTAGAACAGACACCATCAGTCTCCTCATGAAAATAGAGCAACTGCAGGCACAACTCAAATATGAACGCAGATGTCGAATTTTGGCCGAGAGAGAGCTGAGGGAGCTGAAAGGTGGGTGGAAAGATGATTCATTTATTAATTGATATGCTTGAAGAAAATAACTGTCAAGACCGCTCAGTCTAAAAACTGTATGTATGTGACTCATTTTTAACAGAGCCTTAAGGGCTTTAGCTACCACTGAGGTCATGTCCTCTGACACATTCCTGGAAACTTAGAGAGGAGATTTAATGAAACTAAAGACGAGTTACAAGATTAAACAAATATTAGGCATAATTGGCTTTTTAAGGTTGATTCTGACATTTTTTTTAGAGTAAAACAATAAACATTAACAATTAAATAATTAATTGGACAATAAAGGTAATTCCTTTATTTCATATGTCTGTAATTTTCTGAATGGTATCCAAGAAGTTTACTGGAAAGGACTGTGTTAATTGGTATTAATAAAGGGAAAATAGAGACCATGTTAAATTCCAATTAAATAATTCAAATTTTTATTTTATCTAGTGCACAGCAGGTCAGCTGATCATGCAAAAAATGTGACACTTGTCTACAGTGGCTATTTAATTGAACATATTTAGAAAATAAAGTCTTCAATAATTTATTAATAATGAATTCATGTTTATCGGAATTTAAATTGAGCTCTTTCTTTTTCTTCTAAGGACATTCCTTTATAAATCAGTAAATTTATATAGTTTTTTCAAAGGAAACTTCAGAGGAAATTATTAGGAAATTACAGGCTCAGGGGGGAAAAAAGTGTTACCACATTAAAGAAAAGGGGGTTTAGTACTCGTCACTAAATGTACTTATAAAAAAGTGTAGAGAAGGCTTTGAAATAACATTTAATTAAACAGTTAGATGAAAAATAAAATGTGACAGTTATTGACGTGTGTTGGAGGGGTGGGAAAGGTTGTCCTGGGAAACTTTGGACTCATGAACTTGGCATTTCTAAAATCCTGGCTACAGCTCTGAGCCTAGTCTGTAAACGTCATCATCATTAATCATTTGAACCATTTTATGAATAAACCTGCTACTGTTTCAACATTTCTAAAGTAATTTGAACCTTTATGCAGAGATGAACACTCTCATGATGCAGATGAGGCACACAGCGCATGAACTGCGAGTTACCCTGGATCACGTTCTCCAAGGAGGTGACGCGGCAGTTGCACCACAGAACTCTCAAGATGACACATCTATCTCTTTCCTGGCAGATCCTGATGCGGAGATGAGAGCAGTTCATAATATCCCAGAGGTCAGGGCTCATATACTCAGTGTCTTCTAATAACCACACAATTTTGGGAAGATTTCTCAGTTCATTTAAATTTTGTTATCCTAGGAGTATTAAGTCTGTTCCAAGCTTGTTTTTAAGCTCAGGGTCAAAAGTAGTAGACAACTTTATAAAAGTGGTGTCAGATTCAGACATTAATGCATCTTAAAATGTTTAGAGTTAACATATTTCTTATTTGCCCTCAGGACGATCACAACTTCCTGTATCTCTCTGAGAACCTTCGAGTACCAAAAAATCTTTATGAGCGCATCGCAGAGATTGCAGACTACAAGAAGTACACTTCTGCGCTGCTGATGATGCTTTTTGACAGAGAAACTTTGGCCACACACTCTCTGCAGGGCCGGAGGAATAGTTTTACTGGAGAAGATTGCCACAAGCCTCAACTTCCACCCGATATCTTGAGAAGCATTATTGGTAAGATATAGGGAACAGCATTAATATTATTACACTTGAAGTACACAGACCTTCTTTGCTGCGGCTTATGACTTCTGAATTAATTATGCGAAATAGAGATAACTTAACTATGTTTCTTCTTTCAGATCATGTGTCAGACAAGTTTGGCGTAGATGGCAGTCAAATAAAAACTGCAATCCGGACGAAGTTAAATAATGAGGACAAATTATTGAAGAAAAGACTGGGGTTGGGTAAAGCTGAAAACAAATCTATTCTTGATCAAAACTTTTGCCAAGATGCTTCACTCCTTCCAGAAAATTCAGCAATATGAAACGAGTCTCAGTATAAAGCCTTTTGAGTCTGGGAAAGTTTATTTTTGCCTTCTTCTGTATAACATGCCAGATAGAAATGTGTGGCACGTTGCCTTTTTTGAACAACGTGTAGTTTATTCAGTTTAGAAATCTAATGCTTGAACTCAGTTGTTGTTTAACACTTTTTAGAACTCCACTTTTTTTTACTTTGACAGCTCCTGTTGTCTCTCATATGTAAGAAAAGTGTTGAGTTTAACCTGGTGACCAGATCAAGCAGTTTAACAGCACTATAAAATGTCACGTGTGTTGTCGGCGATGGTTAAAAACAGCGTTTTTATTTAAGTTTGCTTACTGTGTTTGAGGTAGTAAGTGTAAGTTCACAGGTTTGTGATGTTGTTTTCTGTCAAGCATTCAATCAACTGGCCTTTGTGTGTGTGTGTGTGTGTGTGTGTGTGTGAGTGAAAATAGGACAATTGAAAATGTTTGAAAAATAGGGATGTAATTTGTTAATCATGACAAATTGTGCATTACACAAAGTGATGTGTTTCTAGAATAGTTTATTTTTTTCCATTTTCAAAATATGTACTAAGTGATAATCAATCTTCCTGCTCCCACAACATCTCTTACATCACTTCTTTGTTGTGCTTCATTACGTGAGGGCCAATAAACATTAGGAACTGATATCCCTCCGTTTTCTTTCCTTTGACCCTCTCTTACATCAGCGCAATAAAGTACAGTATACGCTCTCATGGGAATACTGTTTTGTTTTCCCAACAACCAACAGATGTCAGCGCTGAGCCCTATTTTTATTCTCTTCCTCAAGCGCTGCACAACAGTTGTGATATGAAGGTGTTAAAATCAAGAAAATAAGTAACTCCAATCAAACAAAAACTGAATGAATTGAGCAAATGTAACTAATACATCAGTGTCTGGAGGAGAGAATAGAGGAGCATTTATAAAGGCAGAGGCACAGTAGACAGTGTGTGACAGTCACTGCCACATACTGACTTGATAAAAGAGTATGTGTTTGTGTGACATGGTTAATGTCAGTGGGTGGCGGTTTGATAGAGTCATCTTCTCTTGAAAGATGTTATTTGAACAATCAGCTATTGCCGGCTCCTCCCCCTCCTTTCCCTCAAGCCAGCTGTGCTGTCTCAGTGGACTCGCAGCACATCACCTCTCTCTGTTGTATTAGCCCTCCCCTGGGGTCCTCTTCCATGGCTTGTCCATGTGTCTTTGGGAAATCTACAGTTTACAGCACGGCACCATAGTTCCTGATAGAGCCATCAAAGTTGGACCGGAACTCTTATTAACTCTGGAAACAACACCTGAGCACTGAGTTTGATGCTTTTCAAGGACTGAGTCATCAACATGCTTTGGAAATACTATACCCAAGAAGACTCAGAGGAAAACTTTTTGGAGAAGGTGCAGCCAGTTTTTAAAATGAGAAGAGTTTCTTGGTAAGCTTTTTTTTTTAAAATTGGTTATCTGGGGTTAAATAAGTGGTTATGCAGTAAAATTTTTCTGTTTATATCCAGTTCTGATGGTTGTCCATGGAGATCAGATACAAAGGAATATAAATGCTGTTAATCTATATATCTGTATGTTTGAGAATGTCCATAAAATAAATAAGGGGCCTGAGAATTACTAACAAAATACTTGGATATCAGTATTTGGGAATGTGGGACCAAAATTTAAGGTCAGTGTTACAAATCATTCCCTGGTGTACAGAATCAGAATGGTAGGAGCAAATGATTAAAAAAACAAAACAAAAAAACAACATAAAATGATCTCATCTATAAAAAGATATTGTAGTCAGGCTCAGCTTGTTCAATGACTAAAACAGAGTGCACATTTGTTTGTTTCACTGTAATAAGAATACATAAAAGTGAGCCACAAGTTCTGTTTTCCATTACAAAGCCAACAACAGAGTTTTAACTTTTGACATGAAGGATAATAAACCAGACAAAAAAGTCTTGGATACAACAATGATTCTTCAACTCATCATACATGGAGTAATACTGACATATTTGCAGCCTATCTTGATGCTGTACTTGGACAGGATCAGGCCTGGTGTCTTCTCCCTGGACTCTAAGTCTACTGTACAATAACAGCATAATTACATCAAAATTGCCGTGTAAAATAATGGAAATATACTGCAGTTTATCCAGTATGCTTTTTTATTCTTCAGTGTAATTGTGGTTAATCAGTATCTAGATTCACACAATTCACATAGCAATTTCCTGTGTTTAATTTCCTGCATCACAATTGTATATTTAGCAACTGAAATGGATCAAATCTTGAATGCCTACTTCTTTTATCATTTGGTATAAAATTAAATGTTATGGATTACAATATATCAACCTAAAATTGGTTATTAACAATAAAAAATAAGAAGGTCATCACATGGGATTAAGGGGTTTCCCTGTATGGGATAAAATTCACTGTACAGCTTTATGAGGGATTAAAAGTCCGGCACAATTCCCTCTCCCTGGTGATAATGTAGAAAATGATTTGTTGTTGATGAATTCTTTCTAGTTGAGAAAATACCAACAGAGAGGAACTCCAACAAAGGCTAATCTAAAATTGCACTGTATGTTTTTCTAATGAATTAAGCTTCTAGAGAATTCAATTAACTACAGTAACTACTGGCTGAAAATGATCATCATCCATTTTAGCAGTAAAATGTAAGACTTCAAGGATGTGGCATATGCTGTGCTGCAACTGGAACATGAAGAAAATAAGGACACCCTTACATAATACGTATGCAGAATGTACATTCACTAGTCCTTCCTGGGGATAAATCTCAATGCAAACGTGGCATGCCAATAGCTGTCCACCAGAGAAGACTACAGCAGGGGAGCGCATCAGTGGATCAATGGCAGCGAGCAAACACATATTTAGGACACAGCATCCTCCACAGTCATACAATTGAACCTGATTATGGTTAAAAGCACAAGATAGATACATATATGCAGAATGACAACACAGAGAGGAGAAAACAGTGTATAAGCATTGAAAAATTGATGTTTTAAGTTTTAAGTTTTTTGCATTTCACTACTCATGCTTGCTTTTATTTATTCAATAAAAATGTACAATAAGTATGCAATACATATTCAGTCGATGCTTGATAATTGTTTGTGTAAAAAACTACCCAGCAATTGAGGGTCAGACCTCTCCTGGTAAGAGGTTTCCTCTTTGATGGTGCAGTGCAGGGTGACACTGAACACATACTAATCAATGCAGCCGGTTCCCTGCAGCTGGGCTAAAACAAGCACACTCATTATCTTTCATTTCAAAAGGATGGGGACGGATGGAGGAGAGACAGGGTGTCCTCCATAAATTATTCCTATTGAGCATTTCCCTTCCACACTAAGAGAGAGAGAGAGCATCTGTTCTTAAATATTCCCACAGATGTGAACAGTCATTGATTAACTTTCCAATACCTTTAAGGTATGTGTTCTCTTGAAAGTTATGACTCTGTATCATATCTCTTATATGTACACATTTGATATCAGTCATTATTGATGAAGAATAACAAGTACTATTTGAATTAGGTATTGATTAATTTATGTTTTGGTACATTAGTGAGTATTATGTTTGCCTTTATAATAACCATTAAATTGGACTGGACAGTAAGACCAGTTTACTTGAAAAATCAGTTGTTTAATGTGTTTAATTCTTCTGTGGCTCTGAGGGAGCATCGTCAGGTTTGAGACTATAACCTTATCATGATGATGTCTGCTTGGGCAAAGAAACTGCGATACAAACTTGGAGTTAGGGGAAGGGAGGAAGGAAAAGATGACATGAGTGAAGTTGCATTATGGGAAATGTAGGATCTTGAAGCTTGACCGATACTAGGGACTAAAAGTCAGGATATTTTGGCCTGTGCTCAACTTCATGGAAGTACAATACTACATTGATGAAGTAACACTGCTAGTTATAACTGAGAATCTGTCAGGGCTGTTTTCTTGTTTTCAGCAGTGTCTTTAAAGATTCAATACAATCTTTATTGAGCATGATTTGCCATAAATGTAAAATATCCTGTTTTAATTGACTTTATTTTCTCCAACACAGGAGTCAAGAATATTTCTTTTGATATCTTATGGATCCTTCGGCCGATTGATGAACCATTGTGGAGTCTGGAATACAAATGTGCACTTTGAAACCTTTACTATGAATAATGGAGGAAAACAGTTCATCTTTGACCCCAGAGTACAATGACAGCACCTCCATTTGGGCACCAATGCCCTCAGCTCCCAGCAGACAGCTGGGCAACCTTCCTAACCCTCAGACACGGTTCAAGGACCTGACAGGGATATTTTTCATGGTGACCCTGAATGTTCTGGCACTTCTTGCCAACACTGCTGTCTTGGTGGTTGTAATAAAAGCCCCTCATCTCAGGAAATTTGCCTTTGTGTGCCACCTGTGTGCAGTGGACCTGCTATGTGCCATCTTGCTCATGCCTCTAGGGATTGTGTCCAGCTCCCCGTACTTTGCTGGTGTGGCATTCACTATGCTGGAGTGCCAGGTCTATGTCTTCCTCAATGTGATTCTCATAGCTGCCTCTATCTTCACCATCACAGCCATCAGTGTTGAGCGTTACTACTACATTGTCCACCCCATGCGCTATGAGGTGAAGATGACACTGAAGCTGACTGCAGGTGTCATGGTGACTGTGTGGGTGGCCTCCTCTGTGCTGGGGTTGTCCACTGTATTTGGGTGGCCATCATACGGCAGCCTGAGCTCCATCAGCGCTGCTCACTGCTCGCTGCATTGGAGCCACAGTGACCACAGACGGGTCTTCTCTATCTTCTTTAGTGTCATTTGTTTCTGCCTGCCTGCAGTTGTGATTTTTGCTGTCTACTGTAATGTGTACAAGGTGGCTCGTGTGGCTGCCCGGCAACATGGACCTCTGCCCTCTTGGACAAACAGCCAACTGAAGCACCGCTCGGACTCAATAAACAGCCAGACTACTATCATTACAACCCGCAATGCCCCACGCAGGATGGTGCGTGAACGGCCTTTTGGAGGAGGCAAAGCTGCGCTCACTCTGGTGGTTATTGTTGGCCAGTTTCTGATCTGCTGGCTGCCTTACTTTGCCTTCCACCTCCATCTGATAATAGATGCAACCCCCAAGATTCATGATGACTTGGAGGAAACAGTCACCTGGCTAGCATATTCCTCTTTTGCTATCAACCCATTTTTTTATGGGCTTCTTAACCGGCAAATCAGGGAGGAGCTTTGTAAACTCAGACGCTGCTACTCAGCCAGGCCAGTGGAGCTGGCTGTCTCCAGCCATGAGGGATCAGGCCATGAGAACTTCCTGCAGTTCCTCAATAGGACCAGCTGCACAGTAGAGACACGCACAAGCTTTGCTACATCTAGTCCCAGAAGCACTCTGGATCAAACTGGGCAGACTAGTTTCAGGATACCAGGACAGATCCCAGAGGAGTTCAGTTAAATATACCTCATTGTGCCATTGGAATAATAGCCTGCAGGAGTTTTGCAGTAACAAGTGATCCATGAGGGTTAACAGCACTTGATGACTGTCTGCAATATGTCTGTATGTTATTTGCATACAGTAAAAGCTAAGAAATAGCATCAAGAAATAAACACACTTCGAAACTTGACATACATTTTTCCTTTTACAAGTTCCTTGAACTTGAGTGCTAATGGTGTTAAATTGTTGTTACTTTATTTGTGGTAAAACAAGCAGTGATACAGTTACTAATCTCATAAGGAACACTTGATAGCGACTAAAGCAAAGTTACTGTTCATCAGCAATTGGCACATCAGCATTATTAAAGAGGAATGAGCATACATTTGAAATTATACTTTAATAGCAATGATGAAAGTATATCATGACAGTATATCTAGTAAACACATCTGAATATCTCAGAGTGAATTCATTTCTCATCCACTGATAGCGATAGTGAGAATTAATTCTTACAATATCCGTAGGTTTTGGAGACTATTGTTTTGTATAATGTATCAATACAGCAGCAATATTCTTTGTATGAGTAATTATCACAATGTTTTCAATGTTGTTATGTTGCAGTGACTTAATTTATTGTATTCAAAGAAGAAACACATCACCTTTTGTCCAAGAATTTGTTGCTTTAATTGTGCAAATAAACACAGACCTTTTTTTGGTCATGTATATAAATAATAGTTAGTAAGCAGTGAGTCCTACTGTACTGTTCATTACTTACAAGCCATATGTATACAATAGATCTAAATAGATTTAATATATCCTCTGTGCAGGGCAATTAAAAAAATATATGATTGGCCATTTACAAATGTCATCAAAATGTAATATTTTCAGAGAGCAGAGAATAATATACAACTCTCTGTTTAGTTATAATTATTAATTAATTTTAAAGGGACAGCCTCTAAAGCTGAAGGCTGATCAGACTGTCCTGTAACCATGAGAATAACAGCTACCCATTAAAAGTCCATCACGTGTCCTGCAAAGTATGCTTGAGCTCACTCACTTCAAGTTGCTTTGGATAAGTGTGCCAGCTACATGCTTAAAAATGTAAAAGAAAAATTTCCATCTCTGTCTGAGCACTAAAAAAATCATCAGTAATATGGTACATCCATTTGCACTTTTTTCTGTGCTTTTACCTCTATGACCTCTATGTGTCTATTTATTAAAAAGCCTAACACTGAACCCGGTTAGCACATGGTTATATAAGGAGAAAATGCCATTTCATAACAGCTGAAGTGGTTTTACTCTAATACCCTCTTAATATGTGTACACTGCCAGATGTACCATACAGTTATCTGTGAATATGACCTACTTATGAAATAATGTAGACATAAACTGTGGGTTATACAATTTATTCTTACCAAACCAAATGAATCATTAGTATTCTACATTTATCAATCATTTAAGTCAATTTCATGAACATGCAGGTCTCACACACAGATTAGACTTAAAGAATAACATCAGAAAGACACACTGGTAACTGGAGACAAGAAAAGCACATGCCAAGCTTACTTTTCACACATCCAGAGATAAACATAAATCAGTAAACAAACAAATAAATTAAATAGAGACATGTAAAAATAACCCCTGCTTTGCTCGTCACTAAGAAATACTGTAACAATTGGGAGGAGTGACAAATGTTCTAGACAGTGTACTGACATGCAGGGGAAAAGTCATCTACACACCAAAACTCACATACTAAAATCCAAAAACAAAGTAATTTATAGACACAGAACCAGATTTTTTAAAAGCAAGATAACACTGTGCCATTTTATGGTTCCAAACTGTAAACACATTCATGTAACTGCTGCAACATGCCAAACCAACTTTCACAGCAAAGCCAATATAATAAAATATAGTCAAGTACAAACAGTGATTTATTGGGAATGTCAGCACTGTAGTTCACTCTGAGAATTTTAGAATTTACTTCAGAAAGTAATTAATAATACTGTGATTTACTGTATTCTGCAGGTTGGCCAGTCATTAAAAGCTCATGCTGTGCAGCCAAACATTATTCAAACCCACAGAACTTCAGTGAAGATCCAAAAGAAAACAAATATGTCTGAGGTTTTGGGAAATGTCTATAAAATGATGAGCAAGACATCTGGAGTATTTCAGTCTGATTAAATGGTACAGCAATAAAAACATGGACTCTTGGGTTTGAATATTTGCCTCAATGTAAATATCAAATATCTTCAGTGAAGAACTAATTCAACCTTGAAACTACATAGGAAGAAAAAATAGGAAACTCCCATTTTGGAAAACCAAGATGAGCTCAATTCACATCAAATGAAATGAATTCCCCTGTCCACTCAGGAGGTCGACTATAGAAAACACTGTGAAGCTGACACTTTAGTAACCAGTCTTTTGAATATGATATACTTTATGTAATAAAATTATATGAAAAAAGGGCAATAGGGATGATGAAAATACAGTTCAAAGAACGGACTACCTGTTTCATCACCTCATTTCAGTTTAATGAATATTTGAGCCTCAGTTGTCTTCGTAAGTTGCTAATTAAAGTGAAGGACCTCCCACCTCACTGGCGGCTTTATTAAAACAAGATCACATCAACTGTCCTTGTCTTTTGCAAAGCACATTCATTGTAGATCAAACACAAGCCCACTCTCTATAGAAAATGAGAATTTGTGGCTTGAGCTCATTTGAGTGCGGTTTGTTATTCAGCTGTACTTAATGGTAAATCTATTCAAAAGACCTAATGTTCTTCTTATGCATGCTCATCTGTACCTCGCCTGTTTACTTTAAACTTGAAGAGCTCCTCTGTTGTTGCACAGGCAGTGATAATGAGAGAGCCACTCCTGAAGAATCAAAGAGAGAAGGTGTGATTGATGGTGCTGTCTGACAGAGTGAGCCACATTATTTCATCAAACCTTCCCTCAAACAGTTTATAGCAGGATGAGTTTACTCAGAACTGCATGCACACATATGACATGACAGCTTTTCAACTAGATTCAAGTAAGCAAGTGCACGTCTTACAGGATCTCCAACAACACTTAGCGATTAATGGCTGATATTTTGTAGAAAATAAGTGTCTTGTATACAGAGGAATCCAGTGCATCAACATGAAGGCTTCTCACATTTCTCCTGTTGGATGAGAATCACTGAGATTGTTGACTGCACTGTCAACTAGACATAACAAATAATCAGTCTGACCTAATGTACTGAAAACAGCTGGACTGACAGGTGCTGAGTAGGAACACTGTCGTGCCCCACATAAGCTGCTGCTGTTGGGAACAGGACTATGAACTGTAGTTGGAGTTAAACTAAAGCACTTGTTAAAAAACTCACACACATATTTCATCCACTCACTGATATGAAGGTGATTAAGAGCCAAACAAGTGATGATTATTTACTACTAGTTTTACTACTATTGTTTGCTATTAAGCAGATCTGTACTGAAAAAGAAAATGTTTTCATTCCACTGAGCCCAATTTGACACCATAGATTGGTGGTCACTTTCTCACTTTGACAAAACTGAATCACATACATTGTAAAATATGCAGTTTGCAAATGACAATTGCATGTATATTTGGGTTATTGGGTTGTTAACTCATTATGCCAGGCCACTTTCAATCAAATCTGATGAAACCATAGCCACACAGTCATGCTGAAACAGATAAACTGAGTTTTTGAATGTTTAACTCTAAATAAATTATACCTAGTGATGTTTTTTTACTTTTGAATCATACAAGAAAAAAAAATAAACTTTTATGTTAACGGTACCTTTTACTACAAATATGATCCTAATATTTGTTTGTTAAATTAAAATGAGCAGTTTTTTTTCAAAATGGCTAATATCTAGTCAGAATTTCACCAATGAAAAGCAACAATTACAGAAAAACATGAAAAAAATTAATCCAGCTGTCCTATAAATTATCCTACAAACTTCCCAAAATTCATGTGACATCTTCATGAGAACCATATGGTTCAATGACACTGCAACATACAGAATATGTCTCTTACTCACACACTCATACTCTCCATTGACTCCACCTGTGTAGCCACGGACACAAACAAACCCCATCTGGCAAGGCATGCAGCCCATTAGCATACCGTCGTCTCCTGCACCAACACAGGAAACTTTCTGCCATCAATACACTGTGTTCTCTCTCTGTCTTCATCCAGCAAGCAGAAATTATTATTACCATGGAGACTTTTCACTGGTCATTGCAGAGTAGCTCACTTATACTCAGCTCTTAACATCTGTACAGTTTGTTACAAACTTGGTACAGTAGTTTTTTTTTTTAAATTGGAAAGTGCATAGGTCAAACATTTGGATGCATATTTCTTAAAATCACTTTAATGGTATTTCTGGGGCATGTCTCCATTGGCCATGCACACCTGTGTTCAATTAATCACTTGATTTTTTTTTACTTTATAGGATATTTGAGTTTTGCAAATGGACAGAACAAGTATGAGGAAGACATATGAGTTGAGAACATCTCTGTAGTAGGTACTTAGTATAGTTACATTATTTTATCAGATGATCACATTTTCACCTGCTGCACTGGCACATCATTTGGTGAAGATGATGATGTGAGTAACATGAGATAAAGGTCTGACAGGTATCTGTGAAGAGTCTGATAAGGTCTGACTGAGTGGATTCATAGCTGACCTATTAATAGCAGCGAGGATGACGGTTAATGGGTCCAAAGGTTGACAGAGGTGAAAGGGTTTTTTTTCCTTAAAAGCATGTTGCGAAACATACTTTACAGCTGAGAGTGCAGAGACCTGAGAATGTTCTTCATGCTATCAAGGCCTAGTGGAGGACTGAGATAGCATGCGGTATATCTCCTAGTGCTTCCGCATTGTTGCTATTGATGAACTGGAAAGAGCACCAAGGCAGTAATGCACCTTCACAGCTGAATGTGTTGCTTGTTGTAAATCATCCTCTCCTATAGCACAGAATTTCTGAAGTGAGTTGTGATGCTGTAACAGTTTAGGATAGCATATGCAAATCATTTTGTTAAATGGTAAGCACATGAATGGGGCACACATGCACACCAGATTATATAAATGAAGAAAGTTGATTTAAAAAAAAAGTGACTTAATTTTCATTACTGTCCAGTGGGAGGCAGTATTTTCTTTCAGATCAACTAGTACACAAGTCAAATGATCTTACTATGCCATAAACAATCTGGAAAGTAACTGAATGTGACAGATATGTGCACATGTTTTAGGCACTTTTAGATGTTTATCCATATATGCAATACCAACAGAGAGGCATCTGATCCATCACAAATATATTCTGATCACAATGACCCCAAACATACAGAGTCATGAGGAACTATCTTCAATGACAAGAAGAACAAGTCCTGCAAGAGATGTTACGGCCCCCACAGAGCTCTGATCTCAACATCATGGAGTCAATCATGAAGAGACAAAAGCAACTGAGACACCTAAATCCATAGGAGAACTGTGGCAACTTTTCCAAGATGCAGGAACAACTGATCTGCCAAGAACCTTGAAAAACTGTGTACAGGTGTACTGAGGAGAACTGATGCTGTTTTAAAGGCAAAGCATGCTCACACCAAATATTGATTTCATTTACGTCTTTTCTGTTTACTGAACTCTATATGAAGCTAACTGATAAATAAAAACTATTCATGGTATTATTGAAACTTTACTTTTAGTGCTTAAATCTTTTGCACAGTTCTGTTGTTACTGCTTGCTTTTAAGTTTTTCATTTTAGATTAAAATTCATGGTAGGCTTATGACATTGAATACATTGCAAAATGCATTGTTCTGCTGTGTGTAGTTAAGCCTCCTTGGCATCTAATGTCTATGAGTTGTTGGCAGTTCCACCAAAACTCAGTAAAAATGCTACTCATGCATTGAGCATTATCATTAACACTTAATTGAATAATATTATATATACTTCTCCTTATATACTTCTTTTGATACTTGCACTGATACATTTACTTTTTATTTACTTACTATCTTGCTGGTAGATCTATCTCATATTGTATGTGTGATGTATTCCCAGTAGGCTGTATCAGTGTATATAGAGCCATCTCCCTGCTCACAGTATTTATATCTCTATCCTCCCACAGCACAGGAAAATGATCTTGACTTGAAAGACCATCTGCAAATACCACCCAGGGCACTGTAACATTCCCAATATAACCTCACTGCACACAGCCAGCTGAGGGGTCCAGTCAGTGGCCTTGGTCTGAGCTGTTACGGGAAGTGACAGGCACCCACTCTGCTCTCTGGATTGTGTTTTCTTCACATTTGGATAGGCACCATGATGAAAGGGGAAGATTCAGAGGAGGTAGAAATCGATTTGGGGAACTCCAGTGACCATGACGAATTTGATAATGGGGAGGAACCTCAGACGTTGTGGAGGGCCCCTCCTACTCTGGAAGACGAGGAAAACATTCATACGTCTACGTTAGTGGAAATCAGTGATACAAAACCTCTGCTAAATGTCAGAGACCCCCGAGGTATCAATGACTGCCTCAAGGTATTGTATTCTTATATACTAGCACCACAGAACTTTGTTTTCTGGACTTTTTGTGCATTAGTCACATGCAGTAATGCTGATGAAAAAATCATACAAAACCACCAGTACATAGCTGCTTGGCTGATTGCACTGCCCTCCCGTGGATATAATATATTTGTCTAAAGTGAATCATGCCCAGGAGGAACCTGACATTATAGTTCACCTCGGTAGCATCAGCACAGCTTTCTCTTTGTGTCTCCAGGTGACGTTTGAGGATGTGATCGCTGAGCCAGTATCTGTACGAAGTGGGGACAGAGTGTGGATCTGGAGCAATGCTCTGTTTGAAGTATCCAGGGTTTGGATCTACCGGATAGTCACAGTGCTTCTGGCCATTCCCACGTCAATCATCTCTGGTCTCCTCTTCGCAATCCTGAGCTGCTTCCACATCTGGTAGGTTTAGATCTTGCTGGTTTCCTCCACATACTAAGGGGACAACATATTTTCCAATTTAACACACAGATAGATTGGATTTAATTTGGCTATGTTTTGAAATATACATTCCTGAAATTTTTGCTTCCACCCCAATAAAATGGGGGTGAATTAAATTTTGTTTGTGGTATATGGAGGCTGAAAGCCTGCAATATTGAAGCTAACTAGCTTGGTAGAAGAATGATGTATGAATGTAATTGGTAATGGAACAATGCTGAATGAAAGGTGAAAGACTGAATGTAGACTAAATGAGTAGTTTTCTACTTCCCTCTCTTATATAAAGAAGGGAAATGAAATGTCAATCAGTTAAAGTATGCGTGCTGTGGTGTAGAAAAAGACAAACTATGAAATGGCTGGAAAGGAATGAGAAGCCCTAGCAGACACAGATGGTGGGGAAATAAATAGGGAAGTAATAAGCTACAGTTAGTAAAAGAAATAGAACAAAACTAGAATTAGCTAGAAAAAAAACAAGAGTTCATATCCTGATTTGATCCAAAGTTAAGAAATAATAAAGTGTAAAATGATAACTTTGTGGTTTCAGGAAAATGAAAGACTGTCTTTCAGTTGCCTGTTGAAAATGCATCATGAGACAGATATCTAAAAACTTGTACATATCAAACTAGAACTAGCATGATGAGTATAAAATATATACAGAAGTTAATGTCATAAAGGAACATTATGTGGACTTTTTTCCCTAAAATTTAGTCCTACATTTTCACTATGTGTCTCTTTCTATGGCAGGGTGGTTGGTCCCTGGATCAGGTGTATGTTTATTGGCACAAACTGGCTCAAGAGCCTATGGAACATCGTGCTGGACATCATTGTGCGTCCCCTCCTCACGAGTGCTGGGAGATGCTGTGGAGGCTTCAGCATTCACCTGGCCAAAGAATGAGACTCACACACAAGAAGCAAATCCACATTGGGATGCTTTGTTATGTGCACAAGTGTTTTTAGTGGACTGAGCCCAAGTGGGCATTTATATTTAGTTATTTGATATTTCTTTCTAGATAAAATGTTCTTAACATGTTTACCACAGAAAAGACATCGTCCAACAGTATCTGCAAGTCTTTTTTAATGATAATACAAGACTTGTGACTTTTTCAAACAGGGATTTGGTATGCCTTGGACGTGACTCAGTGACAAAAAGAAAATGATGTAATTCTTAACTTCATCTTCACAGTGCGAAATCGCTTTTGCAAGACCAAAAAGAGAATAGAGTTCTTAACAACTGAGTTGATAACTTCCATTATGCTCACTGATTCGAAGAAACGAGAATGATAAAAGTGCCCCTTTTTGTTGAGCAGGCAGCACATTTTCCAAGGAAAATTACAGATGTTTTTTTTAGAATTTGAAGTAATTCTAACAGAATTTGTTATGCAAATTGAATGTTGTATAACCTTTATGTCATGATGTTTGGGTTCAGTTTTTATATTTTCCTCAGTTTAAGGATGTGGGATGAATGTTTACTGAGAAGTAACTTCAATCACAGAAGTTGCGAGTTTCAAATGTAAAAATATTTAGTTCTGAAGAAGTTATTTGAATTGATTCTTCTGGGAGGAAATGACAACAAAAGACATGAATTGACTTAAACATGAATTAAAGTAGGGCTGTAGTCTGTTGGTCGACTAGTCGATTAATTGGTCGATACTCTCTCATCCGACTAAATTCTCATTGGTCGGCTAATCTCCTTGTATCTCTATCTCTACTTTCATAAGGAGAAAAGTGCTACATCAGCAGCTTTCTGGGATTAATCCATTATTTTCCTGCAGCGGGGGGGACAGACCAACAAACTACCTTTTGAAAACGGGGGTGTATTCAAAACACCCCCGCTGTTTACACAACTTTGGACTCTTCCAAACTCCGGAGGTCTAACTCCGTTACTGAGCGTTTATTAAATGTACTGAACTTTTCAGTGTTTCTCCTACGATTATATTAACAAGAACCCCCGCCAGGCCAAAAAATATTTTTTAATACTAGAATAAACGCCAAATATCCACTCATTCAGAAATATTTAGCGTTTGGGAGTCTGTGCAGCGCGTGAGTCAACCGCTGTGTTGTTGCCTGGGAAACGAGCAACTGTGTTATACGTCATTGCGTAGTATGTTTATGTAGCGAGTCGGACGCAGAGAAAGTGACAGTGGATACGAGTGGAGCAGAGGAAAAGGTTAGCGGTGAGTTGTCAGTCTGGCAGTAAATGTACAGCACAGACTACAGTGTGTCAGTTAAATGCTAAAAAGTCACGTCTGTTGTTTCTCCAAGTGCTGGAAAAGTGAAGGGAGTCAGCTCCAAAGTTAGCAACGATGGATTAGCCTAGCCTGAAGACGCTAAACAGAGAAATACAGAATTCACTGTGCCCCCCCCCCCCCGCGACTAATCGATCCCTCTCCACTTTAGACTCATTAATGTGATCAAAAGAGATATTTTAATCATTCTCTATTATGGCCTATTGCTTGGATAATATGAAGAGCCAGGCTTTGTTAGAAAAATAAAAATCCAATAGGCTGCATATACTGAATTTTAGGTTTTACAATGCAATGACCTGTTGTTCTGGCTAAGTTGTGTATTTAATAACTATGGTTTCATTACAATAGAGAATGCAGACAGCACTTGCTTTTCTCTGTCAATCATTAAACGTTATTGAGACATGCTAGTGTACACATAAATTAAATATACTATAGATTTATATGTGTGTGGACTTCCTACACGTGTAGACAGAGGATTCAAATCGGACATTTATTGTGTATTATGGCACCTACGTAGTGTGAAATGCAACATCAGCCTGCTTCCCTCTTTACGATTTGCTTGAAGTCCCAGTGTGAGTTGTCACATTTGTACAAAAGAATGGACAACACTATGGTGTGTGTGTGTGTCCCTGTACTTGATGTGATATGTCAGTAGTAGCTGCTGTATTTTTGACAGTTTGAAGTAGTCATCGCTGGCAGCTGCCTGCTGGCATTCCTGGATTGGAATAACACTGAGCAGTGCTTCAGTTTATACATTGCCACTCCCTGCCCTCTGTGGCTCTGATTGCAGCTACACACCCGGCTGCTCACTTCTGCTTCTCCTGCTTCATTATCTTAGATTCAGCTTCAGCCTGCTCCCTCAGTCAGAAACCAGGAGCATGGCTAACATGAACCACAATCAGGAGCAGGCACTCAGGAAGGACAGCCACACCAGGGAAATCGATCTCATCAACAGGGACCCCAAGCAAATATATGAGGATGTTGTCAAGGTGCAAAAGACCTATTTTTATTTATTGTCACATGTTTGTTATGTAAAGATTCAGGTTAATTAACTATAGATATGCTTGGTTCTATATGATACCTAAAATAGCCATTATCATGATATCATGGTAATCTGAAGGGGTAAGGTGGAGCAGAATTTTGAAAGAGAAGAAATTAATGTAATCATTGTGGATGCAAAAAACTAAAATCTAAATAATCAGTTATGGAGTGTATTCTCTCTATATACATATATAGGATCTACTTTTACTGTTAAGCAATGGCCTCAGATAATTCTGGCCTAACACTTGGTCATGGTTGACTGGCTGACTTAATTGCGTGTTTTCTGCCATGCACAACAGATTGTAAATTGTTAATCCTTTGCTAACCAAATTTTCCCAAACTTATAAAATGTTAAAAAAAAAGAAAAAAAAGATGAAGAGACTTAAAGATGTTTTTCTTTATTGTTTACAAGTGACTTTGGTTTTCAGAGCACTTCATTTCTTGTTTCATTTTAGATTTATAAGATAATCTTGTTAGCTGAGAAGCTTAAAGGGTCAGTTTTAAGCTTGAAGTCAACCCTTAAAGGGTCAGTTCACCCAACTTACAAAATAACATATTTTCACCATGTTAATGCTGGGAGATGAGTGGGATTTTGTAAGTCACATGAAAAGCATTGGAAGACAACATTTATAAAGCTGTTCTTATTATTTCCAGAAACATCTCTATTACTCAGGAGGATCAACAGTCTTCATTTTGAACAGTTTTAATTATAGTATTATTTATATTATCATATTATGCACTTCAATAGAAATTGCTCTCATGCTGATTTTTGTGTATGTCTAGTACATGGCATACTGCCTGGGGTAAAATATTTTATTTTGTGATTTGTGTGAACTGATGCTTTAAGCCCACATTATCAAACAGTTGAAAAAATGACTTTGTTTGTATGCATTAGGTCAACTTTGAAGATGTGATCGCGGAGCCTGCTGGCACACACAGTCTGGACAGCATGTGGAAAGCCAGCTACACCACCTTCACAGTGTCAAAGCATTGGTGTTACTGCATCTTAAGTGCCATTCTGAGCATCCCTTTGTCACTGGTCTGGGGCTTCCTGTTTGCTTGTTTGTCATTCTGCCACATCTGGGCTGTCATGCCCTGCATTAATGTGATTGCACTCCAGTGCATGAGTCAACTCTACTCGCTGGTCATACACAATTTCTTTGACCTGCTCTTCGAAGCACTGGGGAAGATGTTCAGCGGCATCAGAGTAATTCTATGCAAGGAGGTGTAAATTCAGTATGGCTACTTTATTTAAGCATGGAGACCAATTTCTGGACATTTCTCTGATTTTTATATTAATGGAACATCAGCCCACAAACAAAAAAAGTGCAAGCTTAGTAGTTGTCATTGTTATTCATCCACACTTAAAGCTGATTATAATGTAAGTTCCCCTATTTCACCTTAAAGCTTCTCCCTGCGGATTGTGCTGTATGCTACAATGTTTTCTTTGTCACCTTGCCAGGTTACATAAGGTAAAAGAAATTTTTAAACACACCGAATAAGTCAAGAATGCACATTATCTGATCCTGACACCAAACTTCTCCATATATGAGTATAAACTGTTGACACTTTGCCTCAAGTCCTAAAGCAAAAAAGAGCAGAATCATAAAAAAGATTATTTGTTTGAGTAATCAATATGGCCACAAGGGGGAACCATTATTCTGGGTTGATTCCAACTAGATTACAAGACAGTAAATTTTGCTTCGAAGTTTACGTATTCATACACAGTGGCGATAAAACGCAACTTTAAAAACAGGAGATATGGATGAAAAGGATTATGATGAGACACACACATGGAGCAGTGGAAACTATTTACAAAGTGAATTTTATATTACATCATAACAGACAAACACAGTTTGATCTTTTGCACAGGGAAGTCTGCTGAAAACATTGAAACCAGCCTTCTTCAGCTAAAAAAAAAAAAAAAAAGTGTTCCTATGGATTCTTTTTTATTGATAAATTTTGATTTTTTTTTAATGATGGTGATAAAGCCAGACCTTGAAAGTACATATCATCTTAATATCCTCAGTATCATAAATGTAATTCATGCACATTAAGATTTTGATTTAACCACTCATATAACAATAATATAACAACAATATGCTACAATGTACAAATACTGATTTAAAAGGGGTTTACATATTCACCACATAACAGTCTGAATTTGCGCAGATCAAGAATTTATACTGTGAACATGTTCCAAAATATATGAAAAGGTAGTAAATCTCAAATTTCAGAGTCAAGAACGACAAAATACTAACATTTCACTTGTTTATTTGGCTCATATCAGGTGGTTTAGCATATGTTGGACAAACCAAACAACCCTTTAAACATCAAAAAATTGGAGTGCAAAACTGCAATCCATTCATTATGCAATTGCAAAACATTATGCTGAAGCAAATCTTGGTTCACCGTCTTCATTAAACTTCTGTGGGAGTGAGAAAATCATGATGCCTACTATAGGTGGTATTCTGAAGAGACTGGCCCAGAGAGAAATGTTTTGGATATACGCACTCAGTACCAGATGAACTTAATGATGACCACAGCTTAAAATACTTTTGAAGTTAGGACTGTTTCTAATATCCCTTTATTGCCATCTAGTGTATGGCCTTAATAGTGAATCAGTGATGGACAGAAACAGTGTTTTGTGAAGCTTCATGAGCTTTAAATCGGATTTAACTATGTACTTGTGGTTGGTCCCTGTTATATCTAGAACCATAGAATGAGAAAAGTGATAAAATAATTGGGTCCAACTTTTATCTGTGTATTAACTCTGCAATTGTGTATATTACCGAATTGAAGCTGTATACTTCAAACGCTGAAGAAGGTTTTGTGCTGAAACATGTTAATGTTTTTCTATTGTGATGTGAGCTAAATAAACAAGTGAAATGTTACTATTTTTTCCTCACTGACTTGGAAATTTGAGATGTGCTAACTTTTAATATTTTTTGGAAAATGCTCACCGGATTTTGGGTTTAGCACTCCACTGAGAATCTCATTGTTGAAGCACAACCTCCTTTTCCATTTCAAGAATTTATACTATCTTGTAATCTGCCAAATATCTTAAAATGCAGTTATGAATTCAGCTTTACTGTCATAGAGAAATTCCACCAAACGAGGACAACAACTGATGTAACCCGATTTAAAGATTAAATGAAAGATGGAATCATAGAAAGAAATTTTAAAATGCTCATGGTTGCTTAAACACAAAGGCTTTAAAGCTTAATCTTGAAATGCTGAAGCCCACAATATCATAAAATATATGATTTTTAAAAGGAAAAGGTTGATTTGGGGAAAGCAGAGGGTCAACGTCCTTTTCCAAACTGAGTTCACACACTCACTGTAGGAGACGAACCTTCACTTTATATTACATTCTGTTCACTTCTTGGACAGAAAGGCATTTTGTTCTGTTCTGTGTTATCGGAGGGTGCTGGGTATTGTCTGGACAGGAGGTTTACATTGTCTGTTTAGCTCAGTTTAAAATATTGGAAAACAAACATGTTTGTAATGCCCTCCGCAGTGCTGCTGAAGATAATCGAAAGCTTAAAAGGAGAACTTGCGTGATTGCTAGATTACTCATCTGCAGGAAGTCTGGATGGCTTTTCAGTGTCCGGTTCTACCTGTGCTGGATGTGTGTGTGAGGCTCCTCTGGCTGCTGGTGTTTTTGATGACATAAGAAGAGCAGTTGTTCTTGTGTCTGCACTGTCGATCACAGCTGCAGGTGGAGGCTGTCAGGTACTGTCTACAGCAGCAGAAGAAGCACCGCATCAGGTCGTGGAACAGGTGACCAGCAAAGAACATGTAGATCCAAGGGTTGCAGCAGCTGTTGAGACTGGCCAACAACATGGCGATGATGAAGGCCATGTCTATAGGAAGAGACACAAAGGAAAACAAATGATTCATATTTTGGTTAATATCTATTCCTACAACAAATAAAGATGGAAACTTTGCAACTTTATTATTACTTTTGTTTCTTACTATAATATATCACCGGGTGACACACAACCCATGTCATTTATATATGTCACAAAAAATGTGTTGTCATTACTACATAGGGTATATAACATTTGTAAGGTGTATGAAATGCTACAATGACAATAAAAAACAAAACTTTGCATCTTTTTAGAATAATTCCTGATAGAAAAAAATAGAGAATGTTAAAAGATAAGTCCATTATCTTTTTTAAAATATTTTCCTTATTGTCAGCAAATCCCATAAAAAAGAAAACCAACAATCATTTGATCCTACTAACAAGTACCCAAAATCAAAATAAAAAACATCAGTGAGAACAATGTTGCACTTGATGACATATCTTTCTTGGAACATGGGAACTTGAGTCAATCCCACATATGCCATTCTGCTATTGTAAATACTCCCAACAAATACAGTATTTGCTCTTGTGTGAGTGACTATACTAAAAAACTTTTTTTTTTAAAATGAAACTTCATATATGTGAGCTGTTTTCAAATATTTATGTGTTCAATAAAAACAGGCAGGAAGATGAAAAATATCGATATACTGACTAACACATGGTTTGTTTTGGTCTTTTCCATGGGGTTTGTTAACAGAGTAAAAATACAGAATATACAGAGCCCTGTGTCTCACCTAATACCAGTGCATACTGGAATAGGCTCCAGCCCCCTGCTACACTGAACAGGACAAGTGATTCTCTAAAAAGCCTCTAAAGTAGCACGTTTGTCTTCATTTCAGTGAGAAACAATCATCTGGTTGTGGGATAAAGTCCAAACTCACTGTGTGTGCTTTTGTGAATAATTTCTTTACTTCTTTCTTTCTTTAAACCAAAACTAAAAGTGCAACTTTTAGTTTGGGTTTTTGAAATGTATTTGCATTAAAACCACTCTGCATTTGATTCTTACTTTATATGGTTGAGTCCCTGATTAAAGCAGCTGTGACTCTATTACACACATCACTGCGATCACAGAAACATTTGGGATTACAGTTAAGAAAAAAAAATTGGAGGTTGATGGATGCCACACAAATAGAATTTTAAGCTGCTTGACACATTCATGTAACAAATGTGATGAATGCCTCCAATTAAAAGAGGCTGACCTGAGTGGAAACAAAAAACCTTTTTTTCTCATTTATTCAGTTGATTAAATTTCCAGTCGTTAGAGGCACAGAGCACCTTGAAGAAGCATGCCATTTGAACAGTGGAAAATGGAAGACTTCCAAGTATTTTTTTAAAATCTTTTTAATGGGGTGAGAGAGATTTAGTGAGCATTGTCTTCTTCTCTCCTCAAGTGAAAATGCTGACCTGTTCTCTTTGTGGTGCTCTGACTCCCTATAGTCCTTTGCTTTACTGTGAGAGGTGAGCTGTGTACAGTGTCAACCAAATAGCCTGTCAAAATTATGAGAAGAGATAAGTCAAACACCCTGTCCAGAGCTCCATGATTATTTGGCGATGTAAGATCTTGGCCGCAGAGGGAACAAAGTCCTATTAAGGCAGGATACCACAGAATGACATTCAAACTTTTCTTTTCTGCCCTGGTACAATTCACTTTGACTTGTAGTACATTCACTTCTTTCTTGTGTTGCCAGAAATGAAAAGAAAAACATTAATCTTGGCTCTTTTTATGTAATATCATGATATGCAACTCTTGTGAGATTAAAAGAGAAATGGAAAGGAGACAATTATGAAATCAAAAGAAGGACTTTAATGATACTGCCATTACTTATTTGATTAAGAACACGCACTACATCAAAGATGATTTTGAGGATAAAAAGTTAGAGAAAGATCGCATGAGCGCACACAGGCGGATTGTCCTTCAGTATCTGTGGATCCCCTATGGATTGAGCAATGTAATGATATGATGAAGGTTGAGGCTCTGGAAGAAAGTGTTCATGGTTGCACACAGTGACTGAACTGAGCGATAGGAAACTCACCCGCACAGATGCTTAACTTGAATGACATTTACTTCAAAGAGAAGGCAATAAAGTCAGTGAAATCTGAATGATCTTCCTTTTCACTCAGGTTATGACTTACATTTTCCTTTGAGATGAATATCAATTGAACAGCTGACTAACATACAGAATCTACCTTTTATGAAACTGCTCCACATCCCTAAAAACATATTGAGGTATTTCACAGTGTTGCATCTCTCTCTCTACCCTCTCCTCTTCTTTCTCCCATGCACGTGACAAACCTTATATCTGTTCCTTCTTGCTTGCATTTTAGGTTTTATGTGCAATTGTTCATTACTGTACAAACTGTCAGTAATAAAAGCTACATTAAACAACTATTTTCATTTCAATCTCTTGATGTCATATCGTAAATCATTTTTCATAGTGTCACTGTTCAATGAAAACCATGTATCACCAAATTTGGCGATTTCAGTTTTTTTCACTGAAGATTTATTGTTCTGTTATTTGTTCAGAAAATGCTCCTCTTCAGCCAAATAAACCATTCAGTTATCTAAAAAAAATGCATCTTCACGGTCTGTCCTTTTTCCATGAAGAGTTGACATGTTAGAGATCCAGAGTTTACATTGGACAACAACAAATTAGCCTTACCTACGTACAGCAGTTCACTGTTTCACAGTTAAGTGTTGCTATTTCAGCTATGTTAAATAACTATAAATCATTTCCTCATTAATAAAGACATGCTAATTGTGGCTTTTTGCCAAATACATATTGAAATAGTCACACATCACGTTAACTAATGCTAAATGACAATTAGAAATAACCTGCAATACAGTGGTTTCACCCATCCATCCAAGCCATGAGGGCCCCTATAGTATACACTACATGCATTATTGGTTTCAGTGTGTTTGTTTTTCTTATTTTATGCCAAGCTAAATCTCGGAAGATGACTTAAACAGGAAGAGAGATACTTAGGCTACATTTATTCTATTTAAACGATATCTTCAGAATCTCTAAATGATCTGTATGAACGCTCATGCATGTTTACAAGATAACGTAACTCGAAAGGTTATGGAACATATTTGCTCCTCGACTCCTTTAATGGCAGACTTGAAAGATATGAGATAAAAACAGTACAAATATGCAGTTAAATAGACATCACTGGTGGGAGCAGAGGGAGAAAGAACCTCTTTGATGTCCTGGTACATTTACTCTCCCAGTGGCTCTGAGGACTCTCTCAGGGCTAATAACCACTCTAAATGACGTTCTCATTCATCTGAGTCACTCTAGGAAAGTCTGAAGTTAAACACCATTGTGTTGCCTTGGAAGTGAGGTGGACTACTTATACATTCCCAGAGATACTTTGTGAGGACAAGGAATAACCTTTGTACGTTTGAGACACTTAATGTTGAGTTACTGTTGTAGAATTCCAGACTTTTTCCCCACATCACAGAGTTTATGGGGCAATAAATTCACCAACATAAATCTTGGACAAAGCTGATACTCTGAGCTCTTGGCACACTGGGAGTAATATCTTGATAAAGCAGTTAATATTATCATTAATCAAAATGTTTTTAACAAGGTAAATCACTGCTTTTGGAGATATTTATAGCAAGATTATAACTCAAACTGCATTTAGAAAGAAAGGTTTGTCTTTACCTTCTCTTGGTGCAGCAGGATCCCAAGCAGACCACATCTGGACAAAGAAAAAGGGAGTCCAGCATACGATGTAGGCAAGGACCACCACAAATGTCATTTTCACTGTGCGGATTTTTGCTTTTGAAATGAGCCTCACGCTGCTCACACGAGAGAGGGGATGAGCGACTTTGGAGGCCCTTGGAGTGAGAGGCAGGAAGTGGTCCCTCTTGGTTTTTAAATTGACATTCTGCCATATTTTAAAACATATCAGGCCATAGCAGATGCTTAAAATTGCCACTGGGAAAATGTAAATGCTGAGGCTCATCCATGTGATGTATGCTTTGGCGCCCCACGGCTGCACAAAGTCCCCCCAGCAGTCATACACATCGTTCCCGACCTCCTTAAGAGAAAATATGTACACTTGAGGAGTGCTGAATATCAAACTAAGCACCCACGAGGCAATCACACAGAAGCGATCCTTTCTCTTGCGCACTGATCGAAGTGGCTGGCAGATCGCTAAGCACCTATCGATGGACATCAGGACAAGCATGTAGGTAGATGCAAACATACCTACGACTTGCACGTATTTGACCAACCTACACAGCAAATCCGGCCCGTAGAATCGAAACGTGATATCCCAAATGAGTTGCGGCAAGACCTGAAAGATTGCAACGACGAGGTCTGCGATGCTCAGGTGCTTCATGAAGTAATACATCCGAGACTGGCTGTGCTTAGTGGTGTGGACAGCCCACAGGACGCACAGGTTGCCGGTCAGTGCGAGCAGCATCACCAGGACCAGGACTGTCACTTCAACTTTGGCCACTTCTTCATTCCGTTTCAAAGGATTCACTGTGATGTTCCCCAAATTGCTCACGTTTCCACGACTTGAGTTGCCCCATGACACATTCTGCGCACAGCTATCCTGCTCGCGTAAAAGGTCCTCCATAGTGCGTAAAAGCGCCACTTTGGCGCAGCCAGCGGTCACATCACAAACCCATACTCAGGACCGTTATCCAGAATAAGGTTGTTCTTGTCCTGCGCTGTTTACTGCCAGGTCACTCCGTTAAAGTTGGTCGGGTGAGTTGCCCTCAGGTTAAATGAATGGATAATCCAAAGTCAAGATTCCCGTCTGCAGAGGAACGTAATGTAACACTTTTATTAAAAAAAAAAAAAAAAAAAAAAAAAAAAAAAAAAAAAACTCTGATTCACTGCACACCTATTTCAAAAAATTTGAACTATCAAAACTTTACAAAAAATTATATAACTATAACCATATCAAGCTTACCTTTAAAGCGACTGCGTAGTTGTTTATGGACCCCAGAGTACCACAGTCCTCATCACACGCTACGCCCAGTTTGTCTGGTTTGCTGAGGCACTGTATCCTATCAATGTCAGTAACTCCTTCCCCGATCTTGTTTCCCTTTGAAGGAAACTGTCTGGGTTACGTATGAACAGACTGCAGATTTAAGTCTGCAAGATATAAGAGTTTAGGTTTAACTTTGCAGAGTGCAGTGACCTTTAATACCATTTCAGCGATTCTATCTCGTATTGTGCAGTTCTGAGTCAGTGCTTTTGGGATCAACGTTATTTGAAGTGATCCCTTGTTTGACTCAAAAGCAGAGGAAAATCCATTCTGACCTACAGTGCAAAGGCAAGAGGTATTTTTCCAAAGAAAAGCACAAGTGTGCCAGTGTGAGTCATTAAATCCACCAAACATGCTGATGCTGGGCTCGTTTCTTTTCAGGACCATACATTGAAGGAAAAGATGATTAAGAATTACAAAAACAACCATACTTACTTTCAAGCAGCAGTCAAATTATGAGCTGTGGCTGTTTAGATGTCAGAAATCAGATATATTGGAAAGTTTTGAAATGAAGCTTTTATCTATTTAACTGATAGCGACTTTTTAAGTTATCATTTTGTTGTTTTTTCATTTCATTTGCACAATAACCTGAACGTTTATTGTGCAATATTGTAAAGTACCTATCAGATCATCTAGAATAAGTATCTGTCAGCTTGTTAGCTGTGATTTCAATGAACCTACAGTAGATTTCCTATTTTATTCAACCACAAAGAGGGAGGTCAGTTTTGCTTTTGCTTAAGGAGAATGGTTTGTTATTCTCAACCATAACATGAGCATGTGAACATTACATGTACACTGCGAAAACCTTTGTTCCTCTGATTTTTGAAGGACTCAGTTGAATGCTTGCAGGTGCTGTATTGTCAGCTGATTAGCCCTCATGAGAGATGTCTTGTTGAATGTATGCTAGATACAATCTGACCAGACATGTTGGCAGATAAGTGGGTTTCTTTTTTCTGGAATACCAATTCATGTACAGTATATGTCTGTGTTTTTGTCAACCAACAGTTGACCTACAAAAAATCCACAAATGTGAAACAAAACAAAGTGCTGCAAATTATTACTAAACTTTATTCATCATAGATCACAGTGAGATCACCAGAAAAAGGCTAAAAAGGGGTTGTTGGCATCAGCCATCCATCTGAGAGTTTCAGTCTCGATAATACAGTAACACCTTGTAATTCATATCTTACGATCCTGAAAGGATGCAATACTCTATATTTTCAGTTTTGGTTATCAAATGACATTAATCACTGTATGATCACCTATTAAAATCAATTTAAACAGTCTTACTTTGCTTGTGCAATACGCTTCCACAGGGGAAAGGATTTGAATATCTGATTAAGTCAGTTTGGATTGGCTACAAAAACATGATCACTGAAAAAAGTGCTTTGTATGCTAATCTAGGGAAATGCTATTCTTTTCATTTAACTGGAACATGATGATGAAGATTAATATCCCCTAAACAATTAGATGTTTTATTTATTTAGTAAATTAGGTTTGCAACTTTCTGTTTCTAAGGTTGCCTGCTGGAGTCAAGATGTTGCTGCTCTGCTTCTGTTGAGATGGATTTGGCACCTATAAGAAAACCTCCCAGGTGATTCTCTTAGGAGTTGATTGTAGGACAAGAAGGAAGATTTCAAAAATTAAAAAAAAAATTAAAAAAGAAGAAGAAGAAAGAGAAGATGTGGTGAAAATACACTGAATAAAATGTGGAGTAATATTATTATTATACTTAGAAAAACCTTGTTTACAATTTCCACACAGACATCCCTAGTGAATTAAACGCACAATATGTAATTTCAGCAGCTAGGGGGCTCACAATCAAAACAATAACAAAAGACGGCGTGTGATGATGGTGTGAAGTAGCAAGGGATCATGGGAGTTGTTGTCTTCATTGTTAAATAATCAGCTTCACCGGATACAATTACTCCGAAGCTCATGGTTCAGGGTGTTTTTACCAGGAGCCAAATTATCCGCAGAGGTCTCCTCCTCTCCAGAACAAACGGACCCACTGATTACAGGTAAAAACACTGAATAAAGCTGTTTCATCTAAGAGACCCATGGACAGCGACCCATGGACGTCAGATACAGGCTGTTAGCTCAGCTGCTGCTAACACTTCTCCTCTTCTCCAAAAACAAACGTACGTGCAGTTTAAAATCATTAAAATACAAATTAAAACTGTTTAACCTAAAAAATCAGTGTTTCTTCTACACAGTTTGGTGACGGCCAGATGTCAGATACAGGCTGTGAGCTGAGCTGCTGCTAACACTTGTTCGGTTTATTTCTCTCATAACTTTACATTCAGATGTAGAAGTCTCCTCTTCTCCAAAAAAAAACGCACGCGGAATAAAATCGTTAAAATATTAATTAAAGCTGTTTTACCTTAAAAACCAGTGTTTATCCAACAATGTTTGGCGACCACCAGACGGCTGTTAGCCGAGCTGCTGCTAACACTTCGGCTTTTTCTCATATGACATAAGTTCCAGATGTCATATGAGTCCGGTTTCTGCTGGGAGCCGAATTATCCACAGAAGTCTCCTCTTCCCCAAAATCAAACGTACACACAGATTAAAATAGTTAAAAAATACTACTAAAAGCTGTTTCACCTAAAAAATCAATATTTCTGCAGCTGTTTGTTTCCTGGAGGGGCTGTTAGCCGAGCTGTTGCTAACATTTGTTTATCTGAAACGGTCCATTACTTTTATTAAATTATAGATTTCTCTGGGTTTGAAAATTGTTGGAAACATTTGGGATAATGTAAGTACACAACTCAACATCATATATAACATAGGTCTAGTTGTTTTTAATCATTTTAATGTGGAATAATTATATATTATACCTTTAACAGAAAGTATATTCTCAATAAAGTCTACATACCAATAAACATTAAGTTCAAGCAAAAAATACTTGTAAAGTTTACTAGCAAATGTATGTTTTCATGACTAAATTTTACACACACTACCACCTCATTTACTTGCAAATTGTTTTAAAAAATACTTGTTTTTTTTTTTTTTTTTTTTTGTTTTTTTTTAATTTTTTAACTGGCTGGACCTAGTTATTATTTTTTGCATATTTAGTAACATTTCCTTTAAAACTTGGTAACAATTTCCACCCAGAAATTCCTTCTAATTTTTACTCTGGACATTCTCAAGTTTACTTTACAGTGGAGTATTAGAGTATTTAAAGAATACAAAACATGAAATTATGTTAGCCAACACTGATGTAAGAGATAATTGCTGGTAATGGTAATGACAAACATTTCTAAATCAGTGCCACCAAAAATAATTTTAAGAACAACTTTCATTAAAATGCCATCACTTTGCAAGAAATTTAAAGTGCATTCACTTAACATATGACTTTCTTTTAGGTCTTTTAAAAGGAACTCTTTCAACAATTGTATGTTCAACAGTTCACAATGTGTTGTATCACCCCAACCTAAAATATTTCCACACACCAGTTTGGTAACCACTGCCATAAAAGAATAACTGTAACAAAGTGGGCTTGGGCTCCAAATTTGAAATAAAACACTTCTTCTCAAACCAGTTTTTTTTTCTTGCAACCATATATTTACTCAGAACGATTTGCTCTGAAACTTGCATGGAAACTGATGATAGAAGGCTGTTATGAAAAGGTTAGACTTTGGGAGACATCTTCATCTTCAGGACATCAAGCTCAAGAAAAAGCTTTTGAAACACTTTGAATGTATATTTCAATTTTGGTGGGTAACTCAAGTTCATTGCATCGATAAAGTCTATGAGCAGAAGGTAAGCCTTTGCCACACTTCACCTCTTTTCCCTCAAGGATGATCCACACATGGGCAGGGGTGTAGCCTTCCTGTGGCACTTATCCATGGATGATTAAGATCTTCAATCCACGATGAATATGGTCCTCTTTGATGGCTTCTTAGCTGACATGTTGTCAAAAACATGTAAATCAGTGATCAGAAGTCAATAAACTACCCATAATTTACTTGAAAGCCCTAACTATGCAGAAGTGAATTTATTGCAGAGAACAATATGTAATGTCATAAACAAATCGAAACATAATGTCAGCTATTGGCAATGGAGGCCTGTCACAGCATTCTAAAAGGGCAAGTTCAGAAAGGTGTAACCTAATTTAAATTGCTTAATGATGTGCCAAAAGAAACCCACTGTCAGCATGGAGAGATGCTCCACTGTCTTTGGATTTTGGTCACATTGACCTGACCTATATGCAAGAACTAGAAAGACTTTGGATTTAGTTGAGTCTGTCTCTGGAACCACTTGTCTAAATTGACACTGTAGGATATTAGACTGAGAAATCCAGGATTAGATGGAGCAGCTGTTCTGTCCAACGTTTTAACTGGCACGTGGATGTGTAGATGACTGAATTTTCTCCTTTGGAATAAATTTCTTTTAAACACACCTCATATTACCACCAAATTGTCAGACAAATCAAGACAAATTATCAACAAATTATTCATCTGTGAATAAGCCACTGTAGATGAATATTAGCCAGGAATGACCCTCATATAAAGTATATGAGTCTACTGGATCTCTGTGATGAATCAAGAGAAATTACAGACATCAAATAAGTTGCTGTTAAATTGTTATCATTTTATGATATTAGCAGCCATTTCAGCTGCTAAGAAGGCAAGTAAGGCATTTTGGCTAGCAGAAAATACATACAAAGTGAACTATTACAGGTTCAGTAAAATAACAATCTGCTTAGTGGCTGGCAGATCAGACTGTGGTTGTACTGGGCAGCTTCCAGTAATGAATGTACGGAGTCCCTAAGGTCCCAAAAGGTAATTTTTTTTATCTTGTGTGTACAACATAAAAAATACCACCTTTTGGAACTTTAGGGGCTACATGAACAACATAGCATACTGACTATTCAAATAAAGCAATGAATGCTGCCATACTTGACATCAACTAACATCAACAAACTCTTAAAAAATATAAACGTAAATAAAATTTACCCCTATCTGTGATAATAACTTGTACGCACAAGACTTTAGGGGCTCCGTATGAATGTGTAACTCATCGAATACATATAAATATGGATGTCATGACTGCTACCCAAAAGTGAAGCAAAAACATCTAAATCACTCCGCTGGTGGCTGGTATAGGTCATAAATCCTGATCCTCCATGTTAGCGAAAGGGACATGAGCCAAACTAAAAAATCAAAGAGCACATCAAATAACTTTTTCCCAAAGACAGTTTTTCCATTTTATGCCATTCTTATCATGCTGATGGTGATGAGTGCTCATTTTTCTGATAAATATTTGACAATCTCAAAGGGGATGTGACTTAATGATTGACAGCTCAAACCGCCATCAAACGACTCTACTGCGCAGACTCCAAATGACGTCACACAGGCAAGTTGTCAGGTCCTAGAAAGGAGATATTTTGACTTCAGTTTTGCATAGCGGTGGGAGAAAGTGAAAGTGTGTTCTCTATGTGAAAATGATCAGGGCATTCCTGAAAAAGAGAAATGCTCTCAGAGAAATAAACTTGTATAAATAAATGTTAAAAACAACAACAAACAAACAAGAAAATCCCCTTCTCCAACCGAACAACAGAGCTGCAGTTAATGTTACTTGGTGTGTGATGGATCAAATGTACATATCAAATCAGGGATACATAATTACCAACAAACACCAAGTAACACAATAAATAAAAGGTGACATTAAAATCACCGAAATAATAATTTCTTGTAGAATTTAAAGAAATAATTGAGGTTATAATTACAGAGCCAAAAAATCTTTTTTTTTCAGTGTAGTGAACCAAGGATCTTTTTTGAAAAGAATGCCACCTCTTCTCACTAACTTCCGATACATATGCCAGATGGCTGATATGCACTATTTCCCTGAATCAATATGATGGGTAAAAACTGCTAGCGTTTTCATATGCAGGTTCTGGTTGATGCTGGTGACATTTTATGGTCAATTCATCATTCACCATTTCATAAAAACAAGTTGAGGAAGTTGCACATAAAACATGTCGACCTGGGTTATGATCTTTTAGAAATATGTGCTATTAAACTGCAGATATGACACACACAAAATGCATAAAGCACCAAAACAGATGAAACACAAACAAACTCCAAAAGAAATGACTCGGACTGTAATGGCCAAAAGGCTGTGCAAATATTTTATCATTAATTCAAAAGCATCTGAAAGAAATCACCAATATAGAATGGCTCATTACTTCACTATAATACAATAGGTGTCAGACATGAATTTAATGAATAGTACCTTGCATCAGGGCCCCACTAACTTCTACTTTTCTGAAGATCACATAATGTATTGTACACACCATCCCTCTTAAAAGTTGTATTGAACCTTTATATTACACTAAGCATTAGCAGCTGGGCACACCCCCAAGCCTTGAAACTCTGCTGTTGTGTACATATTTTGTTGTTTGAGTTAAATACTCACATAAAATGAAATTCAATGGGATGAAACTTGGGTATACTAAAACATTTTTTTTGCTAAGGCTCTTAGCTCTTCTCACAGTAGGTATAGCATTCATTAGAAGCTCAATAAGAAACCTGCCTGAAATGCTCTGCTCAGTAATTATTCGTGTTCACAGAATTATTCATTATATGTATGAGAGATAATGCATCTTAAAAAGTTGGGAAAGACAGGTGAACACTAATAACGCAGGTCTGCCAGACATTATGTCCAATGGCCAATCAGTCTGTTATTTAAGGAAGATGAATTCCATTATATTTTGCTTTAAAATTACTTTTTACATTACTCTTTACATAATTTTGCACTGACATACTGTATTTGTGAATTAAAACATATTTTCCTGGAATCCAATGAACCTTTATGGATTCTACCAAGTTAGAAGCCACATTTTCCATAAGAAAGATTAAAAGGTTTGCCGTTTCCTTCTTCGGAAATGATTGATTTGTATTCTGATTGTATCATTTTGATGGATATGTAAATTAGTCCTTAAAACTTTGCACCCAGTTACTTTTCAAAATATAACTGGGCCCTGACCTGACCTGACTAAAATGCTTACCCTGGAAATATGTTGTTATTGCTGGACAAGTGATCCCACTGATTGGGTGAGAGCCTGTTAAATGACTGCTAGGAGTTCTAGTGAAATGTGTTATTGCCAGATTGTACAAAAAAGCAAATGGTAACTGAGAGCAGGCAAATGTTTTTTTACACTCTCCTTAGATCAACAAAGGGGATGACAGCAACAGGGACTAAAATGCAAATACAAAAATGTGATATATCTGACTGTATTTATCTTTCAGATGCAGCAGAATTGAAGTGTCCACGGGGTGGAAACTGACACTAGCCCAAACCTGATCCAACCCATGTTATACTCTTGCTATTCATTCTTCAGAGAGAGAGATCTGCATGCTTTGGAAATGCAGAAAGTCCATCTTACCAATCAAAAGTAACCAGGGAATAATCACATACACATGGCCTATACAGGCTAATACACACTTGCAAAAATACAAGTATCCATTGTTCTTTATATTTTTTTGTGCCAATAACACTTAACAAATTGCAGCCACAAAGTAACTCACTCATTTTGTAACAATAGACTACTGTTTCATTATCTATTGGTTAATATAAAGTCCCAAAGTACTGAGAATTTGATTGATATCATTAAACTCACAACATTGCCTCATCTGAATATCAATATTAAACTATTAAAAACCAGAACAGAACTATGTGCGGGCATGATCACAAGTTGGACAAGGTTATAATTGTCCCAAAGTGAACCAGCCATGTCATTTGGGATTTTGAGGAGATCTCATTACTCATTACTGACTGTTAGCTTGTCAGGATAATGCTATGTTACACTCTATACCTGTCCTATTTCCAATAAAAAATGGACATTGACAGATAATATTTGAAAATAATGAAATGTGAAATGTGAACCTGACACAAGACTGAAACTGTACACAACAAAATGAATGAAAGAAATCCAGTTCAGAAATCTATTGAAATATTATCTCAGGGAATTCTTGTAGCCAGGTGAAAATGATGGATATTGTTTATTACTGTAGAGTGGCAAGATATCTAACACATGCAGCACACACTAATTATTTTGTTTTATATGAAAACTGCCAGAGCCAATACAAAAGTTGTTTATTTGTAATACAGTCACTGAATGTAACACAGCTATCTGGTCTTACATCATCTTTTTCTTCTTTTAATATTCCCAACATGGAGTATCTGTATACATGTGGCTTATATGGAGTTTTTCTTATTTTGTTATACCTACACCAACATCTCATTGTATATTAACTAACCATACCATGACAGACACTGTATGATATGGAGATGGAAAATTATAGCAAAAATATCTTGTTACACAAAAATACCTTGACATAAAACAGATGAGTGTTACAATGAAGGCTCTTCAGTAAGGAAAAAATCATGTAAATAGACAGAAAGTGGCTACAGTCCTGCCCACACATAAACTCAGAAATGTCAGGCAGTGACTTTGATTCAAATGCATCTATATGCATCATCAGTTCATTGGGATATTTTAAAATCAAGTTGGCGTGTTGTGACAGACTTGGTGATGTAAGTGAAGAGGCAGCCTGCTGTGGGAATGCCTGAACACACAAGGGTCACCACAATACAAGGATAACAACCCTGTGTGTTGGTTCAGCTGCCCTGTGGTTTCCAAACACTCACACAGGTATAAACCAGCAGTCACTCTCTAACTCTTAACCTGAAGCATGTGTGTAGTGGTGAAAGGGTCAGAAATCACATGCAGAACTAAGTCACGTTAGCGTGACTAACACACGGTTTGTGTGAACACTGCCAATCAAAACAAACGCTGTCTCTAAAAGACTGAAAGTCTTTTTTCACTTAAATGTGCCTATTGTCTGTATGACATCTTTAAGGAATGTGTTAAATTTGCTCAAGTTTTCTCTCTGGTGCACATTTTTTATATTTTAGAATATGTATACGATTTTTTAAAGAGAATTTTGTTGTTGTGGGTGACTGATAAAAGTTGCTAGTCTGATTTCCACCATACCTGAAACAAAAAAGGTAGTAAACAGAATATAATTACACTTATTAGGTGTAAGTGTTGCTTAAGTTAAAGTCCCCCTCCTCCCAAAAATATGTTTTTTCTTCTTGCTCCTACAGTTAAATGTTTGAGTTTCACTGTGCAGAATGATATATATGCAGAGTTTGACACTAGAAGGCTGTTTACACATTCATCTGCTGAAAGTGGAAAGTTTCTCTGTGTTCTTTGAAATTGGGGGTGGGCCTATGAGCAAGATTTGTGACATCACAACTAGTTTTGAAACCAATGCTAGTCCAATTTTCAACTTGTGTACATAAACTTCTGAGATGAAACATAGATTCTGACATTTCAATGAGGACAAAGGAGGAGATGCCATGTTAAGAAGCACAAGCTATTGTTCCAAGCAGAGTATTTTTGTATGCCTTATGGGATTTTTAACTAAGTTATAATTAATACTGACTAAGATTTTTGTCCTGATTGTTTTGGTGGCACATATGGTTACTGGTGGTAATAGCAAATACATTTCAATAATGCAAGTCCCAGACTTCAGTTTGAAATGACAGGTAGTGACCACTGAAAACAACGAACACACTTTGAATGGCAACTCTTTCAGACATGCAACACAAGAAGGGAAATTACATAAATACATTGTATACTCATAATAATTTATCTTTGTTAATAACATCTCTCATCTGAAGTAGGAGCAATGTCACAATCAATGACTAAAGGTCCTGCACACCTGCACAGGTATTTCCACTTATTCTGAGTTGAGTGGAGTTGAGTGGTGCCCGCATCGATTGATACGTTTGATAAAAGTTTTAAGTTGTCCTGCCATGTGGTTACAACAAAGCTAACAGAATGTGAGGGAAATGTCATTCAAGCACAATCTCTACACAAACATATTCTGAGAGAAGAGGTTCAAACAAGCTCATTAAGTAAAAACACATGTGTAGGTGTGTGTCAGGCCTTTATAGGTGTTTTAAGGTGTAATGCATAGGATATTGATTTACAACTTAATATATTAAGTAAACAAATGAAAAAATAAAACAAATGAAAGTGGCATGGCCAAAAATATTGGTACCCTTAACTTAATATAAGCACAGCCTTTGAAGGCAATAACTGCAGTCAAGCTCTTTCTGTAACTCTGAATAAGGTTTCTACACTTCTCCACTGGTAGTTTGGCCCACTCTTCTTGAGCGATCTGCTCCAGTTCTCTCAGGTTGGATGGATGCCGTCTCCCACCTGCAAGTTTCAGCTCTTTCCACAGATGTTCAATGGGATTCAGATCAAGACTCATGCAGGCCACTTCAGAACGGTCCAACATTTTCTTCTCATCCACTCTTGGGTCCTTTTTGATGTATGTTTGGGATCATTATCCTATGACTAAGACACAGCTTTCTGACACTGGGCTGTATGTTTTGCTCCAAAATGCCTTGATAGTCTTCTGATTTCATTATGCCCCACACAGATTCAAGGCACGCAGTGCCTGAGGCAACAAAGCATCCCCAAAACATCACTGAGCCTCCGCCATGTTTCACGGTGGGCATGGTGTTCTTTTCTTTGAAGGCTTCATTTTTTCTTCTGTAAATATAGGGTTGGTTTGACTTACCAAAAAGCTTTAATTTTGTTCATCTGTCCAAAGTACATTCTCCCAGATCGACTGTGACTATTCAAATGCATTTCAGCAAAGTCCAGTCTGGTTTGTATTGTGTCTCCCTCTCAGAAGTGGAATCTTCCTTGGTCTTCTACCATGGAGCCCATTTTCATTCAGACAGCGATGGATGGTGCAACTTTAAACTATTGTACCTTGAACTTGAAGATCAGCTTGGATCTGTATTTAAGTTTTGCTTGTTTCTGTCTTGACCATTTGAGCAATCCTTCTGTTCAATCTTGAGCCAATTTTCCTCTTGTGACCATGTCCAGAGATGTTGGCTACAGTTCCACGAGCATTAAACTTCTCTAATAATATTGGCAACAGTGGTCACAGAAACATCAAGCTCTTTGGAGGTGGTCTTGTAACCTTAATGTTGACCATGCTTGGCTATTTATTATTTTTTCTAATGTCTTCAGACCACTCTCTAATTTACCTTCCTGTTCAATGTGATATACACAGTGGCAAAAAATAGCAGAATGAGTCATTTTCTCCTTTTAAACTGGTTGCATCAGTGATTATAAAATTGAAAACACCTGTGATACTAATCAAAACACAATAGTCTGCTTAAAGTATCACTACAAATCAATTATTTCTTACAACTTCTAAAGAGTACCAATAATTTTATCCACATCTGTGAGTACAACAAAGGACCGTCTGCACTTCTGTGACTAAAGAAATATAAAAAGTTTGATTTTTCCCATTAAATCTTTGAAATTGTACAACTATATTAGCTGAGTGAGAAAATAATCATCACTTTGTTTTAGGGCCGACAGTTTCAACAACTACTCCAGCACATGGACCCAATTTAAAGGTACAGGGATAAATGCCAAGTCCACAGAAAATCCATAAGATAGCAGTGTACAGCCTCTGGCACTATTCTTAGAGGATAACATATGAGTTGTAGCATCTGTAACATTTGCATCTGAGCTCAGTTAATGGAAAATCAATCACATGCATGCGTCTAATCAGGTTTCCATGAAAACTGCTACAGTACCTTTCAGTGACATGCCCTTGTACAAAAGTACCTCATTATTCTGTAATGCTATAAATTAGATCCCCAAGTTTACCTTTACCAGGTAAACTTCTGTGATGGAAACAGCCTTTGAGAGCACCAGATTGTGAATATTTCAATCAAATGTTTGAATGGTTTACAAAATATTGGAAGTTATAGTTTCCCACTGCTGTTTTACCTTAAGAACTGATACACCTCCAAATCATGCCTGTTTATTTATTCTAGGTCAATTCAACTTGGTTTAAGATTATACTCCCATTGAGTACATTTATTTCAACGTGGAGCTTTGTTAAACCATCAGGGGAGACTGCTTGATTTGATGATCTCATGTAAAGCACTTGCTCATAGCTGTATGGATTAAACAATAATCTGATTTTCAATTTAGGTTTTAATTAGATTTAAAATTTTCTACGTTTACACAGTTATTTTTATGGAGCAACATGATTTTACAGAATTACACTACAACCTGTAGTTGGATGTTGGCCCCAAAATGATTCTGACAATCTGATGCATGATGCAGACAAACTTTAGAGACAGACAAATATCATAGAAAAGTTGGTACAGCTCAACAAGTTACAGTATAGTAGATGAAATCTGTTTCATCATTCATTTTGAGTATTAATTCTTCAACTACAACTTTTTGTCTTTGTACATGTCACACTAATGCCAAAGTTAAAGACATTTTTTCAGAAGTTATACTTTGTATTTCCTGAGGGAAAATTCTTCCTCTTCCTCTGCATTTCACACTGAGTGGGCAGCCAGAGTACAGCACCTTGGAACAAACCAATTTTTACATCAAAGTAGGTCTTGCCTTCAGATTCATAGTTATATAATCACTTAACATTTATGCCAGAGACTGCTTCTTTTTTAATGTCCATACCTGGAAATATTTATGAATTTTATGACAAAATGATATACATTTTGATTTAGAAATAATGAGAAACCGTTATATGAAACAGTATTCACTATAAAAGCTGGAGGAAAGGTAACTAGTATTAAGCTTTGAAGAGAGTCTTCTTTACGCCCATTAAATTGCACCAGATGGGGCTGAGCTGAGGGGATAAGATGTGTTAGAGGTGCGGCGAGGCATGGAGAGCTGTACCCCCCTCCATGAAGTGTGGGAATGTCCTGTTATACAACCATTGTGGGGAGAGGATTTTACAGTGCATGGAGCATGGCCTAAGGCAGTCAATACCAAGAGCAAGAGTGCAAAAGCAAGAGTAAATCTGTAATGTGATAAATCTCCAAGTAAAGCTGAATCAGATTGAATTTTAAATGTTACATATTTGCTCCTAAATTTTGGAGGAATGCTCAACATTTTTCTTTTAAGGAATAACTGGTTCCATCAACAGAGACACTCTCTCTATGAAATAATGAATATAAAAATACATAGAAAGAGAGTTTAGGATACTGTTTAAAGGAAAAGTGGGAAACTACAAGTCCTAATACATACATTCAATACATTAAGATATACAGATTTATATTAAGGTGCATATGAATTAGTTAAAGAATTAACTTGTAATTCTCCTGTAAGAGAAGGCCTATGGCTGGTTTGTTTGTGAACACGCAGTGAATATTTGCTTGTCTTGGAATAAGTCAATTGATAAATTTATATTATTGTATTGGGCACTTTGTTGTTGTTCAATACCATGTTAATTGCTGTTGTGTGTATTTCTGATTTTTTTTGTAACACTAAAAGGTAAACCACATTTTGAGGATAATTCTGAAAGAAAAATATGTAGGTTGATATTGATTAGATTATATGGATTTGTTTGTGTTAGTGTTGTCTTTATAAGAAACAGATTTATTTGGTTTAGCTGCAGCTTCTCACATTGAGCAATGTATATCGCTGAGGCTTTTTTTGGCCACTCATTTGATTTCAATCATATTTGAAGTTTATTGTTCTATGTTTTCTTTCATTCACTTCATTCCCCCTTCTCCCCCGCCCCTGCTTTTCTGAACTATCAGCTCTCTATCTGTTTCTGTCAGCTGTCCTATCAGTGCAGATCGCCGCTTACCTCCTCCACCTCCAGTTCATCACTCCAGTGCCCAGGTCTGAGCTCACCAGGCACCCGCTCGTCTCCTCATAATCCAGATCTCAGTATTCTTTTCATCCACCACCACCAGTGTCTAGACTCCATCAGGGGATATCCTACTCACAACCCCCTTATGATGTCACACGTGTCACTAAAAATAATTGTTCATTAAAAAATAAAGACTGTCCTGAATGAGCTGTTATTGTACAAATGAAAGAAGATCTTGTGTTTACAGATCACACTGGGACCATGCAAAATGAAAAGAAGATGGGGACTACATTTGAATTCTTAAAGAAATCCACAGACAATGAGTCTTAATGAAGAGGAAGGATTTTCATTTTGCAACGGAGGCTCTGTATCAATTGAGCCAACCAGGAATATGAGGCAGCGGTTAATAAGCTTGTGCCACAAAATATTGTTTATCCATAAAGGTAGCTTCAGCATCAACATCATAAATACATACAACATAAAATTGTTATTCCATTTTTATCATTTACCAAAAGGGCTTTTGAACAAGGTGCTTAATTTAAAACCAGAGTCCCAGACTGGTGTGGTGGACACAGCATGGATATGTTGAGAACACAGCTAAAACCTTACACTCCCTTCTATTCACTCCTGCTGATGGAAGATTATATTAAATTCTGATTCAATATTGGAGGAAGGAAAAAATTGGGTTCAAATATAGCAACGCATTCATTTAAATATACTATGAAGAATGATCATGTATTGTGATTTTACTGCCGGTGTGCCTGTACAGATACAATATCAGGTTTCAGTTATAGCTATCCACTAAAACTTGATGAAAACTTATTATAACTTGGATCTTATTTGAGATAATATCAATTATTTTGGTGAGCATAATGTTATTATAAATGATAGAATCTTGTCAAACAAGACACTGCTTCAGTCTGTGAAGTTGGCAGAAATGTGTTATTGTTTTAACAATTGGCTGGACAGATTTACAGTGTTCACACAGCACTTTATCATAGTTACACTGCAGAAGATGACCAATGTCCTTGGGAAACCAACATGCTGCCATAGTGTATATTGAAAATAACTTTGTAGCATATCGTTATTTCCTGTATGAAGAGCCCACTGGTGTCCTCTCAGAGCTTGTGTGTTCCCATGATCAAGATCAAGAAAAGAAAGCAGTGGTCAGTTGTGGAAACAGAAAGGATATCACACAGGGACAGACAATATCTGGAGTCCTGTCAACACTGTAACCCATAATCATAACAAAATTTAATTCAATAAACAAAAACTGCCGCTCCCATATAGCTTAGAGAAAGAACTGGGTAAAACTTCTAATATTACATATCTTGTCAAAAAAATAACAAGGTTTGGAAAAAGTGTTTTGTTTGGTAATTAATGTAAGCAAGATCTAGCAGGTACTAGCTGTGCTAACCAGTCATATGGCTGTGAATAATGTAAATATGCTCTGAATATAATGAAATTAAACCATCTCGGGCTCATGTCACCAATTAACAATTAATATATAGATAATACTATTGTTAATTTGTGCTATGAAGCAGTTGAATCAAGTTAATTCAACACTATGTAGAATATAGATTCACAGGTATCTAGCAGCTAATCATTAGATACATACATTCATTCATTTCCATTGTTTTCATAGGTATATTATCACATAACATCTCCCTATCATTGAATCAGAATTATTAAAGAACCTTCTAACTATCTATTAAATAATAGTTTGATGCATAGGCAATTTGTCTCCCTTACATTATCATTACAATTCTAACCATGTAGAGGTAATATTATTTTATTTATTTATTATTAGTTTATTTGTCAGGGACAATGCAGAAAAACATTGTAGCAAGTTAAAACAACATGACACAGATGCATTGCATAAAGGATTTCTAGCCAAGGCTAATTTGCAACCCCTGTCCATGGTTAGGCTTTTCTACTTAAAATGGGCATAAACATCAATATCAGAAATACATTAAATATATAAAAGCTTGTAATAAATAGTGACATTCTCAATAACGACAGTATTTATATTACAATAACTATCAATTTACATGTGTTGCATATGTGTGCATGTGTGAGTTCCTTGATTCACAGCATTAATGTAATATTTAACAGTGTATGTAACCATGTACGTACATGCAAAATCTGTGATGATGCATGTACGTATTTCTGTATGTACCTATTTGTCTACCTATATGTACATGCACATGGACATGATCATAGGTCAATGATCGCAGGTTTGGTTTTGTTTCAGCCAGTGTTTCACCTTTTCACCTTATTGAGGGCTACTCAAGCTCTGCATCTATTTCAATGCATCAAGTTAAGAGTGTGAACTCATAATAAGCAAGTTTTCTCCTTCTCCTTCACAGATGCCTGTTTAATAATTTGTTATCAGCAGCAAGAAAGTTAAATGTGATCTATAACTAAGTGATAATTATCCGCATTGTGAGGCAAGGCCTCTTGTCCCTAAAGCATCATTAGTGAGATGTGTCATTACTGTTGGGGCAATAAAAGACAATTCTGCAACAGAAACAAACACACTTTGTAGCTGAATGAGACATGCATGGATGCAATCGAGACCTCCACAGAGCCTACACTCAGTATGATTAAAAAAGATTAATCAAACAGTTAGTTTGTGAATGCAAAAAAATATACTATTACTCAATACTCAAACCCTTTTCCAGTAAACAGAGAAGCAAATGGACAAAATGACTCTGTTGAAACCAGAGGTGCATTTACAGTCTATGGTTAACTGTGATATGCTAGTTGTTGGTGGTGAAAAACAGGCCCAAAGCCATTAAAATAAATGTTCTTACTGGAAAAACTGAACAGCCAACTCCTTAGAGGGTCTTTTAGTACAACCTAATGCTGAACAAGACAATGTTCTAATTAATTTTAATGAACTAAAAACATACTGTGAAATAGTGGCAGCTATGCCTACACTTTGTGAACATTACATTATCAATGTTGTCACCTGGTAGCGACTTGTCAATCACAAGGTAGTCATGTCCTAAAGCATACCCTGCTTTATTGTCTTTTTTAAATTTAAATGGGACCATACTTTACAAAATGAACATCATGCTGTATTGAAGAAGAACTGAAACTGGTGATTGAGACCAGAAACAGTTTACTGAGGTAATAAATCAAGTGGGAAGTAGGGTCATTTTTTCACAGACTTCTATACAGTCGGACTTCTTACTGCAACCAGTGGAGTTGCCTCCTGCTGGCTATTAGAAAGAATGCAGGTTTAAGTCACTTCTACATTGGCCTCACTTTTCAGACCAGGAGGCCAATGTTTTTCCCCTAGGGGTGGCGAAGTTAACGCCTGCCCTACTCTGCCTCTGATTGGCTAGTACTCGTTGCCTTTGGTTAGGTTGGTTAGGTTTAGGCATGAGGACTGAGATTACAAATGTAGAGGTTACTTAACATGGCACAAGGTGTCACTGAATGGTTTGATGAATACGAAAATAATGTGAGTCAAATGCTATATGTCTTTTTGAGTCAACATATGTAAATATATTGTATGGGAGATTTTGGATCAACATTTCAGACAATGCAGTTTCAGACAAAACACAAAATGAGAGAAAATCTTCTGAAGAAAAGAATGGTGGTCAGCCCTCCAGATGAATTCAGAGGGTCGGAAAATCTGTCAGCTGAGGAGCACTGAATCTGTTCTGGTGCCTTGTGGTGACCCAACATATTATTTTGTGTCTGTAGTGTCTTCACTTAAAACTCACCATTATTGGATAGCCTTTTCTTAAATCATAAATGTTTTTTTAATATATTATTTTGGTCTTATTTTTTCATACCCCTTATTGTTTACTGTTTCATTATCTGTTGTTACACTAGAAAAAGTGCTAAAAGTGCTACATACATAAAGTTATTGTCATAATTATTCTAATTATATAAAGAAAGTTATTACAACACTTTTTGTTCTTTCCTTTAACCCCTCACATGTCAAGTCATTTTTTGTTTATTTTTTCTTTTCATAAAGCCTCAAATCACAGATCACAAATTTGCATCAACAAGATTTACAGTATATGTATAGCCATAAGACCCTCTGTCCCTAGAAAAAAAGAGAGTGCAAAGTGATTTCAGGTAACCATCGCAACTGCATTTCTGAACCATGCAAATTACCAACTCTCACTGGGCAGACAGACCTAACCACGAGTTAAATGACTTCTAACAAACAATGAGATCTCATTTAGTTGTGGATGGATATACTTGATCTGTTTTTTTGTATGTATTAATGCGGATTTAATGTTTCTGTTTATTCTGTTGTTTTCGCCCTGAGAGAGGTATTTCTAAAAGCAGTAGGAGATCATTACTTTCATAACTTGAAACTATGAGGGCTCATGTTCTTTTCTAAACTTTATTTTTTTCTCTCCAAGTAGCAACCCAATAACATTCATTTCCACTTGAAAACATTCTGAATTTTCTTCATCCTACAAACCTTGAGATATGATACATTTAATATACTATATTTCAGCATATGGTACTATAATTTCCAGCATTTAGATGAAGTGAACAGGGCCCATGTTCAGATAATGTATTAATTGCAATATTGGCTGGCTTTTTAATTACTTGGGGACCCGCCTTTTAACTTTTTCTTTTTGTGGGTGGTTGTCAGTGCTTAATGGGTGTCACTCTGTGGTCAGTCAAATTTTGCCTTATCCCAAAATATTCTGAGATGTTTTCCTCAGAGTCAGACCATAACCAAAATGGAAAGTGTGGGTGTTGGTTGAACCAGGCCAACATGTGAAAGCACTGTAAAATAAATCTGTTATTTCTCACATAATGTGACAACAGCACATGTAGTGTGGTGCGCTGATAAGCAAATATGCAAGAAAAGTAACTGTCTGTAATCAGAACATGTATGTTTCTTAACCTTTTGAACTACAACTTTCCCCTTAAATTTTCCCATATCCTGCTTCAAACATAGCAATAACATTTTTTCCATGTATGACAACATTGCATATTTAGCACCAGCCTGTTCCAACTTTTCATTGAGTTAACCATTTGAAGGCAAGAGAGTGTTTTTATGGCTGCACCATTACTTTAAATGGAAATAGTCACAATGTCTTGTGCATATTTGGCACATATGTATATGTACTGGGTCTGTATCATATTACCAGCAATAACACACTTTGACAACATCAATCCTTTACAGTAGCAGTATTTCAATTTAACACCAGTCTCTGTTTCACTTTGGCTACATTGGTTAGTAGATATTTATCAGAATATGAGCTAAAATTAAAAACCAGGGGGATCTATGGGACCCTCTTCTAACATTCTGGACTGATTAAATTTTAACAGGAAAATTAAATTTACAGTTCACATTTTAGAAGTAAGTGGTTAATCTTCAGTGCAATCTCAAGGCCTGTTACATATGGTGCACATTATGCTGCCCATTCATATCCTTTCCTTCAGCGAACCTGTTTCATATTCTCTATTTCAATCCATCTAAGTGAGCAAATATCTTTATTAAATATTGAAATATAGTGCTAGATATGTACAGTCAGTGTAGAATTATTACACAGTCAGTGCAGGCTTATCACAATGCTTCACCTGTGCACCAAGAAATAAATAATCCATAAAGACAAGTGGTATTTACTCACAACTGAATGTTAAAACACAGATTTGTGGTTAGTGATGGTAGGAGTTTCAAATCTAAGCAAAGCTTGTTGAATAAATCTGCCAAAGCCTTTATAATATTGACTTTGTGGCTGCACAGCTATAGAATAATTTGACCCATTTCACCCAGAACAGAGTTTGTTATATCTGATATCAAATTGGTTCATCCTTTTGTGAAACAAGAAGAAATTGCATCAAGTATAATGACAATCTTTGCATCCTTTCTTACCCCAAACATCAAAAAGAAACAGCTGCTTATAAAGTATACATGTTTGTTCACTCAAAACAAGAACTCATAGCAAAAATACTAGGCTGTTTTTCATTTCTAGATGTGTAGAAACAAAGCACACTTCTGACCGCATCCACATGTGTTCAGAGGTTGAAACAGGCTTAAAGTGTTCAACCACAGGGTAGTGACATACTTCTTTTGCCTGGTGTTAAACTACTCTTTAACTGTTTGAGGTTTCTGCAATGTTTATCTTGTGCCTGTTTTTAGTAGCAGTGCTGAGCAGTAAAACATTACTCAATAACATGTGATTACTCTTTGTTGTAACAAGTATTATAAGGAATTACAATTTAAGCTAACGTTACACAGTTTAGGGTCAGTAAATATCTCCATATTGTAGACTGAAACATAATGTCTTATACTTTTGAGTAGCTAGTAAAGTCAATATTTTTCAATGAGTAATATGTATAATTGATTGCATCTTTTAAGTAACTTGCCCAACACTGTTCAGTAACCAGGCAATGTAAGAACTCTTGCATATTCCTCTAAGCTGGCTGTGTCTCTGTGGTTCTGTGAAGAACGATTTTAACATCACACTATGGGCAAAATGAAAGACGCATGAAAACCACCAAGAATCTAGGTTATTTTAATTCAAGTTATGTGAAATGTTATATCTAGGGTGGAAAGATGTTAGCATCAAGAAACCACTCTTGCAATAAAGATTTCAATGCAATTGAGTCATGAAAAGAGCCCAACGATGCCTGCTAACAGCCTTATGCCTCAGGCCAGAGAGGCTCTTTCTTCATTATCTACTGTATCTCTACACTAGCACAGTGCATTCTAACTGACCACAAATCAAACTCTGTAGCAGTTAAATTTATCTTATCTGTGCTATTAAAGAAGAACAGAAAGTAGCTGGCATGCCGTTTTTGTTTTGTGTCCGATAATTTAGAGGCAGGTATGAAGGGATTTTTCCGTTCAGTTAGCAAAGCTGGTTTGAACACTACCAAAGCTGTGATGAACCTACATCATCATGATTTAATTTAAACATTTTTTTTCCATCAATTGGTTTCATTTTCTGTTTGTAACTTATCACTACATCACGTAAGATTAGAGGGAATGAGAATTTGTTTAATATGATGGACACACACCAGCTTACAGAAAAAAATAATAAAATTTAAAAAAAATAAAAAAATAAAAAAATAAAATAAAATAAAAATAAAATTACATTTTATGTAATTACTCTTCTTCTAATGTCCTCTCTCATGTCTTGATTAATTTAAAACATGTTTTTGTTATTGTGTTCAGTAAGATATAGAAATGCATGTGGATTTATTCCCTATTTTTTGCACACATTCGGATTGTAAAACAATGTTTCAACTTTCCCTTGAATCACAGCTGTGTGATTCATAACGCCTGAAATATAGATGGTAATAATTCACTCTAGAAAAGTGTTGTTTTAAAAGGATCATATCAGTATGTTTTCGTTTGAATAGCATGACTAATGTGAAAATAATACAAAAAATAATACAAAAAAGGTCAAATGCATTTGTCTCAGACTGAAAGCATCTCTTTGTTGGTTTAGGTTCAGTTGGTCATAAAACAAAAATAAATCTCTCCCAAATTATTACCAAGACCCAACCTCCTCACATCTTCACACGTATACTAAAATACACAAAACAAACACTTATCAGCTTGTTTGTGTTGAAAGCTGGTTGACAACTGATCTGTGTTTTTCTTTTTAGCAATAAAGTCGGATGTTTTTCTTAGATATGGTGTAATGGGCCACTGATGGACATATCCACCAATGGCATCCAGATGAATTAGTTAAATTATTAAGTCAGAAAGCATTGGCTAAAAACATTTTGAGAAGTAGAAAAGACAAACAAAGTTTGTGTCATAAGTCCAGTACTACTGCCTGTCACAGCAAAGAGTACCATGCTAACAACACATACATCTCAAGAGAGTTGACCATTAATGTCTGCATGGCTTGAGGAGAGGTACATTTGTAGCTTTCATTCTTTATTCAACAGAGTAGCTTTTGAACCTAAAGGCAAATCCTAAATGTAAATATACTGATCTACTGTAACTGATGCAGTAGATATGAATATTAAAAGTGAACATGTGGTATAGTTTGGAGGCAACTATTTTAGTGATTTATTCCTGCTTTGCATGAAGATAAAAATTCTGGACTGTGGCTCAAAGTCATTTGCTGTCATGGGATCTCTGAAACTGACTTTGATGGACTGACCTCTCACACATCCCTTTTTGAGAGGTTGAAATGAAATCTCATCTGTTAAATAGCTGAAATCAAATTCTTGCAGGTATGCCAATACTGCACTACCATGCAAACTGACAAACAAATGTCAAAACTATTTACAATAGTAAGCCAATCACATCTCATAGCATGTCTCCTTCAAGGTGACATCTGGGAGAGATTTTATTTGTTACTGAACTTTTCTCTGGGTTGTTTCCAATTTCAAATGCTATTCATTTTTTTTAAATAAACAGTTTTTTACGCATAAAAAATTACCCTCATTGTTTGCATGTATGAAATGTTCAATGATCAGACACTTTGCTCTGATCTAACATCAATAGTTAGATTAAAGCGAAAGCCTCATTTGAAATACAAAACCTCCTCCAGTTAATATACAATCAAGCTTTCCACCCAAAAATATCTGGATATTTTTAGTTCCTGGTGTTATGTATTTCACTGAATTGCTTCCCAGAAGATCCCTGCAGACTGGTGGTCATTTCAATAAGTAAACATAATCAGTTTTTCCAGTTCTGCCTATTTAGAACTGAGCAAACAATTTTGGACACTAAACAGCACCCCTAAGATCTTAGGCTAAACTCTAGAAGTTAGCAGCTGCGCTCCTCCATGTGGTTGCTTTTTAATGTTCCCCGGGTTTTGACAGATCTGGGGAAAACTGCTTTTTCCTGCTATGCAGGTTGGGTATGGAATAATCTCCAAACACATCTAAAATTGGAAACATGTATATCCACTGATGAATTTAATGGCATCATAAAGAATGTGTTGATAGAGGCATGTAGTTGTTTTTCTTGAGAGGCTACTGTGTTTGAATAGCTGTTCTTCTGTTTTATTGTATATCATGCTGTATATGTTGCATTTCAATATGCTGTGATTTTGTACGACTGCTACCTTGGCCAGGAGATTTTTAATCTTAATGAGACTTCTTGGTAAAATAAAAGCAAAATAAAAAATCACACTATGGAAAAAAGACTTCAGATAAATTTTCATCTGCTCTAACTCCAAGACAGCACCACTCCTTTAGCATATTTGTTTTTATAATATTTTCATTTAATATACAGAGTAAGAATTTAACATTAACATCTCTCTTCATCAGAGGATAAGACATATTCTTATTTTTCATCTTTAAAAATTGATAAGTTATGAATGTTTGATAAATTTGTTCATATAAATGGCACCACTTGAGATTTTTTGCAGTTCTTCTGAGCATGAAACTATAAAAGCTGAATTAAAATAATTCTTACTATGATACCAGAAAGAGAATAAAAAATCTTTGTGACAAGACAAATCGTGTTAACATTGAGCTACTGTTTCACTGGCAAACGTGCTCCAGACAACATAAGCTATTCTTGGAAGTTATTTGTATTAATATGAATCAATTATTCCTTCATGACTTTTTTGGAGCTGAGCAACTCTGGACAGTGTTCATAACCACATCTTCTGTCTCTGCCGAACAAGTTTACATTATTGGATTTGCATGGAGGAGCTGAGGAATGAAAGGAAAACTTTTAACATATTTTTGCTGTCAATTCCTGGTAACAGATTCTAAATATTTACATGCTGGGTCGCACAAGATGTTTGTAAGGATTACACTGTATGGTTATTTAGCTGTAATTTGATGCTTTAGATCCTCATTACTTCTGATCTCCGGTCAAGTGGACGGTGGTTTTTTCTCTCTGCATTTCATCTTTACAAGTTGAATGGGGTCTGACATGATCTTTACTCTCCATCATGCCCAACAAAGCTGAAAGAAAAACATTGAAATGGCTTTTAATGCTTCAGAAATCATTGCTGTAAGCATGATAGGAAAAGTTTGCTTGAGCATTTGAGTTGCTTAAATGCAGCCGTGGAAAATTGGAAATGAGAGAGGGCTTGGATGTGCTTTTGTGTCAAGGATGGCATTAATGGGGCAGACTAACAAACACTGTTACTGCCTAACTGCAGCATTTAAATTGAAGAAAAAACCCTATCAGGAATGAACTGCAATATTTCCAAATTGTTAATTATTCAGAGAAAAGCACTTTCATTTCTAACTTTACCACTGCAGTTATTTGAGTTTATCTAAATGGATTTGAATGGGTTTTTAAGCCTTTTCTATTACAGGGAGACAAAATTCTGCAATCTGAGTAAGTAAATTGAAATTACTGTTCTAGTTACACATTTTCATATGTAAACAGCAAATTGTGTGCAAAATTAAAGTTCTTTGAGCGACAAAAAAAGCACTTTGTATGTACAGCAACTTTGAACTTTTTTGAATTCTAGGACATAGTTTAGGCAAGGTTAGTTATAAAAAATGAACATAATAAACAAATGAGAAATTCAAAACACACATAGTTTTATTAAGTTATTTTCTTGGGGTGTCCTGAGGCAATGTCAGAAATGTTCACGTGTGTGGATGTCTAAACAAATTCAGTCCTTCATCCCTCAGTGCTTTTTTTTTTTTTTTTTTTTTTTTTACTCATGAGACGCTTGCGGCCTAGTGCCACTGTCCACTGTGTCTGCCTACTTCTTGTCCACAGGAAGAGCAGAGGCTAAGCAAACAAACAATCCCCTGCTACAGTATTTCTTATGTAATATGTAGCATCTCAAATGTGGGAAAGCAATCCTACATCTGTATCTCATATTAAACAGAGACAGATGATATCCATGAAATTGATAGCAGGGAAGCTCTCAGCATTGTAATGTAGTGACAAGGCTTCAAGCTACTCATGAGATTTACTAAACTCTATCCATATCAAATCTCAATCTGTGCTGCTCCTGGCCATTTACATAAAAGACCCACTGGACTTCTAATACAGAAATTCCAGTTAGATGTCCAACAGATGGAGGTTGGTGAGTTCTCATACCGTGAGATAATTAGAGGTACGAAATGTGTCAAAGTGAAAGATAGCCTATGCTAACAGTGAAGATACTGCACACATGTTGAAATAGAGGCTGATTCTTAACCCTGGTCACATGCTGGCTGCTGAGATTCCAATGTGTCCTTGAACAGTTCAGAAAGGAAATATCACCTTAACTCCTTAAAAAGACACTTGACCTTAACCTCACACTTTAACAGTGGGGAAGAAATGCTCAGGTTACTCAAGTCTTTTTACTGAAGTGAAATTGTAGCAACACTGTAGAAAAACACAGAATTCCAACATTTGTCAAGAATTAATGTTAAATGTTATTTTAAGTAAACATGCATTGGCAATAAAAAGTAAAAAGGAACAAAACAGAAAAGAATGAAAGAAAAAAAGATGATATAAATAATTGATTTAGAGCTTATTTTGTTTATCTGCAAAGTAACCACAAAAGACTGCGGTCACAACCAAATAGTTAGATATTGAAATTTTGACCATGGATGTCTGCACCAAACACCATTATAACCAACCAACAGTTGTTGAGACATTTCACTCAGAAGACAAAATGACAATCTCCGGTGCTGGTTGAAAAGTCAGTGGATCACCAAAATCGTTGGGATTCATCATCTGGCAACCATAAAAATTTGAACAAAAATTAGTGCTAATGCATTCAGTAATATTTCACTGTATGTGGAAACTTATCCAGTGAAATATCAATATCACCCTCTAAAATGTAGCAGAGAAGAAATGGAAAAATGAAAAGTATCAGTATTCAAGGACTAGGTATACATGTGGAATATCATGAAATCCATTCTCAAAGGAAAGGCCATCCCCACTATATTGTAAAAAAAAAAAACAGAAATAAGTATTGAGTAAAGAATTTTCTTTATGTCCAAATATATCCCTCTTATCTCCAGGACACAGATAGCCTGCATTTTTCCACCAGAGCATTAGTTCCACTCGTGATGGATCCCGAGACTCATTGAATGAGATATTAAATGCTGTGACCTGCCAGGAATATTTTGGCTTTTTGACATCTTCCTCCAGTCAACAGTTATTTTCTCTTTTACTTCCTCTTGGGCCAAAATTCCTGTCTTCTGAGAGATTTAGTTCATCAGACCCCTACATCTCCTGACAATTACCTCAGCACCTTCCAGTTGTTGCAAGTAATATCTAGCAGAGCCAGGGGAGCAGATGGGAGGGAGGCTGATTCACCCTACTATGTCCCCCTGATTTGAAACAGACACCTGGATGTTTGTGCCTCTCGCACCAGGGGGGCAAGAGGAGCCAGAGGCTGCATGGCTCATTCCATTCACATTTCATTTCCAACGTTATTGGCACAACAATGACACTCAAACAAGCTTCAGCAACTCAGTATTTCCAACACTCAAGTTGAGTTTGTGCAGTTTTTTGCTCTGTAAAAATTTTATCACATTTTCTTTTTTGTTGACTGTGGCAATAGCGCTGAAGCGGGGATATGGATTTTTTTCTTACAACTGTTCACTGTTGTTATTATTATTAGCATATTTCTATTATTATTGTTGTTTTTATTGTTATTGTTGCTGTACTTCTTTCTCCACTCCCCCTCCCTCTTTTTCTCTCAACCCAACCAGAAAAGGCAGATGGCTGCCCACCTAGAGCCCAGTTCTGCTTGAGGCTTCTTCCTGTTAAAGGGGAGTTTTTCCTTGCTGCTGTCGCCAACTGTTTGCTCATGGGGGAATGCTGGGTCTCAGTGATGTGTCCTGAGATAACTTCTGTTGTGATTTGGTGGTATATAAATAAAATTGACTTAACTTGACTCCCCTTTTTATTTAATTAGATGGAAAAAGAACATGATTTAAGCGCCATTGACCCTGCTCTGCCCTTTCTATTTACCTTTGACAAGTAAAAAGCAGTTCTCCCTAGAGCAGTTTGGAGAAGTACCAATGTTCAAGAGACAGTGTGTCTTCTCCTCTAATTAGTCTGAATAGTGGATTCTGCTTTCACAGAATGTACCCTTTTACTGGAGCTAATTCAAAGTCAAAACACCACTTCAACTTCATCTGAGGTTGTGTTACATAACCAGAAAAAAGGTTTACCAAAACCATGACTGAGGCATGGGTGTAAAATGGAAGACATAAACTTGCAAGCATAAAGAATGGAAGCAGGATATATAGCCTGGTTTTCTCCAAAATGAAAGAATATGCGTATCAGCATAAAGCTTACTAAAATTATGTCTTTTTGTCCTTTGATCTTTTTTCTCTTTTGTTTAAAATGTACACTAAAAGAAATGTAAGAAAAACACACACAAAAACTCAAACTACTGTTGTTTTTACATTTCTGTTTGTTTGCAGATTTAACAAACAAGATATGATGTGTAATTAGTGATCTTTAGATGTGTTGGTAGGCATTTTTCAACTTCAGGGAGCCAGGCTATTGAAGCTGTTCCCTTCTGCCAGTCTTTAAGCTAAGCTAGGCTAATTTCCTTCAGGCTCCATGAGATTGGTATCAATCTTCTCACTTACTCTCAATAAACAAGACATGCCAAAAGTTGGTCTCAAATAATGTGTTTAGTGTTTGTGTACTGAACAATGTGAACAATCAGGAGTTTATCAACCTTCTCCATATGTTACATCAAACATACTGTCTACTTTTTGATATTTACTGATGATTACTATGATTAAAGCCTTCTGTCTCACTATATTAAGCGGAAATATCTTTCAATAGGACATCTGCAGCCTATTCATACTTCCTCACATGGCACTTGGTGATGCTACCTGTTAATAAAAGTATTTCAAGATGGGTCCCTGTTTGTCATGCGTTCAACATTTGCCTTTCTCAATTGGATCTGGTTTGATGTTGCATTTTGCCTCTGTTGGGCTAAAATGTCCTTCAAAGCTGTTTGTTTAATGTAATGACTGCAAACTCCTCTCATAGCCTTCTTGACTTTCTTCATTTCATCTTTGTTATTGTTGACTTGCCTGGTTGAGTTAAAGTTAAACAGTGAGACAGACAACAGATGAAGACTTTCAGTACTTGCATCAGCTTTGTATTAAGGCTGACCCAGTCAGCCAGTCAAAGAGGACATGGATGTAAAAGGAACATTCAATGGTCCAGCATGCTACAGCAGAGAGTGAATGTAAAGCGCACAACAAACAAAGACAAGGTAACAGTTTCGTAGCTGCTGCTGACCATGAATGATGATCAGTACTATGGCATTCTGGCCAGCCATACAGTATAAACTATCACCTTGTCAAGAGAATATGACTACATATATTGTGTACAAGGTCTGCATTATAGTGTCAGGTCGTTACAGCCAATATTCAGCATTGTGCAACTTTCCCAGAAAAATGTAGGCTTCAGTATAGAGAGAATACAGAAAAGATGTTAGATGTCGTCTGATGAATTTCAGAGGTAATCATCAACACCTTATCTGAAACATGATCATATAATATGGACAAAGTTAGTCTAAATCTGTCTAAGTAGTTAGTGTGGAGAATAAACATGAATCAGAAACAAAAGACTGTTTATAAAAATTACACATTTGCATATACTGTATAAACTACTTTGTAAATTAATGTGTTGTCTCTTTCCTTTTAGGATCTGTATGTAGTGGAAAAGTGCAAGAGCTCCAATTTTTTAATGCTGTATCTTATCATATTTTTTAATATTATGGGCAACTTAAAAAGAAAAGAAGATGTTGTGAAATGTAAGGCAATTGTTCATATAAATGACTGTAGGGTGGATGAAGTGTAACAGTGAGGGAACAACAGGAAATTGTTGATGTAAAAGTTTGCATGTAATGTCTGCATGAAGGAGTCAATTACATGTTTGGTCTGTGGTCAACAATTAGTTTGGCTCACTTGAAACTATATAGTCCAAGGAAACCTAATGGTGTGGAAGATGGGATGTGGTAACATGTGGGGGGCATACTTTAATGCATAACATTAACAAAAAACTGTTGAGGGTGTCTTGTTGTTTTTAATGTACAACTTTAGTGAACTATGTCACATGATGATATATCATATATCAATAGATAAAATCCAGAACCTCAAAGTTTTGTTCCAGAAATTCAGTTTGGAGACAAGCTTAATCATTATAATTACTTTCAATTCATGTACATATGTGAATCAGAAATAGTTTTTTCCTGTCAGGTTGAGCTTTGTTAAAAATGCACTGATCAAAGAGAAACATGGAGTTAATCACATTTATGACACGGTGATGACTCGGGGGTATTTGCTCCAGCGAGTGATCCAACTGTGGGCTTTACAAGGAATTCAAACTGGGCCAGTTAGCATGGATTGGTTCATTTATTACAGAAAAATTAGACACAAGAGCTTAGACTGTACAGCATTTATTCTATGTGTAAAAATAATGCTCAGTCCTGTTTCCAGGAACGATCTTTTTCTCTTTGTACAGAAAATGTGTTCATTTTTCTTAAAATTTGAAATAATGGAAAACTTATAATAGAAAATATCTGAATTTCAGTATTTTCATGATGGAACAGATCATGATTTTTTTTCCCCAAAAATTCTAAATGAAGACTAGCATGAAGTTACATAATATTATGAGATTACAAAACCCATTTCCCTTCTGACTGTGTTATTTTTTATTTCACCAATTGAATACTAAGACGCAAAACAAATTGTAATATCAGACTGTGAGCCAGTGCACATTAGATCCTCAAGTCTTAGCTGCTTGTTGTCTTTGGATAAGCATCTTATCAATTAATTGCATGCTAGTTGACCACAATGGGTTGTATTGAATTGGACTCTCTAATTCATTGATTTAATACATCCCAATAGATCAAATAAGCAGCAACTGAAATTGCAAATTGCATGTCTCGGGTCAAACAAATGCTACAACAAACACTCACTAATCTTAGTTCCGACTAACACACAAGCAGACTTGATCTCACCACAAAAATATTTGTTATAAATAGAGGAAATGAGTTTGCATTAGCAGCTTTTACAAATAACAAGGCTAAATATCTCATGGTTTAGTTTATTTTATGTTGTGATAAAGACATATTAAATTTCATTACTTATTAGGAGAAGCTTATTACCCAGGACAGTGGCTGGGCTCCAAAGCCCAACAAGGGGTTAATGGATAAAAGATTGTGATTTCCGGAGTAAGAAATAAGAAATTCAAATGCACAAAAATGATGTTTATTTCTCCAACTATTCTACAATCCTTGCTTTTTTCTATAGTTACAGCTCTTTAGGCCTCTCAAAGCAATGGTCTGATGAGGGGAAATCACTTTTTGATTAAATTGCACACAGCTCATACACTTGCCAAACCATTCTTTGTATTACAACAGCTAAAATCAATAATTTTATATTCACAGTAGAACACATGGCTACTTGTACGTGAAAGGGGTTGCTCACAGTGACAAATCCATGCAGAATTATCATCCCACTCTGCAGTTTCCCTCTGCTGTATGAAGTGTTTATAGTGCCAAATACAGAAGATTGTTTTGGTTTTCCAGCCTGCAATTACTGTTTTGGTTCAATCTCACCACTCATTCTCATCAGTGTCATTTGTGTTCAGCTCTAAAATGGTTTAAAAACACACTGCAGACTACCCTACCAAATGACAAACAGACAAAGTTAGCAACAGCCAGCCGATGAACGTATCAGAGCATCTAGTGGCTAAAGAGCCAGTAAGCAAATGACAGTCAGAGTGAATATTGAACTTACATTCATCAGGTGGACACAAACATGGCTCCAAATGAATGCTGATGTTACTTTGTATCTGCTCAATGTGTCAATAAATGACTGTCTGCTAACAAGTTCACCATATCAAATTAAAAGGTGATAATGTGTTGTGTTTAGTGATAATGTGCTTGTTTATGCTGACCCCAAGTGTCCAAAAAAGAACAAATTAAATTGCAGGTTTAAGGAGCCATCACACAGAGGGTTAGAAACAGTTGTAAAGTAGTTAAACTTGACCTTTTGGTCACTTGATACATTATGATTGTGAGAGAAAACAAGATAATTGTTGTCTGTGGGCATGATACAGACAGAAACAAGAATCAGTGTAAATGGGTAATTACTATTAAATACAATATATGAAAAAGTAAAGAAAAACTACAGAAAATAGAGATATTCAAATCTTTCTTCAACTGAAATTTTAATGATAACTGGATAATCCCACATTGCATACAGTATCAGGTAGCTCTCATTTACAGCTCTCATATAAAAAGTCAACATTTATGTTTTAGCCAAAGGGTTTGTACTCTAAACTGCTAAGTTCCAACATTTCAAGAAATACATAAACTAATATGATTTATTATGTGTATTACAATACTTGACTTATAGTGAGGTATACTGAGAGGACTGATACCATTCAATCTCCAACCTTGCTGTAGCTACAACTCTGGTGGCCTTACTAATCATATCACAGCATTAATGAAAAGGCCTTTTGAACCAGAGGAAACCACAGCTGGAAAACAGGGTGTTAGTCCACAGGTGGTCCATTCCCTTCCTGGCAGCCATTCAGGCCCTGGGCAAGGTCATAATCTGATTATAGTCTCACTTTAATCTCAATAAACACACCAAAATGAATTAAACTTGACTGAGTGCTGGCCATGGAAGAAGTAGAATCACCTTGATCAGGACATGGAAAACATAGCATTTAAAAAGAAATGTCTTTTATGAAGCATAAGACCATACATTACATGTACTGTATGTCTATTTTATTTATTCACATTCATTTCTCTTTTATCTACCCTTTGTATCTAAATCATGTGTTTTAGCTGTAGACAGTCAGTAATAAATCAGTAATCGGTTCGCTCAGCACATCAACCTCCATGCTAGCAAGTCATGCGATTTAACCTAACAGCTGAAGCCATGTGTGCTTGAGCTCAGGGAGGGGGTGTGAGTATGGAGGGCTACACGTGAGTTCACGAGTCTAAGCAATTCAAAAACACATGCATGCATGAACTTGTTTAAAGAATAGTGGTTGAGATATACTGTTGGCATGATGTATATTCTGTATTTCCTCAAAAATGTCTGATATAAGTTTATTAATTAAGATGTATGCAAACGCAGACAAGCAACTCTGACTGTTGACAGCAGAGTGTGGGCAGAATGAATTTAATTAGGAACGGTATGTACAGAACTTCCCAGACCATGTTGTTGGTTTGCAATGCATAAACTTCACATTATACCTAAAATTCACCTATGTAGCCTAAGCGAAGTGGTGCTAAATTTACAGGCAGTGGTCTAAAATGAAGTACATGTGTTCCCCACAGTATTTTGTGGCCCTGATGTGTTTTTTTTCCTGAGGTCATTTAGGTTCACAGATGTTTAAGTGCAAGTGAAATATTAACAAATAGAGACATTTTCATGACATGGTAAAGCACTTCTCTCTTGTCAAGTGGTCCAGGATGACAATGCCTCCATCCACAGGGCACAAGTGGTAATTGAATATCTTATAAATGTAAGCCATTCACCATAGTACAGACAGATTTCAACATGGTAGAATGTTCCAGGGCAAAAAGAGCATCAAATATTGATATTTATTATAGAAGCTGTGACTCTAGAAAATAGATTCAGACTCTTGCAAAATATAAGCAAATCTGAGTGTGGTTATTCTGGCATTGAATGACAGTTTTGTCTTGATTTCTAACTGTTACTAAAGGAACCCAAATCTATGCTAACCAGTAGATGGCACTGCAAAACCACTCGTCCACTAGTCAGTACTTGTTTAAGTGAACTAGACAGTGCTTATACTGTATGTTAATGCATGTTTTCACCACAGAGGGTCAGTGTTACAGGGACTCTGTAAATACAGACTATATGACACATATATGTTACATATGACAAATAGTAATGCAATTTAATTATTCTTAAAATAGACATAACGTGCATTTCCAATCAATGAGGTCAATTCAACAGATCAACTATCAATGGCAACTATTCTGATCTTTAGTCAACTCCACTGTACATTTTAATTGAAAGTTGCAAAAAGATAATCAGAGTGACAAGTTTGTGAGCTTTCATTGATTTATTCTTTTATTAATGTTTGTGCAAGGATAAGAGTTACAAAAATCTACAGACTAGAGATGATAATATTTCCTGTTCCTATCATACATTGTTATTTATACAAGTATCCTTTAACAGAATGTATATATATGTTCAATCAAATGTACCTATTACACTTCAAAGATATATTGATCATCCTCATACAACAGACAAAAAACACCACAGACAGTAAACAAGTTCATCTAAACACCCACACAGCCTGAAGTGACCGTGTGCAATCTAGACATTATGTAAGCTTCAATGGTTCCGATGTGCTATATCATGTTTCTAGTACAACTTCATCGAAATGAAAACAAAGAACTGTCTACAAATGCAGCACAATTCCCTGTAGTGTTTATAAGTGCATTAGTAACTTGAATTTGTATTTGTTTGCTGAGGTAACACAGCTAATTTTTTATACAGAGAGATGACTATGTTATAAGGACATTTATGTTGATTTTCATCTTTATTTCTGTGTATTAGTTATAGGAATGGCATGTCTGTAATATCCACAATAATTGTCAACGTTCTTTGTATCACTGTAGCCTGGTCGAATCTGAAAGCCACTCACCTATTTGACATTAATAAATGAAAGAGAAAAAAAAAGTTTGGTCTGAGATAAGTTTAATTTTCTTGTCTTGTTATCAGACTCAAAAAGTATGTTTTGAGGCAGCTTTCCAGCACTGACATGCAGTGAAGACTCTGAATTTATCAAATACCAGTGTCACAGTGAGTTTATATAAGTCCTGGTTAACTGCTGAGGAAGTGCAACAGAGAGAGGCAGAGGCACAGGTTGTTACTGTGCTGTTGCACTGCTACCGGTCAGCCTGCTCAGCCAGCAGGCTATTGGCCAGTGGTGCTGCTACCGCCGGCCAGGCTGGATAGTGTGCTGGCTGAGATAACAAATTTCCTCAGAGATGACTAGTCATATTTGTGGTTCAGCTGCTGACTAATATCAACCAAAACCTCATCACTATGCTGCAGGGAATTTCACCAGGACTGTTTTTTTGGGATTCTTTTGTCCAAACTCTTTCTTTATAACCTCATGTGGACAAAAATGAGCATTTCAAGAGAAAGGTTGGGAGATATTTCCATTTGTTACATTTCAAAGCCACTATGTTTAGAAATCTTTTTTTCATAATTACAGCATATATTTTTATTTGTAGAAAAATTAGACAATCCCACTGTAATCTATGTGTTGCTTTCAGCCTTCATTCTTGATTCTCTGTGCGGTGCAGCGGCTAGCATTGCTGTTTGCCTTAAAAAAAAATTATTCCATCACTTGGTACCAAAGTGAGTATTTATTTCATAAGAGTACATAAGAGCGTCTGTTTAATGCAGTTGCAGTTTCCTTGGTACCAGCATCTAGTGGTCATGAGAGGAACTGCAATTTAATGCAATTCCATTCTGGTTTCACTATTCAGACTTGGTATCTGCCTGTTGCTGAGAACCTTACACTTGCTGGTATATGTTGGCACTCTGAGGAAACTTCTCTGTCAATATAAATGGTGCCAAAGGAGTTATAGTTTTAATAGACTACATAAACCCACAAGCACAGACTGTATGTCTACATACTCAGTGGTGTAATGTTCCCTTAAGTGTTCCCTCATAATGGGACAGGAAACCGGACACAAAGTCCAAGCTCACAGCATAACTGTATGTATAACCTAATAACATTTAATAGAGATTCAGAGTTTCATTGTCAAATTTCAGTAAACAGTTAAGTATTTTCCAGTGCATCCCTTTTTCTATCCAGCATGGCTATCCAGCATGGTCGCTTTCTATAAAATGATTCTTATGGATTTAAATCCTATGTCTGTTTAATAAGTTGTTACAGAGCATTGACTTGTCCACCAGCAAGTCAATGCATGGGCAGAGAGTTGTCTAAAAACCAGCAGTAGCTGCCCAACAGTTTACAAGATTAGTGATAAATATTCATTGTACAGACCAGGTGTCAAGGTCTGCTCTGCTGGCAAAAAGAGGTGTAGGGGCGTGACAGTAATCACAATCACTTGGTATCCACAGTGTTCTTCAACCACTTGATCTGTGACTGGCTGGAGCTACATGTTACCTTGTTTGTCTGAGGATGAAGAGGAGGTGGATGGTGATGGAGAGGGTGCTTTGGGGAAGACCCTGTCAGTGGGAGTGATGCCTGGGCTACCTAGACCAGAGGAACTAGAGCTGCTGGAGCGGTGTGGTCCCTGGCCCTGTCCAATCACTGGAGCAGGCCGGACAGGTCTGACAGGGGGGGGCCTTAGAGGTGCATTTGGCCTACGCGCTGACAGAGCTGGTTTAAAAGTGGTCATGGTCTCAGAGGAGGAGCTACTGCTGCTACGTCGCTGAGCTGCATCTGGATCCCTGATTACCATAGTGTGTAGAGGGCTCCTGGGCAGCTCCTGGGCTCCGCCAGGGTGTTTGAGAGGCTCCAGTGTGTCCAGAACAACATCAGGGGCATGTTTGGCTACATTCTGTCGCTCCAGCTCACGCAGCTCATGGAGGGCTGTATTCATTGTTTTTTCTATGTCCTGAAAAACATTAGCAGACAGAAAAATAATGTTGACATTTAGAAACTGAGGTCAGGTAAGAAGTAACTAAAACTAACTGTGAGGTGGCTGAATCAGTAGAGCTTATTTTGTCTTATTATTGTCTTATTTTGTCTATTCAAGTGACACCACTCACCTCGGCAAGCGCCTCAGCCTCTAGGGCTTTGTGGTCTCCTAAACTTGCATGGCGAGTGGTGCTGGGTGACGATCTTTGAGAGTGGCTGTCAGCGAAGGTCTTTCTGTCAGGGTGGCTGATGCAGCTTGCACTGCCAAATGTTGTGAGATGCCGTTTCTCTGGACTGTCTGCTGGGCCCCTGTTAACAGCTATTTTGTGTGGGCTGCAGGGCCGAGGCATCACCCTAGGGGGCTGGTCTGAAGCTCTGGTGGGGCTGTGACCATCACCGTTCCTGTGGCGTGGAACTGCAGCTCCATCTGATCGCACTCTCACCCTAAGAAAAATCCCATATTTGATACATCCTATCAGTCATAGGCACCTGGGTATACATTAAAATGGGAGAACAAACACATTTCCTGCATTTCTGCACCACCTAACCTCTTAGATTAAGTCAAGAAATAGCCAGCTGCTAGTCTAGATTAGTTAGATTGAGGGTGCTATGAAAACGAGGAATGCATCAAGAACAGTATATAATTGGGTGGATCAGGACAGGAAATGATTATTAGAAGCATGGCTATTTCATATTTGAAATTATATTCATAAAAAGATTATGTAGCCTGTTAGTAGGTTGACAATACATCAGAATATCATTCATATAATTAAACCTGGTTAAACAATGTTAAACCTGAGGGTTGCTATTCTCAAAATTCACAAGACCAAGTCTAACAATTACAACAAATGGCCTCACAAAAATATCTAATTAAAATCCCACACACAGGTTCTAGTGATAGCTATTGTAGTTGTGATGTTATACAGGAATGAATAATCATAACTTCACAAGCAGATTATTTTAACCTACATCATCTCAAATCAAGGACTATTTTAATGCAGAAGGTGATTTTTGCTCTTTAAGACATAAAATCGATATTTCAGTTGAGGACTGGATCTTACTTCCCCTTACAGTAAACTTGCAGCTCTCATTTACCCTGTATGAGAAAATAGTAGAGAATAATCATAATAATGGAAGCACGGAGCAGAACAGTCAGATGACAGATTATTACATGGAGTGATGCCTCATCATATTTAAAAATAATTCCATCCGAAGTCTGACTAAAACTGAAACTAAAGCAGAAGTCTGAACTACAGAAGTCTCAACAAGTTACTTTCCATTGCTGAACATTAATTCAGACACTTTTGTGCTGTGAGGAAAAGCTCTATTCTGCCTGTCTGTCTTTCTCTCACACGCCAGGTTGGACTGAACCAACTCAAAGGGTGGTCCAAAAATGTCATATTTTTTAAATTTTTGATTTGCAGACAGATCCAGACAGATCTGACCCATTGAAATGAATGGGCTGCATACACATAGACATAGACATAGACATACACATACACATAGCCTGCATTAGAATAATTTGAAAGATTCTACGACACAAAAATTCTATATATAGTGGCTTTAAAATGCAAAAATAGATGTACATATATGAGTTACAATTCTATTAACTGTGCTTGCATACAGTATGTGTGCATTTGTATGTGCCTTTGTGCCCTCCCACTACTTCTGACATGAGTTTAAACTAACCCCTACCTCCCCATTGCTGGTCCAAAGCGGTGCTCAGGTGTGTGTTCGCAAGGAGATTGGCGGTCATTCCTGGATGAGGCCCGTTCATCATGGTGTAGTCCACTGCTGGCCTCACTATCAGTCCTATGCATGTTATCTGAGAATGCATCATCCCTGAAACAGACAGCGGAAAATGTTCTAAATAAATGGTTTCTGTCTTTAGGAAATGTTCATATTGGCTTTTACTTCAGAATCCTTAACAATTACATTATTCCCATGAAAACCAATACATCACCACAGTGAGTCTCCTTATTTTTACAGACAAAATTAACCATTTATCACTCCCTGGGAGCTACAGTTGGTAGTACATCACTGCTCTTCTTAATCAGGCTTTAAAATTGTTACCTGCCCTGTGACGCAGGAGTGGTTATCAGGCAAGAGGCTGGAGTGGAAATTAAAGGTTTTATTTGAGGAGTGACCTAAGTGCTCATACAATTAAGAAAGTCCTCCTCTTAACTGCTAATAGAGGGCCATTTGTTTTACTTAACTGACGAGAAAACAAGGAAACCAGGCAGGAAAACAAGGCAGTATTTCATTCACACTGATCTTTATGAAGGCAGAGATTTTATAAGGCTAAGTGATTGGAAACCTAGCAAGGGCAGTAAGAAAAGAAACATGCATTAGGGGAAAATAAATAATGACCAACATGGCCTTCTTTTGTCACACAGCAGAACAAAGGTACTGGATTCTTGACTGGACCACTGATCTTATTTTAGTTATCTTTTATTGTCACAATTCACAACAGGGTTTCACACAATAAATGCATCTTACTTACATGTCCTGTACCACAATGTACTGATGTGGGATTAGTCCATCCACACCATTATGTCGGCCCTCCCACCAGTCCTCAGAGGCTCGCAGGTAGAGTAACAGAGAGGCTCCTTTCTTGAAAGATAGCTCTCTCGGACTTCGGCCCACATAGTCAAACTTTGCTATGGCCTCTATCTGCTCCAACTCTGCAATAAAAAAGTGTGTGACAGAATCCAATCTGAGACATCTGATTATTTCTTCTGTCAGCTCCGACAGCTATCATTACATTTGTGATAGTGGATTGACTGTACGTGGTGACTCACCTTCATCACTAGTGTTGGGTCCAGTACCATTGTCTATCTCATCAAGCACACCTGGCTCACTGTGAGGACTTTCACTGCACAAAGAAATATGGAATCATTCAGGAATACCCCAAAAAGAAGAGACAGAGTTGTGGTTTTCTCTATCTTTCTAAAAAAAAAAAAAAAGCCAAGAGTCTTACATTCTTGTTAAAAAAATATATATTTGGGCGCGCCCTGGTAGTCTACTGATTAAAGCCACATAATCTGTGGCTCAGTTTTAGTAGCGGACTCTTGTTGCATGTCATTCTCCATCTCTCTCCCCTTGTTTGCTGTCATGTCTCAACTGTTGCACCAAGAAAGGCACAACAATGCCCCAAAAAATATAATTAAAAATGCATATTTGAGCTTAAAGATTAATTCAAAAAGAATTAAATAGAGAATTAATTAAAAAACATTATATAGAAAATAAACAAATAAATCATTATACAATACTTATTATAATCTAAAAAAAATCTTTATCCCACTGTGCTTAAAACTTTAAACACATTACATACAGTGTTATGTAAATAACTTGCCAAACAAAATGTAAGATTGGATTTTGCATTCAAATAATACAAATACATTATTATATGCATACATCTTCATAAGAAGAACAAGTGAATACATATTGTATGTCCTCAACACTACTGCAAATATCTTCATTTGTGAGTAAGATTAAGTGTAGACCTGTTTAAAGTATCTAGGGGTAAACATGGCCTCTTCTGCTCAAAAATAAAACAATACCATCAGAAATATGATTAAAGATTGTTAAGACTTCCGCACAGTGTTTGGTACATAGTGTCCTAGATAGAAGACATGGTAGAAAACAGGTCGACTATGTACTAGAAAAAAAAGCCTACATCCTGTTGTGGGTTTCTTTCTGGCCACAGGATCATGTCCACAGGATAGGCATTTTTTTACCTGACTAAGCAATGGCTAAAGTTTCCTATATAACCTGCCCTCAGCTCAGTTTTGTCATTCTCACTAAAAGAGCTTTCTATATAAATAATATTTTTTTGATTTTGAGGATTAGAATGTATGCTGGGATTTAAAATGCAAGATATTTTTTTGAGTTTGAGTGTTATGTTATTGAGAAAACTATAATATAACACATGTTGGACACCTTATTTTGTACTTACCAGTACTCCTCTCCTCCAGCCATGCACTTCTCATACACAGGTCCCTCCAACTCACGTTGGGTTGGGAAGATAACCTCATGGTGGATGATAATAGTCTTAATGACCTCATTAACATGCGCCTGGCAGGCCACAGGATCCTGCTCATCTGGTATGGGCATCAACGTGGGGCCAAAGCAGATAGCTAGGTTGTAGGGGTCCATCATGTTCTCATCACTGTACTGGGAAAGACTGGAAAGACAAAAGCAATAAGTATCACTATCATCTAGTCTAAAAAAACCAAATTTGCTGTGGCATGACTTACTGATTTAGAAAGGCAAACAGGTATCTCATGACGATGATCACAGGCCGCTGAAGGGTCACAATTATCTGCTGGAGGTGATGAGCTCTTTCTGCACCCGAGTCGAGCTCTACAAAAAAATAAAGAAATAAAGAAAGAAACAAATAACGAGTGAAATAATTTTTAAAAGTCACAGAAAATAAACACCTCACATTTGATCTTAAAATGTTTTCCTGGAATGTGACTCACTGGTAGTGGATATGAGGTCAAGGAAACGCTCTTTAGGGAACAGAGGGTTTTCCAGCCCCCTGAAGTAGAGCTTAAGAACGCCTGCCACAGAGTTGATGTCATGATCAGTTTGATCATCTACCAGTGGATCCTCTCCTACAGACATAATATACATATAGTCCACTCATTAATCATTCACTTCACATGCCACTGATGCAATTTTTTTGCAAGTTGGGAGGTTAATATAAACATTGAGAGTGCAATTATCCAAGATGCTGATCTTATGCATTATGCATCTAAAACAGTTTCACATGTCCATTACAGGGTTACATGTTACATGACACACAGGCTCTTTATTTCCACTTTAGATGTGTGTGGGAGAGTCTGTGGCTTTTGAGGTGGACAAAACACAATTTAAAATCAATCAAGAGGAGATGACCGAGCACGCTGGGACTAACCTCTTTCAAATGCATTTTTAATATCGTTGACTTCGACCTGGGATCCTGGAACTCGAAATATACCTTGCTGCTGAAGACCTGGGGACAGACAGAGCCATTAGTGTAAAACAGAAAAAAAGAGATAAAAAGGTATCACTAAAAATGGACACACCCAAATATAAAATACATCAACAGTCATACAGTTGAATTTTTCAGCACATTTGTAGTTGGTGGATAACTACTTCTAAATTGAAATATGACCAAAAATCCCATCAATATAGCCACAGCACTGAAGTACTGTACAATGCAATTTACAATGCAATGAAGCATATTAACAAAAAGAAAATAAAACTTCATTACAAATGTTGGTATACACCAGATTTTGTGAATGTGTATACTATTGTGTGAGGCTAGATATGAAATCTCCACTCAAAGACCAGAGCAGTCTGCAATGGCAAAAAACAAAGATAAAGAAATTTTCCTCTGGTCCACTATAAGGGGAAGAATTACCAAAAAATCTGGTTGCACTATAATCTCTGGTTGCACTATAATATTCACAAATACACCTTTGTCATTAATAAGCACTAGGTATTACAAGACCTTTATGACACTACACTGGAGTTGTTTTTCATGAAACAATATGTTTTATTGTACCAAACATCAACAAACCATCTTCATCTTTCCTAATACATAAGGAACTATTTGCTCTGAGCATCATATACATCAATCTGCCATTTTATATACAAAAATCATGGACTTCACCTCACTAATCCAGGAATGTCCATGCAAAATGTCCCACTTTAAGATTTGTCTATTGAGCCGTTGTTCATATTTACAGATATTTAAAACAAATACATGAGTAAATATATGGACTCCTAGACATGATCAAATAGCTCTGCAAAGAACTTCTACAATTTACATGTTCACAGAACCCCCAATTGCCCGAAGCATAATCTGAAACAAGAAACACTGAAGAAAGAATTTGACAAGCCCTATTAAAAATAATGTAAATAGTATGCATTGGTTGATATACTCTGAGAAAGTTATAAATAAACAAGCACTGAGAACATACAGGGTATGATTCCCTGACAAAACTGCTCAAGTCAATATTTTTCAAAAAGAAAGGCAACATATGAACATACGAACAGAGCAAGAACCTACCATACAGATTGATGTATCGAATGCAGCTCTCAACCACCACTGGTATAGGCTGCCCTGAGTCCTACCAGACAGATTCAAATTATCATTATTGGAGGTACTTGAACAGGAAATAATAGAAAACAAATAGTCATGCTAGCAGGGTTTTATCATTAGAAGTCTAAAGAGCCTGCATCTCAAATGAATTAACTTCACAGAACTAAAAAAACATTGTTTATCATTTAATGTTTTTTTTTAAATAACTAAATGTACAGAACAACACTGTTAGTGTTAACAGCACCATGTAGCTAATGTTATAACTAAATTATTTTCATACATCAGGAACACCAACAGGCCAGAAGCACAGAAATGTTGGTTAGCATACTGAACACAGTGTGATGATCCCGCCCTGCTATAAGACAGAGTACCTGACTCCTGGCACGGACATTCCTTCTTCCCCTGGGCAGAGAGCAGTAAGGCACGTAGACAGAGGAAGAGAGGCAACAACAACCACAACAGGTTAGTGAGAAAGACAGATCTTACAGAGAGAAAAAGAGGAGGCCTGACCTGAGAGAAAAGCCAAAGCATCAGTGCCTTGTGGGGTGTGAGACGTGAGGACATGACTTAGGGGAGGGGGGGCAAAGGGGGATGTGTGGTGCTGGGAGTTCTACCTGAGAGGATGGGGGGAGGGCTACATACGACACTTTTTTAAGCCAGAAAATACTGTTTTACCAAGAGGAAAACTCTGAATACATGACTGAATTCAAAGCCTGCAACTAACGATTATTTTCATTATTGATTTCTCTGGCCATTATTTTCTCAATTAATTGATTAATCATTTGGTCTGTAAAACTTCATAAAACAGTGAAAAATGCCCAACACAATTTATTACAGCCCAAAATGACATTCATCAAATTACTTGAAGGCTAAAGATATTCAGGTTATTATCATATAAGACAAATAAAAATAACAAATTCTTGCAAGTTACAACCTGGGACTAAGAAATGTTTGATATTTTTGCCTTAGAAATCACTTGAAAGATCTATTGATTATCAAATATAACTTTATTCTCTTGACTAACAGATTAATCAACACAGAATTTTGATCAGTTATCTCCAGTCCTGTTGGTGCACAATATGTCTGCCTGCCAGTTTGAGTGGATGTGTCCATGTGTTTATTTGCATAGCCTAACATGGCTGGTGCATGGCCAAATGATACACTATACATAAAGCCAAATTAATTCAGTGTCTGGAGGCTGAGGCTCACAGGAGTAAGAATGTTAAAAGCAAACCTTGCTCTGGTGCTTTTGAAAACAAACCATCTCCATTCCAGAACGTGTGTGATTGATTTTAACCTGACCCTGTCGCTCCTAAATCACAAGACTGTGAATACAAGGCAATGAGCAAGAAGAAAGTCAGTGCATGAGTGAGCCAACATTTGGATAAAAGAGTGGTCAAAGGCAAGAGAACCCCCAAGGACTGCTAGCGAGACAGCTGAGCTCATGGAGAGACAAAGAGCACAGATGGGCTGATACCTGGATGAAGGCCTCCATATTGCCGTTAAACAGCTTACGGTTAAAAATGGAGCGAGGTCTAGACTTCCGCATTCTCTGGGGTTTAGGGGGAAGAGTAGGGGGCCTGGGGAGATGGTGGGGGGTGTATGGTTGGTACATGGCAATTTGAATGATAATGCAACTGGAAAAAAACTCAAACATGCTACATGTTTTCTAAAATGTTCTTTTAAGTCATGTTGTTTTCATGTTTTTCCATCAGTAACTTGCAATTTCCAAAAAAACATGTTTAAAACATTAAAATAGTTCCACATTTTGGGAAATATATGCTTTCTCTTGAGAATCAGATGAGAAGACCAGTGATCGTAACATAACCATGGCATGACCCCAGATTCACAGAGCATAGCCGTAGCTGTTCCTATTTGAAAGATTTTCAGTTCATGAAAGTTAATTGTAACATTTTGGTCGCCTAAAAAAAGTGTTGTTCGCGTTTGGTTGTACTAAACTCTAAGGACTCGGATGTTCATTTTTTCTGGTAGGTACATTTTGTTTTAATGGTTTTAAGCCTGTATTTAGTATTATCACAGTTAACCATTGACTATGAATGCACCATGATGAAAACAGCTTGCCTAACTCTTTAAAGTTTCATCTCGTTTATTTAATCCTAACAAGTCTTGATGTCACCATTAGGTTGCAAGGCAACCAGTGGAAGTGACTGCACCTGGCCAAGAAATTGTCTACAAAGTAACTGTAAGACCACAATGTACTGTTTGTTCGGTTTTAGTACAGATTAAACTAATGACAAGATAACAAGATATTAATTAGTGAACTTTATAGGGGCTGGTGGTTTCCAATTTTTGTGCTAAACTAAGCTAACTGGCTGTGCCTTCATACTTAGCATAATGACAGTGGTATTAATCTTCTCATTTAACCCTTGACAAGAAAACAAATTGGTGTATTTCCCAAAATGTCTTAAAATTATTCCCTTAAATTGACCCATAGACGCAGCTGCTGCAGCAAACTTTATCAGCTATAAGACTGCAGGAAATTATCACACACCAAATTAAATAAAGATTTTAATTAAATATAACATAGATCAAAATTGGTAATTTGTATTAAATTACACATGAGTCTATCTAGTCAATATTGTTCATTTTCCGCTCACAATTGTTTATAAATAGAACAACAGCAAGACATTTTCGATCTTACTGGCATTGCATTTCTTAGACCTAACACATTTTTATACATTCAAATTAGGAAGTACTCTGAGCACCACCTTCTCTAATTGGGATCACCCATTGTTCAACAACTCAGAGAGAAGTTGGGACACGGTAATCTAATTTCTGCCACATCCAGGGGCATGAAGGGAAGGATTTTACACATCATCGCCTACTTTATTCCCCCTCTTGTCACTGGACATCTTACCTTGTCGTTCCATATTCAGCCCTCTCCCCTAAAAGGAAAAACAGAAGAGAAAGAGACTAAATTAGTATACGCTAGTTTTACAGTCACAGACGTTTGTGGTACGGTTGAGTGCTGGCCGACTATACAAGGCTGGCAGATGGAGACGGAAAGGGGTGTTATGAGAAAACGGGCATCTATTCAGACGGGCTCAATGGGGTGAGCACCATGGCTGCATTTGACTCGCTGCCAAGCAGTGGTCATTCATTGGTCGCCCTAGAAACAGCACTAGAGCCCCAGAAGGGGATGGTCTGTCTACTCTCTCTGCAAAGTGAAAATGTATCCAGGGGCAACAAGAGTGGGAAGTTGTGAGAGCTTATTTGTATGGTGTGATGATTTCATGATATTTACCATTGTGCACCACATTTGCACACACTGCACACAAACAAATTAAGGTCTCACTTTGATCAGTCAATCAGAAATGTTCATTCAAGGATCATGTCATGTGTAAAGCAGCTTTCAGCACAATCCTTCTTTATGTCAAACACACATAATTTCAACCCTGAATCAGACGCTTGCATGAGTTTGAAGTAGCAACTCAATGACATGGATCATTATACATTTGTGTTTATTCTTTTGGCTCAGATTAATGCATATTAAATATGAGGAATATATGAACAAAGTAGGGCAAGAAATACCCTTCAAGCATTCAAGCACTACTCATCATAAAATGTAGATTAGATTCCAAAACCTTTATGCTGTAATTATATAATTCTCCTGTTGTTAATAATTCTTTGCTGCCTGAAATTAATTTGTATTTTAAATTAAAATGATCAATCAAGTGTCACCATATACACCCTTGTGTATCTACAAGAGTTGTAACATTTACTATACATGACTGATGATCCACAAAAGAGCCTGAAAAACTACGTAATGGCCCAAAGACTAATCTATAATCAAAAGCAGATGCTTGCAAGATTTTGAAGTACCAACTCACTGACATGGAAAGATATACATCCTTATTCACCCCTCTGGCTCAGGTTAATGCAAATTCACTATATAAACAAACTATGGCATGACATAACCTTCAAGCACGGTATATCTAATCAAGGAATGGAATTTTTTTTTAGCCTGTGGCCTTGTTTGCGGTCAAAAAATTGTCAAGTTGTCAAGCGAATAATAACTTCAGTATAACATAATTTTGAATTCTATTTCTAAAAGCATCACAGCGCTCTAGATGGAGATATACATTATTTCTACAAAAAAAATAATTCATTTTTGTTGAAAATATAGCTACCAGATGAACATATGTAACATCACCTGCATATTAAGGACACCCTTATTCTTGGCTTGGCAGATTTTCTTGACATAAGTTTTTATATTATTTGTACATTAATAGTTGCCCACTGACAGTAACACCACCATCACACTAATGTGCAGTAATAATATTTTAATAAGCCTTACCTTCTCCTAGTGTCTGCTTCAGAAGGTCATGCTTGGCCTGAAGTTTGATGATAAGATTGCTGCCATTCAAATACTCCTTGTATTTCTGCAGATGAAACAGAAAAAAAGACAAATAGTGGGTTATATATAGGGCTATTTGTAGTTGTACTGTATGTTTCATGCTGCAGTGCCATTGCAGCCTAATTTTTTCAGGAACTCACAGTGAAGTAGAAGCCCTCAGTCTCCTGCTGATTGGCTCGTCTCTTAGCAATGTTCGCCTTGCTCATATAGGAGTCAGAGGAAGCCGATTTGACAGACTCTGTGGATTGGCTGTGCTGGAAGGCCTCTGAAACATCAAAGTCCTCCACTGTAAGCATGTCCTGAAGGGTCTGCATGGTGGCATCTAGAGTCTTCCTCACCTGACACACACAGAATACAAACAGAATTGTGGCTATAATGGCTATAAATAATAAAAGCAGGTATAATTACAATATTTTATAATTAATATTAAATATTATTAGGTAAATTGTACATATAGAATCCTCTCTGTATCACAAACAAGCTGTATGCTGTAAACAAGCCAGAACAGTCCAAGATTCTACCACTGCAGGCCATTTTCACAGCAGTTTGACTGACACACCGCAAATAACAGAGTAATTAGCTTCCTAGCATGAAGCATCGTGACATGAACCATTAACTATGTTCCTTCCATGTGAGGCAGACAGGGAAGGAGTGTGCATTTCCATATTCATAACAGACAGGCACTGACACATATACACACCCTGATGACCTTTAAACAGGTCTGTGTGAGTCACAGTGGCCTTGGTGACTCTCTCCAGCAGGCCAGGAAGCATGCTGGGTTGACCCCCAGTGGGGGCAGGAGACTGGATGAGAGACGACCCCACAGGTCAGTGTCAGATTAAAGACGAATACAAATGCAGGGTGACAGTCCTGTTTGCAGTTACATGTTAGAGTGACAGAACTGAGGGTGCTGGCTGCCTGTACCAGTTTAAAATACAGCAATACCAAAGGAGGTATTAAAATGCCCTTTGTGCTATAATAAGTAAGACAAATACCAGCCTTTTGATGAGTGAAAAACTGTGATAATAGAAATAGTCCACCAGCGAGATAGGTCCTACTAGAGAAGCAACACTTCAAATGAAGTGTTTTTGTGTTTCATCTTTCATAAAAAAATAGTTTAACAATACACTAATATGCTGTCTTGTCAAAGGTTAGATGGAAAGATTGACTACCCTCCCATGTGCAGTAAATATGATGCTACAACCAGCAGTGTGTTGGCTTAGATTAGCATAAAGATGGGAGAATGTATGAGTCCGAATGTAATAAAATCTGCCCACCAGCACCTCTAAAACTCACCAATGAATATGCTACATCTCATTTGTTCATTCTGTACAAAAACCGAAGTGTAAAAATGACAAATTGTGCTTTCACGGGGCTCTATTTGCAGCACTACCTATGGACCGAATAGGTAACCAAGACCAGGCTCACCAGGTTTACCCCTGCTTCCAGTCTTTATGCTAAGCCAAGACATCCAGCTGCTGCTGTGCATGTAGCTTTATATTTAATGGACAACATATGCAAATAAGTGTATGTCCAACCGATCATGGAAAGCCAAAAGAACCAAAGCTTCTCCTTTCTGAAAGACCACGTTGCATATTAACAACATGTCCTGTTTTATAGAAGTCTACTGAGTGGCAGATATGTCAACTTCCTGCTCTTATGGTTGCACTTGACTGATGGTTTGAATGATAAGATATTTCATTTCCTGGTGCAGTATTTTGCAGTCATCTGTTGATAGACAATGGTCTCTGCATTATTATGTTACATTTTACTCAACAAATCAGACTATAATGTGCACATCACGTTACTCTGCAGCATGTTTTTTTATGTTTTTCACTTACATTCCTGATGATTCCTCCATGCTTTAACGAATTATCTTGTTTTCTCATTACTGTGCTTTGGTAGGTGCAGAAGTGGCACAAACAACTCATTTTTATCTTGATTGTGTCAAATGAATGTGTTTCATTCTAACTATACAGTTGTATATACACATAAGGGGTAACATTTACTGTATGTAAATATTGATCCACAAAGACTAGTATTATATTAATATATGACTCAGTATGTTTAGCCATGTGTACTCCTCTGAATCAGCAGAAAAATATATTAGCCTGAATAGCATACTTGTAGTGACCTTGCTTCATTTTGAAATGAAAGGCTGGCACTCACTACCTTCAACCCACTGAGACTTGTGAGCACAGAACATCTCACCTCTTCATTTTCTATCTTGAGTGTTGCCAGGCGAGACTGTAGCTGGTGGTAGCGCATCAAGAGCTCTGTCTGAACAGGCTGCTGTGCACTCACCTGACACACCTAGCATAAAAGGAAAAAAAGAGACATTACCAAGGGGATTTAATATAGGGAGCAGCAAACATGATGAGGCACACTTTGAATCAACAAAAAGGTTGGTGACCTCAGACTTCGTAACGGCCTCATCCTTCTCAAGTGGCTCACCTCATCCCCCATGTGTGGCTGATAGTCAAAGCGTGCTGGAGGGCAGAAGATCTGGCAGTGCGTATCCATAAACTTCAGCTTGTCTCCTCTGATGTCCATGGCATCTACTGCTCCTTCTAGCAAGTCCAATCCCTCATGGCGAGAAGTCTCCAGACTATACTCTGCAGACAGGTAGGTTCTCATGGTGCGTGCCAGGCTTGCATGGTACCCTAAGTCACAACACTAAGGGCAAGAAGTAAAACATATAGTCTTTTCAACCTTTCATTACAAGACATAGTACTGAAACTGCAAAAAAAGCACTGACACATAAAGGTTTTGTCCATATTTGCATATTTTGGTTCTGACTGGATGTCCTTACATCTATCATATCTGAAACATCGTGGATGTAGTATTTGGCCACCAAGGCATTGGTGGCTGTCAGATTGAGAAGATAGTCGTTCCGGGCCTTTGTGCATTTGAGCTTGTTTTCAGAGTACTTGGCTTGTCTCTAGGGAGACAAGAGAAAGAGACAATCACATCAATGCAGGATGTAAAATGTATTCCTAATGTACTCAAAGAATACATTACTACATCAATCAGATATCTTATATAATCAATCAATATACTACACATATGTAATACTTTGCACAATGTAGAGATGGTTCCTTTTAGCAATAACCACATTTCCCAATGTCATTTGTGCACACAGAAAGTGCATCTAGAGGTTCATTAGAGGTGCATTTAGAGAGTATTTGTACTTGAATCTACAGCAAATACAATGTCATGTATTGGCCTTTCAGCCAAAACAGACCTTCTCCTTCATTTTCTCCATCTTTTTGACAGAGCTCCGTCTCTGTGGACGTTCATCGTGACCATAACGCAGCAGACTGGTGCTAATGTCATTGGCCTTGCCAATGTGCTTCTCCTCCTGTTTTTCTGCCTCCTTCAGCTTGCTCTCGGCGCTGAGGCTCTCAGTATGGTACATGTGGTACGTCTTCATCACCTGCGAGAACATACATCCAATGTCAAACTTCACTCAGCATCAAGGGCATCAAACTAGCTGGGGGGATGTGACTGGAATGGAAATGATAAAAATCTCCAAAGCGTACTTAGTTCAGGGGATTTATTTGACACCCGAAACATACTGTCTAGCCATCCATGTACATCATAATATGGATCACAATGTAGGGTATCATACATAATTTCATAACAACATAATTATAATTTGATTAACTAAATTACTACAAATGTTTTCCAGGCTAATGTATGAACTCATGTTACCCCAGATTCATTTTGTTCATTCCACTGCAGCTTACTCATCCTGATTATATTATCACATTTTGATTGACATTTCCTTACTTAGCTGGAGGTGTTGTGCTGGGTGCGCCTGTCTGTACCTACACTGTTCTGTTTGTTTGTCTTCACCGCAGCATTCTAGTAGGTTAAAAAAAAAGCAAGTACTGTATGTGTCGCTACAATCAGGGTTCACCACTGCTCTTTGTTTCCTTTCCTACAGCTGAAACTGTAGAGTATTTCACTCCCATTCACAAACACAATCTACACTCCTATTCAGTTTGCGTTAGAAGAAATTGTCACGTTATTAAAAGAGATCACATGTAAATGTTTAACTAGGAGCCCTAAATCAGCAGCCAAATTAAATGCGTGCTCCTTCATCACTCACTCTCAAGTTCTGGTTTCCTAGCAACCCTGACTATAACTGATGTGCACAGGATAGTGAGATCGATCAGCAAGGGAGGAAGGAGGTTACAAAGTGACAGTGAGCAAGCTTCCCTGCAACCTGAGAAACAAGAAACAACTTCTTTCCACAAAAAGCCAGCATCAGATCCATAGCAGGGACCAGCAGACTGACAAAGACAGACCCATACAGTACCTAATTTTGCATGCACCACACAAACAGATAATATAAGCAAATCTTATGATTTTCATTGAAGCTATAACTTTATCTAGTCCAAATTTTAACAGGCTACTGCAATTCCTTCTGCTGTGTGCTGCTGAGCTGCAGACAGGCATTTAATAATGCATGAATCAAAGGGAGAGGAAAAATCAATATCAGTAAAGCACTAAAGTGCTGTATAATGTTACATGTGAGAATATTTCTCATGTGGTTTATGTCATGCGAGTATTTCTACTTCAATCGACTCTTCCCAAACATTCTTTTAAAATGGCCATGATAGTCGTCACTAATCACTGACATTGCACTGAAATTCTGATAATTTTGCTTTTATTTTATTTTAGTTAGCCCATCTTATCCCTTTTTATAAGATAAATCTACTTTCTATAAATAAACAAAGACATTGTTGCAAGTACAGTAATTTGCGAAATTCAGTAAAAGATACAGTATGAGTGTCACGCTGCTCTCGGTTTGCCCTCACTATGTGTCCTTTATAAAGGGAATAAAATCAAAACTTCAAATATTTTACATAAAAGTAGGCCGCCAAAAGTTGGTGCAAATATAGCTTGGGGTTTTACAGCACCATGATAAATGTGTCCATAGTTAAAGACCGACCCTTGCAAACTCAAACTTTTTTAATTATCTTTGATTGATCACCAACAGTATTTACCCAATAACATAAGAATAAGAAGAAAAATGAGCAGAGTGGGAGTAAACACTAAGTATCTTAAAATAAGTGTGTTTGAGATTTAGTTTTTTTTATTTATTTAACTTGGCAGGGCATTATATTCTATACATTTTAAGACAAAGGGTTGTTAGAACTATTGCACAATACATTTTGCAAATACAATACTTTTTTTTAAACTAGTATGTAGGTGTGACTCAACTCTCATAACTTGCAGTTCCCCTGTTTTCCCATAGACAGCTCAGATCAGTTTTAATGTATATTTCAGGAAATCTTTGGTATGTTAACTAAATGTACGTTTTGTATCATATTCTTCTTTTGCAAATCAGCTGTTGAACAGAACCAAGGAATCATAATATGACTGAACAATAAGCCAACCCAAGAAGAAGCACTCTGGTGTGTTTGTGGCACTGTATCCCACATACAGCAGATGATATCACTGCATCAGTTTATTTTCCTCAGCCAAAAGAAGAGGCATCAGCACTGAACACAGCTGTTCTCTATCTACATCACCACACAGACCAGTTCTGCAAGTGAATGTTACATGCCACGTGTGTGCATACTTTCTCTGAATGTGTGTGAATGGTGTCTCTATGTACACACAAAAGGACAGCCTGACAACTCTCACCAGCACACAAACAGATGTGTCTGATTACATGTAACATTAGCTGTAAATATTACAGCAGCTCATGTTAGCTGTGTACAGTGCACCTCTGCAGCACCAGACAGCTGAGTCCGCTTGAAGCACAGCCAAGGGCAAGAACGCTCTCCCCTTCAACTGATGCAGAAATTCACAGTGCTAGGAAGAATGAAAATTTTCTCCTTCCATGACCTCATGGAGACGGAAGAAATGACCTGTTAGAGGCTGCACTGCTGATAAGGCATATCTGCTGTGTGCAGTGTCAGGTCAGCTGCCTCACAGGTTACAAGTTCTGCTCTGACGACTGAAAAGCTAGGATTCAGGATTGACGAGCTACAAGCAGCTAGCATAGGAAAAAGGGCATAACAGACAGCCTGTTACAGACAGAACAAAGATAGGCATGACAAGACAATGATATTCGTTTCACTCACTGTGTAGAGCTCATTGGTGACTTTCACTAACTCCTCATGCATCTGTACCCCGATGTCTTTGCTCTGTAAAAAGAAAAACAGGTGACGGTTTCAATAATGACAATAATTCCACATTTAAAAGGCAAAAGAAGGCAGACATTTAAACATATGAGACTAAAAATTGGGCTATTTAATAGAATTGCTTTCCCACAATTGGGAAACTTGAAGGCTGTGTGCCAATTTTGTTTGTGAGGGATGTCAGCAGTCGATGAAATGCTGTCATCACTCCGCACCAGAAAACATCTAATACAATGCCCGAAGTGCACATGCAGACAAAAATAGAACAGAGCAGCGACTGCAGAATATTTCCCAAGGAGTTGTGTCACAGTTTCAGCTCAGTTACAGAGCCTAAGAGCCTATGATGAATTGGACATGTCCCATGACAGGGCTTATAGTCCAAGAGGAGGAATGAGGCCAGTGGAGAGTGACTCTGGAAATCCTGTTGAGAGGATATGTAGAGACGCTTAGCCCAATCAATCCTGTTTTTTTACCACCTCTCAGGAGCCACTTGTCAAAACAGCAACCTTGTGTTTTCGTATGTGACAAGAATTAAACTCTAGCATGTTTAGTACAGTAAAACTTTGACTTAACAAACGCCAGAGTTTGATTCATTCCCTTTCCACATCTGTGATTTATTAGCAATGAAACAGCACTGCAGCTGAACCTGAATGCTACATCGTAATAGGATTATTGTTTTGAAGAGCATGGTGACAATTTGTGCTAACTTCTTGTAGAGGGAAACAGATTTTCCGCAATTCTCCTTGCGCTGGCCACAAGCCATCCCATTCTCATCACATCTCCCATCATGACAGTACAGAACCCCCTAGAGGGCATAAATTACAGGAGATTCCTGCTGCTGTCAAGCGATACTGATCTAAGATCCCTAAGGTGAATTGTTCATCACAGTCCCCGAAACACAGGCACTTTGCAATTCTCACACATACCATATATTAAGCATCTACCTCAGGAGACGTGAGAGCATAACCAAACCTTCAATGATGTTAAATATCTAAATGAGAGAAACACATTAAATCTAATTCTCAAGTTACTGAATTTGGTGTGAAATGAAAAATTAGGTAAAGCAGACCTCATGAGTAAGCGTGAGTGATAAGAGCAATGCCCTGTGAAGAACATCAGAAAAAGGGTTGTGATCTAAATAGGGAGCAAACTGAGCATGATATTGAGAATGACAATACGCATGATGAAGGTCAAAAATCTCTTACCAACCATGTTAAGCTTTACTGTGCACACACTCTTACAATAGCAAGGAAGCAGTTTAATGTTACCTAATGGCTAGAATTTGTACCATGCTATAAACTAACTTCCAAAAAATTCAATTATGGTAATTGAATTTGGTAATTTGGTAACCAAAATACTAATAAAGCATCATTGGTCATATCAAAAGATAATGACATAATGAACCTAATCATATCACTCAAATTTGTTGATCAGACCTCAAGGAATATGCCATGTAAAAATCTCACATCATAAAACATGCTGTATGTCGTGATACATTTCAAATCATATTTGTGTTGTTGTGGTGTCAAGTTCCCAGCTGTGCGCATCAGTCATGCGATCTAAGCAGATGACATCTGTGACTGTGTGCGTTATTAATGGTCAGGGTTGCATGCCCCTCATCCATTTCATTCCAATTCTGACCTTTTTGAAAAGTCTGATGACATCCTCGCCCACGTGCGCCAGACGGACAATGACGTTGTTGTTGTAGATGTCGCTGAGAGTGGCGTGGTCTCTGCTCTCCCGCCTGGTCTGATCCAAGACCAAATACCAGCAGTTCACAGTGGACAGGAGATTTTGATCCTTTCTGCAAAACCCAGGGCACAACTTTATTAGTCTTTAAGATGGTGAGAAAAAAGATTAATATATACATATATATATATTCAGACCAAGAGTAAACAATAGAAACAACACAAACAAAAAAAAAGCAGCAAAACCTCTAATAGACCAAATGTTGCCTGATTAAATCAACTCTCATCGAAATACTTGAGACTCTGGTGGTGAACATAAAACATATCTTACACACTGCAAAGATCTTACATTATATCAATTGGTACCAGCTCAAAGGCTTTACATATTATAGATCAAAGGGTCACTGCACATGTGGTGAGGAATCAGGAAGAAAGGAGGCAGCTGCGCGCACACACACACACACACACACGGCAGGCATGCTGACTGCACTTGCCTCCTTGCTTGAGGGAGCATGTGAGTTCAATTATCCTCACACCGAAGAGTTTGTTTGTCTTCTTCTTTTGTCTTTAGGGAACATTTTACTGTTTTTCAAACCTCTAACAATTGTGACTGAAATATAAAAATGATGCATCACATTACGTTTTTATGCAGCCTGCTAAATAACTGTGTGTAGAGACACCTTTTGCTCTAGGCTGATAGATGACCTATGCAACTTCATTTCTTCTTTAATGACTAGTCAAAGGAGATGAGTGTGATGTTAACACATAGGGAAGAGGACATTCAAAAAGCATTTCAGACCCAGATATCTATCTCTACTGATTTGCACCTGCAAAGCCTTTTATCATATCACACAACCGATCAGCAGCTATGGGCTGAGAGATTAACTCTAACTTAACTGTTATAGTTTGTAGAGCAAAGCCACAATGATTACCTGTTCATAAACTTATGAAACCATTTCTTTTTCCTTCTTACAGGTCATGGTGACTACAATTTTGCTGTTTGTGGCTTGTAAAAGTATCAAGTTGTAAGCAGAAGATGATTTGACAGTACAGTACACAACAGAGCAGTCCACACTTGTTTCCTCTCAACTGCTTTCAAAACTTTTAATAACTTTTAGCCTTTGAGACTTGTATTCATGTTTTTTTTCTTTTTGAAGGGTTGGTACTAACACACATTACCAATGGACCTATGGGTGACCAATAATAACTTTAGGATAAAATTATTCACCCTAGGTTCAATATGCATTTAAATAAGTCACAAATTGATATACAATTGAAGAACATGGCTTCTGCAATGTAAACTACAGAAATTGCTCTCTTTGTTGCAGAGTTCTTCTAATTCTGCACCCTTCTTTGTTTTCTTTTGTAGGTGGTGGAGAACCTCAAGGTTCTCCTCACTCCTTAAAAATTATGCATTCTGTCACCTGGTCAAGTCAAGACTCTCTGATAATTAAATAAAACAGTGTAACCGTGAAGCTTGAATCAGAAATGCAGCAGTTATTTTTGACTCTAAAATCAGTTTTGAAAGAAGTGGTCCAGACTTGTTTTCTCTCAACTGCTTTCAAAACTTTGATCATTTTTATCCTTGGAGAATTTATTCTTTTATTTTATTTTCCTCCATTTTAGTGAGGCTGTTTCCGCACAGAAGAGAGATGGTGTATTTTAGTTTTCCATTATAGTTTACCTCCATGCACCTGAAACAATATTGAAGTTAAATCCATATTCAGTCATTCCAGAAAATAGACAGAACTAATTTCTGTTTCTATTATTTACATGTACATTCTGTGATTTTGTATGCATGTAAAAGTCACGTGTGTATCTTTCTATTATTGAAAATTAGATATGAGACTGACAGCTTTCAGACACAATTAATAATTAGGGTGTCTGCAACACTGTAGGGTTACTGATAAGTAAAACTTTTCATTATTATTGTTCGCTCTCCAATACCTGTGAAAAACTGTGGATGTTTTCTTTAAGACACATTAAATATCTGTCATGGGTTGACTCTCGGTTTCTAGGACTCTAGGTCTCTGTCTGGATGCATGCTTTTGGAAAAGTAGCATAAACCTAGTACAACAGAAAAGATATCTGAAAAGTTTTGTATCTCTGATGAGTTAAAAGAGTTGCACTCCTGTGATGCTAAAGGTAATCACAGCGCTGGGCATCAGCACCTTCTGCTTCTCCTTTTCATCCCGCAACACTTTGATTAAAAATATGAACAAGCTATCCCTATAGGCCCGTCTTTCAAGCAGAGCAGGTGTTTGATCCTGGACAAGAGATGCCAGGAAACTGACTGTAAATCTTTGGCTGTTGGCTGCTCTTGAATAAGGATGAGACTGTAGTGTTCACAACTCAAAGGAGCTGATGCAGAACTGTTCGTGGAAGATGACAGAAGAAGGTTTTCTACCTGACAGCCTACAAAAAGTACAACTGTTTCACAACAAGGTCTCTGCATCATAAAGTAGAATGCAACTTTCAGCTGAACCACAGTGTGCTGACAATTCAAACTCATACTGCCTGTGTTAAACGATAAGGCAAGCAATTTTCTATATTTTCTTATTGTCAACAAACCTCATATGCAGAGCCAAACCAACAATGACCTCATCCTCCTTACAAGTATTGTGTGTGTATCCAATGTCTGGTGTATCTTATTCCTCTGTGTGTTAGACCTCCGTTGTTGTCCAAAAACTATTAAAAACTTGTCAATGTGTCACACCACTGCACTAGGTGACACATTCCTTCACCCCGAAGATTAAGGTCACTGCAATTTATTTAGAAACAGCTCTAGAGACTGATAACAGCTATCATATTTTCAGTCTCTGGAGAGAGGTTCCTTGTTCGGCAGACTGCACTGCACATGAGTGGGAACAAGTTCCCATTTAAAGAGCTTTGTTGGCTTGTTGTGCTAAATATCATAACCTCTTTTTTACTGAAGTTCTTTGAGAAACTTACAACATAGCACATGTAGCCACGTGAGACTGGTTGACAAAAAGAGAAATATAGAAAATCATCAGCCTTATCCTCTATTGTCTTTTCAAAGGTACACAGAGTCTTTATAAACACATTTTTTTGCTGCAGTCGCTCTGTTATAGGACGCTTTGAAAACACTCCCTGACAATCTTCTTCCAGCCCCTTTATGAGATCTGACGATAGAAATGAAAATCTGAAAGGATCACTGATAATAAAGAAGGGCACTGAGGTTGTGCCGTTAAAAAAAAAAAATGACAGAGACAGAAAGAGAGAGTGCAGACAGAGCTAGCTCAGAAACTCCAGAAGAGAAGACTGCGTGGGATTATTAATGATAGAGACTTAGTCGGCCCATTGTAGTCTGTGAGTATGAATCTAGTCTCTGACAGACAGATATAATGATGACCATTTAATGTGACGGGGGAGAATCTGGGACAGCCGAGTGTAGAGAGAAGTCATGCAATGTGAATCTCTTACTGGGGTCTCCCTTTGAGGGAACGCTCCATTTATCAATGTCCCAGTGACGGGAGCTCTCCGCCATGATTACGCTTTATGTCCAATTGGCCAGAGAGCCTGAAGGAGAGATGGGAAGACCTCTCTCGAATATACCAATGTGTTTGTTATGCATGACTGACACAGCCAGGTCACATGAAAGGGTATGCAACTGCCTATGTATCAATTTTACCATCTGTACTGTAGCGATTCTTTAAGGTAGGTTCGATATCCTGCATTGCTAATCCAATACTTCTACACTGAGAATTACTGAGTAGATTGTGTAAAGTAGATTTTAATTAGTTTTTTTCAGGAGTTTTCAACCCCTTGTGGTCTTCATTTGTCTGTGTCCATGGTAAAGAATGCTCAATATTTTAGCGAATGCACTCTTATTCATACTCTTTTCTGATTATTCATTTAGTCTTATTTATGATCCCTCATTGTTTAAGTCAGCCATATTGGACAACATATGAGAACATGATCTAAAAGTCAGAGAGAGCTGCAGGCTGATCAAAGCATCTACTGTAAGCAGTAGCTCTTCAACATGCTGCAGGGTATGTTTGTTTCACCCCCTTACCCCCCTTTCTTTCTTCAGACTCCTGACTCTGATTTATTTTCTGTGGCCATTGAGAAAATATGAGTATTTGAGTAGCAGTCTAGCGTGAAGTTGTTTGAGAATGGAAATGAAATGACAGCCACACAGAAAAGACGGGAGGGGGCTGGATAAAAAGTCTGACCTAGTTGGGAGAAACACAGCAGCCTGAGGCCACAAGCTTCCTTGGCCCTGGCTTCATTTCAGGTCATTTCTTCTGCTTTTATACATCTTCTCCTTTCTGTTGGTTATCCTTCCTCTACTTTTCTTCTTTCTTTCTGTTTCCATCTCCGTGGCAGTGATCAGTATAAAATACATAACCTAAATGTTTTTTATCGGTCAAACAGATCAGATACAGACATTCCAGTGCTTAGCAGACAGACAGTGGCTAGACTCACTTGAAATGCTGGTGCTCTCTGGAGGTGCGGATCTTGGCGGAGTAGCGCTCTGCCAGTTTGTCCAGACTCCTGGAGTACTCAAGCTGGAGCTCGGCCTTTCGACGGAAGAACTCCTGCAGATCCTGCAGCAGCTGCAGCCGAGACTCGGACTGCTGCTCCAAACAACGGAACTGCTCCACCAGCTGATTTCGGATCTCTGCATGTCAACAAAATCAAAAAAGGGAGACCACCTTCAGAATAAATAGAGCCTCTGATGGAGTGGGTGTACATGCTGGGTTTCACTTTACCCTGCCAAACACTGCTGCAAGTCAGCAGTTAACCCACAAGGTTTCAGCAGTGGCTTCAGCAAAACACATAATATGGCAACATACAAATACATGAGGATACAATCAAGCTAGCGCAAGCACTAATATAAGAACAAAGTCATCATAATTGGATAAAACTGGCCGTCAAAGGGCATTTGTCTGCTGTCTGTATGTATGTGTGTGTGTGTGTGTGTGTGTGTGTGTAGTGGGAGGGGGTGTAGGGGTGTCTGAATTCTGGGATAGCACACGTGCATGTGAGATGCATGTCTGTTGATTGCAGCAGACAGCACAGAAAATGTAAAATAGGTCAGCTTCTCAAAATGCATTGTGCTGAGAGAGCCTTCAGAGAAGTTTGTCTTGAAGAAACAAATTGCAGGCATTCTTTCGATTACAAGATCACTGTGGTTTTGTGCTCATGAGGTTTGGAAACTCACGGCCCCTATTCATAGTCTGAGAATGAGGAAAAATTAAGTGTGGTATAAATTCTGAAAATATGGTTGATATGGCATTTACAAATAGGCTGATATAATACTTCCGAAAATGAAATGTTTTAAAAGGTTATTAACAAAATTTCAGTGTGGGAGGGTATTTCCTGTTTGTAGCATGCTTTGGCTGGTAAATGGAATATAACTGTTAATGTCCAGCAAGCAGAAGGAATTTTATTTTCAATCCTCAAGTTAGTTCAAGCAAACAGTGATTTAACTTTAATTCTATCATGTGCTGATAATTTCACTCAGAGGCATCTTGCCCATTCAATTTGAGAATTCACATGCCCCCTTAAATGTGCCTGTTTAAACTATTTGGCTCCAATGTTTATGATCAAACCAACCAAACAAATTAGCAAATATGCAACACTGAAATGTGTCCTACAAAACAGAGGATGGATATAAAGAGAATTTTGACAAAGAGCTATAATAGTTCAAGTACATACCAGTAGCTACATGTTTGTGAGCTTTTCTTACTTAATGTTAAATAGTCAACATGCTGGCTAGCTACCAAGATAATGTTACTCTGCATGAGTTTAAAGTCTTTTTGCAAACATTTACTTGTTCAAGATTGCTATTAAATGCAATATAGTGTTAACAAATGTCATTCGACTATAGTTCAGTTACTAATAGCGAGGCAGTTTGATCATAAACACAGAAGCCAAAGCAGATATTTACTGATAAGAACCTGGTTTGGTGTGAACCTTAAATTTGCATAGGCAAATGTGCCCCCTCAAACAAAAAGACTGCATGACGCCCCTGATTTCACTGTTGTAGATTGTGTGTTAGAAGTGTAATTATTCCCTTTAGGATTTCAAAATGGCTACAAATAAATATCTACAGATTCCCTGCTGGCTGTTCCTAAAGACCACTGGGATTACAAGTGATAAAAATGTCTACTGAAGTAATAACATCACTTTTATGATCTTACATTAACACTGAGGCATACAAATAACATTACATTTCACCCATATATAGTAGTGTTTATTACAAGGCTGTCATAAAACCAGTGGCGAAGTGGCTGCTCAATGTGTGTCAGCAAATGAATCATAAATCATATTAGAACCTAGAGCTGAATGTTATGGTTGAAATCAGTGTCACAATAAGGATGATAATAAGGATATTTCTGATATTGAGACATGTGAGGATAATGGATGACAAATGTATGACAAAATCACATTTCAGTTTTGTCATTTTTTAAGAAAGAAAAGGCAAAATTCTCTGATTTCAGCTTCTCAAATGTGATTTTTGTCATCTCAGGTGCTGGGAAACAGTGATTTAAATTTTTCACCATTTTTTGACATTTTCTGGACCAAACAACTAATCCTTTTATCGAGAAAATAATCAACAGATTAATCAATAATGAAAATAATTGTTAGTTACAAACCTAATCTAAAACATAAAGTAATAACTTGTTTTGCTAGTTTTTAATTATAGCTTTCTTGAAATCATTAACTAGACATTATAGAACAATAACACAAAAAGATCATATCATTCATAATTTGGTGAAAATCAATAAACTATTTTAAATGGCGAGTTCACATCTGTGGAATTATATACACACACACACTGACACACTCACACGAGGGAATAAACAAAGCTTCTCTCTATACAAGACAATGAGATGCAGTTGAGCAACACTGAGATGGCTGAAGATTCCTTTATGACAGACTGTTTCAACCATGCATATGATTGCTGTGTACTGAAAGGAACTTTGTAGAAATTTATCAATGGAGAAGATGACCCAGCCAAAGAAAAGGCTTTTTGTTCAGTTCTAAATGCTGTTTCTGTATCTAGAATAAAGGATTTCTAAAATTCCTCCCCTGTTGTCTATGAGTGTGTGAGTGAAAATGTGAATGAAAGAGCAAGGAGAAAGAAAAAGACGGAGTAAATATGTACTCCCTTGCTGTTTGGAGATGTACCCCTCATGGTCCCCATAGTTGCCCAGTTGCCTGGTTACATGCCTCTGGAGGCATCTCATTGAGAGCAGTCGCAGCAGTCAGTCTGTTTAGCATAATGGCCAAGGACAAGGGCAACTTTCTCTGCTTCAAAATGCTCAATAAACAGCCTGTGCTGATGAACGAGGCAGCAATCAAGTTCAAAATAGAAAGAAATGTCACTGTTATGTACTCCTGTGCTAAAATAGCCCACTGAACACACACAATTTGTTGGCCTACGTGACTTCAATCCTTTTTAATCATACGATGACAGTGTAAAAGAATGAGCTGACAATATAATAAGCAAATCTAAATTGATTTAACTGCAATTTTATCAGTGAGACATCAAATAGACTCATGATATTTGCATTTGCTCTCCTGTGAGCACGTTATTTTTAGACCTTAAACTGTTACTAGGGACTGTGCAATACTGCACTACATTCGATGAATGATTCAAGCCTTTGCAGAGTAATGCATAATTACAAGGAAGCTGGCAAGGAGTTCAAGTGAATAATATAGCAAGAGGTAAGCCTCAAAAGCTAAATACAGCCTCTTCTCTCTCATTGTATTGATTACACAACAAAAAAGGTTTCCTTAAATGAAATACAGAGTCACATGCCACACCAGGTTCTCGGATTGGGAACAGTCTTTTACCGAAATGAGTAAAATGTTCCACACCCAAAGGCCTGTGGAAATTTCACTAATAGGACTTTAGCCATTTGTAATGTTTATTTTTCTCCTAACCCATATGGTTAACATCCTGGTATGTTCTGGTGACTTTAACAAGCATTTTGAGTATAAATTAATTGCTTCCAGAGACTTGAGGGCAACACTGAAGCAGAGAATGAAGAAAATAACTTTTTTAGTTGCTTAAGTCATCAATCCGGTTGTGATTGAGCAATGAAATATTGTTACACAACAGTACAACACAGGTCATGTTGTAAATATAAACATGTTTGAGTACATATATGTAAAATTAATCAGGCCACCCAAACATACAATGTTCCTCAACTGAAACATAATTCAGATCAACCCGTCAATCAATCATTTGGCTTCTACTTTATCTTGTAGATTCAAAAAGACAAACCATGTCCCCCCGCTATGTTCAAACACAGCATCTCTCTAGTGGCTACACACCTGGATCTCTGATGGACAATATAATGAAAAACATGTTGCCTTGCAGGTTTGTCATTTAGACCGCTTGGACTGCTGCAGCAGGTAGCAAGCACCAAATATCACATAGTGAGGAGTCATTGTCACCACAGTAGCCTGCTCAAACTAGCTTAGCACAGCTACTGCAATGGCCAGAAACAGTCTCCGGGGCTGTGTCTGCAGTTAGCCATGCGTGGCTAGTCATATGTGTCCTAACCCAGACTGACACGTTGACATAATTTGGTACAAATCAAGGCTGTGTTCTGTGAACATCTTCTGAATGCGGTAATGGCTATGGTATGCCTTTACAGTCTATTTGCTTGAGCTCACGTGTCTTTCTCTCACTCTCTGGATACAAATACTTCAAACAAGGAAAGGCATCACAATTTGAAAATCCAAGATGTAGTGTCTCACACATGTTACAGAGACACGGGCAACAAAGATATTGTTTCACTGTCATAACGTAACCGTGACATTTCAAAGCAGTATCAGTCGGTATCTTTCATTATGAGAAATACACACAGAGGGGCGTGTCTACATGCTTCTCGTGGAATGCATATCTGCAGTGAAGACGGAGGCGATGGGAGTGCCTGGTGAGATGCTATGTGACAGTCGGATTGTCACCAAGCAGGTAAAAAGGTAATCTGTACATCATATATACTACAAATATATTATAAACTGAAATATTACAGGCTTTTCTATTTCCATTCTTTTTATTATGATTTGGGGATTGCTATCCCTATACACACACATTCTGCAGTGCCATATGTTTCCTTTGCAACTGCAAATCTTACAATAAATGTTATACCCTATTATACCCTATTAAGGCAATTTGTGCAGAGACTCCAAACAAACCAAATGGCATTTAAGATAATATGGCCTACAGCTAGTGTGATGCATAATGAGGGGCATCCCCTTATTCATTTGTGTTTGGGCACAGCAGGAAGGTTAGAGATATCTCAGGCTGGTCAACTGCACTATTTAAATTGACAAATGTTGAAAAAAAAAAATCAGGAAGACAGAGTTTTAGTCACAAACAAAAAAATAGAAAAGCAATATAATTTCAGCTAGTGATAAGAGCTAAATGATGACTAATGTTTTGATACAACGCCATATCTTGTGTTACTGGGTAAAACATTACAACATCAATGAATCTGGGATGGCATGTGACAATAATGGCAAATACAGGCCCGGACCTGTGAAGCTTTTCAAGTTCAAAACACACTGTTTGCTGAAATGTTGGGTTTGTGCCTGATTGAACCTCTGTGCAGTCAGCAACTCAGCATTATCGGAGGCCAGTGTCAGTGTCAGAGTAAGCCCTCACAGCTCCAAACTGATCTAAGCCCAGTTTGCAAATGAGCTTAAGATGTCAGCTTAAAAGCTTTTCCTGAAACTGAGATGAGAGAAACGGAGCTGTGATGGCTCTCAGCCACAAAGCTGGTGTGGAGACCAGAGAGAGATACAGAGTGAGAGAGAGAGAGAGAGAGAGAGAGAGAGAGAGAGAGAGAGTTAGAGAGAGAGTGAGAGTGTGAAAGAGAGAGACTGAAGGAGTCAAACAAACAAACAGACAGACAAAGAGAGCAACAAGGAAAAAGCAAACCACACCTCTGTCTGTAAAAAGCTAATCATTCTCTTCATTCCAGACACATACTGACAAGCTTTGGTCATTTCCTCTTTGTGTATGTGTGGCTGCAGAGAATGCTTCACTTTGGTGGAATATTTAAACGTACATATTTGCTCAGATACCCTAATGACATCAGCAATACTAATATTGCCTACAGTGGCATCGCTGTGCTCTCTTGAAAACCAAGATTCTATATGTTTTCATTGTTTTGGCTTATATGTGAGCTAGTTTTTCCTATGCTGTGGAGCTAATATCTTCAAAGAGCTCTACAAATAGACAAAGTGTTATATTGTTTTATTGTTTAATGTGTATATGGGTAAACTATTGAAATAAGAAGATAATATTATTTCATTGGATAATAAATTAAAGGCCAGGCTAAATCAAGGACTGAACCAAACAATGTTATTGTAATAAAATATGATGAAATTGCAAATAAACACAGCATTAAACTAAAACTAGCAAGAGTGATCACTAAGGTAAAATTCAAAATATAGTTTCTATTCTGCATGATCTGCATTTCAATTGCAGCACATGTGCTATATGTCTGCATGGCATTGGGGTCCATCAACTGGAATGTGGATTGTGTTGACGAACACCTTGAGATGTTGCTATCCTATACAGGGAAGTATATAGACCTCAGCACACACCTCCAGGTCACAGTAAACATTTCAGTTGATGTTTGTTTGGAACAGAGTCAACTTTGTTGTTTGGTGTTTTCGAATACTGAAGTCCTGCCGGGGTTATTTTGAGCCAAATGGTCTGAAATAATGATGCCCATGTAGCCAGGCCCAACATTGTGAGGTGTTGGGTGATGGCCAACCAGTGAAACCACAGCAGGTTAACAGAAGCACTTTGGTGATGTGGTTTCCACTATTGTGTGCTAGTTAATGATGTAAAAAGAATGCAGATTAAATACCTTAATTCTACAATTCAATGAATTCTCACTTTCAGTAGATTTTCAAAGTCTCCTTTCAGATGGTGCATTATGTGAAATCTAAGTATTAATGTCTATAGACATGACTGAATGCAACTGGTGATTATTTTAATCATCATTTAATCGTCCAATTGTTTCCGTGAAATATTTTCTGAATTCACTAATTAATAGTTTGGTCTATAGAACTTCATCTTGCTTGTTCTGTTTGATATTCACTTGGTTATAACATCAGACAAAGAAAAGCAACAAATCCTTAAAATTGAGAAACCGGAATTAGAGGATGTTTGGCATTTTTAATTGGACTTCAAACAGACTTCAATGATTACTCAATTCTGAAATCAGTTGATACATTTCCTATTTGTGTTCTGTTGTCTCTGTCTCTGTGCACTATATGAAGCCTGACACCACAACCTGAGAAGGTGATGCACAGAGGTGTTGGAGTTCACACTGCACAAAGTTGTCTGCAAAAGGCTTAGAAGACTACCCACCCATATACATCCTGCACTGTCTGTTCTAATACAGTGTCAGTGTTCCTGACACTCTTCTCTCTTTGCGTGGTTTATCCATTCTCATATTTAGCGGCAGACAGTGAAATCCTTTCATGGTTCATAATTCATACAGACAGCATGCATTATTGATGGACTTTCTGAACTGTTTGCTGTGTGACCTTCTCAAGCTTTCCCTCCTCCCTCCTGATATTACACTTTGTCCTGAAGTGTCAATGCTCACCATAGATTATCACAATTAATATTCACATTTCAACCTTTGTTTTTGTTTTTTTCAAGAAACTATTATAATATATAAGATATCTCCCAGTATGAATACCTGAGGTGCATGACCTCCAGTCTACTGAAAAGATTGTCCAAGGTGAATTGTTATATTCCCATGTTGGGTGTGCAGTATCACTACAGTCTCTTATAAATATCATCTACACTTTGGCACAAATTATGAAGCTCTATGTAGTAGCTTGACTGGCCACACATGCAGGGCTAGGCTTGTTACAGCCCAGGGTTTTGGAGCACACAGTCATCATGAGTACAGATGAACCGGTTCAGCCAAGTTACAGCTTAATTTGTCACATCGTGGATTTGCAGGTTGAGTTAAATGACCTGAATTTATCAGCAATCTATAGATATTTCCATTGGAATTCGTTACAAATAAACGACTGCCGTCTACAGCTATATAATCTGTCCCACCCCGCAGCATTGCACACATATGAAGCTTGTGGTAAAGTTACGCAATAGTGGGTTGACACACGGAATAACAATATGATCAGGCCTGCACGTTACCTACCTTTCACTTGGGTCTCATATTCAGCAATAATCTCTTTGTCCTTCTTGACTTTCGCCTGAGATGACATTTTGGGAGGGAGAATGGAGTGTGCAATCCTCGCAGGCAGGAATCAGCGTCTCTTTTTTGGCACAATGCAGTGTTTCAGCCCGTCTGCAGTCCTCTCCGGATAGTTGAGCAACAATCAGATGCGAATCATCGCCTGCTTGACACAACTTCAGAGATTAAAAACGCACTTGAGGTCGCATGCGATGTTGCTGCTGCGCTGTGTTTAAGGCGACGTCGACCTAAAAGTGCACAATGATCTGCGACCCTGACCACTCCTCTTCACCAGAATCGGAAAACAGTTCACGTTTGATGATCATTTCATAAAGCATGGAGTGAAATCGTCAAGGAACACAGCTATGGCAGCCTCAGCTATAATAGCGCTTCTCTACAACACTGTCCAGTCTGCTCTCTCTCTCTCTCTCTCTCTCTCTCTCTTTCTCTCCCTCTGCAAGTTCAATGCTGCTGCAGAAAAAAAAGGCTGAATGGATGTTAAAGTCAATCTGAGACTCCTCCCCCTCCCCCCCCCCCTCCCTTCTTCGCCACTTTTCTTCTCATGGATGGTTTAAGATTCGTCTGAGTGAAATCATATGCAAACCGCTGCCTATAACAGATGTGCTGTCAAACTGACTTCACAGTTGAAGGACTACATAAATAGTTTGCTGGCGATCAGGATTTGATCGCTCTGTTTCCGGAGCATAAGCTGACTGCAGAGCATAGGGGTGGTTGGGTGGGTTATAGCTGCAATGTCTGCAATCCGTCACATTTTGGCTCATGAGAATCCATGGAGATCCTCATCCAGACATACCCAGCACAGACATAGCAAATTAGAAATAAATAATTACCTACTGTAAGTAGCCCATTTCTTTAAGAAATCTTTATTTGTTGCTAGAACTCCATCATTTGGAGTCTGTATGATCTCCATATCACAAAATTATGACGCAGAATTAATGAGAAAATGATAAGAAAACTATAGATCTTTATTATCAAGACTAAATGATTTGTGAATGAGAATTGGGACATATTGGTGTCACTCAAATTCAGGCAGTTACCCAAAACATTAGTTACCTTACAAACATACTTTTGTCTTTGAAATAAACAAATGAAGTGATATCACTTGAAGGATAGGTTAAAACAATAGTCAAGTGCCAAATTTAAACAAAGAGGTGTTGCCTGCCGTGATTATACTATACTTGTGTATCATGACCATTTAAAGATCCCTTTTTTTCAATGTAAATGATGGTGGAAAAAATCCATAGACCTCATTTCGTGCAAAAAATGTAAGTCTGTCTGAAGATGATATGAGCCTGCAGCAGTCTGAGTTAGTCAAATTAAGTGTATATCATCCAAAGTTACAGTCCTTTATACTAAAATGACTGTAACTTTTAAAGATATCCACTTAATCTGACTAACTCAGACCACTGTAGCCTCATGTTATCTTCAGATAGACTTAGGATACTTACATTGAAAGTGAATTAACAAGTGTATTTTTAATGGCCTGTATGGACAGGAGGAATGATTAGATAAACTTGTGTCAGTGTTCATATGGATATCTGGCTATTGTTTTAAGACAAACTTTAAAAATTGTGAACCTATCCATTAAACTTGTTTCTAACTGAAGGAAACCAATGTTTTGCAGACAGATCTGTTTACAACTGTGCCCATTCTTCCCTACAGTTGCAACATTTTGACAAAGATGATGGAGCATTTCCCTGGAGAAAGTCAGTATGACTCACCATATTCTTCTCAGCGTTCTTCACTTCAGCACAGTTTGCTGACAAGACTGTCAAAGAACTTCCTGTGTCTTCTCAAGTGCAAGAGTGTGCTGCACCTTTGATCTTACAACCTCACCAAATGTGGGATTTTTTGTAGTTTTCTTTTTTTTTTTTTTTTGTCTAAACGGGATGTGAATTCATGTATTGGAGAGGGATAACTGAGCACTCTCTTTCTGGGCCTATCTGTGGGAAGTTTTCATTTTGATCTATGTCAAAAGATCCTAGTTCTCAGGAAATCTGTGGGCTACTGTCAGCCTGTGACAAGACAGTGCTAAAGCTGGGAGAGAGCCCAGGAGAAATCTGCAGGAGAACCGATCAGTCCCACCGTGCAATCTCAACTCCAGCCTCTAATTTCCTGAGCAAATGTTACTCACCAGTCCTTGGCCTCAGAATGGGCCTGATAAAAGTTGGGGTGGGTGGTTTGAAAATGTGAAAAAGCTGTGTCTAACTAGACCATGGAAACTTTAACACCATCCACTTATAGGCCTTTACTGGAGGAATTATCATCATATGGTCCACAAAGAAAAGAATAGGCTCCTTCAGGAGGCTAATAAAGAGCCCTCACTGCATAAATGTAAGAATTAAGAAAGAAAGAAGTCTTTATGGTGCGCTTGTTCAGAATTTCTAACATTCACTGTATCAGTTTATAAGTTAAGTCAATGATGACGTTAACATTAACAAACAATGTAATGTTTTGTGTCGTCTACCATCATTTACATGTGCTTGAGGAGGACATAATTCTCTAAACACCTCTCAATGTAATGCAATAACACTGCTAACAACAGCTTCAACAATTAATCAGCACCTCTATGACACCGTTTTAACAAAATAGAACATCATCATCAACATCATCATCAACATTCTGTTACTACTTTAAACTATGCTGCTATTATTATAATAGTGGTTACTATTATATTTTCATTCTTGCTTTGTTTGTCTTGTTGTGTGTTTTATCTGTTCCTATCATTGTTGTTAAATCACTGTTTTGTGTTTTGTTTTGTCACCAATAAAAAAGGGGGAAATAATAATAATAATAATGATAATAACTAAATGATATTATAGTAACAGACACATTAAAAAGAGAACATTATGAGCTTCACATATATACTATCAGACTTGCTGCAAGGCAGTTGCATTGTTGCATTAGACTATAAAGGTGTGCAGGTAAAAGAAAATAAATTAGATAAATGCATATAGACAGTTCTCTATATTGGCAATGCTGGAAAGCAGATGATGGAACTTTTAATTATATGGTCAGATAAGAGACATCTGAGTTCAAATGTTGAGCACTTTAACAACCTCATATTTGACCCCCTGTATGACTGATGGTGAAAATGAGTAGTTGCATTAAAAAATAAGTTTTGTTTACTTTAAATGCCAACAGTAATGAATTTGGCCTGTGAGGATTAATGTCCATGATAATGAAGACACAAGAGTCACATATTAAAAAAGAGTTGGGGAGAGAGAGGGTTAAAATCACCAGATTGTGGATTACTGTAATTGTGGATGTATGTTTTGAGACAAACTTATGTTATGTATGAAACATTTTGTTGTATATGACATTGTACGTGATGTTTGTTGTTAGCAGAAGGTGTTTGGTTTAAGTCATTTGGTTTCTAGTGCACCACACCCACCTTTTACGAAACAGGCTGTTTAGGGTCATTAACATAATAACAGCATGATTCCTGAGAAGCTGGCCCTATTGGCCCTGCACATGGTGCCTTCCCTTCCCTCGGGCGATATCTAAAGACTTTAAGCCTGATTCAGACTTCAATGGAAAGCATTAGACAATGAATATCTTCTTTTTTTGAGGTGTAACATCACATTGAGGGGGTAGTTCTGAGCAGTGTGGTCAAATTCAGCAGAACATGAAGAACACCTATTTTTACCATAGTACGGCTATAGCTTAACTTGTCTTTTGTCACTGTCTATGATTGAAACACTTTGATGAATAATGTCATCCAGTTATTTTACTTACACATAGAAACAATATATATATATATATATATATATATATATATATATATATATATATATATATAATGTCAAAATTATATTTAATTTAATTATATTTAATTATATATATATAATTAAATATAATTTTGACATTAGATACACCTTTATATCTGTAATCTTTATACTGTTACTATCACCATGTTACCAGATTGCAAACACATGCTTCTGTTCATCATGGACTTGAAATTAAATTGAAAGCAACTGTGGTCATCTGTAATAGCCTATTATACTGTATATTTGGATATCTGATAATATGGTGATTTTAATACTGATATCAGTTTCACCAAAAATATTATAACATGAAATCAATTATCTCCCTGTATTGCATATTGAGTGCAGATAGCGTCATACATTTATTGTTAATGTAATGAGTGTTTGATCAGGTGCCCACATTAAGTCAACATTATTACTGTAAAAGAGGTTATCTTAAGCATCAGGTTTCACTTTGAGAAAGGTATTCAGTATTGATGGAAAATGTGCAATAAAAATTAATATGGTTTAATTTTTTTTTTAATTATATTTTAATAATGTATTATTTTAATATGGTAACTTGGGTTTTTATCAGGAGCCGTATGTGTCTTTGTCATCACTATTATATACTGTTATGTGTTAAAAATGAACTGAACAAATGATTTTTAAAGTTAGATTTTTAAAGGTTTCATTGAAAAGTAACATTTCTCAGCAGGGACAACTGATGAGTTTAATGTTCATTTGCTTCAAAGCAACTGGCCAAAAAGTTGTTTTATTTATTGTTTGTGTTTCCATGGTATCTGAAAAAAGGGCATCTTTCATGAGGCACATCTCATTTAACTCATTACATTACACATCACTTTGTTGTATTACATTTCACACATTGGATCTTTTGTCTTTATATTAAGAATTTTGTTTCTTAATATATCGAATACTAATATGTTTTAAGTGTAAAACTGCATTCGGCTGTGATGAGCAGTGTTTACTGAGAATATTAGGTGTGTCTGTATAGTAACGTGAATGTTTGTACAGACATAAGCTAGTGTCATTGTCAATGTTTCCATAGCAACTGAAGTTTTGGGCTGTGACCTGCAGTGTTGGAAGAAGCATTCAGATCCTTGACTTAAATAAAATTATCAATACCACAATGTAATAATACTTCATTACAAGTAAAAACCCTGCATTAAAATCCTACTAAAGTAAAAGTATAGAAGTCTTACCAGCTAAATTTATTTAGAAGTAAAGTAAAGTAAAAGAACAAATTTTGCGTAAATTTGGGTACATTCTCTACAAAAGTATTACTTTAGTATTTTAAGATTTTACCTGCAGGGTTTTTACTTGAAACAAACAAAAAAAAACAAAACACTGTGGTTCTGATACTTTTACTCAAGTAAAAGATCTGTGTACCAACACTGCAGGTCACAGAATGTGATGAATCACCAAGTATGGTGTAACACCGATTATTTAGGTAGGAGCACACAAACAGCTGTGCTCTGCTGAGTTACCCTCAATTTATTGTTTACAGTAAAAGTTGTGGTTGTTAAGTCATCATGTTAATTCAATTTGTCAATGTCCTGTGACACTCTGTCTCATTTACAAACAAAACATGGTCGTAGACATGCAATGTGGATTTAATTTTTATTTTGGCCATAATATTGATTTATACAGGGATAATGTGTTCTCTATATATTCCTTAAACATATTCTACAGGATAGCATGTTGTTTCTATGTGTATTTTATCATAAAAATGTTGACAGGCTTTACTAGGTTCAGCAGTATTTGGATATAAAAAAGTCAGCTGTGTTTTGTTTGGCAACAAAGTAACCATATATCATATATATAATCTATTCATTCAGTGTCCCCTGTTGAACTTTTCTCCAGTTGTTAAAAGTAGAGGCTGAAAGTGCATGACTACCCTCTGCTGGTGGCTTAAACACAGTATGCAACCTACTGTAGTTAATGATGAATATGCAAGTTGTAGCACAGTACTAGCACCAATAATATAAACACACAAAGAATTTTCATTATTATTATTTTATTTTAGAACTTTTATGACATTATCAATTTTATGTTTACCACATGATTACAACTTACCGCATTACATTTGTTGCATTATTGTTTTTAGACCAGTAAGTCGTGTTCATTCATCCACAAGTCATAATAGTAGACTCATAGTATCACATGTGGGAGTAACAAAACTAATGACAGTTATCTGTATTTTAGAATTAGGTTCATTAATCAGAGGTTTCGGTGTGGTAGTGTCATCACTAGATACTTGTTCCTGTGACTAAATGTGAAATAATAGTCATCCGGAGGTAAAAATAGTCATTTCACAATGTTAGATAATCTAATGCTGTCATGGAAGTATTTCACATGTCCTGACATCACCCTCCTCCTCTCCTGAGTCCCTTTCCTTTGATGATTTCACTGCTGTGAAATGTTCTGGCAGGTGGCTGTGCCATGTACAATGTAAAGTATATAGACGGATTTTGTGCAGGCTGCTTGACAGTCTTCTGAAATGTATAACTTAATGTTAACTAAGCTCTAAATAGTAGAAATAGTTAATTGTCACTTTGAATGATTTCAGTTTGTTTTCTCACTTTGTGGCTTTAGTGATTTATTTGTAGTGCATACAGTATGACAGTGTCAACTGTAGACTATTGTGTAACACTTTCGGTCACCAGCCACACCTTTCCACGCCTCCTAAACAGCAATAGTCACAGTTGAGCCAAGCTCAACAATATAAGTGTGGTTCCAGCGGCTATGGAGTAATTTATCTGTGGAACAGCACAAGTATCAGACTTTACGAAAACATGTTGTGGACAATATTCTTACTGCTTAATGGGCTGCTTATACTGGTTCTGCTTTACTCCACTCGCACAAGGTAAAACCATTCATTTATACTGTATGTAGATTTTTGTGGATATGAAATTATTTTAAAAATGTCATTGAACAAGTTGTATGAGTCTGAAGATTTGAAAAATACTGCAAAAGTATATTAGAGAGTTATCATTTAGAAAAAGGTTTACTATCATTACTTACTAAAGTTAATAGTAATATTCATAAAAACAAAGATTAATGATATTGATGAAGAGTATTAATTTTATTAGAATACCTCTTGATCCAATCATTGATATAATCTGACTGATAAAATTTGTAATTGTGCAGATTATTAAACATGTGAGATTTTCAGCATTTTATATCATATATTTTTTGTCAAAATAATGCTTATGGCTTAAACTGTGGCCTAATCACATGTTGCATGGCTTTTCAACCACATAATAGGCATCTCTTTTTGGTATGACTTCGTAATGTGTTTGTGTGAACTCCAAACCTGCTGGTTCAGACTTATGAAACACAAATAAACCAACTTTCACATTGTTATTTTTATGTGTTTCCTTATACTGTACCTGACAGACGGAAGAACGAGCCACCTCTGGACAAAGGTTTCATCCCATGGTTGGGACATGCACTTGAGTTTGGAAAAGATGCTGCAAAGTTTTTGGCCAGAATGAAAGAAAAACATGGGGATATCTTTACAGTAAGTTCACATGAAGATTGTGTAACTGTGACAGAACATTCACTTCCAAGAAAGGGAACTTTTGAGGAACTAAGAAGTTGTTTTGAAAATGACGATTATAAATAACTATGAAATGGTTTGAAAAAACAAATGTCAAAGATGTTTGCACATACAGCAGCAAGACTTTTGTATATGGATTTAATATGGTAAATTATGATCTGAAATACAAACCAGGCCTTCATATGACAACAACAAAATATTCCTTTTAAAAAGATGCAATTTTGCATGTGTCATAGTGGCAAGTGGCACTGTCTCCCACAGTGCTTTCACAAGTGCTTCCTAGAAAGGAAGTGACCACACCACATAGTTCTAAAGTAAAAAACAATTTTGAAACAATTTTTGGTGAAAAATATCTGTAATGAAATCAACTGAAGGATGCAACTGAAACCAATGAATATTTGAACAACTAAAATGATGTCCCTCCAGGTCCGTGTTGCTGGTCATTATGTGACTGTGCTGTTGGACCCAAACTCCTTTGATGCTGTGCTCAATGACACGATCTTCTTGGACTTCACCCGCAACAGAAACCAGCTCAAAAAAAGAGTCTTCAGTCTACAGCTGCCAATAAGCCTCAAGCCGTCAGCAGAAAGGAAATGGATGGAAAAGTAATGAATGCATCTTTTAAACACAGGCCTTATAGACCTAAAACCATATGGTTCACTGAGTGAGTGTTGCAATCTAAATATTGTCTCTATTCTGCCTTTTTTCAGCCATTTTCAAGGTTTCAATCTATCCAAGCTCAGCACTTCCATGAACATTCACCTTCAGAACCTGCTGATGAATGAGCAGAAAAGCTGCAGCCCTTCAGTGTGGAAACATGAGGGACTCTTCAGCCTCTGTTACAGCCTTCTTTTCAGGTGACATACGTCATTATAACCTAGGCAGATACTGTAAATCAAATAAAAAGGATTGGATGTCAGTGTTTATATTACTAAATTGACAAAGATAATTATTAATTAAGCTTCTGTATTGTTGTCGTCAGGGCCGGATATCTTACATTGTTTGAGAGGAGAGATAATACTGCTGCAGTCTACAAAGAGTTCCGCAAGTTTGATGATCTTCTCACCAAACTGGCTCGCTCCTCAGTCAAGCGAGGTAAGCTGCACAATTTTGAATGAAAGGAAACTGTTTTGCCTTCAATTTCCTATCTGACTACTACATCTGGACAGCACAGGAGGAAATGCATGAATTTATGTTGGATCTCCGACAGGGGAAAGCAAGATGGCCAACTCGGCACGAGAACAACTGTGGGAGCTGCTGTCCCCAAACTGGCTCAGTGGAGGGTCCGAGTCAAACTCCTGGCAGCAGAACTACCATCGCTTCCTTCAGGAGGAGGGAGTAGATGCTGAAATGCAGAAAAGAGCCTTACTGTTGCAGCTATGGACCACACAGGTGAGATGAGCTGTTTAACGAGCTGTCTTTTTCCCACACACACAGACACACACACACACACACACACACACACACACACACACAGAGCTAGAAAAGGCTACATAATAAATACCAAAGCACACAAACTTCCCCACACCCAGAGTTGCATGCATGAATTCCTCTGAGCTCAGACAGACAACAATGCAGAAGTAAGAGCCAGTGGATTCCTCCCTGGCAGTTACTCAGAGCAACCTGCCTCAACTTGTAACTCAGAGTGGAGTTTTACCAGTTTTGATCTTATGATTCGGTTTTCCATGACACCTTATGGAAGTTTAGTGATTACACACATGAACAAGATATGCAAGATAAATGTGTTAGTCAGCTGAGGTTGCTTCCTTATTTTCCTACATCACAGTTTCAGATATTCATACCAGGAAAACATGATGTCATTTAGGTTTTCTACCCGTGTGCATGGATACAGGTTGGTCTAAACATGACAGCCTATATAAAAGTCTAGAGGATTTGCTTTGTCTAGCGTATGCTTTCACTTTGGATTAGCCAACAATGCTAACCTCACCCTTAAATTAAGCTTCTTATACAAACAGTGTCTGATTATTTAGTTTCAAGTTACTACAGTGCTCAAGTTGGCCTTATTAGCAATATTGACACAGTTGTGAATACAGAATTGTTGCTTCCTTCCTTCACAACTCCAGACAAGTCCAGAATGATATAGTGCTATTTCTCTGTTCTGCCAGGTGGGGGAGATAGCAAGCTGTTTTATTGTGTCTTATTGTCTGCAGTTCAAATATGCTACATTTTAGCTTTCATAATAGCTTTAGCCCTCTGTTAACCTACCAGTCTCACTGGTACAATGATTGCTCACCATATCATACCAGTGCACAGTGTGTAAGGAGAGACCTTGGCCAGGCCACCCTTTTCAGATGCACTGCTGGTTTGGGAAAGACCACTTGTCCTCCAATGTGTTTGTTTGTCTTCATCACGTCTGCTGGGATATGGGAGTACACAGTCTCAGTCTGGGATGGAAAGTGGAGCAGCACTGCAGAGAATAGAGGGATTAGATGTGAGACTAGCGAGAGGTGCCAGAGTGAATATGGCTTATACATGTGTTATAGGCAGACTGAGGTACTTCAGAAGAAATTGCAATGCTTAGGATTTCACTAGAGCCACCTATAACCTCATCTTGGGTGCTGTACAAGCAGGAGGTTGCTTTTCTCCTTCCATTTGCAAACAATCAATGTTATTGACTGAGACATATATAGACTGAGATTGATTTATCATTTACTTTCCTTTTAAGAGAAAAGATGACTTTTGAAAAAGAGATTTGTTGTGTTGTCTGCACAGTCTCACACTCACACAAATGAATCGCTGACCATGTCTGGAAAATCATTCCATGGAAAACACAGCAGGTGACTCACTGAAATGTTAATTTTGCGGGAATCTTGCATTCCTAACTTTACCCAGTGAACAAGAAAGTATCACCCTGCTAACTACTAACTACCTTGCTGTTAGGGTAACCAGACTCATATCATTTTCTGGCGCAAGTGATCTGGTGATCTGGAGATCTAGGAGAGCAAAGAGACAGTATGATGCATCCCTAGTCGCTTTTGGGCATTTGCCCGGGCTGTCAATGGAGAGCTGACCTGAGGTGTGCAGAGTTTAAGAGAACAGATCCCTTAACCCATAGCAATTACTAGCTGACAGGCTCAGGTGTCTCTCCCTGAGAGGCTGACAGCAGTGTCTACAAAGTGCGGACTGCCTCATTGGGTTCTCCTCGTATCAGTCATATTCAGACAGCAGCACCACAGATATCTGAGAGGAAATATTAGATTAAATATTCCCAACACTAAATAAGCAATAATGAATGGATATACAAAGATGATTGATTTTTCAAAATGTACACTGACTTTTGTTTTAATGACTGTGTGGAGTGTGAACTAATTTATGTGTTTTTCCATTCAGTGTAACGCTGGACCTGCTGCCTTTTGGCTGCTTGGCTTCCTCCTCACTCACCCCGATGCCATGGAGGCTGTTAAATCAGAGATCAGAGGCCTAACTCTCCAGGACAATTCCCTACAGCATCCCCCCATCAACCCACTGGAAGCACACAGCACACCTGTGTTTGGTAGGTAACAGCTGCTTGCAGCCTTTTCAGTTATTCTCTTGAGCTTTTCAGCCTTAGGGTTTAGCCAAACCAATGAATTTGAAACAGAGGCTCATTTGACTTGTTGGAAATAACAAGATAAGAGAAGCGTCTTGAAACAATGACAGGGACAATTAAAGTCTGACCTTTGATTCAATTAAATAGTGATTGCCTTTTTTTCATGTATTCATATCTGTGCAAATGTTTGTACATCTTCAAATTACGCCTGAGGACACAGCTGACATAACTCACACTGACACCCCTCTGACATCATCCACTCTGCTGTCCTTTTCCATTCTGCAGATAGCGTCCTGAGTGAGACCTTACGGCTCACCGCTGCGGTAATGATCAGCAGAGAGGTGGTTCAAGACAAGATCCTGCGCATGGCCAATGGACAGGAATACCACCTCAGACAAGGGGACAGAGTGTGTGTGTTCCCCTTCCTCAGCCCACAAATGGATCCAGAGATACACCAAGAACCACAGGTACTTTGATCACACACCTACAAACTACAATCAGTGTACTAACATCACAAAAATGAACAAGGTATATGTTTTTATAAAACAAAACTGCACTGTTGCTGTGATCACTTAACATTCTGTGGGAGATATGGAGCCTCCACCATCATTATACATATGGAGTACCTCCACTGTGATATTTCTAAGCCATCTTGAGGAGGCAGGATCAAGCAGTGTGATTTAAATCACTGACAGAACACATCCTTTGGAGATACTGTAATCTGGCAAATGCCTACAAGTTCAACGAAAGGCTGACTGTGAGAGAGCGAGATAAAGATCTCAGCGTTCCAAATTCCCAATATTCATTTTTAAAGGGTTTGAGAACCTGCATCTTTTTGAGATTCATATAATGTAATATCCATGTATTACATTATAAGACATATGCATAATGAAGCATGTTTGTATAATATTATAATGCATACATCTTGTCACCCTCTTAACAGGTCTTCAAGTATGATCGCTTCTTAAATAACGATCTGACAGCGAAGGATAAATTCTACAAGGATGGAAAAAGGCTGAAGTACTACACCATGCCTTGGGGCGCAGGGAGTAGTATGTGCGTTGGGAAAGAATTTGCTGTTACAGCCATTAGAAAGTGAGTCTTTTTTAGATTCATATCTCTCCATGATGTATCTTAAGTTTTCAAATGATGTGTTCATGATCAAAGCATTTCCTACAATTTCATCCTGATAACTAGACCCAAACCAGTCAAATCCATCTCCACATAATATTCCCCCCTATTATCGTTTCAGTCCTGCTTTCATGTTCTCTATAAGTATTAGCAACAAGCTGTAATGTAGTAATTGCTTATGCTCTGTAATGAGCTGCATGGAAGAGGCTAAGGGTAATAGAGGACAGACAGTTGGGAGACCATGTCTTTGCCAGACATCATATCCTGATAGAAAGGTGAAAGGTCAATCCTTGTAATTCACAACACTCAAAAAGGAGAACAGGATAATTTTAGAGTTTTAGATATTTTGCTATTTCTAATCAGATTGGTTGATTTACCTGATGTTATTTTCCATCACATCATTTCTTTTCCCCAAGTGGATTTAACCATATATATATATATATATATATATATATATATATATATATATATATATATATATATATATATATATATATATATATATATATATATATATATATATATATATATATATATATATATGGAACCTGTTTTACTAAGTCATGTATTGGTGGTTGGTTTTTTCCCCTGTTCTAAACTGCTTTGCCCTTTGTTTCCTATCTAGATTCGTGTTCTTGCTCTTGACCCATCTTGATCTTGAGATGTGTGACCCAGAGGCTAAACTGCCACCAGTTAATGCCAGTCGTTATGGCTTCGGGATGCTCCAGCCAGATGGAGATCTGCAGGTCCGGTACAGATTGAAGAGGACGCAGCATGAAATGTGACTTGTAACTCAAATTATGTTAAATGTTTGATTGATCTTATTTTTTCTTATGTGTATAATTATTTATTTTATATTTAATCAGTGCATCTACATGTAAATAATTATATTTAAATTTTTCAATTGTGTAATTTTTTTTTTTTTAATAAAAAAGGAAAAACACTGACACTGTCATTTTTGATTGACTACAAGTCGCCTCCATACATTTGGCTACACTTTCAAACATTTCTAGGCTTCACATTCCCCCTCCTTCTCTTGAATGCACCGCCTTCACTGCGCAGAATGGTGTATGTGCCGAGTTTGATACTAGAAGGCTGTTTTCACATCCATCTCCTGAAGAGAGAAAGTTACACTGTGCTCACCTTAAAGTCATGGAAGCAGAAGCATGATTCGTGACATTACAACTAGTTCAGAAGCCAGTTCTGGTCCAGTATACAACTTACATAAATGTGACGTGGAAACTTGAAGCCACAGGGTACACACACACACACACACACACACACACACACACACACACGCTGAGAATAGCTTCTACAGTAACAGTTTCCCAGTTGTTCAGGTTTTTGAAATGATCAGAATTCATGCATATTCATGGGATCTGGATTTTTCAATAAATGAGAAAGAGTATATTGTAATTTTTATTTCTTTTAACAAGGTAATTGAACTTTGATGTGGAAAAAAACTGATCACATACTATCACTCCAAGCTTCTACTTCTGACAATTGGAGGAACAGGACGAGATGAGAGGAAACAGGAAAAACACCAATGAGTAAAGTATGACATTGGGCAAGTGCTGCTTCTCATCTGGAAATGGAAAAGTTTATTCAATGGCCAATATTTAGCTTGGTTTACTTAATATGTGTAGATACAGTGGAGGTTAAACACACCTGAACCTATCTAATTAAACAGCATTAAACTGTCTTTAAATCCTCATTAGAAGCGTTAAATCACTTTCTCTGAAAATATACTACCATTGATTTTGGCTCATATTGTTGGCTCTGCGCCTTTAGATCGTATAGCCCGATGTCATACAGTAGTTTATTTGCACTATATCATTACATCATGCTTTCATCTAACACTACACCCCTGCTTAAACACAACAACAACAATGCAACATAAATCTTGTCAGGGCTACAGCCAGGCGGTGCTGAAAGCGTTAAATCAGATGAGGAGGAGAGCGAAGAGCTGCCATGGATCCACCTTCGGAGAGACGCGGCGCCTCCTCACACAGCTGACTGGCAAAACAGGTATTCTGTCCGGATGGGCTTCCGGCATACTTGTTGATCTTCGGGTGAAACAGTGGGGCGATGTGCGGAGCAGGGAAACCAACGGGTAGGCAGTAGATCGTGCTGAGGATCTCTCTGCCATGTCGGAGGCAGAGGAGGGGGGACTGGATTGGGTTAAACCATGGCAATAGTAAACCAATAACGGCGCCTCCTTTTTTTTCTTTCTTTTTTTTTTTTTTTTAAATGCTACTGCTTCATCTCCGTTTGTGCCAGCGGATTGATTGTTCACAGAGCGGTACGTGCTGGTTTGATTCAGTGCACGATGACAACAACTCACCACGGTATTTTTTAAGCTTATTTTTCAATCTCTGGACTTTGAATCATATGTAACCTATCAATTGTAATAGGTTATACATGGCATATAGGACTACACTGCATAGAAAAAACTGCACCAATATGGAGCAGACAGCCTTTGAATAACATTAGAAACGCTTAACGATGGAGGATTTGCATTCACAACATTGCAGTTTTAGATGATTTAACATCATACCTAGATTTTATTACCATTCTCATCTGAGCTACGCATAAGAATACGATGTGTACACGCGAAGACGATATTTTTAGTGGCTCCTTTAAATTCTAATTTATTTTATCGAAGGGTGGAGGCTTCTTCAAATTAACATTTCTTTTTGCTGCTTCTCTGCAGCATGTTACTGCATGTTCAACAGCCGACATAAGCCTTTTCTACACCCTTACATATGAATCCCATGTTTATTTTGCATGCGCATTGTAATGTGTTAATGTTGAGGCCTAATTGTGTTTGTGAAGTATCAGAAACTTTGTGTGACAGTGATCAATGATCACATCTGCAGGCCTGAGGTTGTTGCTGCACGCCGTCTAAACAAGCTAAACTGCGTGCAAAATGTGCAGCTGGTGCCACGTCTGCAGCCTTAAATGGTTTATGAAATGTTGTCAGGAGAGCTCGCCGCGATGCAGGGAATGAACATCGCTTCCTGGCGTTTCAGCACCATTAGACTGGACAGCGCACACTTTGTACCACACTCATCACTGTGGTGTCCCGCGTCCCCACCCACACTGCATGGACAAATGAGCAGGAGCAAAGATCGACCGAAATGCGAGGGGTGACACACTACATGCAAACAAACAAAGAAAAACAAACAAACAAACTGGACTGTGTGAAGCCATGTATGTCATCTAAGATAAATTGTTTTATGTCTTTAAGACTAATATTCTTATAAAAATCACTTATAGAGGGGACATCTCTGAGTTGGTTTTAAAGTTTTTGCCGGAAAGTCATATTCATGTACTGTATATATTGACAGGAAGTTATATTCAGCCATACCTGATTTAGTTGAACTCCTGAATTAGAAATGTATGAATCTGCCGATTGTTTATTAGGTGTGAGCCATCTCAAGAACTCATATTTAAGGGTATATTTATTGTTGACTCGGGAAACAATTGGAAAAGTAGTTCAAATTTGATAGTACTACGGATGCTTTAATAGCAGTAATTTATATCCAGAGATAATAAATCATTCATCGGTCCCTTAGTTTTTCTGCCCTGAAGCCTTTTAAAATTGTGATTTTCAACTCTTCAGGACTTTGCTGTTTCTTATTGGAACAACAACACAGATGATGTGATAACAGAAAAGAGTAAAATACCCTAAAATGATTATAGTAAACATGTTATTTGTTTCTTATTTTGCTGCCGTGGAGCCCTTTAAACAATTGATTTTCAAGTCTGGTCTTCAAGACCCTGCAGTTCCTTGCTGGTTTTTAAATAATCAGCAACTAGCATGGGAGAGCAGGTAGCACCAGAATTGAAAAATGTTGCTAAACCAATGGGTTTCCAACCTTTCTGGCTTGTGATTTCATTTGTGATGAAGCAATATTTGCTTGTAACGCATCATCACAGCCATGTCCTTTATGTAGATGTGAGCTGTGAGCAGGTTCAACCAAAGAGTAATTTTGCCTTCTTGGATTGGTTCATTTGAGGGATTTTGTAGAGACATGAAGAGGTGAAAGAATCTAGTATTTTATGAGAAAATGTCGAAAAATAAAGAAAAAACGTGGAAAAGTCTGTTTGTGTAACAGAAATATTTTTATTTGCTTGCCTAAATCCTCTTGTGACTTCCTCCAACTTATCTTGGGCCTCCTGGGATCCAAGCCACAAGCTATTAACACCATATTAGTTCAGAGTATTGTGCCTAATTGTAGAATACTAATGATTTCTTTGTTTTGTTTTTGGACTTCTCTAGACACAATAATGAAAGAAGACGGGACCAACTGTAGTCCATAGCTCTGGATGTTCGCCTGCTTCCTCATCTTAAAGTCATCATGGAGAAATCCTTGGCAGAGTTCAATAAAGCCGGCTCCCGGTCAACATCATCGCTTCCACCTGAGCCGGTGGACATCATTCGCAGCAAGTCATGTTTCCGCAGAGTCAGACTGAATGTTGGGGGTCTCCCACATGAAGTCTTGTGGCGAACGTTAGATAGGCTACCACGAACACGTTTGGGAAAGTTAAGAGATTGCAACACCCATGAATCTCTGATGGAGGTGTGTGATGACTACAACCTTGAGGAGAATGAATACTTTTTTGACCGGCACCCAGGGGCATTCACATCAATTCTGAACTTTTACCGCACAGGTAAACTGCACATGATGGAGGAAATGTGCGCCCTGTCTTTCAGTCAAGAACTTGACTACTGGGGCATTGATGAGATCTACCTGGAGTCATGTTGCCAGGCGAGATACCACCAGAAAAAAGAGCAAATGAATGAGGAGCTCAAAAGAGAAGCAGATAATTTGAAAGACAGAGAGGGAGAAGAGTTTGACAACACTTGCTGTGCTGAAAAGCGAAAGAAACTCTGGGACCTCCTGGAAAAGCCAAGCTCGTCTGTTGCAGCAAAGGTAATTGTCATTGGATATTGGGTGTAAGAGTGTGATTGGTTTCTACCAGCATGATGGTGACACATACAGACCTGCACACAGATTCACAAAATACACACACACACACACACAATCATGCAAACTGTGACATATTATTGTGTGGTATGAACATATTCCCAATGTAAACTAAGTGCCTTTGGCTGTGTGTGGCATTTTAAAATGACCTAATGTGTGATGTTGTGGTTTTCAGACCATTTAGGCTTTATTATAGTATAACAATACTCAAACACAAGACCACAACCTTTATCTGACTGTGGACTGCTAAGTGTCCTTATGAGAAACATGGGCAACTGAACATAGATAATTGCACTTTCCATCACTTACAGAACACCACTGAAGATGCACTTTGTTTTTTCAGACCTACTTACACATTTTAAAGGACACTTACAGTAGCTTTTGCTGTTTACTTACTGTACGTTAAGAACACAAAGTGAAGGCTGGAAATCATTGATAAAGCCAGTGGATGGAATTTATAAGTGTGGAAATGGTGTGTTAGCCATTATTGCTTTGCAAGAACCAAAAAAGATGCAAAAGTTACTGTTACAGCCAGGTGAGTTTGGTAACAGTGAAAGGGGCTCTCTGGATTGTATTGCTATTAAACATCTTGCATCATATTAAACATAACACAGAGTTCATTATCTCTATCTCCTGTAATGCTCTAATTACAAAACTTGTTACAAAAGTCTATTGCTGTCATTATTATCTTGGCTTTTCAAATTATACCTTTGTATGACTCTTCACACACAGAAAAACACAATTTCAGACACACAGATGTACACGACCACATGCATCCAGACATTAGATAGATGATTATGATAGATTATATCTGACCTCACACAGAGGTACAATAAATCCTTTAAGATATTTTAAGATAAATATCACTTATCTTAAAACATGAGATATATTTGATTCTTGAAGTAATATTCCCTGCATTTTATCAGTTGTTTGTTTGTGACCAACCCGCCCAGTATCAACCTAAGCCAATTGAATTTGAGATATTCTGCAGGAGGCTGTGATATTGAATTATATCCTTGTGCGCATAAACAAGTCAGAAATGATTGAGGATTGTTTGAATCACTCAGATAAATCAATGCTTGGGAAGAACACTTTTTGATCAATAGAAGATGGTTTTGACAAGCTATTACTGTTCATATTTTAATAAACAACTGAAATGAGAGAAGAATGTTAGATGCTAGAAGCTACAGAAAGATTAAATAGTAACTGTGGAGTTTGCGCAAGTCATTTATTAGTAAGAGAAAGCATACTACTCATGCAATATATCAGAGTGGAATATATGAAAAAGAATTGTGACAGTATATAACTGCTAGAATTAAAAGCCCATATGGTTGTGTTTAACATTACAGACTACCTGGTTGAATGATCATGTAAGCCTGCATTTTGGTTGTAGCAGCCTTGTGTTAAATGCCCCCAGTCATAATTAGATGTTGAGGTTCTCACTCTACTGCACATTATTTCCTTATCTGAAGGCCACTTTCTAGTGTGCTGACTTTTATCAGCTGTACTCACCTTTAGTCCATGCAAAACGACAGAGTTGGCCCTTCAGCAGGCCTTTTGGAGAGCTACACCTGTGACTGCAACCTGGGAGACCACAGTGGTGTTAAACACAAGTGGCCTTTGATCACCCTCTTCTATGCTGGATTGGTGGGATCAAAGAGGACACTGTCTCTTTCCAGCGCTGCTCGTAATGTTTTAAAGGCAGCACAATGCCTTGTTTGGCATGCAGTGATCGTCGTATAGGAAATGGAAATGAAACTATTAGCAGTTTGTGCTGGATGATGCTTTGCGGTGAGGGTTTGGTGAGAGCTGTCAGTGCCTCCCACAAACAGACTTAGATGAGTGCTGTGAGTCTGTCAGTTAAATGCCTTCTTCATGGGAATCAAAGAGAGGTAAAATCAATGTTTATTATGTTAGAGCTAAGAAAGTGCTGTAACCTACAAAAGGAGATGACCACTCCGAGTCGACCATAGATTGCTGTCTCCAGTATTGCATCCTCATACGTCACAGAAAATCACATATGTAAATTGTTCCCAGCAAATCTATAGCACTCAATAACCACCAATTAATGAGTGGATGCAGCGCTTACTATTAAAAAGTGTTTAGCCGTGCTATAAATTCACATCAGCTGATGGTCTGGCAGTCATATGCCTAGAGCAGAGGATGGCATGCCAGAAAAAAGAGCAACCTCAACACAGCAAGAGGAAGACTTTATCAATTCCTAATTAGCTTAAAAAGGGCAATGTAAAACCACAGGCCAAAATGCTTAAAGCATTGATAAGTGTTGATGTATTGTCTTTGTTTTTTTTTTAATAGGCTGGAACAAAGTGTGGGTTTGTTGAGCGGTCCAGCTTCAACCACAAACTGTCCAAGGGTTAGCTTATCAGCTGTACTCTCCTATCCTGGGTCAGAGATGTAAATGTATGTGTAACAGCCCATAAACAGATGGTGGATGTTAGAGACAAGCACAAAACAAATGGTTACCAAGCAACAAAAGTACAATTTTATCGTCATTGAAGGAGTGGGTACTGAACATTAGAGTAGGTCTATTTGTGTTTCTGTGTGTGTGTGTGTGTGTGTGTGTGTGTGTGTGTGTGCGTGCGTGATCGCACTTCTGCTTAGTTCCTGTATTTTAATGTCTGCACCAAGCAACACATTGAAGCAAGTAGCAGCTGCAATATTTTGTCGGAAAAAGCCAGTGTTGCTGCCTGTGTTCTTTCTGCTCTGCTGTCCTTCCTGTCTTTCTTTTCCCTTACTGGCTCATATCTCTGCTTCCTTCCTCCCCTTCTTCAGGCTCCTCCACTATACCTCCGACTAAATGTCAGGGAAATGTCACATTAATTATTCTCCAGGAGACTCCAGGCCCAATTTGAAGCTCCCCTCCCCTCTGTTTACATTCTTTGTGAGCCACAGTATTGTCTGTCTCTTGCTCAAATCAGATTTGAGTCACCATAAAATAGGATTGTGTCTGACCGCTGGCAAAGCAATGGCTAACAGTCAGATCGGCGCCAAGAAAAGCCTTTTTTCACCTACTGTAGCATTTATGTAACGTCATCACAGATTTGGGTGGTTTCTGTCATTAGTAATACCAGATAATACCAGAACTGTTAGACATGACCAGATTAGGACACTGAGTATATCATTAATAAGCAAATATTCCTTCTTCATGCTGTCAATCACAATCAAAGCATTAATTTAAAAAGTAGTGACGTCAATATAAAGCCTACAGCATGAGATGAGATTTTGATTGACATTAAATTAGGAATTTTATGTAATATCAGGGGCTTCATCCAAAAATATTTCCATCTCCAAAGCCGAACATGAATGTTGAATGTGAAACATTTTTGTCCTACATGCATCCAAAAAAATGAAGAATTAACAATTCCCACTCTGTCAGTGGTTATTGTGCATCAGATGGCAGGGAGCAAATTCCAGTTATGCTCCTCTCATGTCACACTTAAGATGACATATAAATGTGGTTTGGCTTTATTCCTATCAGTCTGCTGCAGAATCTAAGACACAAAGCAACTAGACTAATCTATCACTATTCCTATCATTAAATCTATCACAATTTCTGACAGCTGAAAAGTCACAGCCAGTCAAATGGATGATGATGTATACAAGGAGGCCATATGAACACCTGCCAAAAATGCTTTGTTGCAATTCAGTGGCTGGATCATCATTTAAGTCTGCATTTCTAGACTGAGTATGTAATAAAAGGCTAACAACACATGTCCTATTAATGTCTGTTATGGATACAGTTTTCTTTTGCCTAAATTTGGATATGTGTATCCTTTGCCATTTTTAGTATCCTGTAATACATTGTGCAGAGGTCAGAGCATTCAGGAAATCCTCATCGACTCACATTTCTGGGAGGCTAGATGGCCTCATTTGAGCAGGAAGCACAGGTTCATCCTGTGGAGGATCCAGCCCTGATTGGTTTTTAATAGCTTAAAGTAAGGTTTTAGAGTTTGTCAAGGTCACTAATAACTTTCTTTTGATAGCTAATAGAGGTGACATTGTAATGGTTTTGTGAGATTAGAGTGCTGCTTTTGACATGATTCATCTCTCCAATATCCTATACCTTATAAACATCTTAAGGGTACTGCTTTAAAACTGTTACATTCATAGCTCTAAAACAGAATCATCTCTGTTGTGATAGCAGATTCATGTATTTCTTCAAGTTTAATTGCATTGTTCCTCAAGGATCCATTCTCGGTGCCCTTTTATTTTCAATTTACATCAGGCATGACATCCTGTTCTGTTGCTATGTGGATAACACATTTATATGCTCCATATATGTAATCCAACAGATCTAGTAGTCTACTCTTCTCATCTGCGTAAATAACATCAATGGTGATGATGATTCTGAAATTTCTCAAAATATTGAGCAGACCGCTAGAAAAAACTGAAGAATGTTGTCCATTCATATTTTCCTCAACTCAAGAACATCTCTGTGGTCATTTTTGTCTCCCGCTCCTGCTTACATAAAGCTGTGCGTGCTTTTTTTGCCACCTGCTTACTACTGTGCTGCACTTTTTGCTGTCATCAGTCAGAACTCCCTCCAAATTTCTCTGCAGTCTGCTCATTCAATTAGTGGATGTCTTGTGTACTAATTTAACACTTTCCCATGGGGAGCACTAAGAGAACACTCATGGAAGGAACAAAACAGGGCTCATCCTCTGTGGAGAATTTATGTGTTAAGGGAATCTGAATATTATGACAATCTGTATTTTATATTTATATTTTAATATTTTGTGTATGTAAGTGGAAATTTAGGCCTTTGGCACTAGAGGAAAGAGGTCACTCCTTGTGAATTAATACTCATCCTGATGGGTTTATGAATATCCAAAGCAAATTTCATGGAAATCCAGCCAAGCATCATTTAGTTTTCTTGCTCTAGAGGTGTTAGATTGACTATGTGAGTGAACACCTCTTAACAATCTATAACTACGTTTTGTGAACTCAGTATAAGAACAAAGGGGATTGCTGTAAAGGGGGGTGTTTTATTTTGACAACCATTCTGGTGACTTTCATACAGATTTAATACAGCATTATATGCTATGTATTTGCTAGTTTAGTACTACACTATAACACACCATAGACTTGCTTTCATTGTGGACAATGATGTGATGTGAAAGCAGTAATGACCAACATTATACAGACCAATATCAGTTAAAACAAGTATTTAAGAATAAATACAATGCTGCTAAAACATGAAACACAATTAAAAATGATACAACATGTTTTGTGTTTGACACACATTGCATATTCATATAAAGAGTACAAATATATTTGTAATCTCTAAACCAGGTCCTCATAACAATTGCAGAGTACACTGATGATTCAACCCCTTTGTCAAATTTGTTATCATCCATCTACATTAGTGGAGTTGATGCTTGGGCTGAAGTTGCTTCTCTTTTATTGTGACCATTAAACCAATAGTATCTGCCTCTGAAGTACTACAGGATTAACCTTCTTGTAAACTTTTTCAGTCTTACATGTTACAAAGACCACAGACAGATAGAGACGTAATACAGTGGGTATCGAGTATCTCTCCGGCAGGAAGCTGCAGAATGACTATGCGGTACAAATTTGTGCTTGATAGGGGATTAAGGGGAAATGACATATCAGTGTTTCCCAGGTTATTTGTCCCTTTTCTGGGTCTGTGTGGTGCAGAGATATAAGCTGGGATCATGTGTACTCAGAGATTGAGTGTCCCAGCGATTGCTTTCATACGGGTTACTCTCTCTGCCTGTCACAGTGTCTCCACATCAACAGCAGTGCCTCTGACTGGTTATGTCTCTTCTAACATACCCCGAAGTTAGATTCAAATGCAGCTATAAAAACTCTGCTGCAACCTCTGAAGGTTAAAATGAAATTAACTCAAGAAACTTAAGCTATTTTGTCCATATTTCAGTTTTGTTTTTTTTTTTGCTGTAGTGTGCTAAAGGTGTGGATTTATGGACAGTGAAGAGCTGTGCTATTGATTAACAGCTCTGACCTATGACCGATTTTGTTGTCACTATGAAGAGAGCACAAGCAAATATACACACACACACACCTATATTTGCAAGGTACACAGTTTTTAACCGAGTGAACCACCATCCCATGGGTTTATAATGAAGTCTTATGATTATGTTAAATTACCCTGTTTAAAAATAACTCACTGTCCATATTTTCTCTTTCTCAACCCCCCTTTTCCTGAACGCCTCAGGAGATTAAGCCTGGGATTATGACTAAAATGCTCTTTACATAAACATAATTAATGGTGTAACTTACATTACTACTTTATGTGCCAAAAATGTCTTCATGAAGAATTGACAGTAAAATACCTAACAGAGCCTGCACACCTGCAGATTCAAAGGTTTGAGAGCTAAAGCTGCTGTTTTTAGACTTAGACTTAGCAGTGAAGCTTGTGACAAAACTCTAAATCACGGTAGTTGATTTTACCAAATTGACAGACCATATTATTTAACAAAATTTCATAGATTTCATAAGGGATTTTTTTTCATTGAACTTTTTCAATGTGTCAAACAAAGTTGTGAACCAGAAAGTGACTTTGGCCAGATGGATGGTGGCACATTGAGGATTTGTGTATCTGCTGAGCAAGGGCGTGGATTTGGTTTTAACATTGGTAGGGACATTTTTTCATCATGTGACCAATATACATAGTAGTGTAACATGTTATCTATGTCAAACACACATTCTGTAACACATTTGCTTTATTACATAAGTATTTGCTAATTTGCCAAAACATGACTTGTATTACATGGATTTTTTATGCATTTGAAAAGATATTTTACTGTTTATTTCATTTGTGTACCTCTTAAACTAAATTCAAATTAAATTAATTTAAATAAAAAAAACTAATAAAAAAAAGACATATGATAGATTTTTATAATAATGTTACTAGGGAATACAGCAAATAAAAATAACCAGAAATGAATGTGCTACAGTGTTTAAACCAACAAATGAAAATCAATAAATAAACTGTGTGTATACATACAACCTGATACATTTTGAATCTTCCTAAAATCACTTACATAAAAACACTGGAATTACTTGGAGATTTTCACACCTAAATGTCATACAAAATCCACACAAAACAAACAATCACAGGTAGGAAGAGAAACCAAAAATACATTTCAGAATAGAGTATCCTGGTATCACTTGATAGATGTGTACCAGTATCTAACCTAACAAAAACAGCATTTTGCTTATTTCTAATAGATTATTGGGCTACTCTACACAATCTCATGATTGTGTAGAGTAGCCTACACTGCTTGTATTCCAGTGCCCAGCTTATGTCCTCTTTTATGTAAAAGAACCAAACACATGTCTTTGCCTCTCATTTACTGAAACAAATTGCTGAAAAACAACTCTGAGGTCAGTGGCATCAAATTCTCTTGATGTGCATGACACCTTGCACTGTGAGGAGGCATTTGTGAGATTGTTGACAGGAACAGGAAGTTTTCAGTCTCCTAAGCTCACTGAAACTTCTTCCAGATTCAGCTGAGGCCACAGGGATAACCAACAGCAGCCTAACAAGTCTTTCAACCTGATCAAACAAAGCTCTAACCTCAAGAGGCATTGTTTTTGGGATATCTGCAGCATCACAACTGGACTTGTACTTGTTCTTTGAGATGAACATGGATACTTGGACTTAGAGATTCTCTTTGTTAAGCTCTGGGTATTGACAGACAACATCATTAATTTCCCCAATGAAACATTTTCTAATTTGTACAAGACTTGCATATTTGCCTGAATAAACTGTTCTTTGAACTGCATATCCACACTTCGCACTTTTGGGGGGCTGTCTTTGGTGAGGGACTAGGATAGCCTCAATATCCAGGGAGCGCACTATAGACGATGCCTTGTCAAACACTCTCTTAAAGTGTTCCTCATTCCTTTTACTTTGCAGAGTGGAGTTCATGTATTCTGCTGCATGCCTGCAGTGGTCTGTGTTTTCTTCTGCAGCAACTTGTTTAAGCATTCTAGCTCCCCAATTACCTCTGATGCTAGAAATAGACCAAGGACAGTTTTCCCTTTCTATCTGTTCTGTCTGAACCACAACGGGCCATCTCCTCTGAACTCAAAAACACATTCTCAAACTGACTAGACCAAGAACAACAGTAACAGCCTTCTCCCAAACTGTCCACCTGGTCAGACACAAAGGTTTCAGTGCTCTGGTTTTGTTTGCCCCTCAAATACTGCTTTGAAATTTTCTGACTGGTTACTGAGAGTTCCCAGCTTATGAATGCACTGTTCATGAGTCACGAATCAAAGGAGACGCATTGCAAGCATGTTGTGTGATGAGGTTTACACAGTGTGAACCACAGTGCACTTAAAGAGCCAATGGCTGATTTTTCTTCAACATTGCCTGTGCTGCTGTGTACTTCCCAGACACATTGGCTGCACCATCATATATATAATAGGTTTGACCATGCAATGCAGATGTGGGAAGGTTAAACCTCAAAAGGACATTGATGGCTATTTCTGCAATCTCTGTTCCAGTTTGTTTTGTATCTGTAAATGCATTAAATATACAGTCATTTACAATATTTTACTGCTGCTTTTGGCTCAATTTGGTTCAAAAAAGAGTACATTGTACAAAATGTACAAAATGTACAAAAGCCTCAACACAAACTGTCCAATTTTGAACTCAAAATCTCATGCAAAATGAAAACAACTGATAATCACAATAAGTAATATATCATGCATTAGGTTTATCAGAGTATCATTAAATTGCGTTGTTTCGTTGTTGAATAAATTGTTAAGCATTTCTGGTTTTAAGTCATGCTGTCAACAACAAGTAATTATATTTTAACCAAAATATAGAATTGTCAATTTCAGAGTCATTCTACAGATTAGCGGCAAGGAAAAAATGTATAACCTGCATATTTAAAATGTTGTAGGGTAAGATTTTTCCTGAAAACCTTTCTTTATTAAATACACTGTATTGATAATGACGATGTAGTCAGGAGTCTGACCTAAAATAAATCTTGCATTCATACAAGGCAAAATGGTGATTATCACTGTCATTACATATTTATTTTAATATTTTGCACTTTGTATGCAAACCAAATTGTGTATTTATTAAATTAAATTTCAAAAAATTATTAGGTTTAGCATTACCACCTCTATGTATATCTAGGAGAAGTAATAAATCTTATCTCTAAGCCAGTGATTCCCAACCAAGGCTACTTGTACCCCTGAGAGAACTTCTGGCAACAGCCAGGGGGTACGTGGAGAGATTGTAGAGTAGCTCAACTAATTTGAAAAATTTAAATTAATGACTTGATTAAAAAATACATCTGCATATTGAGTCAGCTATAACGATTAATTTAGGTGTTATTGCAATTAAGCATGTATGAAAACTAGTTAGCAAGTGAGCAGAGGAGATGAAATAGCAAAAAATAATAGATAAGTAGTTGGGAAATATGAAAGTTAGAAATATTGTAGCATCCACTATTATATCCACTTTTATGTGATTAATTATTAAATAACATCCAGTTTGAAATTAATTCAAATGAACACATTTGGAACATAAATGCTGGTGTTGATGAAGTGGTACTTAAATTCTTCTGACTGGCCTTTTAGTGTACATCTTACAAAAAAGGTTGGGAACCACTGCTCTAAGCCACTGTTAGACCTTACCTGAGTCCTGAGTTTGATTGTGTTCCCTGCAGATGCAATGATGAGTTGATGTATGATTTAGACAACTGAAGTATTTCATGCTGCTAATACAATTGCAAAGGCTCAGACATTAACCCATGTTAAAACATTACAGAAACTTACACACAAACAAACAGAATTCACAACCAGGCATTTCACTTGGGCATCTATAGTAACTTAACAAATGATCCACTAATGAAAAGGGAGAGGGGGAGGGATGGCGACATTAGGTCACACATTATGGTTGCACAAGAATATATTGACAACATTGACATTGTTCGCTAAGTTTGATTACAGAATATTCTCAAAATAACGGTCTGACGAAAATACCCAAGGGCACTTGTCAGGGTGGGTCGGGATGCTGAACATGACATAAATCTGTCACAACAGGCTAAAAGCTGTTGTAATTTTCAGCGTAGGATTGTTAATATGTCACTTTATAAAGTTTTAATATTTTTTCAGGCAAGAAAGTAACCATTTAGATTTCCAGTGTGGTCAGTTTATCAAGATAACACCTATTTGTAAATTTACTCTGATGTTTTTGTTAACCATACAGTATGCACAACAGAGACTACTAGCTAACTTCCAAATGTTATTGTACTGAATGGATCAAATTCTGATAACAAAGTTAGAAATTTTGTGGTGTCACTCGAAACAATTTATCCACCATTGTATAGCTGCAACAGTAGCAACACAGTAGGCTACAGTGGAGCTTATGTAAGTATGTGTTGACAGTGTTTGTGTAATTACTCTCACTGACAGAAAGGGGAGACCAAAGTCTTGCACTGCATGTTTAAAATTAGCAAATTGACACATAACGCTATGGCTTAAATTGAAATATAATATAATATATATATATATATACATAAATACATATATATATATATATATATATATATATATACACACACACACACACACACATATATATATATATATATATATATATATATATATATATATATATATATACACACACACACATATATATATATATATATGTGTGTGTGTATTTAAGTATATATATTCATTTTACACATTTTACACAGATACTAGTTTTTATCTCCACCGTGCTGAAGCCTTGGGCATATCTAGCAAACAATGTTTGGAACATACAGAGCAGGTTGCCAGATCATCTGGTCAAGTATCCACCACATCCCGCTCTGTCACTCAGCATAAATTAGTCTGCAGAAACCTGGCAACTCAGAAAGACCTTGCAGGTTACCGTTATATTGTTTGCTAAAAATATTGGTAGGGACAATTCAGCAACTCCTTAACTTTGGCAGGGACATGTCCCTACTGTCCATACCCAAAGTTATGCCCATGCTGCTGAGTAATTAATTATGATCATGATCTTATAATGCAGAGAGATGGCTCCCTTCCTCATCCTGCATTCTCATTGCCAAATTATTTTGCATATTACTGCCAAACAGTTTGGAGCACCAAGACTATGTTTATCAGCCATGATAAAGACATCCTGGAGATGCCTCTCCTCACATATGGTGAAGATTGTATCAACTTTGTGGGAGAAAAACAAAAATATACTCAGCCAAGTTACTTTGGTGACAAGTTTTTGGATTATACATCTCAATCCATGGAGTTTGAAATCTCCAATAATATTTTTAGGCCACATTGGGGCAGTGGAACATGCTGTAAACACAACATTGTCAACTTTTCTTGTAGTTATGGTTAGCAAACAGTTGCCTGTTTCTACATGCAGCATACACAGAGCAAAATAAGCATTCATTGGAAGTCGTGTTTCTGGTAACTTGACAATGGAGAGTGAATATTGGACTTACATTTTGGTCTCCACCAAGTTTCTGAGAAAAATATTCGACCCTTTAGCTTAACTTTGTTCACCTGCTAGTCGCTAACTTTGTCTGGTCTGCGGTTTGGTGCTGAGCAGATAATATGTATAGCGGATTTGTCACTTTTTTTCAGTAACAGCTGCCTGTTACAACAGAAAAGAATACTAATGAAAGTGGTGAGATGTGAACCAAAACTGTTAAGTTGAGGGTCATAAAACCAAAACAAAGTGCTGAAAGACTGGCGAACTATAGACTAATGAAATGATTTTTCTGTAGATTTGTCACTATGAGTGACTGCTTTCACATTATAGGTAGTCATTTGTTCCACTAATCAATATATAAAATATTCATTAGTGCAGCTTTAAAGCTACCTAGACAATACAGTTTCATGTTCATATACTAGTATTAACCCACATATCTGAAACTGCCAGCAGGTGTGGACTGGTCAGCTGTTGTCTTTGTCTATAGAGCCTGTTGGTTTTGGTCTGCAGTGAGAATCTTTGGTAGCTTTGAAATGTGTAAATAGTTTTTCAAACAATAAGACACTCAGTAGAGTGCAGATGTCCACTAAGGCCTGATAATCCCCTCGCTTAGCTGTTACTGTCGCAGTCAACAGTTTGCTGTGTAGATTAAACAATAGGGTTGTTTTTTTTTCTTAGAGAAGCAGAGGTATGGCCTGACTGTGACAGTGTGAGAATGGTAATGGCATCAGTTCTTGTTCCTGTCAGGAACATGGATATGCATCACAAATAGTTGGCATCAGGTCAGGAGATAAACTCATTAGAAAGAATATCCGATGGTGACAGTGTGGGAAAGGGATAGAGGAAAGGCCACATGGGGTCTCCAAAATCAATGTTTCTTCTTCTTAAGAGAGTGAATATTCATGGAAAATGTCATGCTGTTTCAGTCACACATAAACAAACAAACAAACGGTTGAACGGAGGTGATTATTTAACCACCCTGGTGATGGTAATTATCATTTGATGTGATGAGAGTGCATGCCATTATGACCAAAGATAGAAAGACTAAAGACACAGTGAAAATTATGATTATCAAGATTATGCTTAACAGTTATATATTTCCCTTATTTTATTACTGTGATCTTATTCAGTAATGTTGGACAGGGGATTTGGGGGAAAAAAATGGGAATATTTAGTTAGTGTTGGGACATTGCACTGCATGTTTTAATGCTCATTCACTGTTAATGTGCAGCGGTCTGAGGCTGTAGTGGCTGATTTGTGTTTTCGAGAATTTTACAAGTCATGTCATGCATTTTGTAGTGGATGGTTCAGGATTTGTTGTGTCATCTGAGCTTTTCAGGCTTGCAGTGGGGCCCCACCTTGCTATGTCTCACTGCTGCAGAATAGGTTTTGTAAAGACAGTTCGTTTTGCTCTATTTACTATTGCTGAATATTTTTCAGTGGACATGTTCTGCCTGTATAGTGAGTAAAACTGCTAAACCTAAAAGCAGTCTTATAAATTACATGACAGCGGTTATCAGAGAAACAATCTTGAAGCTAATGCAAACTTCATAGTTCTACAGCACGGGAAAGAATATTAAATCCGAATGCATCCTCATTCCATAGAAATGGCTTTGAGGTTGTATAATGGATGGGAGATGATCATGAATCGTGCATTGGCACTGCAAAGCTAGACTGCTCCTTTGTTCATTCAATTTTGAGTTGAGCTTTAATGTGAGCATTAAGCAAAAGACACTCAGACGTCACTCTCCCCAAGAGGAGGGAAGCCTGAGGAGCAAAGACTGTAAAGGAGAAAATACAGAGATATAGATCAAGAGAGCTGGTGATTTTGAGACTGTAAACATTAAAAAGAAAATTACTGTGAGGCACGTAGGCTGAGCTTAAGAAATAGCAGGTTTATGACTAAGAGAAAAATAGAATCTAGTAGATGACGATAGCTGAATAGAGTGATAAGCAAGAACACAGTGTTTCACGTTACAGTATTGCTCAAATTAATCATTTGGTAGATTTCCAGTTTTTATGGGTGTGGAAATCAATACGCGTCATAGGATCATGACTGTGATTGTCACAAGCCAAAATTATTTGGGTTATGCTATTTGGATTTGTCACACATGGAAATATTACTATATTTATGAAAAAATGCATATTCTTATCATCAAAGAACCATATTACTCATCAGCTCATCAGAGGGAACATTTCTCTGTACTTACTTTAAATCTCAGTTTAAAGCATGTGTTTGTGATATCACAACTAGTTTGGAAGTTTGGAATTTCTAACTTTAAGTTCTTTGAGGAAAATAGATGCACATTCACACTGAGTTTAAGTGACGATAGATTCTACAACATGACTATCTCTTGACTAATGTATACAACTCCTAGCAAGTTGCATTCATTCAATCACCTGAAATCTCTATTTGGGAAAAAGCCTTCGATAATCACTTTAACTGAGAATATTAGACATTGGGTTTTTTTTGTTTTTCTTTGTAACAGATTAAATCCTAAGAAGCCAGGCTCATATGTGGAACAATCAGCCATATTTCCAGAGGCTAAAAGAACAAAAGCATCTGGTTAGTCGCTCGTTTCTACTTTGAGAGCAGAAAACAAAAGTGCGGCATCAAAGACAAAAATCTTCTCAGTTAATTCTCGTCATGAGGTGTCTCGGTTGACAAGTGTTTGCAACAAAGCCATTCTGGGAGACAGATGCCCTCCTGTTTATGGGTAAAAATTCATTTAGTGAGCAAAAAGAATCACAAAATATTTGGCAGTCTGACATGGAAAAATACCGACAGAGCAATCTGAACATAGTATTTATAGCATTATAGGATTATGTGTTTTATTTATGACCATTTTTGAAAAAAGGAGCTTTGGCAATGTAGCAGTTAGTGTATATTTTATTGAAGAAATAGTAATTATAAGCTTACAGTTAAAGGGACTTTTTACTGTCCAGTAAAATCATGTCTCACTCATAGAAATACAAGTATGCTGTGAAAGTCTGTGAGCCAGTGATTCATATAGAAACTCTGTCACTTCTTCTGAATCAGTGCCTCAAGGAGAGCACTCATCAATGATTGTCACAACTGTTGAATCACACAAATGTATAGCACAGTATGACACAGTATTGCACACTATGCAACAATGAAGATTTTGAGCAACACAGTTCCCTTTTTCTCACAACCAGCAGGGAGTTTGGAGTCTGTAAAAATGTTCTGTAATAAGTGCTGAGAGTTTTGTTGATTTCACAATTCTGGAAAGTTAGCATGACAGCAATAAATCTATCCTCTGTCTCAGTGATTGCAAGTTAAACAGTAAATTAGCAGAATGCTGCAGGGTACAAACAACAACCTACTCTACCTGGAATGCTAGCTTGCTGTTTTATTTCTGTTTGTTTGTTTCTGCCAGAGCCCTCAGCCAAAACAGTGGTTACATTTTAATGAATGAGCAGACTATACATTTATTAAATGTCTAAAAGTCTAATTGCCATGTTAAAATCCTTCAAATGATATCTCTTCTTTCTCTGTCCAGAATCCAGAACCTATGAATATGCAAATATGGTTCATTTTAAAAAGTTAAACTGCTGGACACAAGACGTCTCCTTCTTCACTGTAAAGTCCATTCTCAGTGTTTGTGCACTGGACACTTCAAGTTTCCACATCACACTTGTGTAAGTTGTATATTGGACCACGATTGGCTTCCAAACTACATGTGCTGTCACAAATCATAGTTCTGTGTACATTAAACTGTGTACATTAAACGGTTTAAAGTGAGCACAGAGAAACTTTCCACTTTCAGCAGATGGATGTGGAAAAAGCCTTCAAGTCTCAAACTCTGCACATACATTATTCAGTTCAGTGAAGGTCAAACATCCAACAAGAGTAACAATAAGAAGAATCCTTTTTTTGTATTTTTGTATCAAAATACAAAAGAACAAAAAGGAGGAAAAGTGTAAAAGTTCAAATTTGATTTGTTTTACTTTTATCATGTATTATTGTTACAGACTCATTGTCATTAATAAAATCTGTAAATATGAGACCCTACAACACATACTGAGCAAATCAAATTTAATGAATGACAAACTCACATCCAGGCGAATCACCGTGGCTCACTTGGTGAAGTTGCACACCATGATGGATCTCAATCCGACATGGGACTGTTGTGAGATGTCATTCCTCACTTTCTCCACTGCACACTGTCCAGTGAAGTAGAAAATAACCACTTAGGTCAGTTAACCCATGTGGATTGAATTTATTATGTATACTCTGAGTTGATATTTGGTATCTTGGCTCTGACCTCACCACTCGCTAAGCGCTTAGACCAAGCGCAGCATAGCAAAGGTTGGATAGTGTCAATAATAAACTCTGTTGTAAGAACGGTGTCTGCATCAGTGTAACAGCAGAGTTTGCATATGAGCATTTCAGTAGAGTAGAATAGTGGACAGGACATTTTCAGCTGAGATATAGACTACTTCATCGCAGAGGGGGCATTGGATACACTGTATATTGCATCAAGTAGAGTGTGTCATGCAGCCGAGTGTAGGAGCACAACTCGAGTTGTCTGCCTGAATCAGCTCACAGGCTTTGCTCCATTAAAAAAAGATTTCTGCAATATATTGTGGTATGTTTTTGCTGCCAACCAGCATGTCCATAAAAGCTGTAGTCTATATTATGACATTTATATGTGTGCTATGCAGTGATGTATGCATCATGTAACCTCTATGTCAGGTACATGTGATTTTTTTTTTTATAATTTCCTTTCTTTACCATTTGTTACATGCACATCACTGAGGCACCTGTTGGCCATGGCCCTGCAGAAAGACCATGTCACCATTACTTTGATATGTAACCCTCTGCACACCATCAAATCCTCAGCATCTATGGTACCATGTATGTGTGCACAGAACAACATACAGGGTCTATAAATCAGAACTCAGGTCCAGATGCTGGTGTGCTTGTCATTGCTGCTTTCCTCATTGGTAGATTTCACTCCACTATGCAGGTTGTGTAGAAAGGTGAATGAATGACTTTGAGGAAAGTGCGATGGCCAGAGGCAGAAATAGAATCCACTACGGTGAAGGAGAAACATTCATCAATCCAATGGCTGATTGTGAGAGTAGTGAGAGAGCTCTTGATTACTGGTGCGAGAAGCTTTTCACCTTGATGAGTACTTTCACCTGGCCTATGACTACTAGGTTTGTGCATGCAAGTCTCAAACACATAGCACAGGCACTTCATCCCACCAAGCATTTTTTTATACTGCTAATACTTAATACTACTTTTGTTCTGTCATCAGATATCACTTAATACAAGAGCAAAAGTGTAAGGAATGGTTTAAACTGTACTAACTTAAACAGCAAACTAGCTTACTACCTACAGGAGTAAGCTTCAAAAGCCGAACAGCATTTCATACTATATTATTTGGTGCAGTTACAGGTTACATAAAAAAGACCTGTTCACAATAATATCCACTGTGTAGTATGTCATGACTGTGTGGGAGCTAGTCACAGATGCTACTATATTAGTGTGTAGCATAATGTTAGCACCTCTATCTCGTTCTTTCTTGGATTTGGGGAAGTTAATATAAAGCAACCCCAGCACAATCTCCAAGATAGCATTACATTGTTTGCCCAAGAACGTAATCTAAGCAGAAAAACAGCGCTATGTTACAACAAAACTGTCTGATAATTAATTTTTCCTTATCATACTTGAAATATAGTTAGCTCCACACTGCAATGCAAGAACAATGGTGTTTCTTTATTTTCACATCTTGATCATCAACTGATGATAGCTTTTTGCCTGAAAGTTTTACATTTATGCTGTACTTCTGTCATATCAGAGTTACAAGTTTTAGACTTGTCAATAACATCAATCAATTACATCAACCTCCAAGTAATAATTGTGACTGGGAAACTGTGATTTTTCTGAAAGCTCTGATATATCCAACTTGGCACTTAATAACACTGAATTGCCTGAAAACCAAGCACACATGGACATCTTATGTCAACGTGTATCAATCAATGTATTTAAACTCAAATTTAATGGACATAATGTTATTTTATCAATGCAGTATTTTAAATCCTTATGCAACCTTCCTGAGTTGTCAGTTGACATGAACACTCCTTAACATAGTAATCTTTCCAATTTTCTCATCCATTCAATATAGCATAAATGTACCATTAGCCTCAGTCCTTCAGCACAGTGATTATTTGGCCTTCAAGCGCATATTTAAGAGCCTTTTACAGGGTTCTCATTTTAAAACATGTTGGCAGTAAATCTACCATCACTATCAATGTAAACTTGTATATGTATAATACTAAAATGGAAAGCTTGACAGGTATAGCAACAGTAACTAAGGGAGGTGGGGCTTGGAGAACAATCAATTATCTGCATCCACATTTGTTTACATTAGTACAGCACAGAGCCTCCTGTACATGCAGCAGTAACTGAATTACACAGTATATGTTGTGCTGGTCTTTGTGGAATGCTACAGTATGTTCTCACACATGCAGCTGATTGTGTCACAGTCAGATTGGCTATTGAGTAGTTTCAGGATCAATACAACATAGACTGTTTTAAGTACAGAAATCATGTGCTCATAGCTGTCCAATTACCAAAACTTCAAGGATTTACATTAATCTGAGTGTAATTTTCAAAGGGATTAGCAGCACTGACACTGAATGGCCACTGATCTGAGCGCTCACAAACTGTGAAATATGGACTCAGTGTAATGTTGTGCCACTTCAGTGGTAATATCTGCAATAAGCATGTGTTTGAGTTCAGGATTAAGAGAAATCTTGCTTTGTATTGCTCTAACTCTGAATAAAATACATGACATTCACATCTTTCAGTTTGGGTTGTTCAAGTCTTATCTTTGTTTCTCTTGTTGTTCTCATGTTTTTGTACTCTCTCCATTTCTCTTTTAATTCCTTTTCTCTGTCATCACTAAAATGTTTAAAAGTTCACTGTCACTGTCACCATGGCAACTGTCATTTCTGTGAAGCTGAGACTTGCAGCTGCCTTCTACTCAGGCATCATTGTTGATTGACTGTGTGTGCATATGAGTGTGTGTAGCAGGGTTATGTGTGTATCTTGTGTGTTTGCATCTCTCTTTGCGTTTCAAATCAATGCTTCTCTCATGTTTACATTTTCTCTTTGTGCTGCAGTCTGCAGAGTATACCATGACGTTCTCTGATTTCTGCAATAAATAAACTATTATGGACTGCAAGACTGCGTGAACTGCATTATAAATTCGTTCTTAGACAATATAATAGCTAGCTATAAAATGTCTGTTGTCTCTTCATACTTTGTATAACCATGTAGATATACAGTGTGTGTGTGTATATATATATATATTTTTCTCACTATTGCTAGGGTGAGACTATTGTGTGCAGAGGGAAGACTGTCATGTAGATAAAACACTTTTTTTTACACAGTTAATGGACAGCGGAAACAGTTTGACCTTTTCCACACATTCCCTTACCTCTATTACTGCTCTGTGATATTTCCTCAATCCAGAAATGCCTCCACACAACACTGACCAAACTGCCTTTCATCTCCTTCCAGTCCTCATAAACTGTGTTAAAATTCCCGATGAAATCAGTCTCCTTTGGTGTGCCAGACCAGACCCTATACTGTTTCTATTTATATAGCCACCACAGACCAGCGAGAGTTTAAATATAGATGCTGAGTCTGGATTCTCTTCTTCATCTGAAATGCATGAATAATTGAGAGGGAGAGGAGATGAGGTGGGATTCATTCAGGAGATGGATGGTCCAGGCATAGATTTCCTATCTACATTAGTGGTTTACTGAATGGGGTTGTTGTGCACTTTGTGCATGCAAGCACTACATGAGTTAGGGAAAAGTTTGGCGAAGGCCCCCAAAAATGGCTTGTTTCAGACTTTTCTATGACCTCAAAATATGTGGGGTTTTAAGGGGCTAAATTTGGAAATAAAGAAAATGGATAGAAATTAATGAAATATATCATTTGAAAACTCCTACATACTTCTACAATTGAATGAAAGATGAAGATACCAATAGAACATTGCAAATGTGTGGAACATGAGCTGAAGCAAAGTCAAAGTGCCTGTAATGTAACATAATTAAAATTAATATAATTCACTGGTCTAAAAAATACATAAATCTATCACACTAATGTGATTTTTCAGATAGTTTTTTGCAATATATGTGTAGATTATTTAAGCAAATGACTCTCTTATACATCTCAGACTCTTCTGCAGTAAGAACTGCCCATCAATAAGACATATACAAGAAGGTTAAACGTGCAGTGGCCTTAATGTTAGAGAGGAAAGGTCATGATATGGATAAAATCCATAGATGACCAGAACAACAAAATGTCAAGCTGTTCTCTTCTGGTCTCTCAGACAGAAGATAACATGCATTGTTTAATAAACCTAGAGCCTCATGGTGAACGAAGGCCAGATGCAGGCGTCACCAGCCGAGACGAGGTAACAACAAAGATACGAATTCAGGTCAAAGGGTTGTCATCTACATGCATTGGCATTTAAAGACTGTTTTGGACTGTCGGGCTTCAGATGAGTTTGGGACATCGTCTGGTCAACAGGGGATGTTTCATAGTCTATCTCCCTTATAAGGTTTCATTAAAGCGTTCCAGATAAAAATCCAAGCAGACTCCTCTCTGATTCTTCTCTCTTCTTCAACCTGAAAACTGCCAGTGAGATCAGCTCCAAAATTCCACAACAGGTCATGCTCATAGGTCACCAGTTTGAATCTACGTGTGCATTTGTGTTGAAAACAGAACTGGGTTTGCCTCCCTGAAGAGCCACAGGATACAACTTATTCAATACTTCAAGATGTGGGAGATTAAGATAAATGGGGTTCTGCTGTTCAAAGTTACAAGCAGAAGTGATGTAGGGTGGGGAGACTACAGCTGAGCCACTGTGAATGTGTGTGTGTGTATGTGTGTGTGTGTGTGTGTGTGTGTGTGTGTGTGTGTGTGTGTGTGTGTGTGTGTGTTTCAAGCTATCATGCTGGGGGAAATGTGGAAGACATAGTCTCCTCCCGTCTCCATGGAAACCCCATCTCTTTCACAGGCAGCAGAGAGGCAAAGCCCTTCTACATTCAGAATCAGGGGTGTGAATTATTCCACCTTATTAATGCTCACATTATTACTCATACTCATACTATTGATCACTGGCAATAACATCTTGAGTGAATGATGAAGATGAAGATCAATGCTGTGGTCATGTGATGCCTGTTAATCCAATCGGCAGCAGCGAAAGTGCAATGCAAACGTTTGTACCTGAAGATGGTATCTAGCACTTTTAAAGGAACTTATTTATGAAGCATTCTTTCCATTTTCAAAACATGCTGGATATTGCTTTAATTTCAAATATTGAGACACAATAATAGGGCAAAATCAACTGAACTGAACTGATGACCTCTTGTGATGTTAGGAAAACATCACAGCATCTGCAATACAAACAGCAATCTGACACAAATGAGAAAAAAACCAAGAGAAAGAACAGAGACAAAAGCAGTACAAATGGTTCAAAGCTGGGTGAGCTTTGAATAAGGAACAAATCAGGGATAGAAGGAAGGAGGGAGGGAGGGAGAAACAGAGAGAAGGCGACTCTGTCAGACTGGCTTTTCACAAGCAGGTCCACGTAGCCACCTCCTGTCGAGCTTCAAGGGGGTTGTCATGGTGACAGTGGCTGGCAGTCGAGGCTGGAAGAGTGTTGCATGGTATCCCTGTGGCCTTGGATGTGGCTCAAGGGATGATGGGAAAGCAAGTCAGCTAGGATGGGGAAAATAGATACACTTTTACCATAACCTTCTCCCAGTCCATGCCTATTTAAGTGTTGGGTGGAAGTTTAGGTGTCCTACCTGTCATTATTAGGTAGGTCAAATGTGTTTTCTGGGGTATGTACTTGGCACAGTTAACAGACAATGGTGTTGAGACTCACAGGAACAGGAACTTCCACTGCTAAAGCACAGTGGTGTGTCTGTTGCTGCTAATGAGAAAGGTGCCAGCCAGAGCACTGGGAGTCTGGGAGTTCCTGAACTGTCACTTGGGATGCCACCAGATTTAATACAGTATGAGAATACTAACACTCAACCAGGAGTGGCTGAACCAAATAAACAACTAAATCAAGTAGAATCTCAGTCTAACCCTGACTAACTCATCATCAGGAGTGTAGAATCTTTTAAAGCTGATTAAGCACCAATTAATATAATAATGAATCAAATATGTAATTTTCAAAGTCTCAGAGAATTATCAGAGTGTTGTAACCCCCAGTGCTATTGAGTGTTTTAGCATCTTTCAGCTAATTAGTTTTGTTTTACAGCCTACAGGTTTATAATCATTGGGTGGCCAGAAACTCCAAATGAATGCTACCGACTCTCCACATCTGCTGATAGGTGATTGTCTGGTAACATGTCAATGACTTTATATGTAGATAATATGTCAATGTTGTCTTAACAGGTCGTTTCACTGCCCCCACGTGGTCAAAAAATCTATTAATACTGCTTTAAAATGGCCCATCAGGATGTAATGTTTTTCTTATAAATTGTACTTGTACTGCATATTCTTTACTCTTTATTAGCTGATGCCTCAGTGACCACTAATTTACTTCAGGGCCATGCTAAAATTCTTACTAGTGATTTAATGGTCCACATTTGTTTTATAATTATTGTAAATTTCTTAAGGTTTATGTAAAAAAGGCAAAGTTCAAGGTTCCGTCCTTGTTAGCACAAGCCAGGTAGATGAATGGACCCAACCCTGACAAAACCAATGTAGCACAAAGACAATTAATTACAGTTGCTGAGGCACAGCCAACATAAAACCAGGCCATCTTATCTGAACAAGAGCTGGTGTTGGAGCAAACAGGGAGAGCAAGCACAGTATAACGCCCAGGAATAATTTTAAATAAATGAGTTTTTCTCCTCTCCAATCCCCAAGTGTACATGCCTCTGATGAGCAGAGATTGTTTTGGTGTATGTTATGAGCCTAGAGTCTGTGCAATGACTGTCATGTCTGAAGGCTTACTCCCTATAACACGTGTGAAAAAAAATCTCTCCCATATGTAACTGAGAGGACAATGTGTCACAGGGCTGTGTATGTGTTATGGTGGTTTTTGAGGGCGTTCTTCACACCAATTGTGTCCCAGACATTTTTTCAAACCTAATGAGGACTGGTGTCACCTTGTCTTATGGAGAAAAGGGGTCTGGTGTGGGCTATTGTGTCTGAGCCACTTGACTATGTGCCATGAGAGACCCAAACCAGTGTGATCTGGCTTTGTTTAGAGTCACAGTGGGATTTCCTGTCAATCTGCTCTTTTCTCTCTCTATCTCTTGCATACATGTTGTCTTTCTCTCTCCTCTAGATATAAATATCATCCTTCATCCTTTTTCCCCCTTTAGAAGGCCACGAAGGAGCATTCACTGGGAGTCACTCCATTTTTTGTGTCCATATAATCCAGTTGCAATAATAGAGTATTCATCACACAGAATTTGCAGGCAGAAAGTACATAATCTGCGGTGTGGCCACTGTTAACATCTTTTTTTTTTGTTATGTGGACCTCTAGGTCCATCGAGAGTCTATAAATAGTTCCTAATTCTGTTGATGCCATTACAGTCATGTCTGGAGCGCCATTCAACCTTTTCCTAGACGTGTGTTTGTTTGCAGTCTTTTTTATGTGTCCTGAAAGGTTTATCTCAGATTTACAGTGCAATAGTTTGATGAAATTAACACCCTGTGACATTAAACAGCCCAGGAAAAAAGGAGATAAAGACAGCCAGGCAGTGTGAGAGAGTGCACAGTGTGTAGAGGCAGGGGCAACAGGGACATAGGCCAGTGGGAAATGTGTATGGTCTCATAGTGGAACTTGACTTCGTAACCGTAATGTTACACAGAAGCACCAGTGTGCCTTCATTAGCGACCTTTTTATAGCATCTCAATCCTATTACCACTGCCCTTTTTTGTCCTGCTCTTCCGTAGCTATAATCTCTCACAGATTCAAGTTTGGGATTTGCTAGTTTGCTAGTATAGTACAAGTATGTTGTGCAATGACTGAACTTAATTATTGATTATGTTGTTTTTACAAAAATAAGTATAATTTTTTTTCTAAAAATTACTTTTTTAGTTCAATAAACAAATTTTTCCATTCCTGACAGCTCTGTGCCCTCTCTGCCACTTCAGTTTTGTGCTGCCCTTGTCGGCTCCACCCTCACACTCCGGTTCCAGTACCTCTCTGCTCTTGAAGTGCTTGATTCAAATAGATTTCCTCCAGGGCAGGAGGCAGGAGGAGAGGAGCACAGAGAGAAGAAAATAAACTGATAGGGTCATTATTCATGTCTGCCATGACGCTATGGCAACAGTGTCCTCCTGCTCTGATTGGTCGTAGATAAGGTTGCCTCTTTAGCCATCACTTTTACTCTTGGGAGTGGACTCCGAATTATTAGGCCGTTGTCAAGGCCTGCACTGTCAATCACCTCTAACAGCCATTGCTATTGCCCTATTTCTGCCGCTGTGCCTTAATTTCCTCTGGACGATTTATAGGGAAACTCTGCCTCATGTGCTAGACATTGGCCCTTGGTCTGTTTGTTTACACAAATAACTATGTGTGTTTAACCAGTAGATCCAGTTTAGATCAAACCTAAGAAGAGCAGAGAGGAAATGCTTGTTTTAGATGTTGTTTTACAATTCAAATTTAATCATACTGATCATTAATTTAATTTAAGGTAAATGTTACATTGGTGTCTTATGAATACTGTATGTCTAATGTCTACACTGCATTACAATTTAAGGCTTAGCTGCACTTATTTTTAGAGAAAGAAGTATTCTATGATTTATTTCACAATACAGTACAACATCCTGACCTCTTTGTGTGGGCTATTGCCATAGCAGGCTTTCTGTTCCAGCTACTGTACAACCTACTCATCCTCCAAGTTGTGCTGTTCAGTCATGTATCAGGATTTCTTTGAGTCATTTGGGGTTAATATAACAAATGCATATATGAGGTAATCTTGTCCTTGGACCACTGAAGGAAGAGATGCTCCTCTGTGTGACATTACAATCTCTGCACTATATTCAGTCTCAAAGCCTCCCACAAAGGTGCATTCAGCATGCATTATGGAGACACAATAATACAGAAGTTGTCAGGTCAGTTATCAGAATGTGTAAGGTGTTGTGCAATACATATGTAGAAGTATTTAAATGATTGTAAACCAGAATATCATAACATATCAGTTTATGATAAATATACATGATCAACACACCACTGGATTATGCTGCCTCCATGACTTGTCAACACAGACACAGGTCAGTTTACTTTTATACCCCAACACTAAGATCAAGAGGAGGCTGCTGGATTGGTGCCCCTGTATCCCCATGTTGGAGGAAAGCTGATTCGGAAACTTCCTATGAAACTGTTATCAATGCAAAGCATACAGGGGCAGCCAAAGTCTGTCTGAAATAAACCTTTAAAAAGGACTCTGCACAAATTTAGAATGTACATATTTTTACATAGACCAAATAGCACCTTAACAAATTCAACCAGTATATACAGAAGCAAAATTTTAAAGGGCTAGTTGACTTAAATTGTATAATTCCAATTCCAAAGAAAGCTGCAAGTGAGAATTCTTTCCAGGCTGGCAGTTTATACTTAATAACTGTGAAATTGTTTCAGCAGAAAGTTTTTCACATCATTTTTCAGTGTTTATATAAACAAAATTCAGTGCAGCAGTAGGCGAACCTGCTAATTAAAACAAATATATATATATTTTCAAGTCTAGAAACTTCTAGGCGAATAGAAAATAGAGTTTTTGTTGTTTTTGGTGGAGATAATTTTGTTGAATTGATTCTTTAATGTGTGACGGGACATCAGTGACTTTATGGATTTAGTCACTCTGGACTACAGTAGTGTTATTATGTCTTAATCAGAAAATACATCCAATAAGCTTGAAATAAGTCTGTTATTTTACCTTAGCTTTTATCTGAGCTGTACTATAGATTGGTTCTGAGATTACAGACTGAATAGCAGTACAGTATTTTGTCTGGTATTTCTCAGTGTAGTTTATAGTCACTTATTCAGATCAAACAACCAAATGTTTTGTTTATACTGTGAATGCTGGTTGAGAGGAGAACTGTATCGTACGGTGCTAAAAGACCCCCCCATTGTGGGTGGGGTAGTGTGTGTAGGGGTGCTGTTCCAGTTTTCTGTACTGTATAATGTCAATCAGGCTTTGTCTAGTGCAGTGGATTCTGAGGACATCCTGCTCCTATGTGTCTACTGCATGTTCATTTTTATGTCATAGTATTGTCACAGCAGGGAAGCAAGTAACAAGCAGTGATAGGTTTCGCTCTCCAAATCTAGGGACACCATTAGTGAGTGAAACTTATATGAAATAATATGAAAATAATGTTTTGTAATCCCAATTCTGTGATCTATGACTATGGTCACAGACAGATCCCTGAAGCCTTACCCTGCCATTTCATCTAGCATTCACTGATTTGGTGGATACTGAGTGGGGTTAGCACTGTGTGAAAATAGTGGGCTTGTGTAATTATCTGAGCAAGTTCATGCAAATTCCAGTGAAGAGAAAAATGGTCTAGAATCTATTTTAGGGCACTTTTGGTGATCATAGACTAAAAGTTACATTGCATAACCTGTTTACATTTGCCATCTAGCTTCTATTTGACCATATTCGCTCTTAAGGTTTTTATGCAAGTTAGTTTACCTTCATCCGTCTAAAAACATGAATTTTCTTTGCTACTTAAAATTAACATTTTAACATAACATTTTGTGACATTAAAGAGGATTTTCAAAAAGTCAGATATAGTGTATTCTATGATAACTTTTCTTTTGTTCACTGGTTGCTAAACATCATTTTCCACTCAAGCACACTCACTCATGTGGATAAGCCTGATAAGTGAGTCATGAATAAATAAGTGGTCCAAATCAATCCCATCCATTAGTTCTCAGCCAATCACACACTTAGTCAGGCATTTATTTAAGGTTTGTTTACACTGTAAGGTTATTGGAATTCACTTCCAGTCAGCACTTTCATACTGTAATCATAACACTTTATAAATACACTGGAAGTGCATTTATTTTATTTTGTATGTGAGGTGTCATTGTTGAATTGGACTAAGAAATTTACATCCAGGCGCACATGTGATCTTAACAGATATTTGTCATACTCTGATCCTGCAATCCTTACTCATGTTATTTTTTTTTTAATTTATCTTTCAGATCTTGGCCATCATCTCCATCCTCTTCATCGTGCTATCCACCATTGCCTTGTCTCTGAACACCCTTCCAGAGCTGCAGGATACAGATGAGTTCGGCCAGTCCACGGACAACCCACAACTGGCCCATGTGGAAGCTGTGTGTATTGCCTGGTTTACCATGGAGTACCTGCTCCGCTTCCTCTCCTCCCCCAACAAATGGAAGTTTTTCAAGGGTCCTCTGAACGTCATTGACCTGCTGGCCATCTTGCCCTACTACATCACCATCTTTCTGACAGAATCCAACAAGAGTGTGCTGCAGTTTCAGAATGTCCGCCGTGTGGTTCAGATTTTCCGGATCATGCGTATTCTGCGTATTCTGAAGCTGGCTCGTCATTCCACAGGTCTCCAGTCTCTGGGTTTCACCCTTAGGAGAAGCTACAATGAGCTGGGCCTGCTTATTCTTTTCCTGGCCATGGGTATCATGATCTTCTCCAGTCTGGTGTTTTTCGCTGAGAAAGATGAGGAGGATACAAAGTTTAAAAGCATTCCAGCTTCTTTCTGGTGGGCTACTATCACTATGACCACAGTAGGCTATGGAGATATCTACCCAAAAACTCTACTGGGAAAGATAGTGGGGGGTTTATGCTGCATAGCTGGGGTATTGGTGATAGCCCTGCCTATTCCCATCATTGTAAATAACTTCTCTGAATTCTACAAGGAACAGAAGAGGCAGGAAAAAGCACTTAAACGAAGGGAGGCTCTGGAGAGGGCAAAGAGAAATGGTAGCATTGTCTCAATGAACTTGAAAGAGGCATTTGCTCGTAGCGCCGAGCTGATGGATGTGGTTGTAGAGAAGAGTGAGCGTCCTCATGACAACCACCTCTCTCCAAGCCGTTGGAAATGGACTCCCAAGAGGGCTGCATCAGAAACAAGCTCAAACCGTTCCTTCAATGCCCAGGAACTAGGCTCTCCCAGCAAGACTCGAACCACTAGTCCCCAAAGGCTAAATGTTCAGAAGTTGGAGGAGATGTACAACCAGATGGCCAAGACACAGTCACAACCCAACCTCAATGCTAAAGACAGAGGGTCCAGGGTTGGCAAACAGAGGGATGAGATAGAGTTAGGGGCCATCCAAGATCATGGGCAACCAGTGCTAGGAACCAGAGAAGGAGTGGGGGACATGAAAAGCTTGTCCAGTATTGACAGCTACATCAGTTGTGCTACAGACTTCCAGGAGAATACACGCTTCCAACATAGTCCAGCAATGGACCTTGGTCATCAGGAAAGCAACCGGTTCTCCCATAATCCGGCTACAGCTTTTTCCCAGCACGTCAGTGCAAAAACAGGCCAGCAAACCATTGGGCAGCGTGAGCCCATGCTGACTCCCTTGTCTGTCACCAAACCCTCTTGCTCAGAAAATGCAAGGAGATTTTTCTTTTCGGGCAACCCCTCAAAAAGCCTTATCCCTAAAGGAGGCTGCCGCAGCGATGGGGAGTCAGGACCGTCCCCACTCTCAGACAACTCAGTCTTGTCAGACCATTCTCTGTTAAGTCCTGAAGTTTCTGTCTACACCACTGCCAGCAGCAGGACCCCGCCGAAGTCCCCAGATAGCACTGCCCTGGCCCCAACTGTTTTCACCTTCCATGACTCCTCCATCAGCAAATACATTGATGCCGATACAGATGATGATGAGCACCTCCGTGACATCTCTGATGCCAGTCCCTCAGAGCGCCTGCTGTCTGGTTCAAGCCCCAAGCGCAGCATCAACATCAATTACCAGAGGGGCAACAACCATTTAGAAGCAGCCCAGAAAATGCTGGGGCAAAACTGTCTGTTCCCCCTTGAAGGGATTCGTGGGGTTGCTCATGAGAATCATGTGGGACCTGAGATGGCACGTAGACCAAAGGGGCGTCAAAATACTTTGGATAAAAGCCTCTAAGGTACAAGTAGAGAAGAGCAAACAAGAAACTAGGACAGAAGTGTTTGTGATAGGGACACCAAACCAACAAAACACTCAAAGACAAAAGAACAGGGAGAGACAAGGAGTCTCACCGAAACATTTCACAATTTACCTGAGCATGCAATTGGGCAATAAGCTCAAGGTGAATATGTGTGGTGAATACTCTGGGAGAAAAACACTTTAAAATTGGAGAATGTCACTGCCCCTCCTTCAACTCATTCCTATTAGAGATATTCCACAGCCACAAAAAAAGGAGCACTCCCAGGTAGCCAGCAGGTCTGTTCAGAGATCCCCATGGAGGCAGAATCTTTGGAGAAATTGAAATGTGGTTATAACTGGTGTAACCCAACTGAATGATGTGGTAGGGGATTATCTCTATATTCTCTAGGAAAAACCCAGCTGCCCACTGTCCCACTACTGAGTCCCAGTTCGTTTTGTAGTCTTGGAGATACAGGAGAGGACCTAGAAGCCTATAAGCTACTTACTTGTGCCCTCCATTCCTAAACCTGGCCTTAGTCATTTGCATTTGTAGGGGTGTGCATGTCTGCATGTGTGTGAGTGTGAATGTAGGTGAGTGATCTAATGGTAATTCATGTATACACACTTTTGAGATTGTCTTACCTGATTTATTTTTATATAGATAAGAGAAAGTTCATTATAGAGATATGTGATTTGCTAGTCTGCTGTGTCATAATTATATGTGAAAAGTAATCCTGTATAAGGTCCAGTGTCTTGGCACAGAGGCTGCAGATATTGGAGGTTCCAGCCCATCATCCATTATAATGAGTGGTCTATCTTGAACAGTATTTTGCTATCCCCTATGTTATTATGTCATTGTGAGAATGGATGATACTTTCAAATCTGCCAGTGAATATTGTCTTAGCACCTCAGTATAATTTATAAAGGAGGATAGTGGTGGACCAAGAGTTTTTATATGGGCTAACATAAGAGCCAGAAATAATAATCTTGATTGCTGCATAAAGCGCACATTTATGAAGCATGCATGTGCCCAACCGGTCAACATACAGCAACATTAGTCATTTATTCTCAATATCTAAAGAAATAATGATATAAATGAAAAGCTTTATTATTTTTTTTAATGTTTACAGTATATGATTACTGACATAAAATTTAGATTTTAGTAACAGATGTTCAGCATGCATTGGTCTTTCTTTAACCAACATTAAAGCAGCCAAAGAGATCAGTTTTAGAAAATGGAATATATGTGTATAAGATGCTGAAAGCACGGGAGTTACCCATCTTTACTTTGTTCCTTAAATCATTAAAACAAGATCTATAAAATAGACAAACAGCACCGACTATACACAACCAGGCTGACATTACCATAAATCAGTTGTAAATGCCAGAACTGAAGAAACCCATGCATGAGTGCACACACCCAACGAAAGATACACACAGGTATGGAAGACAATCTTCAGGATACATCGTTTCCATGGTGACAGCAGCTGTCCTCAAAGCCTGGCAGCAGCTCGGCAATGGTTTGTTAATTGGGGTGGGAAGTTCTGATTGCATGTAACGTGTGCTCACAGACATGTACCAGAACACACATACAGGCATGCACCCATAATGTGACAGGTATGCACAGTAGTCACATGTTAGCATAGCCACTTCCTCACTGTGCATATTCATAAGTAATAAATGCAACATTATGATGTAATGACCGTGTACATTGTTATCTTTATGTCTAAAATAGTATTCCATAAATACTACAATTCTGCACAATATACATGCATTTTAGTTTCTTGACTGTCAGGAACCCACAATGCATTCTCTATGAAATGTTTATATTTCCACATAGTGTCTGACATAACACACATCATTTACCACTATTAAAACTACAGACAGATTATTTTTTATTACAAGAAAGATAATGCTCTTTGCTGTCTCATTCATACATAATACAGAGGAAAAACAAAATGCTGTGTCGAAGAAAGAAGCAGAAATAAATGATCAAACAGAAATGGTTTTGGTTGGCTATGGTACACTTTAGCACCTACCTGTAACTGTTCCTCCTCCAATCCCTTGGAATATAAGATGAAATGTAAAGCAGGAACAACATTTTGCAATGCCTTAAAAATATCTAAAGTAGATACATCTTCTGTCATCACAAACATCTCTAGAAAAACCTCACGAATAACTAAACAAATTCTCTTAGCTACTTCTTGACACAGACTATCTGTAAAAGATAGTATTGAAAGTAAATCATTATATTATTATAAATATATGTGTTGAATAAAACTTAATTCAAGAGTCAAGAATAGGTGATTGACATGACATATTTTTTGTGTGTGTTGTGGTTATGAGTCTAATCACAAACCCTTATTTCATTTCCTGTTTTAATCACAGAGTTGAACCATTTCCTATTGCTCTCCCATAGTGAGAGAAGCTGAGGTGTGAAAGGAATAGCAATGACTGTGAGAAGCAGCGGGAACCGTGTGTGTGTATGTTTGTATGTATGTATGTATGAATGTGTGTGTGTGTGTGTGTGTGTGTGTGTGTGTGTGTGTGACTGCTGTAAAGCCAGGGCATTGGAGCAATGCAGGTACCGCTTAAAGGAGAAGAATGAACAGTTTCCACTATGAGGGTGGACATGTTGGGGGAATCCTGCTTTTGTTTTCTCCATATTGTATCTGCAGTTCTGACTGTAACATGCAGCTTGTAAGACTGTATCAAGAGAACTCTAATCATATGATTGTCTTCCCAGACATTCCATTTTTGAAGTTCAGCATCATTTACAGCTGAGAAGGGAATGAATCTGAGCTGGTGACAAATCTACATATGCAGCATTATAGTCTTAGCTCCTATATCCACTGTGTGTCATAACATTTCTTTATTTGTATACAGGTGACATTTTTGACTTGGTGTCTCGTCAGTATGTCTAGGCAATCACATAAAATTAGAGCCCCTTGCTGCATGTAAAATGAACTGAAGTACCTGCTAATATTAGAAGATATATTCACAAGAAAGAAAACTAACCTTACTAAAAAGAATTGTAAACCATAAACCTAGATATCGTCTGTAAAAAAAAATGTTTAATAAAAACACCACTTTAAATTTTAAACTAAAAAATGGCCCCAAGAAAGATCCATGTTTTTACAATATTTTGTAGATGAGTACCTGCAACCTTTTCCTGCTAATGGCTGCTCCTTATATTCATACATCAGTGTATTCTTTTCCCCAATAAACATATTTAATTCCTTGTGTTATTATGTATTTTGAAGTAGACAGGTTCAATTCCTTAAATGTGATAAAAATGAAAGCTTGGTCTGTCACATTTTCCAATCACATTTTATGCTGTTTTGTTTTACATCAGGCTTAACAGTGAAACATTTGGTTCATTGACCACCAATTTGATTTTAGTTCCTGATCAGCTTGACAACAATATTATGAAAAATCAAGGCCAATGTATGCCAGACATTTCAACATATTTTACTCTGTCACACCTAAATGTTCATTGAAACTTAAAAATACTGTTTTCTAGATCATAAACAAACTGGTCAGATATTAAATGTCCTTCTGACTGTATTGCAGTACATCATCAATAAACTGGATAATTAAGTTTAATTTTCCACCACTGAGATAAAGGGCATTCAGATCATCTGAGCTCTCATGAAGCGTCATGTGCGCTTCTGTCCCATCATTTAGGGTTTCTATATTATGGTAGTCAGGGACCATTATCTCTCAACAATGATGACAATCAATATTTCATGAATAGACAGCAAGCATTATTGTAGAAAAGTGACATTCATTGTGTGCAAATATCCCAAGTGCATAAACACACACAAGTATTAAACTCCTGACACTAGTATTGATACTCTTTTTAGAAAAGGTAGTGCAAAGAAACATCAAGCATGATGTTCTGATTTGATACCTAGACTGTAATACTGTGACATGATACCACCACCACACACACACACACACACATACAAAATATATATATATATATATATATATATATATATATATATATATATATATATATATATATATATTTTTACAAGTCATCCTTGTCTCCATTTTATTTGGGCACTTTACTCCCCATCCATTTTCAAGGGAGCCATTCAAAATAACAAAATATAATAGTATAAAAGAGCTTTTAATTTCACTGAGATCCCTGTAGAGAAATTCTGATGTGAATCAAAGGACTCAGCCATCATGCTTTATGAAGAAAACACAATCGAGTGATTTGTTTTATTTCTCATTCAGTAATACAAATTCAGATGAAGAGCACAGATTCTCAAACTTTTTCCATAACAATACTCCCAACTGTACAGTAAATGTATTTAGTTGAATTTTAAAATAGAATTTGGTTGTTGCGCTAGCTGCTAAATCTAGCTGTTTTAAGCAATTTAAGTATATTATTTTTTGTTATTGTTTGAACCCAATAGGATCCTGTCAAGGACATGGACGAGAATGTGGTAGTTTCCAAAACCCAGTGCAAACTATTGATTTAGCAAGTAGCCTAATTCTACACACACTGAATCTAACACTGTATTACAGGGTTGGGGTCGATTCAGGATGCCTTGATAGAGTAAAACAAACATCACACATATGACACTATAAAAGGAACCAGTATTAGAGCATGAGACAAATTAAAAGCTAGTACAAATTAAAAACATAACCTATATTTTTTCTACGTTTTAAGCTCTCAGAGGAATTGACCCCAACCTTGCCTAAGCCATCAGTCTTTGTAAAGTACACTGTTTCCAGGGAATTGAAAAAAGATATTTGAACGACCTTAGCCAGCTCTTATACACTGTTGTTTGTAGGTCCCGAGGCTGTCTGTTTTGTAAAAAACATTTTTACCTGTTGACTTTCTATGCTGTTGTTTCTGTATAAATGTTCTATTGTTCAGTGCATGTTGTAACTTTGGCGTTGTGACTGGTTGTGATTCACACAGAGCCAGTACTTGTCATGTAAAAAAAAAAAAAGTGTCTCAATGTCCCAAGATATTTCTATTTCTTAAGAAAAGCAACATTTCCCTTGGATGACTCTAAATGAAATAAATCAGATCACTTTACATTTTGATTAAAAATGGTCGGCTTTCATTTTACTGTTGATTGAAAGTTTTTGATGCAAACAGGAATGATAAATGTTACGGTTTTTGTTCTGCTGTAAGGACAGTAAATGTATTGTATTGTGACTGAGATAGGGATTTTCACTGACATACACTCAGCCATATTAATAAAATGTTTGCACAAAGTTGTACTAATATAGATAAGATTAGATTTGATCATTATGACTAAAAAGACACAACTGACCATTGACCGGCACTAATAGATTTAATGACATCAGACCAGTATTTTTAATTATACTGGCAGATTGTTCTTTGTACATGTGTCTGAGTGGGTATATTCAGCAGAATGGCTAACAGAAGGAAGGAGGAGGTCAGATGAAGAGGAAGCTGTGGGCTGATGGGCAGGAGCAGGCCTCCAGCCTCCCCACACGTCTCCACACACCCCTGCATTGAGGGTTTCCCACTGCCTGCCACTGGAGAGACTGTTTTCTGCAGAGGGGAGAGAGGAAGGAGTTAGTGGTCACAAGATTTCTCCTTTAATCTAAGTGATAAACAATGTTGCCATCTAGTGGTAGTCCTCTCTGCTAGCTGTTAGATCTAAGAGATAGGGTGCAGATCAGTCCTGTCCTGGGATGAAAAACAAACAAAAACTAATCCCGATCCATCACAACTGACCTACATACTCCATTCACTACCAAATGGTAATACCAGTGCCAAGGTCTGAACCCAGGATCTTATTTCTATGAAGTGAGACGGCTATTTGTTCATCATGTTCTTCATGTATAGACAGATGACAAATTAAAGGAAAAACCAGTATAGGTCTGAATGCTTGACCTCCCCTTGAGGGGATCTGGTGGCTCTGTTATAATTAGGGGAGCATTATGCTGGCATGGTTTGGGTCCACTTGTCCCTTTAGAGGGAAAGGTCACTGCAAATCAACACAAAATTGTTCTGAGTGATCACCTTTATCCTATGATGAAATATTTCAATCCTGAGAGAGAGTGTAATTACCTTCAAATTTAATGTTTTAAGGTGGTAATTACTGAATATTTATAACTGTGCAATGGAATGGTCACCTCTCATTTCATTAGAGTGGTGAAGTTATGTTCAAAACAAAGTTTCTTTAAATATGAGCATAATTAACTTTAAGCTAATTTCATGGTTGAATAAGCCCTTGGTCTTTAAAAACAAAAACCTTATCTGTCTCTTTTGGCCATTAACATGTCCCGAAAAACACAAGCTATATATTGTGATGTTTTCTGAATTCTGATAATGTCAAAACATAACTTGTATTACTTGTTACATTAAATCAAACAGTGAGTTCTGCTGTGACAGCAGCTCAATCACTATTTCAGTGCAATACATTTCAAGTAATCTTACATTGTTATGAACCACATTCTCTATTCTTACCCGCTCTCCTCATTGTTTTCCTCTCCATCTCCGGCACAGTGTTTCTGTCCAGCAGCGAGAGCAGGCGGCTGGCACTCGACACACACGTGGTGACCCTCCCTCAGGTACTGCATCCATCGAGTGTGTGGGCCTGCACTCTGTTGACATCCTTTTGTCATAGAGGTCAACTGAAACTGAACGCAATACCTATTTTACACACACACACACACACATAAACATACATACAGTAGAGACACGCACCCAAACATACACAGAACAATTCAGTCTAAGTACACAGTGACAATACTATAGATAATAATAGACCATATAAAGGGCAAGAAGAGTGTAAAATATCATTTCTTTTGTTACCCTATGACATCACTGCTGTCAGGGATCTCTCGTTTCTTCCTGGCGTTGCCATAGCCACCTGTGGTAATAAGTGCTGGGACTGCAGGGAGAGCATCCACAATAACATTACATGTGACCATATGTTGCAATACTTGGCCTCATATATTTAAAATGAGCATTCATTAAAGGATACATTGTCATTTTCAAATAAATTAAGTAGGACAAACTATTCCCCTCTTTTGAGATCTTGTTTGGTTTATTTTACATTGTCAAGAAAGAAAAAAGGATTCATCTGATAGTCGACTGGTCATTTCTTGTACATACAAGAGGTTTGATCTGTAGGGGGCAGTGTCTACCATTCATAATGTATATACTATTTTATCTGCCACACAGACAAAAACAGACCCCATGCATTACTATCTCCATCACTTTTTTACAGTGAAATATACAGTCACAATAACATATTCAGTGTAATTGTATCAATCCTTGTGAACAGAACAACAGAATAAAAAAAAGATTTAATCTGTAATTTAGATGTGGGTCTATGAGAAAATACTGTAACATGTTTTTTGGTATATTTTGATTTTCCCCATATTATCTTTTACAGGTCAACTAAGAGGTGCTTTTTTGACACTGGTGATATCTAAGAAATCCCAGTTTGTCTTTGCAATCATCTTCTGAGGCAGCCTGATCTAACCACATGTTAGAACAACCATGCTTGACTAATCAGCTATTTGGGACAGTCAACTTTTTCATAAAATAACTTTCAACAAAATCTTTTTGATTTCAAAGAGTGTCAGACAATTATATGGTGATCGTGACAGGGGATTGGTGGATGTGGAAGGATCAAGGTAGATTTTTCTCACCAAGTGAATTGTGACAGTGTCCTTGTTGAGACCAGTATTCTGCACAGCCGGCATGCTCCTCCAGATGTGGACAGGGTTTGCCCGCATTGAGTGGCTCCTGCAAGATGGTCCTGCTCCGCCTGCGGACTGTGGCTCTGCAAGGCTCAGCACAGCCCGACCACTCCATCCACTCACTCACCACACAGGACACAGCTAAGGAATAAACAAAACTGCATCATAGATTTCCCTTCATAGTCTTCATAATATGTCTACAAATAAAGTTTCAACATGAATTTCAGAAAGTCAGATCATTTCATATCATGAGATCAAAGAGGTTTCACTGGGGGGGGATTAGTTGAGGTAGACATAATAAAGGTATCAGTAGAGATCAAACCTGTGGCCTCCTGTTAGTTGCTCTAAAAGATTGCCTGCCTACAATAGAATTTAAAATGTGGCTTTTACAAATAATGTGATAGAATTTTGTCAAAGTAACTTTATTAGTACTTACATCTTCAGTTTTTTATGTTGATGTATATAATATTTTTTACTGACAAAATACGATCTAACTATCCAATATTGAGGAACATCTTTGTAAAGTTTCAATATTGTTGCGCTAAACAAAATTTTCTCTTCACTACTATAGTGTGACCTACAGTACCTGGGCAGGCTGTCTCATAGTCGTGGCAGCAGTCCAGAGTGGACACACAGGCTTGGTCGCAGTAGCAGGTGCCATATGATCGGTCAGATCTCCATCCTTTACTGATGCATGACGGGTCCCGGCCGGTGCAGCACAACCCTGCTTCCCGACAGGCTGACTGGCACGAACAGACGAGGAATAAAAACACACCAAGACAAACCAAAGTGACAGAGCTGCTCCTCCAGACTGTCATTACAAGAACCTGGTGATGCACTCCAACAAGTTAGAGCTATAGCAGTGCACTTCGCTGAGCTGTAATCCTTTGAGTTATGCACTTGAAGAGCAAACAACTGTCCTGATAAAAATCTCCAATAGTTTTAAAATTTGCTCCTCTCATCTGTGGTCAGTTAGGCGCACTGCGACCTACAGGGGCTGAAGCACAGGTCGGTGGGTTGTGTCAACTATGCATCTCTTAAAGGAACAGTTCACCAATGTAGATAAAGTAAAGCACTAGAGTGAACAAAAAGTTGGCCCACAAAGTTAAATTTAATTTGACTGTGCGAAATCCCTTGTTAGGCAATTATTAGATGAGACCTATTAGATCAAATTTATATACTGTAATCTTTGAGTCATAATATAAATAATTCTTTACTTTTTTTGTATTAAAGTCAAGAATTTTTTTGTTTGTTTATTTTTTTTAACCTAACCAAATGCAGTGAAGCTTGGTCAATCAAGCATCATGAAAACAAATCTGTCCTCCAACACTATTTTAATTTTCCATACACTTTGTCCCTCTTGACAAGATATTTAGTATTAGCCTGCCTTACAGTGACTTTAAAAAAACAGGAATATAGTCACTATACAGAAATGAAAGGTGATACAATGAAGACAGCACAGATAGTCATGCTGAGTAACAGAAACAGAATAAAAAGTAATATATATAGACCACCACTGAGGTGCATTTGCATGGCATTTTATTTAGAAAACTCCCAGCAAGAGAGAACAGAAAAAGCAAGTGTGATTAATTCACAGGTCCCTTGTAAAACCATGGAAAAACATATAATTCTGTTTGCTTGAATTGTGTGCTTTCATGGCCTCTTTGCAGATCTGTTGGTGAAGCAGCCGGCTTCCCTCGCCATGTGTGCCTCAACATGTGAAAAGAGTGGATTAATGAAACTCCTATGGCTGGGGTTATTCATGCAAAAAGAACAACAGTGCGGACAGTGCAGGCCTCCACTCGAACTCAGATTCCCAGTAGCCTGCTACTTTGTGTATTTGTGTGTGTGTGCAAATGTGTGTGTAGAGGGAGAGGGAGAGAGAAGATGAAAAACAGAAAGAGGCAGAGATATGCAATTGTGGGTGGAGCTGAAATGCTGAATACTGCTCAAACCACAACTAGCACAAGTCTAAGATTTGTGTATGTAGGGACGGAAACATATATATAGACACAGTGAAAAGCATTAATGTGACAGCAGTGGCTCCTTCTCTGTGGCCCCAGTGTGTATCTACAAAACTGTAAAGCTTGCAGAGATGGTACCACGTTCATTTACTGCATCAGCAAAGAGCCAGTCAGCATGAACTGCATACAGCCAAAGCTCATAAAGGCTTCCCTATACTCATATTGTATTTCTCATCCCATCAAATATTTTCATTAGGAAATGAATGACCTGACATGATGACCTTAATTAATAAAAAAATACAAAAATATTTTTTTGCAATCAAGGCAGGTTAAAGACTGGCCTTTTGGGAGTGATAGTAGTGCCTTAAAAGTTGTTTCAATTCAGCCAAGGGTTCATCCGGCAGTGGAAAACACAAACATGCATAATTTTTAGGGCAGATCCAATCAGGAACCAGCTGGCAAACAATCAGACACAAATCCACATCGGATCCACATCACTTGAGCTGCAAGGCGATATTCAGGTATTAGCAATAGATTTAAAGCGTTCACTTTGATGTGATCTATGCTGCTGTTTCCAAGTGTTGCTCAACAAACACACAGTAGGTAACAGTCTTGGCAGTGTTTAAACTAACCTCCTTCTTATAGCCTTGACCTATTTCTGTAAGTACATTGCATGTTTTAAAAAAGGACATTTGTTTAAAGATTATATTGTTGTCAAGATATTGTGGTTCAGTGAAAACAAGTATCTCATTATAGACATACACATACTGTACACATGCACTTTACATTACAGCTAGCCATTGTTTCTTTTAAATTCTTCTACCTACTTACTTGTTAGGCAACCCGTTACTATGAACATCTGCTTTTATCATTATGAAATATTATAAATAGTATTGTTGCATAGTAATCTGCACTTGCAAATATATCAACATACAGCTATAACATATCTGACAACATGAAATGTTGATGATCATTGTAACAGTTTAGCTCTCTCAAGCCAGCTTTAAGTCATAGCAGAGTGATTGTCTGTTGCGTAAAGAAAAGAATACAAACTGGGTGGTTGGAAGGTGAACATATAAAAAAAATGTTATGAAATGCTCTGGGAAATGGTCAGTGATGATTTTATATAATAAATAATTAATTGGCTAAAACATGCAAACTCATGGCTCACATGCCAACGTTGGGAGCAAACAAGGCTGGCAGTGTTCACCTAGAAAAACAAGAACGTGATACACAACAAGCAGCCCTCTTGAGACATAAGTAACTTGGCAGAGATTTATAGTTCCTATACATAATCTCCTTATGTTCCCATTTAATATGATTGTCACTGCTAAAGGGCAGACGCAGGACTGGGAATAAACCTTGTCCTTAAATGATTATTTCACTGTATAGCCTAACTATATATTTGCTGGGAGGCAGTAGTGCTTACCATTGAGCCACTATACTGTCCTTGTGTATATGATGCCTTGGAGTCTATAAGGTTTTGTGCATTGATGCTTTATTGGCTCTACATTCTGATTTTCTTATTTCGGTATTCAAAATTCATTAATCATGCTTATTATTCTGGGTGATATTTACACAGCCATGTAACGCGAATACAAATATGTTATTCAGCAAAGCACTTTTATTTTATTTATTTATTTATTTTTTTTTTCAAATGTTTGTTACAAATATTTTAAAAATTATTTGTTTACAGGAAGAAAAAAAACGTCAAATACCAGCACGCAGGTCATCCCTAATGTGCAGCTGTGTATATTATATTATACATTATATTTCACATGTACAGTATTTGCAAGCTGTGAACTTTGGGAAAAAACGTCCTACAAAGACCCTCAAACTTCAAGAATCTGTGCTCATTATAATACCATCTAGCACATGTTATTTTTTTTTCTCAGTAATGGTGAAAATCCATACATTCACAGTTTACGACAAAAGTGGTTCTATTAAGAGCTCAAAGTATTTCCTCTAATCTGTGAGCAGAGTGTTTAAATACGCTGTGGAGGCTGAGGGTCACAGACGGAGGGAAACACCAGCTTGGCTGTCTGCATGCTTTGCACTCACACAATCTAACATTAGGCAGTAGGAAACACACAGGTGTGAAGTTTAATCTCCTGTAGACATTATTTTTTTGCAATCAACTCATTTAGCAGAAATTAGGGCAAAATGATTTTTCTAATGGACCTCCAGATGATGATACTGGATGTGATTTACTTTATGCTACGCAATACTGTTCGCATCTTCCTGCGTCCACGTACCAAGCCCATTGACGGTGAGCTGGTGCTGATCACCGGGGCAGGTGGTGGCCTGGGTCGTCTCTTTGCTCAGGAGTTCACCAAGCACGGAGCAGAAGTGGTGCTGTGGGACGTCAACAGCAGTTCCAATGAGCAGACAGCCAAACTGGTGCATGAGATGGGGGGTAAGGCGTACACCTACACAGTGGATGTGACCAACAGGGAGGATGTGTATCGCAATGCAGAACTTGTCCGGAAGGATCTGGGCCGGGATGTTACAATACTGATGAACAACGCTGGAGTGGTGGCTGGGCAGCGCATGTTGGACTGTCCAGATGAATTGATGGAGAGGACCATGAAGGTCAACTGCCATGCCCTCTTCTGGGTGAGACCTATTAAGTCACTGTGGGAATTTCTGTATAGTTTTGAAGACATTTCACCTGTTAGACCAGAGGTGAAGAGTGAACATCCTCAAGACTACATAGGAAGTTCAGATGCTTTTGAATTATGAATAATGTTTCCTATGACCTGCAGGACAGGTATATGGATATGGATGTCAGGGTATCACATAAACATATCTGTGTGTGTTTTTGTTTTTGGATGTTTAGTCAGTACAGGCACTTCTAATTGTAACTGTCTTATGGATCTGCTAGTCCGGAAAAATAAATGCTTCTGTAAATATGGTAAGGGAGTAAGTCCCGATCAGTAAGCCTTGTTGTGAATGACAGACAAATATTGATTAAATCTCTGTTATTTAATTTTTCAGTTGTTAGTGAACAGAGATTCAAATATTCAAAAAATATACATTCAAAAAAGACAACAAGTGTGCTTTCCAGAAAGAAAAGCAATATGCTCAACCTCAAAATATAAATTTTATTGCAATATCATTCTAAGGCCTTCCTTTGAGTCACTTCAGACAATCAAGATAATGAAATATGTGAAGTAACTGTCTTGTATATATGACTTGCTATTAGTCAGAAAGATATTTTCATAAAATATGAAGCTGCATAGATTTGGATTCATGGTGGTGTCAATTTTGGCCTGCTTTGTATGTGATATCCTCTTTTTAGTCCAACACAGACAATGACTCAGCACTGAATGACTTTTGGAAAGATGGATTTAGACCTTTGAATCGCAACATGTATTAGTTAAGATGCTTTCCATCATCAGCTGCTATACAGAGCAGGTTATTGTAAATAGTGGCCACATGACATGTAAAATGTATTGCGTTAGCTTTATCCCCTTCATGCTATTGGATTCCCACATCAATCCTCTTAATATGAAGCTGCTCGTGCAACATAAGCTTCCTTCACATTGAGCAACATTTAAGTCACCACAGTTTATTGCCTCATAGTATAACAACAATTTACTGCTATATCACAATGTGTGTGTGTGTGTGTGTGTGTGTGTGTGTGCCTCAGACAGTGAAGGCCTTCCTCCCTCAAATGAAGGCCCAGAATCACGGACACATCGTGACGATCGCCAGCGTCCTCGGGCTCTTCAGCACAGCTTGTGTCGAGGTGAACCAGAGAGAAGAAACATCATTGCAACACTAAGATATGACACTTTTATTGTTGCAGTCAAATTAAGTAACACATTAAACTACATATCACAAAGACAGTTGTCTGAGTACGTCAGCTGCATGTAATAGTTTCATAAATATTTGATTACTTGTCAAGACACAGTAAACGAGCCTTGATGTGTGTGTTTTTGTCTGAGACAGGATTACTGTGCCAGCAAGTTTGCTGCAGTGGGTTTCCACGAGTCTCTGGCCCATGAGTTGCTGGCTGAGGAGATTGATGGAGTGAAAACTACTCTTGTGTGCCCCTACATTGTGGATACAGGCATGTTTGAGGGCTGCAAGATACGGTATGTCGACAAAAATAATCACATTATATTATTCTTATCCTTCAATTCAATCACATTTTATCATTATACTGTATTTTTAAGAATCTGAACAGAGTGATTTAGTCCCAACGATGAACATATTACAAAATCTGAAAATAATATGGTAAAACATTTGATTGTAATTTGAACATAACCAGTTTATCCAAAACAGATACAGCAAATATCCATCATTCTGTTGTTAAATTGGGCAATTTTTCTTTCTTTTTTTTGCACTGCAAGCAACTGCAAATTACAAAGAAATGCCAAATCAACTTTGGCATTTGTGTTCCTTCATCCTACAGTGTGCCCAGGTGCTGTTTTCTACCAGGTGTACAGTGTATTTTTCATAAAGGGTTTCTTTCATTATTAATCATTCTGCAATGTTAACATATGATACTGAGGGAATTTTATTCACATTATAACATAAATGTGACTTCTACCATATTGGCTGCAATTATGATTTGCAGCAACAATGTGTTCTGTCTGTGTTAAATACAGACAACAAAAAGGCAGCACAAGAATATGGGTTTACTCTACTAACTTAGCCTGTCTGTCCTTTGGTGCCTCTAATAGGGAGGAAGTGGAACTGCTCCTCCCTCCCCTGGATCCTCAGTACTGTGTTGAGCAGGCCATGAATGCCATCCTGATAAACCAGCCGTTAGTGTGCATCCCTCGTCTCACCTACCTGCCTGTAATCTCCAGAGCGTGAGTACCAAGACAGTTGACTGAAGCCTGTGTTTGCAGGGTTTTGAACATTTCTTCATAAGTGTATCTGTATGGATCTAAAGCTGATGTCCACTATTCTGCAGACAATGGATTTACATTCTGTTCTCTTTCAGGTTGTTACCGTGGGAATCCAATGTGGTTACGTATCGTTTCATGGGGTCTGACAAGTGCATGTACCCCTTCATTGATACCATGAAGAAACAAGTGACAAATGGTGTTACTAAAGTTGTATTGTAACACAACTTAAAAAAGTCAAAAAAAACTAAAATTAAGGTCATTCAAAAGGGTTTATAAAATATGATGATGCAAAAAAAAAAATCCTTCTGCTGGCATGGACAGCAGAGGGCCTAACAGCCCAGCTACAGCCAGGATTCAGTCACATGTGGACGGTCACAAGTAACACAGAGGTCAGATGGAAGTGACTTTAGATTATAAGACTGATCATTGAGAAGCCTTGATGACGACTCAGCCAAGTGGTCATCAGCCCTCAAAATGATTTCAATAATGATCAGATTAAGTTTTAAGTCTATTCCAACTGTTCTCATTATAAACCTGTGAAATGACTTAAATCCATAACAGTGATTGAATCTTGGACTGACCAAAACGGGAAATGCCTTTAATATCTGAAATGTACCAGAATTTAGTGCTGTATGATGTTTACATAAAATAAAATGACTCTACATGTACTGTCTGGACAGAGCAGATCATTTGTGTGCTGCGCTGTGTTCTTGTAAAACTGAAACATATAATTAAGCAAAAAGAAGTGGGCAGGCCGATGAACACAACAGAGTCATGATGCTAACACTGTGTAGGGTTGGGTATTAAGAACTGGTTCTGAATAGGAACACAATTCAAATGTATAATCATCATGAATTCTTTAAGAAACATGCTTTTCATTTTTACTCAAATTCCTAAAAGCTGAGCTTTCAGTGGCCAGTTTTAGACATACTGCCCTTTCTCCCTATTTCCACAATTGTGGACAAGCGCTCAGAAGTGTGGCTAATCTCAAAAGACAGCAGTGATTCTGTAAAATACAATCACACAAAACATTTCTTGCAAGGGATAAAGTATGACTAATAATGAAACATTTCCTCCAGCACAACCCAAGAATGTACTGCTTTGAATGTCTGAAGTCATAATTCCTCAGAATGAGCTCATGTTAGGACACACAAAAACAAAATACTCAACATCTCCATGACAAGATGTTTACATTTTTCTTGATTTTAGTCACTTTTCAGAAAAGAAATAGCTTATAAATAGTTTATAGAGGTCTAAATGTGGTGCAAATTAGGTGGTTTTTCTTTTCAATATTTTGACTTTTCATCAGAATTGATCAGGCCCACAAGAAACCTTAGGGCTGGATGATATGATTGAAAATGTTAAGACTTATTGCAATTTAATGTGTATAACAATGTAGCCATTGTATACAAAGTAACTAAATAATCAAATTTATTTTCAGTACAATGCAGTGTTCCACTGTCATACTTGTCAGAAAAAACTCTTCCAATGTGTCAAATTGGTCTTTAATAACTCATGTCATTCGTTTATATTTAAAATTTGCTTGCAGTAATTTATTTTGACAACAGATTCTTGTAAGACATAATCGTTTTATCATCCTGACATGACACCACTGAAAGTTGATAACCTAAACCTTTTCATGTATATTTCATGTATATGTAACAGCACTAGCACATATAGAAATTGACAAGATGACACAGATCTTTTGTTTTGTGCGTAACAGCACGCAAGTTTAATTACCATGGGGAGCGGAGAGAGAAGGGAGTCTGACATAAGGGAGGAAAAGGAAGCATCAGGGAAACTGATGCCAAAGGGAAACTTCCCTGCCACACACAGTGGAGACAACATCACGTTACATCACACGCTACATTTAGTAACAAATTCTTCCCAGCCCTACATGGTAATGTCGATAACACTTCACTTTGTGGTTGTTGATATAAAGCACTCTAGGAAAATCAGAGGTTTGCCAGCTGCACCCTAGACAAAGACGAGGTCCAAACCTTAAAAAGATTTTGAACTACCTCAGCGGGAGATAAAACATAAAACACTTAAAAACAAGAGTTAGCAGGTCTCACAGAGAGGAAACAAGTTCTAGGCAAAACAAAACAGAGTTCACAGTAAATCGCTTCTTTTTTTTTTTCACCAAGTAAACTCTCCCAACTCATTGACTAGGATGCAGCTACTTTTTCTACAAAGCAACAAAAGAATAAATAATGTGTACAATTAAACAACATCAAGGAGAAGAAACTATTTTTTTTTTCCAATCAATCTTGTTTAACTGTGAACATTTGGGAACAATGAATATGAACAGTGATGGTTTAGAGCCTACAGTGCCCAAAGCGTCCTGTAGCCGTCTAAAACAGACTAAGAACACAGTGTCTGAGTTTTCTCTAGTGCTTTTACAGACAACCTAACCTGATCATCTAAACAGTGCCATCCAGCGTCTGTGCCAATGTGCTTGAGTTAGCCTGTTTGAGGTGCAGATCACCTTCGATCTCCTGCTTGCCACACCTGTGAAAAATAAATACAGTTTAGTTACAGTTAATAGTTTAATGATTTTAGATAAAACTGTGACAATTCCCTTCAAAGCATTTACATGTGTGATCTGATAAACTGTCTTGTGTAAATACTACACACATTTTGTAACAAAAAAAAGACGTTCTTATGTAAAACATAAAATCTAAGTAAGTGGAACTATTACTAGCTTACTGCTGTACTTTTCAAGTGACAGTTTTACCAAAGTATACGACTGGAATTACTAAGCAAAAGTTGAGCCTTCTGTTTACTTTCCAAAAATCAAAAAATATCTTTGGGAAACATGCATCACTTGGCCAAGTAAGAGACAATGCTAGAAATTGACAAAGTCTATAAATTACTTTAGGGAAACTCATTTTATTACATGTTTACATAAGACATTTTTACTTGAGTACTTATTTTGATTTTTAGTGGAATAAAGGGCTTAATGCAAACACAGCCAAAAGTAAGTAGAGAGAAAGTGATACCCAGAGACTGGTCCATTTCCTGTTCTCTCATTTAACTGCTGGTCCAACTCAGAGAGCAACTTCAATATATTCAGAGCAGCCTGTAGAGAGGAAGAACAGTATGAGTTAATGCTACTTACTTTAGTACTACCCTGTAAAATAAAAGACATATTTTCATGGTAGCAGGTATTCTTCAACAAAAAAGTCCAGGAAGTAGCAGTGTGTACGGATTCTACTCACACATCAGCCTGACCTAAACGGTTGACCTAAACTGTGCTTTCTTTGGTCACTCTCACATGGCTTCACCTACCCTTGTAAGATATGATAAAGTCACTTCATTGCATGTTCTTGAACCATCTTGAGAAAAGTTAGGAAATATGTTTTTATTTTTAATTAAATTACTTCTAGCAAGCTTGTCTGTCTGGTTCCACAGCTGCTCATAAGATGTGCACACTGAGAAAGAAAACTGGATGACCTTGAGGGCTTCTCCTACTGTCCTAAGGAAATAAAAGAAAAAATCAGATAACCAGTCATATCTGCTGTGCTTTGTTCTGTGCAAGGGAAGTGATACTGACCGTAGACAAAACAGGCCTTTATAACCTTTATAATGGAATAGTGACTGATAATACATCTGCTGACATTTTTCACTAAGCTCCCTGTCATTAAGATAAACATACTTCAACTGTTTTACCAACTGTTTCATGTCTTACCAGATGAAATCTAGACATAAGTCTGTTAGTGAGTGTTTTAAACTGCAGGGATATGCTTTGAAGCTTTTTTTTATTTTTATTTTTTAAAAACTCACCATATCATGACAGGATTCTACATCTTTCCCAATCCCATGACTGATGAGCGGGGGCTGGGAGGAGCAGTTAATCAATGACACAAACTCGTTCTTATTGTTTTTAGGAAAATCTTTGTATTCCACCTGCAAGCAAATTAAATATTTAATTTTTTTTTTAGTCCAAAGCAATGCACACAAGTTAAAAGTACATCAAACCACACCATGCAGATGGTTACCTGTAGGCCCTGCACAGATGCTAGAAAGCTGAGTTGTTCCGAGGGCCTAGTGAGGGGTCCGTGGGGCAGTTGGGTCATGTTATTTTTGTTCTTTAGGATAGTCTCAGCAGTCAGGGATGTCCCTGCATAAAGCAGCTCGTTGGCAATCATGGCAGTGATTGTGGCCTTTCCTGGGTTGGGCAAAGCTCGACTGTAGTCCTTGGCCTGGGATCCTTGGCAGGCCCCGACTGCTTGAGCCACCTCAGGCACCATGGGCAGGATCCCTGCAGGCAGCTGCTGGTGGCTCAGGTAAGGCAGGCGGAAGTCCTCCTCCTTGGAACCTTTAAAGAGTTGTAAAGAGGACCTTAATTGAGAGCAATACAACATTAAATTATACACTAGTACTGCCAAACAGTTGAGTCTGGTAAAGGACATGTCTGTCAAGAGTAGAACTCACCCAATGCCACCTCCTCTACAGAGCCAGGTTCAAAGAAGGTCACTTTGCGCCCATCACCAGGTTTTTTCACTGGGGTCTGAATATTACAAACACAATAAACATACATCAAGGTTAGTCTGGTCTGCCATGTTTATTAGACTACCTCAATAAATACCTAGAGGTACCTTCTCATCAGTTTTGAGTGCCGGTTTGGGGGGTTGAGGCTGAGGCACTTTATATCCCAAGAGCTCCAGCATTTTCTCTGCTGCGTTCCTCTTAGCCACCTTTTTGCTAGGTCCCATACCCTCTGCAGACTGGCCACACACTGTCACCTGTACAGGAAAGCATGCAACATTACAGACCAAATAACTGAATGGGTGAAAAATTAACAAGCTAAGGCAGAGGAGAAGTCTTGCTTAATTGGCTGTTGACTCACCTGCATGACAAACTCCCGGCGCCGCGGTAGACCTCTCTCTGTCACCATGCTGTACTCCGGCTCCTTCTCCTTCTTGGCCTGCTGGATCTGAGCCAGGCGGCTGATGGGGTTCATACCCTGACCATATTCTGGGCTGGTCTGCAGCTGTTGGCGTGACAGGTTAAACATTACTTAGTGAAGAGTCGTTGAGTCTGTACTGATTATCCTCATTCCAGCTCAGCGGTTTCATTACCTTGATGATGGATTTGGGTTTCTTCTTGATGCGTGGCAGCGTCTTTTCCACACTGGGTATATGGGGTAGCCTCTTCAACTCCCCCAGCACTGCTGCTGCTGCCAGCTTCTTGGCAATCTTTTTACTCTTGCCCTCGCCCTCTCCAGTGAACTCCCCGACTGTAACACGCACTACAAAACTCTTCATGTGTGGGGGGCCTTCTTCTTTTAAAACCTGAAAAACATCAAGATAAACACCAAATTTTAACAGGAGCTCTTATGTTTTATGATTGAATTGGATGAGCAACTGGGCTCAGTTAGACATTTCACCAAATTATCATATAATTGATGTACAATGTATGTATACAACATTTATAACAGAAACGTATACATCACCTCAAAGTTTACAGGTAAGTTGCGCTTTAGTGCAATTTCAAACACTTGACTGATTTCTGATTTGTTGAGATTCTCTTCCTCGGGCTCTCCATTCATCTGTCGAGAGCAGAGCATATTAAAAAAAAAAGAAGAAAAAAGTAAGCAATAAGTCGGGACAAAATTGCTCAAAAGCTTTCTAGCACTATTTCATGCTGACTGCATGTCTTTTCTCACCACTGGCAACTGTTGCAATATTGGCTCTTTCTGCAGCACTTTCATGGCCTTGGCAGCAGCGTCATGTTTGGCTAACTGCCGCGTGCGTCCTTTCCCAATAAACTGCTGGCCTCCGATGGATAGCTCCATGTGGTATAACATTGGTCCAACCGGTGGAAACGGATAGTAGTACCTGGACATACAGTCAGCACAGTCGACTGTCAGATGCAATCATTTTTTCCATCTCAGAAAAAGACTTAATGAAACGAAATGGCAGAATGCTCTCACTGTTGCATAGAGCGCTGGTACGGCCCTGGAGCCCGGACATTGTAGTTGAAGTTTGGTGGTCTCATCCCCGGGTATGGGTCGATGGGTTTAAACATAGGCTTCTTACCAAGCTTCATACATAGTGCATTCAACTCCATGGTATGTGTCATGCCATCTGCTATAAAGGTAAGCAAACCATAAATAAAAATATATGAGCAATCTGTAAATCTTTGACAGGCATTACAAAAAACACTGCGACCAACCCAGTGGGAGCAGCCCACCTGGGTTCTTGCCTGTGTTGCGGGGTGTCCTCATGGTGGGCTTGGGGAGTGCTGTCTCAGCGAGGGCGGATGCAGCAGCGGAATGCTGGGCTTTCTTGATGCTGGTCCCCTCTGCCTCCCAGTGCTGATCTCCCAGTGTGAGCCTCACTGAGAAAATCTAACAGAGGCAGGAGCCAGAAGAAAAATTGGTAAGATTCTCCTTCACTAGAAAGAATCTGTGATGAAAGACAACAACATTGTATATCGAACCATAATGTGGATTTGTTTGTGAAAGCTACTCTAAACTAGGGCTGTAGTCTGTTGGTCGACTAGTCGATTAATTGGTCGATACTCTCTCATCCGACTAAATTCTCATTGGTCGGCTAATCTCCTTGTATTTCTATCTCTATTTTCATAAGGAGAAAAGTGCTACATCAGCAGCTTTCTGGGATTAATCCATTATTTTCCTGCAGCGGGGGACAGACCAACAAACTACCTTTGAAAACGGGGGTGTATTCAAAACACCCCCGCTGTTTACACAACTTTGGATTCTTCCAAACTCCGGAGGTCTAACTCCGTTACTGAGCGTTTATTAAATGTACTGAACTTTTCAGTGTTTCTTCTACGATTATATTAACAAGAACCCCCGCCAGGCCAAAAAGTATTTTTTAATACTAGAATAAATGCCAAATATCCAATCGTTCAGATATATGTAGCGTTTGGGAGTCTGTGCAGCGCTTGAGTCAACCGCTGTGTTGTTGCCTGGGAAACGAGCAACTGTGTTATACGTCATTGCGTAGTATGTTTATGTAGCGAGTTGGACGCAGAGAAAGTGACGGTGGATACGAGTGGAGCAGAGGAAAAGGTTAGCGGTAAGTTGTCAGTCTGGCAGTAAATGTACAGCACAGACTACAGTGTGTCAGAGAAATACAGAATTCACTGCCCCCCCCCCTCCGCAACTAATCGATTAGTCGCAATTATTTACAATTTTAGTGGACCAAGATTTTCTTTGGTTGACTACAGCCCTACTCTAAACATACCTTGGAGTGAGCTGGTCCTTGCTCACAAAGTAGCTTATATTCAGGTTGGATCTTGTTGAAACGGGCTAACTCATTCACCAAACACATGGGGGTCTTCTCTTTAGGGTTTGCCATGTTAGATACTGTAACAAAACAAAAATATCCCAAATAGAACTAAACAAATAGGTGTGATTATGAACGCAAAAGTCTGAAAATACACACACCAGCTAGACACGCTGATAAACCTTTGAAAACAATGAGCATAAAATCCTTAATATTTCAGATACAGCGACTGTGATGTACACAAAGCTCTCCATAGACAGTGCATTATGTGGGAGGGGCTCGAAAAATTGAATTTGGGAATTTAACAGATAGACATTGACTGTACACTTTTGCAAGCCTTTATGGAAAATGTGATATTTGCAACCACAAATGTTAGAGGCTTAAAAAAGATAGCACTGTGCTAGAAACCAAAAACAATTAGCTTTTTGAACAAACCAGCAAAAAAGACAAACCTGTGGTGGTATTGTAGGGAGTGGCTGAGCCCGCAGGGAGAGCAGAGCTCCTGATGGGCTGGCTGGCGCTCTCCGAGGGTAGCGTGCCTGAGGCACAGGGGATGCTGTAGCCAGGCTGTGGCTGCCCCAGCTGCAGTGGGGCAGAAGCAGCGGGCATGGGGCTAGCCGGGCACTGAAACTGGAGCTGGGACATCCTTGTTGGTCTAGCTTAGTCAATGGTAGGCTGACGTTTAGATAAGAACTTTGCAGTGCAGAAAGGTACGGGGAATTGTTGATTGAGGAGTTCTGATGGTCTCTGCCTGGAAAGTGAGGACATTAAATAAGCAGCACGGATGAGCAAATGTCTACATGTGAGGGAAATCAGAGGTGCTCAATTCATCTGTTTTCTAAAAAAAAACTTAGGGGTCACAGAGACTGGAGCTCCCAGCAACCAAAGGGCAAGTGACAGGATACCTAGACAGGCTGCCTTTCTATCAAAGAGTTAGACCTATGCGAAGACAACCATGCAGTCCACCAGGAAAACAGCAAATGCCAGAGCGAATGCCCCCTGTCTGCTGGATAAGGTTGAAAACCAGCACCTTCTTCAAATCAAATGTTGTCTAATAGACACTCAGTAGACACATGCATAGGAAAAATGTCATCATTCAAAAGAAAGGTGCAAAAGATGCCAGACATAATATTTTCAGTACGGTTAGTGGTGACATTCAGATATGGATTCATTTCACTGATTGTGACTGTTATGTTAAAACATACAGCATTTGAATGTAATGATATGTTGATCTGTGGACACTGATAGCGATAGTGATACTGACAGAATTCATTATGCAGTTATCAGTTTCAGTCAGTGAAGCTTTAATACAATGAATGAATTTCCAACAAATCCAATTCATTTAATAGCACTGTGCCAATTGCTCTTTTCAGGTTTTGCTTCTCTTTATAATATTCGGGCAGGTCTCAAAGTATCTGTAAATATGCAAAAACACAGTTTGACAGTGACCACTGAGTCCAAACACAGGTCACCCGGCATAGCAACATTAAAAAGGGCCACGTTATTTATCAGTCACAGCAAAACAAGAAAGACAACATCACATCTGTGAAACCAGATGGGTGGCATGAACAATACTACATATGACGTGTTGACAGAGCCAAGCCTACATTAAACGAAACAATAAGATCACTGTTAGTTCGGGTTATGCCTTTCCTCATTAACATGTGTAAGTTAAGGGTTTTGCTGATACAAAGACAGACAAATGATCTTATATTATTATCATTTCATTTAAGGTGCAGGGTTGGGAGGTGTTCATCACTGTCTGGGTGTTGAGGGCCCTTGGAGCCTTTGTCAACTGTGATATCATACAATTAAAACTCCCATGCACTGCGTTTACACATGCATTCCATCATGCCACTAAACGTTTGCAAGCCTGTCTTATTGATACAATGTAAAATTGTGACATTAGCTAGCTTTACAACAAGATACAAGCTAGCTGTTACATACGGGGTTTAAACTGCTCGCAAAAACGCACAAACGATAATGTCTCTCAAATCACTAGACACGTATGTTTTCTAATGGTTTGACCATCTGTGTGAAAAGGTCTGCATAACATATTTTGCTGTCACTAAGACATTAGCTGACTCTGATGAACTCAGGCCGCCGGTAGGCTACAAGCTTCCAAAAAAGGACCACGTTAGCTAACTCGCTACAAAGGCAGGGATGGAGGTAATGAGACAGCCTCCAATGAAACTAATATCAAGAAGCATGTACTCTCAACACGAAAGCGGCAGTACATCACACTAGTTTATTCATTAAAGCAATCCTATTTCTTTTTTCCAGTGAGTCTGAACAGCCGTTGAAACTGCTGGCTAAGCTAGCTAACCCTCGACAAGTCACTGCACAAAATAAGCCTCACCTCGTCGCTCCTTCTGTTCACTTTTTAGTTACTCCATAGGACACGTTGCTTTAGTGTCGTTTGCTTTTGTTAATGGCCAGTTTCAAGAGTCAGTCTATGTTATTTTTATATCAAAATGCGGGCGGTGAGGAGGTGGACATTGGGAAGACAGGGCAAACACTAAAGAGAATGGCCCGAGCTGGTTTCTCGCTTCAGGAAGTGACATCACAAAGAGGAAGTACTTCCAAAATATTGCAAGATTGAATGGACCGTCTTCGGGGTGATGGGGGGAGAAGCATCATCAGTGCGTTTCTCTTGATTTATCTATGCAACTGGTCATTGACAACTAGTCATTCATAGGCACAAGTAATAAACTGGTAGTTAAAATTTAAAACAAACACAACGCACACACAGCAAACATGGTATTCAGAATTTTATTTTGGTAGTATCAATCAGCCAAAAACACTGGTTTTGCAGCAAAATTAATCCCCATGGTGTAAAAAAAGAAATGAAAATGCACACACAAATAACTACCAAGCTCATTATGCTAGCTAATAAATATAAATTTGATCATGATTCACTATAAAATATTGCTTCTATGGTCTATAATCCTTCCTAAACTCCATTGCTTCAGGGAAATAGCAGTGAGTGAGTGAGCTGGTTACAAGTGGTACGAGCCCCACGTTACAGGTTGTACGCTTGGCAGATGTTCAGAGAGTCTCTCAGCATCAGGTCACGCAGGCGCCACAGTGCATCCGCCATGGTGGTGTGTGCTCCTTTGCTCTTCAGCCAATGAGCTGGCAGCCGGCTCTCCTGCTCTTTGGTCAGGTGAGCATCTCGCCTTTGCGCTGTTATAGAAACACAGGGTTCTTGATTAACGTACTTATTTTTGTGAGTAGTTTAATGTTTCTCATTTATAAAGCACACAAAGGCACAATACCATTTATGGTTAGTGAGTAAATTCACACATTACTTTCCATATGTATATGTGTCTATGTATATATCTTATATTTATTTATTTTTAACAAATCTGTTCCTGTAATGCACTGCTGTTGACTTCAATGTGAACAGTAATCGTATGACCAGTAAGAACACACATTTCTACATCAACATACTTGTTTTAACTTAAAAAGAAAACAGGACCTTATATGATGAATTTAGTATCTTACATTCATGTAAAAAAATATTAAATCATGTGGGCGTAATCTGTGGTGCAAATACTGTATGAAATTTCTATTCTGTCAATATTGATGCATCTAAAAACACACAGATGGACAATCAGACGACCTGAGTGGTAATACGTAAAAATAAAAAGATGACACAAGGCACAACACCTTTGAGTGTTTGGTCCCACTTGCTGACAGTGCTAGACTCTGAATTCAAGCCCTCAATGTACTTCAGGTAGGCCTCTGAGTGGAGCACCCTCTGGGTCTTTGGTGGTGGAGCCACAAACATAGGCGTGGTGGGCTGCAGGTGTGAGGGTTGGCCTAATTGGCCCTGTCCAGGATACGGTGGAGGAGCATGCTGTCCTGGGCTGTACATCCCAGCCTGAAATGGAAAACAAGTCCTTTTTTCTTAGCATGTGGACAATATGTGAAATACTTAATTATACAATAAAAATTAAAGACATAAACCATTTGTTTCTTTTCATTTGTACACGTAAGCACTCTAGATATAACTGCCACATGGTTCTATCATTAAAACTACTGTAGCTACAGCACAGACAACCCGAATGTGAGTACCAATGGATTAAGCAGGAAACACCATTATCAGTATTTATGGCAAGAAGTTCATCTGTAGTTCAAAAGTATGTGACCAATGTATGTAAAACTTCAGACAAACTAGTTCTCACCTGTTGCATAAAGTTTCCTGATGCTGGACTTCCTGCCATGCCATTCATACCAGCACCCATCATACCTGTTAAATGAGAATAATTAATTTCTGTCTGGTAATTGTAGTGAACTTGTGATGGTTTGCTTTATGTTAAGATTTAGCACTATACCAAAACAAATATTAAGTGTAGGTTTTACAATTACTTGTCTGAAATGTTAGTTTCTGAATATTAGTTGAATGTTAGTTGTTGGGCATCAGTGGTGTCACATGCATTAAATGTGTGAATGTGGATCCTGTATATATTAGGTGTGGAGTGTGAGTACACTTTGAGACCAGAAAGCTTTGACTGCTTTGTGACTAGATCAGGCTGTGCAGCCTGTGGACCAGGTAAACCCCTCCAGCAGGAGAGACACGACTGGATGTGACTGAGCAGATGTGGCTGGGACAGTGGCCCTTACCCTGATGAAGCATGCCAGGGTACCCAGGCATACCTTGCTGGAGATGGTGAGGAGGCAGGTGGGGCCCCCCTGCGGGGTGAGGTGGCATTGGGGCCACACTCAACAAACCCTCATGGGGGCCCTGCAAGGCCATGTAAGGTGGGCCGTAAGCTCCCATCATGCCTTGGGGAAGAGGGCGAGGAGAGGACAACAACATATCCATGCATAAGTGACATGCACCTGACTATGAAATGACATGCACTACTTCTGCACACAGCAGCCCCTTTCACACACTCACCTTAAGCCATAAATGCTCTGGCGTTACGTTTCTGAGTCGATTTTCCATGTTTCCTCAGAGTAGTGAAACATCTAAATATCTTTCTACTTAGCTTTAGTGGTAACAAAAGCAGCAATAATCCCAAGCAAAGCATTTTCTGTTCTTACTGATGATGGTTGTACATAACTAGATAAGATAACTCAATGATTAAACAGTGATAATTTGAAGTCCATCATTTGTAAATGCCAATCCCCCCCCCCCCCCCCCCCCCCACTTGCTATTTTTCTTCTGTGCTGACACAGAAAATTATTATTTCAAAATTCCCCAAGCACTCATGATGACACAAGAGAAAACTTGACACTAAATTTTGCCATATAACAGACCTATAAGTGAATGAAGTATGAACTATTGCCTCTCTAGAATAAATCAAACCTGGTGATGTTAAGGGTTCCATGTGTGAAAAGGGCCAATGATACAAATGGGCTTAAAATGTTAGCAGGCAAAACAAGCATGAAAGTTAAATAACAATTTTAAAATAAGGTTATTCATGCGGTCAATGTCATGCAATGTCAAATATGAAGCTAGTGAAAATAAAAACTATAAACATTAAACAATATGAAACAGCAGCAAAAGAAGAAAAACCTTGCTTTAAAGAATGTAGTTTTGAGTTTCTAATGGTTAGAAAACTAGAAGATTACGCTCTGTAAACAGTCCAGCCTCATTTCCCTGCTGCCATGTTGTCAAGCACTCGTGCTGTCTCTGAGAGGGGTTACCTGACACAGGTGTCATGGTCTGGTTTATCATGCCCATAGTACTAGGCGAAGGCACCATCCCCATCAGCGCCCCTACGGGGGTACCTGCTCTTGGGGACACTTGCTTCTGGGGTGGCCGTTCACGTTCTTGTTGCTCCACTATTTTGGCTGCGCGTTCTGCAACATACAGAAATAATTATGTCTTGACTTCAGTTCACATCAAAGAACTTTTGCACCCACGTATATAGCTATTCCTCTCACCTTCGTACTCTGCTTTCTTGGAAGCCTCGAGGTTCCTCCACTCGGTGCCTACCAGTCGACTCAGTTCCCCAAAGGAGTAATCTGGGTGTCGAGCCTTGATGACTGCCCGCATTTCACTGCTGAACAGGATGTAGCCACTCATGTTGATCTTCCTCTTGGCCCCTTCCTTCTTTGATAAGCCCTTCACTTTAGGAGTGGTCTTTATGAAAAAAAAACAGTTTAGTTAAAGATTAAACAGGTTGTGTGTTAATTTTAACATCAGGAGCAGGAGTTTGAAGCCTTTGGACATAAGAATTGGGGTATCAAGAGAAGGCTGTAGTGTCTTTGGGGTGTATGAGTACCTGGGAAGGTGTGTATGGCATGACATCCATATCGCTTGCCACTGGGGTTTGCATTTGAGGCATAGAAGGTGTCGCTGGAGCCTCCTCCTCCTCATCCATGTCTTCCATATCATCATCTGCATCCTCCATATCTGCCAGTTTAACCTCAAGCTCTTCTATCTTCTTATCCAAAAAGGGGGATGCTTCCTTCTGTGGCACTATCAATTTCCTACACATCATAACAGTACAAGACAAAACAGAAATTCTAACTGGGAAAGAAATTGTTTGTAGCTTGAAATCAGAATAAGTGTTCTGCTTTACTGACTAACCTGAAATAGAAGATTTCATCCTCCACCACTTTGGAAGAGTATGAGAAACGTTTTAGTCCCTTGAATTTTTTCATCTGCTTCTCAGTGTCAATGTAGCGGCTTTCGCACAGCAGGTTATCCTCTTCTGAAACCTCGGTTGGTCTGCATGACAGGTAGTCCTTAAAGGAGGACACCATACATTTGCCTGAGAGCATATGAAAGGGAGAAAACATTGTCAGAACTGTGTGGGACTCAAACTCTTGTGTAAATATTGTATCTGTAGAATGGATTTAAAAAATTGCAGGGTGAAATTTTAGGTTCAGTACATGATGGATGTTCTGGGTCACTGTTATATGTGAGCACAAGTCCTATGAAGCATGAATGCAGTACCTATGACACAGGTCATGGGCAAGGTCTCCTCCAGGTTGCTCAGAAACACCTCTCTCTTGTAGAACATCTTTGTGGGCTCGTGTTCGGTTTCCTCAGGATGAATGAAGATGGGTCCAAAAAAGAAAGTAGTTCCATTCTGCACCCACAGCTTCTCTAGTCTACAGTCCAGACAAGACAGCCACGTTATTGATAGCTAACGACTCCATAATAGTCATACGATATATAATAAGAACAATATGATAATCCATTTCAACAACAGGGAGCAAAAATAAACTTTCACCCACCTTGCAACCCGGGGCTTCGATAGACCATGTGATTGGATGTAAACACAGTCTCCCACCTTAAACCACATGTTGTTGTAGCGCAACTGCTCATAGTGCTGACAGCCAGGATCAGCTCCACTCATCTCCATCGGGACATCCTCTCTCTCCTAAATGAATAAACATGCACACACAAAGGACTCAGATGTTTGTTTATATTGTGACAAACAAACTTTTATACTTGGAATTAACAACTCTGACTGCTAGACAGCTCCTTGTTGAGACACGCCTGCTAACAACCTACGATTTAATTAATCCCCTGTAGTCGAGGTCAACTGACGGTGTTCGTGCTCAGCGACAAAACACTCTTGATGTTCTATTTCATTTTTACCTTGACTACAGATGTGTTACACTGAACTTGGTTAGTGGGTTAGTGTCCTGATTCTGTAGACCTCCTGGGATTAAGTCCAGAAGTAGCTAAATATGAAAGTCCATTATCTGAAACTACAGTTTATCTTTGTTGCATCCTTTTATTTGCTACAAAAATGACCTATTTTCCATGAAAATAAATTTAACAGGCTCACAGACTATTTTAAGCAGCACAGAAAAAAGCCAAAATTTTAAGTATAGAGCAACACACAGAGGAAATATGAAGACTGGGATAATTGTATGGCATAATTAACAAAATATGCAAACATCCAAAATAAATTTGATTCATCTAGAAGCAGGTTTACCATTTGGATCAGAACTGACAACCTCACTTATAGAAATAAAAAAAATCATATCATCATCTCACCTTGTCCACAAAACTGCCACTGTCTGTATATGAAAATGTCTCTTGGTCAGGCTTGGCAAACATGGAAGCAACACGGACAACAGGCAACGGAACCTCTCGAGGGACAAATTTCACAGAGCTTGGGGGCATGGCCCATATCTTGATCTTCTTGAATGACTTGTTCCTGGCAGCATAGCGGGATTCACAGACGTACACATCCTCAGATCTGTAGCCCTCGGGTTGAAGTTTGAAATAATCCTACACGAACAAGAAAAAAAAAGAATCACATGTAGATCAACAGATCCTTGTGTTAAACAAAACAATTTTCTTTGTGTGCATTAGTTTCCATAGTTTTACCTTCACAAACATGACCACACATTTGCCCAAGACTTTACTGATGGACACTTTGTTATAGTAGTCACTCTTGAAGGCTTCCTTTTCCAGAAACTTGCGTGTGGCCAAGTGGAAGGTTTCACTGGGCCTGTAGAACCAGCAGCCATAGAGCCACTTCTCACCTTAACATACAAAGACAAGGTCATATTAGTAATAAAACTACAAAAACGGAATTGAAATCATAAATATATTTGACATAATTTGTTTGGTAGAACTAAACTCCACTTTGTGTTAGTAGCAAAATGTTTTAAATGTTAAGTTTCCATCCTCACTGAAAAGTAACTTTTCTTTTGAAAAGTATCAATTCTATTATTTTGCTTTTACTGTTACTAATTATTCCCCATGTGTCAGAACTTGTGACAGAACAGATCCAATATTTGCTCTCTCATACATGTACACTGATATTTGAGTTGTAACCAGCTGATTTATATGAATAAAAAGCATTGCCAAAAATAGTGATATATAGTGATGATTTGGTAACCTGCTTCATCTTCCCATAGACGTTCAATACAGACGATGTGTGGCTTGAGGTTCGGCTCTGATGGCTCCACATAGACAAAGTCTCCCACATGGTAGGTCCTGTTTTCAAAGCTGCAGTCCTGACTGTACACACGCTCCGACTCGGACTCTGACTGCCATGACTCTCCTGGCAGGTCCTCAGCTTTTGTACCTTCTTTGGGTGAGATATACAATGATTTCAAATTACCATCATGTCAACGTTTATCATACTCTTTAAAGAGTGTGTATAATGTTAACAAAGCTCTCTCTCACACTCTCACACTCTCACACACTCACTCACTCACACACACACCTTTGTTCTCCTCTTCCTCGTCGTCTTCTTTCTTTTCCTTGTCCTCCTCAATTTCTTTGGGAATTTTCTCCCTCTTTTCCTGGTCCACATCGCTGTGCAGGTGTTTTAAAGTGTAGTTGAGTGCGGTGGACAGCAGGATTTCTCCATTCTTGCATAGCTCATCCCTGATCTTAATGAAAAACTGTTGAAGTTCCACTGAATCCTCAAATATCTCTGAGTCAGTTCTGCAAATGCAAATAGGACATTATGTAAACATTAGTGCACATTTCAACGGTTCTCTTTGTATCTAGATTGAACAGAGCCAACACTTGACTTTTACCGGTGCAGCCTCTGAAGAAAACTGAATTTATACCTGTGCAGCCTCCTTGCCTTCTCCAGAACTTCAAACATGTGTTCCTGGAAGACGTCCAATCTTCTGTAGCGGCCACGATCCACGTTCATTCTGATGACATCGAAGTTAAGCGGTGGCTTCTCAGGGGCAGCAGGATCCACAGCTGGAATTTCAGCCAATGAGTCACTGTAGCATCTGCCCTCTTCATCCTGGTGACCCAGCACGGACACAAACAGGTTCCTGATCAGTTCTCGCACCAGAGGTCCCACAGCAGGAGCCCCAGAGTCCTCGCCTCCTTCCTGCTGCTTGCGTGTTTCCAGCAGAACCCGATGTAACACTAGAGCATCCCGATAGATCAGAGACTCGGGCTCATTGTACATGCAGGCATTGTTGAACATGAGAGCAAAGTCCTCCACCAGGGCTTCAACGTCCTGGTAACGGCCTGCTGCCATATGGCTTCGCAGGCGCTCCATATCAATGGGACGCTTGATAGTAGCATAGTAGTCAGGCAACTCGGCGCGAGATGGCAGACGGAGGAAGATTGTGCTCAGGCGGCGACCTCGACGGTCAGTGAAGTTTCGCACAGCATCGTAGAGCTCGTTTAACCTCTGCTGGAGAGGGGTGAGGTATTTGGACTTCTTTGGAGAAACACCACTCTTTCCTAGAAAAATAATTACCCATAGAATTTAGTAAATTAAGTAATATTTGTGACAACATGAGTAATACCAAGACACAATAGCAATATGAAACCACTCAAAAGAGCAAACGCTTCTTCTTTGACCCAATAATATCCTCAACTAGCTGTTAGTTTCACAGTTTCCATTGTACTGATGGTATAACAGGGTGGTTAAATGCTGGTCTGATGGTGGCAAAAAAGATAAGGTGTGACCCCTCATTGGGTTACGAATTCACCAAAGATCCACTTGGAAGTGTGGATTCAGTTTTCTAATGATGCATTAATACCTGATTCTTCTTCTTCAAATGTCTGCACTGTTTTACAGAACAATAATGTAAGTTTCACTAAAGGTGGACACATGTACTGTGATGAATTAGTCAAGTCAAACATGTTTCAAGCCAGGAATAACACATTTCAAAGATCTAAATTTGTTTGGAAAATGGTATGCAGTAATGTAAAGTGTATAAACATGCAAAAAACACTAGTTTGATCAAACATACTTAGTTTCAATTTGGGAGAGCCCACATCCTCCTCTTCAGGCGGAGGTCCTAACTCCTTGCGCTTGTCCTTCAGTATCTTCTCTAGAATGTCAGCATCATTATACACCTATATCAACAGAAAGAAATAGGTATCAATGTCAGAAAAATGTAGCACATGCAAAGATTTCTGCGCATTAACTAATAGCAAAGATGAAAGCTGCATATTTTATCAGTGCCCCATCCTCCTCCCATGTCCTACCTGAGATCCCTCCTCATTGTAATGTCGGGCGTTACGGAACATCAGCTTCATGTCGTCCATTAGAGCTTCCTCTGTGGCATAGCGTTCACTGCGAATGTTGTGTTCAATAGTCTTCAGGTCCATCGGTTCGAGGATGACCTTATAGTAGTCAGGGTAGTCCTTCTTGGATGGCTTGACCATAAAAAGATCACAAAGACGACGATTGGTGCCTGCCTCCCTTGCCTCAGTCACTGCAGCGTACAGAGCTTTCATTCGGTTCTTTTTGATGTTTTTCTTGTGGCTTGAAAAGAATCAAATGAGAACAACAATAAACATGGATGGCAACACTGGGAGTGTGAATGCAAGAACATGAAAACCAAGAATTCAAGAATGATGTATTTTGTTGTCTTGAAAAGACAGAAAAACGTTATCATGCTTCTGAGAAATAGAAATGCATGCCAAAAAAAAACTTTTATACCTTTTTCTCTTGACACTCCCTGCATCAGTTGACAGAATGCTGTCTCCATCATCATCGTCTCTCCTTAGAAGTTCCCTCTTTTTTGCCTATACAAACAGATCAACACATAACTCAGTGGACAATTCTAATCTTTTTTACTTGGCCGATCTGTGGAGTGAAAACACCTTCAAGAAGAACCTGACACAGCATGATGCAGAAATCATTACCTGCATGATCTGCTGAAGCCTAAAGGCTCGTTTGTAAATGCTTGAGTTAGGCATGTTGTAGCGCTTTGCATTCTCAAACATCAAAGTGAGGTCAGTTTCCATCTGCTCTACACTCTCATACTCTCCATTCTTCATTTTGGCCCTAAAAAAATGAAAGAAATGAAATGTCAAGACTTGAACTTCATCCAAAACTGAATCTTTCTTAATACAGGTGTAATTAAATATCGCAATAAATAAAACCTATCAACTTGTTGATGCAATACTGTCTGAATCTACTGAATGATTTTTCCTTACCTGATCTGATGCAGAGCAATGGGCTGTTTGATTTGCTGATAATAGTCGGGATATTCCCTGCGAGATGGAAGCTGCTGGAAAGGTTCAGAGAAGAGCTGCCCCTGGTTGTTCCTGGCGCCCCTCACAGCTTCATATAGCTGGAAGATCGGGTTGCTCATCTCCATACTAGAACTCTGACTCTCAGCCTCCGACTCTCCTTCATCATAGCACACAGAGCCTGCAAACATTTACATTGTCAAGTGTTTTTTTCCCCCAAACACAAGGTATATTTTTCTGCTGCCCAAAGTGCTGATACTTACCAGAGAGCACAGGGTCATCCTCACTCTCAGAGCCATACTGAAGCGCTACGCTGACTCCAGAAAGTCGATCGCCCTGGCCAGACCTGCGATTTCTAAATGGTCACAGTACAGACACAAGACATACAGCATGTGGGTCGATTTCCTTTTCAGCCAGCAAATCGTTTTCCGTACTTGATGATGAAAATAATACACTAAAAACTCACTGAAGTAAATACCTGATGCGCAGACTAGATTTAGTGGGTTCAGCGTGCTCAAGTTCAGTTTTTCTCTGGATGAAGACTTTCTTTATGGTGTTAGCATCCTACACAATAACAGAACATTTGTTAACATTTGGATTGTCAGATCTTCCAAAAATAAAAAAAAAAATAAAAAAAAAATTTAAAAAAAGAAAAGAAAAGAGTTTACCTTAAAAACCTGAGATCCGGGTTCATTGTATGTTTTGGCATTTTTGGCCATCAGGTCAATATCCTTAGCCATAGCAATGACACTTTTATAGTATCCAATCTATGCAAATAAAATAAATTAACGCTTGTTAGAAAAGAACATGATTATGATCTGAATTAAGTGAATTTTAAGAATGCTGACACACATATTACAGCAAGTGAGTTGATTACCTGTATTCTTTGCGCGATCGCTCTTAGATCTATTGGCTCCTTTATAATGGCATAGTAGTCTGGGTAATGCTAGGAAAGACCCATACACTCAGAGTGAGAAAATACAGAACAGTGCTGTAGACTGATAAAATAAAACCATAAAAAGGCAATAATGTTGTAACTACTACAATACTTTCAAAGGGACCAACAGTACAATAAGGGCAGCTAAAGTAAATATTCTTATATTAGTGTCTGTTGGGCTGAGTAACAGTTTCAGGGGCATCATTTGAGGTCCATAAACTCTTCGGAGACTTACCACTTTGGAAGGCAGTTTCTGGAACAGTTCACTGACCAGACGCCCTGAGGGATCAGTGTGTGACACTATAGCCTCCAAGAGTTGCTCCAACACCTCCTTCAAACTGCCAGTTGAGTTCTAAAGGATGTTTATGAATAAGTTAGTTCTAACATCCTTATAATTTATTAACAAAGAGAAACATATGAATCTTTTCAAAACACCCCCAACATATAAAGACATAAATACATTTCTATTCATTAAAAAGATACAGACCCTATTTTTCTATATTCTAATATCTTACATACATAAATAAAGCACATAAGTGGTAAGGTAGCAACAATACATCTAATGAGCAAAGGATCTTACCTCATCTTCAGTTGACATCCCTGGGGTATCCATCATGTCATCACCATCTTCTTCATCCTCATCTCCATCTCCAGGCTGCACAAACTCAGTCCTTGTTTGCAAATAAACCTCCCACAACTTGCAGGCAGCTCGATACTCCTCACTGTCACTCTAGATTGTTGAACATAAAGAGGAACATAGAATCAATAAGATTGTCAAGGGGATGTGGAGACCATAGCTGGTGAATTAATAGTGGCTTAGTAGTATACATGTCCCATTACACTATATTATGATTTCAGAAAAATGTAATTTACCTTTAAAAAACATCATAGCAATGGTAATAGAGCTGCAACTAACAATATTTTCATTATAGATTAATTTTCTCAATTAACCGTATTGTCTATGAAATGTCAGAAAATAGTGAAAACTATCAGTTTACAGTCAAAAGTCCAAAGATATTCAGTTCACTATCATGTATGACAAAGAAAAGCATTAAATCTTCACATAAGAGAAGCTGAAACCAGGTATCTTTTGGCATTTTTGCTTAAACACATCCAATTAGGAAAAGGATTAGAGCAGGAGTATTATTTTCTTTCTACCTTGTAGAAAGATTTGGCATTGTTGAACATGAGCTGGAAATCTGCAGTAAGCTGCTCCACATCCTGATAATCTTCTGACTTCAGTTTATACTGAATTTTTGTCATGTCAATTGGCTGGGACACCATCTCGTAATAATCAGGCTGATTCCTGAAAAAGAACAAGAGAGCACAAACGTTACTATAATCTTCCTCTATAATCATTCAGTAGTGTACATTATGTTTTATTTGTCTGAATGAGTTGCAGAGTTACATATATGATGGCAGGTATCCAAATAACCTCTAGTATTAAGTATTAAACTTGATCCAGGCGGTTATATCGCAATACCTTCTCTTTGGTACCCTCAGGAAAACTTCACAAAGTTGCCTCCCCTGGTCATCCTTGTGGTCCCTGACAGCGTTGAACAGCTCATGACATACAGCAATCTGGAGAAGTAATTTAAGATCCTTAATACCAGTTTGAATATTTTCAAAAGCACACGTGATGCTGGAGATAATCCCAAATCCTTTGAAAATCTTTAAAAACGCCAACAAACTCTGACACAATCAACAAATCTAGTGCATTTACCGTATCTACAGGAGGAACATTGGAGATCCTTCTTCTCTTTCTACCACTTCCAGGAGTAGAGGAGGAGGCATCGTCGAGGTCTCCTCCTCCGCTGACACTGCTGGAGGGTGAAGTGGCTCTTCTCCTCTTGGAGCTCGCTGACATATCGTCAGTTGACCGGTTTAAACAACAGGCTAGCCCGCTAGCTACAAAAAACAAAGGAGGTCAAAATTTACTTTGGACGTTGGTCCGATTAACATGAAAGTAATCAAAGTTAAAGAGAACAACAATCGTTCATCTTCCTTTTAATAACAGGACTAAAAGTGGAAGAAGTGCAAACTCAGTCGCTGAGCGTCGCCGCTTGAATGTATGAAACAAAGCAGGACGAGCGGCTGTTAGCTTGTTATCCTAGCTGGCTTGCTGCTTTCCTAACATGAAAGCAAAACTAAATATACTAACTTCATGCAAAATATGCGCATGGAAGTAAATAAACAAAAAGAAGTTTACTTTCCAAAAATAGTCTTACCCAAAACTCAGCAAAGTTTGCCGTAGTTCCCTGAGCTAAAATGTGTCGCGGCTAGCTAGCAAGCTAGTGTTGTTTGAAAACTCCTGCCCGGAAGTTGAGATTGTATTGTTTTTGTGTGTAGCGAAGGAAAGCGCCACCTCAGGCGGTGCTTCCCCCTACAGTTTAGGAATAGTACTGCACCCAATAGTACGTGCCAACCAGATCTAATAAAGCCGGCTTATCACTATTGATTAAGTATCCTTAATCATATATTATTAAGCACTGAATGTGTGGTTCATTTTTCCGACTATAAGTTTACAAAGTGTTTAACAGACATGGAACATAACAACCGCACAAAAAAAACGAGAGAAACGAGAAATCTGTACATGGTAAATGAGGAGTTAAGTGGAAATATGTGTTGAATAACCTAATTGTCTTAAAAGAGGATCAAATGTGATCTCAGAGATAATTAAAAGGGAATTTGTTGAAAAATAAGCTGTCTCTAAATCATGTTGTTAAAAGTCCTGTAATGACTTCTAGTTGTGCAAAAATGTATATTTATGTATGTTTATAGTCGTTGGATAACCAAAGATGTGGGAGTTAAATAGGTTGAGTACTTACTAAGAACTGAGCCTTTGAATCTTTATCACATTTTAAACCACAAAGCTATGAGTCACTGTGTATGAATCCCAGCTTAGATGTTGTGTCTTACTGTCTGAAGGTGACATTTTGATTTGTGCAAAATGGAATCATTTATGGACTTGACCATGTTACAAAAATAGTCATCACTGCATTTATTTAGATTATCTGCTGATTTTTGGTTGTGGTTGATTTGTCGACCTTCATACAGTAACTTCTGCAGATATACAGTCGCAGTGCCATACAAAAACATCACTTGCAATTACAATAATTTTCTACAAATTCACAGTGAAAGTCAGCATCATCAATGATGATCTCTCTAATTGGTTGCCAGCGTAAACAAGTCACGTTTCTAGCTCTTCCTCTGGACACACCTTGAAAATACTGCAATGTTCACAGTCATTTAATGAAAGAAAAGACAAAAAGGAAAACAGAAATATGAAGGAGAAAGACAACCAACATATGTCTCACATTAGTTAAAAACAAAGAACTCTATGACATAACTTAACTTAATAACATATGGGATGGACAAAATAATAAGAACACCTTACACTAGGTATTGCAACACAAGTAAACAGTACAAACTTGCTTATTTTTGACATTTAACCATCAGAGAGGTGCAGAAACCACTTTTTGGTATTTACAGGTCTGCCCTGCCTATGTATTTGATTTATTTGTGTTTTAAGGTATCCCTGTTATTTTGTCCACATAGCCTACTCTGTACTTACAGCATTATTTGGCTGGTCAGCTGCTCCTCACACACCTTTTATGGGCCCGCCCCAGAAGTGTGCCAAGCATTGCCCTGATGGACTTTGGGCAGGGCCCCATGAGTGTGGGAGTGTGTGACTGTGAGAGAGAGTGAAGGGCGTTTGGAAAGCAGAGCTTTGATGACCTGCAAATGCACATTAGCCCCATTGGTTTAAACACACTAGTCCTTGTTCACTCTGGGGTATGCATATACAGTATACAGACACTCTATATGGGCTGCTTGTGTATGTCTTTTCAGTATGATAAAGTATTCACAGTGACGAGTTCTGACTGCTTGAACCACCTAAAATTGCATATAGCCTACCCTGCATCACACACACACACACACACACACACATATATATATATATTCTTCCAAAAAAAAAAAAAGCCCTACTGCAAGGAGCTCTCTCAAAAATAACAAGCAGATGTCCTAAATGCTGCTTCATATATAACAGACAGTGTATCGGTTATCATAAGGTGAATTGCAGATCACGTTGTTAAGAGAACAGTGAGTGATTTTATGCTGCACTACGTCCACAGACGTCTGGTTTTCTTGACGTCAGGAGAAGTCTGAGCGGACCCAACGCTGCGCACAAGCACAGCAACCACATCGCTCCCAGAGGGAAGGAGAACACATCATAGCCACAGATCGCCATTTAGGTATGTGTGTGTATTTTTTCTCTTCTAGTTATATGCTTACTAAAATGTATTAACAACCCGCGTCGATTTCCTTTTCGTTAAACTTGAAGTGTTTCTGCTGAGCTTCCATGTCGCATGTCTGCAGCCTCCTGATTTCACCTAAAGATGCTGCCTTCTTTTGACTGCCATACCCTTGAGCGCTGCAGTACACCCACATCGCCTTTTCTCTCTGTAGCATATATATATATATATATATATGTGTGTGTGTGTGTGTGTGTATGTAAGTATGTATGTATGTATGTATGTATATATGCATGATCACCACCGCGGAAATCATTTCAGTGTTGCAGATATATTGCACTGTTTATAGCCTACATTTTTATTTCCACTCAACCTCCTGCATGCCATTCACGCCCTGCAGCTTTAGTGCAGAGCAGGTTATCAAATGTTTCTCAGTGGAATACAGTTTCCATTTGAACAGAGCTCTTGTTGTATTTGTAGATTTTATTTTTTTTACCTTTCTTCAGAGCGATCTGATTGTTCAAATTTTCAGATGTCAAATATCATCCTCTCTACTGACACTACATGGTCCCTTTCTTGCAACTGTCTCTGCTGCACTGTTTGCCCTACTTTCAAGCTGTTATTTGTTGCTATTCATTGCTGGCTGACCGGTAGTTAGCTAGTCTGGTTGTTATAAGTTGTGGCTTTCTTTTTGCAATAGTCATATCTTCTTATCAGTGAGCAAGATTATTTTTGTCTTGATCTATGCTGTATTAATGCTTTTGTTCTTATTCATCACATTTTGCTTGGCATTACAAACGTTTTCTTTCTAATTTAGCCTCTCTGATGGAATAGAACAAGTGCAAATATTGATAAAATAGCTTCAGTGTTTGTTCTACTTTGGCCATGCATAAGAGAACAAAATGATAGCTTGAATTGTGGTGCTGACTTCTCTTGTTGTCAATCAGTGCAATCAAACTTCATGGTCTTAAAAAATGCAAGCATGTGCCTCAATTACATGGACTTTTAATCAGGACAATCAATAGTACAGTGGGTGAAGGCTTTATTCAACAATCATATCAGTCAGCTAAACTGTAATGGATCTATTAAACTGACGCAGAGGCAGAATTATTCTTGCAGTCTAAACACAATAAAGTACATTAATTAGTGCAGAAGAAATGTCCATTGATTGTGGTCTAACATGATTGCAAGACCTGTTCTATTTTCAATCTTTGAGCTGGAATAATGTTTGTAATATCACCGAGAGACAAAATACTGGTTGTAGAACTTAAACATGACACAAAACCACTATGGGAACTTTTATATCTTGAGCGCTTTCATTATTTCCATCTGTGGTACAATTTAGCACAATCATCTTGATCAAATTATTTATCAGTGTTTCTATTTACCCTCATGTGGTGGTGGTTAATAGTGCAGAGTCTTGAGTCTAGTCACTGTTTTTAATTTTGTTCTTTTTGCCCCTTAGCTGTAGTGTGGCGAATCTGATCAGCGTTGTAGGATGCCTCTTGGAGAGGATGGAAATGGATGGAAAAAGAAGACATCAGACATCAAAGAATATTACGACTTCAAAGAAGTACTGGGAACGTAAGTTGTGCTGATAGTTTAGTGCTGTTGTCAGGGTGAGGGGCAACTGCACTGGTTGCCCCAGACCCTCTGAGGATCCTGAAAGCCCCAGATTCAGTTAGTTACAATGAGTAACAGACATTGTGTCTGGAAAGGCACAATGTTTTACACACTATGTTCAAATCTATATTATTTTTAATGCTTTTGTGATATTGACCTCAATTGCACCGGTTCCTTTTGTGTCCATTGTATTGAAGGGCTGCAGCAGTCTTGAATCCCTCGGAAAGTGAAACGGAAACTATCTGCATAATTGAATACCACATTTGGGTATCATTTGGGTGAACTGACCTAACCCTTTCATGTGGTTCAGTCTCGGAGCTCTGTCTGTTGCACTTTTTGGAGCTTGAGGCCAAATATAATTAAGCTGCCATGTGTAGTCTGCTTTGTGCACTGTACCCGATGGGCACTTGCAGGTAACAGAGCACATACTCAGTGCACAGAAAAAGGGAGACAATAGGGGGTCAGTAGGGACCTACAGCTCATTTTTGCCCCAGGGCCCTGAGTCTGCACTTTCCAAGAAACTCAATTGACATTTTGGCTGTGCCTGTCATTATAATGTCTATTTTTGACTTTGACTTGTCTCGTTCATGGCCACCGTTGGATGCTGACTCAATTGTTTCCCACCAATCTAAAAGTATTCAAAAGTATATTTTTTCCCCACTGTAGCAGCACAAAAACATATGAAAGGTGAAACAGTGTGTGAACTTGTAACTTTTAGCTAAAGATGACATAAACCAGTTACTGCGACTGCTGCCTGCAATCTTCCTATAAAACTTTTGAAGCCCAAGCTCAATTCATTTAGTGGCAATCTGTATTTCCGTTTGCCCTGAGGTTGACCCCGATTACATTTTGATACAGGCACACATTCTAGAATCCAAATAGATTATTTACATATACGTTTGGCTCTAATTCAGGAAAAAAATAATCTTCAACTAGCAGGGTAAATGTTGGCTTGCAGTCTGTTATGGTGAGGGATGGACTCACACAGACCCGTGACTGTACTGTTCAGGGGAACAGGATTGAACCCAGATGGTTGGTGGGGCACATCTCCACCCCCCCAAACTAAGTACAAGTGACCTAGCCCACATCCACCTGTGATGACACAACTGTGCCATATGGAGTGTGGTTGTTTTCTTTCTTTTTGGAATCACACCTGCTTCCCTGGAGAGGCTGCACAGAATCAGATATTAATGACTGTGCAACTCTGGTTCACATCCAAAAAAGTGAAATAGCAGTGGGCAGATGATAAGGCTGTCTGGTAATGTTGAGTGCTGTAGGAGGACATCAAATAAAACTCCATCGGTCTGTGTCTCAGAGCTGTGAGGGCTGTATGCAATGCGTTTTGTCAAGCAAATCTGAGAATTCAGAATATTTGAGAATTCATGACTGCTGCTACCAACTGCTGTTATCATTCAACAAAACTTCACAGGAACTTAAAACAGTGATTGTAATTTAAAGTATGATTATTAAGGATTATATAAAACGGATTGAGAGAGTAATTTTCTAGGATAGTATGTTCCCATATTTCAGAAAGAATGGGGAAAAAAGCTGTAGTAATATTCTTTTCCTCCTGTCACTGTAGCTGGACCTGGCAGAGGGCAGAATTAATGTGTTGACGGAAAGCTCCTTATGCTCGGAGAGAAGATTACAGAGGAGCTTTATCCAGGAATTCAGTGTGTGAAGTTAATTGATTTATGTTGAAATATTATATTCAATTCCAGCTAATCCTCACACTATACCTGTGTTTGGAGTCCACTTCAGGACAAGCCGTCCTCAACATAGGTTTAGCAGATGAAAAAAACAAAAAACACAAACTCCTCCTCTACAGTTATCATATCTGTCACCCTTTGGTCATATCTCTATTGACTATTTGTTATCCTCATTAACACCTTTTGATAATATTATTCCCTCATATGAAATTGATGAGACAGGAAAACAGTATGTAGCACTGATATAACAATCTCAAATCTTAATGGCCTTTTAAGACTTGTGAGAGCAACTGACTTACTATGCAACTATAGGGACCATGTACATTAATCAACATTGACATTTAACAACATCAGTGCAACATGGGTGAAATGAAAGGCAGAGAGTGACTAGTTATATTTCTTTTGAAATAATGAATAATTTTGAAAACTGTTAAAGGAATTCGCTTTCTTGCCAAATGTTATCGATACCTCGATACCAATAGCTTAGCACAAAGACTGGAAACAGGGGAGCAAAATAGCCTGGCTGTTCAGTAGTAAGAAAATCTGCTTACCACCACGTCTAAAGCTCACTATTTAACATATTGAGTTATAATGAGTTATGTCTCATTTGTTTAATCTTTGGAAACATAAGTTTACTGTACATTGAGAGTGTACAGTAAACTTCTCATATAACTCCCTGCAAGAAGATAAATGTGTATTTAATACACAGTGCTCTAGGGGTCTTGTTTTCTCAGCCACATCCTGTGTAAGGCTCCTATCTGCCACTGTGACCTCCAGGGAGAAGACAAATTTCCTGGAAGCTACTCTTGAGGAGCCTTACAACACTTTGGGAATAGTGTTCGCCAGGAAACAAGACTCCCATGATCATCCGAGTTAACATTTGCTAATTGGCACTGAACAGCCAAAGTATTGGAAAATTTTAAATTTTGACTCGGGTCAAGGAATCACCAAAGTAACCTGTGTAATGACCATAGGTGTTAGCTTCTGAATAAACTCTTTCTTTCATAGATTTCTTGCATTTCTTTCATCAATGGTTTGGTGTGTTTTTGCATGAAATATGATGATTGGAAGGGTTAGTTTGGATTTTCAGACATGGTGATATGAGTTATTTACTGGTGGTAATATTGATGCATTATTGGACATTTACGAGTCTTGTGGGGAATGATATCAAAGCGAGCAGCTTAACTGACATAAATGAAGAGCTTGGGGCCAGTTCACAAAAACATTTCAGATCTCAACACAGCAGTAAAAACATTTTAACCATCCACAGCAGAGTGTTTCTCAAATGTATTGCTGATGCTTGATTCTCCATGGCAGATCTTCCTATTATGGAACAATTCAACAAACAAAATAGTTACATTAAACAGAGCAGCTGTTCAATAAAAGCACGGAACATGTTGTCTGCCAACAATTAATGAGCTGAAGGTGACTAAGAGCTACAAAAATCTGAAGAATCTGGTTTTGATTCTCAGTGGGAGCAGCAGCACTAGCTTTCATTGTTTCATATAAGAGCAATTTGGGAGGGACTTGATTGGAAAAGATAGGTGTTAGGCATAGATGGTAAAATGTAGTACTCAGAGATAGGATAACTAGAAATTGAACTTTACATTTCATGGGGAGAGAGCCATTTATGCAGTCCAGATTGATAACGTGTTGGAGCATTGTTGGAAAGCACTTGTGTTGGTTGAATTGTTTATAAAGGAGAGCAGAGAAGTTAAGAGGTTTGACCTACGCATGACTTTACTAGAGTAGATGGAAAGCGAACAATTGTACAATTTTTAGTGAATGGTCCAGTCCCTTGCTATGTTGACATGAACATAAAATGTTATTTTTCATAATGACAGCAGTGTAAAAATGGATCTGGAGATGTTTCAGAATGGGATTATACAGTACTGTATGTCTACACACACATATCCACTCTTCTCTCTCTTTTTCCCTCTCTCAAACACACCCACTCCCACACACACATACACACACTCACACACACACACACGCACAAAATGGATTAGACTAAAAAGAGAAAGCTTTTTTTGGGACTTGGAGGCGTGTTTGGCTGGAAGGGAGCACTTGCATCAGGTGAGATCGATAGCCTAATGGATGCTTGTAGCTGTCCACTACAGGTCCAAGGGGCCTTCTCTCCCTGATTGATAGTGCGGTCTTTAAAACAAAATGAAATGAACAAACAAAAATAACATCATGAATAATACTTACCGCTGCAGCAAACATCCATCATTTTAAGTGAGATGTGACAGGCTTTTATTAGGATGCACCAGCTCTTAACAAGTTCAAATTTAGCCTACTGTAGTTATAACCTAATTCTTTTCTAAGTGGTTGAGATTTACACAGCACTAAATTAAAATGGGCTGTGCCATGCAAAACTTGTTCTTACTTAGAGATTAGTTGTTACTAATCAGGAAGTATGCCCAGTAACTGCCAGGTAGAACAGACTGACAAAACTAACATTTGCTTGCTAATATATGACCCATTTAGAGTAAGGAATCCAAAACCTGATACAATGCAAATGATGTAAACTGTAAATTTTAAATTACATTTCACAAAATTACCACAACATTCTCAAATTACAATACATTGGCAGCTAACATGAATATATCATCTGCCCCCCTAAAAGCTTCAAATGTTTCCTCCTCTACATTTCTTAATTCTTAATGGTGCAACTGATTAGTATCACTAGTTTGAAGCTAGCTTAGCAGTAAGAGCACAGTGATCATAGTCAAAGCATAGAGCAACACTGATAGTGATATGAGAATGTGTGAATAAATATTTGCCCATATGGACAGCTGGGATCACAGTTTCTTCAACAACTTGTGTGTGTGTGTGTGTGTGTGTGTGTGTGTGAGAGAGAGAGAGAGAGAGAGAGAGAGAGAGAGACCCATGCTGTGGTGTTCATGTTGTGCTTATGGCCTTGGGCAATGGCAGCCACCATCACTCTGCTACAGATGCATGATTCCCATCTATCTGTTCTTCTATCTATCTATCTATCTATCTATCTATCTATCTATCTATCTATCTATCTATCTATCTATCTATCTATCTATCTATCTATCTATCTATCTAATTGGCTCAGTATATAAAAATGTCTAAAATGTGCCGTGACAGCCTTGTTCATGTGCACAAAAACAGCCAAGCTGACAGATGCGTCAGCTATGAGTCTTGAGACTAATGACTCACATGAAACTTATTTATTTGAATTTCTTGACAGCAAGTTACTGTAATGTGTGTGCCAGCATTATTTCGTGGCATAAAATTGATAACATAATGTGTCAAGATTTCAGGATCAAACCAGAAATTGCCGGTGGAATAAATAATGCGTTTCAATCTGCTGTAGTAAGAGACAGAGAGCTAATCAATTTTAGTGAGCATACCAGTCTATTCAATGGTAAATAAGAGAAGAAACCTATAAAAGATGTATGAGGCTGGGCAATAATATAAACATTTTTTATATCCATTTTTACTCATGTCAGGTCCAAAAACGTACACATGCACGCCTAACTAAATCTCATCAGTTCAGAATAACAGCAGTAACTTGCTCTCTTCCTCCATTTACTGCTCTTCTCTCTCCTAAACCTGCTGAGAGCCCACCCCTACTATGTCTCCAAGGAGAAATGAGCAACTGGATGGTTAATTACAATGTGTCTCAAGGCAACAGTAGAAAAAGTGTGTATTCATGTGTGTGTGTGTGCATACATCCATTAACATCCTCTTCTAGCTCTCTCATTTGCTCTTAGTCATTGTGTCACTCAAAAAAAATTGGGTGAAAGGATGCTGATGTAATATTTAAAAGTACCTTTTCAACCATCAATCCAGATTACATGCAGCCACACAATCACTACTGACAATTTTTCAATTCTTGGTACATTTTTCTTTTTAGGCGTACTATAAATAAGGGTTAAAATAACAGGATCTTTGAGTGTAGATCAGAACATTTAGTTTATATTGTCATCTTTCAAACTGACACATTTGACAAAAGGTGCAGCAACAAAAGATAAAACTAGAAAATTTCTGTGGCAGAAATTTTGAAAGTGACACGGGCCGGTGCCGGTGGGTCATGTGTGAGGGAGCTCCAGCAGCTTATGGGGAACACTCATGTGGGAGGAGCCAATGGTCTTTGTGTCATTGATAGCTCTGTTATGATTTCAGGCAGCGGTATGGCCGTTAATTATTAGTGCTGATCATTACACTTTGTATGTTTTTCTGTATCATGTATACACAAAACATAAAAATATATAAACATATATATAATTCTAATAATACTATATATTACATTGACTTTTAAGTCATGATGTGGAGTCACATGGGTTTTCTACATCATCAGGAGCACACCTGTACATTATGAATACATTTCTAAATACATTACAAATATTGAAAGAACACCTTAGAGGAACAGTTGTTTTTCATGTGTTTATTTATATGACAATCTCTGCCCTTTCACCCTCAAATGTGTAAAGAGACCCCCCCCCCAAAAAAAAATAAATAAATAAATAAAAAAAATGAAAGAAACTTTGGGAGGAGCAGCAGAAGTGGGATGTCTCTTACAGGAGAGACAGAGACAGACAGGGGAAATTGGGCTGCAGGGTGATCGTCTTGCATGTTCTCTGAAAATACACAAAAACAAAGAAATCAGTAAGACAGACAACATTATGGTAGCATGAATTAACTCAAATTAAACTCATCCACACGGACACATTTGTAAATGTTCCTTACTTGTCTTCTGCTGGTTTGCTGTCTTCAGCTGTGGTCCTCTGGAGGTATTCTTCCTGGATCTGTTGTCATCCTTCCTACGATAATAAAGACATCATTCAGTTACAGTTTTCAAAGTGTTGTTTAAGCACTAGGTCACACACCACATCACCAATATTGGTGATCTTCAAGTCCCTAGACCCAAAAATGTGGATGGGAGAGCGAGAGAAAAAAAGGTGTCGGTTCAGCTCTCCTCCTGAAATCTCCTCCTTAATTAATATGGGAGTCTGTGGGACAGTTGGTCGGTAACCCCTTCACAAAAGGTTGTTCTGAGCTACAGTTGGCGGTTTAAATGACAGAGCACAAGTGTGCCTACTACTGTCGAAAAAATTATTTGTGTAGACCAAAATATGTGACTGAAAGGACAATTTATCCAGAAATTTAAAAATTTAAACAGCCACTCTAGCAATGATGTCACTCACTCTAGCTCTGAACATTCCAGCAATACACACTCATGTTAAACTCAAAATTTGTCCAAAATTGGGCATGAAACTTTAAAAGTCACAGATCAAAAAGTATAAAAGATATCAAAAAGTTGAATGCAAGTTTAATAGCTGACAACTTTGTGAACATTTTAAAGTTTAAATTAAGTCTGTAGCTCAAAGTATGGCGAAGTAGTTGAAGCTTGAAGTTGCCCCTTAAGTCATTCATTTCCTATGGAAAAATTTTCGCAAAATTTGAATATCTTCACCAAAAGTCATAGCACACCATTCCCGAACGAGCCACACGATTTGATGTATAATTCAGATGTTTTTTCTCAAAGCTGTGGGACTAGTTACGCACCAGAATTTTGTACGGAAGAGGAATAATAAGAAGTGGAAGAAACGTAGTGACTCGGGCGAGTCATAGCTATTGCATAGCTATGGAGCGTAGTGACTCGTGCAGTGCCCGTGTCACTAATAACACATATTTTTGTCTTGTTAAACTGAAAAGGCCATTATTACAGTAACAGTAATCACATTTGTTTGGGTATCAGGGTTAGCTGGATTGTAAGGGGGGTGTTGCTCTCATTGTATTGTACTTCTCAACACTATTTCAGAAACAGCTGGGGGCTGAAGCTAGTTTATGTGATAATTTTCCTTGTTTCAGATAATCAGCTAGAGGTGAAACAATTTGTCAATTGATAAGTTGATCGGCAGAAAATTAATTGGCAACCATTTGGATTTGATGTAAGTGAGTTATCAAACAAAACACCCAGCATTCTCTGGACATTTCTCTACATTTCAATTATATATTCACATATCATTCATCACCTTTAGGGTCCCACCTGTCTCTCTCTTTGTCTTGGCCCATTGACCATCCTATTTTACAGTAAAAAGCTAATGAGGCTAAATGGATTTTTACAGATCAGTAATAGAAGTTTGACTCTCCCCATTGAAACCCTGGCTGTGAATTCTGCAGACTTAAACACATTAAAATGCTTTCATGGGTCGATGAGAATTGGAACTTTATGTGATTTTGCTCTGAGATCATTTTAAGGCATTTTTAGAGAATGAAACTGGAGATGTGTGTGTGTGTGTGTGAGAATCTGCTCTCCTTGTGTGCACTGGCTTCACTATGCAAACGTTTCTGCTGCGCTGGTTCGTTGAGCACAACATGGCCACAGTATAAAGCCATCTCAAGGATTAGCACGGATCCACACTGAGCATTTACTCTGACACGATGATGGAAATGAGAGGAGGTGAACTGAGAGATGGCCAGGTTGCACAATAACTCTTCAGCTCTGTAATTAAGTGTTAATAACCATTAAAAGCAGAATAAACATAAAAGGAGAGATGTTTGCCGTTTTATCACATGGTTGCTGTTGGCAACAGCACTCTGAAGTCTGCATCCTTTTATTTAAGGTCACAGACTTAAGTGAAGTTATCCCCCATTAAGATTGTGAGCTACTTAGATACTCCACAGTGTGACCGATGGAGAAGAAGAAATATTTGCTAAAACATGAACATTGATTGTTCATTGTGTATTGCATGACAGTGCTGTTTCACCGACATGTAAAGGATCCCTGTGGTTGCTAACAATGTTCATGCGTTCAGGCCTCCTCCTGAGCTACCTCCCACGCTCCTGTGGGGAGACTGTGTAAATACACACTATTCTCCCTCTCATCATCGCCACACCATAATCCATAATGCAGTCTAGTCTCCCTCAGAAACAGCCACACTACATTTACTGCATCTATTATTGAGTGGATTCAAAATAGTTTTTTTTTTTTTAAGCAACTGCTACTCCTGTAAATGTCTTTATGTGACTCTTGCTTCACCTCCTGAGCCTTTCTCAGCCCCAAAACCTCTCAGTAATGTCACCATTTTGAATTATTCATCTAAACACCACTCTCTCTCTCTCTCTCTCACACACACACACACACACACACAAACACACACGCACACACACGCCTGCCATATAAACACACCTGCCGTATAAACACACAGCCAGATGGTTGAATGAAAAGTATTAGAAGATCATTTTTAACAGCTCTGGTGACATTTTTTGGAAGAAAACATCTAATAACTGAATTTAATTTAATTTGTGTCAAACTTAGCTAAAAATGACTTTGTATTGAGACAATATTAAGCAATTATTAGTATAAAAAGATCTAAAAAAAACTTATTTGTGTCAAAATGATCTTCAGTCCATAATGTTCAACACTTTCCATTCCATCATGGCCTGTATCTTAAGAAGTCCTTCCTTTGCTTTCTGATCTTGTCCATTTCACCCTGCCCTCCCACATATTTCTCTTGCTCTCTCTGATGTGTGCATATGTGTGTGTGTGTGTGTGTGTATCCACTGCCTGTGTTTTAGGGGAGCCTTCTCAGAGGTGGTTCTAGCAGAAGAGAAGAGGACCCAGAGGCTGGTGGCCATCAAGTGCATCCCCAAGAAAGCATTGGAAGGCAAAGAGAACAACATTGAAAATGAAATTGCAGTACTACACAGGTGAGGTCGCCAAAGTCCCCCCTCCCCCTACCCCCCTCCTTGCGATGCATCAGCTGTCACTCTGTGGACAGAATGGACAGAGTGACAGGAGGAATTAGTCAGCGCAGCAACAATGCATGTGCAGATTCAGAATATATATGCAGGGGTCAATCGAATGGGTGACTAAATGCATGGTGTCAGTAGAAACAGTAGGATCGTGCACCGGAAATGTCAGGAGTAAAGAAGATAGACCTATTTTTAGTGTCCCTGTTGCCAGGGCAACAGCACACAGAGCCGGAGATGGTGTGGAGTTCCCCGCAGCAGTGTATTGAAGAAAGAGAAAGAGACATGTGGAGGAGAGGTGGAGAGGGGGGTAGGATATTACTGAAGGAAAAAGATATGGAGGAATGGGAGAAGTGGAGTTTAGCCAAATACTTAAAGTCACCCTTAAAGAAATAAAAGATATCAAGAAAAAAATCATTTAAAAAATTATTCCACTAAAAGTCACATTAGCCTCTCTCAGCTGCCACTGTGTTATCATGATAGTCTCCTCATATGCTCTCAACTTGACTCGAGAGCCAAGAGAGATGCTCAACTGGCTGTTGGCTGGTTTATAATAACAATCTTTTTTTTGCATGTGAATTGCATTTATTACAGTTCTCTGTCAAGTCCTTATAGCACCAGCTGCACACGTTGGTCTGTATACGGCCAGTCAGTCATTGTCATTCACAGCAACAGGTAGATATCCATCATAAACTCTGCTGTGTTTGATGTGGAAGATTTTGCTATGGAGTATTTTAGGAGAATAAGGTAGGATTGGTCCCAGTTCACTGCAGGACTTTGCATAGAAAAGAGAGAACAGACCATTCTAAATGCGAAATATGCAGCAAGAATGCCATCTGGTGACCAACTCACACTAAGCATTAAAGAATTGTGTCTCATTTACAAATGCAACATGTTCTATTTTGTTCTATTCTTTATGATTTCTGTCCATTTATCCTTCTCAGAATCAAGCACCCCAATATTGTTTCGTTGGAAGACATCTTTGAAAGTTCATCTCATCTATATCTTGTTATGCAGCTGTGAGTTATCTTTCCTCTTTCATGTTATACAAGGGCTCATATAGAGGGCATGCATTTAGACACATTCAATATAGAGATAGAGATATATATATAAATAATTTATATATTAATCAATTAGTTGATTGACAGATCATTAATCAGTAACAATGTATTAAGCAAATTATTCACAAATGTGAGGGTTTGCTGCCCATGTCTGTATATATCATTGCAAATTGAATATCTTTGGGGTTTTTGAGTTTTTGGTCAAACAGAACAAGACATTTCAAGAAGTCTTGTTGGAAATTTGAGGACGTTTGTACATTTTTATGGCATTTTATTACTTTAATATTTAGTTAACATACAGTTTTCCCCTTCTATTTCCTCTCCAGTAGCTTAAGGTGGTCTTATTCCACTTTCTAGTATAATATATATATTCATATATGTTATATACAGTATGTGTGCATGTTTTTTGTAGCTGCACCAACTATTCTAGATGTCTTGGCTTGTGCATCATTTTATACACAATTTTCCTAAAATCCATATTTTGTAACTTTGATATCTAAAATTGCCCTGTACCCTTACCAAACTACATGGGGAGAATAAACAATAAAAAAAAAGCTGGTCACAAAAAAGTTGGAAACAGTGAGATGATAGCTCTAATTCAACACAAAATCATTGCCAGTACAATACCAAAACTATTTTGTTGTTTTGCTATAATTTTTAATCATCAGGGTATCTGGAGGCGAGTTGTTCGACAGGATCGTGGAGAAAGGCTTCTACACAGAGAGAGATGCCAGCCAGCTCATCCACCAGATCTTGGATGCAGTCAAATATCTCCATGATATGGGGATTGTCCACAGAGACTTGAAGGTATTAAGGTCCAGGGAAGACAGAAATGTAACAGCTCAATCTGGCTTGCATTTGGTTCGTCAGTTGCGAAACCCTCCTCTTTGATCATCCTTCCTGTTTTTGCAGCCAGAGAATTTGTTGTATTACAGCATGGACGAAGACTCCAAGATTATGATCAGTGACTTCGGACTGTCAAAGATTGAAGGAACAGGCAGTGTTATGTCCACAGCCTGCGGTACTCCTGGATATGTGGGTGAGGCATTCATTTCTTTGGTCAGGCAAACTCTTCTCACCACCCCGCCCCCTCCCCCTTCTTTCATGTGAGCTCAGTACTTGCTGTTTCAGCTGATATCCCCTCTTTATTCACTGCGTTGTGAGAGGCTCTTTCATCCACTACTGAGTCAATTGCAAGTGTTTCAGAAGTACTCTCTACCTGTTTAATGTGACCTACCAGATCACATGGTATTACTGAGGGGTCAATATTACTTGAATTCAGCCTCACTGCTCCTCTGACTCATTTATTTTCCATTTTTTTCCCCCTGAATATCTGTCGTGTATGTTTCTCAGCTCCTGAGGTGCTCGCTCAGAAGCCATACAGCAAAGCAGTGGATTGCTGGTCCATAGGAGTTATTTCTTATATTCTGTAAGTTTGAGCTCATTCATCCCTGAGATGTAGAGACATCTCTTTATTGTTCTGAATATGTTGTAATGTCACTCCTTCAGGTTATGTGGATATCCTCCGTTCTACGATGAAAACGATGCCAAGCTGTTTGAGCAGATTCTGAAAGCAGAGTATGAATTTGACTCTCCATACTGGGATGACATCTCAGATTCAGGTATTCCTTAAATATCTACAGCAGATACAACAATAATAAATAACAAATGAAAGTATCTTTTTTATAACATAAACTAAAAACTGTTTGCAGCCAAAGACTTCATCTGTCACCTGATGGAAAAAGATCCATTGAAAAGATATACGTGTGAACAGGCCCTCCAGCATCCATGGTAGGAAAATCAAATTCCTTGTTCTCTTTTGATATTTACTCATTAGCATGAACCTCAATTATATACAAAACAAAAGCCTCATATGCATCCTTTTAAATATAGCTTGGTATAGTGCTGAAACTGTTTATTGATTAGTTGATCAAAAGGAATTTAATAGCCAACTACTATGACGATTTATAGTTTAAGTAATTTATCAAGTAAATTTATTTAAATTTATTTATTTAAATGTTATTTTCACTATTTTCTGACATTTTAAAGACTATACAATAATCAATTAATTGAAAAAATAGTCAGAAAGTAGTGAAAACTGACCATACAACGTGACATATTCAGAAGATTTTTTCATGATATTCAGTTTATTGTTATGGCAAAAATTATGACAAAAAAATTAAATCTTTACATTTGAGAGGTTGGAACCAGCTAATGTTTGGCATTTTTGTGATTAATCCATATTCGGAATAGATGCAGATTAATTTTCTGTCACTAATCCATTAATCAAGTAATCATTTCATCTTTAATTGACACATTTAACTGACAATAAAAATAAGCCCCAGGCAGGTGTCTGTAAATTCACTAATTCCTGTTGACTTTGTAGGATCTGTGGAGACACTGCTCTGGACAAGAATATCCATGAATCTGTCAGCGCTCAAATCAAGAAGAACTTTGCTAAAAGTAAATGGAAGGTCAGTGCTTTGGTTGAATCACAGAGCATCCTGCTGAAAAAGCAGTATTAAGATTGGCAGGAGTAAGAGCACATTTTGTATGCCTTTGCTGTTTTTCTCCTTCAATAGCTGTCAGACACAGAAGGGTCTTATTTTTATATTTTTCCCTTCCCCTCTCGCACTCTCTCTCCATGCAGCAAGCATTTAATGCCACAGCGGTTGTGCGCCACATGCGCAAGTTGCAGCTGGGCACAAGTCTCGAGGGACCCAGTCAGATTACTCCCACCAGTCCCTGCCACGGACATCTGCTCCCAGAGGAAGAGGAGGAGGAGGAGGAGGATGATTTGGGAAATGGGGAGGAGGAGAGCTGTAAGTTTTGAGTGCAAAGTTATTACGACTTACAGTCAGAATGACCACAATTATGAGATTAAAGCTCCATTTGGGGAGTTGATATTCCAGGGGGAGGTGGGTATTTCCCCTCCTCCCTTTTAATTCTAGCTACTGGCAAATGGGGCTGGTTCTGTAATAGGCAGTGACATACTGCGGAAAAGTCATGTGACCTTCATTACCAGCCTATTATTTTTAGCATCTGTATTATTTACCCTTTATTATTTAGCTGTAACTTCATCAAACTATTTAAATATTTCCTTCTGAATGTTGATTGGGTTATGGTTTTACACTAAGAAATTGAATAACATACAACCTCCCCAAGAGAAATAAATCCAGCCCAATCCAGCAGTTGAATAATACTGGGTTTTCCCCTTAAGCTTTATATGTTCCCTGTTTTGCTGTAACATCCAGTGTCCCACTACGAGGACGGTCGCCGTGGAAGCACAGAGGGCAGCACAGATCGGGACAGCCTGAGAAGCTGCACTTACTGCTGCAGGCCAGCCAGTCGCGTCTGAGCACAACCTCCCGTTGTCACAGTGACATTGTATCCCTGGAGCGCCCAGAGCCCACCCGCCCAGTCTGGCCAGGAATGCAGAGTAGTTATCAGGCAGTGTCCACCAGAGTTCATCCACAGCAAGCCCGTCACTGTCACAGTGAGGAGAAACATGCTGTAAGTCTTTGTTCAAAACTACATCCTGACTCAAGATACACACATTTTAACTTTGCTGCGGAACATGTATGCAATGCTGCTCCGAGTGGAGAGAGAGTTCATGACATGATTTTTTCTTTTAAAAGGGCCTGTCTGCATGATTATAAAAAAAACGCCCTAACAACTTGTAGTTGTCCTTTCTGCAGCTATAGCAGGTCATTTGGACTTTAGCTTCAGGAAGGATCTAAGCCTCTGTAATCTAAATAAAAGACGAGGCAGTGGTCTAAAGGCAGTCCTCTTCATTATTTTCGGTCTTACATTAATCGTCACATCTACCTCTAATCACAATTACAGTCTGTCTGCATCCATCTGGCCCACATGCTCTACATTTCTGGCAGCTTTCTCCAAAAAAATCTGGCCAGACAGGGCAGAAAGAACGGGGAACACTTTTTTAGAGGGGAAACAATGCTGAAAGCTACTCCTGCATGTCTTTATACTCTTCACCCATCAACGTGACTCAATCCAGTCACTGACCAAGTAGCTGTTTAGTTAAATAGTGTTCATCTCCACTGCCGACACTACCTGCCCATTCATTCTGTTTGACCACTCTCGTCTTTCTTCTCATATCATCATATGTCATTATTAAGTGTTTATGTCTTTTCTAAGTATTTACTCCTTTTGTTTAAAGCCTTTTTGGATAGGAGATACTTGAAAGTGGAGTGTGATTCTGGGGGTTTTGGACTCTATATATTCTGGCTCAGACTGGGTTTGTGAAGAATGGTTCTGACCTGAAGTGTCTGCATGTTTCTGTTGGGGAAAACATCGAAGTGTATGAATATCAAAAGGAGACTTTCTTTGTTTTTGTTTTATGGCTGTTCTGTTAGAGGCTCAAACTGAGATCCCCATAAATCTGTAAATCACAAGAATCTGACCTTTGTGCACTTGCTTTCGTCATGTTTAGCAGGAGTTATTTGGAAGGTGCAATTATGCTACGTGTGGGAAGAAAATGATCATATTCACATCATGCTCATTCTCCCTGTTCTGTTTCTGACAAGTATCTAAATATTCCCCCATGCTGTCAGTCTCAGAGGGATCTCAGTCTGGGCGCTCCGCCTGCTCTGTGCTGTGCACCTCTAGTGGAAGAAGTTTTGGTCTACTGTTTGCATGACCTGGTTAAATATGTTTACATGAATGATGATCAATTAGTATAAAGACACATGATTATTATTACTCTGTTGTATTGAAAATGATGTAATACTGTAATTTTGAGCTATATAATGTGAAGTGAGTAACACCAGAAGTAATGTTGTTGACAACGTACAACACAGCACAGTGGACTTACTGTATCATTTGCATTGACTATGAAGGTCAAGTCTCTACCTGGGTGACATTTCTCCTGTACTATGTTTATTTACAACACAAATTTATTTCTTTTCTTTTTTTTGTGCGGTTACATTGTTTATGTAGAATTTATCAAACATTTCTCTGTCCAATACCCAGGCACCAGTAGAAAAAAACCCACTAACCTACACAGGTGCCACAGAACAAAAGAATTAACAACAACAACAAAAAAAGAACCAGAGTGCTGGAAACATCATCTGTGTGCAATGGGAGTAGCCTTCATGTTCATGGTCAACATTAATCCTCTGAGAAGATGAACTACAGTACTAAAGCCATACACTGAAGTGGGAATGTTTGACTGTAGATTCACATGTCATCAACTTTTAATATATGACTCAGATGAAGGATGACACAAAATTCTCCCTGCGACAACTGGCTGAAAGCACTTAAATCCTGATATTAATCATACCTTACCATTATTAATTTAAGGTATGTCATGACATAATGCTGTGTTTTAGTTAGCTGTAGTGAGCCAACTCATGCATACAATATTTTGTTGATTTTGAATACATTTATTTACCCACATTGAAATCAGTTCCTTCGATCTGTCATTGATACATACAGGTCCATAGTACAGTAAAAGAAGGCAATCACTCTGGATTTACATGACTGTAATTGTGGAAAATATGCAAACTGTGTGTGAAGGGCTTCATGTTAACTGTAAGATAGCCACTGTTGATGACTTTGATAAACTGGCTATTATTTGTCTGGTAATGACCTTATGTTGAACCTTACCTGGGATTTGTTTCCACTTGGCTGTGTTTTTTTCTTAAAAAAAAAAAAGCTTATTTTACCCATTACAAACACATCTAAATGCATAAAGAAACACGTGTATATTATATATATAAACATAAGTATATATTGTATATCCTTTTTTGTAAAGCTGTTTTGAGCTACAAATGTATGGATGCAATGCATCATGGGTTATTGAACAAGCTGTAAGAAAATACAAAGATTTGTACCCACAGAGATATGATTGCAGGAAATGAAATAAAACTTCCTTGTCTATGCATTGTGTGTTCTGTCATTATGCTGCACTCCCTTTTAGATGTAGGGTACAAAGAAATTAATATGTAGTTTGTGAAGTACAGGTGAATTGCTTCAAAAATATAAACAGATTACAAATGGGCAGCAAAGTTTCTGTACTGCTTTACCTTTTTCTTACTGTATATTGTCACTCAGTATTATCATACTGAGGGGGCAATTTGCAAAATGAAAAGCAAAGCACAGCCTCAAAAAATACTGCAGTTAATCATTGTCATGAATATCATTACAGTATTCAGGCGTGTAGTCCGCCCCTTGAAGATTATTCAATGTTCAGAACCTGTAAAGATATACATCAGCTTTATTCATTCTGGTATATATTAATTTACATAATCTATTATTTTCCAAGAAGTACCTGTTTACAAGAACTTTTTACTGAGACTTTACTCTCAGTTTTTCTCTTTCCTATGTTTTTCACTTTGTATGTTCATTACTATGCAAACACATTAATATGTAATCAGAAAACATTCAAACTTATCAGTCTCATGTTCATTTATTTAATGTAAATATCACCAAAAGGCACACAAAGAGTTACACAAGAGTTACCTTAATTACCTTAACTTTGCCAGACATCATGTCAATGTCCTTTTGATACCTTGTTCAAATATACCTGACTGTTTGACCAGTGCATTGATGATAACTCACTTCCCAGCTTCACAATATAAAACATACCTAATTTAGCTGTAATATAATTGTGACAAGTGCAGGAAAACTTAAAGTGAGTATTCAAAAACTACAAATTGTGTCATCATACTGACATCACAACCATCATGTTGAATGTTATGGACAGAGTTGCAAGAAATATTACAGACATGTTAGATAATAGTGGCACAAACACTGAGACATGTTATATGTAGAGCTTTAAATATTATCACTTTAGTTTAAAGCACTGTCTACATAGTGATCCAGCAGTCTAATTGAGAGAAACATAGACTTATTTAAAATATTAATATCGTCTTGATGATGAATACTGTATTATCTATGTATTTTACATGTTTCAAACGATAGATGCCGAAGCTCTAATGGTGAAGATCAGTCTTTCATCTTTTGAGCCAGTCACTTATTTCCAACAGTCCATTGTGCCAAATAATACAATCATGTATCTTAACTCTCACGCTTCTTCTTCTCCTGCATCTAACACTGCGGTCCTTCTCAGTCTCTCTTTGACTCGGAGGAACTCTGGCTCATCTTGCGGTTGCCCTTTGTTTCTCTCCAGCTGAAGAGGGGGGAAAGAAAACATACTTAAATTTGCAGCTCATATGTGTAGCTGCAGTGACCAGGCGCCATTTTCACAAGATTATTGAGGTCTGGTTTAATTCTCCAAATGCCTGAAAGATCCACACAATCCTTAATCCTTCTTAACACAAAGGCAAAACCTTTGTAAATAGAGCAGCCTAGTTAAATCTCCACATGTGATGTCTTTTAGTTTATATAGTTAGAACACTCAGAGGGCATTCATACAAGTGAGTTGGTAGAGCCAAGACTGGATTTCTGCAATCTGAAACAATGTCTGCACTGCTCTCCACTGGTCAACTGCAGAACAACATCATGCTCCACATAGTCCTTCATATCTCCTAGACCAATGCCAATCTTCTGTGTGGAAATACTGAACATTTTTATATGATAAAATAATTAATGATTAATTAATGATATGTTGCTTTCTCACTTTATTCCTAATATCAACCATTGTGATGTTTTCCCGACAGATGTGACAAGAATATTTGTGGAAAAATATGAAAACATGTACCACCTTTTCTAGCTGCTGATGTCTTTTCAACAGCTCTTGATGAAGCGGTGATCGATTCTTCTCTTCCTGCTCTCTGCTCGCTTTCACCTTTTGTTCCCATTTCCTCTTTTCTAGAGCTTGCTGGAGTTCAGTCTTCCCCTCTTGACACACTCTCCTGACAGACACACAGAAATACTCTGTTATCTATTTGAAAAAGGAAACTGAAGCATCCGTCAGTGTCTATGATTGTCATTGTGTCCAACCTCTTGTGGGTCATCCGCAGTTCTTTGTGGAGCTCCCGATGGCTCTTGGAGGCAGTTAAAGGATTGAGAGGTTTTTGGGGTCTGATGAGATTACTGCTTTCCTCCTGACTGTCCTCGTTCTGTGGTTGGGATGGAAGAACCTGAAGCTCTGGGGATCGGTCTTCCTGTTCATTCTGGTGTGTCTGCATTACTGAGACTAAAGGAGAAAACTTACCAACAAACCCATACTATATATCTACTAAATAATATTAATTGAAAGTATAATTGCGAATATTACACTTCTAAATAGGAGAGAAAAAAATCGTGTGGCAGGAAAAATGGACTATGATATACTATTGTCTCAGTGATGACATCAAAAATGATGACAAAACCTCCTTTGCTGCTTCTTTTTACGCCTAGACTGCTCTGGGACATGCCACATGCAAACACAAACTAAGTTACTCAGTGCAATTGTCATTGTTACACTTATTTACAATGTTATCAGTGATATTAAGAAACACTGGGAATATATGGATGAAATGACTTTTCCCCAAACACTGACACTACAGCCCTACAGCCTCAAATAGACTTGAAATGCCCTGGGAACCTTTTAGAGATGCATGACTTTTCAGGTGTTCACCATGGAAATCTCAGGAACCATCAAATAAAATAAACTGACTGTCAAGCTTTATTTATTCAGGATATCTCATTGAGATCAAGATCTGACAACAGGTTACATATGCACAGGATCACAATAAAATGGTTCATTCACATCATCATACACATTCACAGACACTATTTACTACTTAAAATAATCCCAAACATTACGAAGAATATTATCTTGTAAAACTGTTCCTCAGATGAACATTCCAGTTGTGAGGTGCAAAGTATGAGAAACAACCTGTTGTATGATCTTGTGTCATTGGTTATTAGCTCTGAGCTTAACTAGGATGTTAAATAGTTTCAATAGCAAGGCCTTATAAATGAAGACTGAGGTATGCTGATGCCTTCTAGATGTCAGCAACAACTGTCCGACCTTTTCATATAACTCACAGTGGCGAGTGCAATAACTGTCTCGTGTAATGAATTTAATGGCACCGTGGTAGGTAGCGACCAGTGGTTTAAGGGTGGTCGCAGCAGCATGGACATACAGGATATCTCTGTAAACCAATGTGGACGGTATATTGTATAATGTATTTATTGCTTTGAAAGGAGAAACAAGCTCTGTTCTGATACAAGATGTTCAGCATGAGTTTGGTATAACAATCTGCTGTCTAACCAAAGTCATAAGTATTTATAGTGCTGTACTGTGCCATCAGTTCCCCATTTGGATCAAAGATAGATGTGGGAACATCTTCTTAACAGCAAGACGCTGTATGTAAAGCAACTTATAAAACACTTAATTGGTCTCCAAAAATGAAAACCTTTTTCTATGTAGACTGGATGTCCAATAGTCTATAAACCTGCCACATTTTCAACTGTAGACAACCTTAACTGAGTTTAGAGATTTGATTCTTCAACATCACTGGTTTATTGACAGCCCCATAAAAGTTTGTTGGTTTAACAAGTTCTGGCCTAGCTTTACAGACTTTATTGACACAGTATCACAACCAATAAAAATGTCTCTACTGAAAACAACTACAGTACACATGTGCTTTTATATCACCATTTATATCCCTGATACCTCCTTTCACTTTCTTCTCTGAGTCACACAAACAGATCACAAGATTAACCCGCCGCATTAAGATAACAATGATGAATGAATGAATCAACTTTATAGATGGCACAGTTGCTAGTGGTAGTCACTGATACCTTGCTGCTTCACAGCAGGAGAGTCATTGGATGTGTCATAAATGAATAACCTAAGTCTGTCAAATAGTAAGACGTCATAAGTTGACAGTATAATCAACTCACCTGACCCGTTCAGGTATGTCTCACTTCTACCTGGAAAATGCTGAAGATCTCTCTGTTAACAGAATAAAAGACACATGTGAAATAGAATAGAATAGATCTCATACTGTAGTTACAAGTAACTTATCCATGAAACATGATTTTTTTTTTCAAAATACTAGCTTGTATAATAAAAAATATATACTGTGAAACACGATGACAAATCATATCACGCTATCAAAATAGATAGAAATCTCCCAGTGCAGGCAACAATGTAATTTCATGCAAATGTCAGTGAGTGCTGTGAACCACACAAAGCAGCATTATGATGATGACACACAAAACAAAGTGTCGGCTCTAGTTCCATATCTCCAGTGAAGCGAGTGCCCTCAGTAGTGAGGTGGAAGTCTGCCATCTCATTAATGGCAGGATCAAACAAAACACAGTTTGATTCCCACTGAGGAACTCATTTGCTGGAGCAGAATTAATAGTCAAGACAAGAATTATTG